>OY998265.1:25755357-27042500 GCA_963922045.1 Persicaria maculosa | reverse complement strand
GCCTCGTCGTTTTCCTTTGGCCATCCCAGTCCCAAAAGCTCCAAAAGTTCATTCCTTGAAGAGTCGGAGAAGAAAAAAGGCCCTAGCTTATCCACCAAGCAAAGGCCCGAAGTGGAACAAGGATTGGTGACGCCGCCTGCTTTGGCGCTTGGCACTGCACCTGGGCCCAGTGCCGTCCCTGTCCCTGGTGCCCACCCTGCGCCTGGCACACAACTGGAGCCCACAGTGCACGCGATTGTGCCTGACCCTGTCCTGTCCCCCATGCAGATGCCAGAGAACGTGCCTTGTCCTGTTGTACTATTGGCGCCTCCGGAAGCGCCACCTGTCCCTGCGCATGGCGACAGTGTTTTGGCACCTAGCGATGGAAACCCGGGGACCACTTCTAGTACCAAGCGCCCTGCCCTGGTCCCCCAAGTCACTAACGGTCCTAGCGACGGTGCCCTAGCGCCTAGCGATGGGTCCACCCGTTCTAAAAAAAGCAAAGGGAAGCAAATATTACCCCAGCTCGATGATTACAACGCCTTCCCCAAACTCCAAGGCTCCAAGCCACCTCCTTTGGGGGTCCCTGGTGGTTCTAAGTGGTAGGCGCCACCAAGTGCCTCGACTGGCCGTGCTCCTAAGGTGCTCATGAACACAGGTGTTGGAGGAAAGCTGGAGTTCACGGCGCCCAAGTCTAGCCATGTGACCATCAAGTGCTCCGACGCTATCCCTAGGCATCAGGTATGGGGCTGGTCCTTACTTGGTCAATTTTTTGGTTTCTTTCCAGGTTTTAGAGCCATCCAAGAGATGATGAGGCAATGGGGGATCAAGGCTCGATATAGAGAAGAAGCTGGGTGGATGATCTTTTCCTTTGACTCTGAAGAGGCCATGAGCAATGTCTTGAGGGGAGGGCCTTACTTCATGTTTGGTAAACCCCTTATCCTTAAGCCCATCCCTGAGATGTTTGCCTTCAACAGGAAAGATATAGCCACCATTCCCCTTTGGATTAGAATGTTTGGCCTCCCAACTGAGTATTGGCACCCGGAGATCCTTGGACGCATAGCTTCTCATTGTGGCAAACCTCTCTTCATGGATAAGATCACGGAGGAAAGGAAGAGGGGCTCCTATGCTAGGGTCCTTGTGGAGGTGAACTTTGCTAAAGACTTGTGTAAGGAGCTTGTGCTCAAATATGATAATGGGGAGAACCTGGATTGCAAGTTCTTGTACAAGAATGAACCCCTCTATTGCAAGCTTTCCTGCTCCTTTGGTCATGATCATGGTGAGTTCTCTTTCAAAGACAAGCGCCAGGGTGTTGGTACCAGGGCTAGGCCACCTAGAAGGGAGGCTATTCAAGGAAGACAAGATGCTACTGGGGGCTCCAAGAAGGGCCCCTTAACTCCCACCATTGGAGCCATTTCTTCCAACAACGACGGTCCCAAGGGCCAAGGCACCTCATAGGGGGGTTTGAGTGAGAGCGGGAATCGTTTCCATGTCCTTCAAATGGAAACAAAGAGCTTAAGAGAGGGTGAGAATATGCCTCCTATCTCCAAGGAGATGAGTGAAACACATGTCCAGGTCAAGGCCAAAGGGAAAGGGGGAGTGAAACACAGTGAGACTCGAGAAACTTTGAGTGCTAAAGAGGGGCCTAGGACCCAACAAGACCTGTCGGAGGAGGAGGAAGGCTCTAGTGATGAGGAGGAGGGTGAATGCTCGGGCAACTCAAACGAGAGTGGAAATAGTGCATCTTCTTCTGAGGAGGATGTTCTTGAAAGCCATGTGGAGGGCCGGAAGAGTGAGAGGATGAGGAGGAACCCCAATTTGTGGAAGTAAAGCCTAGAAGGAGGAAGGTGTCCAGGATGCCCAACGTGCCCGAGGAAAGGAGCCAAGTGCCTGATCAAAGGCAGGAGGCGCCCAAGGGTGCCTATCGGCTAAAGGAGGTGCCTAGTGTAGGAGGATCGAGCACGAAGAGTTCCACCCATGCCCAAGGGAGTCCAAGTGGTCCTAATGAAGACCCAAGCGTGGAGAGCCAAGTGCCCAGACAAATGCATGCAACTCCTATTGAAGGCCCTATGAAGGTCAGTGGCAAGCCTCCCTTGGCGCCCGAACACCATGACAAAACCAAGGAGATGGTGGTGGCGCTTCAAACTAGCAGGAGAGGTTCCAAGAGGTTCAAATATAGGAAGGGGAGAAGGGGTGGTCCTCATGTTCCCCATGACTGTGATAGCTTGGAATGTCCAAGGGTTATCCTTGCCCCAGAACCAAAAAGGAGTTAAGGAGATGGTTGCTAGGCACGGTGCCTGTTTGTGTGGTCTTTTTGAAACTAAACCGGGCATTGACTATGATGTTCAGGCTCTTGCTCAAAGGATAGGTGTGGGATGGAAAGCCACCTCAAACTTCCACCTACACCCTCGTTCTAGAATTCTTGTCCTTTGGAATCTTCAGTTGGTCACCATTTCCGTGGAAGCAATGACCCCTCAGTTTATTGCTTGTAAAGTGGAGGCCTTGACCACTAAGGAGTACTATGGTGTGTGCTTTGTGTATGGCCTTTATAGTGTGGCCCGTAGGAGAGTTATATGGGAGGAGCTCCAGGAGATTTTTGAAAGCCAGGAGATGCCTAGGCTTGTCCTTGGGGATTTTAACAATGTCATGAGGGAAGATGAAAGAATCAATGGTGCCCCTGTCTCCATGTATGAGATAGGACACATGGTAGAGAGTTGTCAACAACTTGGCCTAGAGGATGTGTGCTCTGACTCTGGGCATGGTTTCACTTGGCGCAAAGGGGTGGTTTGGAGCAAAATTGATAGGGTCATAGCCAACACTATTTGGCTTGCTAGGGCCAGGGAGTGCAAGGCCTTGTTTTTGGAGAAATGGGACCTTTTAGACCACTTGTGTGTAGTGGTAAGCTTACTGGAGGATAGAAGAAGGGAGGTGCCTATGCCTTTCCAATTCCTCAACATGTGGACTTCTCACCCTCTTTTCCAGGACATGGTGTCTAGGCGCTGGGCGCACAAAATTGTCGGGACTCAACAATTTTGTCTTTGTGGCCTCTTGAAAAGTTTGAAGGCTCCCTTGAGGGCCTTAAATGAGGCTTACTTCAGTCACATTACCTCTAGAGCCAAGAGAGCTCATGATGCCTACTCTAAAGTGTTACACATGCTCAGGGACAACCCCAACTCCGAGGAGCTCCTGGTGCAGGCGCAAGAGGCCAAGCAGAGGACCATTTGGCTTGCTAAGGCTGAATTTAGCTTTGTTGCTCAACAAGCCAAGGCTAAGTCTGTGCTTAATGCAGATAGGTATACTAGCTATTTCCATGGCATTATGAAGAGGAATGCCCGGAGGGCCTTAGTGCCTAGTGTCTTGAATTAGGATGGGAGGCCTACCTTGTCGCTGCAGGAAGTGGGTGAAGCTTTTTGTCGGGCACTTCTCCAATTTTTTGGGCACTTCTTAGAGCATTGTTCTCCCCACTGAAGATGCCTTCATACAAGGGGCTACATTCATTGAGGCCCAGCAGGAGAGTATGGATGCCCAGGTGAGTGACCAGGAGATCAAGGAGGCACTCTAGTTCATTGGGGATGACAAAGCGCCTGGGCCTGATGGGTTCACATCCAAATTCTTCAAGGACACTTGGAGAAAGACGGGGCCTCTGATTTGTGGAGTTGTGAAGGAGTTCTTCAGGAATGGGCGCCTCCTAAGGAAACTGTACCACACAGTGATCTCACTCATTCCTAAGGTGGACCAACCTCAAACGATTGACCAGTACATGCCTATCTCTTACTGTAACGTGGTGTACAAGGTCATCTATGAGGTTATGACCAGGCGCCTTGCTGAATGCCTTCCCCATGTCATTGACCAGGCGCAAGGAGGATTTGTGAAGGGAAGATTAATGCAGGAGAACATCTTCCTAGTCCAAGAGCTCCTTGGAGCTTACAATGTCAAGAGAGATATGAAGAGATGCTTCCTCAACGTGGACCTAGCCAAGGCCTATGACACTGTCTCATGGGACTTCTTGCGCCTAGCCATGCAGCGCCTGGGTGTGCCTCCAAAGTTCTTGCGTTGGGTCATGGAATGTGTGACCACAACTTCCTATTCTATGAGGTTAATGGGTGTCTTCATGGGCACTTTGAAAGAAAGAGGGGCTTGAGGCAAGGGGACCCTCTCTCACCTTTACTCTTTGTCATGGTCATGGAAATGCTAAGCAGGCACATCCGGAAAGCTACTTGAGCCCAGCCTTTGAGTTTCACAAGGGATGTGGGGAGCTTAGGATCTCCCATTTGGCCTTTGCTGATGATGTTGTCCTATTCTGCAAGGGCACTATAGGCTCATTAAGGATCCTCTTGAAATGCCTTGAGCACTTCCACCTTATGTCTGGGCTCAGGGTTAATGGCGCCAAGTCTTTTGTGTTCCTAGCCTCGGTGCCCGAGGATGAGGCGGAGGCCATCAGAGCTGAGACAGGATTCAAGCAGGGGGTGTTTCCTTTCAGATACTTGGGTGTCCCTATCACCCCTCACAACCTAAGAGTCATCGACTATGAACCTCTCTTGGCCAAGATCCGTGGGCACCTGGATGGGTGGGCTAAGAGAACTCTCTCTTTTGCTGGGTGGAGGGAGCTCCTAGCCTCGGTCATCAGGGGTATTGAAGGGTTTTTGTTGGGCATTCTTCCCATCCCTGGGGTCATCTAGGACAAGATTGTGAGGATGAGCCGTGCTTTCCTTTGGCACTCCCCTAGAGTGGCTTGGGACAAAGTTTGCTTGCCTAAGAAGGAGGGTGGCCTAGGCCTGGTGAACCTTGGTGCCTGTAACCAAGCTTTTAGGGCCAAGTACTACTAGCACATCCAAGAAGAAAGGGACAGCCTTTGGGTCAGATGGGTGCATCACAAGTACTTAGAAATTGCTGCACCTAGGGAGTGGGTGCCTGGGAGAAGATACTCAGGCCTGATCAAGGCCTTGCTGGGCGCCCGGGACAGAGTTGTGGCCATAAGAGAGGGCATCTACGAGGCTGATGACCTCCTCAATAATTGGGTCAGTGGAGACACTTTCAAGGTTGCTAAGGCCTATGACTTTTTGAGACCTAGAAGCTCCAAAGTGAGACGGGCCCGTACTGTGTGGGTGAAAGGTGGTGTGCCCAAGCACTCCCTTATCACCTGGCTTGCTAGGCGTCAACGCCTCCCTACTAATGACTGGTTACTCTTCCTTAATGAGGACCCCGTCTGCCGTTTTTGTGAAGATCCCCTGGAGTCCCATGATCACTTGTACTTTGAATGCCCCTATTCCATGGAGGTCTGGACTAAGGTAAGTGCCCTTTTCAACATTGCTCCAGCTTGGTCTCTCTTCCCTTGGCGCATAGAGCTCTCACCAAAGCGGCTAGGAGCAGGCGCCTGAAAGCTAAAGCCAAGGTTTTGGCACTCCTTGGGACGATCTATTTTATTTGGAAAGGTAGGAACGCTTGGACCTTCGATGACAACCTCATCCCTTGTGATGTCCTTGTTAGGTTGATATGTACACAGGTTTTGAAAAACCTGTTTAGTGCCTTCCCCCTTGATGATATAGCCTACTTATAAGGCATCTTCGCTCTTTTTTGCTTATTTTTAGCTACTTGACTTCGTAGCTTCGAAGGCATTCTCTTTGGTTGTTTTAGGGTATGAACCAACAGGTTGCTCCTGGTTGGTATTTTCCTTTATTAATATAATTCTTCAAAAAAAAGAGCTCTCAGTAAAGTGGGTGGTAAGAGAGAGAAACTCTCAAAGAAGGAAACCCCTTCTTGCCTTCCCCTTTGCCTTGGCAATCTGTTCCCCTATCGGATTTGTTCTCCGATGACCTTAGTGTCCCCTGGCAAGTCTTTTGGATCCTCCCGTGCTCTCTACCATCTCCTTGTGTGAGGTTTGGTTTGTCTCTTTGAAATGACGGTGGATTGATAGACCTTCAAGCTGAGTTAATGGAGGTCCCAGCGCATTAACTCCACTGACCTGTCCACTTACTTCAGCTCCCAACCACCGTCTTAACTGACCGGCCCACTGAAGACTTGATTTCATCTTTCTCCCCCCTTCATTTCATGTATTTCTGAAATACAGAACACTCCCAGGTCGTTTTTGCTGCCTTGGGCGGCGGTGCCCGGCGTTGGAGCCTCCCTTAATCCCCCCGTTGCCCTCACGGCCTCCAAAACCGCCTAGCCCGTACAACCTCTAACTAGCCGTTAGTGTTTCAAACCCCCACAAATTTTCTGACCGTTACACTACGTTGACCTTAGTTTGACCAAACTTCAGGTACTGGTTTTCTGTTCGTAGGGTACCTTCCAATGGTCGAAAAAATATAAACTCTCCGGTTCTGGCTTCCCTATGCTCTAACGCACCCTCCTTCTTGAAATCTCTGAGATTAAACAAAAATTTCTCCCACAAAAGGTTGCTCTCCATCAGGCACGTTGATGAACAGTACTTCTGGATAGTGTTTTTCTTGTACGGGTTCCTTTCCGGTTAGCTCTTCCCAAATTCATCCCCCATTCACCTTTCTCTCTACCCTGCGACTTCTAATCCTTAAGAAGTTGGTGTTCAGTTGAGATTTTGAAGAACCCCCAATTTCTAGGGTTTTGGTAACCAGCCCTCCACTTATACAGGCTTGACTGAAACCTTTCTTACGAATTGATTAACCCTCTGTCTCCCTATTCTCTTTCTCAGCCTAAGCCCTCAAACAATTTCTAGATTGACATCCCCTTTGTGAAAACCCCAAATCCTAGGGTTTGTAGTTGGACGAAGGTTCAGGTTATCTCTTTAGGGGGTGGCCGTCTGGTGCCAGAGCTTAAAATTGGCCGCACCCCCACCCTCCTCCCACCTTCACCAAGCTGCAGTCTTGCCAATTTGACAAGAGATGGACGATTTTAGAAACCCCTAATTTCTAGGGTTTACAGCTGCTGCAACTGGCCGTCTGATTGTCTAATCAGTAAAATGTTCGACAAGAGCAAAGAGAGAACCCTTAATTCGGGTCGTAAAGCCATCTCCCTTACCCCCAGGCCCTTCTCGTCCCCATAAGAGAGTAAGCTAACCTTGAAGATGACAGTATTAGGAACCCTTCCCAAATCTCCGACGTTAAATGTGAACCAGCAACAAAAGAAGCTGAATGGACCTCCATTGGAGTCCTTTGAAGCAAGTAAAGTGACCTCAATCGTGAATAAGGAAGCATCTTCACAATACTCACTTCAGGGACAGCACAGCAGACCCAACTCAGAGGTTACTGAAGGTGTTTTACAGTCCTCCTCTCTTGATCCTTGTCGTATTTCCCACATAAATAACTCATCCTCCCTTCCCCCGGGTCTTGCTAGGTCCTCTAGGGTAGTTCCTAATGAATGTGTAATGAAGATCTCTATGGAGGGACAACATATTTGTGATGTGCAGAAGATCCCTATGGAGGGACAAGCTATGTGTTCTATCTCTGAAAATCAGGATCCTCTAGATAATCATGCTCTCTTAAATTTGCAAAAGATCCCCATGGAGAGACAACCTTTGTGTTCATCTGTCTGTGTGCCTTCTTCTTTTGAACTGCAAAACTCCCCATTGGAGGTGCAATTACATGTACCTGTGGATCCTCCCAACATGTCATAAATACCTCCAGCTAATGATCCCCCAACCTTGAAACAAACCTATCCTGGCTCATCCTTCTCTGCTGCTAGCTCAGATATGCATAGGGACTTAGCTTTTGGAGATACTGCTGCTACTGCTTCTATGTCTGGGATGGCATCTACTTTTGAATTGGTTATCGGTGATCAGTGTGATGGTGCTGAAATTGTTGTTGATCCCCTGTTCCTCAACAAAGTAGCTACTGTCTCTTCTAGCATACAACAATCCTGCAACTCTGCTGGGTTCTATCCACCTCCTCTACTTGTCCCCCCTCTTACCCTGCCCCTGAACCTAACCCATCTGAAGCCTATAAAAAAACCACATCCACCAACAGGACCAACCACAGGCCACTAGCTCAGATAAAGCTACTACTGCCCCCCCACTCCAAGGAGCTTGGGCCTTAAACCACAACCTTACTTGGAAGACTAAAAAGACTCGGGGATATAAACTTGAAAATGAGGCCTCTGGATCGGGAGATATTGTCAAACCTTCAAGAAGTGATTGCTTCACTTTAGAAGAGGCATGGGGTTACTCTCTAGTGGGCTATGTTGTTGGTAGATTCTCGGGCCTCCAAACAATTGGGAAAATTAAAGAAAATTGGCCAAAACATTTGTTCAATAACCAGGGTCGGTGGTTCATGTTTGGGTTCTTTTAAGAGGAAGATAGAGACATTGTTTTGCTTAAAGGACCAATCACAGGTCCGGGATATACCCTTCTCCTCAAGTGTGTCCTTGAAAGATTTACCTTTGACAAAGCTTTATTTTCAAAGCTCCCCATTTGGATAAGGATACACAAGCTTCCCATGGAGTTCTAGACACCCACTATGCTGCAGAGAATTGCTACCAAGATTGGTGATCCCCTGATGACTGATTCCTACACTAAACACAGGACAAAGCAGTTGTATGCAAGAGTTTTAGTGGAAATGGATTGTTCAGTTGAGCTTAAGAGAATGGTTCATATTGAATTTGATGATGCTCCAGACCACACATGCTTCATTGAGTATGAGAACCTACCTCCAAGGTGTAACAATTGCACTACTTATGGGCATGAAACCATCAAATGCCCAGCTGCTAGAAATACAACATAAACCAAAGGGAAGAATGTTGCTACTGACAAGGATTCTTCTTCAGGTGCTCATGGCCTTCCTGGTCGTCCATATGCCCCTGGTCCTCCCCCCACCCCTCCCTCTTTCACCCAAGATGCCCCTCAAAACCCCCTACCTGTTACCTCAATTGACCCCCATCCCCCTCCCATAACTTCCACAGCTCAGGTGGCTCTATCTGTCCAACTTGCTCCCTCCCCCTCTAACCTAGTTTCCACGTCTGTTCACCAGACCCTTGCTCTCCCCCTTCCTCCTCCTCTCCCTCCTTTCCTACCCCTCCCTAACCCCTCCCCCTCTTTCACTAATGGGCCTTTTGTAAACAGAACTCTTCCCTCCCCCCTTCTTCCCCAATCTCCTACGTACCCCCACTGATGACCTTACTTGTCTAACCCAACCTCCTATCTTTTCCTTCTCTGATGACAGACAAAAATCCCCCCCCCCCCCTTCACTTATCCCCTCTGTCTCTCTTGTAACCAAGACTAATGCCAAGTCCTCCCTCTTCTCCTCTATAGAAAGGATCAATCAAGCTTACCACAAGAAAAAAGCCTCCCCTCCTCCAAGGGTTGTGGACCTCCTTGGAACTCAGATTCTCTACAGGGAAACTTCATAGAGACTGAACAAAGAACTGCAACAGATTGAAAAAACAAAGAAAGGTGAGAATATAGCTGTGAAAACACCAAAAAAAAATAAGTGTCTTTTGCTGAACAAAACAACTTTCATGTCCTTGGGAAAATGGATCAAATGGGATTCAACCAAGACATAGATTTGGCTAGCGAAGAAGGCCCTGACAGCTCCTCTGTGGGAAGTTCTACTAACAGCTCCAAAGGCAAAGGTATTATGGACTTTACTGTCCATAATAAGCAACAAATGAATGTTATAAGAAGTTGCAGGCTAAGTAAGACTTGACCACCCTGCACACAAGTTCCTGGCCAAGATACAAACGCTGAACAAAGTGAGGTAGATTCTGATGAAGACTTAGAGGGAAGAGAAAAGAGGGAGGTTGTTCTAGGCCTTAAATACTGACCAAGCCCGAATATGGAGAAGTTGGTTTTAAATGAAAGAGGGCCTAGCAACCTTACAAAGAAGTGTAAATGATCATTGCTTCATGGAATATAAGGGGGTTTAGCAGCAACCCTAAGCAAAGAGCTGTTAGAAACTTCCTAAGAGAGAAAAATATAGTTTTCTTGGGAATTTTGGAAACAAAATCAAATCTGAGCAAGCTTCAAAACATCATGACTAAAGGTTTCAGTCAATGGAATTTCATGCATAATTTTGATCATAGTGATGCTGGAAGGATTATGATTTATGGGATCCTCATAGGGTTGATTTCTCTCACTATAGAACCACATAACAGATGATTAGTGGGGTGCTGAGATGCAAAGCTACTGGGAAATCATTTAACTTGGCCCAAGTTTATGGGCTACACACTATTGTGAGAAGAAGAGGGCTTTGAAATGATCTCAAAACAGAATTCAATTGCAGAGGAGGCCCTTGGCTTGTGTAAGGTAATTTTATTGCTATTATGAGATCTTGTGAGAGAAGAAATGGTGCAACGGTTATAGCCTACGAAATCTCAGATTTGTGGGAGATATGTGCAGAACTTTTTCTTCATGATGCTATGAGTCAAGGACTAGATCATACATGGTTCCAGGGGAGTAAGTCCACTAAAATTGACAGAGTAATGATAAATGTCATGTGGGACTACTTAAATCTTCACTGCAAAGCATCTTTCCTTCTGCCTAAATCTTTCTGTGATCTTGGACAAGTAGTGGTTGAAGTGCTTGATAATCAAGTGAAAATGGCTCTTTTAAATACTTTAACATGTGGAGTCAACATGAGAATTTTCAGCAATACATATCAGAGAACTAGGTTTATAATGGTAGTGGCTCTAATCAGTTTCTCCTTTATAAACTCCTGCAAGGCTTAAAGAAACAACTAAAACTCCTAAACAAGACTCAATTCTCTAATATCAAATAAAGGTCAAAGATTGCTGAAAAAGAATATGAGACAACTTTCCAAGCAGTAAAATTGACTCGGACTCTGCAGAGCTCCTACAGATTATGGATGCAGCTAAAAAGAAAGCTTCTAGACTCAAGGAGGCTGAATACAAGTTCAATTCCCAACTTGCAAAGGCAAAGCATACTTTTGAAGGAGACAAATGTACTGCATACTGTTCGCAGAGGGGGGGGGGGGAGTGGTAAAGTAGGAGAATAAAATAAAGCACAACTAGACTATCTCCCTGTCCCAAACAAATAATATAAGAATCCTCTCCCTTGTAGTAGTAGGGTAATTCAGGATCGAATCCACGAGGAGGTATGTCAGCGCTTCCTTTGTTGTACTCACGATCAAGGCTTTTAACCTCAGCAGACACTCGATATCGAGTATACAGGTCGATATCAACCTCAGTTCTGGTCGATTTCCTAGCGTAGTTCCTGCAGAAGACAAAACAGCAAGTCGACATCGAGCAGAGACCTCGATATCGATGTTAGACCTCGATATCGACCCTTATGGTCGATTTCGATGCTTGTCACAGAAACTGTTTTTGTAACCAATTTGTCGGAAAAGAGTCCGAAGAAAATAGAATGGAGAAGGAAGATGAACAGAAATAAAACTAAGACTTTTATGAAGAATTCAATTAATTAAAAGGCTTCCAAAGTCGGGGTTTCATGCCACAACGATAACAATGCAAGTTTCATGCTAAAGATATGAACTTTAATGTCTTTCCGTCAAATAACTTTCGTTATCAACACTTAGGTGATTAGAGGCTCTCGCATAATTCCTAAGAGTTACTATCCAATTCATGAGCAATTCAAGTTCACAATATGAGTGGCTTTCGCTTCAATAATGCAAATAATGAATCTCCCTAACTTTCGCAAAGGATCATGCATGGGGTAGAAGACGGGATCGCATAAAAGTCAAACCTTTAATGCACTTACCTCACATTGCTATCGTCGGGCTCACCCCGACCCTAGAAGTGGGTTGACTACTCGCTCCTAATCATGCACATCATCATCATTGTTATTGAAAGAAAGCTACTTTGAATTAAAACTCCGAAAGAAAGTACAACCGAACAAGCCACTCCACTCTCTCTTTACAACTCCACTCGGCCTCCTCTCTCTCTCTCTACTCTCTATTGCCACTGAAATTTTCTGCGAAATTGGATGTTATTCGATCTGAAATTGAATACCTAAACTCAGCCCTATTGGCCTCTATTTATAGATGTCGATAAGGACTCGAAACCTTATCTTTATTCTCTAAGATAAACTAAAACAAAGTAAAAGCTAAAACTCAATGGTGAAATCAGCCTCCTCATGATAGATCTGGTGTTGATGATAGGGAATCCCGACCTTTGGATAGATATTGCAAGCATTGGATATAATTCTATCAAAATCGGAGTCGAATTCCTCTGCTGGCATGGTCGATATCGACCCTTAGACATCGATATCGACCCCTTCAAAATCTTATCTCGAGCTTCTCCTTCTCCTACTCGAACTGGCACTCGACTTCTATCAACTTGGTCGATCTGACAGCCTTGATATCGACCCCCAGACGTCGATATCGATCTCTTCTGTGTCGTTATGCTCTGTTTCCTTTTCTGCTCGATTCCTATGTCTCTGATGTACTCGATGTCGAGGTCCCCAGTCGATTTCGACCTCTTCAGAAGACTTCGAATTCTTTTCCCGCTCTTCCGAATTCATCCATTTTCATCCTGTTTTTTGCAAAATCACATGGAAACTCGTGCAAACCCATATATTTGACATTTAAGCATAAACTATACTATTCCCATGTTTTACCATTAATATGCATGCAAAAGACAATAAAATGTATTCATATGTGCATAGAAAATATGGCAATTTGCGCGCACATCAAACACCCCATACTTAAGATTGCTTGTCCCTACAATCATAGATTCATTTTTCATATGTCCCTACAATCAATTGCCATCCTCGAGAAGGTACTTATGTCAACCAAATCCATGCTTGTGCATAAAAGCAATTTCATACACATAAAGGAGGTGATATGCCAAAAAAAAAACAATTTTAGCGACATAGCATTAATAATAAAGATGACTTTTTTTTTCAAGCTTGTGAGAAGTGGATTGGTAAAATGCTAAAGGTGGGCTAATATTTGGCCATGTGGTGTTAAATCCGGGGAAACATACTTTCTTTCCAAAATATTCCACATTCCTTCTTTATAATGTCTCACCTTTCACTCATCGCTCAATGCTTTTTTCAATATAATGCTTTTACCTCTCTAACCTCAGCACTGCCTTCTCGCGAGTCGCAAACATGGGTGTCATGAATGGCCCCGGATATTTAGTACTTCAGACTCCTTACCTTGTGTGTCCCATCCTGTGGAACTATTATCTCAACGCAAGCAAGGTCGACCCACCTTTATCTCCCGAGGTGATCGGATTTTTTTTTCGCTCATTTAATTTTCCATATTGTATCATTCCTGCCAACAACTTTATATATGCACAACTCCATATAACTCCAAAGTTGACATCCATTCAAAAAAACTTTGTCCCCGGATAGGGTATAAGGTAAAAAAATGGGCAATATGCGTATATGTGGAGCAATAATGATCATGATAAGTCTCATATATGGCTTTGTGAATAGGTAAGGCTAGGATATGAACTTTGCTTGTATGGAATTTTTATAAAAAGTCCTCCATCATCTTATCATGCTCATGTCAAAAGCAACTTCAAATTTTCATCCCCTTTATGGTTTTCTCTAAAAAATTGCACTTCATTGTGACTTCCCTTAACTAGGCAATCTCATGTTATATCTCTAATGAATCTATTTTTGCATCATAGAGCTCTTTTTTATACTTCCATGACTCTTTCTTTTTCGAAATTTTTGATGGGGGTCATTTTTCTCATATTTTTTTTGTTTTTTTTTATGCATTAAAATAAATATGCAACCCTAATCTAAGTATGAATATACAAGTAAGCCTTTACCCCACCCCATACTTAAAATTTACAATGTCCTCACTGTATTAGAACTAGGGTTAAGAAGAAAACTTACTAAACCGTCACAAATTTCAGGAGTCGAAGAAGACAATAGGGAAGGTCGATATCGACCCTTTACATCGATATCGATGTCTCTCTTGATTTATGCTCAGGCTTCACGGTGATTTGGCCTCGATCACAAACCCTATCCATGTCGACCTTAAGGTCGATTTCGATGTCTGACATCGATTTCGATGCCTTTTGTGTGCTTTTCTCTCTCCTGCAATTTGAAAACTAAACACAAAATATGCAAAACAATAAAGTGTCTAAAACCAAAACAAAAGTTGTCTAAAACTAAAACTAAGTCTTTGTTACAAGCTCTAGATTTTTAAGTCGCTAGGCCGACTTCTTCCTTTGCGCTTCTCAAGGTGGCATTTGCAGAGCCCATGTGGCTTGGGCCTCAAATATCACTCCTTTCTTGTCCCGCAGCTGCATTCTGCCTGCATTGATTTGATTCACCGTGAATGGACCTAAGTTTTTATCCTTGAATCTTGTAGGGAACCAATGGTCCTTAGACTTGGCAACATAGATCTTGTCTCCTATCTCATATTGGCTTGAATCATCATCGGATACCCTACATAAGCGCACATGTCAAGGCACACCTCTTCCAAATAATGATAAGTCCTTAATTGTAATTTAACAAGAGGAATCCGTACCTTGACTTACCTTCTTCTCTGTTTGTGGCTCAGGTCGATGTCGATGTTCGAAGGTCGATATCGACCCCTGTTGTACACATGGAGGATCAGTCGATTTGGGGAGTTTTGACTCGATATGATCAGGTCGATTTCGACCCTCAGAGGTCGATATCGAGGTCTCCTTTCCTCCCTTCTCAGTGCTGATGGTGGTCGATTTCGATAGGGTGTGGTCGATATCGACCCTTGACCCCGATTTCGATGCTTCCTCTTTTCCTCCGTCGACCCCATACTTATGACCTGTCACAGAATCTTGAACATTAGTGGTCGATATCGACTTACCTAGGTCGATTTCGATGTTCTGTTGAGCTCCTTCGTCCAAGATTGCTTCAACTTCCTCTACTTGGGCTTCATTGATGGCTTTTATCTCCATTGGCCCTTGACTTTGAACCATCTTGTTGAAGGAATACTCTATTACTTCATCACTAATTGTGAGTGAGAGCAATCCTTTCTTCACGCTAATATTGGCATCGACGGTTGCTAGGAATGGCCTACCTAAAATAATTGGACAAGCAGGGTCCTCCGCTATGTCAACAACTAGGAAATCAGTAGGGACAAAGAATTTACCTACTTGTACTAGCACATCCATCACTATCCCAGTTGGAATCACTACCGTATTGTTAGCCATGTACAATTATGCATCCACGAGCTCCAGAGGACCTATCTTTACCTTGTGCCAAATGGTTAGTGGCATCATGCTAACGCTAGCGCCCAAGTCAACTAAAGCATTAAATTTGAATTGACCTAGACCTATAGCGATAGAAAACTTACCTGGGTCCGCCCGCTTTTGTGGTAGCTCCAACCTGTTGCATTCCTCTGCGATCTCAGAGAGCGATCGCTTCTTACCCAAGATGTCCTTAAGGAACCTTACATAAGATGGCATCTCGTGAAGTGCCTCTGTGAATGGTATAGAGACATTAAGCCCTTGGAGCATCTTCACGAACCGTTGGAACTTCTTTTCCGCTGGGTCCTTAGTCACCTTTCTAGTTGGGAATGGCAACACCTTCTTCCTTCTCGCGGCTGCAGTGAGGTCGATATCGACATCAGTAGGGTCGATATCGACTGGAGGAGTCGATTTATGTGGTGACGCAGAATTAGGGTCGACATCGACAGGAGGGTCGACATCGATGTCACCTCGGTCGATATCGACAGGCGGGGTCGATATCGACGTCTGTTCTGGCTCCTTCTCCTCCGCTTTTTGCTCGGGCGTTTGTAATTGACACCCACTCCTTAGGTTTACTGCCGCAATATGACCTGTGGTTTTGCCCTTTTGGTTGGGCATAGTGGATCCAGGGAGTGATCTTGACGCCTTTGGCATTGCTTCCGCCAATTGACTCATTTGAGTTTCCATTTTGCGCTTCCAAACGTCGATCTCCCCAAGTCTAGAATTGATGCCCTACAGCTGAGTATGGACGGAGTTATTGGCTTGTTTGAACTCGGCGTGGTTCCTTCGCATCTCATCGAGGATGATTTGCAGGTCATCTTTCTTATTCTCCCGCTCAGGGTGCCCTGGTGCCCTATATGTTGGGGGATCCCTTTGATAGAACCTTTGATCACCCCAATTTTGTTGATTGCCCCCTCCATAGGGGCCTCTCTTCCATTTGACCTCCTCATGTTGTTCCGCCATGGATACTTGCTCAGTATGTAGACAGGCACTGGTGTTATGCCTTATTGAACCACACTCTTGACAAGGTTGATTGTTGCTCAGGAACCTTACTTGCTTTTGAAGGCGGCGTGTTTGATCGTTATGGAATTGTTGCCGCACTTCAGGATCTATCTCCCTTGGAGGCTCATATAGTTGCATAGATGGGGCAGGCCTTGCATCATAGGCCACAGCAGCCCCATAGGTGTTGTCAAAGTTCACAAGCCTCTCAATGGTCTCCCATGCCTCCGTTGGTGTAAGCTCAATGTACCGATAGGAGGTATATGAATTGATCCTCTCCTTATTCTGCACATCAAGGGCATTATAAAAGATCTCTTGGATGACATATGGAAGTTGCCCATGCGTCGGGCATGATCTCAGCAAGTCCTTAAAGCGCTCCCACGCCTGTGCTAGGGTTTCACCTGGCTTTTGTTTGAAAGCCGTGATCCTTTATCGTAGCATCGCCATTTTAGAAGGTGGGAATAATTTGTTCAAGAATGCATCTTTCACCTCCGCCCATGTCCTTAGAGATCGTGGAGCCAAACTTTCAAGTCATTGTAATGCCTTTCCTGCCAAAGACCATCGAAAAGATTTTAGTCGCACATACTCTAAGTTTACTCCATCAACAACTGTTTCACATAAGTCCATAAAAGTAGAGATGTGTTACAGGGGGCATTCATTATGTCTTCCTTCAAAAGTATTTCTTTTAATCTCATATAGGAAGTTAATTTTCAATTCATAGTTGGAGTGAGGAATTATAATGGCAGATTCAGGAACATGAAGCGGCGGATGCATGTATTGCATTGCCGTCTATGGATACTGATTTAGCCGCTCTTGGGCTTGTCTGCGCGCATCCTCCTCCCTATCAGCACAGGCTCGCTCAGCAGCAGCGGCGACACTTTCAACAGCAATTGTAGCATTGTGGTCCTCGATCTCCTTCCTCAACCGCTCTATGATCTCAGCCTGCATTTCGTTGTCAGCCATGATGCGAATTGCTTTGTTGCGAAGATAGTAGAAACGTTCAGGCTCGTTGATTGGTTCCAGGATAGGTCCGCGATCAGAACGTCGCATAAACCTGTAGAATAAGCTTAGAAAAAGATCGTGATTAACTTAAGTGGCGATTGATTGCCTCCCCGGCAACGGCGCCAATTTGTTCGCAGGGGGGGAGTGGTAAAGTAGGAGAATAAAATAAAGCACAACTAGACTATCTCCTTGTCCCAAACAAATAATACAAGAATCCCCTCCCTTGTAGTAGTAGGGTAATTCAAGATCGAATCCACGAGGAGGTATGTCAGCGCTTCCTTTGTTGTACTCACGATCAAGGCTTTCGACCTCAGCAGACACTCGATATCGAGTATACATGTCGATATTGACCTCAGTTCTGGTCCATTTCCAAGCGTATTTCTCGCAGAAGACAAAACAGCAAGTCGACGTCGAGCAGAGACCTCGATATCGATGTTAGACCTCGATATCGACCCTTATGGTCGATTTCGATGCTTGTCACAGAAACTGTTTTTGTAACCAATTTGTCGGAAAAGAGTCCGAAGAAAATAGAATGGAGAAGGAAGATGAACAAAAACAAAACTAAGACTTTTATGAAGAATTCAATTAATTAAAAGGCTTTCAAAGTCGGGGTTTCATGCCACAACGATAACAATGCAAGTTTCATGCTAAAGATATGAACTTTAATGTCTTTCCGTCAAATAACTTTCGTTATCAACACTTAGGTGATTAGAGGCTCTCGCATAATTCTTAAGAGTTACAATATGAGTGGCTTTCGCTTCAATAATGCAAATAATTCATGAGCAATTCAAGTTCACAATATGAGCAATTCATGAGCAATTCAAGTTCATAATATGAGCAATTCAAGTTCATAATTCATGAGCAATTCAAGTTCACAATATGAGCAATTCATGAGCAATTCAAGTTCACAATATGAGCAATTCAAGTTCATAATTCATGAGCAATTCAAGTTCACAATATGAGTGGCTTTCGCTTCAATAATGCAAATAATGAATCTCCCTAACTTTCGCAAAGGATCATGCATGGGGTAGAAGACGGAATCGCATAAAAGTCAAACCTTTAATGCACTTACCTCACATTGCTATCGTCGGGCTCACCCCGAACCTAGAAGTGGGTTGACTACTCGCTCCTCATCATGCACATCATCATCATTGTTATTGAAAGAAAGCTACTTTGAATTAAAACTCCGAAAAAAGTACAACCGAACAAGCCACTCCACTCTCGCTTTACAACTCCACTCGGCCTCCTCTCTCTCTCTACTCTCTATTGCAACTAAAATTTTCTGCGAAATTGGATGTTATTCGATCTGAAATTGAATACCTAAACTCAGCCCTATTGGCCTCTATTTATAGATGTCGATAAGGACTCGAAACCTTATCTTTATTCTCTAAGATAAACTAAAACAAAGTAAAAGCTAAAACTCAATGGTGAAATCAGCCTCCTCATGATAGATCTGGTGTTGATGATAGGGAATCCCGACCTTTGGATATATATTGCAAGCATTGGATATAATTCTATCAAAATCGGAGTCGAATTCCTCTGCTGGCATGGTCGATATCGACCCTTAGACATCGATATCGACCCCTCCAAAATCTTATCTCGAGCTTCTCCTTCTCCTACTCGAACTGGCACTCGACTTCTATCAACTTGGTCGATCTGGCAGCCTCGATATCGACCCCCAGACGTCAATATCGACCTCTTCTGTGTCGATATGCTTTGTTTCCTTTACTACTCGATTCCTATGTCTCTGATGTACTCGATGTCGAGGTCCCCAGTCGATTTCGACCTCTTCAGAAGACTTCGAGTTCTTTTTCCGCTCTTCCGAATTCATCCATTTTCATCTTGTTTTCTGCGAAATCACATGGAAACTCGTGCAAACCTATATATTTGACATTTAAGCATAAACTATACTATTCCCATGTTTCCCATTAATATGCATGCAAAAGACAATAAAATGGATTCATATGTGCATAGAAAATATGACAATTTGCGCGCACATCACATACTTTCATGGGATAATGAAAAAGAACATGAAAAGGAATCATGTGAGCTCTCTGATCAAGGAGGATGGTACTGAAACTCTTTCACTAGATGAGGTTGCTGTCCAATTTGAAAACTTATACAAAGGACTGCTAGGAGAAGATAGAGATACTTTGGAGGTAGAGAGGAGATACATCATTGATGGTGGTTCCTTACTCAGCAATGACAAACATGAGGAGCTTATTAGACCTGTCACTTATGATGAAATAAAGGATACTTTGTGGAGCATTGGTGATGAAAAATCCCCAGGGCCTGATGGTTATACTTCCAAATTTTTCAAAGACACGTGGGGGATTACTGGGATACAACTTACTAAGGCTATTAAGGAGTTTTTCAGAATAGGCAGTCTCCTCAAGCAATCCAACCATACCTCTATTACACTTATTGCTAAATCTCTAATGCAAACTATGTGAATGATTTTCGACCCATTTCCTACTGTAATGTGAGTTACAAAATCATTACAAAGATTCTGGCAGCCAGACTTGGCCCTATCCTTAAGGGTATTATATCTCCATCCCAAATTGGTTTTGTTGAAGGTAGGATCATGGGTGAGAACATAATGCTCTTACAAGAACTTATTAGAAAGTATACACGCAAGAGGATCAGCCGCAGGTGCATTCTAAATCTAGATCTTAAGAAAGCCTATGACACAATTTCCTGGAAGTTTATTGCTCAAATGTTTGTTCATCTAAATTTCCCTCATATCTTCACTCACTAGATACTTGAATGTATATCCTCCACCTCCTTTTCTATAAATGTTAATATCAACTTGCAGGGTTTCTTCAATGGAAAGAGAGGATTAAGACAAGGGGATCCCATCTCCCCCCTAGTCTTTGTATTGTTTGTTGACTACCTTTCTCGTGTGCTTAGATGAAAAACAAGACTACATGAGTTTAAATTCCATCCTAAGTGTGATCATTTGCAACTCTCCCACCTAGCATATGCAAATGACATAATCCTAATGTCTAGAGGTGACAAAGACTCAATGGGCATTCTGCTGGACACCTTGGAACACTTCACTGCTGTCTCTGGCTTGGAAATAAGTCCCACTAAATCTGCATTTTTCACAGCAGGGGTTAAGAGTGAAGATATGGAATACTTGGCTTACATATCTGGTTTCTCCCAGGGTACCTTCCCATTTAGATATCTTGGGATACCTATCTCTTCTGGAAAACTAACCATCTCATAGTTTGCCCCTTTTTAGATAAAATGTTAACAAATATTAGTTATTGGAATGCAAAAACTTTGTCATATGCAGGTAAAGTGGAGCTTATAAGATCTGTCCTTCAAGGAATCCAGGCTTTTTGGTTCTCAATTCTACCTTCTCCTTCTACTCTTTTTGACGAGATTAATAGCCTTTGTGCAAAGTTTTTACGGAAATCTCACAGGATAAGGTGGAAAGATGTGTGCTTACCAAAGGAGGAAGGAGGTTTGGGTTTAAAAGATTTAAAAACATGGAACACGACTTTCCTCTCCAGAATTCTTTGGGACATCATTAGGAAGAAGGATAGCTTATGGATAAGATGGGTTCACCATCAATACATCCAACAAGGGAGTGTTTGGTCTTGGCAAATGCACTCCAAAAATGACTCCCCTCTCATCAAAAAGATTTTAACTATACAAGATAATAGACTAACCTCTGCAGGTTCATTTGAGGAAGCTACTCACTTAATGCGAAATTGGTGCCTTGGAGGAAACTATAGCATAGGTCGAGCATACAACTTTTTCAGAAGGAGAGCAAATGTGCCACCTTGGAGCTCTGTTGTGTAGGATTATACTTCCCAAGCATTCCTTTATTCTTTGGTTGGCGGCAAGAAGGAGATTGGCCACCAATGATCTCGTCAAAACAAGGGAAGTGGGCTTAAACTGTCACTTTTGTAATCAAACAACTGAATCTCATGAACACATCTATTTTGCTTGTAACTTCTCCTCCTATGTTTGGTCCCAGGTCAAATCTTGGATGGGTATTTGGAAAGGAATGAACACCTTGAAGAGAGGGTTGAAGTGGCTAAAGAAAGAAGCTCGTGGGAATGGATGGCAATCAAAAGCTAGGAGAGTAGCCTTTGCAGCCACTGTGTACTACATTTGGAAGACACGAAATGAAAAATCCTTTGATAACACAAGCAAAAGCATTGAGGAGATTGTCCATTTGGTCAACGTACATGTGTATAAGATGTTGCACCATGACTTCTCCCTTCACTTCACCTCGTCACCACGAATGGCATAGATGCATGACTAAGTTTAACAGCATTGGGCCCTGACCTATGGTGTGGAAATGACTACGGTTTTGGCTTAGTTGCCCTCTGTTTTCGTTTAGCTAATTGCCTCATTTAGTTAGTCGTTTCATTTGCTACAAACCTTATGGCATTGTGGGCCCATTCCTTTTGTTTCTTTGTAATGGATCCTCCAAAAGGACTTGTAGTGTGGGATCTTAGGTGTGCTAAGGTTGTGATGCCTTAAATCTCTTGATGGCCGAGCCGAAGGGAGATTTAAGTTGTCACAACCTTAGGGTGCGGGTCTGAATTCTGATAGCCTTGGCTTGAAGAAACTCGAGTTGCATCGAACCTCGTGTTCAACACACCTCATGGATTGGAACTACACTAGGTAGTCCCATGATTTTGGTGAGTATGCCTACATAGCCTACAAGCAAACAGGCCCCTTTTTGGTACATTGTACATATCCTTTTCGTTTCAATATATTTACCTTTAAAATAAAAAAAAGAACTCTCAGTCTGTCAATCCTTACTATGTCTGGACCTGGTAAGTTTCCCCGTGTTGATTCAAATTAAGCCGCATGCTCCACTCCTGGTGGTGCCCTTCCGTCAATTCCTTTAAGTTTCAGCCTTGCGACGATACTCCCCCCCGGAACCCAAAAACTTTGATTTCTCATAAGGTGCCGGTGGTGTCCTTGTAGCAACATCCGTCGATCCCTGATCGACATCGTTTATGGTTGAGACTAGGACGGTATCTGATCGTCTTCGAGCCCCCAACTTTTGTTCTTGATTAATGAAAACATCCTTGGCAAATGCTTTCGCAGTTGTTTGTCTTTCATAAATCCAAGAATTTCACCTTTGACTATGAAATATGATTTCCCCCGACTGTCCCTATTAATCATTACTCCGATCCAGAAGGCCAACAGAATAGGACTGGAATCCTATGATGTTATCCCATGCTAATGTATATAGAGCTTAGGCCTGCTTTGAGCACTCTAATTTCTTCAAAGTAACAGCGCCGGAGGCACGACCTGGCCAATTAAGGCTAGGAGCGTGACGCCGGTAAAAGGGGGGGAGACGAAAGGTGCATACCAAAGGCGGAGCACTCACCCCACCCCAAGGTCCAACTACGAGCTTTTTAACTATAACAACTTAAATATACACTATCGGAGCTGGAATTACCGTGGCTGATGGCACCAGACTGGCCCTCCAATGGATCCTCGTTAAGGGATTTAGATTGTACTCATTCCAATTACAAGACTCGTGAGAGCCCGGTATTGTTATTTATTGTCACTACCTCCCCGTGTCAGGATTGGGTAATTTGCACGCCTGTTGCCTTCCTTGGATGTGGTAGCCGTTTCTCAGGCTCCCTCTCGGAAATTGAACCATAATTCTCCGTCACCCGTCACCGCCATGGTAGGCATCTATCTTACCATCGAAAGTTGATAGGGCAGAAATTTGAATCATGCGTCGTCGGCACTAGGCCATGCGATCCGTCGAGTTATCATGAATCATTGGAGCAACGGGACGAGCCCGCATCGACCTTTTATCTAATAAATACAACCCTTCCAGATGTCGGTGTTTGTTGCACATATTAGCTCTAGAATTACTACGGTAATCCGAGTAGCAGATACCATCAAACAAACTATAACTGATTTAATGAGCCATTTGCAGTTTCATAGTCTGAGTTAGTTCATACTTACACATGCATGGCTTAATCTTTGAGACAAGCATATGACTACTGGCGGGATCAACGAGGTAGCATCCTTCAATGATGCCGACAACCACAAAACCGTTGTTGGTAGCCGATGCTACCAACAAACGACAAAGTGACTGTCGAACAGCCTTCCATGATGAGCGAATAAACGCTTTTAACCGATCGCAATATGGGACTTAGCACCCCTCTTGCGTCCTTAACCTTCCCCACTCAAAAGCTCAGACAACGCCGTTGGCCGCATCGATGTGAGATCACTCCCATCGTGGGACAACGGTCGTTGCTTTCATGTCCACCCACCAAACCCAAAGGGTTGTTGAGCGAAGCTTTAACCGATGTAGGCAACTATAATTCCTTTGCTTTAAGAATAAAACACATGAAACACGACCTTGTCCGAGGCAAGCAGCCCAAGGACAGAAGAATTAAGAGGCTTTGTGCGGTCGATTCGATGCGCAAGCATGGAGCCCAACAATTCCACATAGACCGAATACCACTCACACACAATCACGTGGCGCCTTCCCAACTCCTAGGAGCTAGCATCTGGTAGACCAAAGTCATCCAAAAGCACCTCTTTCGAAGTTAGTCTAGCAACGCTTAGCGTGAAAAACGGGGAGGGACAACCTTCAAACACCTAGGCACTCATGGCACCTAGGTGTTCAAAGAAAACCGAGGGACATCCTTCAAACACCTAGGCACGTATGGCACAAAGATGTTCAAAGCAACCAAGGGACTACTTCAAACACCTGGGCACGCATGACACCCAAGCATTGATATGCAACCGAGGAGGGACATTCTTCAAGAACCTAGGCACGCATGGCACCTAGGTGATCTTAGGCAACCGAGGGACATCGAGGACCAAGGCACCCAAAGGTGCCTTGTTTTGGGACAGCAACCTTTCGGACATCGAGTACTAAGGCACCCGAGGGTGCCAAGGATTGGGGCTTATGCAATGCAAATGGTGATGACTCCTGGTGATATTGAGGACAACGTTAAGGTGGCCTTTGATGGTCCGATCACTCGTGCAAGGGCCAAGAAGATGCAAAATGCTAACAAGGCGCTTATCATTCGTTGCCAAGGAGCTATGGAGCAAGGATTCAAGCAACCTTGGGTCACTTTGCCCAAAACCAGACCACCAGTCCAGGAGTTGAGCTTAAGACCTCAGTCCAAGCTCATGAAGACGAGGCCCGACCCACCATGAAGGCCCATTAAGGCCCATTTCGTGCCTCCTCGTAGGGCTGGCGCCATTTTTCAGATTTTTACTTATTTTTATCTTATTTATGTCATATTAGTTAAATAAGGTAAAAAGGAAAGTCTATCTACTTAGATTCTTCCTTAACCACTAAGGTTTGACTTTTCAAACTAAATATGGGGTTTTAAATAATTATTAATATTTTTTAGTCAGCCATGCTGATCCTTTGCAAGGTGAGGATGGCTTATCGATTTCTATTTAACGTACGTTCGAGTCTTTAGGAAAAGACAGATTGAAATATAGAATTGAGGAAACCCTTTGGCTAAAGGGTTCTTCAATCTTCAATCCAAACACTTTGATTCATAATTTTAGATTGTTCTTCATCCTTTTAATCATCCAAACAATTACCTTTCGAAACCCTAATCTCAAACACAACCCAACAAACACAACACAATTCCTGCAGAGAAACGTCGCTAAAACCCTAGCGCCGCCGTCGCAAAAGAAGAGGACTCTGTCGCTGAACCTGCGCGCCTGGGCACAAGCGGCGGCCACCCCATCCCTTGCTGCGGTCGCGGCCACCTCGCTGCCAGCCCACAGCATCCGTCGCCGCCTCAAGCGCCTGCCTTGCTTTGTTCCTCTTTTGTTTTTCCTTTAATGCCACAGTTTCCTATTTCCCTATTTTCCTTTAAAGTTTCTCACTCATACTTGAATTATCATTGTTCAAAACCAGGAGAAATCAAAGAATATTGCAAGATCGGGACAAACTCAAGTCATTGTTCTTGATTCCGAGCCCACAGGTGAAGGATCGGGAATAGCAACTCATCAAGTGGTATCAGATTCTCAGGTATGCAAGTTCTTTACTCTCTTGATTCTTTTATTTGAGTGATTATTTTTCGTGCCTATTTTTCTCACCATCCGCTGCTGAAATTTATTTTCATTATTCAACCCTAAAATTGGCACTTGTTATTTGGGTGATAATCTTGTTTGGATCTATAATTTGGAAGATATTGAGTTTTTAGTTTGCAAGTTGTGATCTTTACTATCTATTGCTACATATCATGCCTATGAATGTAATTCTTGGATTAGTTTATGTCATGAACTTGCACCACTAAAGAACCCTAATTTCTCCATCTTTGATTGCCCTTGTGATTGCATTCCTCTTATTACATCATTGCTGAATTTTGCATCACATTGTAGTTCTTTGCTTCTTATCGCTTAGCTGTTTGTTCTATACTTGCTATTCTTGTTATCCGAGTTGTGGCTGATTTTTATTTGCAATTTGATCATCTTCTTACTACTATCAATATTGCATAATTCTTTGTCCAGGGAAAGTTGCTTGAATACGGTGCCTTGTTTTCTCGCCCACTTGATTTCTAAAACCTAATCACTCTTAGAATCAAAAGTGCTTGCATTGCTTGGGTTCCGTTCCTTTGTCCCTTTTACTTGTTATCTCCTGATTTGTAGGAACATGTCGAAGAGAGACGATAACAGCCCTACTCCCCCTCCCCCTGGCACCATCACGGATGGTCAAATGGCTTTTATCATTGAGGCCGCTGAGGACAAGCTTACGCCTAAGTTGGAGGCACTCTGGGCATCTAACAATGCTCAATTCACGGTCCAAATGTTGTCTATGATAGATAAGAAGTTCGATGAGCTTCGAGCATCTATCCCTATACCCCAACAAAGTGGTAAGGTTCCTCCTAACAATATGTTACATTTTAAGCCTAGACAGCGTACCCCTAACCCTTTTGCAGGAGAAACCAACGACGACACTTTAGCGTCGTTCGCCGGACATCAGGGTGAGCAGCAGGTTCCACAACCTCCTCGCCATCAGCAGGCGCACCAAAGATGGATCCATACTAACCCTTTGTTTGTAGGAGGCAATTGGGAAGACACTCGCGAGGATGCCGATCTACGCGATATGCCCCACCTGGAGGACGCTTACCAAGAGGTAGATTATGATATTGATGATCTTCCTAACCCTAACTTTGGTCGTCCTATTACTAATAATGCGCAGGCCATTCAACGGAGAGATGTTAAGATCAAGTTAGAGACCTTTGATGGAACTAATGATCCTGAAGCTTATCTTGCTTGGGAATCTCATACTAACTATGTTCTTGACCATCTTCGTTATGATGAAACAGAGAAGTTGGAGGTTGTTACTTTACACTTGACAGGTTTAGCTCGCTCATGGTGGTTTCGCACTAGAGACCTCCGTCGTCGTCAAGGTAAGCAACCAGTTGAGACTTGGCCACAACTGCGCTACTTGCTGAAGAAGAGACATGTACCTGAGGAGTACACAGAGATGATGAGGCTACATCTGGCTTAACTACATCAGGGATCTCACTCCCCTTTGGAGTACAGGGATGAGCTTGAGCGCTTAGCTCATCAGGCTAATATTTATCTTACTGAACGTGCTTTATGTACTCAATTTCTTGCTGGTCTCAATACTTCTATTCGCAATCCCTTATCTATTCATAGTATTAGGGATATTAATACTTTGACTCATAAAGCGCAGCTATTGTATGAGCAGTAGCAGAGGGTCAGGACTGAGCAATCTACACAGGGTCGCATGTTTGTTCCTTTCCCTTCTTCTAATCAACACAGGGTTTCTTCTAACCCGCCTCTGCAGCAAAAGGGAGTTTTCTACTCACCTACACAGGGTTTTTAGGTCCAAACTAGAAGAGTTGCTGCACCACCTCCTAAAGAGCACACAAAGGAGCTCCGTTGCTTCACTTGCTGGGGTTCGGGCCATGTGTCTCGTGACTGTCCTCACAAAAAGAAGGTCCTCCTCAATGATTTGGGAGACCGCTACTATGAGGATGATATTCAGGTAGACCCTATAACTTCATGTGAAGTGGAGGAGGACTTGGCTAATGTGGAGATTGATCCTACAAGCTTTCAAGAGGCTCTTTGCCTTGTCAACCGCCGAGTTCTACACATTCAGGAGGCTCCCATGGCTAATCAAAGGGAGAACATCTTCCACACAAAGTGTGTGGTTCGCGAGGCTACCTTGAATGTCATCATCGATGGAGGAAGTTGCTGCAACCTCATCAATGAAAAAGTAGTGGATTATCTCCATTTGACTACTACTCCTAGGACTACTCATTATGGTCTTACTGGTATTACTGATGATGGTTCCGATATTATGGTTACAAAACAATGCTTAGTTTCTTTGTCTATTGGTTCCTATCATAATCAAATTTTATGTGATATCGCTAGGATGGATTGTAGTCATATCTTACTTGGTCGTCCTTGGCTTTATGATCGTTTTGTGTTGCATGATGGTCGTGCGAATACCTATTCTTTCACTTTTGATGGGAGGAGAGTTACTCTCCTACCCTTGTCTCCTCAAGCTATTTTGAAGGAACAGGTACGCAAGCAACAACACCAGGACGCTCAGAAGGAGGCCCAGAAACAAGCTGCTGCCCGCGACGAGGAACTCGCTGCATCAAATGCAGCGGCCGCTGCACCACAGGCGGCGACCGCCGCACTAGATCCAACGGCCGCAGCTTCTGCATCATCGTCTTCACCTTCTTCCACTTTGGCTAAGGCCCCATCTACTTCCATTAAGGGCTCCGTCGAAAAGAGGACACTTCTTTATCAGCCCCAGCAGGAGATGGTTCCTGGGAATGACTCCGCTGACGATTTGAGGACAAATCATGTTCAAGTGGAGGAGAATGATGCAATGCAAATGGTGATGACTCCTGGTGACATTGAGGACAACGTTAAGGAGGCCTTTGATGGTCCGATCACTCGTGCAAGGGCCAAGAAGATGCAAAATTCTAACAAGGCGCTTATCTTTCGTTGCCAAGGAGCTATGGAGCAAGGATTCAAGCCACCTTGGATCACTTTGCCCAAAACCAGACCACCAGTCCAAGAATTGAGCTTATGACCTTAGTCCAAGCTCATGAAGACGAGGCCCGACCCACCATGAAGGCCCATTGAGGCCCATTTCGTGCCTCCTCATAGAGCTGGCACCATTTTTCAGATTCTTACTTATTTTTAGTTTATTTATTTCATATTAGATAAATAAGGTAAAAAGGAAAATCTATCTACTTAGATTCTTCCTTAACCACTAAGGTTTAACTTTTCAAACTAAATCTAGGGTTTTAATTAATTATTATTATTATTTAGTCAGCCATGCTGATCCTTTGCAAGGTGAGGATGGCTTATCGATTTCCATTTAAGGTATGTTCGAGTCTTTAGGAAAAGTCAGATTGAAATATAGAATTGAGAAACCCGTTGGCTAAAGGGTTCTTCAATCTTCAATCCAAACACTTTAATTCATAATTTCATATTGTTCTTCATCCTTTTAATCATCCAAACAATTACCTTTTGAAACCCTAATCTCAAACACAACCCAACAAACACAACACAATTCCTGCAGAGAAACGTCGCTAAAACCCTAGCACCGCCGTCGCAAAAGAAGAGGAGTCTGTCGCTGAACCTGCGCGCCTAGGCACAAGCGGCGGCTGCCCCATCCCTTGCTGCGGCCGCGACCACCTTGCTGCCAGCCCGCAGCATCCGTCGCCGCCTCAAGCGCCTGCCTTGCTTTGTTCCTTTTTTGTTTTGCTTTTATTGCCACAGTTTCCTATTTCCCTATTTTCCTTTAAAGTTTCTCACTCATACTTGAATTATCATTGTTCCAAATCAAGAGAAATCAAAGAATATTGCAAGATCGGGACAAACTCTAGTCGTTGTTCTTGATTCCGAGCCCGCAGGCGAATGATCGGGAATAGCAATGCATCAAGTGGTATCGGATTCTCAGGTGTATGCAAGTTCTTTACTCCCTTGATTCTTTTATTTGGGTGATTATTTTTCATGCCTATTTTTCTCACCATCCGCTGCTGAAATTTATTTTCGTTATTCAACCCTAAAATTGGCACTTGTTATTTGGGTGATAATCTTGTTTGGATCTATAATTTGGAAGATATTGAGTTTTTAGTTTGTAAGTTGTGATCTTTACTATCTATTGCTACATATTATGCCTATGAATGTAATTCTTGGATTAGTTTATGTCATGAACTTGCACCACTAAAGAACCCTAATTTCTCCATCTTTGAAGCCAATTTCCCTTTTTCCTTTCTTTTTGCTTACTTTTAGATCGTCGTAGCATAGTTTCTTCTTTTTACTTTATTTTTTTCTGTCGCCCTTCATGCGGTAGTACAGCGATAGTAACTTAAAAAAAACATAAAAAAAGAGGAAAAAAATCGTACAAAAAAAACAAGTATCGTTCTATTTCTTTGAGTTAGTAACTCTTTGCTTTATTCTATTGCATCTTTTGCATTCTTCGCTACATATTTGATGATCTATTTGGTTTGAAGCATCTCAAAGAACCCTTTGTTGTGTGATTTTATGCTGTGCCAACACAGGATCGTTGGTCACACCCATCTCTCTCCGAACCATGTTGCAACCGTCAGATAATAATTGACGGAGTGTGTGCACTTGATTGCCCTTGTGATTGCATTCCTCTTATTATACCATTGCTGAATTTTGCATCACATTGTAGTTCTTTGCTTCTTATCGCTTAGCCGCTAGTTCTATACTTGCTATCCTTGTTATCCGAGTCGTGGCTTATTGTTTTTAGGCAACCGAGGGACATTGAGGACCAAGGCACCCAAGGGTGCCTTAGTGTGGGACAACAACCTTTTGGACATCGAGTACCAAGGCACTCGAGGGTGCCAAGGATTTGGGCAACAACCTTTCGGACATCAAAGACAAGGCACCCAAGGGTGCCTAGGTGTCAGGCAACAACAACCTTTCTTATGCCAATGACCCAAGAAGCCAAGTAGCTCATACACCAAGGCACGAGGGAGCCGAGTTGCTCGGACACCAAGGCACCAGGGAGCCCAGGTGCCCGAGCGCCAAGGCACAAAGGAGCCTAGGATCTCGGGCGCCAATGCACCTGGGAGCCCAAGTGCTCGGGCGCCAAGGTACAGGGGAGCCCAGGTGTCCAGGCGCCCAGGCGCCGGGGAGCCCAGTTACTCGGGCACCATGCCTCCGGAGAGCCGAGGTGCTCGGGCGCAGGGGCTACCAGGTGCCTTGGTGCTCGGGCGCCTGAGCTCTAGGGTGGCTTGGTGCTCGGGCACCTGGGCTCAAGGGTGCCGAGGTGCTCGTGCGCCAAGGGACCGGGTGCCAAACTGCTCAGGCGCCAAGGGATCGGGTGCCGAGGTGCTTGGGCTCATGGGCTCCTGGGAGCTGAGGTGCTTGGGCGCCAAGGGACCGGGTGTCGAGTTGCTCGGGTGCCTGGGCTCCAGGGAGCCGAGGTGCTCGGGTGCCAAGGGACTGGGTGCCGAGGTGCTCGGGCGCCAAGGGACCGGGTGCCGAGGTGATCGGACGCCAAGGCATCGGGTGCCGAGGTGCTCGGCCGTCAGGCTTCCGAGGTGCTCGGGTTTTGTGTACAACGGACGTCGAGCACCAAGGCCACTGGGCGCCTAGGTGCTCGCTCAGCCAAGCACCGTGGTGACCAGGCGCTTGGGACATAGCGGCAGGGGACATCGGACATCGAGCATTTTCATGGGGCATCGAGGGGGTGCACAACGAAAAAGTGCTCTTAGTGTGTCGAAAGATGCCCCAGAAGCTTCCCAAAGGCGTCCAAGAACATTCTAAAATTTTTGATTTTTTCGAGTAACCCACCCCCCTATAGTGCACTTCTAGCAGTTTTGCCACCAACACCAACAGATATGGCGCTTGGGAGGCATATCATACAAACTTCAAACTATGATAGTTGGAGTTGTAGTGATCCAAATCGCATGGGGTTTGTTTCTATTGCATGATTAGGATGTTAGGAATTCCTCAAATTTTTATTCGGAACTATACTCATAAAAATCCAAAAATATCGGCCAATGCCATAATTGACCCACCGTGGCCTGGCGCACCAAGTGACCGGGTGCCTAAGAGCTGGACACCATGGCTCCGGGGTGTCTTGGACATGCCCCAAGGTGCCAAGCTTTGACCCACGAAATGTCGAGCAAAAACGCCCGAAAGTTCTCGATCAAAATGGAAACAGTGCCTAGGCGCTCGGGCACGGTGCTAGGCGCTGCGTCTAGGCGCTCGGGCACAGCGCTAGGCGCTGCGTCTTGGCACTCGAGCATGGCGCTAGGCGTTGAGACTAGGTGCTTGGGCACTACGCTCGGGCACTGTGCTCGGGCACTCGGGCACCTGCGCTCGGGCGCTCGGGCACTGCGCTCGGGCGCTCGAGCACTTGCGCTCAAACACTCGGGCACTGCACTCGGGCGCGTAGGCACTTGCCCTCGGATGCTCGGACACTACGCTTGGGAGCTCAGGCACTTGCGCTCGGGCGCTCGGGCACCGCGCTAGGGCGCTCGGGCACTTGCGCTCGGGCGCTCGGGCACTGCACTCGGGCACTGTGCTCGGACGCTCAGGCACTTGCACTCGGGCGCTCGGGCGCTCGGGCACTTGCACTCGGGCGCTCGGGCACTGCGCTCATACACTTGTGCTCGGGCGCCCGGGTAATTGCGCTCGGGCGTTCGGGCACTGCGCTCGGGTGCTCAGGCACTTGCGCTCGGGCGCTCGGGCACTTGCGCTCGTGCACTCGGGCACTTGCCCTTGGGCGCTCGGGCATTTGCGCTCGGGCACTCGGGCATTATACTCGGGCGCTCGGGCACCATGTCCGAGCATCCGTGTCCGAGGACACCATGTCCAAGGACACCGTGTCCGAGGACCATGTCCAAGGACACCTTGTCCGAGCGCCATGTACAAGGATACCGTGTCCGAGAACCATGTCCAAAGTCACCATGTCCCAGGACACCATGATCGGGCACAATGTCCGAGCACCTGTCCAAGCATCATGTCCGAGCACCATGTCCAAGCACCATGTCCAACGACACCATGTCTAAGGATACCATGTCCGAGCACCATGTCCAAGGACACCTTGTCCGAGTACCATGCCCGAGCACCATGTCAAAGGACACCATGTCCAAGGACACTAGGTCCAAGGACACCATGTTCAAAGACAACATGTCCCATGACACCATTACCGGGCACCATGTCCGAGCACCATGTCCAAGGACACCATGTCCGAGCACCATGTCGAAGGACACCATGTCCAAGGACACCTTGTCCGAGCACCATGTCCAAGGAAACCATGTCCAAGGACACCATTTTCCAGGACACTATGACCGGGCACCATGTCCGATCACCATGTCCGAGCAACATGTCCAAGGACACCATGTCCAAGGACCATGTCGAAGGACACCATGTCCAAGGACACCTTGTTCGAGCACCATGTCCAAGCACCATGTCAAAGGACACCATGTCCGAGCACCTTGTCCAAGGACACCATGTCCAAGGACACCATATCGAAGGAAACCATGTCCGAGCGGGCACCATGTCGAAGGACACCATGTCCGAGCACCATGTCCAAGGACACCTTGTCCGAGCACCCTGTCCAAGGACACCATGATCGAGCACCATGTCCAAGGACCATGTCCAAGGACACAATGTCCAAGGACACCATGACCAAGGACACCATGTCGAAGGACCATGTAGGTCGCGCGCTTAAGCGCCATCCATTTTCGGGGCTAGTTCATTCGGCGGGTGAGTTGTTACATCCTCCTTAGCAGATTTCGACTTCCATGACCACCGTCCTGCTGTCTTAATCGACCAACACCCTTTGTGAGATCTTGGTTAGTGCGCAGTTGGGCACTATAACCTGGCTTTCGGTTTATCCCGCATCGCCAGTTCTGCTTACCAAAAATGGCCCACTTGGAGCTCTCGATTCTGTGGCGCGGCTTAACAAAGCAGTCGTGCCGTCCTACCTATTTAACGTTTGAGAATAGGTCGAGGGCATTGCGCCCCCGATGCCTCTAATCATTGGTTTTACCAGATGCCTCTAATCATTGCTTCGGGCCTCCACTAGAGTTTTCTCTGGCTTCGCCCCACTTAGGCATAGTTCACCATCTTTCGGGTCCCGATAGGTATGCTCTCACTCGAACCCTTCTCAGAAGATCAAGGTCGGTCGTTGGTGCACCCCACGAGGGGGATCCCAGTAATTAGCACACATGTTAGACTCCTTGGTCTGTGTTTCAAGATGGGCCAAATGGGGGGCCCGCAGGCCGACGCCTGGAGCGCGCAGGTGCCGAAGCACGCCATGACGGCGCGCGCTGCCTTCCATGATCACTGGGATGAAGCTCCTCAGGTGTATCAACCACCCGGGCTTAAGCCGCCCCCTCAATTTGCGTCGGTCCACGCCCCGAGCCGATCGGCAGACCGGCTTGTGGCCATTCCACATCCGACCGGGGCACATCGTCAGCCTCCATCTGCTTCCCTCTTGACTATTTCAAGCACTTTTTAACTCTCTTTTCAAATTCCTTTTCATCTTTCCCTCGTGATACTTGTTCGCTATCGGTCTCTCGCCCCTATTTAGCCTTGGATGGAATTTACCGCCCGCTTGGGGCTGCATTCCCAAACAACCTGACTCGCCGACATCGCCTCGTGGTGCGACAGGGTTCGGGCATGACGGGGCTCTCACCCTCTCCGGCGCCCCCTTCTAGGGAACTTGGGCCCGGTCCGTCGCGGAGGACGCTTCTCCAGACTACAATTCGGACAACGAGGTCGACCGATTCTAAAGTTGGGCTCTTCCCAGTTCGCTTGCCGTTACTAGGGGAATCCTTGTAAGTTTCTTTTCCTCCACTTATTGATATGCTTAAACTCAGCGGGTAGTCCCGCCTGACCTGGGGTCGCAACGGTTAGGGAGGTTCTCCTTGCCACTCGAGGGTGACACGGTCCTCCTCCTCTGGGTCTTTTGAGCTCCCGTGGGTCGCCAAGGCCGCGACGCAATGCTTGGGACATGAGGCCACAAGTGAACCACTAATCGTCGCAGCGCTTCGAGGCCACGGGGTCTGTGTTTAGGCCGACTGCGAGCGAGGAGCGCACGGGGGGGCACAGTCCGCCCTTGATCCCACTGGTTCGGGTTGGGGGGCGATGCAGTGCATGACGCTCAGGCAGACGTGCCCTTGGCCCTAAGGCTTCGGGCGCAACTTGCGTTCAAAGACTCGATGGTTCACGGGATTCTGCAATTCACACAAAGTATCGCATTTCGCTATGTTCTTCATCGATGCGAGAGCCGAGATATCCTTTGTCGAGAGTCCTTCTAATGTATCAAAATGACACGACGACCCACGGGAAACCAAGGGGCATGAGACGCGCTATTGTTCATGGTCCTTGGCGCAATCCACGCCGGGGTTTGTTCATGCTTGGAGGAGACCGAATCGCTAGGGGCTGGGATCCTGCCGAACTCGGGGGACGTCATCGGTTTGTGGCCGAACGCCGCCCTCCCGGTGTTTATAAATGAGTTCGCGGGTCTTTCTGCTTGTGCAGTTTTTGACAATGATCCTTCCGTAGGTTCACCTACGGAAACCTTGTTACGGGGCGATTTCCGGCGTGGCCTCTCCTCCTCTCTGTTTAAGCTCCGACAAGGCTGTTTCTCACCTCTTTCTCCCTCCTTTCTCGATGGATTCTTCTCTCCTTCCATCGTAGATGGCCTGGTAAGGCTCCCCTCCGACGTTAAGGTTGTCTCCCTTTTGTTTGGTTCTTGTTACTTTGCTGGATGTTTTTGGTGTAAACATGGTTAAGAAGTCCTTGGTGGCCGACGGCCGTGAGGCCGGAGACCCTTCCAAATATCTTCAAGATCCCCCTCCCATGGTGTCCTCTGTTGGTGTTGGTGGAGAGAAAAGAAAAGTCAGGCGCTCTAAAGCTACTTTGGTTGAATCTCCCTCGAAAGCTCCTTTGGTGGACACTAAAAGCAAGAGTAAGGCTAGAAACATTGGTGGATCCAAGATCAATGGTGAATCCTCTACCAAGAAGAAGAAGTCCTCTTCCTTGGCCTTGGTGGTGTCAAATGACAAAGGTAAGGGTTCTTCCTCCTCTCTTTCTCCTTTGGACGAGGAAATTGTATCCTTGAACAGGATGAAAGATTCCGAGTTGGAGGGTGCCTTCTCGGAGGAGTTTAACGGAGGATCTAAGGGTGGTGCCGCCGCTTCTGTGGTGGAGGGCCTGGTGGTGATGGAAGAACTGACGGGGGATGCACCTGGACGCATTCACACGGTGGAAGGGCATTCAATGCTCGGAGCGTATGGGAGTAATTGCTCATCCGGCTCCCCAAGAGTTGCATTCAATGCTAACTCCGAGTCCCCACGGGTGCCAGTTAATGCAACGGCTAATGATTTGAATGATGATGGGCTGAAGATTGTCCAGGTTAGTCCCCCCTCTTCATTTAAAGCAAATTCAAATTTAAATCTAGCGAGACAATTTGGCTCGGGCGCCGAAGTGCCTTCGGGCGCCTTGGGGCACACTAACCCTGTAGTGAAGGCCTCCTATGTGCCTGGATCCCTGGAGGTTCCCCCTCCCTCTCTAAGTCAAATGCTCGAAGAAAAAACAAAAACACCCGAGGATATTGTGAATGCACCCGAGAAATCAAGACAGGCGCCCGAGGACTCTTTTCTGGCGCCTGAGGAGCTTGCGGCCGCGTCTGGCGCCAAGGGTCTGGTGCCCGGCGCCTCTCCTCTTGCGCCTGGCTCTTCCTCTGAGCCCAATGATAATGCCTTGGCGCCCGGCTCCTCTTCCTTTGTGCCTGGTGCTTTTGCGAAGGATTCCAATGATCAGGCGCTTGCGCCTGGCGCCTCAACGACGGTGCCCAATGCCTGTGTCCTTGCGCCTGGCGCCAGCGATGGTAAGATTGACTCTACTAGCAACTCCTCGAGCATTGTCCCCCCATTTGACTCCTCTTCAAAAGACAAAAACTCCCGGCTTGAAAAAGGTACGTCTTCTAATGCTCCTCCCCCTCCCCCTAACCCCCCTAATGCTTGGGCCTCATGGTCTAAGAAGATCTTCATGAACAAGGGGGTTGGTGAAAAACTTGATCTTATCAAACCCACGGAAAAAGGGTGGGTGGATATCAATGTTGAGGAAGGCATCCCTAGCCATAATGTGTGGGGATGGTCCCTTCATGGGCAATATGTTGGCTTTCTCCCGAGCACATTCATGATAAATGAACTAAGGAAAACTTGGGGAGTTAAGTCAAAATTTAGAGTTGAAGGTGAATGGATTATTTTCTCTTTTGAATCCGAAGATGATGCTAATTTTGTGCTCAAGGGTGGGCCTTATTTCATTCATGGTAGGCCTCTCATACTCAAGAACATACCCGAGAAATTCTCCTTCTCAAGGAGAGATGTGGTAACTATCCCACTTTGGGTTCGTATCCTTGGACTTCCTACTAACTACTGGACCTCGGAGATTATCTCCCGTGTAGGTTCCCAAGTGGGCACTCCACTCTTCATGGACAAGGTGACTGAGGAAAGAATGAGGGGCTCCTATGCCCGAGCACTTATTGAGATCAACTTCGCGGAGCCAATAACCAGGGAAGTTATGCTAAGGTTCAATGATAATGATGTATTAAAATGCAATTTCTTTATTGAAAATGAGCCTAAATTTTGTAAGGCCTGTAGTGCTTTTGGCCATAACCTTGTTGAATGTAAGCTCACGCAGGGACACAAGGAGGCCCCCTCCCCCTCGGGCTCCCAAGCTCAGCCACATGAGGTCCCTCCCTCCTGTCCTCCAAGGACTAATGTCCAGGCGCCTGGCAAGGCTCCCCCTCCTTTGGTGCCTAGATCCTCCAACAAGGGGAATGACTCCCAGGCTATGGCGCCTCAGATGCCTTTGGACACCCCTGGCTCCACAAATACTTCCTCTCCCCCGAGGATGCCTAGCAAGTTGGTTACAGAGGCCCCTACTGACTCTCACAAGGACAAAGGTAAGGAGAACGTAAATGAGGACACAAGCAACACCAATGGTTTTGTTTTCTCTTCTGGTGTGGTGCAGATTCATTCCCCCTCCACTGTGAAGAGAAGAAGGAAAAAGAAAAACAAAAGCCCGAGCACCAAATCGGACCAGCCACCATTGGCGCCTGTGACTAGTGTTCAGGCACAAGAGCAACGTGAGGTAAATCCACCCCTAACTTCTGATTGTGGCTCAAAAAGTGATATACAGGATGTGAGGATCAGTAAAAGAAGAAGGCCTGAGGAAGTGCCCGACGTGCCCACCAAGTGTCTGGAGACTCAGAATGATGCCTTGGATGTTTCCTCGGATGAGGAGATCAGGCGCCTGGGTCTTCTTGGCGCCGATGGGAAGGCATCTTTTGATAGTGGAGAGGAGGCCAACTCTGATGATTCAACTCACTTTACTAAGGTCACCTCCAAGGCTCAAAGGAGAAGAGACAAAGCAAAATCAGAAAGTGAATTGGTTTGTGGACTTCAAGCAAGAAGGAAGTGGCCACCTAGAGACAAGAATAAGGCACGTGGAACCAAGCAGGTGGGCTCTGATGGAGCTCCCTCTCTCACCTTGGTTTCTCAATGAAAGTCATTGCATGGAACATCAAGGGGCTTAACCATCCCTTGAAACAAAATGGCCTTGGTAAGTTAATCCGAGACAACAATGCAAAGGTATGTGGTGTCTTTGAAACCAAACTTGATGAATTCAGTTTTGATTTGAATAAGATGATTAGGGCTCAATGCCCGGGCTGGAATCATGCTTCCAACTTCAACTTGGACCCTAGAGGGCGCCTGTTGGTCCTATGGGACCCTCAGTTTGTGAGCCTCGATGTCCTTAGTGTTGGGGTTCAACACCTTGGAGGGATCATAACATGTAAGATGTATAGGTTGAAGGTGGGAGTTTGTTTTATTTATGGTCTTCATACAGTCACGCAAAGAAGGGGCATATGGACTGCTCTGTCCAACCTGATTGGTGCTCATCACCTCCCTTGGATGGCACTAGGAGATTTCAACAATGTTATGAGAAGTGATGAGAGAATCAATGGAGCGCATGTTTCTTTATATGAATGCAGGGACATGATAGAGGCTTGTCAAAGCCTTGGTCTCCAGGACTCAACATACTCAAGAACCAACAGGTTCACTTGGTCTGATGGGTACAAATGGAGCAAAATTGATAGGGTTTTAATAAATCATGAATGGGCCAATGCTAGATTATTTTGTCACAGACATTACCCTAACTTGTGGGCAATCTCGGACCACAAGCCTGCTATTGTGTCTTTATGTAGGGAGAATCAGAAAAGAGGGCAAACCTTCAAGTTCCTAAACCTTTGGAGGGGGCATGACAAATTCCAAGACATAGTCAAGGAAAACTGGGGCTCTAGCACTAGAGGCTCTTACCGGCATAGGTTGTGCCTGATGCTCAAGAACATGAAGAAGCCTCTCAAGGCCGTCAACAGCAAGGAGTACAGCCACATTTCTAGTAGGGCCAAGGCAGCTAATGACCACCTCAATTAGGTCATGGAAGAAGCTAGAGATAGGCCTGACTGTGCAGCCACTCAGGAGGCCCTCGGGCGCGCCAAGAAGGAGGCCTGGCGCCTAAGTTCTGCCGAGCTCTCCTTCAACAGACAACTTGCTAAAGCTAAGTACATTCTTCATGGGGATCAATGCTCAAAATATTTTCATTCATTAATGAGATATAATGGTCACAAGAACCACTTAGTGGTCTTACAAAAAAAATGGAGAATTTAAAAAATCAAACAAAGAAATTGACGTAGGGAGAATTGAATCGAAATATATAAGAAAATATAAACCAATACAACTCTTAGCCTCTTCAAATAAATTCAAGACTCCCCGCTATAGTAGTAGGGAATCAGGTTCGATCCACGAGGAAGCGAGTCAGCGGGATCCTAGTAGCGTTGAAGACACGTCCTTTCTACTCGACCAGAAGCCTCGATCTCGATGTCAGACCTCGATGTCGTCTGCAACAGAAAACCTGCAGAAACAAAAACGGTAGTCGATATCGACTGGAGGGGGTCTATATCGAGGTTAGTTCACGAAATCGACTGGCTCAGAAGTCTGCCAGTCGATACAGGGGGTCGATTTCGACACAGAGTGGTCGATATCGATGCTTGCAGAAGTTCCCAGGAGTCTCGAGATCGACTCAGAAAACCGTCGATCTATCAGTTTGGTCGATATCGACCTCTGCTGTCGATATCGATGTCTTTCCTGCAGGGGGTTAGTGGTTCGTCGGCAAAGAAAGGCCGAAGATTTTAGAGTGGAGAGAGAAGCAATGAATAGAAATAAAGCAGGGGTTTTGGTGAATATAAAATATGTAAAAGCAACTCCTAGGATTAGGGTTTACCACAACGTTAACCAATGCATGCGATGAGATAAATAAGACGGACAATTGCGCTATTTTACCCGAGGAACAAGCTTTCGCCGTACACCAACTCTTAGGATTACTCTTTCAAATAAACCTAATTGTCTCTACCAATTTTATGTTTATAACTCAAGTTGTTAGCATGAATCCCTTTTCTTTCGATTAGGACTAAACATAGAATCGTAGGAGGAGAGATAGACACAACGATATCAACATCAAATACTTACCTCAAGCGCGCATGGCTAACGTCGGGCTCACCCCGACCCTAAGAGCTTTGGGGAACTACTCGCTTCTCATCATGGGATTCATCGTCAATTGAAAGGAAGAAACTTGCATTAAAATAAACTCCGAAGCTTTACAAATCAACGTCAACTTTCGCAAACGTCAAACCCTAAAACTTCTCTCTAACTCTATTGTCTATGTCTTGTTCTATGATTGGATTCTTGGATGCTTGGATGATCTAACAAATCAGCCCTAAGGCTTTATTTATAGGCTACTAATCCTCGCTATCCAAGGATTGTAACTCCTATCTAAACTAATAACTCTATCCGAACAATTAGGATAGGTCTTTTATTTTTGATAAAAACTTTAAATAACTTAAAGGTAAAAGATAAATAAACTTCAGCTGCCATCTATCTTTGAAAGTATGAGATAATTCCGTGCCTCATTGAAGATATAGTTCCAATCCGCATTCGAAATCGAGTCTATCTTCTGTCGAGATAAGGGGTCGATATCGACACCAGAGGTCGATATCGAGGTCTCTGTTCCTGCTCGACTTGTTCAGCTCTGGTCGATTTCTATGTTGAGGTCGATATGGGGGTCGATATCGACACTGGGGGTCGATATCTGGGTCTAAGGTCGATATCTACCTCTTCTCAGCTTCACTCGTTGAGGTCGATATCTATGTTGAAGGTCGATATCTACCTCAGAGGTCGATATCTGGGTCTGGGGTCGATATCAACCTCTGCTCAGCTTCACTTGGCTTCTCCGTTTTGACTCCGTTTTCGCTCAAATTCCTACATGGTTAGCTCAAAACATGTGCAAACTCTATTTCTTGCATTTTAGCCCTATTCTTACACAAGTTTATATTCTTTTGAACCTTTTCTTTGGAAATCGAACGAAATACGAAGTCAAAAGATGCAATAAAAGAAGGTGCAAATGTGTACATCAGAAATAGGGCAGGAGTTTGTTAGTTTCTACATGAAACTGCTTGGTGGTGCAGGAACGTAAGTGATGCCCGAGGCCAATATATTCAGCAGGGGTGCCTTTGTCAAGGAGGAGGACAAAGCTCTCCTGGTGGCGCCTGTGTCCAATGAGGAAATCAAAGATGCCATGTGGTCGATTGGGGAAGACAAGGCGCCGGGGCCTGATGGTTTCTCTTCTGGCTTCTTCAAAGCCACTTGGGACACCACTGGGCCTGAGCTATGTGCAGCAGTTAAGGAGTTCTTCAGGAGCAAAGTGCTACTCAAGCAACTGAATCACACCATCGTCAGCCTGATTCCCAAGGTGGAGGATGCCCAAAAAGTTGGGCAATTTAGGCCCACCTCTTGCTGCAACGTGGTGTACAAAGTCATCTCCAAAGTGCTCACAACAAGGCTCTCCATGTGCCTGAGTTACTTGGTTGACCATGCTCAAACAGCTTTCATCCCCGAGCGCCTTATGTCAGACAACATTTTCCTTATGCAAGAGCTCCTGCGAAGATACAACATTAAAAGGGAGACTAAGAGATGCTTCTTGAATATTGATTTGGCTAAGGCATATGATTCTATCTCATGGAATTTTATTCATTTTGCTTTGACAGAAATAGAGTTACCTCAAGAGTTTATGGCTTGGGTCATGGAATGCATAACTTCTACCTCCTATTCCATCAAGGTCAACAATGAGCTATATGGGCACTTCAAAGGCATGAGGGGCCTTACGCAAGGTGACCCCCTCTCCCCTCTTCTGTTTGTCATCTCAATGGATTTCTTTTCTCGTCTTGTGAAGAAGGAGACAAGAAAGCCTGGATTCCAATTCCACCAACATTGTGACTCCATGAGGCTCTCTCACCTTGCCTTCGCCGACGACATAGTGATGTTCTGTAGAGGTGACTTGAACTCAGTCAAAGTGCTCATGAGATACCTGAGGATATTTGAAGAGGTCTCATGCCTTGCTGCAAGCAAAGAGAAATATAGCATCTACCTGGCTTCTGTCCCACCTCAAGAGGCTGACCCCATCATTACTGAAACTGGTTTTAGGCCTGGCACCTTCCCCTTTAGATACCTTGGTGTGCCTATAAGCCCTAACAAGCACAGAGTTGCTGAATACTCCCCTTTCATTGAAAAGATTGGCAAACACCTTAGCTTATGGGCTAGCAAGTGCCTGTCCTATGCTGGGAGGAAGGAACTCATCTCCTCTGTCCTCCAAGGGGTGGAGGGCTTTTGGCTCTTTGTGCTTCCCATTCCTGAAGGTGTCCTCAACTCAGTGATTGCACTCTGCCGTGCCTTCCTTTGGAAAACTCCTAGGGTTGCTTGGGTCAGGGTCTGTGTGCCTAGGAATGAAGGGGGCCTGGGCTTAATCAACATCAGGGATTGGAACCAGGCTTTTATGATGAAGCATCTTTATCGCCTGCATGACAAAAAAGATTGCTTATGGGTTAGATGGGTACACCACAAATTTCTAGCAGTTCAAGACATAGACAACTAGGAGGCACACAGGAGGGACTCTCCTCTCATCAAGGCACTCATTGGCACTAGGGACCGTATCCTTCATAATTTTCTTTCTCTTGATGATGCTTTCCTCAAATGGACTAACAATGACAGGTTCTTGGTCTCCAAAGCTTATGAGGCCATCAGGCATAGAGAACAGAAGGTCAACTGGGCCAATATGGTGTGGACCAAAGGCAACACACCCAAGCACAACTTCATCCTTTGGCTTGCAAGGCTAGGTAAGCTCCCAACCTTTGATAGGCTATATTTCATGGATATTGATCACACCTGCAGGCTTTGTAACAATGGCATCCTGGAGACGCATGAGCACATCTTCTTTGAATGCCCTTCCTCCAAAAAAATTTGGAGGCACACTAGAGAAAAGTTCTTTATCCCTTTGATGGTGACCAACATTGAGAGAGGGCTCAGGTGGCTCAGAAGATTTGCCAGGCACAATGACTATGGCGCCAGGACTAAGTCCTTTGCCTTCTCTACAGCTGTGTACTACATTTGGCATGCTAGGAATGCTTGGGTGTTTAATAAGAATCGTATCCCTGAGTCTGTGGTGGCTAGGGTTATTGCCACTCACGTGTTTAGGCTCTTGCATGCTCAATTCCCTCTTCAGGAGTCCACTTAGATTGGATTTTCTCCAGGCACCTGGGCGCCTCACTTGTGCTCCGTCGTTTTGTCCTGAGTGCTGTCCTTGGGCCTGTGTGCTCTTGGCGCCTGCGTGTGCCTGGGCGCAAGGCCTCTTTTGTACTTAGGGTGGTGCCCGGGCCTGCGTGCTTGGACACCCTGTGTGCTTTATGTTGATTTTGTTTGCTTGTTGGACTTAGGTTTAGATATTCCTGCTGGGCCTCTCCTTGGCGCCTGCTGGGGCGGGACCCCCTTGTCTTCCTTGAACTGGGGTAACCTTGGTTGCGCCCTTGGTTCACTCCTTGATCTTGGACTTTGATGTATGATCCTTGGATCTTTTCATTCTTTCATTCGTATTTACATGAATAGCCAAACCCGGACTTAGTGCCGGGTGGCTTGTTCTAAAAAAAGAAAGAGCTCTCAGTCAGTCATCCATCGTCTCTTCTCTCTCCTCACCCCAAGGGTGATATTCGGCAATCTCTTCTCTCCCACGTCGATCCTCTTGGAGATCCTCACGATCTCCTTGATCCTTGCATGAATCCATCCTCACGAGGGTTCATCGCTTTGATCGGCGTGTGGAGCAACCTTTTTCGGCCATCCCCCGTCATTTTCACATCCTTAACCGCCCTTTTGGCACCATAACCGTCCAACTTCTGCCGGAGAACCGCCCTCAACTGCCCTCAACCACCCCGTAACCACCCTTTCCGCTTCACTTTCTACATCGGACCTTCTCTCCCACCCTTGTTATGATTGAATTCTCTTAGATCTGATCGTTCTTACCCCTCCCCAGCCTTTTTTGGCTGGTGGTTTGGTAATTTCGGCCATGGCCAAGAAACCGAAGAGTTTGGAGGATGATGACCCCAAGATCGTGAAGAAGGGAGATGGCTCTTCCATGGATCATGGCGCCAGGAGTTCTTCTATGGTGGATGGTGGTTCTAAGACCACTAAGAAAGTATCAACGAAGTCTAAGACTAAGCCTCAAGCGACGCCTAAGCATAATGGTGAGAAACCCCACGACAAAGGGGTGGAAGATGAACATATTGGCTTTGATAGGGCCGCTCTTTCAGATGTTGATGAAGTGGAAGAGTTTCCTCCATTGAAGAAGAACAAGGATGGTGCTAACAATCGCAAGAAACCTAAGGATGATGGCCTGGTGCCTATCGCTTGCGCTGATGGCTAGGCGCCTGGCGCCAATGGTTCTGTTGCGCCTCGCGCCAAGCAGGATGCGCCCAGCGCCAAGGATCTTGCACCCGGTGTCCAAGGAAATGAGGGCACGACGCCTCCTAGTGAGGATCCTGCTATCATTGTTGAAACCGGTTTCAATGAGGGTTGTTTTCCCTTCCATTACTTGGGCATTCCCATCAGCCTACATGGTCTCCGGGTCATACATTATCAACCTTTGCTTGATAAGTTGGGTCGTCGTCTTAGTGCTTGGGCTAAGAAGAGTATATCTTTTGCTGGCCGTAAGGAACTCATTGGTGCGGTGTTGCAAGGCTGTGAGGCTTTTTGGATGTCCATTCTCCCTGTTCCGGCTGTGATTATCTCTAAGCTTGAGTCCATCTGTCGTAGCTTCCTTTGGAGCAAGCCCAAGGTCAAATGGAAAGCTGTTTGTATGCCTAGGGAGGAGGGTGGCCTTGGCCTTTGTGAGGTGACTGAGGTCTTGGATTGGGCTCCTCATCGGCGGGATTCTCCCCTTATTAAGGCCATCATTGGCGCTAGGGACATTGTTTGTGGCCTGGATGACTTGAATCAACCTCTTGACGAGGTGTTGGCTTCTTGGTGCTCTCAAGAAAGATTCTGCATTCCCTTGGCGTATGAGGCGTTGAGGGACAAAATGCCCAAGGTTCGGTGGATCAAGGAGGTGTGGGTCAAGCACAATACTTCCAAGCATATGTTTGTCCTTTGGCTTGCGGTGCTGGGTAAGCTTTCCATGTTTGACAGGCCTGATCAAGGCCTGATCAAGGCCTTGATCAGGCCTTGATACCTGGGAGAAGAGACTCGGGCCTGATCAAGGCCATGCTAGGCACCCGAGACAGAGTGGTGGCTATAGGAGAGGGCCTCTATGAGCCTGAGGAACTCTTCAACACTTGGGTCAGTGGTGACACTTTCAGGGTGGCTAAGGCCTATGATTTCTTGAGACCAAGGAGTACCAAAGTAAGATGGGCCTGAACTGTGTGGGTGAAAGGTGGTGTGCCCAAGCACTCCCTCATCACCTGGCTTGCTAGGCACTGGTGCCTACCCACAAATGACCGGCTGCTCTTCCTCAACGAAGACCCTGTATGCCGTTTCTGTGAGGATGCCCTTGAATCCCATGAGCATTTGTTCTTTGAATGCCCCTATTCAATGGAGGTTTGGACCAGGGTTAGTGCCCGATTCAACATTGCTCCTGGCTTGGTCACCCTTCCCATGGCACTTGGCGCTCTCACCAAAGCAGCTAGGAGCAGGCGCCCGAAAGACAAGGCCAAGGTTTTAGCTCTCCTTGGGACAACATATTTCATCTAGAAAGCTAGGAACGCTTGGACCTTTGATGACAACCCTATCCCTTGTGATGTTCTTGTTAGGTTGATATGTACACACGTTTTTCAAAACCTGTTTAGTGCCTACCCTCTGGATGATGTAGGCATGTTATAAGGCACCCTCGTCCTTTTTGTTTATGTTAGCTTCTTGACTTAGTAGCCGCTTAGAGGTTCTGTTTTAGGGTATGAACCAACAGGTCACTCGTGGCTGGTATCTTTCTTTTTTTATATATAATTTAACTTCTTCAAAAAAAAGAGCTCTCAGTCAAGAAAGAGCTCTCAGTCGCGCTCTCTTCTCTCTCTCCTCCCTTGGGCAATTTTGGCGATTTCCTTCCCTGTTTGAATCTTCGGCGTTTCCTTGGGAAATCCTCTCGATTTCCATTTGAGAATCAAGGATTTGGCATCCTCACGAGCCAATCCTTGTTAGAACATTGAGATTCTTGAAGAAAGTCACCATTTTGGCCCCATTTCTCCCTTCATTTTCCCCCATCTCACCATTTCCATCTTCATTTTTCTTAGTTGCTTTCCTCTAGTCCTGGTGGTGCCTTGTGTCCCTTGGTGCCTGAGGAAGGCAGTGGAGCTGACCTAGTTGTGGGTTCTAACCCTAGGGTTGGAAGCCATGGCTAAGAAACCAAAGATGACTCCTTTGGAATGGGGCTCAAAGCTCGAAGATCATAGAAACTCTCAAGGTGTGAAGAGCCACAAGAATGATGATGAAGGATCGAGGAAAGTTGATGGAAGCGAAGCCCCTCCCGTCGTTGGCCCAAGTGATGCGGTCAGCGCCTATTAGGGTACTAAGAAGATCAAGCATGTGACCAAGGCCTCCGAAGAGGCCCAGTCATTTCCCTCCGGGCATCCTAGCCCCAAAGGCGCCGGAAGTCCTATCCCTGAAGAGTTGGAGAAGAAAAAAGGCCCTAGCTTGAGTGCTAAACAAAGGCCCAAAGTGGAGCAAGGATTGGTGGCATCGCCTACCTTGGCGCCTAGCGCTGCGCCCAGGCCCAGTGTCGTCCCTGTGCCTGGCGCCCTCTTTGCGCCTGGCACACAACAGGTGTCCGCGCCGCACGCGATTGTGCTTGACCCTGTCTTGACTCCCATGCATGCGCCGGAGAACGTGCCTTGTCCTTTTGTCCTTTTGGCGCCTCCGGAAGCGCCACTTGTCCCTGCGCCTGGAGACAACATTTTGGTGCCTAGCGAGATGGAAGCCCGGGGACCAATCTAAGCGCCAGCCATCCTACCATGGTCCTCCAAGCCACTGACGATCATAGCGACGGCGTCGGGCGCCTAATGATGAGCCCACATGACTTGAAAAAGACAAAGGGAAGCAAGTTGTTGTCTAGCTCGATGATGAGAAGGCCTTCCCCAAGCTCCAAGGCACCAAGCCACCTCCCTTGGGGGTCCTTGGTGCTTCCAAGTGGCAGGCCCCACCAAGTGCCTGGACAGGTCGTGCTCCTAGAGTGCTCATGAACACTGGTGTGGGAGGAAAGCTAGAGTACACGGCGCCCACTTCTAGCCACGTGACCATCAAATGCTCCGAGGCCATCCCTAGGCACCAGGTATGGGGTTGGTCCTTACTTGGTCAATTTGTTGGGTTTTTTTCTAGGTTTTAGAGCCATCCAAGAGATGATGAGGCAATAGCGAGTCAAGGCTCGGTATAGAGAAGAAGCTGGGTGGATGATCTTCTCCTTTGAAACCGAAGAAGCTATGAGCAATGTCTTGAGGGGAGGGCCTTTCTTCATATTTGGTAAGCCCCTTATCCTTAAGCCCATCCCAGAGAAGTTTGCCTTCAACAGGAAGGATATAGCCATCATTCCCCTATGGATTAGGATGTTTGGCCTCCCAACTGAATATTGGCGCCAGGAGATCCTTGGTCGCATAGCCTCACATTGTGGTAAACCCCTCTTCATGGACAAGATCACGGAGGAAAGGAAGAGAGGCTCCTCTGCTAGGGTCTTTGTTGAGGTGAACTTTGCTAAAGACTTGTGTAAGGAGCTTATGCTCAAATTTGATGATGGAGAGAACTTGGAGTGCAAATTTCTCTATGAGAATGAGCCACTCTATTGCTAGCTTTGTTACTCTTTTGGGCACGATCATGGTGAATGCTCTTTCAAAGACAAGCACCAAGGTGTTGGCACTAGGGCCAGGCCACCTAGAAGGGAAGCTACTCAAGGGACACAAGATGCTACTAGGGGCTCCAAGAAAGGCCCTAAAACTCCTACCATGGGAGCCATTTCCTCAAACAACGAGGGTCCCAGGGGCCAAGACACCTCTACAGGGGGGGTTTCAGTGTGAGTGAGAACCATTTTCATGCCCTTCAAATGGAAACAGAGAGCACTTGAGAGGGTGAGGATCAACCTCCTATCTCCAAGGAGATGAGTGAAACACATATCCAGGCCAAGGCCAATGGGAAAAGGGGAGTGAAACACAGTGAGCCTATGGAAAGTTTGAGTGCTAAAGAGGTGCCTAGGTCCCAAAAAGACCTCTCATCGGAAGAGGAAGGTTCCAGTGATGAGGAGGAGGGTGAATGCTCGGGCAACTCAACCGAGAGTGGAGACAGTGCATCTTCTTTTGAGGAGGAAGTCCCTGAAGGCTATATGGAGGATTGGAAGAGTGAAGAGGATGATGAAGAGCCCCAATTTTTGGAAATCAAGCCTAGAAGGAGGAAGGTGTCCAAAATGCCTAGGATGCCCGAGGAAAAAAGCCAAGTGCCTGACCAAGGTAAGGAGGCTCCCAAGGGTGCCTATCGGCCGAATGTGGCGCCTAGTGTGGGTGGCTCGAGCATGAAGACTTCCACTCAGGCCCAAGGGAGGCCAAGTGGTTCTTATGAGGACCTAAGTGTGGAGAGCAATGTGCCAAGGCAAATGCATGCAGCTCATACTGAATGCCCGATGATGGTCAATGGCAAGCCTCTCTTGGCGCCAGGACACCATGACAAAACAAAGGAGATGGTGGTGGCGCTCCAATCTAGCAGGAGAGCTTCCAAGAGGTCCAAAGATAGGAAGGGGGAGAAGGAAGGGTCCTAGTCTTCCCCATGACTGTGATAGCTTTGAATGTTCAGGGGTTGTCCTTGCCCCGGAATGGACTTCATAGTGTGGCCCATATGAGAGTTATTTGGGAGGAACTTCAGAAGATCTTTGAAAGCCAGGAGATTCCTAGGCTTGTCCTTGGGGACTTTAACAATGTCATGAGGGAGGATGAAAGAATTAATGGTGCCCCTGTCTCCATGTATGAGATAGGACACAAGGTTGAAGGTTGTCACCATCTTGGCCTTGAGGATGTGTACTCTGACTCGGGGCACGGTTTCACTTGGCGCAAAGGGGTGGTTTGGAGCAAAATTGTTAGGGTCATGGCCAACTCTATTTGGCTTGCTAGGGCCAGGGAGTGCAAGGCCTTGTTCTTGGAGGAATGGGACCTTTTTGACCACTTGTGTGCAGTGGTTAGCCTTTTAGAGGATAGAAGAAGGGAGGGGCCTAGGCCTTTCCAATTCCTCAACACGTGGACCTCTCATCCTCTCTTCCATTACATGGTGTCCAAGCGATGGGCGCATAGAATTGTGAGGACTCAATTGTTTTGCCTTTGTGGCCTCCTGTAAAGCTTGAAGGCTCCCTTGAGGGCCCTAAATGAGGCCCACTTCAGTCACATTACCTCTAGAGCTAAGAGAGCTCATGATGCCTATGCTGAAGTGATACACATGCTTAGGGACAACCCCAACTCCGAGGAGCTCCTGGCGCAGGCGCAAGAGGCCAAAAAGAGGACCATTTGGCTTGCTAAGGCTGAGTTTAGCTTTGTTTCTCAACAAGCCAAGGTCAAGTATGTACTCAATGCAGACGGGTGTACTAGCTATTTATAATTGCATTATGAAGAGGAATGCCCAGAGGGCCTTAGTGCCTAGAGTCTTGAACTAGGATGGGAGGCCTACCTTGTCGCTGCAGGAACTGGGTGAAGCTTTTGTCGGGCACTTCTCTGATTTGTTGAGCACTTCTTCGAGCATTGTGCTCCCCACTGAAGATGCCTTCATCCAAGGAGCCAGGTTCAACGAGGCCCAACAGGAAAGCTTGGATGCCCAGGTGAGTGACCAGTTGATCAAGGAGGCGCTCTGGTCAATTGGAGATGACAAAGCGCCTGGCCTTTATGGGTTCACATCCAAATTCTTCAAAGAGACTTGGAGGATGACGGGGCCTCTGGTTTGTGGAGCTGTGAAGGAGTTCTTCGGGAATGGGCGCCTCCTAAGGCAATTGAATCACACGGTGATCTCCCTCATTCCCAAGGTGGTCCAACCGCAAAGGATGGACCATTACAGATCTATCTCGTGTTGCAACGTGGTGTACAAGGTCATCTCTAAGGTTATGACTAGGCGCCTTGCTGAGTGCCTTCCCCAAGTCATTGATGAGGCACAAGGTGGCTTTGTGAAAGGAAGATTGATGCAGGAGAACATCTTCCTCGTCCAAGAGCTCCTTAGAGCTTACAACGTCAAGAGAGATGTGAAGAGATGCTTCCTCAACGTGGACCTAGCCAAGGCCTATGACACTGTCTCATAGGACTTCTTGCGCTTAGCCATGCAGTGCCTGGGTGTGCCTCCCAACTTCTAGCGCTGGGTCATGTAATGTGTGACCTCTACCTCCTTTTCTGTGAAGGTCAATAGGTGCCTCCACGGGCACATTGAAGGAAAGAGGGGCTTGATGCAAGGGGACCCTCTGTCACCTTTGCTCTTTGTCATGGTCATGGAAATGCTCAGCAGGCACATCCGGAAAGCTACTTTGACCCCGGCCTTTGAGTTTCACAAGGGATGTGGGGAGCTTAGAATCTCTCATTTGGCTTTTGCTGATGATGTTGTCCTCTTCTGCAAGGGCACTATGGCCTCAACGAAGATCCTTTTGAAGTTCCTTGAGCGCTTACATATTATGTCTGGGTTGAGAGTGAATGGCGCCAAGTCATCTGTGTTCTTAGCCTCGGTGCCCGAGAGTGAGGCCCAAGCAATCAGATCCGAGATAGGGTTCAAGCAAGGGATGTTTCCTTTCAGATATTTTGGTGTCCCTATCACCCCCCACAACCTCAGAGTTGTTGACTATGAGCCCCTTTTGGCCAAGATTCGTGGGTGCCTGGATGGGTGGGCCAAGAGAACCCTCTCCTTTGCTGGGCGTAGAGAGCTTCTAGCCTCGGTCATCATGGGTATTGAAGGCTTTTGGTTGGGCGTTCTTCCCACGGGGAATTCAAGACAAGATAGTGAAGATGAGCCGTGCCTTCCTATGGCACTCACCTAGAGTGGCTTGGGACAAGGTTTGCCTCCCCAAGAAGGAGGGTGGCCTGGGCCTAGTGAACCTTGGCGCTTGGAACCAAGCTTTTATGGCCAAGTACTATTGGCACATCGAAGAGGAAAGGGACAGCCTTTCGGTCAAATGGGTGCATCTCAAGCCCTTACAAGTTGCTGCACCTAGGGACTGGATGCCTGGGAGAAGAGACTCGGGCCTGATCAAGGCCATGCTGGGCGCCCGAGACAGAGTGGTGACCATAGGATAGACCTCTATGAACCTGAGGAACTCCTCAACATTTGGGTCAGTGGTGACACTTTCAAGGTGGCTAAGGCCTATGACTTCTTGAGACCCAGGAGCACCAAAGTGAGATGGGCCCGGACTATGTGGGTTAAAGGTGGTGTGCCCAAGCACTCCCTCATCACCTGGCTTGCTAGCCGATGGCGCCTCCCCACAAATGACCGGTTACTCTTCCTCAATGAAGACCCTGTCGGCTGTTTTTGTGAAGATGCCCTTGAATCCCACGAGCATTTATTCTTTGAATGCCCCTTTTCCATTAAGGTTTGGACCAAGGTTAGTGCCTGCTTCAACATCACTCCTGGCTTGGTCACACTTCCCATGGCGCTTGGAGCTCTCACCAAAGCAGCTAAGAGCAGGCGCCCGAAAAGACAAGGCCAAGGTTTTTGCTCTCCTTGGGACGACCTACTTCATCTGGAAAGCTAGGAATGCTTGGACCTTTGATGACAACCCTATCCCTTGCGATGTTCTTGTTTGATTGATATGTACACAGGTTTTTCAAAACCTATCTAGTGCATTCCCGCTTGATGATGTAGCCATTTTATAAGGAACCCTCGGCCTTTTTGCTTATGTTAGGTACTTAACTTAGTAGCTTTATAGAGCTTCTGTTTTAGGGTATGAACCAACAGGTTGATCCTGGTTGGTAACTTTCTTTCTCTATATATATAATTTACCTTCTTAAAAAAAAAAGCTCTCAGTCAGTTGCCCTCTTCCTCTTCGTTTCCCCTCATTTTCTTTTTTCCGGTTTTGTTTTTTCACGTGGAATCCTCTTCAGTCCTAGTGGTTCCTTGAGTCCCTTGGATCCGGTTGTGGTCAGTGGAGGTGATTTAGTTGTGGGTTCTAACCCTAGGGTTGGAGGCCATGGCTAAAAAACCAAAGATTACTCCTTTGGAAGGGGGATCAAAGGTTGATGGACATGGAAACACTCAAAGTGTGAAGAACTACAAGAATGGTAAAGAAGGCTTGAGGAAAGTTGAAGAAAGCAAAGCTCCGACCATCGTTGGCCCTAGTGCAGTGCCTAGCGCCCATACAGGCACCAAGAAGGTCAAACTTGTGACCAAGGGCTCCGGGGAGGCCCCGTCGTTTTCCTCTGGGCATCCCAGCCCCAAATGCACTAAAATTTCTGTCCCTGAAGAGTTGGAGTAGAAAAAAGACCCTAGCTTATCCACCAAGCAAAGGCCCGGAGTGGAACAAGGATTGGTGGCGTCGCCTGGTCTGGCGCCTGGCGTTGCGCCCGGGCCCAGCATCGTCCCTGCGCCTAGCACATAACGGGAGCCCGCGGTGCACGCGATTGTGCCTGACCCATTCTTGATCCCCATGCAGGCGCCAGGGAACGTGCCTTGTCCTGTTGTCCTTTTGGCGCCTCCGGAAGCACCACTTGTCCATGCGCCTGGCGAAAGCATTTTGGTGCCTAGCGATGGAATCCCGAGGACCAATCCTAGTGCTAGCTGCCCTGCCCTGGTCCCCCAAGTCACTAACAGTCCTAGCGACGGCGCCTGGGCGCCTAGCGATGGGTCCACACGTTCTAAAAAAAGCATATGGAAGCACGTTTTTGCCCAACTCGATGATGACAATGCCTTCCCCAAACTCCAAGGCTCCAAACTACCTCCTTTGAGGATCCCTGGTGGTTCTAAGTGGCAGGCGCCTCCAAGTGCCTGGACAGGTCGTGCTCCTAGGGTGCTCATGAACACTGGTGTTGGAGGAAAGCTGGAGTACACGGCGCCCACCTCTAGCAATGTGACCATCAAATGCTCCGAGGCTATTCCTAGGCATCAGGTATGGGGTTGGTCCTTACTTCGTCAAATTGTTGGTTTTTTCCCAGGTTTTAGAGCCATCCATAAGATGATGAGGCAATGGGGAGTCAAGCCTTGATATAGGGAAGAAGCTGGGTGGATGATCTTCTCTTTTGAATCTGAAGAGCCCAAGAGCAATGTCTTGAGGGGAGGGCCTTACTTCATGTTTGGTAAGCCCTTTATCCTTAAGCCCATCCTTGAGAAGTTTGCCTTAAATAGGAAGGATATAGCCATCATTCCTCTATGGATTAGGATGTTTGGCCTCCCAACTGAGTATTAGCGCTCGGAGATTCTTGGCCGCATAGCTTCTCATTGTGGCAAACCTCTCTTCATGGATATGATCACGGAGGAAAGGAAGAGGGGCTCATATGCTAGGGTTCTTGTAGAGGTGAATTTTGCTAAAGACTTGTGTAAGGAGCTTGTGCTCAAATTTGATGATGGGGAGAACCTGGATTGCAAATTTTTGTATGAGAATGAACCCCTCTATTGGAAGCTCTACTGCTCCTTTGGGTATGATCATGGTGAGTGCTCATTCAAATACAAGCGCCAGGGTATTTGTACTAGGGCTAGGCCACCTAGAAGGGAAGCTACTCAAGGAAGGCAAGATACTACTAGGGGCTCCAAGAAGGGTCCTAAAACTCCCACCATGGGAGCCATTTCTTCCAACAACGAGGGTCCCACGGGCCAAGGCACCTCATCGGGGGGGTTTGAGTGAGAGTGGGAATCATTTCCATGCCCTTCAAATGGAAACAAAGAGCTTAAGAGAGGGTGAGAATATACCTCCTATCTCCAAGGAGCTGGGTGAAACACATGTCCATGCTAAGGCCAAAGGTAAATGGGGAGTGAGACACAGTGAGCCTTCAAAAATTTTGATTGCTAAAGAGGTGCCTAGGACCTAACAAGACCTGTCGTCGGAGGAGGAAGGCTCTAGTGATGAGGAGGAGGGCGAATGCTCAGGCAACTCAACCGAGAGTGGAGACAGTGCATCTTCTTCTTTTGAGGAAGTTCCTGAAGGCTATGTGGAGGGCTGGAAGAGTGAAGAGGATGAGGAAGAACCCCAATTTGCGGAAGTATAGTCTAGAAGGAGGAAGGTGTCCAGTATGCCCAAGGTGCCCGAGGAAAAGAGCCAAGTGCCTGAGCAAAGGCAGGAGGCGCCCAAGGGTGCCTATTGGCTAAATGGGGCGCCTAGTGTGGGAGGCTCGAGCATGAAGACTTCCACTCGCGCCTAGGGGAGTGCATGTGGTCCTAGTGAGGACCCAAGTGTGGAGATCAAAGTGCCTAGACAAATGCATACAGCTCCTCTTCAATGCCCTATGAAGGTCAGTGGCAAGCCTCCCTTTGCGTCAGGACACCAAGACAAAACCAAGGAGATGGTGGTGGCACTTCAAAATAGAATGAGAGCTTCCAAGAGATTCAAAGATAAGAAGGGTGAGAAGGAGGGTGCCTCATGTTCCCCATGACTTTGATAGCTTGGAATGTCCAAGGGTTATCCTTGCCCCGAAAACAAAAAGGAGTTAAGGAGATTATAGCTAGGCATGGCGCCTGTTTGTGTGGGCATTTTGAAACTAAGCTGGGAATTGACTATGATGTCCAGGCTCCTGCTCAAAGGATAGGTGTGGGATGGAAAGCCACCTCAAACTTCCATCTACACCCTCGTTCTAGAATTCTTGTCCTTTGGGATCGTTAGTTCGTCACCATTTCTGTGGAAGCAATGACCCCTCTGTTTGTTGCTTGCAAAGTGAAGGCCTTGACCACTAAGGAAGTGTATGGTGTGTGCTTTGTCTATGGCCTTCATATTGTGGCCCTTAGGAGAGTCATATGGGAAGAGCTCCAGGAAATCTTTGATAACCAGGAGATGTCTAGGCTTGTCCTTGGGGATTTTAACAATGTCATGAGGGAAGATGAAAGAATCAATGGCGCCCCTGTCTCCATGTATGAGATAGGACACATGGTGGAGGGTTGTCACCAACTTGGCCTTGAGGATGTGTACTCTGACCCTGGGCATGGTTTCACTTGGCACAAAGGGGTGATTTGGAGCAAAATTTAGAGGGTCATGGCCAACACCATTTTGCTTGCTAGGGCCAGGGAGTGCAACGCCATGTTTTTGGAGAAATGGAACCTTTCTGATCACTTATTTGCAGTGGTAAACTTAGTTGAGGATAGAAGAAGAGAGGGGCCTAGGCCTTTCCAATTCCTCAATATGTGGACTTCCCACCCTCTTTTCCAGGACAAGGTGTCTAGGCGCTAGGCACACAGAATCCCTGGGACTCAACAATTTCGTCTTTGTGACCTCCTAAAGGCTCCCTTGAGGGCTTTAAATGAGGTTCACTTCAGTCACATTACCTTGAGAGCCAAGAGAGCTCATGATGCCTACTCTAAGGTGTTGCATATGCTCAGGGAGAACCCTAACTCCGAGGAGCTCCTGGTGCAGGCGCAAGAGGCCAAGCAGAGGACCATTTGGCTTGCTAAGGCTGAGTTTAGCTTTGTTGCTCAACAAGCTAAGGGTAAGTATGTTCTCAATGCAGACAGGTGTACTAGCTATTTCCATGGCATTATGAAGAGGAATGCACGGAGGGCCTTAGTGCCTAGTGTCTTGAATTAGGATGGGAGGCCTACCTTTTCGCTGTAGGAAGTGGGAGAAGCTTTTGTCGGGCACTTCTCCGATATGTTGGGCACTTCTTCGAACATTGTTCTCCCCACTGAGGATGCCTTCATCCAGGGAGCTAGATTCACTGAGGCCCAACAGGAGAGTTTGGATGCCCAGGTGAGTGACCGGGAGATCAAGGAGGCGCTCTGGTCAATCGGGGATGACAAAGCGCCGGGCCCTAATGGGTTCACCTCCAAATTCTTCAAGGACACTTGGAGAACGACAGGGCCTCTATTTTGTGGAGCTGTGAAGGAGTTCTTCAGGAATGGGCGCTTCCTAAGGCAATTGAACCACACGGTGATCTCCCTCATCCCCAAGGTGGATCAACCTCAAAGGATGGATCAATATAGGCCGATCTCTTGCTGCAGCGTGGTGTACAAGGTCATCTCTAAGGTTATGACCAGGCGCTTTGCTGAATGCCTCCCCCAAGTCATTGACCAGGCACAAGGTGGCTTTGTGAAGGGAAGATTGATGCAGGAGAATATCTTCCTTGTCCAAAAACTCCTTAGAGCTTACAATTTCAAAAGAGATGTGAAGAGATGCTTCCTCAACGTGGACCTAGCCAAAGCCTATGACACTGTCTCATGGGACTTCTTGCACCTAGCCATGCAGCGCCTGGGTGTGCCTCCAAACTTCTTGCGCTGGGTCATGGAATGTGTGACCTCAACCTCCTATTTTGTGAAGGTTAATGGGTGTCTTCATGGGCACTTTGAAGGAAAGAGGGGCTTGAGGCAAAAGGACCCTCTCTCACCTTTTCTCTTTGTCATGGTCATGGAAATGCTTAGCAGGCACATCCGGAAAGCTACCTTGAGCCCGGCCTTTGAGTTTCACAAGGGATGTGGGGAGCTTAGAATCTCCCATTTGGCTTTTGCTGATGATGTTTTCCTTTTCTGCAAGGGCACTATGGACTCAGTAAAGATCCTTTCGAAATGCCTTGAGCGCTTCCACCTTATGTCTGGGCTTAGGGTTAATGGTGCCAAGTCTTTTGTGTTCCTAGCCTCGGTGCCCGAGAGTGAGGCCCAGGCCATCAGAGCTGAGACAGGGTTCAAGCAAGGGGTGTTTCCTTTCAGATACTTGGGTGTCCCTATCACCCCTCACAACCTTAGAGTTGTTGACTATGAGCCCCTCCTGGCCAAGATCCGTGGGTGCCTGGATGAGTGGGCCAAGAGAACCCTCTTCTTTGTTGGGCGAAGGGAGCTCCTAGCCTCGGTCATCAGGGGTATTGAAGGGTTTTGGTTGGGCGTTCTCCCCATCCCTGTTGTCATTCAAGACAAGATTCTGAAGAAGAGTCGTGCCTTCCTTTGGCACTCCCCTAGAGTGGCTTGGGACAAAGTATGTCTCCCCAAGAAGGAGGGTAGCCTGGGCCTGGTGAACCTTGGCACCTGGAACCAAGCTTTTATGGCCAAGTACTACTGGCACATCCAAGAAGAAAGGAACAACCTTTGGGTCAGATGGGTACATCACAAGTACTTACAAGTTGCTGCACCTAGGGAGTGGATGCCTGGGAGAAGAGACTCAGGCCTGATCAAGGCCCTGCTGGGCGCCCGAGACAGAGTTGTGACCATAGGAGAATGGTGACACTTTCATGGTGGCTAAGGCCTATGAATTCTTGAGACCCAGGAGCACCAAAGTGAGATGGGCTCGTATTGTGTGGGTAAAAAGTGGTGTGCCCAAGCACTCCCTCATCACTTGGCTAGCTAGGCGTCGGCGCCTCCCTACTAATGACCGGTTGCTCTTTCTTAATGAAGACCCCATCTGCCGTTTTTGTGAAGATGCCCTCGAGTCCCATGAGCACTTGTACTTTGAATGCCCCTTCTCCATGGAGGTATGGATCAAGGTAAGCGCCCGCTTCAACATTGCTCCTAGCTTGGTCTCTCTTCCCTTGGCGCTTGGAGCTCTCACCAAAGTGGCTAGAAGCAGGCGCCCGAAAGCCAAGGCCAAGGTTTTGGCGCTTCTTGGGACGACCTATTTTATCTAGAAAGCTAGGAATGCTTGGATCTTCGATGACAACCCCATCCCTTGTGATGTCTTGTTAGGTTGATATGTACACAGGTTTTTCAAAACCTGTTTAGTGCCTTCCCACTTGATGATGTAGCTAATTTATAAGGCATCTTCGGTCCTTTTTGCTTATTTTAGTTACTTGAATTAGTAGCTTCGTAGAACCTTTCTTTGGTTGTTTTAGGGTATGAACCAACAGGTTGCTCAGGAGGTTGGTATTCTTCTTTATCTATATAATTTACCTTCTTCAAAAAAGAAAGAGCTCTCAGTCAGAGCTCTCAGTCAGTAGTCGCTCTCTTCTCTCTCCTCCGTTGGGCGATTTTGGCGATTGTCTTCTCCACTTGAATCTCCGGCATTTCCTTGGGAAATCCTCTCGATTTCCCTTGAGAATCAAGGAGAGGGCATCCTCACGAGCCTCTCCTTGCTTGAACGTTGAGATTCTTGAAGATAATCGTTGATTTGGAGGCCTCCTTCTTCGTTTTCTCCACCCTCCATTTTCTGTTTTAGTTTCTTTGTCATGGAACCCTCCCTGCTCCTTGTGGTTCCTCGTGTCCTGTGAGTCCTGTGGTGGTTAGTGGAGGTGAGCTAACCGTCGGTCCTAGCCTTTGGGTTGGTTGCCATCGCTAAAAAACCAAAGGTGACTCCTTTGGAAGGGGGCTCAAAGCTTGATGGTCATTGAAACTCTCAAGGTGTGAAGCTATGCATGAATGGTGAAGAAGGCCTGAGGTAAAATGGTGGTAACAAGATCCAAGCTTTCGTGAGCCCAGACGTGGCGCCTAGCGCCCATGTGGGCGCCAAGAAGGCCAAAGGCACAACTAAGGGACCTAGGGAGGCCTCTTCGGTTTCACTCGAGCATCCTGGTCCCAAGGTCCCAAGAAATGGAAAGCTTGAAGGTACAAAGGTGGTGGAATGCCCTAGCGTAGCCACCAAGGTTAGGCCTTTAGCCCACCTTGAAAAGCAGGCACCGCCTAGCACCGTCGAGGTCCTTGCGCCTGGGCTTGGCACTGGCTCTGCGCCTGGCACCGCCCTAGCACCTGGCACACACTTGCCTAGTAAGGAGCACGTTTTAGTGCCTGACAAGGGCCCCATCATCTTACAAGTGCCAAAGACCGTGTCCTTGGATGATGACCAGCACCTAGCGCTAAGACACCTACCCCTGCGCCCGGTACGAATGTCTTGGCGCCTAGCGACAGAATGACTGGGACAACACCCGGCGTCAGGCATCCTAAAGTGGCCCCCAAGCCAAGGACTGTGGTAGCGATGAACTTGTGGCACCTAGCGATGGAAATGGGCACCCTGGAAAACGTCATGGTAAGGAAATTTTGGAGAGGCTCGACGATGAAAAGGCTTTTCCAAGCCTTCAAGCAACCAAGCCACCTCCTGTTGGTGTCCCTGGTGGCTCCAAGTGGCAGGCACCCCAAGGCACCTGGGCTGGGCGCACCCCCAGGGTCCTGAAGAACTCATGCCTTGGTGAAAAGTTGGAGTTTGTGGCGCCCTCCTCGAACCATGTGAAAATCAAGTGTTCTGAGGCTATTCCTAAGCACCAAGTATGGGGTTGGTCACTCCTAGGTCAATTTGCGGGCTTCTATCCAGGGTTTAAGGCTATCCAAGACATGATGCGCCAATGGGGAGTCAAGACTCGGTACAGGGAAGAGGCAGGATGGATGATCTTCTCCTTTGAGTCCGAGGAAGCTATGAATGGAGTTCTAAGGGGAGGGCCATACTTCATTTTTGGTAAGCCTCTTATTCTAAAACCTATCCCTGATAAGTTTGCTTTTAACAGGAAAGACATTGCCACCATCCCTTTGTGGATTCGATTGTTTGGCCTCCCATCTGAATAGTGGCACCCGGAGTTCCTTGGGAGGATCACGTCCCATTGTGGCAAGCCCTTGTTCATGGACAAGATTACTGAAAAGAGGAAAAGAGAGTCTTATGCTAGGGTTCTGGTGGAAGTCAACTTCGCTAAGGAGCTTTGCAAGGAGATTGTTTTGAAGTTTGATGATGGAGTGGACCTTGAGTGTAAGTTTCTGTATGAGAATGAGCCACACTATTGCAAAATCTGTTGTTCCTTTGGCCATGGTATTAAGGAACGTTCATTCAAGGAGAAGCGCATGGATGTGGGCACTAGGGCTAGGCCCACTTGAAGAGAAGCAACACAAGGAAGGAAGGATGCACTTGGGGGCTCCAAGAAGGACCCTAGAACTCCCACCGTGGGTGTCACTGCCTCCAACAACGAAGGTCCTAAGGGTCGAGGTACCTCTTTATGGGGGATTGGGAGAGAGTAGGAATCGTTTCCAAGCACTTCAATTGGAAACTGGGGACCTTGGGAAGATTGAGAGTGATACTCCTACATCTAAGGAGTTGAGTGAAACACAAGGTGAGAGTAGGGTCATGGGGAAGGAAAGAGTGAAACACAGTAAGGGCAAGGGTTCCAAACAAATTAAGGAGGTACCCAAGACCAACCAAGACTTATCGTCATCGGAGGTGGACGCTAGTGATGAGGAGGAGGGTGAATGCTCGGGCAACTCAACCGAGAGTGGAGAAGGTGCATCCTTGGATGAGGAAGAGGTCCCTGAGGGACATGTGGAAGATTGGAAGAGTGAAGAGGAAGTATATGAAGCTCCTTTTTTTTAGGTTACTAGAAGGAAGAGAAAGGTGACCCATGTGACCAAAATGCCCGTGGAAAATTGCCAAGTGTCTGACCAAAGGCAAGAGGCATCCAAGGGTATCAAGATGACAATGGTGGCGCCTAGCACAAGGGCCCCATGCATGGAAGGTTGTAGCTAGGCCCATGGTGAATTTTGCAACCCTGGAGATAGGATCAAGCATGGGAAACATGTGCCAAGTTAAGTGCCTAGCACTCCTAATGGGCGCCTAGACCAAGACCCTGAAGGGTCACGAAGGGGAGGGCGCCAAGACAAGGAAGCCCGTGAACTTGTGGTTGGTTTGCAAACTAGCAGAAGGGTCTCTAATAGAGCCAAAAGCAGAAGAGGGGAGGAGGGTGGTGCCTCAGGTGCCCCATGACTGTCCTAGCTTGGAACATCCAGGGGTTATCCTTACCCCAGAAACAAAAAGGAGTCAGGGAGATGATTACCAAGCATGGGGTGTCTCTGTGTGGTTTGTTTGAAACAAAGTTTGACCCTGGTATTGATGTCCAGGCGCTTGCTCAAAGAATGAGGAATGGGTGGGAGGCCCTCTCTAACTTCCATCTTCATCCCCGGGCTAGAATCCTTATTCTTTGGAACTCTCAACTAGTTACCATCACTTTGGAGGCAATGACTCCTCAATTTGTTACCGGCAAAGTGAGGTGCCTAGTATCCAAGGAATCCTATGGGGTTTGCTTTGTATATGGCCTACATAGTGTGGCTAGAAGAAGGGTCATTTGGAAGGAGCTTTCGGCCCTGTTTGAGGACCATATCATGCCTAGGCTCATCCTTGGAGACTTCAAAAATGTGATGAAGGAGGAGGAGAGAATTAATGGCGCACCTGTGACCATGTATGAGATTGGGCACATGGTGGACGGGTGTCAAAAGCTTGGCCTGGAAGATGTCTATCCCCCTACTTGTCCTTTTACTTGGCGCAGGGGAGCTATTTGGAGCAGGAGTGACAGGGTCATGACCAACACTGAGTGGCTCTCTAAGGCCCGGACATGTGTGGCCACCTATGTTGAGAAATGGGACCTTTCTGATCACATGTGTGTTATGGTAACCCTGGGTGCTGACAGGAGGAGAGAGGGTCCTAGGCCTTTCCAATTCCTCAACATGTTGACTGAGCATCCTCTTTTCAAAGAAATTGTGTCTAGGCGCCAGGCGCTGGATAGAAGGGGGACTCACCAGTTTCGCTTGTGTGGCTTCCTGAAGAGCTTGAAGGCCCCTTTGAAAGAGCTTAACCAAATCTACTTCAGTCACATCACTTCTAGGGCCAAGAGTGCCCATGACACTTACTCTGAAGTTCTCCATCAACTCAGGGAAAATCCTACTTCCGAGGAGCTCCTAGCGCAAGCAGAAGAGGCCAAGATGAAGACCTTGTGGCTTGCTAAGGCCAAGTATAGCTTTGTGACCCAACAAGCTAAGGCACGCTATGTGCTTAACTCAGACAGGTGCACTAAGTACTTCCATGGGATGATGAGGAAGAATGCCCGGAGAGCATGTGTGCCTAGCATCTTGAAACAGGATGGGGCACCTACCCAGGCGCTAGAGGAGGTTGGCCAGGAGTTCGTCGGGCACTTCTCAAATTTGCTGGGCACTTTTCATGGGGTTGTCCTCCCCCCTAGAAATGCCTTCATCCAAGGTGCTCAGATGGGAGAGGCACAGCAGCAGGCATTGAAGGCCCATGTGAGTGTCCAAGAGATCAGAGAGGCACTTTGGGACATTGGGAATGACAAAGCGCCTGGGCCTGATGGGTTAACCTCCAAATTCTTCAACGAAACATGGAGCTCCACAGGAAGGATGGTGTGTGATGCTGTGAAAGAGTTCTTTAGAAGTGGGCGCCTATTGAAGCAACTCAATCACACGGTCATCTCTCTAATTCCTAAGGTGGACCAGGCACAAAGAGTAGAGCAGTTCAGGCCCATTTTCTGTTGGAATGTGATATACAAAGTAATCTCCAAGATCATGGAAAGGCGCCTAGCCAAGTGCCTTCCTCATGTCATTGACCAGGCACAAGCAGGCTTTGTCAAGGGGCGCCTAATGCAGGAGAACATCTTCCTTGTTCAGGAGCTCCTCAGAACTTACAATGTGAAGAGAGATACCAAAAGATGCTTCCTCAACATTGATATTGCCAAGGCATATGACACTATTTCATGGGATTTCTTGCGCCTGGCCATGGAAATGCTTGGAGTGCCTAGCAGATTTAGGCGCTGGGTTATGGAGTGTGTCTCTACCACCTCCTTTTCTGTGAAAGTTAATGGGAGCCTCTATGGGCATTTTGAGGGGAAACATGAGCTTAGGCAAGGGGATCCCTTGTCTCCCCTTCTCTTTGTGATGGTTATGGAGATGCTAAGCAGGCACATACGCCTTGCCACTCTGAGTCCAGCCTTTGAGTTTCATAAGGGGTGCAAGGAGCTCAGGATCTCCCACTATGTTTTTGCAGATGACATGGTCCTTTTTTGCAAAGGAAACTTGGCGTCAGTAAGGATCCTCACTGGGTGCCTGGAGCGCTTCTTCACTATGTCTAGTCTGGGAGTTAGTGTGGCCAAGTCATCCATCTTCCTAGACTCGGTGCCTAATTCTGAAGCCCACACTATTAGAGAGGCCACAGGGTTCAAAGATGGAGTTTTCCCCTTCAGATACTTGGGAGTGCCCATTGCTCCCCACAACCTGAAGGTACTGGACTATGAGCCTCTCCTGGCTAAGATAAGGGGTCTGCTTAATGGGTGGGCTAAGAAAACCCTCTCCTTTGCAGAGATGAGGGAGTTTCTAGCCTCGGTTATAAGAGGAGTGGAGGGATTTTGGCTGGGCATTCTTCCAATGCCCAAGGTTATCTTGGAGAAACTGGTGGGAGCCTGTCGAGCCTTCCTTTGGCGCTCGCCCAGAGTGGCTTGTGACAAGGTGTGCCTTCCTAATAAAGAAGGAGGCCTGGGTTTGGTGGACCTGGGAGCTTGGAATGAGGTCTTCATGAGTAAGTACTTCTGGCACATCCAAGAGGAGAGGGACGGCCTATAGGTGAAGTGGGTGCATCACAAGTACTTGACGACAACAGATGCCCTAGACTGGGTGCTTAGACGTAGGGACTCAAGCGCTGCTTGGCGCCCGAGACAAATCGGTGACCATAGGTGAAGGGCTCTATGGGGCAGATGAGTTGCTAGGCACTTGGGTTGTGGAGGACTGGTTCCTTGTGGCTAAGGCCTATGATTTTCTCAGACCTAGAAGTGCCAAAGTAAGATGGGCCCGAGTGGCCTAGCTCAAATGAGGGGTGCCCAAGCACTGTTTCATTTCTTGGTTGGCTAGGCGCCAGTGCCTCCCTACCAATGACAGGCTCCTCTTTCTTGATGAAGATCCAGTTTGCCGATTCTTTGAGGATGCCCTAGAATCACATGACTATCTCTTCTTTGAGTGTCCCTTCTCAAGTGAAGTTTGGAGTAGGGTAAGTGTTCGATGTGCGGGAGGTGCGATTCAAATATTCAAATATATCACAACTATGCTAACTCCCTATTCAACCAAATAATACAAGAATCCCTCCCGATGCAGTGGTAGGGTAATTCAGGATCGAATCCACGAGGAGGTATGTCAGCGCTTCCCTTGTTGTAATCACGATCAAGCTTTCGACTTCAGAAGACACTCGATATCGACGTGTCTGGTCGATATTGACCTCAGTTCTGGTCGATTTCCAGTAGAGTCCTGCACAAGACAAAAGCAAACCAAATGGACGTTGAGACAGACCTCGATATCGACGTTAGTCCTCGATATCGACCTTTGACAACCGATTTCGATGTCTATTACATAAACTTCAATGCGTAACCTATGTGTCGAAAAATTGTCTAAAGAGCATAGAATGGTTGTAGAAAGATGGTCAAAAATCAAAACTTAGACTTTATATCAAATTCAATAAACTAAAAGCTTCCAAGATCGGGGTTTCATGCCATAACGATAACAATACAAGTATGGTGCTAAAGTTATGAAATTTAATGTCTTTCCGTCAAATAACTTTCGTTACCAACACTTAGGTGATTAGAGGCTCTCGCATAATTCCTAAGAGTTACTATCCAATTCATGAGTAATCCAAGTTCACAATATGATTGGCTTTCGCTTCAATAATGCAAATAATGAATCTCCCTAACTTTCGCAAAGGATCATGCATAGGATAGAAGACGGAATTGCATAAAAGTCATACCTTTGATGCACTTACCCTACATTGCTATCGTCGGGCTCACCCAACTCTAGAAGTGGGTTGACTACTCGCTTCTCATCATTGCACTCATCATCATCATTGAAAAGAAAACTACTATGTATTGCAAAAGAAAGAAATTACAACCGAACCAAGCCAATTCTGTTCTCGCTTCCACCAACCTAAATCGGCCTCCTCTCTCTCTCTCTATGAATTCTATGCGATAAACTACTAAAACTCGTTGTAATTGGATGCTTAAACTCAGCCCTAATAGCATCTAGATATAGATATCGAACTTTGTTATCCAAAGACTCGAAACTTATCTTTATTCTCTAAGATAAAACTTAAATAAAGAAAAACTAAAACTTCTATGGTAAAACTAGTAAAGGATGAAGTCTGATGTATTAGATAGAAGATCTCGACTTTTGGATAGATGTGCAAGCTTCGGATAGAATTCTATCAAAATCTGAGTCAGACTTCTCTGTTGAACAACATCGATATCGACTTTGGACATCGATATCGACCTCGGTATAACTCTATCTCGAGCACTCCTTCTTCTCCTCGGATTGGCACTCGACTTTTATCAATAACCTCGATCCAGGCACTCGATATCGACCATCAGACATCGATATCGACCTTGTCTGTGTCGACATGCTCTGTTCTTCCTCTGCTCGATTCCTGCCTCACTGCTGCACTCGATGTCGAGGTTCTTCAGTCGATTTCGACCTCTTCAAAAGACTACGAGTTCTTTTTCCGCTCTTCCAAATCTGTCCATTTTCATCCTGTTTTCTGCGAAATCACATAGAAACTCGTGCAGACCCATATATTTGACAATAATGCATTAACTACACTAATCTCATGATTTCCCACTAATATGCATGCAAATAAATGATAAAATGGACTTAAATGTGCATAGAAAATATGGCTATTTGCGCGCACATCGAACACCCCATACTTAAGCTTGCTTGTCCCCAAGCAATACCTTTAATGGTCATTCAGGGGAAGAAAGTAAACCCTCAACATCATAGATTCATTTTTCATATGTCTCTACAATCAATTACCATCCTCGATAAGGTACTTATGTCAACCAAGTCCATGCTTGTGCATAAAAGCAATTTCATACTCATAAAAGGAGGTTCATATGCATAAAACAATTTCAGCGACATAGCATTAATAATCAAGAGGACTTTTGCAAGCTATAAAGAAGTAGATTGGTAAAAGGCTAAAGGTGGGCTAATGTTTGGCCATGTGGTGTTAAATCCGGGGAAATAAACTTTCTTTCCAAAACATTCATTCCACATTTCTTCTACATAATATCTCACCTTTCACTCATCCCTCAATGCTTTTTTTTTCAATAAAATGCTTTTACCTCTCTAATCTTAGCACTGCCTTCTCGCGAGTCGCAAACATGGGTGTCATGAATGGCCCCGGATACTTAGTACTTCGGACTCCTCACCTTGTGTCCGATCTCGCTGAACTAACATCTCAAAGAGCAGGGTCAACCTACCTTTATCTCCTGAGGTGATCGGATTTTTTCTCGCTCATTAAATTTTCCATAATTCATAAATTCTTTCATTCCTGCCAACAACTTTAATAATATTGCACAAACTCCATCTAATAACTCCAAAGATGACATACATTCCCAAACTTGTCCCCGGATAGGGTATAAGGTATAAAAAATGGGCAATATGTTATATATGTGGAGTAATAATGATAATGATATAGTAAGGCTCATATATGGCTTGTGACTTTTGCAAATATGCATAGGTAAGGCTAGGATATGAACTTTTGTAAGCACTTGTATGGAAATTTCATAAAAGTCCTCCATCATCTTATCATGCACATGTCAAAACCAACTTCAAATTTTCATCTCCTTTATTTTTTTCTTTTTTGCACTTCATTGGGACTTCCCTTAACTAGACATTTTCATGTTATATCTCTAATGAATCTAATTTTGCATCGTACAGCTCTTTTTTATACTTCCATGACTCTTTCCTTATTTTCATTTTTTTTTCTCGAAAATAAGATTAAGTATGCTTAAAGGTAAAGATGACTAACTATGTTATATGCATGAATTATATAAAATATGCAAAAACTTCAAAATATACTAAAACAAGTAAGTAGGCCTTTCCCCCACCACATACTTAAAGTTTACAGTGTCCTCACTGTAGAAGAAAACTTACTAAACCGTTGCAAATTTCAGGAGTCGAAGAAGATTGCAGGGATGGTCGATATTGACCTTGCAACATCAAAATCGATCTCTTTTATCGATATCTGGCTCAAGCTTAGGGTGATCCGGCCTCGACCACAAGCCCATCTGAATCGACTTTAAGGTCGATGTCGATCTTTAACATCGATATCGATGCTTATTTTCTCTTTTTCTCCTTTCTCTGCAACTTGTTAAAAATAAAAACAAAAACAAAAACAATGCCATAATAATATAAAGTGTCTTAAAGTAAAAAGTTGTCCAAAACCAAAAACTAAGTGTCTCTGTTACAAGCTATAGACTTTTAAGTCGCCAGGCCGACTACTTCCTTTTGCGCTCTCAAGGCGGCACCTGCAGAGCCCATGTAGCTTGGGCCTCAAATAACATTCCTTTCTTGTCACGTAGCTGCATTTCGCCTGGATGGATTTGATTCACCATGAATGGTCCCATCATCTTGTCTTTGAATCTAGTAGGGAAACATTGATCTTTTGATTTGGCGACATACACCTTGTCTCCTATCTTATATTGGCTCGAATCATCATCGGATACCCTACACAAGCGCACATGCCAAGGCACACCTCTTCCAAATAATGATATATCTCTTATAGAAATGAAACAGGAGGAATCCGTACCTTGACTTACCTTTTCTTCTCTCTGTGTGTCAGGTCGACATCGATGATCAGTGGTCGATATCGAGCTCTGTTGTGCTTCTGGAGGTTCAGTAGATTTGGAGTGTTTTTGCTCGACATGATCAGGTCGATTTCGACCCTCAGAGATCGATATAGAGCTCTCTACTTCTCCTTTCTCATCGCATGTGGTGGTCGATTTTGGCATATGGGCATGGTCCATATCGACCTTCATGCCCGATTTCGAGGTTCCTTCTCCTCCTCCGTCGACATACTTATAACCTGACATAGAATCTTGAACATTGTTAGTCGATATCGACTTACCTGGGTTGATGTCGATGTTCTGTCTGGCTCCTTCGTTCAAGATTGCCACAACTTTCTCCACTTCGGGCTTCTATGGCCCTTTTTTCAAGTTCCTCCGGTGTCATGCTTCTTACCTTAGCTTCTTCACATGTGATGTAGACAACATTGATGACTTTAATCTCCATTGGCCCTTCATTGTTCTTCACCGTCTTATTGAAGGCATACTCTATCACCTCATCGCTGATTGTAAATGAGAGTAATCCTTTCTTCACGCTTATATTGGCATTGACGGTTGCTAGGAATGTCCTACCTAAAATAATGGGACAAGCAGGGTCCTCCGCTATATCAACAACTAAGAATCAGCAGGGACAAAGAATTTACCTACTTGTACTAGCACATCAGTTACCAACCCTGTTGGAATCACTACCGTATTGTTTGCCATGTATAACTTTGCATCCACGGGCTTCAGAGGACCTATATTTACCTTGTGCCATATGGTTAGTGGCATCATGCTAACGCTAGCGCCCAAATCAACTAAAGCATTAAATTTGAATCGACCTAAGTCGAGATAGAAAAATTACATGGGTCCACCCGCTTTTGTGGTAGCTCCAATGTGTTGCAGTCCTCTGCGATCTCAGAAAGCGATCGCTTCTTACCCAATATGTCCTTAAGGAACCTTACATAGGACGGCATCTCATGAAGTGCTTCGTTGAATGGTATAGAGACATTGAATCCTTGAAGCATCTTCACGAACCGCTGGAACTTCTTTTTCGCTGGGTCCTTAATCACCTTTCTTGTTGGGAATGGCAACACCTTCTTATTCCCTGTCGTTGGCGTTAGATCGACATCGACAGGATGGGGGTCGACATCGATTGGAGGAGTTGATTTCTGTGGTGACTCATCAGCAGGGTCGACATCGACAGGAAGGTCGACATCGACGTCACCTTGGTCGATATCGATAGGGGGGTCGATATCGATGTCTGTTCCGGGGCCTTCTCCTTCGATTTTTGCTCTGGCATTTGGACTTGATGCCCACTTCTTAGATTCATTGCCGCTATGTGCCCAGTGGTTTTAACCTTTTGGTTGGGCATAGTTGATCCAGAGAATGATCCTGACGCCTTGGGTATTGCTTCCGCCAATTGACCCATTTGGGTCTCCATGTTGCGCTTCCAAACGTCGATCTCCCCAAGCCGAGAATTTATGCCCTGTAGTTGAGTATGGATGGAGTTATTGGCTTCTTTGAACTCAGTGTGGTTCCTCCGCATCTCATCAAGAATGATCTGCAGGTCATCCTTCCTTGTCTCCCGCTCAGGGTGCCCTGGTGCTCTATATGGTGGGGGATCCCTTTGATAGAAGCGTTGATCTCCCCAATATTGTTGATCGCCCCCTCCATAGGATCTTTTCATCCACTTGGCTTCCTCATGTTGTTCCGCCATGGATACTTGCTCAGTATGTGGACAGGCACTAGTGTTATGCCTTGTTGAACCACATTCCTGACAAGTTTGATTGTTGCTCAGGAACATGACTTGATTTTGAAGGCGGCGTGTCTGATCGTTGTGGAATTGTTGTTGCACATCAGGATCTATCTCCCTTAGAGGCTCATATAATGACATCGATGGGGCAGGCCTTGAGTCATAGGCCGTAGCAGTCCCATAGGTGTTGTCGAAGTTGACTAGCCTCTCAATGGTCTCCCAGGCCTCCATTTGTGTAAGCTCAATGTACCGATAGGAGGTATATGAATTGATCCTCTCCTTATTCGGTGCATCAAGGGAATTATAGAATATCTCCTGGATGACATATGGAAGTTGCCCATGCGTCGGGCATGATCTCTGCAAGTCCTTAAAACGCTTCCACGCCTGTGCCAATGTTTCACATGGCTTTTGCTTGAAAGCCATGATTCTTTGTCGCAGCATCGCCGTCTTAGAGGGAGGAGAGAATTTGTTTAGGAATGCGTCCTTCACCTCTGCCCATGTCCTCAGCGAGCGTGCAGCCAAACTTTCTAGCCATTGCAATGCCTTTCCTGCCAAAGACCATCGAAAAGATTTCAGTCTCACATACTCTAGATTTACACCATCAGCAATTATTTCACATAAGTCCATAAAAGTAGAGATGTGTTGTAGTGGGTATTCATTAGGTCTTCCTTCAAAAGTATTTCTTTTAATTCCAGATAGGAAGTTAATTTTAATCTCATAATTGGAAGGAGGAATAAGTATAGCAGATTCAGGAACGTGAAGCAGTGGATGCATGTATTGCATCGCCGTCTGTGGATACTGATTGAGCCGCTCTTGGGCTTGTCTACGCGCATCCTCCTCCCTATCAGCACGGGCTTGCTCTGCAGCAGCGACGACCCTCTCAGCAGCGATTGTAGCATTATGGTCCTCAATCTCCTTCCTCAATCGCTATATGGTCTCAGCATGTGTCTCGTTGTCCGCCATGATTTGAATTGCTCTGTTGTGAAGATGGAAGAAACGTTCAGGCTCGTCAATGGTTTCCAGGATAGGTCCGCGATCAGAACGTCACATAAACCTGCAAAATAAGCTCTAAAAGATAATGAGAAAACTTAGATGGTGATTGATTGCCTCCCCGGCAACGGTGTCAATTTGTTCGATGTGCGGGAGGTGCGATTCAAATATTGAAATATATCACAACTATGATAACTCCCTGTTCAACCAAATAATACAAGAATCCCTCCCGATGCAGTGGTAGGGAAATTAAGGATCGAATCCCCGAGGAGGTATGTCAGCGCTTCCCTTGTTGTAATCACGATCAAGCTTACGACCTCATAAGACACTCAATATTGACGCTGGTCGATATCGACCTCAGTTTTGGTCGATTTCCAGTATAGTCCCGCACAAGACAAAAGCAAACCAAATCGACGTCGAGACAGACCTCGATATCGACGTTTCGCACAAAAAGCTCTCATTATGACCTATACACCATATAAACATGTTTGGGACACATTTGAGCAAAAACAACTCAATTTTAATGGATAAAAGTAGGTGATGCCGAAATGGTCACTTTTGGACCGGAAATTTCACAGAAATCTTTTCGCACAAAAAGCTCCCATTATGACCTATACACCATATAAACATGTTTGGGACACATTTGAGCGAAAACAATTCAGTTTTGATGTATAATGAAAGGTGACGGTAGTGATGCCGATATGGTCACTTTTGGTCCGAAAATTTCACGGAACATTTGTTGCACAAAAAGCTCACATTATGACCTATACACCATATAAACATGTTTGGGACACATTTGAACAAAAACAACTCAATTTTAATGGATAAATAAAGGTGACGTCGGTGATGCCGAAATGGTCACTATTGTTCTGAAAATTTCACGGAAAGCTTTTCGCGCAAAACTTCACATTATGACCTATACACCATATAAACATTTTTGGGACAAATTTGAGCGAAAACAACTCAATTTTGATGGATAAAGAAAGGTGACGTCAGTGATGCCTATATGGTCAATTTTGGTCCGCAAATTTCACAGAAAGATTTTCGCGCAAAAAGCTCACATTATGACCTATACTCCATATAAACATGTTTGGGAAAGATTTGAGCGAACAAATCAGTTTTCATGGATAAAGAAAGGTAACGCCCGTGATGCCGATATGGTCATTTTTTGTCAGAAAATTTCACGTAAAGCTTTTCGCGCAAAAAGCTCACATTATAACCTTTACACAATATGAACATGTTTGGGACACATTTGAGCAAAAAAAAACTCATTTTTGATGGATAAAGAAAGGTGACGCCGGTGATGCCGATATGGTAACTTTGGTTCGAAAATTTCACGAAGAGCTTTTCGCTCAAGAGCTCACATTATGACCTATACACCATATAAACATGTTTGGGATGAATTTGAGCGAAAAAAACTCAGTTTTGATGTATAAAGAAAGGTGATGCCAGTGATGCCGATATGGTCACTTTTGATCCGAAAATTAACTGAAAGATTTTCGTGCAAAAAGCTCCCATTATGACCTATAAACCATATGAACATGTTTGGGACACATTTGAGCGAAAACAAATAATTTTTAATGGATGAAGAAAGGTGACGCCGATGATGCCGATATGGTCACTTTTGCTCTTAAAATGTCACGGAAAGGTTTTTGCACAAAAAGCTCCCATTATGACCTATACACCATATAAACATGTTTGGGACAAATTTGAGCAAAAATAACTCAATTTTATTAGATAAAGAAAGGTGACGTCGGTGATGCCGAAATGGTCAATATTGTTCCGAAAATTTCACGGAAAGCTTTTTGCGCAAAAAGCTCACATTATGACCTATACACTATATAAACATGTTTGAGACACATTTGAGCGAAAACAACTCAATTTTGATGGATAAAGAAAGGTGAACTCGGTGATGCCGATATGGTCAATTTTGGTCTGCAAATTTCACGGAAAGATTTTCGCGCAAAACGCTCACATTATGACCTATACTCCATATAAACATGCTTGGGAAACATTTGAGCGAAAACAAATCAGTTTTGATGGATAAAGAAAGGTAATGCCCGTAATGCCGATATGGTCATTTTTGGTCCGAAAATTTCACGTAAAGCTTTTCACGCAAAAAGCTCACATTATAACCTTTCACCATATGAACATGTTTGGGACACATTTGAGCAACAAAAAACTCATTTTTGATGGATAAAGAAAGGTGACGCCGGTGATGCCGATATGGTAACTTTGGTTCGAAAATTTCACGGAGAGCTTTTCACTCAAGAGCTCACATTATGACCTATACACCATATAAACATGTTTGGGACGAATTTGAGCGAAAAAACTCAGTTTTGATGTATAAAGAAAAGTGACGCCAGTGATGCCGAAATGGTCACTTTTGATCCGAAAATTTAACTGAAAGCTTTTCGTGCAAAAAGCTCTCATTATGACCTATACACCATATAAACATGTTTGGGACACATTTGAGCGAAAATAAATCATTTTTGATGGATAAAGAAAGGTGACGCCGATGATGCCGATATGGTCACTTTTGCTTTAAAAAATTCACGGAAAGGGTTTCGCTCAAAAAGCTCCCATTATGACCTATACACCGTATATACATGTTTGTGACACATTTGAGCAAAAACAACTCAATTTTATTGGATAAAGAAAGGTGACGTCAGTGATGCCGAAATGGTCACTTTTGGTCCGAAAATTTCTCGGAAATTTTTTCGCACAAAAAGCTCCCATTATGACCTATACACCATATAAACATGTTTGGGACACATTTGATCGAAAACAACTCAATTTTGATAGATAAAGAAAGGTGATGTCGGTGTTGCCGATATGGTCACTTTTGGTTCGAAAATTTCACGGAAAGCTTTTCGCGTAAAAAGCTCTCATTATGACCTATACACCATATAAACATGTTTATGATAAATTTGAGCAAAAACAAATCATTTTTGATGGATAGAGAAAGGTGACACCGATGATGCCGATACGGTCACTTTTGATCCGAAAATTTAACTGAAAACTTTTCGTGCAAAAAGCTCCCATTATGACCTATACACTATATAAACATGTTTGGGACACATTTGAGCGAAAATAAATCATTTTTTATGGATAAAAAAAGGTGACGTCGGTGATGCCGATATGGTCAATTTTGGTCCGAAAATTTCACGGAAAGCTTTTCCCTCAAAAAGCTCACATTATGACCTATACACCATATAAACATGTTTGGGACACATTTGAGCAAAAACAACTCAATTTTGATGGATAAAGAAAGGTGACGTCGGTGATGCTGATATGGTCAATTTTGGTCCGTAAATTTCACGGAAAGATTTTCGCGCAAAACGCTCACATTAGGACCTATACTCTATATAAACATGTTTGGGAAACATTTGAGCGAAAACAAATCAGTTTTGATGGATAAAGAAAGGTAACGCCCGTGATGCCGATATGGTCATTTTTGGTCCGAAAATTTCACGTAAAGCTTTTCACGCAAAAAGCTCACATTATAACCTTTACACCATATGAACAGGTTTGGGACACATTTGAGCAAAAAAAACTCATTTTTGATGGATAAAGAAAGGTGACGCCGGTGACACCGATATGGTAACTTTGGTTCGAAAATTTCACGGAGAGCTTTTCTCTCAAGAGCTTACATTATGACGTATTCACCATATAAACATGTTTGGGATGAATTTGAGCGAAAACAACTCAGTTTTGATGTATAAAGAAAGGTGACGCTAGTGATGCCGATATGGTCACTTTTGGTCCGAAAATTTCACGGAACGTTTTTTGTACAAAAAGCTCCCATTTTGACCTATACACCATATAAAAATGTTTGGGACAAATTTGAGCAAAAACAACTCAATTTTATTGGATGAAGAAAGGTGACGTCGGTAATGCCGAAATGGTCACTTTTAGTCGGAAAATTTCACAGAAAGGTTTTCGGGCAATAAGTTCTCATTATGACTTGAAGAGGTAAATATATAGATAGGTGGCTTAAAAGCCATGAAATTACAAACGCGTAAAGCCAAACCAAGGGTTTTACGTTAAAAATTCAATCCACAAAGTCCTTCCACATACCACATATTTCACTGCAACTCAAACTACTACATCACCACACAATATTAAACTACTAACTAAATATTACCACTAAAGCAAATACACATACGGCAAGCACCACTAGTCAAACCCCTTACCTAAGCAATTAAAAGAAACAAAAAGGAAGTGCCTCCTGCAACCCTTTTAAAAGCAAAGAAAGGCCAAACCTTTACGGCATCACATGCTGCAAAAAGTGACTGCACAAAGCCGGCCACACACGCTACCTCACAAGCTTGCACACAACGCACCATCATTCAACCAAGCACCAAGCCAAGCCACGCATACAGCTCATCTTCCAACATTGGGCAGGCCAAGACGACAAGGGCAAATGGTAACCTGCAACACGTCACCAAGAGCAGCACAGGGGCCCACAACAGCCCATCTACACTGTAGAGCCACCAGCAAACACCGATGAAACCAACACCACACACCACCAGAAAAATGAGGAAGCTATGGGCGGAGTGAAGGAAAAAGCTAGCAAAACTGACCCCTCAAAACCCCAACCAACCCACGTCGAACAACACCTCCCCACCGAGCCAAGCCAAGGAAGAGGACGCCGGGAGCAAAGCTTGACCAGACCCGGAGGAGCCCGTAAACAGCAGCTCCCACCCCACAGGTCGCCACATCCAAGCCCAAGACCTAGCACCACCGCACTAACTTGACTCGAGAGAGAAGACAAGGACCCCGATTCAGATCGAAACATGTTTAAATGTTTCGATCCACCACACCTAACCCTCCATGAGTTCAGCCCATAACAAAGAAAGATGGGAGGCCGAGGAAGGAGGGGAGACAAAACACCAAATCTCTAGTTCAACCAAAGTCAAACTAAACATTTAATGAACACCCACCAAATGATAAATTGCAATTACGCAGAAACAATTATGCAAAAGCAATGAAAGAGCAAGTGGGTGGAGGAATTGACGGAAACAGAGAAGAAAATCAAGAGAGTTTCTCTCTATAAACATGTTTGGGAAACATTTGAGCAAAAACAACTCAGTTTTGATGTATAAAGAAAGGTGACGTCGGTGATACCATAATGGTCACTTTTGTTCCGAAAATTTCACGGAAAGCTTTTCGCACAAAAATCTCCCATTATGACCTATACACCATATAAAAATGTATGGGACACATTTGAGCAAAAAAAACTCATTTTTATGTATAAAGAAAGGGGACGCTAGTGATGCCGATATAGTCACTTTTGGTCCGAAAATTTTACTGAAAGCTTTTCGCTCAAAAAGCTCCCATTATGACCTATGCACCATATAAACATGTTTGGGACACATTTGAGTGAAAAAAATCGTTTTTGATGGATGGTGACGTCGGTGATGCCGAAATGGTCACTTTTGGTCCGAAAATTTCACGAAAAGCTTTTCGCACAAAAAGCTACCATTACGACCTATACACCTTATAAACATGTTTGGGACACATTTGAGCAGAAAAAACTCTATTTTGATTAATAAAGAAAGGGGACGCCGGTGGTGCCGATATGGTCACTTTTGGTCCGAAAATTTTACGGAAAGGTTTTCGCTCAAAAAGCTCCCATTATGACCTATACACCATATAAAAATGTTTGGGACACATTTGACCAAAAAAAACTCATTTTTGATGTATAAAGAAAGGGTCCGATAGTGATGCGGATATGGTCACTTTTGGTCCGAAAATTTCATTGAAAGCTTTTCGCTCAAAAAGCTCCCATTATGACCTATACACCATATAAACATGTTTGGGACACATTTGAGCAAAACTAACTCAATTTTAATGGATAAAGAAAGGTGACGTCGGTGATGCCGAAATGGTCACTTTTGGTCCGAAAATTTCTCAGAAAGCTTCTCGCGTAAAAAGCTCATATCATGACCTATACACCATATAACCATGTTTGGGACACATTTGAGCGAAAACAAATCATTTTTCATTGATAAAGAAAGGTGACGCCGATGATGCCGATATGGTCACTTTTGGTCCGAAAATTTTATGGAAAGCTTTTCGCTCAAAATGCTCCCATTATGACCTATACACCATATAAACATGTTTGGGACACATTTGAGCGAAAACAACTCAATTTTGATGTATAAAGAAAGGTGACGCTAGTGATGCCAATATGGTCACTTTTGGTCCGAAAATTTCACGGAAAGCTTTTAGCACAAAAAGATCCCATTATGACCTATAAACCATATAAACATGTGTTGGGACACATTTGAGCAAAAATAACTCAATTTTAATGGATAAAGAAAGGTGACGTCGGTGATGGCGAAATGGTCACTTTTGGACCGAAAATTTGTCGGAAAGCTTTTCGCGCAAAAAGCTCCTATCAAGAAGCATCACCCATTCGCATGAAGCATCACCCTCTAACCGAGATCACCAAGAAGCATCACTCATTCGCATGGGAAAAGGCCCAAGAGAAGGCATTCAACGCCCTAAAGGAGCATCTCACACAGGCCCCGGTCTTAGCACTTCCGGATTTCAACCGGCCCTTCGAAGTGGAGTGTGATGCATCGTGCATAGGCATTGGTGGAGTTCTCATGCAAGAAGGTAAGCCCATTGCCTATTTTTCAGAAAAATTGAAAGGAGCTTGTCTTAATTACTCTACTTATGATAAAGAGTTGTATGCATTATTTAGAGTTCTTAAGACATGGCAACATTATCTTTGGCCTAGGGAGTTTATTTTGCACACTGATCATGAGTCCTTAAAGCATTTTAAGAGCCAAGACAAGTTGGATAGGAGGCATGGTCGTTGGATGGAGTTTATAGAAACATTCCTTTATGTCATTAAGTATAAGAAAGAAAAAGATAATGTTGTGGCAGATGCCCTTTCGAGGAGATACATGTGGTTGTCTACATTAGACTCAAGGATCTTAGGTTTTGCATATATTAAGGAGCTTTATGTAGATGACCCTGATTTTGGAGAGATTTACAATCATTGTGTGGCTAAAGGATCCTTAGATAAGTACTACTTGTTTGATGGATTTCTTTTCAAGATTGATAAGGTTTGCATTCCCCGTTGTTCCCTTAGGCTCTTGTTGGTTGAGGAAGCCCATAAGGGCGGATTGATGGGCCATTTTGGGAGGGATAAGACCTATCACATGCTACACACGCATTTCTTTTGGCCTCACATGCTTAGGGACGTAGAACATTTGGTTAAGAGATGTGTTGAATGTTTTAAGGCTAAGTCTAGGTTACAACCCCACGGCTTGTATTGTCTATTACCCATTCCTGCAGCCCCTTGGGAAGACATATCCATGGACTTTATTGTTGGGTTACCTAGGACTAAGAAGGGGAGGGATTCGATCTTTGTGGTTGTTGCGTTTCTCTAAGATGGCTCACTTTATCACTTGTCGTAAGACCGATGATGCTTCCAATGTAGCTAACCATTTCTTTAGAGAGATTGTTAGACTTCATGGAGTACCTAAGACTATAGTGAGCGATCGGGATATGAAATTTCTTAGCCACTTTTGGAGGACTCTTTGGGGTAAACTAGGGGCGAAGTTGCTGTTTTCCACCTCTAGTCACCCACAAACCGATGGGCAAACCGAGGTAACCAATAGGACCCTTACTACCATCCTTAGGGCCATCATTAGGAACAATTTGAGATTGTGGGTGATGCGGGACCATCTTCTACAACTCCAGACACGCCAATCATACTTGGAAACGGACTGATGACTCGAGCCCGAGCTAAGAAGCTTCAACGCGACTCATTCATGTTTGTGAGTCATGCATTGTTCTCGAGCACGGTTCAACTCCCGGAGCCAACATTGAAGACTTATATGTGTATTGGGATCCAAGAGGCCGAACCACCCTAGCCCTTAGGATTGCCGATTTTCACTAAGTCATGGAACCTATGTTATTTCCATTTTTAGTATTATTTTTACCTAAGTTATTTTAGAAAACTTTAGGGGTATTTTTATTAATTTCTTTAAGTTGTTACTTTTCTTAATTTCGGCCAAAATCAGCTTGTTAGGGTTATATTAGCCGGCCTCCATCATTGTAAACTCTTCACGTTCAATTTTATAGAAAAACTCTCTTTTTGTGTGAAACACATTGAGTGCTAAGTCGATCGATTAGAAGCGTGGCTCATCAATTGCAAATTGGTTTGATCTCAGCTTGGTTTGCCTTGTGTTCATCAACCTCACGAGAGCTTGGTGATCTTGGAATTCACAAGTCCCCTCCTTGTGCCTCCAAGTTGTCCGTTTGGTTGTGTAAGGTTGTAGAGACGGGCTTTGTAGTCGTTGGTGTTTGGTTCCTACCCTCTACGGAGGCCTGGGGTCTTCATCTCGTTCTACCTTAGTTCGAATCAGTCCCTATCGATCGTGTCCTTATTGTTTTGTCGAGTCAAGCAATTCAATTTCGAGTCTTTACTTAGTCGATATCGAGTCTGTGTCGAGTCCTTTGTTCTTGGTCGACATCGAGCATCTTCTTGGTGTTCTTGTTAGTTTCTTGCTGTGTTCTTGCTTTCTTTATTGAGTCTTGATAGTTCTTGCTTCCATTCTTGAGTTTCTTGCTTTCGCTCAAAAAGCTCCCATTATGACCTTAACACCATATAAACATGTTTGAGACACATTTGAGCGAAAACAACTCAGTTTTGATGTATAAAGAAAGGTGACGCTAGTGATGACGATATGGTCACTTTTGGTCCGAAAATTTCACGGATAGGTTTTCGCTCAAAAAGCTCCCATTATGACCTATACACCATATAAACATGTTTGGGACGAATTTGACCGAAAACAACTCAGTTTTGATGGATAAAGAAAGGTGACGCCAGTGATGCCGATATGGTCACTTTTGGTCCGAAAATTTCACGGAAAGGTTTTCGCTCCAAAGCTCCCATTATGACCTATACACCATATAAACATGTTTGGGATGAATTTGAGGGAAAACAACTCAGTTTTGATGTATAAAGAAAGGTGACGCCAGTGATGCCGATATGGTCACTTTTGGTCCGAAAATTTTACGGAAAGCTTTTCGCACAAAAAGCGCCCATTATGACCTATACACCATATAAACATGTTTGTGACACATTTGAGTGAAAACAAATCATTTTTGATGGATATATAATGGTGACGTCGATGATGCCGAAATGGTCACTTTTGGTCGGAAAATTTCTCGGAAAGCTTTTCGCGCAACAAGCTCCTATCATGACCTATACACCATATAAACATGTTTGGGACACATTTGAGTGAAAACTAATCATTTTTGAATGATAAAGAAATGTGACGCCGATGATGCCGATATGGTCACTTTTGGTCCGAAAATTTTACGGAAAGGTTTTTGCTCAAAAAGCTCTCATTATGACCTATACACCATATCAACATATTTGGGACAAATTTGAGCGAAAACAACTCAGTTTTGATGTATAAAGAAAGGTGACGCCAGTGATGCCGATATGGTTACTTTTGGTCCAAAAATTTCACGGAAAGGTTTTCGCTCAAAAAGCTCTCATTATGACTTATGCACCATATAAACATGTTTAGGACACATTTGAGCGAAAACAACTCAATTTTGATTGATAAAGAAAAGTGACGCAAGTGATACCGATATGGTCACTTTTGGTCCGAAAATTTCACGGAAAGCTTTTCGCACAAAAAGCTCCCATTATGACCTATACACCATATAAACATGTTTTGGACACATTTAAGCGAAGATAAATCAATTTTGATGGACAGAGAAAGGTGACGCCGATGATGCCGATATGGTCACTTTTGGTCCGAAAATTTCACGGGAAGGTTTTCGCTCAAAAAGCTCACATTATGACCTATACACCATATAAACATGTTTGGGGCACATTTGAGCAAAAACAACTCAGTTTTGATGTATAAAGAAAGGTGACGCTAGTGATGCCGATATGGTCACTTTTGGTCCAAAAATTTCCCGGAAAGCTTTTCGCGCAAAAAAACTCCTATTATGACCTATACACCATATAAACATGTTTGGGACACATTTGAGCGAAAACAACTCAGTTTTGATGTATAAAGAAAGGTGACGCTAGTTATGCCGATATGGTCACTTTTGGTCCAAAAATTTTACGGAAAGCTTTTCTCGCAAAAAGCTCACATTATGACCTATACACCATATAATCATGTTTTGGACACATTTGAGCAAAAACAACTATATTTTGATGGATAAAGAAAGGTGACGCCGATGATCCCGATATGGTTACTTTTGGTCCGAAAATTTCACGGAAAGGTTTTCGCTCAAAAAGCTGCCATTATGACCTATACACCATATAAACATGTTTGGGACACATTTGAGCTAAAAAAAATCATTTTTGATGGATAAAGAAAGGTGACGCCGATGATGCCGATATGGTTACTTTTGCTCCGAAAATTTCACAGAAATGTTTTCGCTCAAAAAGCTCCCATTATGACTTATACACCATATAAACATGTTTGGGACTCATTTGAGCGAAAACAAATCATTTTTTATGGATAAAGAAAGATGACGCCGATGATGCAGGATATGGTCACTTTTGGTCCGAAAATTTCACGGAAAGTTTTTCGCGCAAAAAGCTCACATTATAACCTATACACCATATAAACATGTTTTGGACACATTTGAGCGAAAACAACTCAATTTTGATGGATAAAGAAAGGTGACGATGATTATGCCTATATGGTCACTTTTGGTCCGAAAATTTCACGGAAAGGTTTTCGCTCAAAAAGCTCCCATTATGACCTATACACCATATAAACATATTTGGGACACATTTGAGCGAAAAGAAATCATTTTTAATCGATAAAGAAAGGTGACGCCGCTGATGCATATATGGTCACTTTTGGTCCGAAAATTTCACGGAATGGTTTTCGCTCAAAAAGCTTCCATTATAACCTATACACCATATAAACATGTGTTGGGACACATTTGAGCGAAAACAGATCATTTTTTATGGATAAAGAAAGGTGACGCCGATGATGCCGATATGGTTACTTTTGGTCCGAAAATTTCACGAAAAGGTTTTCACTCAAAAAGCTCCCATTATGACCTATACACCATATAAACATGTTTGGGACACATTTGATGGATATAATGGTGACGTCGATGATGCCGATATGGTCACTTTTGGTCCGATAATTTCACGGAAAGCTTTTCACACAAAAAGCCCCCATTATGACCTATTCACCATAAATACATGTTTGGGACACATTTGAGCGAAAACAGATCATTTTTTATGGATAAAGAAAGGTAACGCCGATGATGCCGACATGGTCACTTTTGTTCTGAAAATTTCACAGAGAGGTTTTCGCTCATAAAGCTCCCATTACGACCTATACACCATATAAACATGTTTGGGACACATTTGATGGATATATAATGGTGACATCGGTGATGGCGATATGGTCACTTTTGGTCCGATAATTTCACGGAAAGCTTTTCGCACAAAAAGCTCCCATTATAACCTATATACCATACAAATATGTTTGGGACACATTTAAGCAAAAACAACTCAATTTTATTGGATAAAGAAAGGCTACGTCGGTGATGCCGAAATGGTTACTTTTGGTCCGAAAATTTGTCGGAATGTTTTTCGCGCAAAAAGCTCCCATTATGACTTATACAATATATAAACATGTTTGGGACACATTTGAGCGAAAACAACTCAGTTTTGATGTATAAACAAAGGTGACTCTAGTGATGCCGATATGGTCACTTTTGGTCCCAAAATTTCACGGAAAGGTTTTCGCTCAAATAGCTCCCATTATGACCTATACACCATATAAACATGTTTGGGACGAATTTTAGCGAAATCAACTCGGTTTTGATGTATAAAGAAAGGTGATGCCAGTGATGCCGATATGGTCACTTTTGGTACGAAAATTTCACGGAAAGCTTTTCGCACAACAAGCTCCCATTATGACCTCTACACCATATAAACATGTTTGGGACACATTTGAGCGAAAAAAAATCATTTTTGATGGATAAAGAAATGTGACGCTGATGATCCCGATATGGTTACTTTTGGTCCGAAAATTTCACGGAAAGGTTTTCGCTCAAAAAGCTCCCATTATGACCTATACACCAAATAAACATATTTGGGACATATGAGCGAAAAGAAATCATTTAATATGGATAAAGAAAGGTGATGCCGATGATGCCAATATGGTCACTTTTGGTCCGAAAATTTCACATAAAGTTTTTCGCGCAAAAAGCTCACATTATAACCTATACACCATATAAACATGTTTTGGACACATTTGAGCGAAAACAACTCAATTTTGATGGATAAAGAAAGGTGACGACGATGATGCCGATATGGTCACTTTTGGTCCGAAAATTTCACGGAAAGCTTTTCGCACAAAAAGTTCCCATTATGACCTATTCACCATAAATACATGTTTGGGACACATTTGAGCGGAAACAAATCATTTTTTATGGATAAAGAAAGGTGACGCCGATGATGCCGATATGGTCACGTTTGCTCTGAAAATTTCACGGAAAGGTTTTCGCTGAAAAAGCTCTCTTTATGACCTATACACCATATAAACATGTTTGGGACACATTTGAGCGAAAACAAATACTTTTTGATGGATAAAGAAAGGTGACGCCGATGATGCCGATATGGTTACTTTTGGTCCGAAAATTTCACAGAAAGGTTTTCGCTCCAAAAAGTTCCCATTATGACTTATACACCATATAAACATGTTTGGGACACATTTGAGCGAAAACAAATCATTTTTTATGGATAAAGAAAGGGGACACCGATGATGCCGATGTGGTCACTTTTGGTCCGAAAATTGCACGGAAAGCTTTTCGCGCAAAAAGCTCACATTATAACATATACACCATATAAACATGTTTTGGACACATTTGAGCGAAAACAACTCAATTTTGATGGATAAAGAAAGGTGACGACGATGATGCCTATATGGTCACTTTTGGTCTGAAAATTTCACGGAAAGGTTTTCGCTCAAAAAGCTCTCATTATGACCTATACATTATATAAACATGTTTGGGACACATTTGAGCGAAAACAAATCATTTTTGATGGATAAAGAAAGGTGACGCTGATGATGCCGATATGGTCACTTTTGTTCCGAAAATTTCGCGGAAAGATTTTCGCGCAAAAAAGCTCACATTTTGACCTATATACCATATAAACATGTTTTCGACACATTTGAGCGAAAACAACTCAATTTTGATGGATAAAGAAAGGTGACGTCGATGATGCCGATATGGTCACATTTGGTTCGAAAATTTCACGGATTGCTTTTCGTGCAAAAAGCTCTCTTATGACTTATAAACCATATAAACATGCTTGGGACACATTTGAGCGAAAACAAATCATTTTTTAAAGATAAAGAAAGGTGACGCCGATGATGCCGATATGGTCACTTTTGGTCCGAAAATTTCACGGAAAGGTTTTCGCTCAAAAAGCTGATATTATGACCTCTACACCATATAAACATGTTTGGGACACTATTTGAGCGAAAACAAATCATTTTTGATGGATAAAGAAAGGTGACGCCGATGATGCCGATATGGTTACTTTTGGTCCGAAAATTTCACGGAAAGGTTCTCGCTCAAAAATCTCCCATTATGACCTATACACCATACAAACATGTGACCTATAGACCATACAAACATGTTTGGGACACATTTGAGCCAAAACAACTCAATTTTATTGGATAAAGAAAGGTGACGTCGGTGATGCCGAAATGGTCACTTTTGGACCGAAAATTTCTCGGAATGTTTTTCGCGCAAAAAGCGCCCATTATGACATATACAATATATAAAAATGTTTGGGACACATTTGAACGAAAACAACTCAGTTTTGATGTATAAAGAAAGGTGACGCTAGTGATGCCGATATGGTCACTTTTGGTCCCAAAATTTCACGGAAAGGATTTCGCTCAAATAGCTCCCATTATGTCCTATACACCATATAAACATGTTTGGAACGAATTTAAGCGAAATCAACTTAGTTTTGATGTATAAAGAAAGGTGATGCCAGTGATGCCGATATGGTCACTTCTGGTCCGAAAATTTCACGGAAAGCTTTTCGCACAAAAAGCTCACATTATGACCTCTACACCATATAAACATGTTTGTGACATATTTGAGCAAAAAAACTCAATTTTATTGGATAAAGAAAGGTGACGTCGGTGATGCCGAAATGCAAACTTTTTCTCCGAAAATTTCACGTAAAGCTTTTCATACAAAAAGCTCACATTATGACCTATACACCATATAAACATGTTTGGGTCACATTTGAGAGAAAACAAATCATTTTTGATGGACAAGGAAAGTTGACGCCGATGATGCCGATATGGTCACTTTTGGTCCGAAAATTTCACGGGAAGGTTTTCGCTCAAAAAGCTCACATTATGACCTATACACCTTATAAATATGTTTGGGACACATTTGAGAGAATACAAATCATTTTTGATGGATAAAGAAAGGTGACGCCGATGATGCCGATATGGTCACTTTTGGTCCAAAAATTTCACGTAGAGGTTTTCGCTCAAAATGCTCCCATTATGACCTATACACCATATAAACATGTTTGGGATACATGTGAGCGAAAACAAATCATTTTTAATGGATAAAGAATAGTGACGCCGATGATGCCGATATGGTCTCTTTTGTCCGAAAATTTCACGGTAAGGTTTTCGCTCAAAAAGCTCCGATTATGATCTATACAACATATAAACATGTTTGGGACACATTTGAGGGAAAATAAATCATTTTTGATGAATAAAGAAAGGTGACGCCGATGATGCCGATATGGTCACTTTTGGTCAGAAAATTTCACGGAAAGGTTTTCGCTCAAAAAGCTCACCATATGACCTATCCAACATATAAACATTTTTGGCACACATTTGAGCGAAAACAACTCAATTTTGAAGGGTAAAGAAAGGTGACGCAAGTGATGCCGATATGGTCACTTTTGGTCCGAAAATTTCACGGAAAGTTTTTCGCGCAAAAAGCTCCCATTATGACCTATACACCATATAAACATGTTTTGGACACATTTGAGAAAAAACAACTCAATTTTGATGGATAAAGAAAGGTGACGCTGATGATGCCGATATGGTCACTTTTGGTCCGAAAATTTCATAGAAAGCTTTTCGCCCAAAAAGCTCACATTATATCCTATACACCATAAAAACATGTTTGGGACAATTTGAGCGAAAAAAAATCATTTTTGATGGATAAAGAAAGGTGACGCCCTATGGTCACTTTTGGTCCGAAAATTTCACGGAAAGCTTTTCGCGCAAAAAGCTTCCATTATATCCAATACACCATATAAACATGTCTGGGATACATTTGAGCGAAAAAAAATCATTTTTGATGGATAAAGAAAGGTGATGCCGGTGATGCCGATATAGTCAATTTTGGTCCGAAAATTTCACGGAAAGCTTTTCGCACAAAAAGCTCCCATTATGACCTATTCACAATATAAAACTGTTTGGGACACATTTGACAAAAACAAATCATTTTTGATGGATAAAGAAAGGTGACGCTGGTGATGCCGATATGGTCACTTTTGGTCCGAAAAAATCACGGAAAGCTTTTTGCACAAAAAGCTCCCATTATGACCTATAAACCATATAGACATGTTTGGGACACATTTGAGTGAAAACAAATTATTTTTGATGGATGAAGAAAGGTGACGCCGGTGATGCCGATATGGTCACTATTGGTCCGAAAATTTCACGGAAAGGTTTTCGCTCAAAAAGCTCACATTATGACCTATACACCATATAAAAATGTTTGGGACACATTTGAGCGAAAACAACTCAATTTTGATGGATAAAAAAGGTGACGTCGATGATGCTAATATGGTCACTTTTGGTCCGAAAATTTCACGGAATACTTTTCGCGCAAAAAGCTCCCTATATGACCTATAAACCATATAAACTTGTTTGGGACACATTTGAGCGAAAACAAATCATTTTAGAGAATAAAGAAAGGTGACGCCGATGATGCGGATATGGTCACTTTTGGTCCGAAAATTTCACGGAAAGCTTTTCGCGCAAAAAGCTCACATTATGACCTACACACCAAATAAACATGTTTTGGACACATTTGAGCGAAAACAACTCAATTTTGATGGATAAAGAAAGGTGACGTCGATAATGCCTATATGGTCACTTTTGGTCCGAAAATTTCACGGATTGCTTTTCGTGCAAAAAGCTCCCTAATGACTTATAAACCATATAAACTTGTTTGGGACACATTTGAGCGAAAAGTAATTATTTTTGAAAGATAAAGAAACGTGACGCCGATGATGCAGATATGGTCACTTTTGGTCCGAAAATTTCACAGAAAGCTTTTCACACAAAAAGCTCACATTATGACCTATACACCAAATAAACATGTTTTGGACACATATGAGCGAAACAACGCAATTTTGATGGATAAAGAAAGGTGACGTCGATGATGCCTATATGGTCACTTTTGGTCCGAAAATTTCACGGATTGCTTTTCGTGCAAAAAGCTCCCTTATGACTTATAAACCATATAAACATGTTTGGGACACATTTGAGAGAAAACAAATCGTTTTTGAAAGATAAAGAAAGGTGACGCCGATGATGCCGATATGGTCACTTTTGGTTCCGAAAATTTTACGGAAAGGTTTTCGCTCAAAAAGCTGACATTATGACCTATACACCATATAAACATGTTTGGGACACATTTGAGCGAAAACAACTCAATTTTGATGGATAAAGAAAGGTGACGTCGGTGATGCCGAAATGGTCACTTTTGGTTCGAAAATTTAACGGAAAGCTTTTCGCGCAAAAAGCTCCAATTATGAACTATACACCATATAAACATGTTTTGGACACATTTGAGCAAAAACAAATCATTTTTGATTGATAAAGAAAGGTGATGCCGATGATGCCGATATGGTCACTTTTGGTCCGAAAATTTCACGGAAAGCTTTTTGCTCAAAAAGCTCCCATTATGACCTATTCACCATATAAACATGTTTGGGACACATTTGAGCGAAAAATCATTTTGATGGATAAAGAAAGGTGACGCTGATGATGCCGATATGGTCACTTTTGGTCCGAAAATTTCACGGAAAGCTTTTCGCGCAAAAAGCTCACAGTATGACCTATACACCATATAAACATGTTTTGGACACATTTGAGCAAAAACAACTCAATGTTGATGGATAAAGGAAGGTGATGTCGATGATGCCGAAATGGTCACTTTTGGTCCGAAAATTTCTCGGAAAGCTTTTCGCGCAACAAGCTCCTATCATGACCTATACACCATATAAACATGTTTGGGACACATTTGATTGAAAACTAATCATATTTGAATGATAAAGAAAGGTGACGCCGATGATGCCGATATGGTCACTTTTGGTCCGAAAATTTCACTGCAAGGTTTTTGCTCAAAAAGCTCTCATTATGACCTATAGACCATATAAACATGTTTGGGACGAATTTGAGCGAAAACAACTCAGTTTTGATGTATAAAGAAAGGTGACGCCAGTGATGCCGATATCGTCACTTTTTGATGCGTTGTAATCCCCAACGACTCGTTTAGTTCGGATCTTGCGACGTCTTAAGGGAATATTGACTCGTTCTTTAATTGATTGTGAAAGAATCTTGTTCGGTATACCAGTCTTCAATTTCCAACTGAATTTGACGATGGAAATGGAACACCCTATGATGACATCATGAAATTGAGCTTGAAGTTTTGATCGGCCAAATGAATGACGTGAGTAAAGGAATTTTTTTCACCAATTCAAGTCAACCATTGCGGCTTGACCACAAGTGCTATTGAATCTAAATTTGATCGGAAGAACGTGAGATGTAGAGCACAAGATGAAAGACGTGAATCTTTAGGGTTGAATAAAGAAGAGAACGCTTAGCCAAGCGCTCTTCTATTCAATTCAACGTGATAATAAAAGATGACAAATCTAACTTAAATGGAGTTGATAGTAGATGAGAGTGGTTCCTTGCAAAGGAAACCCTAGTTCTCTCATTTATCTAATTAATTAAAATTAAACATGGATAAATACTAAAGAGTATCTCAACTAACTAAAAACATCCCAAAATAACCCTAAGTAAGGAAATGTTAATTTCCCCACATAATTCACCTAATGATAATTATAAATAGGATATAAAGATTAAAAAATGTCCAAGACAAAACCCGGCCAGGCCAACACCACTCGATATCGAGTGAAGTCCATTCGATATCGACCGATATCGAGTCCCTCTATGCAGTGATGTCAGAGCAGAATGGAGTTGCAGACCAACAGCTTGAGTTTTCGATTGATCTTTGAGCCCTGCGAGCTTCCCTCGTGAATCATCTTGTCGTCTGGATTCATGACATCTTGAACGCTATCATTCTCCTCCACTTGATCACGATTAGTCCTCGAATCGTCGTCGGAAGGATCAGCCGGAAGAAACAAGAAGAAATCAACGATCTTTGGCCTAGGCGAGTCCGGCGTCATCTTGAAGTGCAAAGGCCGAATAGTGAGAGCCCTTTTCTCCACGGATCCTTGAAGGCTAGATGAAGGACGCATCGGAAACAGAGATGGAATCTTTACTGCCGGAGAAGACGCAGGTAAAACAGGAGCTTGAGGGACGGTGGCCGCGGGTGCTGCCCCAGAAGCCGCGGCCGCGAGTAATCCAGGAGGTGGGGATGCTGAGGACGTGGGCGCGGCCTGTTCAGCCCACTTACTTTTGTTGTTGCAGTCGTTCCTTAGTGCATTGGCTGCCTTCTCGGCCTGTTGTTGGCGCTTTCGTACTTGATCCTTTAAAATATCTTGAGGAGAAAGGGGTAGGAGAGTAACCCTCCTCCCATCATAGTTAAAAGAATAAGTATTCAAACAACCATCATGAATGACACTCCTATCATACAACCACGGTCGGCCTAACAAAATATGACTACAATCCATTTTAACAACATCACACAATACTTGATCGCAATAAGACCCTACGTGAAAAGACACCAAGCATTGTTTAGTAACAAGAGTATCGGAGTTACCGTCGGTGATGTCGTTGAGACCGTAGTGTGAAGCACGTGGTGTAGTAGCAAGATGGAGGTAATCAACGACCTTCTCATTTATCAAATTACAGCAGCTCCCTCCATCGATGATGACCGAGAGTGTGGCTTCCCTAACCACACACTTGGTGTGAAAAAGGTTCTCCCGTTGATCAGCCGGCGGTGCTTCTTGAAGAGTGAGGGCGCACCGATTGACCAAGGCAAGTGCATCGACGAAGGTGTTGGGGTCGATTTCGAGCTTGTCCTCATGAGACACATGTGCCGACTCCTCCACTTTGACTGAGCTACGGGGATCCTCGAGTGCCTCTTCCTTATAGTAGTAATCTCCGATGTCATTGAGCAATACCTTCTTCTTTTGTGGGCAATTCCTAGCGATGTGATCCGTGCTATCGCACGTGAAGCACCGCTGCTCACGAGAACGATCAAGCGGAGATGAGGCGACAACCCTTCTTGTTTGAACTTCAAACCCTGTGCTAGGTGAGTCAGAGACTCCCTTGGGCTACGAGGAAGAGTTAGGCGAAAACTTAGAAGCATTAGGAGAAGTAGGTGCAGGAACAAACCTTCGACCAAAAGATGATTGGCTCGACCTCTTCTCCTCCTCCTGTTGTTGTTCATATAAGAGCTGCGCTTTGTGACAAAGAGTGTTAATGTCTCTAAAGTTATGAATAGCCAAAGGGTTACGAAGAGAAACATTTAAACCAATAAGAACCTGTCTACAAAGGGCTCTTTCAGTAAGAAAAACATTCCCCTGGTGGGAGATTCTCTCAATCTCATCTCTAAACTCCATAGGAGTCCAAGTACCTTGGCGAAGGGTGACTAATTTCAGCCTCATAGATTCGACATATTCCTCGGGTACGTGCCTCTTTTTCAAGAGGTGACGTAGTTGAGGCCATGTCTCTACTGGTTGCTTACCTTGCCTCCGACGGACGTCCCTTGTGCGAAACCACCAAGAGCGAGCAAGTCCTGTAAAGTGAAGGGTTACTACCTCAAGTTTTTCCGTCTCATCATAACGGAGGTGGTCAAGGACGTAGTCGGTGTGATTCTCCCAAGCGAGGTACGCCTCTGGATCATTGGCGCCATCAAAAGTGTCAAGCTTTACCTTAACGTCACGACGTTGGGCGGCTTGATCATTGTTGCGATTCCAGTTAGGGCGGCCAAAGTTGGGGCGAGGAATATTGATGCGGGACCATCCAAGACACCTTCGGACACACCTATACTTGGGGATGGACCTATGATTCGAGCTCGTGAGAATGTTGTCATCCTCAAGAGGAAGAAGAAGGCTCCACCATGGGAGAAGGTCCAAAGGTACAAGTTTGATGGGTCGTTCGTTTTTAGATTCGTTCAGCAGTTTGACAGCTTTTTGATGTCTCAGTAAAATGAGTCGTACGGATTCAATATTAATCGGATTGGATCGTGCCATACCTTTTTGGAACGAGGACGAAGAGTTCTACAACTTTGTTGTTGAAGGTTTTTCCAGATTCGACCTAGAGATTGGCCGAAAATCACATGATTTGCAGCTGTCACATGTTTAGACGAATTTATCCTATTTTTAGTATTATTTTTACTTAAGTTATTTTAGGAAAATTTAGGGTTAATTTTATTAATTCCTTTAAGAGGTTAGTTTTATCTTTCTATCAACTAAACTCGGCCCATCAGCCTTTACAAGGCCTATATATGCCGAGCCCTTCATTGTATTTCAGCAGAACATTATTGAATAGAATTTAAATCTCTCAAATTCTGTGAAACACATTGAGCGTGTGATTCAATTAGAGCGGCCGCTCATTGATCACAAATTGGCATTGTCTCAGCTTGGTTTGCTTTGTGTTCGTCAACTTCGCAAGACTTGGTGATCCTAGTATCCACAAGCCCCCTCCTTGTGCCTCCAAGTTGTCCGCTTGATTGTGTAGGGTTGTAGAGGTGGGTTATATAGTCATTGGTATTGGTTCCTATCCTCTTAGGAGGCCTGGGGTCTTTATCTTGTTCTATATAGATCGACTCAGTCCTTATCGGTCGTATCTTTCCATTATTGCATCTAAATTTCGAGTCTTTTGTTTAATTCCGCTGCTGCGTCATTAGTCCTTGTTGAGTCTTTCTTGTTTCTTGTTTGATTGTCGAAGATCGGGCATCCTACGGCTAACCCCGTATCAAATTGGCATCAGAGCTTAGGTTTCCGACATCAAATTGAGTCTTTTCTTTCCATAAACACAAAACCCACAAAAAGAGTCTTTTCTTGTTTTGGTCTTTTACTTCTTCAATTCTTAATTTTGATTATTGCACTAATCTTTTGTTTGTGATTGTTGTGGTTGCATAGCCTAAACACAAAGCCTAGCCGAGACCGTGGAGTCGACCAAAGTGGTGCGCAATCCCTTGTGTAGCACCTTAGCCGACGGCAGCCATTGTCCCCATAGTCTAAGCTGGTCGACATTCACCTACCACAAAAACCCTAGTTTGTTCTATCCTTTACTTTTTGATTCTATCTATTCACTTGCCTTATCAAAAAAAAAATCAGATTTTATTTGGTAGATTTAATTCATTATATCTATCATATATCTTTTAAGGCTTAGATAGATCCAATTACCAAAATTAGCCAATTTTATCTATATCTATTTCATTAGGGCTGATTTTTATCTTTTTATCACCCTCTATCTCAGATTTTTCGAGTCCTCCTTTCAGTTTTAGAGTCTTTCTTACATTAGGTCAAAAAAAAAAATTTAGTTTCGAAATTTCAAAAAAAAAAAGGGAGATTGAACTTGGACCTAGGAGGATAAAATTCACTAGGGGAAAAAGTAAGTCAAAAAAAAAAAGAGTTTGTTGATTCAATCTAGTGCAAGAAAGCTCCCAAAGGACCAACCTTGGTGATCTACCTAGCCCTAGTCGACACACCTCTATCCTAAACACATTACCTCCACACAAAATCACAAAATTGAAACCCTACCTTGCAACTACAACATCATAACTTAAAGGTTTTCAATCAAAAAGAGGTAAATTTCCATACTTTCTTTGTTTTCTTTTTTTTTGAAGTCTGTCGAGCACTGCAGAGGTCATACCGACCCTGTACCGACCATGTACCGACCCCCTCAACCTTGGTACAGCTCCTGTCGAAGTCTGTCGAGTACCGAAGAGGTCATATCGACCCCGTACCGACCCCTCAGCCTCGGTACAGCTCCTGACGAAGAGTGTCGAGTCCAGCAGCCCCTGTACCGACCCCATACCGACCCTGTACCGACCCCCCTGCCTCGGTACACCTTCTGTCGAGCCTATTTTAGGTCGATTTTGCGGCTTCCTGTCGATTTCGACCTTCTTCTTCTTCTGTTTTGTGTAATCCTTGCTGCTGATTGAGTCCTATACTTGCTTGGATCGAGTCCTTTGTTGGTGTCGAGTCATCTTTTGCTTTGTTTCTCCTTCATACTCTCATATCTATACTTTGATTGTTAGGTTTTTGCTTGAGTGTTGATTTGCCCAAAGCGGATTGCCCCAACAAGCGTGACATACCAATTAGAGAGAGGGAGTGTGAGCGAAACACATTGAGAGATTGTTTATATTTTACTAACTTTTATATAGTTCCGTGTTTGTCTTCTCTTTGCAATGTCTCAGCGAGGTAACCAAGTAAACAATGAGAATAATCCCAACAATGGGAGCAACTCTAGCCCCACCATGACTCCCGAAGAAGTCAACGCTTTCATGGCCAGCTTGATCAACGTCCCTGACTGGTACACTATCGTCATGGGTTGCATAGCTCAGATGGAAAAAATCTTGGCGGCAATAGAGCTTCAGCGTTTTGGCTCTAATACGGTGTTCGTACAAGGAATCCCACCTAGAGTTGAAGTACCACCAATTGAAAGGGAAGAAACTCATCCTATTCCTCCTAATAATGCTATTCAACATCATGTTCTTTCTAGTGAAAATATTCAGTTTGTTGATAAAATTGAAGAGCATGTTAATGATGATCAAGGATTTAATTTAATTGCCTATGATGATAATGTTTGCATTGAATCTGAGCATGATGATTCTTTGATTGATAGTAAGGTTTTAAGTGTTCAACCTATGCCTTGTGTTGATAATCTAAGAGAAGAGTTGTGTCATACTACATGCTTAGAAAATGGCAATGTTTCTAATATGATCATTGATGATAAAAATTGTTCTCATATTGCTAGCCTTGAATTAATTGAAAATCCAGCCTTGACAAAGGATGAAAACTTTCTAGCATTGGATGGAAACGTAATGATACATGAACAAGCTAAAGTGCATATTACGTTAGAACATTATGACGTTGTTATGAAATCTGAATTGTGCACTAATCAAGTTTCTTTTCTTGGTTTTGTAGTGAGCTCTAGTGGTATACAACTTGACAAAGCCAAGATCAAATCCATCCAGACGTGGTCAACCCCTACTACAATCGGTCTTGTGAGGAGTGTCCATGGGCATGAGGTTTTCGATTCAGGAGCTCGTGTGGATGCAATTGCGGAATCATATGCGACCTTGGATTCGAGGACGAATCCTTTTCAAGAAAGGGGGATTGATGCGGGACCATCCAAGACACCTTCGGACACACCTATACTTGGGGATGGACCTATGATTCGAGCTCATGAGAATGTTGTCATCCTCAAGAGGAAGAAGAAGGCTCCAGCATGGGAGAAGGTCCAAAGGTGCAAGTTTGATGGGTCGTTCGTTTTTAGATTCGTTCATCAGTTTGACAGCTTTTTGACGTCTCAGTAAAATGAGTCGTACGGATTCAATATTAATCGGATTGGATCGTGCCATACCTTGTTGGAACGAGGACGAAGAGATCTACAACTTTTCTGTTGAAGGTGTTTCCAGATTTGACCTAGAGATCGGCCGAAAATCACATGCTTTGCAGCTGTCACATGTTTAGACGAATTTATCCTATTTTTAGTATTATTTTTACTTAAGTTATTTTAGGAAACTTTAGGGTTAATTTTATTAATTCCTTTAAGAGGTTAGTTTTATCTTTATATCAACTAAACTCGGCCCATTAGCCTTTACAAGGCCTATATATGCCGAGCCCTTCATTGTATTTCAGCAGAACATTATTGAATAGAATTTAGATCTCTCAAATTGTGTGAAACACATTGAGCGTGTGATTCAATTAGAGCCGCTGCTCATTGATCACAAATTGGCATTGTCTTAGCTTGGTTTGCTTTATGTTCATCAACTTCGCAAGACTTGGTGATCCTAGTATCCACAAGCCCCCTCCTTGTGCCTCCAAGTTGTCCGCTTGGTTGTGTAGAGTTGTAGAGGCGGGTTATATAGTCATTGGTATTGGTTCCTACCCTTTTAGGAGGCCTGGGGTCTTTATCTTGTTCTATATAGATCGACTCAGTCCTTATCGGTCGTGTCTTTCCATTATTGCATCTAAATTTCGAGTCTTTTGTTTAATTCCGCTGCTGCGTCATTAGTCCTTGTTGAGTCTTTCTTGTTTCTTGTTTGATTGTCGAAGATTGGGCATCCTACGACTAACCCCGTATCAAATATCATCAAAGGGCTCGTCGGCATCCTGGAAAGGGTCCTCAAGGAGGGGCATGCCATCAACAACCCTATCGTTCTGCTGCCCTTCCCAATCGTCGAAGACCGGGTTGTCTCGAATGGGTGTCCGAGGTTGTTGCCGTGGGGGAGGGGTGGTGGTATGACCCTCTTGGCGAGTGGTCTGGCCTGCAAAAGCTCCATTATCGTCCTCGGTCTCACCGGGAAATGGGTTAGATCGATGTTTAGGAATAAAAATTGAGCTATCTTCGAAAAGACCCTTACCATGTCTCTTACCTTTCGAAGAAGATGTCCCTTCTACATGAAATTCAGCAAGCTTCCTTTCCATCAATCCCATCAATATGCCGGTAAGTTGAGCCTTGTTGGCGGAAAGCATCGACTCCAACCGTTTCTCCACCGCTCCGCTAGCGGAATCAATGACGAAACGCATTTGCTCATCCGTAATAGTACTCGGTGGTGGTGGTGTGCCCGAGATGGTAGACTTGTATGAGTGGTCAGCCATGTTCCTATATGCAAAATGACCACACAAGTGATCCGAACAAACCGGCAAAGACAAAAGTAATGCAAGTCTTTGATCCTATGAGTGATCAAGTGTTTGAAAACAGGCAAGCAAAGGAAAACAAGGCACTACTTGACAACCTACCCTGGACACAGAACTATACAATGATGAAAGTAGCAAGGTAACAATGCAAAATGCGAGGAATAGCCACAAAAAGAGTATGCAGGCGATGTAACCGATGATATGCGGCTAGAGAATGAAATTGCAAATAATAAGAGATGCAATAAAGAATACAATGTGAAGCTCCAAAAATCAGCAATGAGTAAAATAAAGTGAGCAATCACAAGGGCTAAGAAGTGCACACACTCCGTCGACTATTATCCGACGGTTGCAACACGGTTCGGAGAGAGATGGGTGTGACCAAGGCCCCGGTGTCGGCACGACTCAATCACACAAATAAGGGTTCTTTGTGGAGCTTAAAACCTAATAAATCATCAATATATATATCAAAAGATGTAGAATAGGCAACTAAGCATGCAAGTGAGTTACTAACTCAATATAATGCAAAAGGAGCTCTCGGCAATTTTTTTTTTTTGGGGTTCGGCTTCTTCTCTTTTTTTTTTTTGTTTTTTTTTCAATGAAACACCGACCAAATGCTACAAAATGAACTACCGAACGAACCTAGTAGCATGAAAAACAAAATATGACATAAAATTAAGATGATCTAATTAGTAAGCAAAATTAACAAATAGGGTAAAAGACTAATCAAACTAGAAAAAATAGGGTTCTTTTGTGGTGCAAGATCAACAATCACAATCAACCAAGAACATAATCATAGGCATGATATAGCAAAAATAAGGCAATGAAACTTGCAACTAAGAACTCAATCATCTTCCAAGTTATAGATCCAACAAGTAAATAACCAACTAGTGCCAATTTTAGTGTAAAAGATGCAAAAATTGATAAATTTAATAGCAAATAAAAATCGGCAGTAGGGCTGTAAAAATAGGCACGAAATAAAATAACTCAAGTAAACGAATCAAGGCTTAAGACTTGCATAACCTTTGGCTCTAAATACCAGTTGATGCGTTGTAATCCCCAACAACTCGTTTAGTTCGGATCTTGCGACGTCTTAAGGGAATCTTGACCCGTTCTTTAATTGATCGTGAAAGAATCTTGTTCGGTATACCACTCTTCAATTTCCAACTGAATTTGACGATGGAAATGGAACACCCTAGGATGACATCATGAAATTGAGCTTGAAGTTTTGATCGGCCAAATGAATGACGGGAGTAAAGGAATTGCTTTCACCAATTCAAGTCAACCATTGCGGCTTGACCACAAGTGCTAATTGAATCTAAATTTGATTGGAAGAACGTGAGATGTAGAGCACAAGATGAAAGGCGTGAATCTTTAGGGTTGAATAAAGAAGAGAACGCTTAGCCAAACGCTCTACTATTCAATTCAACGTGATAATAAAAGATGACAAACCTAACTTAAATAGAGTTGATAGTAGATGAGGGTGGTTCCTTGCAAAGGAAACCCTAGTTCTCTCATTTATCTAATTAATTAAAATTAAATATGGATAAATACTAAAGAGTATCTCAACTAACTAAAAATATCCAAAAATAACCCTAAGTAAGGAAATGTTTATTTCCCCACTTTTATTCACCTATTGATAATTATAAATAGGATATAAAGATTAAAAAATGTCCAAGACAAAACCCGGCCAGGCCAACACCACTCGATATCGAGTGAAGTCCACTCGATATCGACTGATATCGAGTCCCTCTATGCAGTGATGTCAGGGCGGAATGGAGTTACAGACCAACAGCTTGAGTTTTCGATTGATTTTTGAGCCCTGCGAGCTTCCCTCGTGAATCGTCTTGTCGTCTGGATTCATCAGATCTTGAACGCTATCACTTTTGGTCCAAAAATTTCACGGACCAAAAGTGTTCAACCTATGCCGATATGGTCACTTTTGGTCCGAAAATTTCACGGAAAGCTTTTCGCACAAAAAGCTCCCATTAGCCTATTCACCATATAAAAATGTTTGGGACCCATTTGAGCAAAAACAAATCATTTTTGATGGCTAAAGAAAGGTGACGCCGGTGATGCCGATATGGTCACTTTTGGTCCGAAAATTTCACGGAAAGCTTTTTACGCAAAAAGCTCACATTATGACCTACACACCATATAAACATGTTTGGAACACATTTGAGCGAAAAAAAATCAATTTTGATTGATAAAGAAAGGTGACGTCGATGATGCCGATATGGTCACTTTTGGTCCGAAAATTTATCGGAAAGCTTTTCGCGCAACAAGCTCCTATCTTGACCTATAAACTATATGAACATGTTTGGGAAAAATTTGAGCAAAAACTAATCAGTTTTGATGTATATAGAAAGGTGACGCCAGTGATGATATGGTCACTTTTGGTCAGAAAATTTTATGAAAAGCTTTTCGCACAAAAAGCTCCCCTTATGTCCTATACACCACGCAAACATGTTTGGGACACATTTGAGCAAAAACAACTCAATTTTATTGGATAAAGAAAGGTGACGCCGGTGATGCCGATAGAGTCACTTTTGGTCCGAAAATTTCACGGAAAGCTTTTCGCACCAAAAGCTCCCATTATGACCTATACACCATATAAACATGTTTGGGACACATTTGAGTGAAAACAAATCATTATTGATGGATAAAGAAAGGTGACGCCGGTGATGCCGATATGGTCACTTTTGGTCCGAAAATTTCACATAAAGCTTTCCGCACCAAAAGCTCCCATTATGACCTATTCACCATACAAACATGTTTGGGACCCATTTGAGCGAAAACAAATCATTTTTGATGGATAAAGAAAGTTGACATCGATGATGCCTATATGGTCACTTTTGGTCCGAAAATTTCACGGAAAGCTTTTCCTGCAAAAAGTTACCATTATGACCTATACACCATATAAACTTGTTTTGGACACATTTGAGCAAAAATAACTCAATTTTGATGGATAAAGAAAGGTGACGTCGATGATGCCGATATGGTCACTTTTGGTCCGAAAATTTCTCGGAAATCTTTTCGCGCAAAAAGCTCACATTATGACCTATACACCATATAAACATGTTTGGGACACATTTGAGCGAAAAGAAATCATTTTTGATGGATAAAGAAGGGTGACGCCGATGATGCCGATATGGTCACTTTTGGTCCGAAAATTTCACGGAAAGCTTTTCGCGCAAAAAGCTCACATCATGACCTATACACCATATAAACATGTTTGGGACACATTTGAGTGAAAACAAATCATTCTTGATGGATAAAGAAAGGTGATGCCGATGATGCCGATATGGTCAATTTTGGTCCGAAAATTTCACGGAAAGCTTTTCACTCAAAAAGCTCCCATTCTAACCTATACAATATATAAACATGTTTGGGACACATTTGAGCGAAAAAAAATCATTTTTGATGGATAAAGAAAGGTGACGCCGGTGATGCCGATATGGTCACTTTTGGTCCTAAAATTTCACGGAAAGCTTTTCGCACAAAAAGCTCACATTATGACCTATACACCATATAAACATGTTTGGAACACATTTGAGCGAAAAAAAATCATTTTTGATGGATAAAGAAAGGTGACGCCGGTGATGCCGATATGGTCACTTTTGGTCCTAAAATTTCACGGAAAGCTTTTCGCACAAAAAGCTCACATTATGACCTATACACCATATAAACATGTTTGGAACACATTTGAGCGAAAACAACTCAATTTTTATGGATAAAGAAAGGTGACGTCGATGATGCCGATATGGTCACTATTGGTCCGAAAATTTCAGGGAAAGCTTTTCACTCAAAAAGCTCCCATTCTATCCTATACACCATATAAACATGTTTGGGACACATTTGAGCGAAAACAAATCATTTTTGATGGATAAAGAATGGTGACGCCGGTGATGCCGATAGAATAACTTTTGGTCCGAAAATTTCACGGATAGATTTTCGCACAAAAAGCTCCCATTATGACCTATTCACCATATAAAAATGTTTGGGACCCATTTGAGCAAAAACAAATCATTTTTGATGGATAAAGAAAGGTGACGCTGGTGATGCCGATATGGTCAATTTTGGTCCGAAAATTTCACAGAAAGCTTTTCATGAAAAAGCTCACATTATGACCTATACACAATATAAACATGTTTGGGACACATTTGAGCGAAAAAAAATCAATTTTGATGGATAAAGAAAGGTGACGGCGATTATGCCTATATGGTCACTTTTGTTCTGAAAATTTCCCGGAAAGCATTTCGCGCAAAAAGCTCACATTATGACCGATACACCATATCAACATGTTTGGGACACATTCTAGCGAAAACAAATCATTTTTGATGGATAAAGAAAGGTGATGTCGAAGATGCCGATATGGTCACTTTTGTTCCGAAAATTTCACGGAAAGCTTTTCGCACAAAAAGCTCCCATTAGCCTATTCACCATATAAAAATGTTTGGGACCATTTGAGCAAAAACAAATCATTTTTGATGGCTAAAGAAAGGTGACGCCGGTGATGCCGATATGGTCACTTTTGGTCCGAAAATTTCACGGAAAGCTTTTCGCGCAAAAAGCTCACATTATGACCTATACGCCATATAAACATGTTTGGGACACATTTGAGTGAAAACAAATAAATTTTGATGGATAAAGAAAGGTGACGTTGATGATGCCGATATGGTCACTTTTGGTCCGAAAATTTCACGGAATGATTTTCGCGCAAAATACTCCCATTATGAATTATACACCGTATAAAAATGTTTGGGACCCATTTGAGCAAAAACAAATCATTTTTGATAGATAAAGAAAGGTGACGCCGGTGATGCTGATATGGTGACTTTTGGTCCGAAAATTTCACTGAAAGCTTTTCGCGCAAAAAGCTCCCATTATGAACTATACACCATATAAACATGTTCGGGACACATTTGAGCGAAAACAAATCATTTTTGATGGATAAAGAAAGGTGACGCCGGTAATGCCGATAGAGTCACTTTTGTTCCGAAAATTTCACGGAAAGCTTTTCCCACAAAAAGCTCCTATTATGACCTAATCACCATATAAAAATGTTTGGGACCCATTTGAGCAAAAACAAATCATTTTTGATGGATAAAGAAAGGTGACGCCTGTGATGCCGATATGGTCACTTTTGGTCCGAAAATTTCACGGAAAGCTTTTCACGCAAAAAGCTCACATTATGACCTATACACCATATAAACATGTTTGGAACACATTTCAGCAAAAACAAATCATTTTTGATGGATAAAGAAAGGGGACGCCGGTGATGCCGCTATGGTCAATTTTGGTCCGAAAATTTCACTGAAAGCTTTTCACGCAAAAAGATCACATTATGACCTATACACCATATAAACATGTTTGGGACACATTTGAGCAAAAACAAATAAATTTTGACGGATAAAGAAAGGTGACGTTGATGATGCCGATATGGTCACTTTTGTTCCGAAGATTTCACGGAAAGCTTTTCCCGCAAAAAGTTACCATTATACACCATATAAACATGTTTGGAACACATTTGAGCGAAAACAAATCATATTTGATGGATAAAGAAAGGTGACGCCGATGATGCCTTTATGGTCACTTTTGGTCCGAAAATTTCCCGGAAAGCTTTTCGTGCAAAAAGCTCACATTATGACCAATACACCATATATACATGTTTGGGACACATTTGAGCGAAAACAAATCATTTTTAATGGATAAAGAAAGGTGACGCCGATGATGCCGATATGGTCACTTTTGGTCCGAAAATTTCACGGAAAGCTTTTCGCACAAAAAGCTCCCATTAGCCTATTCACCATATAAAAATGTTTGGGACCCATTTGAGCAAAAACAAATCATTTTTGATGGCTAAAGAAAGGTGACGCCGGTGATGCCGATATGGTCACTTTTGGTCCGAAAATTTCACGGAAAGCTTTTCGCGCAAAAAGCTCACATTATGACCTACACATCATATAAACATGTTTGGGACACATTTGAGCGAAAACAAATCAATTTTGATGGATAAAGAAAGGTGACGTTGATGATGCAGATATGGTCACTTTTGGTCCGAAAATTTATCGGAAAGCTTTTCGCGCAACAAGCTCCTATCTTGACCTATACACTATATGAACATGTTTGGGAAAAATTTGAGCGAAAACTAATCAGTTTTGATGTATATAGAAAGGTGACGCCAGTGATGCCGATATGGTCACTTTTGGTCAAAAAATTTCATGAAAAGCTTTTCGCACAAAAAGCTCCCCTTATGACCTATACACCATGCAAAAATGTTTGGGACACATTTGAGCAAAAACAACTCAATTTTATTGGATAAAGAAAGGTGACGCCGGTGATGCCGATAGAGTCACTTTTGGTCCGAAAATTTCACGGAAAGCTTTTCACACCAAAAGCTCCCATTATGACCTATACACCATATAAACATGTTTGGGACACATTTGAGTGAAAACAAATCATTTTTGATAGATAAAGAAAGGTGACGCCGGTGATGCCGATATGGTCACTTTTGGTCCGAAAATTTCACATAAAGATTTCCGCACTAAAACCTCCCATTATGACCTATTCACCATAGAAACATGTTTGGGACCCATTTGAGCAAAAACAAATCATTTTTGATGGATAAAGAAGGGTGACGACGGTGATGCCGATATGGTCACTTTTGGTCCAAAAATTTCATGGAAAGCTTTTCACGCAAAAAGCTCACATTATGACCTATACACCATATAAACATGTTTGGGACACATTTGGGCGAAAACAAATCAATTTTGATGGATAAAGAAAGGTGACGTTGATGATGCCGATATGGTCACTTTTGGTCCGAAGATTTCACGGAAAGTTTTTCCCGCAAAAAGTTACCATTATGACCTATACACCATATAAACATGTTTGGAACACATCTGAGCGAAAACAAATCATTTTTGATGGATAAAGAAAGGTGACGTCGATGATGCCGATATGGTCACTTTTGGTTCGAAAATTTCACTGAAAGATTTTCGCGCAAAAAGCTCACATTATGACCTATACACCATTAAACATGTTTGGGACACATTTGAGCGAAAAGAAATCATTTTTGATGGATAAAGAAGGGTAACGCCGATGATGCCGATATGGTCACTTTTGGTCCGAAAATTTCACGGAAAGCTTTTCACTCAAAAAGCTCTCATTCTATCCTATACACCATATAAACATGTTTGGGACACATTTGAGCGAAAACAAATCATTTTTGATGGATAAAGAACGGTGACGCCGGTAATGCCGATATGGTCACTTTTGGTCCGAAAATTTCACAGAAAGCTTTTCGCGCAAAAAGCTCACATTATGACCTATACACCATATAAACATGTTAGGGACACATTTGAGCAAAAAGAAATCATTTTTAATGGATAAAGAAGGGTGACGCCGATATGGTCACTTTTGGTCCGAAAATTTCACGGAAAGCTTTTCACTCAAAAAGCTCTCATTCTATCCTATACACCATATAAGCATGTTTGGGACACATTTGAGCGAAAAAAAAATCATTTTTGATGGATAAAGAAAGGTGACGCCGGTGATGCCGATATGGTCAATTTTGGTACGAAAATTTCACTGAAAGCTTTTCGCGCAAAAAGCTCACATGATGACCTATACACCATATAAACATGTTTGGGACACATTTGAGTGAAAACAAATCATTTTTGATGGATAAAGAAAGGTGACGCCGATGATGCCGATATGGTCACTTTTGGTCCGAAAATTTCACGGAAAGCTTTTCACTCAAAAAGCTCCCATTCTAACCTATACAATATATAAACATGTTTGGGACAAATTTGAGCAAAAAAAAATCATTTTTGATGGATAAAGAAAAATGACGCCAGTGATGCCGATATGGTCACTTTTGGTCCTAAAATTTCACGGAAAGCTTTTTGCGCAAAAAGCTCACATTATGACCTATACACCATATAAACATGTTTGGAACACATTTGAGCGAAAACAACTCAATTTTGATGGATAAAGAAAGGTGACGTCGATGATGCCGATATGGTCACTATTGGTCCGAAAATTTCAGGGAAAGGTTTTCACTCAAAAAGCTCCCATTATGAACTATACACCATATAAACATGTTTGGGACACATTTGAGCGAAAACAAATCATTTTTGATGGATAAAGAAAGGTGATGCCGGTGATGCCGATAGAGTAACTTTTGGTCCGAAAATTTCACGGAAAGATTTTCGCACAAAAACCTCCCATTATGACCTATTCACCATATAAAAATGTTTGGGACCCATTTGAGCAAAACCAAATCATTTTTGATGGATAAAGGAAGGAGACGCCGGTGAAGCCGATATGGTCACTTTTGGTCCGAAAATTTCACGGAAAGCTTTTCGTGCAAAAGCTCACATTATGACCTATACACCATATAAACATGTTTGGGACACATTTGAGCGAAAACAAATAAATTTTGATGGATAAAGAAAGGTGACGTTGATGATGCCGATATGGTCACTTTTGGTCCGAAAATTTCACGGAAAGATTTTCGCGCAAAAAGCTCCCATTATGAACTATACACCATATAAACATGTTTGGGACACATTTGAGCGAAAACAAATCAATTTTTATGGATAAAGAAAGGTGACGCCTGTGATGCCGATATGGTCACTTTTTGTCCCAAAATTTCACGGAAAGATTTTCGCACAAAAAGCTCCCATTATGACCTATTCACCATATAAAAATGTTTGGGACCCATTTGAGCATAAACAAATCATTTTTGATGGATAAAGAAAGGAGACGCTGGTGAAGCCGATATGGTCACTTTTGGTCCGAAAATTTCACGGAAAGCTTTTCGTGCAAAAGCTCACATTATGACCAATACACCATATAAACATGTTTGGGACACATTTGAGCGAAAACAAATAAATTTTGATGGATAAAGAAAGGTGACGTTGATGATGCCGATATGGTCACTTTTGGTCCGAAAATTTCACGGAAAGATTTTCGCGCAAAAAGCTCCCATTATGAACTATACACCATATAAACATGTTTGGAACACATTTGAGCGAAAACAAATCATTTTTGATGTATAAAGAACGGTGAGGCCATTGATGCCGATATGGTCACTTTTGGTCCGAAAATTTCACTGAACGTTTTTCGCGCAAAAGCTCACATTATGACCTATACACCATATAAACATGTTAGGGACACATTTGAGCAAAAAGAAATCATTTTTAATGGATAAAGAAGGGTGACGCCGATATGGTCACTTTTGGTACGAAAATTTCACGGAAAGCATTTCACTCAAAAAGCTCTCATTCTATCCTATACACCATATAAGCATATTTGGGACACATTTGAGCGAAAAAAAATCATTTTTGATGGATAAAGAAAGGTGACGCCGGTGATGCTGATATGGTCACTTTTGGTTCGAAAATTTCACGGAAAGCTTTTCGCACAAAAAGCTCCCATTAGCCTATTCACCATATAAAAATGTTTGGGACTCATTTGAGCAAAAACAAATCATTTTTGATGGCTAAAGAAAGGTGACGCCGGTGATGCCGATATGGTCACTTTTTGTCCGAAAATTTCACGGAAAGCTTTTCGCGCAAAAAGCTCACATTATGACCTATACACCATATAAACATGTTTGGGACACATTTGAGTGAAAACAAATCATTTTTGATGGATAAAGAAAGGTGACGCCGATGATTCCGATATTGACACTTTTGGTCCGAAAATTTCACGGAAAGCTTTTCACTCAAAAAGCTCCCATTCTAACCTATACAATAATTAAACATGTTTGTGACACATTTGAGCGAAAAAAAATCATTTTTGATGGATAAAGAAAAATGACGCCGGTGATGCCGATATGGTCACTTTTGGTCCTAAAATTTCACGGAAAGCTTTTCGCGCAAAAAGCTCACATTATGACATATACACCATATAAACATGTTTGGAACACATTTGAGCGAAAACAACTCAATTTTAATGGATAAAGAAAGGTGACGTCGATGATGCCGATATGGTCACTATTGGTCCGAAAATTTCAGGGAAAGGTTTTCACTCAAAAAGCTCCCATTCTATCCTATACACCATATAAACATGTTTGGGACACATTTGAGCGAAAACAAATCATTTTTGATGGATAAAGAAAGGTGACGCCGGTGATGCCGATATGGTCACTCTTGTTCCGAAAATTTCACGGAAAGCTTTTCGTGCAAAAGCTCACATTATGACCTATACACCATATAAACATGTTTGGGACACATTTGAGCGAAAACAAATAAATTTTGATGGATAAAGAAAGGTGACGTTGATGATGCCGATATGGTCACTTTTGGTCCGAAAATTTCACGGAAAGATTTTCGCGCAAAAAGCTCCCATTATGAACTATACACCATATAAACATGTTTGGGACACATTTGAGCGAAAACAAATCATTTTTATGGATTAAGAAAGGTGACGCCTGTGATGCCGATATGGTCACTTTTTGTCCCAAAATTTCACGGAAAGATTTTCGCACAAAAAGCTCCCATTATGACCTATTCACCATATAAAAATGTTTGGGACCCATTTGAGCAAAAACAAATCATTTTTGATGGATAAAGAAAGGAGACGCTGGTGAAGCCGATATGGTCACTTTTGGTCCGAAAATTTCACGGAAAGCTTTTCGTGCAAAAGCTCACATTATGACCTATACACCATATAAACATGTTTGGGACACATTTGAGCGAAAACAAATAAATTTTGATGGATAAAGAAAGGTGACGTTGATGATGCCGATATGGTCACTTTTGGTCCGAAAATTTCACGGAAAGATTTTCGCGCAAAAAGTTACCATTATGACCTATACACCATATAAACATCTTTGGAACACATTTGAGCGAAAACAAATCATATTTGATGGATAAAGAAAGGTGACGGCGATGATGCCTATATGGTCACTTTTGGTCCGAAAATTTCCCGGAAAGCATTTCGCGCAAAAAGCTCACATTATGACCGATACACCATATAAACATGTTTGGGACACATTCTAGCGACAACAAATCATTTTTGATGGATAAAGAAAGGTGATGCCGATGATGCCGATATGGTCACTTTTGGTTCGAAAATTTCACGGAAAGCTTTTCGCAACAAAAATCTCCCATTAGCCTATTCACCGTAAAAAAATGTTTGGGACCCATTTGAGCAAAAACAAATCACTTTTGATGGCTAAAGAAAGGTGACGCCGGTGATGCCGATATGGTCACTTTTTGTCCGAAAATTTCACGGAAAGCTTTTCGCGCAAAAAGCTCACATTATGACCTATACACCATATAAACATGTTTGGGACACATTTGAGCGAAAACAAATAAATTCAGATGGATAAAGAGAGGTGACGTTGATGATGCCGATATGGTCACTTTGGTCCGAAAATTTCACGGAAAGATTTTCGCGCGAAATACTCCCATTATGAACTATACACCATATAAACATGTTTGGGACACATTTGAGCAAAAACAAATCATTTTTGATGGATAAAGAAAGGTGACGCCGATAATGCCGATAGAGTCACTTTTGTTCCGAAAATTTCACGGAAATCTTTTTGCACAAAAAGCTCCCATTATGACCTATTCACCATATAAAAATGTTTGGGACCCATTTGAGCGAAAACAAATCATTTTTGATGGATAAAGAAGGGTGACGCCGATGATGCCGATATGGGCACTTTTGGTCCAAAAATTTCACGGAAAGCTTTTCACTCAAAAAGCTCTCATTCTATCCTATACACCATATAAACATGTTTGGGACACATTTGAGCGAAAAAAAATCATTTTTGATGGATAAAGAAAGGTGACGCCGGTGATGCCGATATGGTCACTTTTGGTCCGAAAATTTCACGGAATGCTTTTCGCGCAAAATACTCCCATTATGAACTATACACCATATAAACATGTTTGGGACACATTTGAGCAAAAACAAATCATTTTTGATGGATAAAGAAAGGTGACGCCGATAATGCCGATAGAGTCACTTTTGTTCCGAAAATTTCACGGAAAGCTTTTTGCACAAAAAGCTCCCATTATGACCTATTCACCATATAAAAATGTTTGGGACCCATTTGAGCGAAAACAAATCATTTTTGATGGATAAAGAAGGGTGACGCCGATAATGCCGATATGGGCACTTTTGGTCCAAAAATTTCACGGAAAGCTTTTCACTCAAAAAGCTCTCATTCTATCCTATACACCATATAAACATGTTTGGGACACATTTGAGCGAAAAAAAATCATTTTTGATGGATAAAGAAAGGTGACGTCGATGATGCCGATATGGTCACTTTTGGTCCGAAAATTTCAGGGAAAGCTTTTCACTCAAAAAGCTCCCATTCTATCCTATACACCATATAAACATGTTTGGGACACATTTGAGCGAAAACAAATCATTTTTGATGGATAAAGAAAGGTGACGCCAGTGATGCCGATAGATTCAATTTTGGTCCGAATATTTCACGGAAAGCTTTTCGCACAAAAAGCTCCCATTATGACCTATTCACCATATAAAAATGTTTGGGACACATTTGAACGAAAACAAATCATTTTTGATGGATAAAGAAAGGTGACGCCGGTAATGCCGATAGAGTCACTTTTGTTCCGAAAATTTCACGGAAAGCTTATCGCACAAAAAGCTCCTATTATGACCTAACCACCATATAAAAATAATTGGGACCCATTTGAGCAAAAACAAATCATTTTTGATGGATAAAGAAAGGTGACGCCTGTGATGACGATATGGTCACTTTTAGTTCGAAAATTTCACGGAAAGCTTTTCGCGCAAAAAGCTCACATTATGACCTATACACAATATAAACTTGTTTTGGACACATTTGAGCGAAAACAACTCAATTTTGATGGATAAAGAAAGGTGACGTTGATGATGCCGATAGAGTCACTTTTGTTCCGAAAATTTCACGGAAAGCTTTTCGCACAAAAAGCTCCCATTATGACCTATTCACCATATAAAAATGTTTGGGACCCATTTGAGCGAAAACAAATCATTTTTGATGGATAAAGAAAGGTGACGCCTGTGATGCCGATATGGTCACTTTTGGTCCGAAAATTTCACGGAAAGCTTTTCGCGCAAAAAGCTCACATTATGACCTATACACCATATAAACATGTTTGGGACACATTTGAGCGAAAACAAATCATTTTTGATGTATAAAGAAAGGTGACGCCGGTAATGCCGATAGAGTCACTTTTGTTCCGAAAATTTCACGGAAAGCTTTTCGCACAAAAAGCTCCCATTATGACCTATTCACCATATAAAAATGTTTGGGACCCATTTGAGCGAAAACAAATCATTTTTGATGGATAAAGAAAGGTGACGCCTGTGATGCCGATATGGTCACTTTTGGTCCGAAAATTTCACAGAAAGGTTTTCGCGCAAAAAGCTCACATTATGACCTATACACCATATAAACATGTTTGGGACACATTTGAGCGAAAATAAATAAATTTTGATGGATAAAGAAAGGTGACGTTGATGATGCCGATATGGTCACTTTTGTTCCGAAAATATCACGGAAAGCTTTTCCCACAAAAAGTTACCATTATGACCTATACACCATATAAACTTGTTTTGGACACATTTGAGCGAAAACAACTCAATTTTGATGGATAAAGAAAGGTGACATCGATGATGCCGATATGGTCACTTTTGGTCCGAAAATTTCACGGAAAGCTTTTCGCGCAAAAGGCTCCCATTATGAACTATACACCATATAAACAGGTTTGGGACACATTTGAGCCAAAACAAATCATTTTTGATGGATAAAGAAAGGTGACGCCGGTGATGTCGATATGGTCACTGTTGGTCCGAAAATTTCACGGAAAGCTTTTCACGCAAAAAGCTCACATTATGACCTATACACCATATAAACATGTTTGGGACACATTTGAGCAAAAACAAATCATTTTTGATGGCTAATAAAAGGTGACGACGATGATGCCGATATGGTCACTTTTGGTCTGAAAATTTCACGGAAAGCTTTTCGCTCAAAAAGCTCCCATTATATCCTATACACAATATAAACATGTTTGGGACACATTTGAGCAAAAACAAACCAATTTTGATGGATAAAGAAAGGTGACGTTCATGATTCCGATATGGTCACTTTTGGTCCGAAAATTTCACGGAAAGCTTTTCCCGCAAAAAGTTACCATTATGACCTATACACCATATAAACTTGTTTTGGACACATTTGAGCAAAAACAACTCAATTTTGATAGATAAAGAAAGGTGACTTCGATGATGCCGATAGGGTCACTTTTGGTCCGAAAATTTCACGGAAAGCTTTTCGCACAAAAAGCTCCCATTATGACCTATACACCATATAAAAATGTTTGGGACCCATTTGAGCGAAAACAAATCATTTTTGATGGATAAAGAAGGGTGACGTCGATAATGCCGATATGGTCACTTTTGTTCCAAAAATTTCACGGAAAGCTTTTCGCACAAAAAGCTCCCATTATGAACTATACACTATATAAACATATTTGGGACACATTTAACCGAAAACAACTCAATTTTGATCGATAAGAAAAGGTGACGATGGTGATGTCGATATGGTCACTTTTGGTCCAAAAATTTCACGGAAAGCTTTTGCGCTCAAAAAGCTCCCATTATGACCTATACACCATATAACATGTTAAGGACACATTTGAGCGAAAAAAAATCATTTTTGATGGATAAAGAAAGGTGACGCCGGTGATGCCGATATGCTCACTTTTGGTACGAAAATTTCACAGAAAGCTTTTCGCGCAAAAAGCTCACATTCTATCCTATACACCATATAAACATGTTTGGGACACATTTGAGCGAAAAAAATCATTTTTGATGGATAAAGATAGGTGACGCCGGTGATGCCGATATGGTCACTTTTGGTCCGAAAATTTCACGGAAAGGTTTTCGCGCAAAAAGCTCACATTATGACTTATACACCATATAAACATGTTTGGGACACATTTGAGCGAAAAAAAATAAATTTTGATGGATAAAGAAAGGTGACGTTGATGATGCCGATATGGTCACTTTTGGTCCGAAAATTTCACGGAAAGATTTTCGCGCAAAATGCTCCCATTATGAACTATACACCATATAAACATGTTTGGGACACATTTGAGCGAAAACAAATCATTTTTGATGGATAAATAAATGATGCGGGACCATCCAAGCTAAGGCCTTACACTCTTGTGAGCTATGCCCTAGCTCAAGAGCCGACGAGGCCTCAAGGAATCAATGCAGCCCAAGCCAACAAGCTAAGGCCTTACACTCTTGTGAGCTATGCCCTAGCTCAAGAACCGACGAGGCCTCAAGGAATTAACGCAGCCCAAGCCACGGACCCTTGTTTGGATTGATGCCGAGGTTGTACCGAGCACATGTGCCTACCTTGCTCCGTGAAGACCGGGTCCAAATACTAGCCGTTGACAGCCTTGCTAAGTGCTCAAGTGGCCAGCCATGAAGACCTATTCTTTAGGAGCCATGATTGAAGAAGTCAAGGCCACTTCCTATCTTTTAGGGATTTTATTTGCAATTTCTGAATTTGTTTTAATTTCCATTTAATTTTCTGAATTTCTTGCAATTTTCTGAATTTCTTTTGTTGTCATTTATTTTCAGCCTTTTCTATCTCCATTTAAGGCTATAAATAGCCTCCTAGGCCGGTTGTATTAGGGAACAAAACCCATATTTGATTAATGACAAGCATTGCTTTGCAAACACATTGTTTCTTGAGGATTCAAGAGAGAGACCGAGAGGATTCTTGGTGAATTGATCTTGCTTGGTTTGTCTTGTGTGTGTCGATCTTCGCTAGTTGATTGGTGCTATCAAGCTTTCACGAGCCCCTTTCTTGTGCTCCTAGGATACGTCCTAGGTTGTGTAAGATCGTAGAGATTGGTTAGCTAGTCGTTGGTTTAGGACTTTGTTCAATTGGGATCAAGGGTCTATTCGCTCGTTCTACCTAGACTTTCTCCTGCCCTATCTATCTTTTTCATTACTATTGTCGAGTCCTTTGAGTCTTTGTCGAGTCATTATTGTCTAACTTGTGTTCTTTGTTTGTTTTGTGCTTGTTGTCGAAAGATCGGGACATCCACGGCTAATCCCCGTATCAAATTGGTATCAGAGCTTCGGCTACCGACATCAAGTGTCTCATCTCCATTGTCATCATCAAAAAGCTCAAAAACTCCATTGGAGTGCAAGGTTTGATCATCTCTTCTTTTGTTTGATTTTTCTTACTATTAGCATTGGTTGTTGTTGGTTTGCTTGTCCTAGCCTACCCTACCATACATTCGGCCACCATATCACCACCATCCAACCACCACTCGGCCACCATCTCTTCCATTTCAAGAAAAATCAGATTTTTGGTCTTCTATTTTTGCTATTTTCTGAAATTCAAAAGGAAAAGTCAAAAAAAAATCCCTACATTTTAGCCATACCATTTCCAGCTCCTATTTTTTTGCCACACTTCCATCCCAACAGCTCTATTAGTTACAAGGTCTCTTTTATTTTCATTTTCAGATTTTTCATTTGTTATTTAATTGCTGAAAGTCAAAAAAAAAAAAATCAGACTTCAAAAAAAAAAGAAAAGAAAGAGAAGTCGACAGTGAAAAAAAAAAAGAGAAGAAAGAAAGAAAAAGAATTTAAAAAAAAAAAAAAATCAGATTTGAGTTGCATTGTTGTTGATTGTTCTAAGTGTACAAGAGAAGTGCAAGAGTAAGCATTGCAAGTGAACAAGAGCCATTGTGAGCCAAGAAAGCCTAAACACCATCTTACCATTCAACCTATCCTTAGCCTACCAACAACTATCTTGCTTGTAGTTTGAAGGTTAGACAAGGTTGATTTGATCAAGTTTTGTGCTTAGTCCTTTCTTACCATTTTATTCTTGTCCTTTGTTTCTATTATCTCTTGATCTCACTTTCTTTGATTCATTTCTGAAATTTTCAGCTTGGACCCTTATCATTGATTGTCTAGCTAATCTCTTTTGGTTAGAGGATTTTTGATTGTCCTTTTGACTAGCTTGAGTGATTGACTATCGTAAGACAAATTGCAACAACAAGCATTTCAGCACCAAAGGGAGAGGAGTGTCGAGAGCAAACACTTTTGAGGAAGTTTTTGTTTTGTCTAACCTTAACCTATTTACGTGTTTGTTTGAGTTGTGATGACTATAGGTAACAAATCCCCAAGGTCGGAGACTTCCGAGCCCATTTCCCCGGAGTTGTTCAACATGTTGAACAAAATGAACAACAACATCACGACGTTGATGGAAAGGATGGCAGCCCTAGAGGCCCGTTCTTCGACGTCCACGGAGATGCCTAGGGCACCCCAAGGCCAGCCTTCGGCTTCCGGACATCACAGCCGCGTTCCACCCCCGGAGCACACCCAAGACAACCGGGAAGATCCTCCTAGAACTCCTATTTATGCACGAAATACTCCACCGGAAGAGAACCCACCTCCTCGTGAGAGGCGTGGTCGTTTTAATCATTTTCGTGATGTGCAGGATGACTTTGAGCCCTATGAACACTTTAAGGGTTTCCAAGAAGAAGAGGATCAATGGGAGCGCCAATCGAGAAGGCATGAACAAGGACCCCGTCCACGGAGGCCCCGAGAGCCCGAGCAAGACGGAGTTGGCAAGGTCAAGGTCACAATCCCACCTTTTGAGGGAAAGTGCGATCCGGACACTTACCTCGAATGGGAGACCAAGATCGAGCACATTTGGAGCTGCCACAACTTCACCGATTACAAGAAGGTACAACTAGCCACCCTTGAATTTAGCGGTTTTGCACTAATATGGTGGGATACCCTTGTGAAGGAAAGGAGAAGAGCCCTAGACGCACCCGTAGCCACGTGGGAACAAATGAAGGCACTCATGAGGGCACGATTCATCCCTCAATACTACGCTAGGGAACTCAAGCAGCGGCTTGAGAACCTCAAGCAAGGTTCCATGAGTGTGGAGGAAGCATTCAATGCCATGCAATTGGCTATGGCAAGGGCAAACGTGGTAGAAGATGAGGAAGACACCAATGCTCGGTTCTTAAGAATCCTACACCCTTACTTGGCTAGAGAAGTTGATTGTTATCCTTATACTTCCGTTATTGATCTTTTACATCTAGCCGTGAAGGTTGATAGGAAGTTAAAGGCAAGAGACCAAGGAGGAGCTAGAGGAGGAAACCGAAGCTCAAGCACGCAGCCCTATGGCCGAGATGCCCTAGCACCAAGGGAGAAGCCTAGTCTCGGTAATGGAGGAGAGCAAGGGAATCGAGGAGGAGTTCAAGCCATATCGAGTGCCAAGCCACCTAGCCCTCTCGGTAACCCTAAAGGAGGTACCCTTAACCCTTCTAATTTGCGAAATAGGGAAGTTGTGTGTTTTAAGTGCCAAGATAGAGGACACATGATGAAAGATTGCCCACATAGGAAAGCTCTCATGGTTGATCACTTAGGCAACACCAATTCTGAAATTGAGCATGAAAATGATGAGTGTTTGCATTTTGATTGTGATCCTATCTTAAATTCCTATGATGATTGTGATGATGAAGGCATTGAGTATGAACATGGTGAAAGTTTGATTGTGAGGAGAGCTTTGCATGTCAATCCAACTCCATGTGATGATAACCAACGAGAGAACTTATTTCATACTAGATGCTTAGTAAAGGGTAAGGTTTGTAATGTCATTATTGATGGTGGAAGTTGTTGTAATCTTGCTAGCACTGAATTGGTTGAAAAACTACAACTTTCCACTATACACCACCCTAGGCCCTATAAATTGCATTGGATGAATGATTGCGGTGCATTAAAAGTGAATAAGCAAGTTAAGGTTTCTTTTAAGTTAGGACATTATGAAGATGATGTTTTGTGTGATATAGTACCTATGCAAGCTTCTCACTTACTTTTTGGTCGTCCATGGCAATTTGATCGAAAAGTCTTACATGATGGTTTCACTAACCGCTATTCCTTTGAGTATAAGGGCAGGAACTTCACTCTAAAGCCAATGACCCCTACTCAAATAGCCGGGGAGTTTGAGAAGAAGGAAAGTGGAGGGTCGGTGCCATCAAAAGTGTTCCTTGCCGCCAAGAGGGAGTTCGTGGACAAGAACTTGGATTCGTGGTCGAATCCTTTCAAAGAAGGGGAGGTTGATGCGGGACCATCCAAGCTAAGGCCTTACACTCTTGTGAGCTATGCCCTAGCTCAAGAGCCGACGAGGCCTCAAGGAATCAATGCAGCCCAAGCCAACAAGCTAAGGCCTTACACTCTTGTGAGCTATGCCCTAGCTCAAGAACCGACGAGGCCTCAAGGAATCAACGCAGCCCAAGCCACGGACCCTTGTTTGGATTGATGCCGAGGTTGTACCGAGCACATGTGCCTACCTTGCTCCGTGAAGACCGGGTCCAAATACTAGCCGTTGACAGCCTTGCTAAGTGCTCAAGTGGCCAGCCATGAAGACCTATTCTTTAGGAGCCATGATTGAAGAAGTCAAGGCCACTTCCTATCTTTTAGGGATTTTATTTGCAATTTCTGAATTTGTTTTAATTTCCATTTAATTTTCTGAATTTCTTGCAATTTTCTGAATTTCTTTTGTTGTCATTTATTTTCAGCCTTTTCTATCTCCATTTAAGGCTATAAATAGCCTCCTAGGCCGGTTGTATTAGGGAACAAAACCCATATTTGATTAATGACAAGCATTGCTTTGCAAACACATTGTTTCTTGAGGATTCAAGAGAGAGACCGAGAGGATTCTTGGTGAATTGATCTTGCTTGGTTTGTCTTGTGTGTGTCGATCTTCGCTAGTTGATTGGTGCTATCAAGCTTTCACGAGCCCCTTTCTTGTGCTCCTAGGATACGTCCTAGGTTGTGTAAGATCGTAGAGATTGGTTAGCTAGTCGTTGGTTTAGGACTTTGTTCAATTGGGATCAAGGGTCTATTCGCTCGTTCTACCTAGACTTTCTCCTGCCCTATCTATCTTTTTCATTACTATTGTCGAGTCCTTTGAGTCTTTGTCGAGTCATTATTGTCTAACTTGTGTTCTTTGTTTGTTTTGTGCTTGTTGTCGAAAGATCGGGACATCCACGGCTAATCCCCGTATCAATAAAGGTGACGCCGGTAATGCCGATATAGTCACTTTTGTTCCGAAAATTTCACGGAAAGCTTTTCGCCCAAAAAGCTCCCATTATGACTTATTCACCATATAAAAATGTTTGGGACCCATTTGAGCGAAAACAAATCATTTTTGATGGATAAAGAAAGGTGATGCCTGTGATGCCGATATGGTCACTTTTGGTCCGAAAATTTCACAGAAAGGTTTTCGCGCAAAAAGCTCACATTATGACCTATACACCATATAAACATGTTTGGGACACATTTGAGCGAAAACAAATAAATTTTGATGGATAAAGAAAGGTGACGTTGATGATGCCGATATGGTCACTTTTGTTCCGAAAATTTCACGGAAAGCTTTTCCCAAGAAAAGTTACCATTATGACCTATACACCATATAAACTTGTTTTGGACACATTTGAGCGAAAACAACTCAATTTTGATGGATAAATAAAGGTGACGTCGATGATGCCGATAGGGTCACTTTTGGTCCGAAAATTTCACGGAAAGCTTTTCGCGCAAAAGGCTCCCATTATGAACTATAAACCATATAAACATGTTTGGGACACATTTGAGCCAAAACAAATAATTTTTGATGGATAAAGAAAGGTGACGCCGGTGATGTCGATATGGTCACTTTTGGTCCGATAATTTCACGGAAAGCTTTTCACGCAAAAAGCTCACATTATGACCTATACACCATATAAACATGTTTGGGAACATTTGAGCGAAAACAACTCAATTTTGATGGATAAAGAAAGGTGACGTTGATGATTCCGATATGGTCACTTTTGGTCCGAAAATTTCACGGAAAGATTTTCGCGCAAAATGCTCCCATTATGAACTATACACCATATAAACATGTTTGGGATACATTTGAGCGAAAACAAATCATTTTTGATGGATAAAGAAAGGTGACGCCGGTAATGCCGATAGAGTCACCTTTGTTCCGAAAATTTCACGGAAAGCTTTTCGCACAAAAAGCTCCCATTATGACCTATACACCATATAAACATGTTTGGGACACATTTGAGCGAAAACAACTCAATTTTGATCGATAAGAAAAGGTGACGATGGTGATTCCGATATGGTCACTTTTGGTCCGAAAATTTCACGGAAAGCTTTTGCGCTCAAAAAGCTCCCATTATGACCTATACACCATATAACATGTTCGGGACACATTTGAACGAAAAAAATCATTTTTGATGGAAAAAGAAAGGTGACGCCGGTGATGCCGATATGCTCACTGTTGGTCCGAAAATTTCACGGAAAGCTTTTCGCGCAAAAAGCTCACATTCTATCCTATACACCATATAAACATGTTTGGGACACATTTGAGCGAAAAAAAATCATTTTTGATGGATAAAGAAAGGTGACGCCGGTGATGCCGATATGGTCACTTTTGGTCCGAAAATTTCACGGAAAGGTTTTCGCACAAAATGCTCACATTATGACTTATACACCATATAAACATGTTTGGGACACATTTGAGCGAAAAAAAATAAATTTTGATGGATAAAGAAAGGTGACGTTGATGATGCCGATATGGTCACTTTTGGTCCGAAAATTTCACGGAAAGATTTTCGCGCAAAATGCTCCCACTATGAACTATACACCATATAAACATGTTTGGAACACATTTGAGCGAAAACAAATCATTTTTGATGGATAAATAAAGGTGACGCCGGTAATGCCGATAGAGTCACTTTTGTTCCGAAAATTTCACGGAAAGCTTTTCGCCCAAAAAGCTCCCATTATGACTTATTCACCATATAAAAATGTTTGGGACCCATTTGAGCGAAAACAAATCATTTTTGATGGATAAAGAAAGGTGATGCCTGTGATGCCGATATGGTCACTTTTGGTCCGAAAATTTCACAGAAAGGTTTTAGCGCAAAAAGCTCACATTATGACCTATACACCATATAAACATGTTTGGGACACATTTGAGCAAAAACAAATAAATTTTGATGGATAAAGAAAGGTGACGTTGATGATGCCGATATGGTCACTTTTGTTCCGAAAATTTCACGGAAAGCTTTTCCCATGAAAAGTTACCATTATGACCTATACACCATATAAACTTGTTTTGGACACATTTGAGCGAAAACAACTCAATTTTGATGGATAAATAAAGGTGACGTCGATGATGCCGATAGGGTCACTTTTGGTCCGAAAATTTCACGGAAAGCTTTTCGCGCAAAAGGTTCCCATTATGAACTATACACCATATAAACATGTTTGGGACACATTTGAGCCAAAACAAATCATTTTTGATGGATAAAGAAAGGTGACGCCGGTGATGTCGATATGGTCACTTTTGGTCCGATAATTTCACGGAAAGCTTTTCACGCAAAAAGCTCACATTATGACCTATACACCATATAAACATGTTTGGGAACATTTGAGCGAAAACAACTCAATTTTGATGGATAAAGAAAGGTGACGTTGATGATTCCGATATGGTCACTTTTGGTCCGAAAATTTCACGGAAAGATTTTCGCGCAAAATGCTCCCATTATGAACTATACACCATATAAACATGTTTGGGATACATTTGGGCGAAAACAAATCATTTTTGATGGATAAAGAAAGGTGACGCCGGGAATGCCGATAGAGTCACCTTTGTTCCGAAAATTTCACGGAAAGCTTTTCGCACAAAAAGCTCCCATTATCACCTATACACCATATAAACATGTTTGGGACACATTTGAGCGAAAACAACTCAATTTTGATCGATAAGAAAAGGTGACGATGGTGATTCCGATATGGTCACTTTTGGTCCGAAAATTTCACGGAAAGCTTTTGCGCTCAAAAAGCTCCCATTATGACCTATACACCATATAACATGTTCGGGACACATTTGAGCGAAAAAAAATCATTTTTGATGGATAAAGTAAGGTGACGCCGGTGATGCCGATATGCTCACTTTTGGTCCGAAAATTTCACAGAAAGCTTTTCGCGCAAAAAGCTCACATTCTATCCTATACACCATATAAACATGTTTGGGACACATTTGAGCGAAAAAAAATCATTTTTGATGGATAAAGAAAGGTGACGCCGGTGATGCCGATATGGTCACTTTTGGTCCGAAAATTTCACGGAAAGATTTTCGCGCAAAATGCTCCTATTTTGAACTATACACCATATAAACATGTTTGGGACACATTTGAGCGAAAACAAATCATTTTTTATGGATAAAGAAAGGTGACGCCGGTAATGCCGATAGAGTCACTTTTGTTCCGAAAATTTCACGGAAAGCTTTTCGCACAAAAAGCTCCCATTATGACCTATACACCATATAAAAATTTTTGGGACCCATTTGAGCGAAAACAAATCATTTTTGATGGATAAAGAAGGGTGACGCCGATAATGCCGATATGGTCACTTTTGTTCCAAAAATTTCACGGAAAGTTTTTCGCACAAAAAGCTCCCATTATGACCTATACACCATATAAACATGTTTGGGACACATTTGAGCGAAAACAACTCAATTTTGATCGATAAGAAAAGGTGACGATGGTGATGCCGATATGGTCACTTTTGGTCCGAAAATTTCACGGAAAGCTTTTGCGCTAAAAAAGCTCCCATTATGACCTATACACCATACAACATGTTCGGGACACATTTGAGCGAAAAAAAATCATTTTTGATGGATAAAGAAAGGTGATGCCGGTAATGCCGATATGCTCACTTTTGGTCCGAAAATTTCAGAGAAAGCTTTTCGCGCAAAAAGCTCACATTCTATCCTATACACCATATAAACATGTTTGGGACACATTTGAGCGAAAAAAAATCATTTTTGATGGATAAAGAAAGGTGACGCCGGTGATGCAGATACGCTCACTTTTGGTCCGAAAATTTCAAGGAATGCTTTTCGCGCAAAAAGCTCACATTCTATCCTATACACCATATAAACATGTTTGGGACACATTTGAGCGAAAAAAAATCATTTTTGATGGATAAAGAAAGGTGACGCCGGTGATGCCGATATGGTCACTTTTGGTCCGAAAATTTCACGGAAAGGTTTTCGCGCAAAAAGATCACATTATGACCTATACACCATATAAACATGTTTGGGACACATTTGAGCGAAAACAAAAAAATTTTGATGGATAAAGAAAGGTGACGTTGATGATGCCGATATGGTAACTTTTGGTCCGAAAATTTCACGGAAAGATTTTCGCGCAAAATGCTCACATTATGACTTATACACCATATAAACATGTTTGGGACACATTTCAGTGAAAACAAATAAATTTTGATGGATAAAGGAAGGTGACGTTGATGATGCCGATATGGTCACTTTTGGTCCGAAAATTTCACGGAAAGATTTTCGCGCAAAATGCTCCCATTATGAACTATACACCATATAAACATGTTTGGGACACATTTGAGCGAAAACAAATCATTTTTGATGGATAAAGAAAGGTGACGCCGGTAATGCCGATAGAATCACTTTTGTTCCGAAAATTTCACGGAAAGCTTTTCGCCCAAAAAGCTCCCATTATGACCTATTCACCATATAAAAATGTTTGGGACCCATTTGAGCGAAAACAAATCATTTTTGATGGATAAAGAAAGGTGACGTTGATGATTCCGATATGGTCACTTTTGGTCCGAAAATTTCACGGAAAGATTTTCGCGCAAAATGCTCCCATTATGAACTATACACCATATAAACATGTTTGGGATACATTTGAGCGAAAACAAATCATTTTTGATGGATAAAGAAAGGTGACGCCGGGAATGCCGATAGAGTCACCTTTGTTCCGAAAATTTCACGGAAAGCTTTTCGCACAAAAAGCTCCCATTATGACCTATACACCATATAAACATGTTTGGGACACATTTGAGCGAAAACAACTCAATTTTGATCGATAAGAAAAGGTGACGATGGTGATTCCGATATGGTCACTTTTGGTCCGAAAATTTCACGGAAAGGTTTTCGCGCAAAAAGATCACATTATGACCTATACACCATATAAACATGTTTGGGACACATTTGAGCGAAAACAAAAAAATTTTGATTGATAAAGAAAGGTGACGTTGATGATGCCGATATGGTCACTTTTGGTCCGAAAATTTCACGGAAAGATTTTCGCGCAAAATGCTCACATTTTGACTTATACACCATATAAACATGTTTGGGACACATTTCAGTGAAAACAAATAAATTTTGATGGATAAAGGAAGGTGACGTTGATGATGCCGATATGGTCACTTTTGGTCCGAAAATTTCACGGAAAGATTTTCGCGCAAAATGCTCCCTTATGAACTATACACCATATAAACATGTTTGGGACACATTTGAGCGAAAACAAATCATTTTTGATGGATAAAGAAAGGTGACGCCGGTAATGCCGATAGAGTCACTTTTGTTCCGAAAATTTCACGGAAAGCTTTTCGCCCAAAAAGCTCCCATTATGACCTATTCACCATATAAAAATGTTTGGGACCCATTTGAGCGAAAACAAATCATTTTTGATGGATAAAGAAAGGTGACGCCTGTGATGCCGATATGGTCACTTTTGGTCCGAAAATTTCACAGAAAGGTTTTCGCGCAAAAAGATCACATTATGACCTATACACCATATAAACATGTTTGGGACACATTTGAGCGAAAATAAATAAATTTTGATGGATAAAGAAAGGTGACGTTGATGATGCCGATATGGTCACTTTTGTTCCGAAAATATCACGGAAAGCTTTTCCCACAAAAAGTTACCATTATGACCTATACACCATATAAACTTGTTTTGGACACATTTGAGCGAAAACAACTCAATTTTGATGGATAAAGAAAGGTGACGTCGATGATGCCGATATGGTCACTTTTGGTCCGAAAATATCACGGAAAGCTTTTCGCGCAAAAGGCTCCCATTATGAACTATACACCAGATAAACATGTTTGGGACACATTTGAGCCAAAACAAATCATTTTTGATGGATAAAGAAAGGTGACGTCGGTGATGTCGATATGGTCACTGTTGGTCCGAAAATTTCACGGAAAGCTTTTCACGCAAAAAGCTCACATTATGACCTATACACCATATAAACATGTTTGGGACACATTTGAGCAAAAACAAATCATTTTTGATGGCTAATAAAAGGTGACGACGATGATGCCGATATGGTCACTTTTGGTCTGAAAATTTCACGGAAAGCTTTTCGCTCAAAAAGCTCCCATTATATCCTATACACAATATAAACATGTTTGGGACACATTTGAGCAAAAACAAACCAATTTTGATGGATAAAGAAAGGTGACGTTCATGATTCCGATATGGTCACTTTTGGTCCGAAAATTTCACGGAAAGCTTTTCCCGCAAAAATTTACCATTATGACCTATACACCATATAAACTTGTTTTGGACACATTTGAGCAAAAACAACTCAATTTTGATAGATAAAGAAAGGTGACGTCGATGATGCCGATAGGGTCACTTTTGGTCCGAAAATTTCACGGAAAGCTTTTCGCACAAAAAGCTCCCATTATGACCTATACACCATATAAAAATGTTTGGGACCCATTTGAGCGAAAACAAATCATTTTTGATGGATAAAGAAGGGTGATGTCGATAATGCCGATATGGTCACTTTTGTTCCAAAAATTTCACGGAAAGCTTTTCGCACAAAAAGCTCCCATTATGACCTATACACCATATAAACATGTTTGGGACACATTTAACCGAAAACAACTCAATTTTGATCGATAAGAAAAGGTGACGATGGTGATGTCGATATGGTCACTTTTGGTCCAAAAATTTCACGGAAAGCTTTTGCGCTCAAAAAGCTCCCATTATGACCTATACACCATATAACATGTTAAGGACACATTTGAGCGAAAAAAAATCATTTTTGATGGATAAAGAAAGGTGACGCCGGTGATGCCGATATGCTCACTTTTGGTACGAAAATTTCACAGAAAGCTTTTCGCGCAAAAAGCTCACATTCTATCCTATACACCATATAAACATGTTTGGGACACATTTGAGCGAAAAAAAATCATTTTTGATGGATAAAGAAAGGTGACGCCGGTGATGCCGATATGGTCACTTTTGGTCCGAAAATTTCACGGAAAGGTTTTCGCGCAAAAAGCTCACATTATGACTTATACACCATATAAACATGTTTGGGACACATTAGAGCGAAAACAAATAAATTTTGATGGATAAAGAAAGGTGACGTTGATGATGCCGATATGGTCACTTTTGGTCCGAAAATTTCACGGAAATATTTTCGCGCAAAATGCTCCCATTATGAACTATACACCATATAAACATGTTTGGGACACATTTGAGCGAAAACAAATCATTTTTGATGGATAAATAAAGGTGACGCCGGTAATGCCGATAGAGTCACTTTTGTTCCGAAAATTTCACGGAAAGCTTTTCGCCCAAAAAGCTCCCATTATGACTTATTCACCATATAAAAATGTTTGGGACCCATTTGAGCGAAAACAAATCATTTTTGATGGATAAAGAAAGGTGATGCCTGTGATGCCGATATGGTCACTTTTGGTCCGAAAATTTCACAGAAAGGTTTTCGCGCAAAAAGCTCACATTATGACCTATACACCATATAAACATGTTTGGGTCACATTTGAGCGAAAACAAATAAATTTTGATGGATAAAGAAAGGTGACGTTGATGATGCCGATATGGTCACTTTTGTTCCGAAAATTTCACGGAATGCTTTTCCCACAAAAAGTTACCATTATGACCTATACACCATATAAACTTGTTTTGGACACATTTGAGCGAAAACAACTCAATTTTGATGGACAAAGAAAGGTGACGTCGATGATGCCGATAGGGTCACTTTTGGTCCGAAAATTTCACGGAAAGCTTTTCGCGCAAAAGGCTCCCATTATGAACTATACACCATATAAACATGTTTGGGACACATTTGAGCCAAAACAAATCATTTTTGATGGATAAAGAAAGGTGACGCCGGTGATGTCGATATGGTCACTTTTGGTCCGATAATTTCACGGAAAGCTTTTCACGCAAAAAGCTCACATTATGACCTATACACCATATAAACATGTTTGGGACACATTTGAGCGAAAAAAAATCATTTTTTATGGATAAAGAAAGGTGACGCCGGTAATGCCGATAGAGTCACTTTTGTTCCGAAAATTTCACGGAAAGCTTTTCGCACAAAAAGCTCCCATTATGACCTATACACCATATAAAAAATTTTGGGACCCATTTGAGCGAAAACAAATCATTTTTGATGAATAAAGAAGGGTGACGCCGATAATGCCGATATGGTCACTTTTGTTCCAAAAATTTCACGGAATGCTTTTCGCACAAAAAGCTCCCATTATGACCTATACACCATATAAACATGTTTGGGACACATTTGAGCGAAAACAACTCAATTTTGATCGATAAGAAAAGGTGACGATGGTGATGCCGATATGGTCACTTTTGGTCCGAAAATTTCACGGAAAGCTTTTGCGCTAAAAAAGCTCCCATTATGACCTATACACCATATAACATGTTCGGGACACATTTGAGCGAAAAAAAATCATTTTTGATGGATAAAGAAAGGTGATGCCGGTAATGCCGATATGCTCACTTTTGGTCCGAAAATTTTACAGAAAGCTTTTCGCGCAAAAAGCTCACATTCTATCCTATACACCATATAAACATGTTTGGGACACATTTGAGCGAAAAAAAATCATTTTTGATGGATAAAGAAAGGTGACGCCGGTGATGCAGATATGCTCACTTTTGGTCCGAAAATTTCAAGGAAAGCTTTTCGCGCAAAAAGCTCACATTCTATCCTATACACCATATAAACATGTTTGGGACACATTTGAGCGAAAAAAAATCATTTTTGATGGATAAAGAAAGGTGACGCCGGTGATGCCGATATGGTCACTTTTGGTCCGAAAATTTCACGGAAAGGTTTTCGCGCAAAAAGATCACATTATGACCTATACACCATATAAACATGTTTGGGACACATTTGAGCGAAAACAAAAAAATTTTGATGGATAAAGAAAGGTGACGTTGATGATGCCGATATGGTCACTTTTGGTCCGAAAATTTCACGGAAAGATTTTCGCGCAAAATGCTCACATTATGACTTATACACCATATAAACATGTTTGGGACACATTTGAGTGAAAACAAATAAATTTTGATGGATAGGAAGGTGACGTTGATGATGCCGATATGGTCACTTTTGGTCCGAAAATTTCACGGAAAGATTTTCGCGCAAAATGCTCCCATTATGAACTATACACCATATAAACATGTTTGGGACACATTTGAGCGAAAACAAATCATTTTTGATGGATAAAGAAAGGTGACGCAGGTAATGCCGGTAGAGTCACTTTTGTTCCGAAAATTTCACGGAAAGCTTTTCGCCCAAAAAGCTCCCATTATGACCTATTCACCATATAAAAATGTTTGGGACCCATTTGAGCGAAAACAAATCATTTTTGATGGATAAAGAAAGGTGACGCCTGTGATGCCGATATGGTCACTTTTGGTCCGAAAATTTCACAGAAAGGTTTTCGCGCAAAAAGCTCACATTATGAACTATACACCATATAAACATGTTTGGGACACATTTGAGCCAAAACAAATCATTTTTGATGGATAAAGAAAGGTGACGCCGGTGATGTCGATATGGTCACTGTTGGTCCGAAAATTTCACGGAAAGCTTTTCACGCAAAAAGCTCACATTATGACCTATACACCATATAAACATGTTTGGGACACATTTGAGCAAAAACAAATCATTTTTGATGGCTAATAAAAGGTGACGACGATGATGCCGATATGGTCACTTTTGGTCTGAAAATTTCACGGAAAGCTTTTCGCTCAAAAAGCTCCCATTATATCCTATACACAATATAAACAAGTTTGGGACCCATTTGAGCGAAAACAAATCATTTTTGATGGATAAAGAAAGGTGATGCCTGTGATCTCGATATGGTCACTTTTGGTTCGAAAATTTCACGGAAAGCTTTTCGCGCAAAAAGCTCACATTATGACCTATACACCATATAAACATGTTTGGGACACATTTGAGTGAAAACAAATCATTTTTGATGTATAAAGAAAGGTGACGCCATTGATGCCGATATGGTCACTTTTGGTCCGAAAATTTCTAGGGAAAGCTTTTTGCTCAAAAAGCTCCCATTATATCCTATACACCATATAAACATGTGTGGGACACATTTGAGCGAAAATAAATCAATTTTGATGGATAAAGAAATGTGACGTTGATGATGCCGATATGGTCACTTCTGGTCCGAAAATTTCACGGAAAGCTTTTCCCGCAAAAAGTTACCATTATGACCTATACACCATATAAACTTGTTTTGGACACATTTGAGCGAAAATAACTCAATTTTGATGGATAAAGAAAGGTGACGCCGATGATGCCGATATGGTCAATTTTAGTCCGAAAATTTCACGGAAAGCTTTCCACGCAAAAAGCTCACATTATGACCAATACACCATATAAACATGTCAATTTTGATGGATAAAGAAAGGTGACGTTGATGATGCCGATATGGTCACTTTTGGTCCGAAAATTTCACGGAAAGATTTTCGCGCAAAATGCTCCCATTATGAACTATACACCATATAAACATGTTTGTGACACATTTAAGCGAAAACAAATCATTTTTGATGGATAAAGAAAGGTCACGCCGGTAATGCCGATAGAGTCACTTTTGTTCCGAAAATTTCACGAAAAGCTTTTCGCACAAAAAGCTCCCATTATGACCTATTCACCATATAAAAATGTTTGGGACCCATTTGAGCAAAAACAAATCATTTTTGATGGATAAAGAAAGGTGACGCCGGTGATGCTGATATGGTGACTTTTGGTTCGAAAATTTCACGGAAAGCTTTTCGTGCAAAAAGCTCCCATTATGAACTATACACCATATAAACAAGTTCGGGACACATTTGAGCGAAAACAAATCATTTTTGATGGATAAAGAAAGGTGACGCCGGTGATGCTGATATGGTGACTTTTGGTTCGAAAATTTCACGGAAAGCTTTTCGTGCAAAAAGCTCCCATTATGAACTATACACCATATAAACAAGTTCGGGACACATTTGAGCGAAAACAAATCATTTTTGATGGATAAAGAAAGGTGACGCCGGTAATGCCGATAGAGTCACTTTTGTTCCGAAAATTTCACGGAAAGCTTTTCGCACAAAAAGCTCCCATTATGACCTAATCACCATATAAAAATTTTTGGGACCCATTTGAGCAAAAACAAATCATTTTTTATGGATAAAGAAAGGTGACGCCTGTGATGCCGATATGGTCACTTTTGGTCCGAAAATTTCACGGAAAGCTTTTCACGCAAAAAGCTCACATTATGACCCATACACCATATAAAATTGTTTTGGACACATTTAAGCGAAAACAACTCAATTTTGATGGATAAAGAAAGGTGATGTTGATGATGCCGATATGGTCACTCTTGGTGCGAAAATTTCACGGAAAGCTTTTCGCGAAAAAAGCTCCCATTATGACCTATTCACCATATAAACATGTTTGGAACCCATTTCAGCAAAAACAAATCATTTTTGATGGATAAAGAAATGGCACGCCGGTGATGCAGATATGGTCACTTTTGGTCCGAAAATTTCACGGAAAGCTTTTCGCGCAAAAAGCTCACATTATGACCTATACACCATATAAACATGTTTGGGACACATTTGAGCGAAGACAACTCAATTTTGATGGATAAAGAAAGGTGACGTCGATGATGCCGATAGGGTCACCTTTGGTCCGAAAATTTCACGGAAAGCTTTTCGCGCAAAAAGCTCCCATTATGAACTATACACCATATAAACAGGTTTGGGACACATTTGAGCGAAAACAAATCATTTTTGATGGATAAAGAAAGGTGACGCCGGTGATCTCGATAGAGTCACTTTTGTTCCGAAAATTTCACGGAAAGCTTTTCGCACAAAAAGCTCCCATTATGACCTATTCACCATATAAAAATGTTTGGGACCAATTTAAGCGAAAACAAATCATTTTTGATGGATAAAGAAGGGTGACGCCGATGATGCCAATATGGTCACTTTTGGTCCGAAAATTTCACGGAAAGATTTTCACTCAAAAAGCACTCATTCTATCCTATACACCATATAAACATGTTTGGGACACATTTGAGCGAAAAAAATCATTTTTGATGGATAAAGAAAGGTGACGCCGGTGATGCCGATATGGTCACTTTTGGTCCGAAAATTTCACGGAAAGGTTTTCGTGCAAAAAGCTCACATTATGACCTATACACCATATAAACATGTTTGGGATACATTTGAGCGAAAACAAATAAATTTTGATGGATAAAGAAAGGTGACGTTGATGATGCCGATACGGTCACTTTTGGTCCGAAAATTTCACGGAAAGATTTTCGCACAAAATGCTCCCATTATGAACTATACACCATATAAACATGTTTGGGACACATTTGAGCGAAAACAAATCATTTTTGATGGATAAAGAAAGGTGACGCCGGTAATGCCGATAGAGTCACTTTTGTTCCGAAAATTTCACGGAAAGCTTTTCGCACAAAAAGCTCCCATTATGACCTATTCACCATATAAAAATGTTTGGGACCCATTTGAGCGAAAACAAATCATTTTTGATGGATAAAGAAGGGTGACGCCGATGATGCCGATATGGTCACTTTTGGTCCAAAAATTTCACGGAAAGCTTTTCACTCAAAAAGCTCTCATTCTATCCTATACACCATATAAACATGTTTGGGACACATTTGAGCGAAAAAAAATCATTTTTGATGGATAAAGAAAAGTGACGCCGGTGATGCCGATATGGTAACTTTTGGTCCGAAAATTTCACGGAAAGCTTTTCGTGTAAAAAGCTCACATTATGACCTATACACCATATAAACATGTTTGGGACACATTTGAGCGAAAACAAATCATTTTTGATGGATAAAAAAAGGTGACGCCGATGATGCCGATGGTCACTTTTGGTCCGAAAATTTCACGGAAAGCTTTTCACTCAAAAAGCTCCCATTCTATCCTATACACCATATAAACTTGTTTAGGACACATTTGAGCGAAAAAAAATCATTTTTGATGGATAAAGAAATATAACGCCGGTGATGCCGATATGGTCACTTTTGGTCCGAAAATTTCACGGAAAGCTTTTCGCGCAAAAAGCTCACATTATGACCTATACACCATATAAACATGTTTGGGACACATTTGAGCGAAAACAACTCAATTTTGATGGATAAAGAAAGGTGACGTCGATGATGCCGATATGGTCACTTTTGGTACGAAAATTTCAGGGAAAGCTTTTCACTCAAAAAGCTCCCATTCTATCCTATACACCATATAAACATGTTTGGGACACATTTGAGCGAAAACAAATCATTTTTGATGGATAAAGAAAGGTGACGCCGGTGATGCCGATAGAGTCACTTTTGGTCCGAAAATTTCACGGGAAGCTTTTCGCACAAAAAGCTCCCATTATGACCTATTCACTATATAAAAATGTTTGGGACCTATATGAGCAAAAACAAATCATTTTTGATGGATAAAGAAAGGTGACGCCGTTGATGCTGATATGGTGACTTTTGGTCCGAAAATTTCACGGAAAGCATTTCGCGCAAAAAGCTCCCATTATTAACTATACACCATATAAACATGTTCGGGACACATTTGAGCGAAAACAAATCATTTTTGATGGATAAAGAAAGGTGACGCCGGTAATGTCGATAGAGTCACTTTTGTTCCGAAAATTTCACGGAAAGCTTTTCGCACAAAAAGCTCACATTATGACCTATACACCATATAAACTTGTTTTGGACACATTTCAGCAAAAACAACTCAATTTTGATGGATAAAGAAAGGTGACGTTGATGATGCCGATATGGTCACTCTTGGTGCGAAAATTTCACGGAAAGCTTTTCGCACAAAAAGCTCCCATTATGACCTATTCACCATATAAAAATTTTTGGATCTCATTTCAGCAAAAACAAATCATTTTTGATGGATAAAGAAAGGGGACGCCGGTGATGCTGATATGGTCACTTTTGGTCCGAAAATTTCACGGAAAGCTTTTCGCGCAAAAAGCTCACATTATGACCGATACACCATATAAACATATTTGGGACACATTTGAGCGAAAACAAATAAATTTTGATGGATAACGAAAGGTGACGTTGATGATGCCGATATGGTCACTTTTGTTCCGAAAATTTCACGGAAAGCTTTTCCCGCAAAAAGTTACCATTATGACCTATACACCATATAAACTTGTTTTGGACACATTTGAGCGAAAACAACTCAATTTTGATGGATAAAGAAAGGTGACGTCGATGATGCCGATATGGTCACTCTTGGTCCGAAAATTTCACGGAAAGCTTTTCGCGCAAAAAGCTCCCATTATGAACTATACACCATATAAACATGTTTGTGACACATTTGAGCAAAAAAAAATAATTTTTGATTGATAAAGAAAGATGACGCCGATGATGCCGATATTGTCACTTTCGGTCCGAAAATTTCACGAAAAGCTTTTCACTCAAAAAGCTCCCATTATGACCTATACACCATATAAACAGGTTTGGAACACATTTCAGCGGAAAAAAAATCATTTTTGATGGATAAAGGAAGGTGATGCCGATGATGCCGATATGGTCACTTTTAGTCCGAAAATTTCACGGAAAGCTTTCCACGCAAAAAGCTCACATTATGACCGATACACCATATAAACATGTTTTGCACACATTTGAGCGAAAACATCTCAATTTTGATGGATAAAGAAAGGTGATGTCGATGATGCCTATATGGTCACTTTTGGTCCGAAAATTTCACGGAAAGCTTTTCATACAAAAAGCTCCCATTATATCCTATACACCATATAAACATGTTTGGGACACATTTGAGCGAAAACAAATCATTTTTGATGGATAAAGAAAGGTGACGCCGATGATGCCGATATGGTCACTTTTGGTCCGAAAATTTCACGAAAAGCTTTTCGCTCAGAAAGCTCACATTATATCCTATACACCATATAAACATGTTTGGGACACATTTGAGCGAAAACAAATCAATTTTGATGGATAAAGAAAGGTGACGTTGATGAGTCCGATATGGTCACTTTTGGTCCGCAAATTTCACGGAAAGCTTTTCGCACAAATAGATCCTCTTATGACCTATTCACCAAATAAAAATGTTTGGAACCCATTTCAGCAAAAACAAATCATTTTTGATGGATAAAGAAAGGGGACGCCGGTGATGCCGATATGGACACTTTTGGTCCGAAAATTTCACGGAAAGCTTTTCGCGCAAAAAGCTCAATTTATGACCTATACACCATATAAACATGTTTGGGTCACATTTGAGCGAAAAAAAATAAATTTTGATGGATAAAGAAAGTTGACGTTGATGATGCCGATATGGTCACTTTTGTTCCGAAAATTTCACGGAAAGCTTTTCGCGCAAAAAGTTACCATTATATCTTATACACAATATAAACATGTTTGGGACACATTTGAGCGAAAACAAATCATTTTTGATGGCTAATAAAAGGTGACGCCGATGATGCCGATATGGTCACTTTTGGTCTGAAAATTTCACGGAAAGCTTTTCGCTCAAAAAGCTCCCATTATATCCTATACACAATATAAACATGTTTGGGACACATTTGAGCAAAAACAAACCAATTTTGATGGATAAAGAAAGGTGACGTTCATGATTCCGATATGGTCACTTTTGGTCCGAAAATTTCACGGAAAGCTTTTCCCGCAAAAAGTTACCATTATGACCTATACACCATATAAACTTGTTTTGGACACATTTGAGCGAAAACAACTCAATTTTGATGGATAAAGAAAGGTGACGTCGATGATGCCGATAGGGTCACTTTTGGTTCGAAAATTTCACGGAAAGCTTTTCGCGCAAAAAGCTCCCATTATGAACTATACACCATATAAACATGTTTGTGACACATTTGAGCAAAAAAAAAATCATTTTTGATTGATAAAGAAAGGTGACGCCGATGATGCCGATATGGTCACTTTCGGTCCGAAAATTTCACGAAAAGCTTTTCACTCATAAAGCTCCCATTATGACCTATACACCATAAAAACAGGTTTGGAACACATTTCAGCGAAAAAAAAATCATTTTTGATGGATAAAGAAAGGTGACGCCGATGATGCCGATATGGTCACTTTTAGTCCGAAAATTTAACGGAAAGCTTTCCACGCAAAAAGCTCACATTATGACCGATACACCATATAAACATGTTTTTGACACATTTGAGCGAAAACAACTCAATTTTGATCTGTAACGGTAAATATATAGCTGAGGTGGTTTAAGCCAACCAAGGTACAAAAGTCCAAGACCATACAAAGGGTCTTGTGTAAGAGGAAACAAAACCTCTAAACCCAAAAGTCCCTCCTATGCCCACCAATGATGCTACCAAATGCAATCAACCTAACAAATAAAGTTCTAATAGCTAATGCAGAACGCTCCCTAAAACCTCCAAAAGTCATCAACAAGGTCATCTAGGACACAAACAAATGTACGACCATCTACAAGCTCATCCACACCCTCGATCCAACCTATCCACAAGTGACTTGCATTTGCACATAGTGGACAACCTGGATCGACAGGAAGTAATAATTAAAGATGCACACTTCTCAACATCGAACGGTTCTTGATGGAAGATTTGCTTGTTTCTCGCATCCCAAGTGAAGTACACAAGAGCCTGGAGAGCAAGGAGTTTCGCCTGGAAAAGATGTGATTTCTGTGTCTTTGGGGTTTCCTACGCAAACCAGCATAACCAATCCCCAATAGATGGGAATCTGCAGAAAATTCCCACCCAGTCAAAGACTTTCTTTTGTACCAATCTGATCACAGGGCATTCAAACCAGAGATTATCCTCGCATTCAACAGCCCCTAAGCAAAGTACACATAACTCAGCGTTGTCCCCCAGCCAGTGTCGTAGAATGTGGCCAGTTTGAAGTCTCTTCTTCGTAGCAAGCCACAAAATAAATGCCCATTTCCTATTCTGTATCCCATTCCATATCATCTCTCCCCATATGTTCTCATGCCCACGAGGACGTAGAGAATTATATAGCTTGGCACACGAGAGGTTGCCTTTACTGTTCAGATAGTCACGCAGATCAGTAGCATCCAGCCCAGGAACATCCAGCGTGGCGCTCAGCTCATTCTTGACAAGTATGACTGTTCTCCACAGCCACGAGTCATCTCTTTTCTGCCGAATCTCTGTATTAGGATCCCCGTTGAGGTGGTTTTACAAGCACCATCTCTTCCATATATTCTGCCTTGGTAATATTATGTCTCCCCAAAGCTTTGCAAATACACTTTTATTCCATGATAGAAGCTCACGTATCTCCAAACCACCTTCATTGTAGGGCCTGGTGACTTCTCCCCACGCAACCAAGTGCTTATGACCATCAAGGTTTCCATTCCATAGAAACCTCTTCAACATGCCTTCCACTTTATCAATGACTCCCTTAGGGAGGAGCATTGATTGACTCCAGAATGTTTGCACACCAGTACATACAGCCTTTATAAGTTGCAATCTACATGTGTAGGACAGCTTTCTTGTCGACCATGACTGAATCAGCTTGCGAATTTTGTCCAGAAGGTCGCTATATTCATGAATCTTTGTCTTTCTAGAGCTGAGTGGAGTACCCAAGTATCGAACAGGAAATGTCCCCTTAGAAAAACCAAGAGATCGCAGGTCCCCATGACAGAACAAGAGAAGGTCATCAGCGAATGCCAAGTGAACAAGCCCTAAGCTCTTGCATTTTGGATGATATTTGAACCCCTCACTGGTTGTAGCCTTGATCAACATTCTGCTCAATACTTCCATGCATAGGACAAATATGTAGGGGGAGAGGGGATCCCCCTGCCTTAGTCCTCTTCTACCAGGAAAGAAGCCTTCCGGAGCGCCATTTATCAAGATGGAGAAGGATGTGGTGCTGATGCATTCCATGATCAGATTAATAAGGTTGCTTGGGAATTTAAGATATAGTAGCACTTTCTTAATGAAATTCCAACTGAGGTAATCATACGCCTTTTGGAGATCAACTTTAATGGTGCATCTAGGGGAGACCCGAGCGTTACCATAGCCATTAACAATCTCAGTAGCTATAGCGCTGTTATGGGCAAGAGATCGTCTGGGTATAAAAGCACCTTGGCTGTCAGAAATGATCCCCCCAAGCTGCTCTTTAATTCTGCTCACGATGATCTTGGTGGCTACTTTCAAGACCGTGTTACAACAAGAGATAGGCCGGAGATCCTTTACAAAGGTAGGATTGGGGACCTTTGGGATGAGAGATATGAAAGTCGTGTTTAGCTGCTTTAGGATCTTGCCATGTCTGAATATCTCTCTAATCGCCTCACAAGTGTCAACCCCAACAATCTTCCAGGCATCCTTGAAGAATTGGCTACCAAATCCGTCCGGGCCCGGAGATTTGTTTGCCCCAACGGACCACATCGCTTTTCTGATCTCATCATAAGATGGCAGCCTCATAGCATCCCCATTTTGAGTAGTCTGAAATGAAGCACCATCTGGTAAACCAATTTTAGAGCTACTGAAAGATGGAGAGGACAGCAGCTCAGTAAAGAAATTTAGTATATGCTGTCGGATAGCATCTTCACCCTCAATTTCAGTTTCAGCTTGGTCATTGTTTCGCATCATTATAATGGCGTTCCTGGATTGAAGTTCTTTCACGCTTCTATAAAACATTGAGGATGTCTCTTCTCCCATTGTGAGCCAATGTAATTTTGCCTTTTGAGTCGTTAGACTGATGAGACGAGCAACATTCTGCCTTAGCACTAACTCTGCAGTAGCAATCTGGACTTGCAGCTGCTGGTTGTTTTTCTCAGTTTGATATCTCAACTGAAGTTCATGAAGGGTGCCCTTATTCAGTTTAATTTGAGTTTGCAATTCCGGGAACCGAGCCTTATCCCAAGGCTTTAAAGCATCCTTCACACTTTTCAGTTTCATAGCAAGCTTGTATTGTGTTGAGCCAATAACATCAGATGTCCAGGCAGCCCTCACAATGCTTTCAAATTCCACTTCTTTACCCCAAAAATTCTTATATTTGAATGGGTACTTTCTGCGTGAGAGATCGTTTCTGATCAGTACAACAGTAGGGGAGTGATCAGAGACACCCGGAGTATCAAAAAATGCCTTCGTATTCTCAAAGGATTCCATCCAAGCATCATTAACTAAGACCCTGTCCAATTTCCTCTCTTGACGGTCATGTCCCAACTGTTTGTTATTCCATGTAAGGAGTGCTCCAGTGAAAGGTAAATCAGCAAGGCGGCATTGTTCTAGAGCATCCTCCAATTCGGCAAATTCATCCCTTTTTGCCTTCTTTTGAGGCCATTTATCCTCCATAGATAGCAAGCAATTCAAATCTCCAAGCACCACCCAAGGCAGATCCATCTGTGTTGCCAGCAGCTGTAAGTCAGTCCACAAAGGTGCTCTGTCGGCCTTGGAGTTATGAGCATAAACTACAGACGCAGCAAATCTGTATTTTCTGTCCAAAGACTCAACAATGCAGTGTATATATTGCTCTTCAATCCGTAGAATCAGAACATCAAAAACATTCGGGTCCCAAGTCAACCAAATCCGGCCCTTAACTTCATCACTTCCATTGATGCAGACCTTCCACCCATTCATCAACCGCCTTCTAACCTCTTCAAAATTCTTCATCACTAATTTAGTTTCTAACAGCCCTATAAGACTGATGTCATTATCAAAACAAAAGCTATTTATTAGATTATTTTTTACGGGGTCTTTAATCCCCGCAATGTTCCAGGCTGCAATTTTGAGCTTATTCATGAGCCTGACCTGTGTGAGTGCTACTCTCACAGTTCTGATCTGCATAATCAATGTTGTCATTACGCCAACTCAATTTTGATGTATAAAGAAAGGTGACGTCGATGATGCCTATATGGTCACTTTTGGTCCGAAAATTTCACGGAAAGCTTTTCATACAAAAAGTTCCCATTATATCTTATACACCATATAAACATGTTTGGGACACATTTGAGCGAAAACAAATCATTTTTGATGGATAAAGAAAGATGACGCCGATGATGCCGATATGGTCACTTTTGGTCCGAAAATTTCACGGAAAGCTTTTCGCTCAGAAAGCTCACATTATATCCTATACACCATATAAACATGTTTGAGACACATTTGAGCGAAAACAAATCAATTTTGATGGATAAAGAAAGGTGACGTTGATGAGTCCGATATGGTCACTTTTGGTCCGCAAATTTCACGGAAAGCTTTTCGCACAAATAGATCCTCTTATGACCTATTCACCATATAAAAATGTTTGGAACCCATTTGATACGGGGATTAGCCGTGGATGTCCCGATCTTCCGACAACAAGCACAAAAACACAAAGAACACAAGTTAGACAATAGTGCCTATGCAAGCTTGTCATATTCTATTAGGACGTCCTTGGCAATCTGATCGTAAGGTTATTCATGATGGGTTTACTAATCGCTATACCTTTACTTTTCAGGGAAAGAATGTCATTCTCAAGCCCATGACACCTACGCAAGTAGCTGATGAGATCGAGAAGCGCAAGGTAAGTAAAGGTGAGTTAGATAAGGAGGCTCAGTCGAGCCAAGTGGATCCTCAAAATCGGCCTAAGAGTGTGTTCTTGGCTTCCAAAAGCACATTCATAGACGACTTTGCGGATGGTGGAACTATTCTTATGCGCCTTTGCAAGAGCTTGAGCATGTTGAGTGAAGAGCTTAAAGCTTCTCTTCCATCAAACATTCTCGCTCTTCTTGAGGAGTTTAAGGATGTGTTTCCCGATGACATACCACCAGGTCTACCCCCTATCCGTGGAATTGAGCATCAAATTGATCTTATTCCGGGGGCTGCATTGCCTAATAGACCTGCGTACCGTATGAATCCCACTGAGACCCAAGAGGTCCAAACCCAAGTCCAAGATTTGTTGGATAAGGGCTATATTCGAATTAGCTTAAGTCCTAGCGCTGTGCCTGTGTTATTAGTCCCTAAGAAAGATGGTTCATGGAGAATGTGTGTAGATTGTAGGGCTATTAACAACATCACTATTAAATATCGTCATCCTATTCCTAGATTAGATGATATGCTAGATGAGTTACATGGAGCTTCTATATTTTCTAAAATTGATCTTAGGAGTGGCTATCATCAAATTAGAATGAAAGAGGGTGATGAATGGAAAACAGCCTTTAAGACTAAGCTAGGCTTATATGAGTGGTTGGTTATGCCTTTTGGTTTAACTAATGCTCCTAGCACTTTTATGCGCTTAATGAATCATGTGCTTCGAGACTTCATTGGAAAATTTGTTGTAGTTTATTTTGATGATATTCTGGTTTATAGCAAGTCTTCTAATGAACATGAATCACATCTTAGAGAAGTGCTTAAAACACTAAGAATTGAACGCTTGTATGCTAATTTAAAGAAATGTGAGCTATGTAATGAACAAGTGTCTTTTCTTGGATTTGTAGTGAGTTCGAATGGACTGCGTGTCGATGAGGCTAAGATCAAGGCGATCCAAGAGTGGCCAACACCCACCAACATCGGCCATGTGCGCAGCTTCCAAGGATTGGCGAGCTTCTATCGTCGATTCGTGCGGGACTTCAGCACCATCTCGGCACCCCTCACTGAGCTCACGGAAAAGAGGAGTGAATTCACATGGGGAGTAGCTCAGGAGGAAGCATTCAACACACTTAAGGACAAGCTCACTCACGCACCTCTACTAGCTTTGCCGGACTTCTCTCAGCCCTTTGAAGTAGAGTGTGATGCTAGCGGAATTGGAATTGGTGGAGTCCTTATGCAGGGAGGTAAGCCTATTGCTTTCTTTTCTGAGAAGTTGAAAGGTGCTTGTCTTAATTACTCTACCTATGATAAGGAATTATATGCTTTGTTTAGAGTACTTAAGACATGGTCTCACTATTTATGGCCTAGCGAGTTTATCCTTAGGACTGATCATGAGTCTTTAAAACACTTTAAAAGCCAAGATAAACTTGATAGGAGACATGGTAGATGGATGGAATTCATTGAAACATTTCCTTATGTGATTAAGTATAAGAAAGGCAAGGACAATGTGGTTGCTGATGCATTATCTAGAAGGCATGCTTTAGGAGCTGATTTCGAGTCTAATGTGTTAGCTAGGAGACATGTTCTTTTAACCACTTTGGATTCTAGAGTCTTAGGCTTTGTTTACATAAAGGAATTGTATGAATCTGATTTGGATTTTGGTGATATCTTTCGAAAATGCTTAGAAAAGGGTCCTAATGACAGCTTTTATATACATGAAGGATTCTTATTTCGAAAAGATCAAGTGTGCATTCCTAGATGTTCTCTACGATTATTACTTGTTAGTGAAGCCCATAGTGGTGGATTAATGGGACATTTTGGTAGAGATAAGACATATAATACACTGAAATCACACTTTTATTGGCCACATATGCTTAGGGATGTAGAACATTGCCTTAAAAGATGCATAGATTGCATAAAAGCCAAAGCTAAGCTTATGCCCCATGGCCTTTATACACCACTGCCGACCCCCTCAGCCCCTTGGGAAGACATTTCCATGGATTTTATAGTTGGGTTGCCTAGAACTAAGAAGGGGAGAGATTCTATATTTGTAGTGGTTGATAGATTCTCTAAAATGGCTCATTTTATTGCATGTCATAAAACTGATGATGCTACTAACGTTGCTAATCTATTCTTTAGAGAAGTAGTTAGGTTGCATGGCGTGCCTAAAACCATTGTTAGTGATAGGGATGTGAAATTCTTAAGTCATTTTTGGCGAACCTTATGGAATAAATTGGGAACTAGATTGTTATTCTCTACTTCTAGCCACCCCCAAACTGATGGCCAAACTGAGGTGACTAATAGAACCCTTGCTACTGTCCTAAGAGCCATTATTAGGAAGAATTTGAAACTTTGGGAAGAAGCCTTACCTCATGTGGAATTTGCTTATAACAGAACCATGCATTCGGCTACTAAAATCAGTCCATTTGAATGTGTGTATGGTGTTAACCCACTAACCCCTTTTGATCTTACTCCATATCCTATGAGAGACAAAGAATCATTTGAGGCAGGTAAGCATGTCGAGTTCATTAAGGAGCTGCATGAACGAACTCGTGAGAAGCTGAAGTTAAAGGCTGAATACAATGCTAACAAGGCCAACAAGGGACGTCGATTGGTCACATTTCAGCCTGGAGATCTTGTATGGGTGCACTTAAGGAAGGAACGGTTTCCAGAAGCCCGGAAGAACAAGCTGTCACCTCGTGGTGATGGACCATTCAAAGTCAAGAGGAGAGTGGGCGACAATGCCTACCAATTGGAGCTTCCTGGAGACATGGGCGTGAGCGCTACATTCAACGTCGCGGATCTAATCCCTTACTTTGCTGTGGATGAAGACTTGGATTCGTGGTCGAATCCTTTTCAAGAAGGGGAGGTTGATGCGGGACCATCTTCTACAGCTCCAGACACACCCATCATTCTTGGAGAAGGACCTATGACTCGAGCCCGAGCTAAGAAGCTTCAACGAGACTCATTCCTATTTGTGAGTCATGCTTTGTTCTCGAGCAAGGTTCAACTTCCCGAGCCTACATTGAAGACCTATATGTGCATAGGGATTCAAGATGAAGAGCCACCTTGAACATAAGGGCTGCCGAATTAGCCTAAGTGTTGGGGCTCCCACTTATTTCCATTTTTAGTATTAATTTTACTTAAGTTATTCTAGGAAACTTTAGGGTAATTTTATTAATTCCTTTAAGTTGTTATTTTATCTTCTTTTATCTATTTTAACCTAGAAAAACCGGCCAAGAACAGCCATGTAGGCTATATATGCCGTATGCCCTCATTAGAATCAGTTGGAACATTATTGAATGAAATTGCTTTCTCTTAAACGTGTGAAACACTTAGAGAGTTGTCGATTGAATAGAGCAGCGCTCTTCAATTGTCGAATTGATAATCTCAGCTTGGTTTGCTTTGCCGTTCATCAACTTCGCAAGACTTGGTGATCCTAGTATCCACAAGCCCCCTCCTTGTGCCTTCAAGTTGTCCGCTTGATTGTGTAGGGTTGTAGAGGCGGGTTGTGTAGTCATTGATATTGGTTCCTACCTTCTACGGAAGCCTGGGGTTTCTATCTTGTTCTACATAGATCGTTTCAGTCCTTATCAGGTCGAGTCTTTCAATTCTTGCTCGTAAATTTCGAGTCTTATTTTGTTTCTTGTTTAGTTCTTATTTGTTGTCGAAGATCGGACCATCACACGGCTAACCCCGTATCAAATTGGTATCAGAGCCAAGTTTCCGACATCAAATTGAGTCTTTTCTTTACATAAACACAAAAACCCACAAAAAGAGTCCTTTTCTTGTTTTGGTCTTTTACTTCTTGCATTCTTTATTGATTATTGCACTAATCTTGAGTTTGTGATTGTTTGTGGTTGCATAAGCCTAAACACAAGCCTAGCCGAGACCAGTGGAGTCGACCAAGCCGTGAAGCACCCTTGTGCATCACCCTAGCCGACGGCAGAAATTCTGTCCCCATAAGTCAAGCTTGGCCGAACCCTATACCACAAGAAAACCCTAGTTTGTGCTTTGTTCTATCTTTGGAACTTCTATCTATCTTTTATCTAAATCCATTATTAAGTGCCTTTTGATATTCTGATTTTTGGTAGAATTAATATATTTTATCTATCAAATATCTATTAAGGCTAAAGATAGATCCACTTACCAAATTTACTCAAAGGTTGTCTATACTCTTCATTAGGGCTGATTTTTCATTCATCCCTTCACCTATCTTTTATATTTTCGAGTCCTTATCTATAGCTTAGAGTCTTTTCTTGCATTAGTCTTATAAAAAAAAAAAAAAATCAGTGTCAAAAAAAAAAAAGAAAAAAAAAAAGAAGTATTGTTGATCTAGTGCAAGAAAGCTCCCAAGGACATCTTTGGTGAACCTATCCAGCCCTATTCGACATTACCTATCCCAAAACACATATCCTTCTTGAAATTGAAACCCTACCTTGCAACTACAACATCCTAACTTAAAGGTTTTCAATCAAAAGAGGTAAATTTCCAAGCTTTCTTTTATTTTTCCTTATTTTCTCTTGAATTCAGTTTGTGTCGAGTACCATATCACCTGTGTCGAGTACTCTCTGCTGGATATCGAGTTGTTTGTGTGTGTGTCGAAGAGATCTCCACCTGGTCGAGTTCTCTTGTTGTCTATATCGAGTGAGTTTGTTAGTGTCGAGAACTCTCAGCCCTTGCCGAGTGATCTCCTTGTTGTGTTGAGTTGATTTCTTGCAATTACCCATCTGTTTTGCTTAAATCAAGTGTTTATAGCTACTGTTGAGCACTCTTTCTCTCTTGTCGAGTGCTTGGATCGAGTTGTTTGCTTACATCGAGTTCTCTACAGCCCTTGTTGAGTACTCTTCTGCGTTGTTTCATTCATTCTCTTGGTTACATACTTTGATTACTTAGTCTTTGCTTGGTAGTTGATTTGCCCAAAGCGGATTGCCCTAGCAAGCGTGATATATCAATCGGAGAGAGGGAGTGTGAGCGAAACACAATTGTGAGCTGTTTATAAGTTTTTACTAACCTTAACATAGTTCATTGTTTCTTTTCTTTTGTTATAATGTCTAATAGTCAGAATAACAACGGTGGCAACAACGCCACTTCCTCAAGTACAACAGTAACTCCCGAGCAATTTGCTGTCTTGATGAACAATGTGAACAACATGATGAACACATTGGCGGGCATGGCTACCGTCCCTGAAACCTTGGCTACACTACAAGCCAAGATGACGGCTTTGGAGAATTCTAGGCCGAGTGGTTCTAACACCGTAGGTGGCCAGCAAGAGCGAGTGCAAGTTGAGGTGCCACAAGATGAAAGGGAAGTCGCTAATCCTAACCTTATTCCTAATCCTAATCATGTTAATATTCATGTACAGAATCCTTTATTCAATGAAAACAACTCTCCACGAGGTGGGAGAAATGATCGGAATAATGGGTTTGTTAATGTGCAAGGTCAAGGACGAGGAAGGGGAAGAGGCCGGGACTACCAGGAGAGGTTCTATGACTCAGAGCAAGATGATGACCTCCAAGAAGAAGAGTATTGGGAGCAGCGCCCGAGACGGAATCAAAGGGGAAATCAGAACCGACCGCCTAGATACAATGATGACGACGGCATCGGTAAGGTTAAGGTAAAGATTCCTCCTTTTGATGGTAAGACGGATCCAGATGCTTATATTGATTGGGAAATTAAAATGGAGCAAATCTGGAATTGTCATAATTTCTCCGAACCTAAGAAAGTACAACTAGCTTCCCTAGAATTTCAAGGTTTTGCATTAATCTGGTGGGACAATCTTGTTAAAGAAAGAAGAAGATCCCTTGATGCACCTATTGCTTCTTGGGAACAACTAAAGGTAGTAATGAGAAATAGGTTTGTACCTCAACACTATGATAGAGAGCTATTGAGTAGATTAGAAAATCTAAAACAAGGTAGTAAAACTGTTGAGGAAACATTCAATATTATGCAAGAAGCCATGGCTCGAGCTAATGTAGTAGAAACTCATGAGCAAACTAATGTTAGATATCTTAGGATCTTGCATCCCGCTTTAGCTCATGAGATTGATTATTTTCCCTATACTACTCCTACTGATTTATTACACCTAGCTATGAAAGTAGAAAAGGGACAACGCTACAAGAGTCAAGGCAATAGGATGTCGAGTGGCAACCAACAGCAAGGGTGGCGCCAATCTCGGCCACAACAGCCCCAAGGGCGCTCGGAAGTGGGCTTTAGAGAGCGAGCTCAGCAGCCCCAAGGGAGGAGTGATAGCCGACAGCCCCAACAGCCCCTCGACAAAGGGAAAGGTCCATGGAATGGACGAGAATCGTCTGGGACATCTACTGGTCCCAAAGGGAGTAATCCTAACCCTTCTACCCTTCGTTCTAGAGATATTGTGTGCTTTAAATGTCAAGGTAGAGGTCATTATATGAAGGATTGCCCTAATAAGAAAACTCTCATGGTCAATCACTTAGGAGAATATGAATCTGAAAATTCTTGTGATGAACATGACGAGCATGCTAATAACAATGATCAGAATCTAAACCTTGTTTGTTATGATAATGATGATGATGAGGTTGAATATGAGCATGGAGAATCTTTGATTGTTAGGAGAGTTTTAAGTGTTGTTCCTACACCATGTGATGATAATCAAAGAGAAAACTTGTTTCATACTCGTTGTCTGGTTAAAGGAAAGGTTGTAAATGTGATCATTGATGGAGGTAGTTGCTGTAATTTAGCTAGTCAAGAGATGGTTGAGAAATTGCATCTACCTACTGTCCAACACCCTAGACCTTACAAATTACATTGGATGAATGATTGTGGACTATTGAAAGTTAGTAGGCAAGTTAAAGTGCATTTAAAACTAGGACATTATGAAGATGATGTTTTATGTGATATTGTGCCTATGCAAGCTTGTCATATTCTATTAGGACGTCCTTGGCAATCTGATCGTAAGGTTATTCATGATGGGTTTACTAATCGCTATACCTTTACTTTTCAGGGAAAGAATGTCATTCTCAAGCCCATGACACCTACGCAAGTAGCTGATGAGATCGAGAAGCGCAAGGTAAGTAAAGGTGAGTTAGATAAGGAGGCTCAGTCGAGCCAAGTGGATCCTCAAAATCGGCCTAAGAGTGTGTTCTTGGCTTCCAAAAGCACATTCATAGACGACTTTGCGGATGGTGGAACTATTCTTATGCGCCTTTGCAAGAGCTTGAGCATGTTGAGTGAAGAGCTTAAAGCTTCTCTTCCATCAAACATTCTCGCTCTTCTTGAGGAGTTTAAGGATGTGTTTCCCGATGACATACCACCAGGTCTACCCCCTATCCGTGGAATTGAGCATCAAATTGATCTTATTCCGGGGGCTGCATTGCCTAATAGACCTGCGTACCGTATGAATCCCACTGAGACCCAAGAGGTCCAAACCCAAGTCCAAGATTTGTTGGATAAGGGCTATATTCGAATTAGCTTAAGTCCTAGCGCTGTGCCTGTGTTATTAGTCCCTAAGAAAGATGGTTCATGGAGAATGTGTGTAGATTGTAGGGCTATTAACAACATCACTATTAAATATCGTCATCCTATTCCTAGATTAGATGATATGCTAGATGAGTTACATGGAGCTTCTATATTTTCTAAAATTGATCTTAGGAGTGGCTATCATCAAATTAGAATGAAAGAGGGTGATGAATGGAAAACAGCCTTTAAGACTAAGCTAGGCTTATATGAGTGGTTGGTTATGCCTTTTGGTTTAACTAATGCTCCTAGCACTTTTATGCGCTTAATGAATCATGTGCTTCGAGACTTCATTGGAAAATTTGTTGTAGTTTATTTTGATGATATTCTGGTTTATAGCAAGTCTTCTAATGAACATGAATCACATCTTAGAGAAGTGCTTAAAACACTAAGAATTGAACGCTTGTATGCTAATTTAAAGAAATGTGAGCTATGTAATGAACAAGTGTCTTTTCTTGGATTTGTAGTGAGTTCGAATGGACTGCGTGTCGATGAGGCTAAGATCAAGGCGATCCAAGAGTGGCCAACACCCACCAACATCGGCCATGTGCGCAGCTTCCAAGGATTGGCGAGCTTCTATCGTCGATTCGTGCGGGACTTCAGCACCATCTCGGCACCCCTCACTGAGCTCACGGAAAAGAGGAGTGAATTCACATGGGGAGTAGCTCAGGAGGAAGCATTCAACACACTTAAGGACAAGCTCACTCACGCACCTCTACTAGCTTTGCCGGACTTCTCTCAGCCCTTTGAAGTAGAGTGTGATGCTAGCGGAATTGGAATTGGTGGAGTCCTTATGCAGGGAGGTAAGCCTATTGCTTTCTTTTCTGAGAAGTTGAAAGGTGCTTGTCTTAATTACTCTACCTATGATAAGGAATTATATGCTTTGTTTAGAGTACTTAAGACATGGTCTCACTATTTATGGCCTAGCGAGTTTATCCTTAGGACTGATCATGAGTCTTTAAAACACTTTAAAAGCCAAGATAAACTTGATAGGAGACATGGTAGATGGATGGAATTCATTGAAACATTTCCTTATGTGATTAAGTATAAGAAAGGCAAGGACAATGTGGTTGCTGATGCATTATCTAGAAGGCATGCTTTAGGAGCTGATTTCGAGTCTAATGTGTTAGCTAGGAGACATGTTCTTTTAACCACTTTGGATTCTAGAGTCTTAGGCTTTGTTTACATAAAGGAATTGTATGAATCTGATTTGGATTTTGGTGATATCTTTCGAAAATGCTTAGAAAAGGGTCCTAATGACAGCTTTTATATACATGAAGGATTCTTATTTCGAAAAGATCAAGTGTGCATTCCTAGATGTTCTCTACGATTATTACTTGTTAGTGAAGCCCATAGTGGTGGATTAATGGGACATTTTGGTAGAGATAAGACATATAATACACTGAAATCACACTTTTATTGGCCACATATGCTTAGGGATGTAGAACATTGCCTTAAAAGATGCATAGATTGCATAAAAGCCAAAGCTAAGCTTATGCCCCATGGCCTTTATACACCACTGCCGACCCCCTCAGCCCCTTGGGAAGACATTTCCATGGATTTTATAGTTGGGTTGCCTAGAACTAAGAAGGGGAGAGATTCTATATTTGTAGTGGTTGATAGATTCTCTAAAATGGCTCATTTTATTGCATGTCATAAAACTGATGATGCTACTAACGTTGCTAATCTATTCTTTAGAGAAGTAGTTAGGTTGCATGGCGTGCCTAAAACCATTGTTAGTGATAGGGATGTGAAATTCTTAAGTCATTTTTGGCGAACCTTATGGAATAAATTGGGAACTAGATTGTTATTCTCTACTTCTAGCCACCCCCAAACTGATGGCCAAACTGAGGTGACTAATAGAACCCTTGCTACTGTCCTAAGAGCCATTATTAGGAAGAATTTGAAACTTTGGGAAGAAGCCTTACCTCATGTGGAATTTGCTTATAACAGAACCATGCATTCGGCTACTAAAATCAGTCCATTTGAATGTGTGTATGGTGTTAACCCACTAACCCCTTTTGATCTTACTCCATATCCTATGAGAGACAAAGAATCATTTGAGGCAGGTAAGCATGTCGAGTTCATTAAGGAGCTGCATGAACGAACTCGTGAGAAGCTGAAGTTAAAGGCTGAATACAATGCTAACAAGGCCAACAAGGGACGTCGATTGGTCACATTTCAGCCTGGAGATCTTGTATGGGTGCACTTAAGGAAGGAACGGTTTCCAGAAGCCCGGAAGAACAAGCTGTCACCTCGTGGTGATGGACCATTCAAAGTCAAGAGGAGAGTGGGCGACAATGCCTACCAATTGGAGCTTCCTGGAGACATGGGCGTGAGCGCTACATTCAACGTCGCGGATCTAATCCCTTACTTTGCTGTGGATGAAGACTTGGATTCGTGGTCGAATCCTTTTCAAGAAGGGGAGGTTGATGCGGGACCATCTTCTACAGCTCCAGACACACCCATCATTCTTGGAGAAGGACCTATGACTCGAGCCCGAGCTAAGAAGCTTCAACGAGACTCATTCCTATTTGTGAGTCATGCTTTGTTCTCGAGCAAGGTTCAACTTCCCGAGCCTACATTGAAGACCTATATGTGCATAGGGATTCAAGATGAAGAGCCACCTTGAACATAAGGGCTGCCGAATTAGCCTAAGTGTTGGGGCTCCCACTTATTTCCATTTTTAGTATTAATTTTACTTAAGTTATTCTAGGAAACTTTAGGGTAATTTTATTAATTCCTTTAAGTTGTTATTTTATCTTCTTTTATCTATTTTAACCTAGAAAAACCGGCCAAGAACAGCCATGTAGGCTATATATGCCGTATGCCCTCATTAGAATCAGTTGGAACATTATTGAATGAAATTGCTTTCTCTTAAACGTGTGAAACACTTAGAGAGTTGTCGATTGAATAGAGCAGCGCTCTTCAATTGTCGAATTGATAATCTCAGCTTGGTTTGCTTTGCCGTTCATCAACTTCGCAAGACTTGGTGATCCTAGTATCCACAAGCCCCCTCCTTGTGCCTTCAAGTTGTCCGCTTGATTGTGTAGGGTTGTAGAGGCGGGTTGTGTAGTCATTGATATTGGTTCCTACCTTCTACGGAAGCCTGGGGTTTCTATCTTGTTCTACATAGATCGTTTCAGTCCTTATCAGGTCGAGTCTTTCAATTCTTGCTCGTAAATTTCGAGTCTTATTTTGTTTCTTGTTTAGTTCTTATTTGTTGTCGAAGATCGGACCATCACACGGCTAACCCCGTATCAAATTGGTATCAGAGCCAAGTTTCCGACATCAAATTGAGTCTTTTCTTTACATAAACACAAAAACCCACAAAAAGAGTCCTTTTCTTGTTTTGGTCTTTTACTTCTTGCATTCTTTATTGATTATTGCACTAATCTTGAGTTTGTGATTGTTTGTGGTTGCATAAGCCTAAACACAAGCCTAGCCGAGACCAGTGGAGTCGACCAAGCCGTGAAGCACCCTTGTGCATCACCCTAGCCGACGGCAGAAATTCTGTCCCCATAAGTCAAGCTTGGCCGAACCCTATACCACAAGAAAACCCTAGTTTGTGCTTTGTTCTATCTTTGGAACTTCTATCTATCTTTTATCTAAATCCATTATTAAGTGCCTTTTGATATTCTGATTTTTGGTAGAATTAATATATTTTATCTATCAAATATCTATTAAGGCTAAAGATAGATCCACTTACCAAATTTACTCAAAGGTTGTCTATACTCTTCATTAGGGCTGATTTTTCATTCATCCCTTCACCTATCTTTTATATTTTCGAGTCCTTATCTATAGCTTAGAGTCTTTTCTTGCATTAGTCTTATAAAAAAAAAAAAAATCAGTGTCAAAAAAAAAAAAAGAAAAAAAAAAGAAGTATTGTTGATCTAGTGCAAGAAAGCTCCCAAGGACATCTTTGGTGAACCTATCCAGCCCTATTCGACATTACCTATCCCAAAACACATATCCTTCTTGAAATTGAAACCCTACCTTGCAACTACAACATCCTAACTTAAAGGTTTTCAATCAAAAGAGGTAAATTTCCAAGCTTTCTTTTATTTTTCCTTATTTTCTCTTGAATTCAGTTTGTGTCGAGTACCATATCACCTGTGTCGAGTACTCTCTGCTGGATATCGAGTTGTTTGTGTGTGTGTCGAAGAGATCTCCACCTGGTCGAGTTCTCTTGTTGTCTATATCGAGTGAGTTTGTTAGTGTCGAGAACTCTCAGCCCTTGCCGAGTGATCTCCTTGTTGTGTTGAGTTGATTTCTTGCAATTACCCATCTGTTTTGCTTAAATCAAGTGTTTATAGCTACTGTTGAGCACTCTTTCTCTCTTGTCGAGTGCTTGGATCGAGTTGTTTGCTTACATCGAGTTCTCTACAGCCCTTGTTGAGTACTCTTCTGCGTTGTTTCATTCATTCTCTTGGTTACATACTTTGATTACTTAGTCTTTGCTTGGTAGTTGATTTGCCCAAAGCGGATTGCCCTAGCAAGCGTGATATATCAATCGGAGAGAGGGAGTGTGAGCGAAACACAATTGTGAGCTGTTTATAAGTTTTTACTAACCTTAACATAGTTCATTGTTTCTTTTCTTTTGTTATAATGTCTAATAGTCAGAATAACAACGGTGGCAACAACGCCACTTCCTCAAGTACAACAGTAACTCCCGAGCAATTTGCTGTCTTGATGAACAATGTGAACAACATGATGAACACATTGGCGGGCATGGCTACCGTCCCTGAAACCTTGGCTACACTACAAGCCAAGATGACGGCTTTGGAGAATTCTAGGCCGAGTGGTTCTAACACCGTAGGTGGCCAGCAAGAGCGAGTGCAAGTTGAGGTGCCACAAGATGAAAGGGAAGTCGCTAATCCTAACCTTATTCCTAATCCTAATCATGTTAATATTCATGTACAGAATCCTTTATTCAATGAAAACAACTCTCCACGAGGTGGGAGAAATGATCGGAATAATGGGTTTGTTAATGTGCAAGGTCAAGGACGAGGAAGGGGAAGAGGCCGGGACTACCAGGAGAGGTTCTATGACTCGGAGCAAGATGATGACCTCCAAGAAGAAGAGTATTGGGAGCAGCGCCCGAGACGGAATCAAAGGGGAAATCAGAACCGACCGCCTAGATACAATGATGATGACGGCATCGGTAAGGTTAAGGTAAAGATTCCTCCTTTTGATGGTAAGACGGATCCAGATGCTTATATTGATTGGGAAATTAAAATGGAGCAAATCTGGAATTGTCATAATTTCTCCGAACCTAAGAAAGTACAACTAGCTTCCCTAGAATTTCAAGGTTTTGCATTAATCTGGTGGGACAATCTTGTTAAAGAAAGAAGAAGATCCCTTGATGCACCTATTGCTTCTTGGGAACAACTAAAGGTAGTAATGAGAAATAGGTTTGTACCTCAACACTATGATAGAGAGCTATTGAGTAGATTAGAAAATCTAAAACAAGGTAGTAAAACTGTTGAGGAAACATTCAATATTATGCAAGAAGCCATGGCTCGAGCTAATGTAGTAGAAACTCATGAGCAAACTAATGTTAGATATCTTAGGATCTTGCATCCCGCTTTAGCTCATGAGATTGATTATTTTCCCTATACTACTCCTACTGATTTATTACACCTAGCTATGAAAGTAGAAAAGGGACAACGCTACAAGAGTCAAGGCAATAGGATGTCGAGTGGCAACCAACAGCAAGGGTGGCGCCAATCTCGGCCACAACAGCCCCAAGGGCGCTCGGAAGTGGGCTTTAGAGAGCGAGCTCAGCAGCCCCAAGGGAGGAGTGATAGCCGACAGCCCCAACAGCCCCTCGACAAAGGGAAAGGTCCATGGAATGGACGAGAATCGTCTGGGACATCTACTGGTCCCAAAGGGAGTAATCCTAACCCTTCTACCCTTCGTTCTAGAGATATTGTGTGCTTTAAATGTCAAGGTAGAGGTCATTATATGAAGGATTGCCCTAATAAGAAAACTCTCATGGTCAATCACTTAGGAGAATATGAATCTGAAAATTCTTGTGATGAACATGACGAGCATGCTAATAACAATGATCAGAATCTAAACCTTGTTTGTTATGATAATGATGATGATGAGGTTGAATATGAGCATGGAGAATCTTTGATTGTTAGGAGAGTTTTAAGTGTTGTTCCTACACCATGTGATGATAATCAAAGAGAAAACTTGTTTCATACTCGTTGTCTGGTTAAAGAAAAGGTTGTAAATGTGATCATTGATGGAGGTAGTTGCTGTAAAGAAAGGTGACGTCGATGATGCCGATATGGTCACTTTTGGTCTGAAAATTTCACGGAAAGCTTTTCGCGCAAAAAGCTCAGATTATGACCTATACACCATATAAACATGTTTGGGACACATTTGAGTGAAAACAAATCATTTTTGATGGATAAAGAAAGGTGACGCCTGTGATGCCGATATGGTCACTTTTGGTCCGAAAATTTCACGGAAAGCTTTTCGCGCAAAAAGCTCCCATTATGACCTATTCACCATATAAACATGTTTCGGACACATTTGAGTGAAAACAAATCATTTTTGATGGATAAAGAAAGGTGACGCCGATGATGCCGATATGGTCACTTTTGGTCCGAAAATATCACGGAAAGCTTTTCGCTCAAAAAGCTCACATTATGACCTTTACACCATATAAACATGTTTGGGACACATTTGAGCGAAAACAAATCATTTTTGATGGATAAAGAAAGGTGACGCCGATGATGCCGATATGTTCACTTTTGGTCCGAAAATTTGACGGAAATCTTTTCGCGCAAAAAGCTCACGTTATGACCTATACACCATATTAACATTTTTGGGACACATTAGAGGGAAAACAAATCAATTTTGATGGATAAAGAAAGGTGACGTTGATGATGCCGATATGGTCACTTTTGTTCCAAAAATTTCACGGAAAGCTTTTCCCGCAAAAAGTTACCATTATGACTTATACACCATATAAACTTGTTTTGGACACATTTGAGCGAAAACAACTCAATTTTGATGGATAAAGAAAGGTGACGTCGATGATGCCGATATGGTCACTTTTGGTCCGAAAATTTCACGGAAAGCTTTTCGCGCAAAAAGCTCAGATTATGACCTATACACCATATAAACATGTTTGGGACACATTTGAGTGAAAACAAATCATTTTTGATGGATAAAGAAAGGTGACGCCTGTGATGCCGATATGGTCACTTTTGGTCCGAAAATTTCACGGAAAGCTTTTCGCGCAAAAAGCTCACATTATGACCTATACACCATATAAACATTTTTGGGACACATTTGAGCGAAAACAAATCATTTTTGATGGATAAAGAAAGGTGACGCCGATGATGCCGATATGGTCACTTTTGGTCCGAAAATTTCACAGAAAGCTTTTCGCGCAAAAACCTCACATTATGACCTATACACCATATAAACATGTTTGGGACACATTTGAGCGAAAACAAATCATTTTTAATGGATAAAGAAAGGAGACGCCGATGATGCCGATATGGTTACTCTTGGTCCGAATATTTCACGGAAAGCTTTTCGCGCAAAAAGCTCCCATTATGAACTCTAAACCATATAAACATGTTTGTGACACATTTGAGCAAAAACAAATCAATTTTGATTGATAAAGAAAGGTGACGCCGATGATGCCGATATGGTCACTTTTTGTCCGAAAATTTCACGGAAAGCTTTTCGCTCAAAAATCTCACATTATGACCTATACACCATATAAACATATTTGGGACACATTTGAGCGAAAACAAATCATTTTTGATGGATAAGGAAAGGTGACGCCGATGATGCCGGTATGGTCACTTTTGGTCCGAAAATTTCACGGAAAGCTTTTCGCTCAAAAAGCTCCGATAATATCCTATACACCATATAAACATGTTTGGGACACATTTGAGCGAAAACAAATCATTTTTGATGGATAAAGAAAGGTGACGCCGATGATGCCGATATGGTCACTTTTGGTCCGAAAATTTCACGGAAAGCTTTTCGCTCAAAAAGCTCCCATTATATCCTATTCACCATATAAACATGTTTGGTACATATTTGAGTGAAAACAAATCATTTTTGATGGATAAAGAAAGGTGACGCCGGTGATAACGATATGATCACTTTTGGTCCGAAAATTTCACCGAAAGATTTTCGTGCAAAAAGATCACATTATGACCTATACACCATATAAACATGTTTGGGACACATTTGAGCGAAAACAAATCATTTTTTATGGATAAATAGAGGTGACGCCGATAATGCCGATATGGTCACTTTTGGTCCGAAAATTTCACGGAAAGCTTTTCGCGCAAAAAGCTTTCATTATGAACTATACACCATATAAACCTGTTTGTGACATATTTGAGCGAAAACAAATCATTTTTTATGGATGAAGAAAGGTGACGTCGATGATGCCGATATGGTCACTTTTGGTCCGAAAATTTCACGGAAAACTTTTCGTGCAAAAAGCTCCCATTATCAACTATACACCATATAAACATGTTTGGGACACATTTGAGCGAAAACAAATCATTTTTGATGTATAAAGAAAGGTGACGCCGTTGATGCCGATATGGTCACTTTTGGTCTGAAAATATCACGGAAAGCTTTTTGCTCAAAAAGCTCCCATTATATCCTATACACCATATAAACATATTTAGGACACATTTGAGCGAAAACAAATCATTTTTGATGGATAAAGAAAGGTGGTGCCGATGATGCCGATAGAGTCACTTTTGGTCTGAAAATTTTTCGGAAAGCTTTTCGCGCAAAAAGCTCACATTATGACCTATACACCATAAAAACATTTTTGTGACACATTTGAGGAAAACCAAATCAATTTTGATTGATAAAGAAAGGTGACGCCGATGATGCCGAAATGGTCACTTTTGGTTCCAAAATTTCACGGAAAGCTTTTCGCTCAAAAAGCTCACATTATGACCTATACACCATATAAACATGTTTGGGAAACATTTGAGCGAAAACAAATCAATTTTTGATGGATAAAGAAAGGTGACGCCGGTGATGCCGATATGGTCACTTTTGGTCCGAAAATTTCACGGAAAGTTTTTCACGCAATAAGCTCACATTATGACCTATACACCATATAAACATGTTTGGGACATATCTGAGCGAAAACAAATCATTTTTGATGGATAAAGAAAGGTGACGCCGATGATCCCGATATGGTCACTTTTGGTCCGAAAATTTGACGGAAATCATTTCGCGCAAAAAGCTCACGTTATGACCTATACACCATATTAACATTTTTGGGACACATTGGAGGGAAAACAAATCAATTTTGATGGATAAAGAAAGGTGACGTTGATGATGCCGATATGGTCACTTTTGTTCCGAAAATTTCACGGAAAGCTTTTCCCGCAAAAAGTTACAATTATGACCTATACACCATATAAACTTGTTTTGGACACATTTGAGCGAAAACAACTCAATTTTGATGGATAAAGAAAGGTGACGTCGATGATGCCGATATGGTCACTTTTGGTCCTAAAATTTCACGGAAAGCTTTTCCCGCAAAAAGCTCACATTATGACCTATACACCATATTAACATGTTTGGGACACATTGGAGGGAAAACAAATCAATTTTGATGGATAAAGAAAGGTGACGTTGATGATGCCGATATGGTCACTTTTGTTCCGAAAATTTCACGGAAAGCTTTTCCCGCAAAAAGTTACCATTATGACCTATACACCATATAAACATGTTTGGGACACATTTGAGCGAAAACAAATCATTTTTGATGGATAAAGAAAGGTGACGCCGATGATGCCGATATGGTCACTTTTGGTCCGAAAATTTCACGGAAAGCTTTTCGCGCAAAAAGCTCATATTATGACCTATACACCATAAAAACATGTTTGTGACACATTTGAGCAAAAACAAATCAATTTTAATTGATAAAGAAAGGTGACGCCGATGATGCCGATATGGTCACTTTTGGTCCGAAAATATCACGGAAAGCTTTTCGCTCAAAAAGCTCACATTATGACCTATATACCATATAAACATGTTTGGGACACATTTGAGCGAAAAGAAATCATTTTTAATGGATAAAGAAAGGTGACGCCGATGATGCCGACATGGTCACTTTTGGTCCGAAATTTCACGGAAAGCTTTTCGCTCAAAAAGCTCCCATTATATCCTATACACCATATAAACATGGTTGGGACACATTTGAGTGAAAACAAATCATTTTTGATGGATAAAGAAAGGTGACGCCGATGATGCCGATATGGTCACTTTTGGTCCGAAAATTTCACGGAAAGCTTTTCGCGCAAAAAGCTCACATTATGACCTATACACCATAAAAACATGTTTGTGACACATTTGAGCAAAAACAAATCAATTTTGATTGATAAAGAAAGGTGACGCCGATGATGCCGATAGTCACTTTTGGTCCGAAAATTTCACGGAAAGCTTTTCGCTCAAAAAGCTCCCATTATGAACTCTACACCATATAAACATGTTTGTGACACATTTGAGCAAAAACAAACCAATTTTAATTGATAAAGAAAGGTGACGCCGATGATGCCGATATGGTCACTTTTGGTCCGAAAATTTCACGGAAAGGTTTTCGCTCAAAAAGCTCACATTATGACCTATACACCATATAAACTTGTTTGGGACACATTTGAGCGAAAACAAATCAATTTTTGATGGATAAAGAAAGGTGACGCCGGTGATGCCGATATGGTCACTTTTGGTCCGAAAATTTCACGAAAAGCTATTCGCGCAAAAAGCTCACATTATGACCTATACACCATATAAACATGTTTGGGACACATTTGAGCGAAAATAAATCATTATTGATAGATAAAGAAAGGCGACGCCGATGATTCCGATATGGTCACTTTTGGTCCGAAAATTTCACGGAAAGCTTTTCCCGCAAAAAGCTCACATTATGACCTATACACCATATAAACATGTTTGGGACATATTTGAGCGAAAACAAATCATTTTTGATGGATAAAGAAAGGTGACGCCGATGATCCTGATATGGTCACTTTTGGTCCGAAAATTTGACGGAAATCATTTCGCGCAAAAAGCTCACGTTATGACCTATACACCATATTAACATTTTTGGGACACATTGGAGGGAAAACAAATCAATTTTGATGGATAAAGAAAGGTGACGTTGATGATGCCGATATGGTCACTTTTGTTCCGAAAATTTCACGGAAAGCTTTTCCCGCAAAAAGTTACCATTATGACCTATTCACCATATAAACTTGTTTTGGACACATTTGAGCGAAAACAACTCAATTTTGATGGATAAAGAAAGGTGACATCGATGATGCCGATATGGTCACTTTTGGTCCGAAAATTTCACGGAAAGTTTTTCGCGCAAAAAGCTCAGATTATGACCTATGCACCATATAAACATGTTTGGGATACATTTGAGTGAAAACAAATCATTTTTGATGGATAAAGAAAGGTGACGTTGATGATGCCGATATGGTCACTTTTGTTCCGAAAATTTCACGGAAAGCTTTTCCCGCAAAAAGTTACGATTATGACCTATACACCATATAAACTTGTTTTGAACACATTTGAGCGAAAACAACTCAATTTTGAAGGATAAAGAAAGGTGACATCGATGATGCCGATATGGTCACTTTGGTTCCGAAAATTTCACGGAAAGCTTTTCCCGCAAAAAGTTACCATTATGACCTATACACCATATAAACATGTTTGTGACACATTTGAGCAAAAACAAATCAATTTTGATGGATAAAGAAAGTTGACGCCGGTGATGCCGATATAGTCACTTTTGGTCCGAAAATTTCACGGAAACATTTTCACACAAAAAGCTCCCATTATGACCTATTCACCATATAAACATGTTTGGGACATATTTGATTGAAAACAAATCATTTTTGATGGATAAAGAAAGGTGACGCCTATGATGCCGATATGGTCACTTTTGGTCCGAATATTTCACGGAAAGCTTTTCGCGCAAAAAGCTCACATTATGACCTATACACCATAAAAACATGTTTGTGACATATTTTAGCAAAAACAAATCAATTTTGATTGATAAAGAAAGGTGACACCGATGATGCCGATATGATCATTTTTGGTCCGAAAATTTCACGGAAAGCTTTTCGCGCAAAAAGCTCACTCTGACCTATACACCATATAAACATGTTTGTGACACATTTGAGCAAAAACAAATCAATTTTGATTGATAAAGAAAGGTGACGCCGATGATGCCGATATGGTCACTTTTGGTCCGAAAATTTCACGTAAAGCTTTTCGCTCAAAAAGCACACATTATGACCTATACACCATATAAACATGTTTGGGACACATTTGAGCGAAAACAAATCATTTTTGATGGATAAAGAAAGGCGACGCCGATGATGCCGATATGGTCACTTTTGGTTCGAAAATTTCACGGAAAGCTTTTCCCACAAAAAGCTCACATTATGACCTATACACCATATTAACATGTTTGGGACACATTGGAGGGAAAATAAATCAATTTTGATGGATAAAGAAGGGTGACTTTGATGATGCCGATATGGTCACTTTTGTTCCGAAAATTTCACGGAAAGCTTTTCCCGCAAAAAGTTACCATTATGACCTATACACCATATAAACATGTTTGGGACACATTTGAGCGAAAACAAATCATTTTTGATGGATGAAGAAAGGCGACGCCGATGATGCCGATATGGTCACTTTTGGTCCGAAAATTTCACGGAAAGCTTTTCCCGCAAAAAGCTCACATTATTACCTATACACCATATTAACATGTTTGGGACACATTGCAGGGAAAATAAATTATTTTTGATGGATAAGAAGGGTGACGCCGATGATGCCGATATGGTCACTTTTGTTTCGAAAATTTCACGGAAAGCTTTTCCCGCAAAAAGTTACCATTATGACCTATACACCATATAAACTTGTTTTGGACACATTTGAGGGAAAACAACTCAATTTTGATGGATAAAGAAAGGTGACGTCGATGATGCCGATATGGTCACTTTTGGTCAGAAAATTTCACGGAAAGCTTTTCGCGCAAAAACCTTCAATTATGACCTATACACCATATAAACATGTTTGGGACACATTTGAGGAAAACCAAATCAATTTTGATTGATAAAGAAAGGTGACGCCGATGATGCCGATATGGTCACTTTTGGTCCGAAAATTTCACGGAAAGCTTTTCGCGCAAAAAGCTCCCATTATGACCTATTCACCATATAAACATGTTTCGGACACATTTGAGTGAAAACAAATCATTTTTGATGAATAAAGAAAGGTGACGCCGATGATGCCGATATGGTCACTTTTAGTCCGAAAATATCACGGAAAGCTTTTCGCTCAAAAAGCTCACATTATGACCTTTACACCATATAAACATGTTTGGGACACATTTGAGCGAAAACAAATCATTTTTGATGGATAAAGAAAGGTGACGCCGATGATGGCGATATGGTCACTTTTGGTCCGAAAATTTGACGGAAATCTTTTCGCGCAAAAAGCTCACGTTATGACCTATACACCATATTAACATTTTTGGGACACATTAGAGGGAAAACAAATCAATTTTGATGGATAAAGAAAGGTGACGTTGATGATGCCGATATGGTCACTTTTGTTCCAAAAATTTCACGGAAAGCTTTTCCCGCAAAAAGTTACCATTATGACTTATACACCATATAAACTTGTTTTTGACACATTTGAGCGAAAACAACTCAATTTTGATGGATAAAGAAAGGTGACGTCGATGATGCCGATATGGTCACTTTTGGTCCGAAAATTTCACGGAAAGCTTTTCGCGCAAAAAGCTCAGATTATGACCTATACACCATAAACATGTTTGGGACACATTTGAGTGAAAACAAATCTTTTTTGATGGATAAAGAAAGGTGACGCCTGTGATGCCGATATGGTCACTTTTGGTCCGAAAATTTCACGGAAAACTTTTCGCGCAAAAAGCTCACATTATGACCTATACACCATATACACATTTTTGGGACACATTTGAGCGAAAACAAATCATTTTTGATGGATAAAGAAAGGTGACGCCGATGATGCCGATATGGTCACTTTTGGTCCGAAAATTTCACAGAAAGCTTTTCGCGCAAAAAGCTCACATTATGACCGATACACCATATAAACATGTTTGGGACACATTTGAGCAAAAACAAATCATTTTTAATGGATAAAGAAAGGTGACGCCGATGATGCCGATATGGTCACTCTTGGTCCGAATATTACACGAAAAGCTTTTCGCGCAAAAAACTCCCATTATGAACTCTAAACCATATAAACATGTTTGTGACACATTTCAGCAAAAACAAATCAATTTTGATTGATAAAGAAAGGTGACGCCGATGATGCCGATATGGTCACTTTTTGTCCGAAAATTTCACGGAAAGCTTTTCGCTCAAAAATCTCACATTATGACCTATACACCATATAAACATATTTGGGACACATTTGAGCGAAAACAAATCATTTTTGATGGATAAGGAAAGGTGACGCCGATGATGCCGATATGGTCACTTTTGGTCCGAAAATTTCACGGAAAGCTTTTCGCTCAAAAAGCTCCGATAATATCCTATACACCATATAAACATGTTTGGGACACATTTGAGCGAAAACAAATCATTTTTTATGGATAAAGAAAGGTGACGCCGATGATGCCGATATGGTCACTTTTGGTCCGAAAATTTCACGGAAAGCTTTTCGCTCAAAAAGCTCCCATTATATCCTATTCACCATATAAACTTGTTTGGTACATATTTGAGTGAAAACAAATCATTTTTGATGGATAAAGAAAGGTGACGTAGGTGATGCCGATATGATCACTTTTGGTCCGAAAATTTCACCGAAAGATTTTCGTGCAAAAAGCTCACATTATGACCTATACACCATATAAACATGTTTGGGACACATTTGAGCGAAAACAAATCATTTTTTATGGATAAATAGAGGTGACGCCGATAATGCCGATATGGTCACTTTTGGTCCGAAAATTTCACGGAAAGCTTTTCGCGCAAAAAGCTTTCATTATGAACTATACACCATATAAACCTGTTTGTGACACATTTGAGCGAAAACAAATCATTTTTTATGGATGAAGAAAGGTGACGCCGATGATGCCGATATGGTCACTTTTGGTCCGAATATTTCACGTAAAGCTTTTCGCTCAAAAAGCACACATTATGACCTATACACCATATAAACATGTTTGGGACACATTTGAGCGAAAACAAATCATTTTTGATGTATAAAGAAAGGTGACGCCGTTGATGCCGATATGGTCACTTTTGGTCTGAAAATATCACGGAAACCTTTTTGCTCAAAAAGCTCCCATTATATCCTATACACCATATAAACATGTTTAGGACACATTTGAGCGAAAACAAATCATTTTTGATGGATAAAGAAAGGTGGCGCTGATGATGCCGATAGAGTCACTTTTGGTCTGAAAATTTCTCGGAAAGCTTTTCGCGCAAAAAGCTCACATTATGACCTATACACCATAAAAACATTTTTGTGACACATTTGAGGAAAACCAAATCAATTTTGATTGATAAAGAAAGGTGACGCCGATGATGCCGAAATGGTTACTTTTGGTTCCAAAATTTCACGGAAAGCTTTTCGCTCAAAAAGCTCACATTATGACCTATACACCATATAAACATGTTTGGGAAACATTTGAGCGAAAACAAATCAATTTTTGATGGATAAAGAAAGGTGACGCCGGTGATGCCGATATGGTCACTTTTGGTCCGAAAATTTCACGGAAAGTTTTTCGCGCAATAAGCTCACATTATGACCTATACACCATATAAACATGTTTGGGACATATTTGAGCGAAAACAAATCATTTTTGATGGATAAAGAAAGGTGACGCCGATGATCCCGATATGGTCACTTTTGGTCCGAAAATTTGACGGAAATCATTTCGCGCAAAAAGCTCACGTTATGACCTATACACCATATTAACATTTTTGGGACACATTGGAGGGAAAACAAATCAATTTTGATGGATAAAGAAAGGTGACGTTGATGATGCCGATATGGTCACTTTTGTTCCGAAAATTTCACGGAAAGCTTTTCCCGCAAAAAGTTACCATTATGACCTATACACCATATAAACTTGTTTTGGACACATTTGAGCGAAAACAACTCAATTTTGATGGATAAAGAAAGGTGACGTCGATGATGCCGATATGGTCACTTTTGGTCCTAAAATTTCACGGAAAGCTTTTCCCGCAAAAAGCTCACATTATGACCTATACACCATATTAACATGTTTGGGACACATTGGAGGGAAAACAAATCAATTTTGATGGATAAAGAAAGGTGACGTTGATGATGCCGATATGGTCACTTTTGTTCCGAAAATTTCACGGAAAGCTTTTCCCGCAAAAAGTTACCATTATGACCTATACACCATATAAACTTGTTTTGGACACATTTGAGCGAAAACAACTCAATTTTGATGGATAAAGAAAGGTGACATCGATGATGCCGATATGGTCACTTTTGGTCCGAAAATTTCACGGAAAGTTTTTCGCGCAAAAAGCTCAGATTATGACCTATGCACCATATAAACATGTTTGGGATACATTTGAGTGAAAACAAATCATTTTTGATGGATAAAGAAAGGTGACGCCGGTGATGCCGATATGGTCACTTTTTGGTCCGAAAATTTCACGGAAAGCTTTTCGCGCAAAAAGCTCACATTATGACCTATACACCATATAAATATGTTTGGGACACATTTGAGCGAAAACAAATCTTTTTGATGGATAAAGAAAGGTGACGCCGATGATGCCGATATGGTCACTCTTGGTCCGAAAATTTCACGGAAAGCTTTTCGCGCAAAAAGCTCCCATTATGAACTCTACACCATATAAACATGTTTGTGACACATTTGAGCAAAAATAAATCAATTTTGATTGATAAAGAAAGGTGACGCCGATGATGCCGATATGGTCACTTTTTGTCCGAAAATTTCACGGAAAGCTTTTCGCTCAAAAATCTCACATTATGACCTATACACCATATAAACATATTTGGGACACATTTGAGCGAAAACAAATCATTTTTGATGGATAAGGAAAGGTGACGCCGATGATGCCGATATGGTCACTTTTGGTCCGAAAATTTCACGGAAAGCTTTTCGCTCAAAAAGCTCCGATAATATCCTATACACCATATAAACATGTTTGGGACACATTTGAGCGAAAACAAATCATTTTTGATGGATAAAGAAAGGTGACGCCGATGATGCCGATATGGTCACTTTTGGTCCGAAAATTTCACGGAAAGCTTTTCGCTCAAAAAGCTCCCATTATATCCTATTCACCATATAAACATGTTTGGTACATATTTGAGTGAAAACAAATCATTTTTGATGGATAAAGAAAGGTGACGCCGGTGATGCCGATATGATCACTTTTGGTCCGAAAAATTCACCGAAAGATTTTCGTGCAAAAAGCTCACATTATGACCTATACACCATATAAACATGTTTGGGACACATTTGAGCGAAAACAAATCATTTTTTATGGATAAATAGAGGTGACGTCGATGATGCCGATATGGTCACTTATGGTCCGAAAATTTCACGGAATGCTTTTCGTGCAAAAAGCTCCCATTATCAACTATACACCATATAAACATGTTTGGGACACATTTGAGCGAAAACAAATCATTTTTGATGTATAAAGAAAGGTGACGCCGTTGATGCCGATATGGTCACTTTTGGTCTGAAAATATCACGGAAAGCTTTTTGCTCAAAAAGCTCCCATTATATCCTATACACCATATAAACATGTTTAGGACACATTTGAGCGAAAACAAATCATTTTTGATGGATAAAGAAAGGTGGCGCCGATGATGCCGATAGAGTCACTTTTGGTCTGAAAATTTCTCGGAAAGCTTTTCGCACAAAAAGCTCACATTATGACCTATACACCATAAAAACATTTTTGTGACACATTTGAGGAAAACCAAATCAATTTTGATTGATAAAGAAAGGTGACGCCGATGATGCCGAAATGGTCACTTTTGGTTCCAAAATTTCACGGAAAGCTTTTCGCTCAAAAAGCTCACATTATGACCTATACACCATATAAACATGTTTGGGAAACATTTGAGCGAAAACAAATCAATTTTTGATGGATAAAGAAAGGTGACGCCGGTGATGCCGATATGGTCACTTTTGGTCCGAAAATTTCACGGAATGTTTTTCGCGCAATAAGCTCACATTATGACCTATACACCATATAAACATGTTTGGGACATATTTGAGCGAAAACAAATCATTTTTGATGGATAAAGAAAGGTGACGCCGATGATCCCGATATGGTCACTTTTGGTCCGAAAATTTGACGGAAATCATTTCGCGCAAAAAGCTCACGTTATGACCTATACACCATATTAACATTTTTGGGACACATTGGAGGGAAAACAAATCAATTTTGATGGATAAAGAAAGGTGACGTTGATGATGCCGATATGGTCACTTTTGTTCCGAAAATTTCACGGAAAGCTTTTCCCGCAAAAAGTTACCATTATGACCTATACACCATATAAACTTGTTTTGGACACATTTGAGCGAAAACAACTCAATTTTGATGGATAAAGAAAGGTGACGTCGATGATGCCGATATGGTCACTTTTGGTCCTAAAATTTCACGGAAAGCTTTTCCCGCAAAAAGCTCACATTATGACCTATACACCATATTAACATGTTTGGGACACATTGGAGGGAAAACAAATCAATTTTGATGGATAAAGAAAGGTGACGTTGATGATGCCGATATGGTCACTTTTGTTCCGAAAATTTCACGGAAAGCTTTTCCCGCAAAAAGTTACCATTATGACCTATACACCATATAAACTTGTTTTGGACACATTTGAGCGAAAACAACTCAATTTTGATGGATAAAGAAAGGTGACATCGATGATGCCGATATGGTCACTTTTGGTCCGAAAATTTCACGGAAAGTTTTTCGCGCAAAAAGCTCAGATTATGACCTATGCACCATATAAACATGTTTGGGATACATTTGAGTGAAAACAAATCATTTTTGATGGATAAAGAAAGGTGACGCCGGTGATGCCGATATGGTCACTTTTTGGTCCGAAAATTTCACGGAAAGCTTTTCGCGCAAAAAGCTCACATTATGACCTATACACCATATAAATATGTTTGGGACACATTTGAGCGAAAACAAATCTTTTTGATGGATAAAGAAAGGTGACGCCGATGATGCCGATATGGTCACTCTTGGTCCGAAAATTTCACGGAAAGCTTTTCGCGCAAAAAGCTCCCATTATGAACTCTACACCATATAAACATGTTTGTGACACATTTGAGCAAAAATAAATCAATTTTGATTGATAAAGAAAGGTGACGCCGATGATGCCGATATGGTCACTTTTTGTCCGAAAATTTCACGGAAAGCTTTTCGCTCAAAAATCTCACATTATGACCTATACACCATATAAACATATTTGGGACACATTTGAGCGAAAACAAATCATTTTTGATGGATAAGGAAAGGTGACGCCGATGATGCCGATATGGTCACTTTTGGTCCGAAAATTTCACGGAAAGCTTTTCGCTCAAAAAGCTCCGATAATATCCTATACACCATATAAACATGTTTGGGACACATTTGAGCGAAAACAAATCATTTTTGATGGATAAAGAAAGGTGACGCCGATGATGCCGATATGGTCACTTTTGGTCCGAAAATTTCACGGAAAGCTTTTCGCTCAAAAAGCTCCCATTATATCCTATTCACCATATAAACATGTTTGGTACATATTTGAGTGAAAACAAATCATTTTTGATGGATAAAGAAAGGTGACGCCGGTGATGCCGATATGATCACTTTTGGTCCGAAAAATTCACCGAAAGATTTTCGTGCAAAAAGCTCACATTATGACCTATACACCATATAAACATGTTTGGGACACATTTGAGCGAAAACAAATCATTTTTTATGGATAAATAGAGGTGACGTCGATGATGCCGATATGGTCACTTATGGTCCGAAAATTTCACGGAATGCTTTTCGTGCAAAAAGCTCCCATTATCAACTATACACCATATAAACATGTTTGGGACACATTTGAGCAAAAACAAATCATTTTTGATGTATAAAGAAAGGTGACGCCGTTGATGCCGATATGGTCACTTTTGGTCTGAAAATATCACGGAAAGCTTTTTGCTCAAAAAGCTCCCATTATATCCTATACACCATATAAACATGTTTAGGACACATTTGAGCGAAAACAAATCATTTTTGATGGATAAAGAAAGGTGGCGCCGATGATGCCGATAGAGTCACTTTTGGTCTGAAAATTTCTCGGAAAGCTTTTCGCACAAAAAGCTCACATTATGACCTATACACCATAAAAACATTTTTGTGACACATTTGAGGAAAACCAAATCAATTTTGATTGATAAAGAAAGGTGACGCCGATGATGCCGAAATGGTCACTTTTGGTTCCAAAATTTCACGGAAAGCTTTTCGCTCAAAAAGCTCACATTATGACCTATACACCATATAAACATGTTTGGGAAACATTTGAGCGAAAACAAATCAATTTTTGATGGATAAAGAAAGGTGACGCCGGTGATGCCGATATGGTCACTTTTGGTCCGAAAATTTCACGGAATGTTTTTCGCGCAATAAGCTCACATTATGACCTATACACCATATAAACATGTTTGGGACATATTTGAGCGAAAACAAATCATTTTTGATGGATAAAGAAAGGTGACGCCGATGATCCCGATATGGTCACTTTTGGTCCGAAAATTTGACGGAAATCATTTCGCGCAAAAAGCTCACATTATGACCTATACACCATATTAACATTTTTGGGACACATTGGAGGGAAAACAAATCAATTTTGATGGATAAAGAAAGGTGACGTTGATGATGCCGATATGGTCACTTTTGTTCCGAAAATTTCACGGAAAGCTTTTCCCGCAAAAAGTTACCATTATGACCTATACACCATATAAACTTGTTTTGGACACATTTGAGCGAAAACAACTCAATTTTGATGGATAAAGAAAGGTGACGTCGATGATTCCGATATGGTCACTTTTGGTCCTAAAATTTCACGAAAAGCTTTTCCCGCAAAAAGCTCACATTATGACCTATACACCATATTAACATGTTTGGGACACATTGGAGGGAAAAAAAATCAATTTTGATGGATAAAGAAAGGTGACGTTGATGATGCCGATATGGTCACTTTTGTTCCGAAAATTTTTCGGAAAGCTTTTCCCGCAAAAAGTTACCATTATGACCTATACACCATATAAACTTGTTTTGGACACATTTGAGCGAAAACAACTCAATTTTGATGGATAAAGAAAGGTGACATCGATGATGCCGATATGGTCACTTTTGGTCCGAAAATTTCACGGAAAGTTTTTCGCGCAAAAAGCTCAGATTATGACCTATGCACCATATAAACATGTTTGGGATACATTTGAGTGAAAACAAATCATTTTTGATGGATAAAGAAAGGTGACGCCGGTGATGCCGATATGGTCACTTTTGGTCCGAAAATTTCACGGAAAACTTTTCGCGCAAAAAGCTCACATTATGACCTATACACCATATAAATATGTTTGGGACACATTTGAGCGAAAACAAATCTTTTTGATGGATAAAGAAAGGTGACGCCGATGATGCCGATATGGTCACTCTTGGTCCGAAAATTTCACGGAAAGCTTTTCGCGCAAAAAGCTCCCATTATGAACTCTACACCATATAAACATGTTTGTGACACATTTGAGCAAAAATAAATCAATTTTGATTGATAAAGAAAGGTGACGCCGATGATGCCGATATGGTCACTTTTGGTCCGAAAATTTCACGGAAAGCTTTTCGCTCAAAAAGCTCAAATTATGACCTATACACCATATAAACATGTTTCGTACACATTTGAGCGAAAACAAATCATTTTTGATGGATAAGGACAGGTGACGCCGATGATGCCGATATGGTCACTTTTGGTCCGAAAATTTCACGGAAAGCTTTTCGCGCAAAAAGCTCACATAATGTCCTATACACCATATAAACATGTTTGGGACACATTTGAGCGAAAACAAATCATTTTTGATGGATAAAGAAAGATGACGCCGATGATGCCAATATGGTCACTCTTGGTCCTAAAATTTCACGGAAAACTTTTCGCGCAAAAAGCTCCCATTATGAACTCTACACCATATAAACATGTTTGTGACACATTTGAGCAAAAACAAATCAATTTTGATTGATAAAGAAAGGTGACGCCGATGATGCCGATATAGTCACTTTTGGTCCAAAAATTTCACGGAAAGCTTTTCGCTCAAAAAGCTCACATTATGACCTATACACCATATAAACATGTTTGGGACACATTTGAGCGAAAACAAATCATTTTTGATGGATAAAGAAAGGTGAGGCCGATGATGCCGATATGGTCACTTTTGGTCCGAAAATTTCACGGAAAGCTTTTCGCTCAAAAAGCTCCGATTATATCCTATACACCATATAAACATGTTTGTGACACATTTGAGTGAAAACAAATCATTTTTGATGGATAAAGAAGGGTGACGCCGGTGATGCCGATATGATCACTTTTGGTCCGAAAATTTCACCGAAAGATTTTCGCGCAAAAAGCTCACATTATGACCTATACACCATATAAACATGTTTGGGACACATTTGAGCGAAAACAAATCATTTTTGATGGATAAAGAAAGGTGACGCCGATGATGCCGATATGGTCACTTTTGGTCCGAAAATTTCACGGAAAGCTTTTCGCGCAAAAAGCTCACATTATGACCTATTCACCATATTAACATGTTTGAGACACATTTGAGGGAAAACAAATCAATTTTGATGGATAAAGAAAGGTGACGTTGATGATGCCGATATGGTCACTTTTGTTCCGAAAATTTCACGGAAAGCTTTTCCCGCAAAAAGTTACCATTATGACCTATACACCATATAAACTTGTTTTGGACATATTTGAGCGAAAAAAAACTCATTTTTGATGGATAAAGAAAGGTGACGCCGATGATGCCGATATGGTCACTCTTGGTCCGAAAATTTCACGGAAAACATTTCGCGCAAAAAGCTCCCATTATGAACTCTACACCATATAAACATGTTTGTGACACATTTGAGCAAAAACAAATCAATTTTGATTGATAAAGAAAGGTGACGCCGATGATGCCGATATGGTCACTTTTGGTCCGAAAATTTCACGGAAAGCTTTTCGCTCAAAAAGCTCACATTATGAACTATACACCATATAAACATGTTTGGGAAACATTTGAGCGAAAACAAATCATTTTTCATGGATAAGGAAAGGTGACGCCGATGATGCCGATATGGTCACTTTTGGTCCGAAAATTTCACGGAAAGCTTTTCGCTCAAAAAGCTCCGATTATATCCTATACACCATATAAACATGTTTGGGACACATTTGAGTGAAAACAAATCATTTTTGATGGATAAAGAAAGGTGACGCCGATGATGCCGATATGGTCACTCTTGGTCCGAAAATTTCACGGAAAACATTTCGCGCAAAAAGCTCCCATTATGAACTCTACCCCATATAAACATGTTTGTGACACATTTGAGCAAAAACAAATCAATTTTGATTGATAAAGAAAGGTGACGCCGATTGATGCGGGACCATCTTCTACAGCTCCAGACACACCCATCATTCTTGGAGAAGGACCTATGACTCGAGCCCGAGCTAAGAAGCTTCAACGAGACTCATTCCTATTTGTGAGTCATGCTTTGTTTTCGAGCAAGGTTCAACTGCCCGAGCCTACATTGAAGACCTATATGTGCATAGGGATTCAAGATGAAGAGCCACCTTGAACATAAGGGCTGCCAAATTAGCCTAAGTGTTGGGGTCCCACTTATTTCCATTTTTAGTATTAATTTTACTTAAGTTATTTTAGGAAACTTTAGGGTAATTTTATTAATTCCTTGAAGTTGTTATTTTATCTTCTTTTATCTATTTTATCCTAGAAAAACCGGCCAAGAACAGCCTTGTAGGCTATATATGCCGTGTGCCCTCATTAGAATCAGTTGGAACTTTATTGAATGAAATTACTTTCTCTTAAACGTGTGAAACACTTCGAGAGTTGTCGATTGAATAGAGCAGCGCTCTTCAATTGTCGAATTGATAATCTCAGCTTGGTTTGCTTTGCCGTTCATCAACTTCGCAAGACTTGGTGATCCTAGTATCCACGAGCCCCCTCCTTGTGCCTTCAAGTTGTCCGCTTGATTGTGTAGGGTTGTAGAGGCGGGTTGTGTAGTCATTGATATTGGTTCCTACCTTCTACGGAAGCCTGGGGTTTCTATCTTGTTCTACATAGATCGTTTCAGTCCTTATCAGGTCGAGTCTTTCAATTCTTGTTCTTAAATTTCGAGTCTTGTTTTGTTTCTTGTTTATTTCTTATTTGTTGTCGAAGATCGGACCATCACACGGCTAACCCCTTATCACCGATGATGCCGATATGGTCACTTTTGGTCCGAAAATTTCACGGAAAGCTTTTCGCTCAAAAAGCTCACATTATGACCTATACACCATATAAACATGTTTGGGACACATTTGAGCGAAAACAAATCATTTTTCATGGATAAGGAAAGGTGACGCCGATGATGCCGATATGGTCACTTTTGGTCCGAAAATTTCACGGAAAGCTTTTCGCTCAAAAAGCTCCGATTATATCCTATACACCATATAAACATGTTTGTGACACATTTGAGTGAAAACAAATCATTTTTGATGGATAAAGAAGGGTGACGCCGGTGATGCCGATATGATCACTTTTGGTCCGAAAATTTCACCGAAAGATTTTCGCGCAAAAAGCTCACATTATGACCTATACACCATATAAACATGTTTGGGACACATTTGAGCGAAAACAAATCATTTTTGATGGATAAAGAAAGGTGACGCCGATGATGCCGATATGGTCACTTTTGATCCGAAAATTTCACGGAAATCTTTCGCGCAAAAAGCTCACATTATGACCTATACACCATATAAACATGTTTGTGACACATTTTAGCGAAAACAAATCATTTTTTATGGATAAAGAAAGGTGACGCCGATGATGGCGATATGGTCACTCTTGGTCCGAAAATTTCACGGAAAACATTTCGCGCAAAAAGCTCACATTATGAACTCTACACCATATAAACATGTTTGTGACACATTTGAGCAAAAACAAATCAATTTTGATTGATAAAGAAAGGTGACGCCGATGATGCCGATATGGTCACTTTTGGTCCGAAAATTTCACGGAAAGCTTTTCGCTCAAAAAGCTCACATTATGACCTTTACACCATACAGACATGTTTGGGACACATTTGAGCGAAAACAAATCATTTTTCATGGATAAGGAAAGGTGACGCCGATGATGTATGGTCACTTTTGGTCCGAAAATTTCACGGAAAGCTTTTCGCTCAAAAAGCTCCGATTATATCCTATACACCATATAAACATGTTTGGGACACATTTGAGTGAAAACAAATCATTTTTGATGGATAAAGAAGGGTGACGCCGGTGATGCCGATATGATCACTTTAGGTCCGAAAATTTCACCGAAAGATTTTCGTGCAAAAAGCTCACATTATGACCTATACACCATATAAACATGTTTGGGACACATTTGAGCGAAAACAAATCATTTTTGATGGATAAAGAAAGGTGACGCCGATGATGCCGATTGGTCACTTTTGGTCCGAAAATTTCACGGAAAGCTTTTCGCGCAAAAAGCTCACATTATGACCTATTCACCATATTAACATGTATGAGACACATTTGAGGGAAAACAAATCAATTTTGATGGATAAAGAAAGGTGACGTTGATGATGCCGATATGGTCACTTTTGTTCCGAAAATTTCACGGAAAGCTTTTCCCCCAAAAAGTTACCATTATGACCTATACACCATATAAACTTGTTTTGGACATATTTGAGCGAAAACAACTCAATTTTGATAGATAAAGAAAGGTGCAGCCGATGATGCCGATAGGTCACTTTTGTTCCGAAAATTTCACGGAAAGCTTTTCGCGCAAAAAGCTTTCATTATGAACTATACACCATATAAACATGTTTGGGACACATTTGAGTGAAAACAAATCATTTTTGATGGATAAAGAAAGGTGACGCCGGTGATGCCGATATGGTCACTTTTGGTCCGAAAATTTCACGGAAAACATTTCGCGCAAAAAGCTCCCATTATGAACTCTACACCATATAAACATGTTTGTGACACATTTGAGCAAAAACAAATCAATTTTGATTGATAAAGAAAGGTGACGCCGATGATGCCGATATGGTCACTTTTGAGCCGAAAATTTCACGGAATGTTTTTCGCGCAAAAAGCTCACATTATGACCTATACACCATATAAACAAGTTTGGGACACATTTGAGCGAAAACAAATCATTTTTGATGGATAAAGAAAGGTGACGCCGATGATGCCGATATGGTCACTTTTAGTCCGAAAATTTCACGGAAAGCTTTTCGCGCAAAAATCTCACATTATGACCTATTCACCATATTAACATGTTTGAGACACATTTGAGGGAAAACAACTCAATTTTGATGGATAAAGAAAGGTGACGTTGATTATGCCGATATGGTCACTCTTGATCCGAAAATTTCACGGAAAGCTTTTCGCGCAAAAAGCTCACATTATGACTTATACACCATATAAACATGTTTGGGACACATTTGAGCGAAAACAAATCATTTTTGATGGATAAAGAAAGGAGACGCCGATGATTCCGATATGGTCACTTTTGGTCCGAAAATTTCACGGAAAGCTATTCGCTCAAAAAGCTCACATTATGACCTATACACCATATAAACATGTTTGGGACACATATGAGCGAAAACAAATCATTTTTGATGGATAAAGAAAGGTGACGCCGGTGATGCCGATATGGTCACTTTTGGTCCGAAAATTTCACGGAAAGATTTTCGCTCAAAAAGCTCCGATTATATCCTATACACCATATAAAAATGTTTGGGACACATTTGAGTGAAAACAAATCATTTTTGATTGATAAAGAAAGGTGACGCCGGTGATGCCGATATGGTCACTTTTGGTCCGAAAATTTCACGGAAAGCTTTTCGCGCAAAAAGCTCACATTATGACCTATACACCATATAAACATGTTTGGGACACATTTGAGTGAAAACAAATCATTTTTGATGGATAAAGAAAGGTGACGCCGATGATGCCGATATGGTCACTTTTGATCCGAAAATTTCACGGAAAGCTTTTCGCGCAAAAAGCTCACATTATGACCGATACACCATATAAACATTTTTGGGACACATTTGAGCGAAAACAAATCATTTTTGATGGATAAAGAAAGGTGACGCCGATGATGCCGATATGGTCACTATTGGTCCGAAAATTTCACGGAAAACATTTCGCGCAAAAAGCTCCCATTATGAACTCTACACCATATAAACATGTTTGTGACACATTTGAGCAAAAACAAATCAATTTTGATTGATAAAGAAAGGTGACGCCGATGATGCCGATATGGTCACTTTTGGTCCGAAAATTTCACGGAAAGCTTTTCGCTCAAAAAGCTCACATTATGACCTATACACCATACAAACATGTTTTGGGACACATTTGAGCGAAAACAAATCATTTTTCATGGATAAGGAAAGGTGACGCCGATGATGCCGATATGGTCACTTTTGGTCCGAAAATTTCACGGAAAGCTTTTCGCTCAAAAAGCTCCGATTATATCCTATACACCATATAAACATGTTTGGGACACATTTGAGTGAAAACAAATCATTTTTGATAAATAAAGAAAGGTGACGCCGATGATGCCAATATGGTCACTTTTGAGTCGAAAATTTCACGGAAAGTTTTTCGCGCAAAAAGCTCACATTATGACCTATACACCATATAAACATGTTTGGGACACATTTGAGCGAAAAAAATCATTTTTGATGGATAAAGAAAGGTGACGCCGATGATGGCGATATGGTCACTTTTAGTCCGAAAATTTCACGGAAAGCTTTTCGCGCAAAAATCTCACATTATGACCTATTCACCATATTAACATGTTTGGGACACATTTGAGTGAAAACAAATCAATTTTGATGGATAAAGAAAGGTGACGCCGGTGATGCCGATATGGTCACTTTTGGTCCGAAAATTTCACGGAAAGCTTTTCGCGCAAAAAGCTCACATTATGACCTATACACCATATAAACATGTTTGGGACACATTTGAGTGAAAACAAATCATTTTTGATGGATAAAGAAAGGTGACGCCGGTGATGCCGATATGATCACTTTTGGTCCGAAAATTTCACCGAAAGATTTTCGCACAAAAAGCTCACATTATGACCTATACACCATATAAACATGTTTGGGACACATTTGAGTGAAAACAAATCATTTTTGATGGATAAAGAAAGGTGACGCCGATGATGCCAATATGATCACTTTTGATCCGAAAATTTCACGGAAAGCTTTTCGCGCAAAAAGCTCACATTATGACCTATACACCATATAAACATTTTTGGGACACATTTGAGCGAAATCAAATCATTTTTGATGGATAAAGAAAGGTGACGCCGATGATGCCGATATGGTCACTATTGGTCCGAAAATTTCACGGAAAACATTTCGCGCAAAAAGCTCCCATTATGAACTCTACACCATATAAACATGTTTGTGACACATTTGAGCAAAAACAAATCAATTTTGATTGATAAAGAAAGGTGACGCCGATGATGCCGATATGGTCACTTTTGGTCCGAAAATTTCACGGAAAGTTTTTCGCTCAAAAAGCTCACATTATGACCTATACACCATACAAACATGTTTTGGGACACATTTGAGCGAAAACAAATCATTTTTCATGGATAAGGAAAGGTGACGCCGATGATGCCGATATGGTCACTTTTGGCCGAAAATTTCACGGAAAGCTTTTCGCTCAAAAAGCTCCGATTATATCCTATACACCATATAAACATGTTTGGGGACACATTTGAGTGAAAACAAATCATTTTTGATAAATAAAGAAAGGTGACGCCGATGATGCCGATATGGTCACTTTTGAGTCGAAAATTTCACGGAAAGTTTTTCGCGCAAAAACCTCACATTATGACCTATACACCATATAAACATGTTTGGGACACATTTGAGCGAAAAAAAATCATTTTTGATGGATAAAGAAAGGTGACGCCGATGATGGCGATATGGTCACTTTTAGTCCGAAAATTTCACGGAAAGCTTTTCGCGCAAAAATCTCACATTATGACCTATTCACCATATTAACATGTTTGAGACACATTTGAGGGAAAACAACTCAATTTTGATGGATAAAGAAAGGTGACGTTGATGATGCCGATATGGTCACTTTTGTTCCGAAAATTTCACAGAAAGCTTTTCCCGCAAAAAAGTTACCATTATGACTTATACACCATATAAACTTGTTTTGGACATATTTGAGCGAAAACAACTCAATTTTCATGGATAAAGAAAGGTGACGTCGATGATGCCGATATGGTCACTTTTGGTCCGAAAATTTCACGGAAAGCTTTTCGCGCAAAAAGCTTTCATTATGAACTATACACCATATAAACATGTTTGGGACACATTTGAGCGAAAACAAATCATTGTTGATGGATATAGAAAGGTGACGCCGGTGATGCCGATATGGTCACTTTTGGTCCGAAAATTTCACGGAAATCTTTTCGCGCAAAAAGCTCAGATTATGACCTTTACACCATATAAACATGTTTGGGACACATTTGAGTGAAAACAAATCAATTTTGATTGATAAAGAAAGGTGACGCCGGTGATGCCGATATGGTCACTTTTGGTCCGAAAATTTCACGGAAAGCTTTTCGCGCAAAAAGCTCACATTATGACCTATACACCATATAAACATGTTTGGGACACATTTGAGTGAAAACAAATCATTTTTGATGGATAAAGAAAGGTGACGCCGGTGATGCCGATATGATCACTTTTGGTCCGAAAATTTCACCGAAAGATTTTCGCACAAAAAGCTCACATTATGACCTATACACCATATAAACATGTTTGGGACACATTTGAGTGAAAACAAATCATTTTTGATGGATAAAGAAAGGTGACGCCGATGATGCCAATATGGTCACTTTTGATCCGAAAATTTCACGGAAAGCTTTTCGCGCAAAAAGCTCACATTATGACCTATACACCATATAAACATTTTTGGGACACATTTGAGCGAAAACAAATCTTTTTGATGGATAAAGAAAGGTGACGCCGGTGATGCCGATATGGTCACTCTTGGTCCGAAAATTTCACGGAAAGCTTTTCGCGCAAAAAGCTCCCATTATGAACTCTACACCATATAAACATGTTTGTGACACATTTGAGCAAAAACAAATCAATTTGGGTTGATAAAGAAAGGTGACGCCGGTGATGCCGATATGGTCACTTTTGGTCCGAAAATTTCACGGAAAGCTTTTCGCTCAAAAAGCTCACATTATGACCTATACACCATATAAACATGTTTCGGACACATCTGAGCGAAAACAAATCATTTTTGATGGATAAGGAAAGGTGACGCCGATGATGCCGATATGGTCACTTTTGGTCCGAAAATTTCACGGAAAGCTTTTCGCGCAAAAAGCTCACATTATGACCTATACACCATATAAACATGTTTTTGACACATTTGAGCGAAAACAAATCATTTTTGATGGATAAAGAAACGTGACGCCGGTGATGCCGATATGGTCACTCTTGGTCCGAAAATTTCACGGAAAACTTTTCGCGCAAAAAGATCCCATTATGAACTCTACACCATATAAACATGTTTGTGACACATTTGAGCAAAAACAAATCAATTTTGATTGATAAAGAAAGGTGACGCCGATGATGCCGATATAGTCACTTTTGGTCCGAAAATTTCACGAAAATCTTTTCGCTCAAAAAGCTCACATTATGACCTATACACCATATAAACATGTTTGGGACACATTTGAGCGAAAACAAATCTTTTTGATGGATAAAGAAAGGTGACGCCGATGATGCCGATATGGTCACTCTTGGTCCGAAAATTTCACGGAAAGCTTTTCGCGCAAAAAGCTCCGATTATGAACTCTACACCATATAAACATGTTTGTGACACATTTGAGCAAAAACAAATCAATTTTGATTGATAAAGAAAGGTGACGCCGATGATGCCGATATGGTCACTTTTGGTCCGAAAATTTCATGGAAAGCTTTTCGCTCAAAAAGCTCACATTATGACCTATACACCATATAAACATGTTTGGGACACATTTGAGCGAAAACAAATCATTTTTGATGGATAAAGAAAGGTGACGCCGATGATGCCGATATGGTCACTTTTGGTCCGAAAATTTCATGGAAAGCTTTTCGCTCAAAAAGCTCACATTATGACCTATACACCATATAAACATGTTTGGGACACATTTGAGCGAAAACAAATCATTTTTCATGGATAAGGAAAGGTGACGCCGATGATGCCGATATGGTCACTTTTGTTCCGAAAATTTCACGGAAAGCTTTTCCCGCAAAAAGTTACTATTATGACTTATACACCATATAAACTTGTTTTGGACATATTTGAGCGAAAACAACTCAATTTTGATAGATAAAGAAAGGTGACGTCGATGATGCCGATATGGTCACTTTTGGTCCGAAAATTTCACGGAAAGCTTTTCGCGCAAAAAGCTCAGATTATGACCTATACACCATATAAAAATGTTTGGGACACATTTGAGTGAAAACAAATCAATTTTGATTGATAAAGAAAGGTGACGCCGATGATGCCGATATGGTCACTTTTGGTCCGAAAATTTCACGGAAAGCTTTTCGCGCAAAAAGCTCACATTATGACCTATACACCATATAAACATGTTTGGGACACATTTGAGTGAAAACAAATCATTTTTGATGGATAAAGAAAGGTGACGCCGGTGATGCCGGTATGATCACTTTTGTTCCGAAAATTTCACCGAAAGATTTTCGCGCCAAAAGCTCACATTATGACCTATACACCATATAAACATGTTTGGGACACATTTGAGTGAAAACAAATCATTTTTAATGGATAAAGAAAGGTGACGCCGATGATGCCAATATGGTCACTTTTGATTCGAAAATTTCACGGAAAGCTTTTCGCGCAAAAAGCTCCCATTATGACCTATACACCATATAAACATTTTTGGGACACATTTGAGCGAAAACAAATCTTTTTGATGGATAAAGAAAGGTGACGCCGATGATGCCGATATGGTCACTTTTGGTCCGAAAATTTAACGGAAAGCTTTTCGCGCAAAAAGCTCCCATTATGAACTCTACACCATATAAACATGTTTGTGACACATTTGAGCAAAAACAAATCAATTTGGGTTGATAAAGAAAGGTGACGCCGGTGATGCCGATATGGTCACTTTTGGTCCGAAAATTTCACGGAATGCTTTTCGCTCAAAAAGCTCACATTATGACCTATACACCATATAAACATGTTTGGGACACATTTGAGCGAAAACAAATCATTTTTCATGGATAAGGAAAGGTGACGCCGATGATGCCGATATGGTCACTTTTGGTCCGAAAATTTCACGGAAAGCTTTTCGCTCAAAAAGCTCCGATTATATCCTATACACCATATAAACATGTTTGGGAAACATTTGAGTGAAAACAAATCATTTTTGATGGATAAAGAAGGGTGACGCCGGTGATGCCGATATGATCACTTTTGGTCCGAAAATTTCACCGAAAGATTTTCGCGCAAAAAGCTCACATTATGACCTATACACCATATAAACATGTTTTTGACACATTTGAGCGAAAACAAATCATTTTTGATGGATAAAGAAACGTGACGCCGGTGATGCCGATATGGTCACTCTTGGTCCGAAAATTTCACGGAAAACTTTTCGCGCAAAAAGCTCCCATTATGAACTCTACACCATATAAACATGTTTGTGACACATTTGAGCAAAAACAAATCAATTTTGATTGATAAAGAAAGGTGACGCCGATGATGCCGATATAGTCACTTTTGGTCCGAAAATTTCACGAAAATCTTTTCGCTCAAAAAGCTCACATTATGACCTATACACCATATAAACATGTTTGGGACACATTTGAGCGAAAACAAATCTTTTTGATGGATAAAGAAAGGTGACGCCGATGATGCCGATATGGTCACTCTTGGTCCGAAAATTTCACGGAAAGCTTTTCGCGCAAAAAGCTCCGATTATGAACTATACACCATATAAACATGTTTTTGACACATTTGAGCAAAAACAAATCAATTTTGATTGATAAAGAAAGGTGACGCCGATGATGCCGATATGGTCACTTTTGGTCCGAAAATTTCATGGAAAGCTTTTCGCTCAAAAAGCTCACATTATGACCTATACACCATATAAACATGTTTGGGACACATTTGAGCGAAAACAAATCATTTTTCATGGATAAGGAAAGGTGACGCCGATGATGCCGATATGGTCACTTTTGGTCCGAAAATTTCACGGAAAGCTTTTCGCTCAAAAAGCTCCGATTATATCCTATACACCATATAAACATGTTTGGGAAACATTTGAGTGAAAACAAATCATTTTTGATGGATAAAGAAGGGTGACGCCGGTGATGCCGATATGATCACTTTTGGTCCGAAAATTTCACCGAAAGATTTTCGCGCAAAAAGCTCACATTATGACCTATACACCATATAAACATGTTTGGGACACATTTTAGTGAAAACATATCATTTTTGATGGATAAAGAAAGGTGACGCCGATGATGCCGATATGGTCACTTTTGAGTCGAAAATTTCACGGAAAGTTTTTCGCGCAAAAAGCTCACATTATGACCTATACACCATATAAACATGTTTGGGACACATTTGAGCGAAAACAAATCATTTTTGATGGATAAAGAAAGGTGACGCCGATGATGCCGATATGGTCACTTTTAGTCCGAAAATTTCACGGAAAGCTTTTCGCGCAAAAATCTCACATTATGACCTATTCACCATATTAACATGTTTGAGACACATTTGAGGGAAAACAACTCAATTTTGATGGATAAAGAAAGGTGACGTTGATGATGCCGATATGGTCACTTTTGTTCCGAAAATTTCACGGAATGCTTTTCTCGCAAAAAGTTACCATTATGACTTATACACCATATAAACTTGTTTTGGACATATTTGAGCGAAAACAACTCAATTTTGATGGATAAAGAAAGGTGACGTCGATGATGCCGATATGGTCACTTTTGGTCCGAAAATTTCACGGAAAGCTTTTCGTGCAAAAAGCTCAGATTATGACCTATACACCATATAAACATGTTTGGGACACATTTGAGTGAAAACAAATCAATTTTGATTGATAAAGAAAGGTGACGCCGGTGATGCCGATATGGTCACTTTTGGTCCGAAAATTTCACGGAAAGCTTTTCGCGCAAAAAGCTCAGATTATGACCTATACACCATATAAACATGTTTGGGACACATTTGAGTGAAAACAAATCATTTTTGATGGATAAAGAAAGGTGACGCCGGTGATGCCGATATGATCACTTTTGGTCCGAAAATTTCACCGAAAGATTTTCGCGCAAAAAGCTCACATTATGACCTATACACCATATAAACATGTTTGGGACACATTTGAGTGAAAACAAATCATTTTTGATGGATAAAGAAAGGTGACGCCGATGATGCTGATATGGTCAATTTTGATCCGAAAATTTGACGGAAAGCTTTTCGCGCAAAAAGCTCACATTATGACCTATACACCATATAAACATGTTTGGGACACATTTGAGCGAAAACAAATCATTTTTGATGGATAAAGAAAGGTGACGCCGATGATGCCGATATGGTCACTTTTGGTCCGAAAATTTCACGGAAAGCTTTTCGCTATAAAAGCTCCGATTATATCCTATACACCATATAAACATGTTTGGGAAACATTTGAGTGAAAACAAATCATTTTTGATGGATAAAGAAGGGTGACGCCGGTGATGCCGATATGATCACTTTTGGTCCGAAAATTTCACCGAAAGATTTTCGCGCAAAAAGCTCACATTATGACCTATACACCATATAAACATGTTTGGGACACATTTTTGTGAAAACAAATCATTTTTGATGGATAAAGAAAGGTGACGCCGGTGATGCCGATATGGTCACTTTTGGTCCGAAAATTTCACGGAAAGCTTTTCGCTCAAAAAGCTCACATTATGACCTATACACCATATAAACATTTTTGGGACACATTTGAGCGAAAACAAATCTTTTTGATGGATAAAGAAAGGTGACGCCGATGATGCCGATATGGTCACTCTTGGTCCGAAAATTTCACGGAAAGCTTTTCGCGCAAAAAGCTCCCATTATGAACTCTACACCATATAAACATGTTTGGGACACATTTGAGCAAAAACAAATCAATTTTGATTGATAAAGAAAGGTGACGCCGATGATGCCGATATAGTCACTTTTGGTCCGAAAATTTCTCGGAAAGCTTTTCGCTCAAAAAGCTCACATTATGACCTATACACCATATAAACATGTTTCAGACACATTTGAGTGAAAACAAATCATTTTTGATGGATAAAGAAAGGTAACGCCGGTGATGCCGATATGGTCACTTTTGGTCCGAAAATTTCACGTAAAGCTTTTCGCGCAAAAAGCTCACATTATGATCTATACACCATATAAACATGTTTGGGACACATTTGAGGGAAAACAAATCATTTTTGATGGATAAAGAAAGGTGACGCCGATGATGCCGATATGGTCACTCTTGGTCCGAAAATTTCACGGAAAACATTTCGCGCAAAAAGCTCCCATTATGAACTCTACACCATATAAACATGTTTGTGACACATTTGAGCAAAAACAAATCAATTTTTATTGATAAAGAAAGGTGACGCCGATGATGCCGATATGGTCACTTTTGGTCCGAAAATTTCACGGAAAGCTTTTCGCTCAAAAAGCTCCGATTATATCCTATACACCATATAAACATGTTTGGGACACATTTGAGTGAAAACAAATCATTTTTGATGGATAAAGAAGGGTGACGCCGGGGATGCCGATATGATCACTTTTGGTCCGAAAATTTCACCGAAAGATTTTCGCGCAAAAAGCTCACATTATGACCTATACACCATATAAACATGTTTGGGACACATTTGAGCGAAAACAAATCATTTTTGATGGATAAAGAAAGGTGACGCCGATGATGCCGATTGGTCACTTTTGGTCCGAAAATTTCACGGAAAGCTTTTCGCGCAAAAAGCTCACATTATGACCTATTCACCATATTAACATGTTTGAGACACATTTGAGGGAAAACAAATCAATTTTGATGGATAAAGAAAGGTGACGTTGATGATGCCGATATGGTCACTTTTGTTCCGAAAATTTCACGAAAAGCTTTTCCCGCAAAAAGTTACCATTATGACCTATACACCATATAAACTTGTTTTGGACATATTTGAGCGAAAACAACTCAATTTTGATGGATAAAGAAAGGTGACGTCGATGATGCCGATATGGTCACTTTTGTTCCGAAAATTTCACGGAAAGCTTTTCGCGCAAAAAGCTTTCATTATGAACTATACACCATATAAACATGTTTGGGACACATTTGAGTGAAAACAAATCATTTTTGATGGATAAAGAAAGGTGACGCCGGTGATGCGGATATGGTCACTTTTGGTCCGAAAATTTCACGGAAAGCTTTTCGCGCAAAAAGCTCAGATTATGACCTATACACCATATAAACATGTTTAGGACACATTTGAGTGAAAACAAATCATTTTTGATTGATAAAGAAAGGTGATGCCGGTGATGCCGATATGGTCACTTTTGGTCCGAAAATTTCACGGAAAGTTTTTCGCGCAAAAAGCTCACATTATGACCTATACATATAAACATGTTTGGGGCACATTTGATCGAAAACAGATCATTTTTGATGGATAAAGAAAGGTGACGCCGATGATGCCGATATGGTGACTTTTGGTCCGAAAATTTCTCGGAAAGTTTTTCGCGCAAAAAGCTCACATTATGACCTATACACCATATAAACATGTTTGGGACACATTTCAGCGAAAACAAATCATTTTTGATGGATAAAGAAAGGTGACGCCGGTGATGCCGATATGGTCACTTTTGGTCCGAAAATTTCACGGAAAGCTTTTCGCGCAAAAAGCTCACATTATGACCTATTCACCATATTAACATGTTTGAGACACATTTGAGGGAAAACAAATCAATTTTGATGGATAAAGAAAGGTGACGTTGATGATGCCGATATGGTCACTTTTGTTCCGAAAATTTCACGGAAAGCTTATCCCGCAAAAAGTTACCATTATGACTTATACACCATATAAACTTGTTTTGGACATATTTGAGCGAAAACAACTCAATTTTGATGGATAAAGAAAGGTGACGTCGATGATGCCGATATGGTCACTTTTGGTCCGAAAATTTCACGGAAAGATTTTCGCGCAAAAAGCTTTCATTATGAACTATACACCATATAAACATGTTTGGGACACATTTGAGCGAAAACAAATCATTGTTGATGGATAAAGAAAGGTGACGCCGGTGATGCCGATATGGTCACTTTTGGTCCGAAAATTTCACGGAAAGCTTTTCGCGCAAAAAGCTCAGATTATGACCTATACACCATATAAACATGTTTGGGACACATTTGAGTGAAAACAAATCAATTTTGATTGATAAAGAGAGGTGACGCCGGTGATGCCGATATGGTCACTTTTGGTCCGAAAATTTCACGGAAAGCTTTTCGCGCAAAAAGCTCACATTATGACCTATACACCATATAAACATGTTTGGGACACATTTGAGTGAAAACAAATCATTTTTTATGGATAAAGAAAGGTGACGCCGGTGATGCCGATATGGTCACTTTTGGTCCGAAAATTTCACGGAAAGCTTTTCGCGCAAAAAGCTCACATTATGACCTATACACCATATAAACATTTTTGGGACACATTTGAGCAAAAACAAATCTTTTTGATGGATAAAGAAAGGTGACGACGATGATGCCGATATGGTCACTCTTGGTCCGAAAATTTCACGGAAAGCTTTTCGCGCAAAAAGCTCCCATTATGAACTCTACACCATATAAACATGTTTGGGACACATTTGAGCAAAAACAAATCAATTTTGATTGATAAAGAAAGGTGACGCCGATGATGCCGATATAGTCACTTTTGGTCCGAAAATTTCTCGGAAAGCTTTTCGCTCAAAAAGCTCACATTATGACCTATACACCATATAAACATGTTTCGGACACATTTGAGCGAAAACAAATCATTTTTGATGGATAAGGAAAGGTGACGCCGATGATGCCGATATGGTCACTTTTGGTCCGAAAATTTCACGGAAAGCTTTTCGCGCAAAAAGCTCACATTATGATCTATACACCATATAAACATGTTTGGGACACATTTGAGGGAAAACAAATCATTTTTGATGGATAAAGAAAGGTGACGCCGATGATGCCGATATGGTCACTCTTGGTCCGAAAATTTCACGGAAAACATTTCGCGCAAAAAGCTCCCATTATGAACTCTACACCATATAAACATGTTTGTGACACATTTGAGCAAAAACAAATCAATTTTTATTGATAAAGAAAGGTGACGCCGATGATGCCGATATGGTCACTTTTGGTCCGAAAATTTCACGGAAAGCTTTTCGCTCAAAAAGCTCACATTATGACCTATACACCATACAAACATGTTTTGGGACACATTTGAGCGAAAACAAATCATTTTTCATGGATAAGGAAAGGTGACGCCGATGATGCCGATATGGTCACTTTTGGTCCGAAAATTTCACGGAAAGCTTTTCGCTCAAAAAGCTCCGATTATATCCTATACACCATATAAACATGTTTGGGACACATTTGAGTGAAAACAAATCATTTTTGATGGATAAAGAAGGGTGACGCCGGTGATGCCGATATGATCACTTTTGGTCCGAAAATTTCACCGAAAGATTTTCGCGCAAAAAGCTCACATTATGATCTATACACCATATAAACATGTTTGGGACACATTTGAGCGAAAACAAATCATTTTTGATGGATAAAGAAAGGTGACGCCGATGATGCCGATTGGTCACTTTTGGTCCGAAAATTTCACGGAAAGCTTTTCGCGCAAAAAGCTCCCATTATGACCTATTCACCATATTAACATGTTTGAGACACATTTGAGGGAAAACAAATCAATTTTGATGGATAAAGAAAGGTGACGTTGATGATGCCGATATGGTCACTTTTGTTCCGAAAATTTCACGGAAAGCTTTTCCCGCAAAAAGTTACCATTATGACCTATACACCATATAAACTTGTTTTGGACATATTTGAGCGAAAACAACTCAATTTTGATGGATAAAGAAAGGTGACGTCGATGATGCCGATACGGTCACTTTTGTTCCGAAAATTTCACGGAAAGCTTTTCGCGCAAAAAGCTTTCATTATGAACTATACACCATATAAACATGTTTGGGACACATTTGAGTGAAAACAAATCATTTTTGATGGACAAAGAAAGGTGACGCCGGTGATGCGGATATGGTCACTTTTGGTCCGAAAATTTCACGGAAAGCTTTTCGCGCAAAAAGCTCAGATTATGACCTATACACCATATAAACATGTTTAGGACACATTTGAGTGAAAACAAATCATTTTTGATTGATAAAGAAAGGTGATGCCGGTGATGCCGATATGGTCACTTTTGGTCCGAAAATTTCACGGAAAGTTTTTCGCGCAAAAAGCTCACATTATGACCTATACATATAAACATGTTTGGGGCACATTTGATCGAAAACAGATCATTTTTGATGGATAAAGAAAGGTGACGCCGATGATGCCGATATGGTCACTCTTGGTCTGAAAATTTCACGAAAAACATTTCGCGCAAAAAGCTCCCATTATGAAGTCTACACCATATAAACATGTTTGTGACACATTTGAGCAAAAACAAATCAATTTTGATTGATAAAGAAAGGTGACGCCGATGATGCCGATATGGTCACTTTTGGTCCGAAAATTTCACGGAAAGCTTTTCGCTCAAAAAGCTCACATTATGACCTATACACCATATAAACATGTTTGGGACACATTTGAGCGAAAACAAATCATTTTTCATGGATAAGGAAAGGTGACGCCGATGATGCCGATATGGTCACTTTTGTTCCGAAAATTTCACGAAAAGCTTTTCGCTCAAAAAGCTCCGATTATAACCTATACACCATATAAACATGTTTGGGAAACATTTGAGTGAAAACAAATCATTTTTGATGGATAAAGAAGGGTGACGCCGGTGATGCCGATATGATCACTTTTGGTCCGAAAATTTCACCGAAAGATTTTCGCGCAAAAAGCTCACATTATGACCTATACACCATATAAACATGTTTGGGACACATTTGAGTGAAAACAAATCATTTTTGATGGATAAAGAAAGGTGACGCCGATGATGCTGATATGGTCAATTTTGATCCGAAAATTTGACGGAAAGCTTTTCGCGCAAAAAGCTCACATTATGACCTATACACCATATAAACATGTTTGGGACACATTTGAGCGAAAACAAATCATTTTTGATGGATAAAGAAAGGTGACGCCGATGATGCCGATATGGTCACTTTTGGTCCGAAAATTTCACGGAAAGCTTTTCGCTATAAAAGCTCCGATTATATCCTATACACCATATAAACATGTTTGGGAAACATTTGAGTGAAAACAAATCATTTTTGATGGATAAAGAAGGGTGACGCCGGTGATGCCGATATGATCACTTTTGGTCCGAAAATTTCACCGAAAGATTTTCGCGCAAAAAGCTCACATTATGACCTATACACCATATAAACATGTTTGGGACACATTTTTGTGAAAACAAATCATTTTTGATGGATAAAGAAAGGTGACGCCGGTGATGCCGATATGGTCACTTTTGGTCCGAAAATTTCACGGAAAGCTTTTCGCTCAAAAAGCTCACATTATGACCTATACACCATATAAACATTTTTGGGACACATTTGAGCGAAAACAAATCTTTTTGATGGATAAAGAAAGGTGACGCCGATGATGCCGATATGGTCACTCTTGGTCCGAAAATTTCACGGAAAGCTTTTCGCGCAAAAAGCTCCCATTATGAACTCTACACCATATAAACATGTTTGGGACACATTTGAGGAAAAACAAATCAATTTTGATTGATAAAGAAAGGTGACGCCGATGATGCCGATATAGTCACTTTTGGTCCGAAAATTTCTCGGAAAGCTTTTCGCTCAAAAAGCTCACATTATGACCTATACACCATATAAACATGTTTCAGACACATTTGAGTGAAAACAAATCATTTTTGATGGATAAAGAAAGGTAACGCCGGTGATGCCGATATGGTCACTTTTGGTCCGAAAATTTCACGGAAAGCTTTTCGCGCAAAAAGCTCACATTATGATCTATACACCATATAAACATGTTTGGGACACATTTGAGGGAAAACAAATCATTTTTGATGGATAAAGAAAGGTGACGCCGATGATGCCGATATGGTCACTCTTGGTCCGAAAATTTCACGGAAAACATTTCGCGCAAAAAGCTCCCATTATGAACTCTACACCATATAAACATGTTTGTGACACATTTGAGCAAAAACAAATCAATTTTTATTGATAAAGAAAGGTGACGCCGATGATGCCGATATGGTCACTTTTGGTCCGAAAATTTCACGGAAAGCTTTTCGCTCAAAAAGCTCCGATTATATCCTATACACCATATAAACATGTTTGGGACACATTTGAGTGAAAACAAATCATTTTTGATGGATAAAGAAGGGTGACGCCGGGGATGCCGATATGATCACTTTTGGTCCGAAAATTTCACCGAAAGATTTTCGCGCAAAAAGCTCACATTATGACCTATACACCATATAAACATGTTTGGGACACATTTGAGCGAAAACAAATCATTTTTGATGGATAAAGAAAGGTGACGCCGATGATGCCGATTGGTCACTTTTGGTCCGAAAATTTCACGGAAAGCTTTTCGCGCAAAAAGCTCACATTATGACCTATTCACCATATTAACATGTTTGAGACACATTTGAGGGAAAACAAATCAATTTTGATGGATAAAGAAAGGTGACGTTGATGATGCCGATATGGTCACTTTTGTTCCGAAAATTTCACGGAAAGCTTTTCCCGCAAAAAGTTACCATTATGACCTATACACCATATAAACTTGTTTTGGACATATTTGAGCGAAAACAACTCAATTTTGATGGATAAAGAAAGGTGACGTCGATGATGCCGATATGGTCACTTTTGTTCCGAAAATTTCACGGAAAGCTTTTCGCGCAAAAAGCTTTCATTATGAACTATACACCATATAAACATGTTTGGGACACATTTGAGTGAAAACAAATCATTTTTGATGGATAAAGAAAGGTGACGCCGGTGATGCGGATATGGTCACTTTTGGTCCGAAAATTTCACGGAAAGCTTTTCGCGCAAAAAGCTCAGATTATGACCTATACACCATATAAACATGTTTAGGACACATTTGAGTGAAAACAAATCATTTTTGATTGATAAAGAAAGGTGATGCCGGTGATGCCGATATGGTCACTTTTGGTCCGAAAATTTCACGGAAAGTTTTTCGCGCAAAAAGCTCACATTATGACCTATACATATAAACATGTTTGGGGCACATTTGATCGAAAACAGATCATTTTTGATGGATAAAGAAAGGTGACGCCGATGATGCCGATATGGTGACTTTTGGTCCGAAAATTTCTCGGAAAGTTTTTCGCGCAAAAAGCTCACATTATGACCTATACACCATATAAACATGTTTGGGACACATTTCAGCGAAAACAAATCATTTTTGATGGATAAAGAAAGGTGACGCCGGTGATGCCGATATGGTCACTTTTGGTCCGAAAATTTCACGGAAAGCTTTTCGCGCAAAAAGCTCACATTATGACCTATTCACCATATTAACATGTTTGAGACACATTTGAGGGAAAACAAATCAATTTTGATGGATAAAGAAAGGTGACGTTGATGATGCCGATATGGTCACTTTTGTTCCGAAAATTTCACGGAAAGCTTATCCCGCAAAAAGTTACCATTATGACTTATACACCATATAAACTTGTTTTGGACATATTTGAGCGAAAACAACTCAATTTTGATGGATAAAGAAAGGTGACGTCGATGATGCCGATATGGTCACTTTTGGTCCGAAAATTTCACGGAAAGATTTTCGCGCAAAAAGCTTTCATTATGAACTATACACCATATAAACATGTTTGGGACACATTTGAGCGAAAACAAATCATTGTTGATGGATAAAGAAAGGTGACGCCGGTGATGCCGATATGGTCACTTTTGGTCCGAAAATTTCACGGAAAGCTTTTCGCGCAAAAAGCTCAGATTATGACCTATACACCATATAAACATGTTTGGGACACATTTGAGTGAAAACAAATCAATTTTGATTGATAAAGAGAGGTGACGCCGGTGATGCCGATATGGTCACTTTTGGTCCGAAAATTTCACGGAAAGCTTTTTGCGCAAAAAGCTCACATTATGACCTATACACCATATAAACATGTTTGGGACACATTTGAGTGAAAACAAATCATTTTTTATGGATAAAGAAAGGTGACGCCGGTGATGCCGATATGGTCACTTTTGGTCCGAAAATTTCACGGAAAGCTTTTCGCGCAAAAAGCTCACATTATGACCTATACACCATATAAACATTTTTGGGACACATTTGAGCAAAAACAAATCTTTTTGATGGATAAAGAAAGGTGACGACGATGATGCCGATATGGTCACTCTTGGTCCGAAAATTTCACGGAAAGCTTTTCGCGCAAAAAGCTCCCATTATGAACTCTACACCATATAAACATGTTTGGGACACATTTGAGCAAAAACAAATCAATTTTGATTGATAAAGAAAGGTGACGCCGATGATGCCGATATAGTCACTTTTGGTCCGAAAATTTCTCGGAAAGCTTTTCGCTCAAAAAGCTCACATTATGACCTATACACCATATAAACATGTTTCGGACACATTTGAGCGAAAACAAATCATTTTTGATGGATAAGGAAAGGTGACGCCGATGATGCCGATATGGTCACTTTTGGTCCGAAAATTTCACGGAAAGCTTTTCGCGCAAAAAGCTCACATTATGATCTATACACCATATAAACATGTTTGGGACACATTTGAGGGAAAACAAATCATTTTTGATGGATAAAGAAAGGTGACGCCGATGATGCCGATATGGTCACTCTTGGTCCGAAAATTTCACGGAAAACATTTCGCGCAAAAAGCTCCCATTATGAACTCTACACCATATAAACATGTTTGTGACACATTTGAGCAAAAACAAATCAATTTTTATTGATAAAGAAAGGTGACGCCGATGATGCCGATATGGTCACTTTTGGTCCGAAAATTTCACGGAAAGCTTTTCGCTCAAAAAGCTCACATTATGACCTATACACCATACAAACATGTTTTGGGACACATTTGAGCGAAAACAAATCATTTTTCATGGATAAGGAAAGGTGACGCCGATGATGCCGATATGGTCACTTTTGGTCCGAAAATTTCACGGAAAGCTTTTCGCTCAAAAAGCTCCGATTATATCCTATACACCATATAAACATGTTTGGGACACATTTGAGTGAAAACAAATCATTTTTGATGGATAAAGAAGGGTGACGCCGGTGATGCCGATATGATCACTTTTGGTCCGAAAATTTCACCGAAAGATTTTCGCGCAAAAAGCTCACATTATGATCTATACACCATATAAACATGTTTGGGACACATTTGAGCGAAAACAAATCATTTTTGATGGATAAAGAAAGGTGACGCCGATGATGCCGATTGGTCACTTTTGGTCCGAAAATTTCACGGAAAGCTTTTCGCGCAAAAAGCTCCCATTATGACCTATTCACCATATTAACATGTTTGAGACACATTTGAGGGAAAACAAATCAATTTTGATGGATAAAGAAAGGTGACGTTGATGATGCCGATATGGTCACTTTTGTTCCGAAAATTTCACGGAAAGCTTTTCCCGCAAAAAGTTACCATTATGACCTATACACCATATAAACTTGTTTTGGACATATTTGAGCGAAAACAACTCAATTTTGATGGATAAAGAAAGGTGACGTCGATGATGCCGATACGGTCACTTTTGTTCCGAAAATTTCACGGAAAGCTTTTCGCGCAAAAAGCTTTCATTATGAACTATACACCATATAAACATGTTTGGGACACATTTGAGTGAAAACAAATCATTTTTGATGGACAAAGAAAGGTGACGCCGGTGATGCGGATATGGTCACTTTTGGTCCGAAAATTTCACGGAAAGCTTTTCGCGCAAAAAGCTCAGATTATGACCTATACACCATATAAACATGTTTAGGACACATTTGAGTGAAAACAAATCATTTTTGATTGATAAAGAAAGGTGATGCCGGTGATGCCGATATGGTCACTTTTGGTCCGAAAATTTCACGGAAAGTTTTTCGCGCAAAAAGCTCACATTATGACCTATACATATAAACATGTTTGGGGCACATTTGATCGAAAACAGATCATTTTTGATGGATAAAGAAAGGTGACGCCGATGATGCCGATATGGTCACTCTTGGTCTGAAAATTTCACGAAAAACATTTCGCGCAAAAAGCTCCCATTATGAAGTCTACACCATATAAACATGTTTGTGACACATTTGAGCAAAAACAAATCAATTTTGATTGATAAAGAAAGGTGACGCCGATGATGCCGATATGGTCACTTTTGGTCCGAAAATTTCACGGAAAGCTTTTCGCTCAAAAAGCTCACATTATGACCTATACACCATATAAACATGTTTGGGACACATTTGAGCGAAAACAAATCATTTTTCATGGATAAGGAAAGGTGACGCCGATGATGCCGATATGGTCACTTTTGTTCCGAAAATTTCACGAAAAGCTTTTCGCTCAAAAAGCTCCGATTATAACCTATACACCATATAAACATGTTTGGGAAACATTTGAGTGAAAACAAATCATTTTTGATGGATAAAGAAGGGTGACGCCGGTGATGCCGATATGATCACTTTTGGTCAGAAAATTTCACCGAAAGATTTTCGCGCAAAAAGCTCACATTATGACCTATACACCATATAAACATGTTTGGGACACATTTGAGTGAAAACAAATCATTTTTGATAAATAAAGAAAGGTGACGCCGATGATGCCGATATGGTCACTTTTGAGTCGAAATTTCACGGAAAGTTTTTCGCGCAAAAAGCTCACATTATGACCTATACACCATATAAACATGTTTGGGACACATTTGAGCGAAAACAAATCATTTTTGATGGATAAAGAAAGGTGACGCCGATGATGCCGATATGGTCACTTTTAGTCCGAAAATTTCACGGAAAGCTTGTCGCGCAAAAATCTCACATTATGACCTATTCACCATATTAACATGTTTGAGACACAATTGAGAGAAAACAACTCAATTTTGATGGATAAAGAAAGGTGACGTTGATGATGCCGATATGGTCACTTTTGTTCCGAAAATTTCACGGAAAGCTTTTCCCGCAAAAAGTTACCATTATGACTTATACACCATATAAACTTGTTTTGGACATATTTGAGCGAAAACAACTCAATTTTCATGGATAAAGAAAGGTGACGTCGATGATGCCGATATGGTCACTTTTGGTCCGAAAATTTCACGGAAAGCTTTTCGCGCAAAAAGCTCACATTATGAACTATACACCATATAAACATGTTTGGGACACATTTGAGCGAAAACAAATCATTGCTGATGGATATAGAAAGGTGACGCCGGTGATGCCGATATGGTCACTTTTGGTCCGAAAATTTCACGGAAAGCTTTTCGCGCAAAAAGCTCAGATTATGACCTATACACCATATAAACATGTTTGTGACACATTTGAGTGAAAACAAATCAATTTTGATTGATAAAGAAAGGTGACGCCGGTGATGCCGATATGATCACTTATGGTCCGAAAATTTCACGGAAAGCTTTTCGCTCAAAAAGCTCACATTATGACCTATACACCATATAACATGTTTCGGAGACATCTGAGCGAAAACAAATCATTTTTTATGGATAAGGAAAGGTGACGCCGATGATGCCGATATGGTCACTTTTGGTCCGAAAATTTCACGGAAAGCTTTTCGCGCAAAAAGCTCACATTATGACCTATACACCATATAAACATGTTTGTGACACATTTGAGCAAAAAAAAATCAATTTTGATTGATAAAGAAAGGTGACACCGATGATGCCGATATAGTCACTTTTGTTCCGAAAATTTCACGGAAATCTTTTTGCGCGAAAAGCTTTCCGTGAAATTTTCGGACCATCAAAAGAGTGACCATCAAATGTGTCCCAAACATGTTTATATGGTGTATAGGTCATAATGTGAGCTTTTTGCGCGAAAATCTTTCGGTGAAATTTTCGGACCAAAAGTGATCATATCGGCATCACCGGCGTCACCTTTCTTTATCCATCAAAAATGATTTGTTTTCACTCAAATGTGTCCCAAACATGTTTATATGGTGTATAGGTCATAATCTGAGCTTTTTGCGCGAAAAGCTTTCCGTGAAATTTTCAGACCAAAAGTGACCATATCGGCATCATCGACGTCACCTTTCTTTATCCATCAAAATTGAGTTGTTTTCGCTCAAATGTGTCCAAAACAAGTTTATATGGTGTATAGGTCATAATGGTAACTTTTTGCGCGAAAAGATTTCCGTCAAATTTTCGGACCAAAAGTGACCATATCGGCATCATCGGCGTCACCTTTCTTTATCCATCAAAAATGATTTGTTTTCGCTCAAATTTGTCACAAAAATGTTTATATGGTGTATAGGTCATAATGTGAGCTTTTTGCGCGAAAAGCTTTCCGTGAAATTTTCGGATCAAAAGTGACCATATCGGCATCATCGGCGTCACCTTTCTTTATCCATCAAAAATGATTTGTTTTCACTCAAATGTGTCCCAAACATGTTTATATGGTGTATAGGTCATAATGTGAGCTTTTTGCGCGAAAATCTTTCGGTAAAATTTTCGGACCAAAAGTGATCATATCGGCATCACCGGCGTCACCTTTCTTTATCCATCAAAAATGATTTGTTTTATCTCAAATGTGTCCCAAACATGTTTATATGGTGAATAGGATATAATCGGTGCTTTTTGAGCGAAAAGCTTTCCGTGAAATTTTCGGACCAAAAGTGACCATATCGGCATCATCGGCGTCACCTTTCCTTATCCATCAAAAATGATTTGTTTTCGCTTAGATGTGTCCCAAACATGTTTATATGGTGTAGAGTTCATAATGGGAGATTTTTGCGCGAAAAGTTTTCCGTGAAATTTTCGGACCAAGAGTGACCATATCGGCATCATCGGCGTCACCTTTCTTTATCCATCAAAAATGATTTGTTTTCGCTCAAATGTGTCCCAAACATGTTTATATGGTGTATAGGTCATAATGTGAGCCTTTTGGGCGAAAAGCTTTCCGTGAAATTTTCGGACCAAAAGTGACCATATCGGCATCACCGGCGTCACCTTTCTTTATCCATCAAAAATGATTTGTTTTCACTCAAATGTGTTGCAAACATGTTTATATGGTGTATAGGTCATAATCTGAGCTTTTTGCGCGAAAAGCTTTCCGTGAAATTTTCGGACCAAAAGTGAACATATTGGCATCACCGGCGTCACCTTTCTTTATCCATCAAAAATGATTTGTTTTCAATCAAATGTGTCCCAAACATGTTTATATGGTGTATAGTTCATAATGAAAGCTTTTTGCGCGAAAAGCTTTCCGTGAAATTTTCGGAACAAAAGTGAACATATCGGCATCATCGACGTCACCTTTCTTTATCCATCAAAATTGAGTGGTTTTCGCTCAAATATGTCCAAAACAAGTTTATATGGTGTATAGGTCATAATGGTAACTTTTTGCGGGAAAAGCTTTCCGTGAAATTTTCGGAACAAAAGTGACCATATCGGCATCATCAACGTTACCTTTCTTTATCCATCAAAATTGATTTGTTTTCCCTCAAATGTGTTTCAAACATGTTATTATGGTGAATAGGTCATAATGTGAGCTTTTTGCGCGAAAAGCTTTCCGTGAAATTTTCGGAACAAAAGTTACCATATCGGCATCATCGGCGTCACCTTTCTTTATCCATCAAATATGATTTGTTTTCGCTCAAATGTGTCCCAAACATGTTTATATGGTGTATAGGTCATAATGTGAGCTCTTTGAGCGAAAAGCTTTTCGTGAAATTTTCTGACCAAGAGTGACCATATCGGCATCATCGGCGTCACCTTTCTTTATCCATCAAAAATGATTTGTTTTCGCTCAAATGTGTCCCAAACTTGTTTATATGGTGTATAGGTCATAATGTGAGCCTTTTGGGCGAAAAGCTTTCCGTGAAATTTTCGGACCAAAAGTGACCATATCGGCATCATCGCCGTCACCTTTCCTTATCCATCAAAAATGATTTGTTTTCGCTCAAATGTGTCCGAAGCATGTTTATATGGTGTATAGGTCATAATGTGAGCTTTTTGAGCGAAAAGCTTTCCGTGAAATTTTCGGACCAAAAGTGACAATATCGGCATCATCGGCGTCACCTTTCTTTATCAATCAAAATTGATTTGTTTTTGCTCAAATGTGTCACAAACATGTTTATATGGTGTAGAGTTCATAATGGGAGCTTTTTGCGCGAAAAGCTTTCCGTGAAATTTTCGGACCAAGAGTGACCATATCGGCATCATCGGCGTCACCTTTCTTTATCCATCAAAAAGATTTGTTTTCGCGCAAATGTGTCCCAAAAATGTTTATATGGTGTATAGGTCATAATGTGAGCTTTTTGCGCGAAAAGCTTTCCGTGAAATTTTCGGACCAAAAGTGACCATATCGGCATCACCTGCGTCACCTTTCTTTATCCATCAAAAATGATTTGTTTTCACTCAAATGTGTCCCAAACATGTTTATATGGTGTATAGGTCATAATCTGAGCTTTTTGCGCGAAAAGCTTTCCCTGAAATTTTCGGACCAAAAGTGACCATATCGGCATCATCGACGTCACCTTTCTTTATCCATCAAAATTGAGTTGTTTTCGCTCAAATGTGTCCAAAACAAGTTTATATGGTGTATAGGTCATAATGGTAACTTTTTGCGGGAAAAGCTTTCCGTGAAATTTTCAGAACAAAAGTGACCATATCGGCATCATCAACGTCACCTTTCTTTATCCATCAAAATTGATTTGTTTTCCCTCCAATTTGTCCCAAAAATGTTAATATGGTGTATAGGTCATAACGTGAGCTTTTTGCGCGAAAAGATTTCCGTCAAATTTTCGGACCAAAAGTGACCATATCGGCATCATCGGCGTCACCTTTCTTTATCCATCAAAAATGATTTGTTTTCGCTCAAATGTGTCCCAAACATGTTTATATGGTGTATAGGTCATAATGTGAGCTTTTTGCGCGAAAAGCTTTCCGTGAAATTTTCGTATCAAAAGTGACCATATCGGCATCATCGGCGTCACCTTTCTTTATCCATCAAAAATGATTTGTTTTCGCTCAAATGTGTCCCAAACATGTTTATACGGTGTATAGGTCATAATGTGAGCTTTTTGCGCGAAAATCTTTCGGTGAAATTTTCGGACCAAAAGTGACCATATCTACATCACCGGCGTCACCTTTCTTTATCCATCAAATATGATTTGTTTTCACTCAAATGTGTCCCAAACATGTTTATATGGTGTATAGGATATAATGTGAGCTTTTTGAGCGAAAAGCTTTCGGTGAAATTTTCGGACCAAAAGTGACCATATCGGCATCATCGTCGTCACCTTTCCTTATCCATCAAAAATGATTTGTTTTCGCTCAAATGTGTCCCAAACATGTTTATATGGTGTATAGGTCATAATGTGAGCTTTTTGAGCGAAAAGCTTTCCGTGAAATTTTCGGACCAAAAGTGACCATATCGGCATCATCAGCGTCACCTTTCTTTATCAATCAAAATTGATTTGTTTTTGCTCAAATGTGTCACAAAAATGTTTATATGGTGTAGAGTTCATAATGGGAGATTTTTGCGCGAAAAGTTTTCCGTGAAATTTTCGAACCAAGAGTGACCATATCGGCATCATCGGCGTCACCTTTCTTTATCCATCAAAAATGATTTGTTTTTGCTCAAATGTGTCCCAAACATGTTTATATGGTGCATAGGTCATAATGTGAGCCTTTTGGGCGAAAAGCTTTCCGTGAAATTTTCGGACCAAAAGTGACCATATCGGCATCACCGGCGTCACCTTTCTTTATCCATCAAAAATGATTTGTTTTCACTCAAATGTCTTCCAAACATGTTTATATGGTGTATAGGTTATAATCTGAGCTTTTTGCGCGATAAGCTTTCCGTGAAATTTTCGGACCGAAAGTGAACATATTGGCATCACCGGCGTCACCTTTCTTTATCCATCAAAATTGAGTGGTTTTCGCTCAAATATGTCCAAAACAAGTTTATATGGTGTATAGGTCATAATGGTAACTTTTTGCGGGAAAAGCTTTCCGTGAAATTTTCGGAACAAAAGTGACCATATCGGCATCATCAACGTTACCTTTCTTTATCCATCAAAATTGATTTGTTTTCCCTCAAATGTGTTTCAAACATGTTATTATGGTGAATAGGTCATAATGTGAGCTTTTTGCGCGAAAAGCTTTCCGTGAAATTTTCGGAACAAAAGTTACCATATCGGCATCATCGGCGTCACCTTTCTTTATCCATCAAATATGATTTGTTTTCGCTCAAATGTGTCCCAAACATGTTTATATGGTGTATAGGTCATAATGTGAGCTCTTTGAGCGAAAAGCTTTTCGTGAAATTTTCTGACCAAGAGTGACCATATCGGCATCATCGGCGTCACCTTTCTTTATCCATCAAAAATGATTTGTTTTCGCTCAAATGTGTCCCAAACATGTTTATATGGTGTATAGGTCATAATGTGAGCCTTTTGGGCGAAAAGCTTTCCGTGAAATTTTCGGACCAAAAGTGACCATATCGGCATCATCGCCGTCACCTTTCCTTATCCATCAAAAATGATTTGTTTTCGCTCAAATGTGTCCGAAGCATGTTTATATGGTGTATAGGTCATAATGTGAGCTTTTTGAGCGAAAAGCTTTCCGTGAAATTTTCGGACCAAAAGTGACAATATCGGCATCATCGGCGTCACCTTTCTTTATCAATCAAAATTGATTTGTTTTTGCTCAAATGTGTCACAAACATGTTTATATGGTGTAGAGTTCATAATGGGAGCTTTTTGCGCGAAAAGCTTTCCGTGAAATTTTCGGACCAAGAGTGACCATATCGGCATCATCGGCGTCACCTTTCTTTATCCATCAAAAATGATTTGTTTTCACTCAAATGTGTCCCAAACATGTTTATATGGTGTATAGGTCATAATCTGAGCTTTTTGCGCGAAAAGCTTTCCCTGAAATTTTCGGACCAAAAGTGACCATATCGGCATCATCGACGTCACCTTTCTTTATCCATCAAAATTGAGTTGTTTTCGCTCAAATGTGTCCAAAACAAGTTTATATGGTGTATAGGTCATAATGGTAACTTTTTGCGGGAAAAGCTTTCCGTGAAATTTTCGGAACAAAAGTAACCATATCGGCATCATCGGCGTCACCTTTCTTTATCCATCAAATATGATTTGTTTTCGCTCAAATGTGTCCCAAACATGTTTATATGGTGTATAGGTCATAATGTGAGCTTTTTGAGCGAAAAGCTTTCCGTGAAATTTTCTGACCAAGAGTGACCATATCGGCATCATCGGCGTCACCTTTCTTTATCCATCAAAAATGATTTGTTTTCGCTCAAATGTGTCCCAAACATGTTTATATGGTGTATAGGTCATAATGTGAGCTTTTTGCGCGAAAAGCTTTCCGTGAAATTTTCGGACCAAAAGTGACCATATCGGCATCATCGGCGTCACCTTTCCTTATCCATCAAAAATGATTTGTTTTCGCTCAAATTTGTCCCAAACATGTTTATATGGTGTATAGGTCATAATGTGAGCTTTTTGAGCGAAAAGCTTTCCGTGAAATTTTCGGACCAAAAGTGACCATATCGGCATCATCGGCGTCACCTTTCCTTATCCATCAAAAATGATTTATTTTCGCTCAAATGTGTCACAAACATGTTTATATGGTGTATAGGTCATAATGTGAGCTTTTTGCGCGAAAACCTTTCCGTAAAATTTTCGGACCAAAAGTGACCATATCGGCATCATCGGCGTCACCTTTCTTTATCCATAAAAAATGATTTGTTTTCGCTCAGATGTGTCCGAAAAATGTTTATATGGTGTATAGGTCATATTGTGAGCTTTTTGAGCGAAAAGCTTTCCGTGAAATTTTCGGACCAAAATTGACCATATCGGCATCACCGGCGTCACCTTTCTTTATCAATCAAAATTGATTTGTTTTTGCTCAAATGTGTCACAAACATGTTTATATGGTGTAGAGTTCATAATGTGAGCTTTTTGCGCGAAAAGGTTTCCGTGAAATTTTCGGACCAAGAGTGATTATATCGGCATCATCGGCGTCACCTTTCTTTATCCATCAAAAATATTTGTTTTCGCTCAAATGTGTCCCAAACATGTTTATATGGTGTATAGGTCTTAATGTGAGCTTTTTGCGCGAAAATCTTTCCGTGAAATTTTCGGATCAAAAGTGACCATATCGGCATCATCGGCGTCACCTTTCTTTATCCATCAAAAATGATTTGTTTTCGCTCAAATGTGTCCCAAACATGTTTATATGGTGTATAGGTCATAATGTGAGCTTTTTGCGCGAAAAGCTTTCCGTGAAATTTTCGGAACAAAAGTGACCATATCGGCATCATCGGCGTCACCTTTCTTTATCCATCAAAAATGATTTGTTTTCGCTCAAATGTGTCCCAAACATGTTTATACGGTGTATAGGTCATAATGTGAGCTTTTTGCGCGAAAATCTTTCAGTGAAATTTTCGGACCAAAAGTGACCATATCTACATCACCGGCGTCACCTTTCTTTATCCATCAAATATGATTTGTTTTCACTCAAATGTGTCCCAAACATGTTTATATGGTGTATAGGATATAATGTGAGCTTTTTGAGCGAAAAGCTTTCGGTGAAATTTTCGGACCAAAAGTGACCATATCGGCATCATCGTCGTCACCTTTCCTTATCCATCAAAAATGATTTGTTTTCGCTCAAATGTGTCCCAAACATGTTTATATGGTGTATAGGTCATAATGTGAGCTTTTTGAGCGAAAAGCTTTCCGTGAAATTTTCGGACCAAAAGTGACCATATCGGCATCATCAGCGTCACCTTTCTTTATCAATCAAAATTGATTTGTTTTTGCTCAAATGTGTCACAAAAATGTTTATATGGTGTAGAGTTCATAATGGGAGATTTTTGCGCGAAAAGTTTTCCGTGAAATTTTCGAACCAAGAGTGACCATATCGGCATCATCGGCGTCACCTTTCTTTATCCATCAAAAATGATTTGTTTTTGCTCAAATGTGTCCCAAACATGTTTATATGGTGCATAGGTCATAATGTGAGCCTTTTGGGCGAAAAGCTTTCCGTGAAATTTTCGGACCAAAAGTGACCATATCGGCATCACCGGCGTCACCTTTCTTTATCCATCAAAAATGATTTGTTTTCACTCAAATGTCTTCCAAACATGTTTATATGGTGTATAGGTTATAATCTGAGCTTTTTGCGCGATAAGCTTTCCGTGAAATTTTCGGACCAAAAGTGAACATATTGGCATCACCGGCGTCACCTTTCTTTATCCATCAAAATTGAGTGGTTTTCGCTCAAATATGTCCAAAACAAGTTTATATGGTGTATAGGTCATAATGGTAACTTTTTGCGGGAAAAGCTTTCCGTGAAATTTTCGGAACAAAAGTGACCATATCGGCATCATCAACGTTACCTTTCTTTATCCATCAAAATTGATTTGTTTTCCCTCAAATGTGTTTCAAACATGTTATTATGGTGAATAGGTCATAATGTGAGCTTTTTGCGCGAAAAGCTTTCCGTGAAATTTTCGGAACAAAAGTAACCATATCGGCATCATCGGCGTCACCTTTCTTTATCCATCAAATATGATTTGTTTTCGCTCAAATGTGTCCCAAACATGTTTATATGGTGTATAGGTCATAATGTGAGCTTTTTGAGCGAAAAGCTTTCCGTGAAATTTTCTGACCAAGAGTGACCATATCGGCATCATCGGCGTCACCTTTCTTTATCCATCAAAAATGATTTGTTTTCGCTCAAATGTGTCCCAAACATGTTTATATGGTGTATAGGTCATAATGTGAGCTTTTTGCGCGAAAAGCTTTCCGTGAAATTTTCGGACCAAAAGTGACCATATCGGCATCATCGGCGTCACCTTTCCTTATCCATCAAAAATGATTTGTTTTCGCTCAAATTTGTCCCAAACATGTTTATATGGTGTATAGGTCATAATGTGAGCTTTTTGAGCGAAAAGCTTTCCGTGAAATTTTCGGACCAAAAGTGACCATATCGGCATCATCGGCGTCACCTTTCCTTATCCATCAAAAATGATTTGTTTTCGCTCAAATGTGTCACAAACATGTTTATATGGTGTATAGGTCATAATGTGAGCTTTTTGCGCGAAAACCTTTCCGTAAAATTTTCGGACCAAAAGTGACCATATCGGCATCATCGGCGTCACCTTTCTTTATCCATCAAAAATGATTTGTTTTCGCTCAGATGTGTCCGAAAAATGTTTATATGGTGTATAGGTCATATTGTGAGCTTTTTGAGCGAAAAGCTTTCCGTGAAATTTTCGGACCAAAATTGACCATATCGGCATCACCGGCGTCACCTTTCTTTATCAATCAAAATTGATTTGTTTTTGCTCAAATGTGTCACAAACATGTTTATATGGTGTAGAGTTCATAATGTGAGCTTTTTGCGCGAAAAGGTTTCCGTGAAATTTTCGGACCAAGAGTGATTATATCGGCATCATCGGCGTCACCTTTCTTTATCCATCAAAAATATTTGTTTTCGCTCAAATGTGTCCCAAACATGTTTATATGGTGTATAGGTCTTAATGTGAGCTTTTTGCGCGAAAAGCTTTCCGTGAAATTTTCGGATCAAAAGTGACCATATCGGCATCATCGGCGTCACCTTTCTTTATCCATCAAAAATGATTTGTTTTCAATCAAATGTGTCCCAAACATGTTTATATGGTGTATAGTTCATAATGAAAGTTTTTTGCGCGAAAAGATTTTCGTGAAATTTTCGGAACAAAAGTGACCATATCGGCATCATCGACGTCACCTTTCTTTATCCATCGAAATTGAGTGGTTTTCGCACAAATATGTCCAAAACAAGTTTATATGGTGTATAGGTCATAATGATAACTTTTTGCGGGAAAAGCTTTCCGTGAAATTTTCGGAACGAAAGTGACCATATCGGCATCATCAACGTTACCTTTCTTTATCCATCAAAATTGATTTGTTTTCCCTCAAATGTGTTTCAAACATGTTATTATGGTGAATAGGTCATAATGTGAGCTTTTTGCGCGAAAAGCTTTCCGTGAAATTTTCGGAACAAAAGTGACCATATCGGCATCATCGGCGTCACCTTTCTTTATCTATCAAATATGATTTGTTTTCGCTCAAATGTGTCCCAAACATGTTTATATGGTGTATAGGTCATAATGTGAGCTTTTTGAGCGAAAACCTTTCCGTGAAATTTTCTGACCAAGAGTGACCATATCGGCATCATCGGCGTCACCTTTCTTTATCCATCAAAAATGATTAGTTTTCGCTCAAATGTGTCCCAAACATGTTTATATGGTGTATAGGTCATAATGTTAGCTTGTTGCGCGAAAAGCTTTCCGTGAAATTTTCGGACCAAAAGTGACCATATCGGCATCATCGCTGTCACCTTTCCTTATCCATCAAAATTGATTTGTTTTTGCTCAAATGTGTCACAAACATGTTTATATGGTGTAGAGTTCATAATGGGAGCTTTTTGCGCGAAAAGCTTTCCGTCAAATTTTCGGACCAAGAGTGACCATATCGGCATCATCGGCGTCACCTTTCTTTATCCATCAAAAAGATTTGTTTTCGCTCAAATGTGTCCCAAAAATGTTTATATGGTGTATAGGTCATAATGTGAGGTTTTTGCGCGAAAAGCTTTCCGTGAAATTTTCGGACCAAAAGTGACCATATCGGCATCACCTGCGTCACCTTTCTTTATCCATCAAAAATGATTTGTTTTCACTCAAATGTGTCCCAAACATGTTTATATGGTGTATAGGTCATAATCTGAACTTTTTGCGCGAAAAGCTTTCCCTGAAATTTTCGGACCAAAAGTTACCATATCGGCATCATCAACGTCACCTTTCTTTATCCATCAAAATTGATTTGTTTTCCCTCCAATGTGTCCCAAAAATGTTAATATGGTGTATAGGTCATAACGTGAGCTTTTTGTGCGAAAAGATTTCCGTCAAATTTTCGGACCAAAAGTGACCATATCGGCATCATCGGCGTCACCTTTCCTTATCCATCAAAAATGATTTGTTTTCGCTCAAATGTGTCCCAAACATGTTTATATGGTGTATAGGTCATAATGTGAGCTTTTTGAGCGAAAAGATTTCCGTGAAATTTTCGGACCAAAAGTGACTATATCGGCATCATCGGCGTCACCTTTCTTTATCAATCAAAATTGATTTGTTTTTGCTCAAATGTGTCACAAACATGTTTATATGGTGTAGAGTTCATAATGGGAGCTTTTTGCGCGAAAAGCTTTCCGTGAAATTTTCGGACCAAGAGTGACCATATCGGCATCATCGGCGTCACCTTTCTTTATCCATCAAAAATGATTTGTTTTCGCTCAAATGTGTCACAAACATTTTTATATGGTGTATAGGTCATAATGTGAGCTTTTTGCGCGAAAAGCTTTCCGTAAAATTTTCGGACCAAAAGTGACCATATCGGCATCATCGGCGTCACCTTTCTTTATCCATCAAAAATGATTTGTTTTCGCTTAGATGTGTCCGAAACATGATTATATGGTGTATAGGTCATAATGTGAGCTTTTTGAGCGAAAAGCTTTCCGTTAAATTTTCGGACCAAAAGTGACAATATCGGCATCACCGGCGTCACCTTTCTTTATCAATCAAAATTGATTTGTTTTTGCTCAAATGTGTCACAAACATGTTTATATGGTGTAGAGTTCATAATGTGAGCTTTTTGCGCAAAAAGCTTTCCGTGAAATTTTCGGACCAAGAGTGATTATATCTGCATCATCGGCGTCACCTTTCTTTATCCATCAAAAAGATTTGTTTTCGCTCAAATGTGTCCCAAACATGTTTATATGGTGTATAGGTCTTAATGTGAGCTTTTTGCGCGAAAAGCTTTCCGTGAAATTTTCGGATCAAAAGTGACCATATCGGCATCATCGGCGTCACCTTTCTTTATCCATCAAATATGATTTGTTTTCACTCAAATTATTCCAAACATGTTTATATGGTGTATAGGTCATAATCTGAGCTTTTTGCGCGAAAAGTTTTCCGTGAAATTTTCGGACCAAAAGTTAACATATTGGCATCACCGGCGTCACCTTTCTTTATCCATCAAAAATGATTTGTTTTCAATCAAATGTGTCCCAAACATGTTTATATGGTGTATAGTTCATAATGAAAGCTTTTCGCTCAAAAGGCTCACATTATGACCTATACACCATATAAACATGTTTGGGACACATTTGAGCGAAAACAAATCATTTTTGATGGATAAAGAAAGGTGACGCCGATGATGCCGATATGGTCACTCTTGGTCCGAAAATTTCACGGAAAACTTTTCGAGCAAAAATCTCCCATTATGAACTCTACACCATATAATCATTTTTGTGACACATTTGAGCAAAAACAAATCAATTTTGATTGATAAAGAAAGGTGACGCCGATGATGCCGATATGGTCACTTTTGTTCCGAAAATTTGACGGAAAGCTTTTCCCGCAAAAAGTTACCATTATGACCTATACACCATATAAACTTGTTTTGGACATATTTGAGCGAAAACCACTCAATTTTGATGGATAAAGAAAGGTGAGGTCGATGATGCCGATATGGTCACTATTGTTCCGAAAATTTCACGGAAAGCTTTTCGCGCAAAAAGCTTTCATTATGAACTATACACCATATAAACATGTTTGGGACACATTTGATTGAAAACAAATCATTTTTGATGGATAAAGAAAGGTGACGCCGATGATGCCGATATGGTCACTCTTGGTCCGAAAATTTCACGGAAAACTTTTGGCGCAAAAATCTCCCATTATGAATTATACACCATATAAACATGTTTGGGACACATTTGAGCGAAAACAAATCATTTTTGATGGATAAAGAAAGGTGACGCCGGTGATGCCGATATGGTCACTTTTGGTCCGAAAATTTCACGGAAAGCTTTTCGCGCAAAAGGCTCACATTATGAACTATACACCATATAAACATGTTTGGGACACATTTGAGCGAAAACAAATCATTTTTCATGGATAAGGAAAGGTGACGCCGATGATGCCGATATGGTCACTTTTGGTCCGAAAATTTCACGGAAAGCTTTTCGCTCAAAAAGCTCCGATTATATCCTATACACCATATAAACATGTTTGGGAAACATTTGAGTGAAAACAAATCATTTTTGATGGATAAAGAAAGGTGACGCCGGTGATGCCGATATGATCACTTTTGGTCCGAAAATTTCACGGAAAGCTTTTCGCGCAAAAGGCTCACATTATGAACTATACACCATATAAACATGTTTGGGACACATTTGAGCGAAAACAAATCATTTTTGATGGATAAAGAAAGGTGACGCCGATGATGCCGATATGGTCACTCTTGGTCCGAAAATTTCACGGAAAACTTTTCGCGCAAAAATCTCCCATTATGAACTCTACACCATATAAACATTTTTGTGACACATTTGAGCAAAAACAAATCAATTTTGATTGATAAAGAAAGGTGACGCCGATGATGCTGATATGGTCACTTTTGGTTCGAAAATTTCACGGAAAGCTTTTCGCTCAAAAAGCTCACATTATGACCTATACACCATATAAACATGTTTGGGACACATTTGAGCGAAAACAAATCATTTTTGATGGATAAGGAAAGGTGACGCCGATGATGCCGATATTGTCACTTTTGGTCCGAAAATTTCACGGAAAGCTTTTCGCTCAAAAAGCTCCGATTATATCCTATACACCATATAAACATGTTTGGGACACATTTGAGTGAAAACAAATCATTTTTAATGGATAAAGAAAGGTGACGCCGATGATGCTGATATGGTCACTTTTGATCCGAAAATTTCACGGAAAGCTTTTCGCGCAATAAGCTCAAATTATGACGTATACACCATATAAACATGTTTGGGACACATTTGAGCGAAAACAAATCATTTTTGATGGATAAAGAAAGGTGATGCCGATGATACCGATATGGTCACTTTTGGTCCGAAAATTTCACGGAAAGTTTTTCCCGCAAAAAGCTCACATTATGACCTATTCACCATAATAACATGTTTGAGACATATTTGAGGGAAAACAAATAAATTTTGATGGATAAAGAAAGGTGACGTTGATGATGCCGATATGGTCACTTTTGTTCCGAAAATTTCACGGAAATCTTTTCGCGCAAAAAACTTTCATTATGAACTATACACCATATAAACATGTTTGGGACACATTTGATTGAAAACAAATCATTTTTGATGGATAAAGAAAGGTGACGCCGGTGATGCCAATATGTTCACTTTTGGTCCGAAAATTTCACGGAAAGCTTTTCGCGCAAATAGCTCAGATTATGACCTATACACCATATAAACATGTTTGGAACACATTTGAGTGAAAACAAATCATTTTTGATGGATAAAGAAAGGTGACGCCGGTGATGCCGATATGATCACTTTTGGTCCGAAAATTTCACGGAAAGATTTTCGCGCAAAAAGCTCACATTATGACCTATACACCATATAAACATGTTTGGAACACATTTGAGTGAAAACAAATCATTTTTGATGGATAAAGAAAGGTGACGCCGATGATTCCGATATGGTCACTTTTGATGCGAAATTTCACGGAAAGCTTTTCGCGCAAAAAGCTCACATTATGACCTATACACCATATAAACATGTTTGGGACACATTTGAGCGAAAACAAATCATTTTTGATGGATAAAGAAAGGTGACGCCGATGATGCCGATATGGTCACTCTTAGTCCTAAAATTTCACGGAAAACTTTTCGCGCAAAAAGCTCACATTATGAACTCTACACCATATAAACATGTTTGTGACACATTTGAGCAAAAACAAATCAATTTTGATTGATAAAGAAAGGTGACGCCGATGATGCCGATATAGTCACTTTTGGTCCGAAAATTTCACGGAAAGCTTTTCGCTCAAAAAGCTCACATTATGACCTATACACCATATAAACATGTTTGGGACACATTTGAGCGAAAACAAATCATTTTTGATGGATAAAGAAAGGTGACGCCGATGATGCCGATATGGTCACTTTTGATCCGAAAATTTCACGGAAAGCTTTTCGCGCAAAAAGCTCAAATTATGACGTATACACCATATAAACATGTTTGGGACACATTTGAGCGAAAATAAATCATTTTTGATGGATAAAGAAAGGTGATGCCGATGATGCCGATATGGTCACTTTTGGTCCGAAAATTTCACGGAAAGTTTTTCGCGCAAAAAGCTCACATTATGACCTATTCACCATAATAACATGTTTGAGACATATTTGAGGGAAAACAAATAAATTTTGATGGATAAAGAAAGGTGACGTTGATGATGCCGATATGGTCACTTTTGTTCCGAAAATTTCACGGAAAGCTTTTCCTGCAAAAAGTTACCATTATGACCTATACACCATATAAACTTGTTTTGGACATATTTGAGCGAAAACCACTCAATTTTGATGGATAAAGAAAGGTGACGTCGATGATGCCGATATGGTCACTTTTGTTCCGAAAATTTCACGGAAAGCTTTTCGCGCAAAAAGCTTTCATTATGAACTATACACCATATAAACATGTTTGGGACACATTTGATTGAAAACCAATCATTTTTGATGGATAAAGAAAGGTGACGCCGGTGATGCCAATATGTTCACTTTTGGTCCGAAAATTTCACGGAAAGCTTTTCGCGCAAAAAGCTCAGATTATGACCTATACACCATATAAACATATTTGGAACACATTTGAGTGAAAACAAATCATTTTTGATGGATAAAGAAAGGTGACGCCGATGATGCCGATATGGTCACTTTTGATCCGAAAATTTCACGGAAAGCTTTTCGCGCAAAAAGCTCACATTATGACCTATACACCATATAAACATGTTTGGGACACATTTGAGCGAAAACAAATCATTTTTGATGGATAAAGAAAGGTGACGCCGATGATGCCGATATGGTCACTTTTGGTCCGAAAATTTGACGGAAATCTTTTCCCGCAAAAAGCTCACATTATGACCTATACACCATATTAACATTTTTGGGACACATTGGAGGGAAAATAAATCAATTTTGATGGATAAAGAAGGGTGACTTTGATGATGCCGATATGGTCACTTTTGTTCCGAAAAATTCACGGAAAGCTTTTCCCGCAAAAAGTTACCATTATGACCTATACACCATATAAACATGTTTGGGACACATTTGAGCGAAAACAAATCATTTTTGATGGATGAAAAAAGGCGACGCCGATGATGCCGATATGGTCACTTTTGGTCCGGAAATTTCAGGGAAAGCTTTTCGCGCAAAAAGCTCAGATTATGACCTATATACCATATAAACATGTTTGGGACACATTTGAGTGAAAACAAATCATTTTTTATGGATAAAGAAAGGTGACGCCGATGATGCCGATATGGTCACTTTTGATCCGAAAATTTCACGGAAAGCTTTTCGCGCTAAAAGCTCACATTATGACGTATACACCATATAAACATGTTTGGGACACATTTGAGCGAAAACAAATCATTTTTGATGGATAAAGAAAGGTGACGCCGATTATGCCGATATGGTTACTCTTGGTCCGAAAATTTCACGGAAAACATTTCGCGCAAAAATCTCCCATTATGAACTATACACCATATAAACATGTTTGGGACACATTTGAGCGAAAACAAATCATTTTTGATGGATAAAGAAAGGTGACGCCGGTGATGCCGATATGGTCACTTTTGGTCCGAAAATTTCACGGAAAGCTTTTCGCTCAAAAAGCTCACATTATGACCTATACACCATATAAACATGTTTGGGACACATTTGAGCGAAAACAAATCATTTTTGATGGATAAGGAAAGGTGACGCCGATGATGCCGATATGGTCACTTTTGGTCCGAAAATTTCACGGAAAGCTTTTCGCTCAAAAAGCTCACATTATGACCTATACACCATATAAACATGATTCGGACACATTTGAGCGAAAACTAATCATTTTTGATGGATAAGGAAAGGTGACGGCGATGATGCCGATATTGTCACTTTTGTTCCGAAAATTTCACGGAAAGGTTTTCGCGCAAAAAGCTCACATTATGACCTATACACCATATAAACATGTTTGGGACACATTTGAGCGAAAACAAATCATTTTTGATGGATAAAGAAAGGTGACGCCGATGATGCCGATATGGTCACTCTTGGTCCTAAAATTTCACGGAAAACTTTTCGCGCAAAAAGCTCCCATTATGAACTCTACACCATATAAACATGTTTGTGACACATTTGAGCAAAAACAAATCAATTTTGATTGATAAAGAAAGGTGACGCCGATGATGCCGATATGGTCACTTTTGGTCCGAAAATTTCACGGAAAGCTTTTCGCTCAAAAAGCTCACATTATGACCTATACACCATATAAACATGTTTGGGACACATCTGAGCGAAAACAAATCATTTTTGATGGATAAGGAAAGGTGACGCCGATGATGCCGATATGGTCACTCTTGGTCCTAAAATTTCACGGAAAACTTTTCGCGCAAAAAGCTCACATTATGAACTCTACACCATATAAACATGTTTGTGACACATTTGAGAAAAAACAAATCAATTTTGATTGATAAAGAAAGGTGACGCCGATGATGCCGATATAGTCACTTTTGGTCCGAAAATTTCACGGAAAGCTTTTCGCTCAAAAAGCTCACATTATGACCTATACACCATATAAACATGTTTGGGACACATCTGAGCGAAAACAAATCATTTTTGATGGATAAGGAAAGGTGACGCCGATGATGCCGATATGGTCACTGTTGGTCCGAAAATTTCACGAGAAGCTTTTCGCTCAAAATGCTCCGATTATATCCTATACACCATATAAACATGTTTGGGACACATTTGATTTAAAACAAATCATTTTTGATGGATAAAGAAAGGTGACGCCGATGATGCCGATATGGTCACTCTTGGTCCGAAAATTTCACGGAAAACTTTTCGAGCAAAAATCTCCCATTATGAACTCTACACCATATAAACATTTTTGTGACACATTTGAGCAAAAACAAATCAATTTTGATTGATAAAGAAAGGTGACGTTGATGATATAGATATGGTCACTTTTGTTCCGAAAATTTCACGGAAAGCTTTTCCCGCAAAAAGTTACCATTATGACCTATACACCATATAAACTTGTTTTGGACATATTTGAGCGAAAACCACTCAATTTTGATGGATAAAGAAAGGTGAGGTCGATGATGCCGATATGGTCACTATTGTTCCGAAAATTTCACGTAAAGCTTTTCGCGCAAAAAGCTTTCATTATGAACTATACACCATATAAACATGTTTGGGACACATTTGATTGAAAACAAATCATTTTTGATGGATAAAGAAAGGTGACGCCGATGATGCCGATATGGTCACTCTTGGTCCGAAAATTTCACGGAAAACTTTTGGCGCAAAAATCTCCCATTATGAATTATACACCACATAAACATGTTTGGGACACATTTGAGCGAAAACAAATCATTTTTGATGGATAAAGAAAGGTGACGCCGATGATGCCGATATGGTCACTTTTGATCCGAAATTTCACGGAAAGCTTTTCACGCAAAAAGCTCACATTATTACCTATACACCATATAAACATGTTTGGGACACATTTGAGCGAAAACAAATCATTTTTGATGGATAAAGAAAGGTGACGCCGATGATGCCGATATGGTCACTCTTGGTCCTAAAATTTCACGGAAAACTTTTCGCGCAAAAAGCTCACATTATGAACTCTACACCATATAAACATGTTTGTGACACATTTGAGCAAAAAGAAATCAATTTTGATTGATAAAGAAAGGTGACGCCGATGATGCCGATATAGTCACTTTTGGTCCGAAAATTTCACGGAAAGCTTTTCGCTCAAAAAGCTCACATTATGACCTATACACCATATAAACATATTTGGGACACATCTGGGCGAAAACAAATCATTTTTGATGGATAAGGAAAGGTGACGCCGATGATGCCGATATGGTCACTTTTGGTCCGAAAATTTCACGAAAAGCTTTTCGCTCAAAATGCTCTGATTATATCCTATACACCATATAAACATGTTTGGGACACATTTGATTTAAAACAAATCATTTTTGATGGATAAAGAAAGGTGACGCCGATGATGCCGATATGGTCACTCTTGGTCCGAAAATTTCACGGAAAACTTTTCGAGCAAAAATCTCCCATTATGAACTCTACACCATATAAACATTTTTGTAACACATTTGAGCAAAAACAAATCAATTTTGATTGATAAAGAAAGGTGACGTTGATGATACAGATATGGTCACTTTTGTTCCGAAAATTTCACGGAAAGCTTTTCCCGCAAAAAGTTACCATTATGACCTATACACCATATAAACTTGTTTTGGACATATTTGAGCGAAAACCACTCAATTTTGAAGGATAAAGAAAGGTGAGGTCGATGATGCCGATATGGTCACTATTGTTCCGAAAATTTCACGGAAAGCTTTTCGCGCAAAAAGCTTTCATTATGAACTATACACCATATAAACATGTTTGGGACACATTTGATTGAAAACAAATCATTTTTGATGGATAAAGAAAGGTGACGCCGATGATGCCGATATGGTCACTCTTGGTCCGAAAATTTCACGGAAAACTTTTGGCGCAAAAATCTCCCATTATGAATTATACACCATATAAACATGTTTGGGACACATTTGAGCGAAAACAAATCATTTTTGATGGATAAAGAAAGGTGACGCCGGTGATGCCGATATGGTCACTTTTGGTCCGAAAATTTCACGGAAAGCTTTTCGCGCAAAAGGCTCACATTATGAACTATACACCATATAAACATGTTTGGGACACATTTGAGCGAAAACAAATCATTTTTGATGGATAAAGAAAGGTGACGCCGATGATGCCGATATGGTCACTCTTGGTCCGAAAATTTCACGGAAAACTTTTCGCGCAAAAATCTCCCATTATGAACTCTACACCATATAAACATTTTTGTGACACATTTGAGCAAAAACAAATCAATTATGATTGATAAAGAAAGGTGACGCCGATGCTGCTGATATGGTCACTTTTGGTCCGAAAATTTCACGGAAAGCTTTTCGCTCAAAAAGCTCACATTATGACCTATACACCATATAAACATGTTTGGGACACATTTGAGCGAAAACAAATCATTTTTGATGGATAAGGAAAGGTGACGCCGATGATGCCGATATGGTTACTTTTGGTCCGAAAATTTCACGGAAAGCTTTTCGCTCAAAAAGCTCCGATTATATCCTATACACCATATAAACATGTTTGGGACACATTTGAGTGAAAACAAATCATTTTTGACGGATAAAGAAAGGTGACGCCGGTGATGCCGATATGATCACTTTTGGTCCGAAAATTTCACCGAAAGATTTTCGCGCAAAAAGCTCACATTATGACCTATGCACCATATAAACATGTTTGGGACACATTTGAGTGAAAACAAATCATTTTTGATGGATAAAGAAAGGTGACGCCGATGATGCCAATATGTTAACTTTTGGTCCGAAAATTTCACGGAAAGCTTTTCGCGCAAAAAGCTCAGATTATGACCTATACACCATATAAACATGTTTGGAACACATTTGAGTGAAAACAAATCATTTTTGATGGATAAAGAAAGGTGACGCCGATGATGCCGATATGGTCACTTTTGATCCGAAATTTCACGGAAAGCTTTTCGCGCAAAAAGCTCACATTATGACCTATACACCATATAAACATGTTTGGGACACATTTGAGCGAAAACAAATCATTTTTGATGGATAAAGAAAGGTGACGCCGATGATGCCGATATGGTCACTCTTGGTCCTAAAATTTCACGGAAAACTTTTCGCGCAAAAAGCTCCCATTATGAACTCTACACCATATAAACATGTTTGTGACACATTTAAGCAAAAACAAATCAATTTTGATTGATAAAGAAAGGTGACGCCGATGATGCCGATATAGTCACTTTTGGTCCGAAAATTTCACGGAAAGCTTTTCGCTGAAAAAGCTCACATTATGACCTATACACCATATAAACATGTTTGGGACACATCTGAGCGAAAACAAATCATTTTTGATGGATAAAGAAAGGTGACGCCGGTGATGCCAATACGTTAACTTTTGGTCCGAAAATTTCACGGAAAGCTTTTCGCGCAAAAAGCTCACATTATGACCTATACACCATATAAACATGTTTGGGACACATTTGAGCGAAAACAAATCATTTTTGATGGATAAAGAAAGGTGACGCCGATGATGCCGATATGGTCACTCTTGGTCCTAAAATTTCACGGAAAACTTTTCGCGCAAAAAGCTCCCATTATGAACTCTACACCATATAAACATGTTTGTGACACATTTAAGCAAAAACAAATCAATTTTGATTGATAAAGAAAGGTGACGCCGATGATGCCGATATAGTCACTTTTGGTCCGAAAATTTCACGGAAAGCTTTTCGCTGAAAAAGCTCACATTATGACCTATACACCATATAAACATGTTTGGGACACATCTGAGCGAAAACAAATCATTTTTGATGGATAAAGAAAGGTGACGCCGGTGATGCCAATACGTTAACTTTTGGTCCGAAAATTTCACGGAAAGCTTTTCGCGCAAACAGCTCAGATTATGACCTATAAACCATATAAACATGTTTGGAATACATTTGAGTGAAAACAAATCATTTTTGATGGATAAAGAAAGGTGACGCCGATGATGCCGATATGGTCTCTTTTGATCCGAAATTTCACGGAAAGCTTTTCGCGCAAAAAGCTCACATTATGACCTATACACCATATAAACATGTTTGGGACACATTTGAGCGAAAACAAATCATTTTTGATGGATAAAGAAAGGTGACGCCGATGATGCCGATATGGTCACTTTTGGTACGAAAATTTGACGGAAATCTTTTCGCGCAAAAAGCTCACGTTATGACCTATAGACCATATTAACATTTTTTGGACACATTGGAGGGAAAACAAATCAATTTTGATGGATAAAGAAAGGTGACGTTGATGATACAGATATGGTCACTTTTGTTCCAAAAATTTCACGGAAAGCTTTTCCCTCAAAAAGTTACCATTATGACCTATACACCATATAAACTTGTTTTGGACACATTTGAGCGAAAACAACTCAATTTTGATGGATAAAGAAAGGTGATGTCGATGATGCCGATATGGTCACTTTTGGTCCGAAAAATTCACGGAAAGCTTTTCGCTCAAAAAGCTCCGATTATATCCTATACATCATATAAACATGTTTGGGACACATTTGAATGAAAACAAATCATTTTTAATGGATAAAGAAAGGTGACGCCGGTGATGCCGATATGATCACTTTTGGTCCGAAAATTTCACCGAAAGATTTTCGCGCAAAAAGCTCACATTATGACCTATACACCATATAAACATGTGTTGGGACACATTTGAGTGAAAACAAATCATTTTTGATGCATAAAGAAAGGTGACGCCGATGATGCCGATATGGTCACTTTTGATCCGAAAATTTCACGGAAAGCTTTTCGGGCAAAAAGTTCACATTATGACGTATACACCATATAAACATGTTTGGGACACATTTGAGCGAAAACAAATCATTTTTGATGGATAAAGAAAGGTGACGCCGATGATGCCGATATGGTCACTTTTGATCCGAAATTTCACGGAAAGCTTTTCGCGCAAAAAGCTCACATTATGACCTATACACCATATAAACATGTTTGGGACACATTTGAGCGAAAACAAATCATTTTTGATGGATAAAGAAAGGTGACGCCGATGATGCCGATATGGTCACTCTTGGTCCTAAAATTTCACGGAAAACTTTTCGCGCAAAAAGCTCCCATTATGAACTCTACACCATATAAACATGTTTGTGACACATTTAAGCAAAAACAAATCAATTTTGATTGATAAAGAAAGGTGACGCCGATGATGCCGATATAGTCACTTTTGGTCCGAAAATTTCACGGAAAGCTTTTCGCTGAAAAAGCTCACATTATGACCTATACACCATATAAACATGTTTGGGACACATCTGAGCGAAAACAAATCATTTTTGATGGATAAAGAAAGGTGACGCCGGTGATGCCAATACGTTAACTTTTGGTCCGAAAATTTCACGGAAAGCTTTTCGCGCAAACAGCTCAGATTATGACCTATACACCATATAAACATGTTTGGAATACATTTGAGTGAAAACAAATCATTTTTGATGGATAAAGAAAGGTGACGCCGATGATGCCGATATGGTCTCTTTTGATCCGAAATTTCATGGAAAGCTTTTCGCGCAAAAAGCTCACATTATGACCTATACACCATATAAACATGTTTGGGACACATTTGAGCGAAAACAAATCATTTTTGATGGATAAAGAAAGGTGACGCCGATGATGCCGATATGGTCACTTTTGGTACGAAAATTTGACGGAAATCTTTTCGCGCAAAAAGCTCACGTTATGACCTATAGACCATATTAACATTTTTTGGACACATTGGAGGGAAAACAAATCAATTTTGATGGATAAAGAAAGGTGACGTTGATGATACAGATATGGTCACTTTTGTTCCAAAAATTTCACGGAAAGCTTTTCCCGCAAAAAGTTACCATTATGACCTATACACCATATAAACTTGTTTTGGACACATTTGAGCGAAAACAACTCAATTTTGATGGATAAAGAAAGGTGATGTCGATGATGCCGATATGGTCACTTTTGGTCCGAAAAATTCACAGAAAGCTTTTCGCTCAAAAAGCTCCGATTATATCCTATACATCATATAAACATGTTTGGGACACATTTGAGTGAAAACAAATCATTTTTAATGGATAAAGAAAGGTGACGCCGGTGATGCCGATATGATCACTTTTGGTCCGAAAATTTCACCGAAAGATTTTCGCGCAAAGAGCTCACATTATGACCTATACACCATATAAACATGTGTTGGGACACATTTGAGTGAAAACAAATCATTTTTGATGCATAAAGAAAGGTGACGCCGATGATGCCGATATGGTCACTTTTGATCCGAAAATTTCACGGAAAGCTTTTCGGGCAAAAAGTTCACATTATGACGTATACACCATATAAACATGTTTGGGACACATTTGAGCGAAAACAAATCATTTTTGATGGATAAAGAAAGGTGACGCCGATGATGCCGATATGGTCACTTTTGATCCGAAATTTCACGGAAAGCTTTTCGCGCAAAAAGCTCACATTATGACCTATACACCATATAAACATGTTTGGGACACATTTGAGCGAAAACAAATCATTTTTGATGGATAAAGAAAGGTGACGCCGATGATGCCGATATGGTCACTCTTGGTCCTAAAATTTCACGGAAAACTTTTCGCGCAAAAAGCTCCCATTATGAACTCTACACCATATAAACATGTTTGTGACACATTTAAGCAAAAACAAATCAATTTTGATTGATAAAGAAAGGTGACGCCGATGATGCCGATATAGTCACTTTTGGTCCGAAAATTTCACGGAAAGCTTTTCGCTGAAAAAGCTCACATTATGACCTATACACCATATAAACATGTTTGGGACACATCTGAGCGAAAACAAATCATTTTTGATGGATAAAGAAAGGTGACGCCGGTGATGCCAATACGTTAACTTTTGGTCCGAAAATTTCACGGAAAGCTTTTCGCGCAAACAGCTCAGATTATGACCTATACACCATATAAACATGTTTGGAACACATTTGAGTGAAAACAAATCATTTTTGATGGATAAAGAAAGGTGACGCCGATGATGCCGATATGGTCACTTTTGATCCGAAATTTCACGGAAAGCTTTTCGCGCAAAAAGCTCACATTATGACCTATACACCATATAAACATGTTTGGGACACATTTGAGCGAAAACAAATCATTTTTGATGGATAAAGAAAGGTGACGCCGATGATGCCGATATGGTCACTTTTGGTACGAAAATTTGACGGAAATCTTTTCGCGCAAAAAGCTCACGTTATGACCTATAGACCATATTAACATTTTTTGGACACATTGGAGGGCAAACAAATCAATTTTGATGGATAAAGAAAGGTGACGTTGATGATACAGATATGGTGATGCGGGACCATCCAAGCTAAGGCCTTACACTCTTGTGAGCTATGCCCTAGCTCAAGAACCGACGAGGCCTCAAGGAATCAATGCAGCCCAAGCCAACAAGCTAAGGCCTTACACTCTTGTGAGCTATGCCCTAGCTCAAGAACCGACGAGGCCTCAAGGAATCAACGCAGCCCAAGCCACGGACCCTTGTTTGGATTGATGCCGAGGTTGTACCGAGCACATGTGCCTACCTTGCTCCGTGAAGACCGGGTCCAAATACTAGCCGTTGACAGCCTTGCTAAGTGCTCAAGTGGCCAGCCATGAAGACCTATTCTTTAGGAGCCATGATTGAAGAAGTCAAGGCCACTTCCTATCTTTTAGGGATTTTATTTGCAATTTCTGAATTTGTTTTAATTTCCATTTAATTTTTTGAATTTCTTGCAATTTTCTGAATTTCTTTTGTTGTCATTTATTTTCAGCCTTTTCTATTTCCATCTAAGGCTATAAATAGCCTCCTAGGCCGGTTGTATTAAAAAAAAAAACCCATATTTGATTAATGACAAGCATTGCTTTGCAAACACATTGTTTCTTGAGGATTCAAGAGAGAGACCGAGAGGATTCTTGGTGAATTGATCTTGCTTGGTTTGTCTTGTGTGTGTCGATCTTCGCTAGTTGATTGGTGCTATCAAGCTTTCACGAGCCCCTTTCTTGTGCTCCTAGGATACGTCCTAGGTTGTGTAAGATCGTAGAGATTGGTTAGCTAGTCGTTGGTTTAGGACTTTGTTCAATTGGGATCAAGGGTCTATTCGCTCGTTCTACCTAGACTTTCTCCTGCCCTATCTATCTTTTTCATTACTATTGTCGAGTCCTTTGAGTCTTTGTCGAGTCATTATTGTCTAACTTGTGTTCTTTGTTTGTTTTGTGCTTGTTGTCGAAGGATCGGGACATCCACGGCTAATCCCCGTATCATATGGTCACTTTTGTTCCAAAAATTTCACGGAAAGCTTTTCCCGCAAAAAGTTACCATTATGACCTATACACCATATAAACTTGTTTTGGACACATTTGAGCGAAAACAACTCAATTTTGATGGATAAAGAAAGGTGATGTCGATGATGCCGATATGGTCACTTTTGGTCCGAAAAATTCACGGAAAGCTTTTCGCTCAAAAAGCTCCGATTATATCCTATGCATCATATAAACATGTTTGGGACACATTTGAGTGAAAACAAATCATTTTTAATGGATAAAGAAAGGTGACGCCGGTGATGCCGATATGATCACTTTTGGTCCGAAAATTTCACCGAAAGATTTTCGCGCAAAAAGCTCACATTATGACCTATACACCATATAAACATGTGTTGGGACACATTTGAGTGAAAACAAATCATTTTTGATGCATAAAGAAAGGTGACGCCGATGATGCCGATATGGTCACTTTTGATCCGAAAATTTCACGGAAAGCTTTTCGGGCAAAAAGTTCACATTATGACGTATACACCATATAAACATGTTTGGGACACATTTGAGCGAAAACAAATCATTTTTGATGGATAAAGAAAGGTGACGCCGATGATGCCGATATGGTCACTTTTGATCCGAAATTTCACGGAAAGCTTTTCGCGCAAAAAGCTCACATTATGACCTATACACCATATAAACATGTGTTGGGACACATTTGAGTGAAAACAAATCATTTCTGATGGATAAAGAAAGGTGACGCCGGTGATGCCGATATGTTAACTTTTGGTCCGAAAATTTCACGGAAAGCTTTTCGCGCAAAAAGCTCACATTATGACCTATACACCGTATAAACATGTTTGGAAAACATTTGAGTGAAAACAAATCATTTTTGATGGATAAAGAAAGGTGACGCCGATGATGCCGATATGGTCACTTTTGATCCGAAATTTCACGGAAAGCTTTTCGCGCAAAAAGCTCACATTATGACCTATACACCATATAAACATGTTTGGGATACATTTGAGCGAAAACAAATCATTTTTGATGGATAAAGAAAGGTGACGCCGATGATGCCGATATGGTCACTCTTGGTCCTAAAATTTCACGGAAAACTTTTCGCGCAAAAAGCTCACATTATGAACTCTACACCATATAAACATGTTTGTGACACATTTGAGAAAAAACAAATCAATTTTGATTGATAAAGAAAGGTGACGCCGATGATGCCGATATAGTCACTTTTGGTCCGAAAATTTCACGGAAAGCTTTTCGCTCAAAAAGCTCACATTATGACCTATACACCATATAAACATGTTTGGGACACATCTGAGCGAAAACAAATCATTTTTGATGGATAAGGAAAGGTGACGCCGATGATGCCGATATGGTCACTGTTGGTCCGAAAATTTCACGAAAAGCTTTTCGCTCAAAATGCTCCGATTATATCCTATACACCATATAAACATGTTTGGGACACATTTGATTTAAAACAAATCATTTTTGATGGATAAAGAAAGGTGACGCCGATGATGCCGATATGGTCACTCTTGGTCCGAAAATTTCACGGAAAACTTTTCGAGCAAAAATCTCCCATTATGAACTCTACACCATATAAACATTTTTGTGACACATTTGAGCAAAAACAAATCAATTTTGATTGATAAAGAAAGGTGACGTTGATGATATAGATATGGTCACTTTTGTTCCGAAAATTTCACGGAAAGCTTTTCCCGCAAAAAGTTACCATTATGACCTATACACCATATAAACTTGTTTTGGACATATTTGAGCGAAAACCACTCAATTTTGATGGATAAAGAAAGGTGAGGTCGATGATGCCGATATGGTCACTATTGTTCCGAAAATTTCACGGAAAGCTTTTCGCGCAAAAAGCTTTCATTATGAACTATACACCATATAAACATGTTTGGGACACATTTGATTGAAAACAAATCATTTTTGATGGATAAAGAAAGGTGACGCCGATGATGCCGATATGGTCACTCTTGGTCCGAAAATTTCACGGAAAACTTTTGGCGCAAAAATCTCCCATTATGAATTATACACCACATAAACATGTTTGGGACACATTTGAGCGAAAACAAATCATTTTTGATGGATAAAGAAAGGTGACGCCGATGATGCCGATATGGTCACTTTTGATCCGAAATTTCACGGAAAGCTTTTCGCGCAAAAAGCTCACATTATTACCTATACACCATATAAACATGTTTGTGACACATTTGAGCGAAAACAAATCATTTTTGATGGATAAAGAAAGGTGACGCCGATGATGCCGATATGGTCACTCTTGGTCCTAAAATTTCACGGAAAACTTTTCGCGCAAAAAGCTCACATTATGAACTCTACACCATATAAACATGTTTGTGACACATTTGAGCAAAAACAAATCAATTTTGATTGATAAAGAAAGGTGACGCCGATGATGCTGATATAGTCACTTTTGGTCCGAAAATTTCACGGAAAGCTTTTCGCTCAAAAAGCTCACATTATGACCTATACACCATATAAACATATTTGGGACACATCTGAGCGAAAACAAATCATTTTTGATGGATAAGGAAAGGTGACGCCGATGATGCCGATTGATACGGGGATTAGCCGTGGATGTCCCGATCTTTCGACAACAAGCACAAAACAAACAAAGAACACAAGTTAGACAATAATGACTCGACAACGACTCAAAGGACTCGACAATGGTAATGAAAAAGATAGATAGGGCAGGAGAAAGTCTAGGTAGAACGAGCGAATAGACCCTTGATCCCAATTGAACAAAGTCCTAAACCAACGACTAGCTAACCAATCTCTACGATCTTACACAACCTAGGACGTATCCTAGGAGCACAAGAAAGGGGCTCGTGAAAGCTTGATAGCACCAATCAACTAGCGAAGATCGATACACACAAGACAAACCAAGCAAGATCAATTCACCAAGAATCCTCTCGGTCTCTCTCTTGAATCCTCAAGAAACAATGTGTTTGCAAAGCAATGCTTTTCATTAATCAAAGATGGGTTTGTTGCCTAATACAACCGGCCTAGGAGGCTATTTATAGGCTTAGATGGAAATAGAAAAGGCTGAAAATAAATGACAACAAAAGAAATTCAGAAAATTGCAAGAAATTCAGAAAATTAAATGGAAATTAAAACAAATTCAGAAATTGCAAATAAAATCCCTAAAAGATAGGAAGTGGCCTTGACTTCTTCAATCATGGCTCCTAAAGAATAGGTCTTCATGGCTGGCCACTTGAGCACTTAGCAAGGCTGTCAACGGCTAGTATTTGGACCCGGTCTTCATGGAGCAAGGTAGGCACATGTGCTCGGTACAAACTCGGCATCAATCCAAACAAGGGTCCGTGGCTTGGCTGCGTTGATTCCTTGAGGCCTCGTTGGTTCTTGAGCTAGGGCATAGCTCACAAGAGTGTAAGGCCTTAGCTTGGATGGTCCCGCATCAACCTCCCCTTCTTGGAAAGGATTCGACCACGAATCCAAGTTCTTGTCCACGAACTCCCTCTTGGCGGCAAGGAACACTTTTGATGGCACTGACCCTCCACTTTCCTTCTTCTTCTGAAACTCCCCGGCTACTTGAGTAGGGGTCATTGGCTTTAGAGTGAAGTTCATGCCCTTATACTCAAAGGAATAGCGGTTAGTTAATTTTCGATCAAATTGCCATGGACGACCAAAAAGTAAGTGAGAAGCTTGCATAGGTACTATATCACAAAAAACATCATCTTCATAATGTCCTAGCTTAAAAGAAACCTTAACTTGCTTATTCACTTTTAATGCGCCGCAATCATTCATCCAATGCAATTTATAGGGGCTAGGGTGGTGTATAGTGGAAAGTTGTAGTTTTTCAACCAATTCAGTGCTAGCAAGATTACAACAACTTCCACCATCAATAATGACATTACAAACCTTACCCTTTACTAAGCATATAGTATGAAATAAGTTCTCTCGTTGGTTATCATCACATGGAGTTGGATTGACATGCAAAGCTCTCCTCACAATCAAACTTTCACCATGTTCATACTCAATGCATTCATCATCACAATCATCATAGGAATTTAAGATAGGATCACAATCAACATGCAAACACTCATCATTTTCATGCTCAATTTCAGAATTGGTGTTGCCTAAGTGATCAACCATGAGAGCTTTCCTATGTGGGCAATCTTTCATCATGTGGCCTCTATCTTGGCACTTGAAACACACAATTTCCCTATTTCGCAAATTAGAAGGGTTAGGGGTACCTCCTTTAGGGTTACCGAGAGGGTTAGGTGGCTTGGCACTCGATATGGCTTGAACTCCTCCTCGATTCCCTTGCTCTCCTCCATTACCGAGACTAGGCTTCTCCCTTGGTGCTAGGGCATCTCGGCCATATGGCTGCGTGCTTGAGCTTCGGTTTCCTTGAGCTCCTAAGCTTCTTGCCTTCAATTTCCTATCAACCTTCACGGCTAAATGTAAGAGATCAATGCTAGTATTATAAGGATAACAATCAACTTCTCTAGCTAAGTAAGGGTGTAGGATTCTTAAGAACCGAGCATTGGTGTCTTCCTCATCTTCTACCACGTTTGCCCTTGCCATAGCCAATTGCATGGCATTGAATGCTTCCTCCACACTCATGGAACCTTGCTTGAGGTTCTCAAGCCGCTGCTTGAGTTCCCTAGCGTAGTGTTGAGGGATGAATCGTGCCCTCATGAGTGCCTTCATTTGTTCCCACGTGGCTACGGGTGCGTCTAGGGCTCTTCTCCTTTCCTTCACAAGGGTATCCCACCATATTAGTGCAAAACCGCTAAATTCAAGGGTGGCTAGTTGTTGTACCTTCTTGTAATCGGTGAAGTTGTGGCAGCTCCAAATGTGCTCGATCTTGGTCTCCCATTCGAGGTAAGTGTCCGGATCGCACTTTCCCTCAAAAGGTGGGATTGTGACCTTGACCTTGCCAATTCCGTCTTGCTCGGGCTCTCGGGGCCTCCGTGGACGGGGTCCTTGTTCATGCCTTCTCGATTGGCGCTCCCATTGATCCTCTTCTTCTTGGAAACCCTCAAAGTGTTCATAGGGCTCAAAGTCATCCTGCACATCACGAAAATGATTAAAACGACCACGCCTCTCACGAGGAGGTGGGTTCTCTTCAGGTGGAGTATTTCGTGCATAAATAGGAGTTGTAGGAGGATCTTCCCAGTTGTCTTGGGTGTGCTCCGGGGGTGGAACGCGGCTGTGATGTCCGGAAGCCGAAGGCTGGCCTTGGGGTGCCCTAGGCATCTCCGTGGACGTCGAAGGGCGTGCCTCTAGGGCTGCCATCCTTTCCATCAACGTCGTGATGTTGTTGTTCATTTTGTTCAACATGTTGAACAACTCCGGGGAAATGGGCTCGGAAGTCTCCGACCTTGGTGATTTGTTACCTATAGTCATCACAACTCAAACAACACGTAAATAGGTTAAGGTTAGACAAAACAAAAACTTCCTCACAAGTGTTTGCTCTCGGCACTCCTCTCCCTTTGGTGCTGAAATGCTTGTTGTTGCAATTTGTCTTACGATAGTCAATCACTCAAGCTAGTCAAAAGGACAATAAAAAATCCTCTAACCAAAAGAGATTAGCTAGACAATCAATGATAAGATTCCAAGCTGAAAATTTCAGAAATGAATCAAAGAAAGTGAGATCAAGAGATAATAGAAACAAGGGACAAGAATAAAATGGTAAGAAAGGACTAAGCACAAAACTTGATCAAATCAACCTTGTCTAACCTTCAAACTACAAGCAAGATAGTTGTTGGTAGGCTAAGGATAGGTTGAATGGTAAGATGGTGTTTAGGCTTTCTTGGCTCACAATGGCTCTTGTTCACTTGCAATGCTTACTCTTGCACTTCTGTTGTACACTTAGAACAATCAACAACAATGCAACTCAAATCTGATTTTTTTTTTTGAATTCTTTTTCTTTCTTTCTTCTCTTTTTTTTTTCACTGTCGACTTCTCTTTCTTTTTTTTTTTTGAAGTCTGATTTTTTTTTTTGACTCTCAGAAATTAAATAACAAATGAAAAATCTGAAAAATGAAAATAAAAGAGACCTTGTAACTAATAGAGCTGTTGGGATAGAAGTGTGGCTAAAAAATAGGAGCTGGAAATGGTATGGCTAAAATGTAGGGATTTTTTTTTTTGACTTTTTCTTTTGAATTTCAGAAAATAGCAAAAATAGAAGACCAAAAATCTGATTTTTCTTGGTGGTGATGAAAGGGTGGTCGAATGGTGGTCTGATGGTGGTGATAGGGTGGCGGTATGGTGGTGATGAATTGGTGATGGGGTCGGTAGAAGGTAATGCCTAAGCAAACCAACAACAACCAATGCTAATAGTAAGAAAAATCAAACAAAAGAAGAGATGATCAAACCTTGCACTCCAATGGAGTTTTTGAGCTTTTTGATGATGACAATGGAGATGAGACACTTGATGTCGGTAGCCGAAGCTCTGATACCAATTTGATACGGGGATTAGCCGTGGATGTCCCGATCTTTCGACAACAAGCACAAAACAAACAAAGAACACAAGTTAGACAATAATGACTCGACAACGACTCAAAGGACTCGACAATGGTAATGAAAAAGATAGATAGGGCAGGAGAAAGTCTAGGTAGAACGAGCGAATAGACCCTTGATCCCAATTGAACAAAGTCCTAAACCAACGACTAGCTAACCAATCTCTACGATCTTACACAACCTAGGACGTATCCTAGGAGCACAAGAAAGGGGCTCGTGAAAGCTTGATAGCACCAATCAACTAGCGAAGATCGATACACACAAGACAAACCAAGCAAGATCAATTCACCAAGAATCCTCTCGGTCTCTCTCTTGAATCCTCAAGAAACAATGTGTTTGCAAAGCAATGCTTTTCATTAATCAAAGATGGGTTTGTTGCCTAATACAACCGGCCTAGGAGGCTATTTATAGGCTTAGATGGAAATAGAAAAGGCTGAAAATAAATGACAACAAAAGAAATTCAGAAAATTGCAAGAAATTCAGAAAATTAAATGGAAATTAAAACAAATTCAGAAATTGCAAATAAAATCCCTAAAAGATAGGAAGTGGCCTTGACTTCTTCAATCATGGCTCCTAAAGAATAGGTCTTCATGGCTGGCCACTTGAGCACTTAGCAAGGCTGTCAACGGCTAGTATTTGGACCCGGTCTTCATGGAGCAAGGTAGGCACATGTGCTCGGTACAAACTCGGCATCAATCCAAACAAGGGTCCGTGGCTTGGCTGCGTTGATTCCTTGAGGCCTCGTTGGTTCTTGAGCTAGGGCATAGCTCACAAGAGTGTAAGGCCTTAGCTTGGATGGTCCCGCATCACCGATATGGTCACTTTTGGTCCGAAAATTTCACGAAAAGCTTTTCGCTCAAAATGCTCTGATTATATCCTATACACCATATAAACATGTTTGGGACACATTTGATTTAAAACAAATCATTTTTGATGGATAAAGAAAGGTGACGCCGATGATGCCGATATGGTCACTCTTGGTCCGAAAATTTCACGGAAAACTTTTCGAGCAAAAATCTCCCATTATGAACTCTACACCATATAAACATTTTTGTGACACATTTGAGCAAAAACAAATAAATTTTGATTGATAAAGAAAGGTGACGTTGATGATACAGATATGGTCACTTTTGTTCCGAAAATTTCACGGAACGCTTTTCCCGCAAAAAGTTACCATTATGACCTATACACCATATAAACTTGTTTTGGACATATTTGAGCGAAAACCACTCAATTTTGATGGATAAAGAAAGGTGAGGTCGATGATGCCGATATGGTCACTATTGTTCCGAAAATTTAACGGAAAGCTTTTCGCGCAAAAAGCTTTCATTATGAACTATACACCATATAAACATGTTTGGGACACATTTGATTGAAAACAAATCATTTTTGATGGATAAAGAAAGGTGACGCCGATGATGCCGATATGGTCACTCTTGGTCCGAAAATTTCACGGAAAACTTTTGGCGCAAAAATCTCCCATTATGAATTATACACCATATAAACATGTTTGGGACACATTTGAGCGAAAACAAATCATTTTTGATGGATAAAGAAAGGTGACGCCGGTGATGCCGATATGGTCACTTTTGGTCCGAAAATTTCACGGAAAGCTTTTCGCGCAAAAGGCTCACATTATGAACTATACACCATATAAACATGTTTGGGACACATTTGAGCGAAAACAAATCATTTTTGATGGATAAAGAAAGGTGACGCCGATGATGCCGATATGGTCACTCTTGGTCCGAAAATTTCACGGAAAACTTTTCGCGCAAAAATCTCCCATTATGAACTCTACACCATATAAACATTTTTGTGACACATTTGAGCAAAAACAAATCAATTATGATTGATAAAGAAAGGTGACGCCGATGATGCTGATATGGTCACTTTTGGTCCGAAAATTTCACGGAAAGCTTTACGCTCAAAAAGCTCACATTATGACCTATACACCATATAAACATGTTTGGGACACATTTGAGCGAAAACAAATCATTTTTGATGGATAAGGAAAGGTGACGCCGATGATGCCGATATGGTCACTTTTGGTCCGAAAATTTCACGGAAAGCTTTTCGCTCAAAAAGCTCCGATTATATCCTATACACCATATAAACATGTTTGGGACACATTTGAGTGAAAACAAATCATTTTTGATGGATAAAGAAAGGTGACACCGGTGATGCCGATATGATCACTTTTGGTCCGAAAATTTCACCGAAAGATTTTCGCGCAAAAAGCTCACATTATGACCTATACACCATATAAACATGTTTGGGACACATTTGAGTGAAAACAAATCATTTTTGATGGATAAAGAAAGGTGACGCCGATGATGCCAATATGTTAACTTTTGGTCCGAAAATTTCACGGAAAGCTTTTCGCGCAAAAAGCTCAGATTATGACCTATACACCATATAAACATGTTTGGAACACATTTGAGTGAAAACAAATCATTTTTGATGGATAAAGAAAGGTGACGCCGATGATGCCGATATGGTCACTTTAGATCCGAAATTTCACGGAAAGCTTTTCGCGCAAAAAGCTCACATTATGACCTATACACCATATAAACATGTTTGGGACACATTTGAGCGAAAACAAATCATTTTTGATGGATAAAGAAAGGTGACGCCGATGATGCCGATATGGTCACTCTTGGTCCTAAAATTTCACGGAAAACTTTTCGCGCAAAAAGCTCCCATTATGAACTCTACACCATATAAACATGTTTGTGACACATTTAAGCAAAAACAAATCAATTTTGATTGATAAAGAAAGGTGACGCCGATGATGCCGATATAGTCACTTTTGGTCCTAAAATTTCACGGAAAGGTTTTCGCTGAAAAAGCTCACATTATGACCTATACACCATATAAACATGTTTGGGACACATCTGAGCGAAAACAAATCATTTTTGATGGATAAAGAAAGGTGACGCCGGTGATGCCAATATGTTAACTTTTGGTCCGAAAATTTCACGGAAAGCTTTTTGCGCAAAAAGCTCAGATTATGACCTATACACCATATAAACATGTATGGAACACATTTGAGTGAAAACAAATCATTTTTGATGGATAAAGAAAGGTGACGCCGATGATGCCGATATGGTCACTTTTGATCCGAAATTTCACGGAAAGCTTTTCGCGCAAAAAGCTCACATTATGACCTATACACCATATAAACATGTTTGGGACACATTTGAGCGAAAACAAATCATTTTTGATGGATAAAGAAAGGTGACGCCGATGATGCCGATATGGTCACTTTTGGTACGAAAATTTGACGGAAATCTTTTCGCGCAAAAAGCTCACGTTATGACCTATAGACCATATTAACATTTTTTGGACACATTGGAGGGAAAACAAATCAATTTTGATGGATAAAGAAAGGTGACGTTGATGATACAGATATGGTCACTTTTGTTCCAAAAATTTCACGGAAAGCTTTTCCCGCAAAAAGTTACCATTATGACCTATACACCATATAAACTTGTTTTGGACACATTTGAGCGAAAACAACTCAATTTTGATGGATAAAGAAAGGTGATGTCGATGATGCCGATATGGTCACTTTTGTTCCGAAAAATTCACGGAAAGCTTTTCGCTCAAAAAGCTCCGATTATATCCTATACATCATATAAACATGTTTGGGACACATTTGAGTGAAAACAAATCATTTTTAATGGATAAAGAAAGGTGACGCCGGTGATTCCGATATGATCACTTTTGGTCCGAAAATTTCACCGAAAGATTTTCGCGCAAAAAGCTCACATTATGACCTATACACCATATAAACATGTGTTGGAACACATTTGAGTGAAAACAAATCATTTTTGATGAATAAAGAAAGGTGACGCCGATGATGCCGATATGGTCACTTTTGATCCGAAAATTTCACGGAAAGCTTTTCGCGCAAAAAGCTCACATTATGACGTATACACCATATAAACATGTTTGGGACACATTTGAGCGAAAACAAATCATTTTTGATGGATAAAGAAAGGTGACGCCGATGATGCCGATATGACCACTCTTGGTCCGAAAATTTCACGGAAAACTTTTCGCGCAAAAATCTCCCATTATGAACTCTACACCATATAAACATTTTTGTGACACATTTGAGCAAAAACAAATCAATTTTGATGGATAAAGAAAGGTGACGTTGATGATGCCGATATGGTCACTTTTGTTCCAAAAATTTCACGGAAAGCTTTTCCCGCAAAAAGTTACCATTATGACCTATACACCATATAAACTTGTTTTGGACATATTTAAGCGAAAACCACTCAATTTTGATGGATAAAGAAAGGTGACGTCGATGATGCCGATATGGTCACTTTTGTTCCGAAAATTTCACGGAAAGCTTTTCGCGCAAAAAGCTTTCATTATGAACTATACACCATATAAACATGTTTGGGACACATTTGCTTGAAAACAAATCATTTTTGATGGATAAAGAAAGGTGACGCCGGTGATGCCAATATGTTCACTTTTGGTCCGAAAATTTCACGGAAAGCTTTTCGCGCAAAAAGCTCAGATTATGACCTATACACCATATAAACATGTTTGGAACACATTTGAGTGAAAACAATTCATTTTTGATGGATAAAGAAAGGTGACGCCGGTGATGCCGATATGGTCACTTTTGGTCCGAAAATTTCACGGAAAGCTTTTCGCGCAAAAGGCTCACATTATGACCAATACACCATATAAACATGTTTGGGACACATTTGAGCGAAAACAAATCATTTTTGATGGATAAAGAAAGGTGACGCCGATGATGCCGATATGGTAACTCTTGGTCCGAAAATTTCACGGAAAACTTTTCGCGCAAAAATCTCCCATTATGAACTCTACACCATATAAACATTTTTGTGACACATTTGAGCAAAAACAAATCAATTTTGATTGATAAAGAAAGGTGACGCCGATGATGCCGATATGGTCACTTTTGATCCGAAAATTTCACGGAAAGCTTTTCGCTCAAAAAGCTCACATTATGACCTATACACCATATAAACATGTTTGGGACACATTTGAGTGAAAACAAATCATTTTTGATGGATAAAGAAAGGTGACGCCGATGATGCCGATATGGTCACTTTTGATCCGAAATTTCACGGAAAGCTTTTCGCGCAAAAAGCTCACATTATGACCTATACACCATATAAACATGTTTGTGACACATTTGAGCGAAAACAAATCATTTTTGATGGATAAAGAAAGGTGACGCCGATGATGCCGATATGGTCACTTTTGGTACGAAAATTTGACGGAAATCTTTTCGCGCAAAAAGCTCACGTTATGACCTATAGACCATATTAACATTTTTTTGACACATTGGAGGGAAAACAAATCAATTTTGATGGATAAAGAAAGGTGACGTTGATGATACAGATATGGTCACTTTTGTTCCAAAAATTTCACAGAAAGCTTTTCCCGCAAAAAGTTACCATTATGACCTATACACCATATAAACTTGTTTTGGACACATTTGAGCGAAAACAACTCAATTTTTATGGATAAAGAAAGGTGATGTCGATGATGCCGATATGGTCACTTTTGGTCCGAAAAATTCACGGAAAGCTTTTCGCTCAAAAAGCTCCGATTATATCCTATACATCATATAAACATGTTTGGGACACATTTGAGTGAAAACAAATCATTTTTAATGGATAAAGAAAGGTGACGCCGGTGATGCTGATATGATCACTTTTGGTCCGAAAATTTCACCGAAAGATTTTCGCGCAAAAAGCTCACATTATGACCTATACACCATATAAACATGTGTTGGGACACATTTGAGTGAAAACAAATCATTTTTGATGCATAAAGAAAGGTGACGCCGATGATGCCGATATGGTCACTTTTGATCCGAAAATTTCCACGAAAGCTTTTCGCGCAAAAAGCTCACATTATGACGTATACACCATATAAACATGTTTGGGACACATTTGAGCGAAAACAAATCATTTTTGATGGATAAAGAAAGGTGACGCCGATGATGCCGATATGGTCACTCTTGGTCCGAAAATTTCACGGAAAACTTTTCGCGCAAAAATCTCCCATTATGAACTCTACACCATATAAACATTTTTGTGACACATTTGAGCCAAAACAAATCAATTTTGATGGATAAAGAAAGGTGACGTTGATGATGCCGATATGGTCACTTTTGTTCCAAAAATTTCACGGAAAGCTTTTCCCGCAAAAAGTTACCATTATGACCTATACACCATATAAACTTGTTTTGGACATATTTAAGCGAAAACCACTCAATTTTGATGGATAAAGAAAGGTGACGTCGATGATGCCGATATGGTCACTTTTGTTCCGAAAATTTCACGGAAAGCTTTTCGCGCAAAAAGCTTTCATTATGAACTATACACCATATAAACATGTTTGGGACACATTTGATTGAAAACAAATCATTTTTGATGGATAAAGAAAGGTGACGCCGGTGATGCCAATATGTTCACTTTTGGTCCGAAAATTTCACGGAAAGCTTTTCGCGCAAAAAGCTCAGATTATGACCTATACACCATATAAACATGTTTGGAACACATTTGAGTGAAAACAATTCATTTTTGATGGATAAAGAAAGGTGACGCCGGTGATGCCGATATGGTCACTTTTGGTCCGAAAATATCACGGAAAGCTTTTCGCGCAAAAGGCTCACATTATGACCAATACACCATATAAACATGTTTGGGACACATTTGAGCGAAAACAAATCATTTTTGATGGATAAAGAAAGGTGACGCCGATGATGCCGATATGGTCACTCTTGGTCCGAAAATTTCACGGAAAACATTTCGCGCAAAAATCTCCCATTATGAACTCTACACCATATAAACATTTTTGTGACACATTTGAGCAAAAACAAATCAATTTTGATTGATAAAGAAAGGTGACGCCGATGATGCCGATATGGTCACTTTTGATCCGAAAATTTCACGGAAAGCTTTTCGCTCAAAAAGCTCACATTATGACCTATACACCATATAAACATGTTTGGGACACATTTGAGTGAAAAAAAATCATTTTTGATGGATAAAGAAAGGTGACGCCGATGATGCCGATATGGTCACTTTTGATCCGAAATTTCACGGAAAGCTTTTCGCGCAAAAAGCTCACATTATGACCTATACACCATATAAACATGTTTGGGACACATTTGAGCGAAAACAAATCATTTTTGATGGATAAAGAAAGGTGACGCCGATGATGCCGATATGGTCACTCTTGGTCCTAAAATTTCACGGAAAACGTTTCGCGCAAAAAGCTCCCATTATGAACTCTACACCATATAAACATGTTTGTGACACATTTAAGCAAAAAAAATCAATTTTGATTGATAAAGAAAGGTGACGCCGATGATGCCGATATAGTCACTTTTGGTCCGAAAATTTCACGGAAAGCTTTTCGCTGAAAAAGCTCACATTATGACCTATACACCATATAAACATGTTTGGGACACATCTGAGCGAAAACAAATCATTTTTGATGGATAAAGAAAGGTGACGCCGGTGATGCCAATATGTTAACTTTTGGTCCGAAAATTTCACGGAAAGCATTTCGCGCAAAAAGCTCAGATTATGACCTATACACCATATAAACATGTTTGGAACACATTTGAGTGAAAACAAATCATTTTTGATGGATAAAGAAAGGTGACGCCGATGATGCCGATATGGTCACTTTTGATCCGAAATTTCACGGAAAGCTTTTCGCGCAAAAAGCTCACATTATGACCTATACACCATATAAACATGTTTGGGACACATTTGAGCGAAAACAAATCATTTTTGATGGATAAAGAAAGGTGACGCCGATGATGCCGATATGGTCACTTTTGGTACGAAAATTTGACGGAAATCTTTTCGCGCAAAAAGCTCACGTTATGACCTATAGACCATATTAACATTTTTTGGACACATTGGAGGGAAAAAAAATCAATTTTGATGGATAAAGAAAGGTGACGTTGATGATACAGATATGGTCACTTTTGTTCCAAAAATTTCACGGAAAGCTTTTCCCGCAAAAAGTTACCATTATGACCTATACACCATATAAACTTGTTTTGGACACATTTGAGCGAAAACAACTCAATTTTGATGGATAAAGAAAGGTGATGTCGATGATGCCGATATGGTCACTTTTGGTCCGAAAAATTCACGGAAAGCTTTTCGCTCAAAAAGCTCCGATTATATCCTATACATCATATAAACATGTTTGGGACACATTTGAGTGAAAACAAATCATTTTTAATGGATAAAGAAAGGTGACGCCGGTGATGCCGATATGATCACTTTTGGTCCGAAAATTTCACCGAAAGATTTTCGCGCAAAAAGCTCACATTATGACCTATACACCATATAAACATGTGTTGGGACACATTTGAGTGAAAACAAAACATTTTTGATGCATAAAGAAAGGTGACGCCGATGATGCCGATATGGTCACTTTTGATCCGAAAATTTCACGGAAAGCTTTTCGCGCAAAAAGCTCACATTATGACGTATACACCATATAAACATGTTTGGGACACATTTGAGCGAAAACAAATCATTTTTGATGGATAAAGAAAGGTGACGCCGATGATGCCGATATGGTCACTCTTGGTCCGAAAATTTCACGGAAAACTTTTCGCGCAAAAATCTCCCATTATGAACTCTACACCATATAAACATTTTTGTGACACATTTGAGCAAAAACAAATCAATTTTGATGGATAAAGAAAGGTGACGTTGATGATGCCGATATGGTCACTTTTGTTCCAAAAATTTCACGGAAAGCTTTTCCCGCAAAAAGTTACCATTATGACCTATACACCATATAAACTTGTTTTGGACATATTTAGGCGAAAACCACTCAATTTTGATGGATAAAGAAAGGTGACGTCGATGATGCCAATATGGTCACTTTTGTTCCGAAAATTTCACGGAAAGCTTTTCGCGCAAAAAGCTTTCATTATGAACTATACACCATATAAACATGTTTTGGACACATTTGATTAAAAACAAATCATTTTTGATGGATAAAGAAAGGTGACGCCGGTGATGCCAATATGTTCACTTTTGGTCCGAAAATTTCACGGAAAGCTTTTCGCGCAAAAAGCTCAGATTATGACCTATACACCATATAAACATGTTTGGAACACATTTGAGTGAAAACAATTCATTTTTGATGGATAAAGAAAGGTGACGCCGGTGATGCCGATATGGTCACTTTTGGTCCGAAAATTTCACGGAAAGCTTTTCGCGCAAAAAGCTCACATTATGACCAATACACCATATAAACATGTTTGGGACACATTTGAGCGAAAACAAATCATTTTTGATGGATAAAGAAAGGTGACGCCGATGATGCCGATATGGTCACTCTTGGTCCGAAAATTTCACGGAAAACTTTTCGCGCAAAAATCTCCCATTATGAACTCTACACCATATAAACATTTTTGTGACACATTTGAGCAAAAACAAATCAATTCTGATTGATAAAGAAAGGTGACGCCGATGATGCCGATATGGTCACTTTTGATCCGAAAATTTCACGGAAAGCTTTTCGCTCAAAAAGCTCACATTATGACCTATACACCATATAAACATGTTTGGGACACATTTGAGTGAAAACAAATCATTTTTGATGGATAAAGAAAGGTGACGCCGATGATGCCGATATGGTCACTTTTGATCCGAAATTTCACGGAAAGCTTTTCGCGCAAAAAGCTCACATTATGACCTATACACCATATAAACATGTTTGGGACACATTTGAGCGAAAACAAATCATTTTTGATGGATAAAGAAAGGTGACGCCGATGATGCCGATATGGTCACTTTTGGTACGAAAATTTGACGGAAATCTTTTCGCGCAAAAAGCTCACGTTATGACCTATAGACCATATTAACATTTTTTGGACACATTGGAGGGAAAACAAATCAATTTTGATGGATAAAGAAAGGTGACGTTGATGATACAGATATGGTCACTTTTGTTCCAAAAATTTCACGGAAAGCTTTTCCCGCAAAAAGTTACCATTATGACCTATACACCATATAAACTTGTTTTGGACACATTTGAGCGAAAACAACTCAATTTTGATGGATAAAGAAAGGTGATGTCGATGATGCCGATATGGTCACTTTTGGTCCGAAAAATTCACGGAAAGCTTTTCGCTCAAAAAGCTCCGATTATATCCTATACATCATATAAACATGTTTGGGACACATTTGAGTGAAAACAAATCATTTTTAATGGATAAAGAAAGGTGACGCCGGTGATGCCGATATGATCACTTTTGGTCCGAAAATTTCACCGAAAGATTTTCGCGCAAAAAGCTCACATTATGACCTATACACCATATAAACATGTGTTGGGACACATTTGAGTGAAAACAAATCATTTTTGATGCATAAAGAAAGGTGACGCCGATGATGCCGATATGGTCACTTTTGATCCGAAAATTTCACGGAAAGCTTTTCGCGCAAAAAGCTCACATTATGACGTATACACCATATAAACATGTTTGGGACTCATTTGAGCGAAAACAAATCATTTTTGATGGATAAAGAAAGGTGACGCCGATGATGCCGATATGGTCACTCTTGGTCCGAAAATTTCACGGAAAACTTTTCGCGCAAAAATCTCCCATTATGAACTCTACACCATATAAACATTTTTGTGACACATTTGAGCCAAAACAAATCAATTTTGATGGATAAAGAAAGGTGACGTTGATGATGCCGATATGGTCACTTTTGTTCCAAAAATTTCACGGAAAGCTTTTCCCGCAAAAAGTTACCATTATGACCTATACACCATATAAACTTGTTTTGGACACATTTGAGCGAAAACAACTCAATTTTTATGGATAAAGAAAGGTGATGTCGATGATGCCGATATGGTCACTTTTGGTCCGAAAAATTCACGGAAAGCTTTTCGCTCAAAAAGCTCCGATTATATCCTATACATCATATAAACATGTTTGGGACACATTTGAGTGAAAACAAATCATTTTTAATGGATAAAGAAAGGTGACGCCGGTGATGCTGATATGATCACTTTTGGTCCGAAAATTTCACCGAAAGATTTTCGCGCAAAAAGCTCACATTATGACCTATACACCATATAAACATGTGTTGGGACACATTTGAGTGAAAACAAATCATTTTTGATGCATAAAGAAAGGTGACGCCGATGATGCCGATATGGTCACTTTTGATCCGAAAATTTCCACGAAAGCTTTTCGCGCAAAAAGCTCACATTATGACGTATACACCATATAAACATGTTTGGGACACATTTGAGCGAAAACAAATCATTTTTGATGGATAAAGAAAGGTGACGCCGATGATGCCGATATGGTCACTCTTGGTCCGAAAATTTCACGGAAAACTTTTCGCGCAAAAATCTCCCATTATGAACTCTACACCATATAAACATTTTTGTGACACATTTGAGCCAAAACAAATCAATTTTGATGGATAAAGAAAGGTGACGTTGATGATGCCGATATGGTCACTTTTGTTCCAAAAATTTCACGGAAAGCTTTTCCCGCAAAAAGTTACCATTATGACCTATACACCATATAAACTTGTTTTGGACATATTTAAGCGAAAACCACTCAATTTTGATGGATAAAGAAAGGTGACGTCGATGATGCCGATATGGTCACTTTTGTTCCGAAAATTTCACGGAAAGCTTTTCGCGCAAAAAGCTTTCATTATGAACTATACACCATATAAACATGTTTGGGACACATTTGATTGAAAACAAATCATTTTTGATGGATAAAGAAAGGTGACGCCGGTGATGCCAATATGTTCACTTTTGGTCCGAAAATTTCACGGAAAGCTTTTCGCGCAAAAAGCTCAGATTATGACCTATACACCATATAAACATGTTTGGAACACATTTGAGTGAAAACAATTCATTTTTGATGGATAAAGAAAGGTGACGCCGGTGATGCCGATATGGTCACTTTTGGTCCGAAAATATCACGGAAAGCTTTTCGCGCAAAAGGCTCACATTATGACCAATACACCATATAAACATGTTTGGGACACATTTGAGCGAAAACAAATCATTTTTGATGGATAAAGAAAGGTGACGCCGATGATGCCGATATGGTCACTCTTGGTCCGAAAATTTCACGGAAAACATTTCGCGCAAAAATCTCCCATTATGAACTCTACACCATATAAACATTTTTGTGACACATTTGAGCAAAAACAAATCAATTTTGATTGATAAAGAAAGGTGACGCCGATGATGCCGATATGGTCACTTTTGATCCGAAAATTTCACGGAAAGCTTTTCGCTCAAAAAGCTCACATTATGACCTATACACCATATAAACATGTTTGGGACACATTTGAGTGAAAAAAAATCATTTTTGATGGATAAAGAAAGGTGACGCCGATGATGCCGATATGGTCACTTTTGATCCGAAATTTCACGGAAAGCTTTTCGCGCAAAAAGCTCACATTATGACCTATACACCATATAAACATGTTTGGGACACATTTGAGCGAAAACAAATCATTTTTGATGGATAAAGAAAGGTGACGCCGATGATGCCGATATGGTCACTCTTGGTCCTAAAATTTCACGGAAAACGTTTCGCGCAAAAAGCTCCCATTATGAACTCTACACCATATAAACATGTTTGTGACACATTTAAGCAAAAACAAATCAATTTTGATTGATAAAGAAAGGTGACGCCGATGATGCCGATATAGTCACTTTTGGTCCGAAAATTTCACGGAAAGCTTTTCGCTGAAAAAGCTCACATTATGACCTATACACCATATAAACATGTTTGGGACACATCTGAGCGAAAACAAATCATTTTTGATGGATAAAGAAAGGTGACGCCGGTGATGCCAATATGTTAACTTTTGGTCCGAAAATTTCACGGAAAGCATTTCGCGCAAAAAGCTCAGATTATGACCTATACACCATATAAACATGTTTGGAACACATTTGAGTGAAAACAAATCATTTTTGATGGATAAAGAAAGGTGACGCCGATGATGCCGATATGGTCACTTTTGATCCGAAATTTCACGGAAAGCTTTTCGCGCAAAAAGCTCACATTATGACCTATACACCATATAAACATGTTTGGGACACATTTGAGCGAAAACAAATCATTTTTGATGGATAAAGAAAGGTGACGCCGATGATGCCGATATGGTCACTTTTGGTACGAAAATTTGACGGAAATCTTTTCGCGCAAAAAGCTCACGTTATGACCTATAGACCATATTAACATTTTTTGGACACATTGGAGGGAAAAAAAATCAATTTTGATGGATAAAGAAAGGTGACGTTGATGATACAGATATGGTCACTTTTGTTCCAAAAATTTCACGGAAAGCTTTTCCCGCAAAAAGTTACCATTATGACCTATACACCATATAAACTTGTTTTGGACACATTTGAGCGAAAACAACTCAATTTTGATGGATAAAGAAAGGTGATGTCGATGATGCCGATATGGTCACTTTTGGTCCGAAAAATTCACGGAAAGCTTTTCGCTCAAAAAGCTCCGATTATATCCTATACATCATATAAACATGTTTGGGACACATTTGAGTGAAAACAAATCATTTTTAATGGATAAAGAAAGGTGACGCCGGTGATGCCGATATGATCACTTTTGGTCCGAAAATTTCACCGAAAGATTTTCGCGCAAAAAGCTCACATTATGACCTATACACCATATAAACATGTGTTGGGACACATTTGAGTGAAAACAAAACATTTTTGATGCATAAAGAAAGGTGACGCCGATGATGCCGATATGGTCACTTTTGATCCGAAAATTTCACGGAAAGCTTTTCGCGCAAAAAGCTCACATTATGACGTATACACCATATAAACATGTTTGGGACACATTTGAGCGAAAACAAATCATTTTTGATGGATAAAGAAAGGTGACGCCGATGATGCCGATATGGTCACTCTTGGTCCGAAAATTTCACGGAAAACTTTTCGCGCAAAAATCTCCCATTATGAACTCTACACCATATAAACATTTTTGTGACACATTTGAGCAAAAACAAATCAATTTTGATGGATAAAGAAAGGTGACGTTGATGATGCCGATATGGTCACTTTTGTTCCAAAAATTTCACGGAAAGCTTTTCCCGCAAAAAGTTACCATTATGACCTATACACCATATAAACTTGTTTTGGACATATTTAGGCGAAAACCACTCAATTTTGATGGATAAAGAAAGGTGACGTCGATGATGCCAATATGGTCACTTTTGTTCCGAAAATTTCACGGAAAGCTTTTCGCGCAAAAAGCTTTCATTATGAACTATACACCATATAAACATGTTTTGGACACATTTGATTAAAAACAAATCATTTTTGATGGATAAAGAAAGGTGACGCCGGTGATGCCAATATGTTCACTTTTGGTCCGAAAATTTCACGGAAAGCTTTTCGCGCAAAAAGCTCAGATTATGACCTATACACCATATAAACATGTTTGGAACACATTTGAGTGAAAACAATTCATTTTTGATGGATAAAGAAAGGTGACGCCGGTGATGCCGATATGGTCACTTTTGGTCCGAAAATTTCACGGAAAGCTTTTCGCGCAAAAAGCTCACATTATGACCAATACACCATATAAACATGTTTGGGACACATTTGAGCGAAAACAAATCATTTTTGATGGATAAAGAAAGGTGACGCCGATGATGCCGATATGGTCACTCTTGGTCCGAAAATTTCACGGAAAACTTTTCGCGCAAAAATCTCCCATTATGAACTCTACACCATATAAACATTTTTGTGACACATTTGAGCAAAAACAAATCAATTCTGATTGATAAAGAAAGGTGACGCCGATGATGCCGATATGGTCACTTTTGATCCGAAAATTTCACGGAAAGCTTTTCGCTCAAAAAGCTCACATTATGACCTATACACCATATAAACATGTTTGGGACACATTTGAGTGAAAACAAATCATTTTTGATGGATAAAGAAAGGTGACGCCGATGATGCCGATATGGTCACTTTTGATCCGAAATTTCACGGAAAGCTTTTCGCGCAAAAAGCTCACATTATGACCTATACACCATATAAACATGTTTGGGACACATTTGAGCGAAAACAAATCATTTTTGATGGATAAAGAAAGGTGACGCCGATGATGCCGATATGGTCACTTTTGGTACGAAAATTTGACGGAAATCTTTTCGCGCAAAAAGCTCACGTTATGACCTATAGACCATATTAACATTTTTTGGACACATTGGAGGGAAAACAAATCAATTTTGATGGATAAAGAAAGGTGACGTTGATGATACAGATATGGTCACTTTTGTTCCAAAAATTTCACGGAAAGCTTTTCCCGCAAAAAGTTACCATTATGACCTATACACCATATAAACTTGTTTTGGACACATTTGAGCGAAAACAACTCAATTTTGATGGATAAAGAAAGGTGATGTCGATGATGCCGATATGGTCACTTTTGGTCCGAAAAATTCACGGAAAGCTTTTCGCTCAAAAAGCTCCGATTATATCCTATACATCATATAAACATGTTTGGGACACATTTGAGTGAAAACAAATCATTTTTAATGGATAAAGAAAGGTGACGCCGGTGATGCCGATATGATCACTTTTGGTCCGAAAATTTCACCGAAAGATTTTCGCGCAAAAAGCTCACATTATGACCTATACACCATATAAACATGTGTTGGGACACATTTGAGTGAAAACAAATCATTTTTGATGCATAAAGAAAGGTGACGCCGATGATGCCGATATGGTCACTTTTGATCCGAAAATTTCACGGAAAGCTTTTCGCGCAAAAAGCTCACATTATGACGTATACACCATATAAACATGTTTGGGACTCATTTGAGCGAAAACAAATCATTTTTGATGGATAAAGAAAGGTGACGCCGATGATGCCGATATGGTCACTCTTGGTCCGAAAATTTCACGGAAAACTTTTCGCGCAAAAATCTCCCATTATGAACTCTACACCATATAAACATTTTTGTGACACATTTGAGCAAAAACAAATCAATTTTGATGGATAAAGAAAGGTGACGTTGATGATGCCGATATGGTCACTTTTGTTCCAAAAATTTCACGGAAAGCTTTTCCCGCAAAAAGTTACCATTATGACCTATACACCATATAAACTTGTTTTGGACATATTTAAGCGAAAACCACTCAATTTTGATGGATAAAGAAAGGTGACGTCGATGATACCGATATGGTCACTTTTGTTCCGAAAATTTCACGGAAAGCTTTTCGCGCAAAAAGCTTTCATTATGAACTATACACCATATAAACATGTTTGGGACACATTTGATTGAAAACAAATCATTTTTGATGGATAAAGAAAGGTCACGCCGGTGATGCCAATATGTTCACTTTTGGTCCGAAAATTTCACGGAAAGCTTTTCGCGCAAAAAGCTCAGATTATGACCTATACACCATATAAACATGTTTGGAACACATTTGAGTGAAAACAATTCATTTTTGATGGATAAAGAAAGGTGAAGCCGGTGATGCCGATATGGTCACTTTTGGTCTGAAAATTTCACGGAAAGCTTTTCGCGCAAAAGGCTCACATTATGACCAATACACCATATAAACATGTTTGGGACACATTTGAGCGAAAACAAATCATTTTTGATGGATAAAGAAAGGTGACGCCGATGATGCCGATATGGTCACTCTTGGTCCGAAAATTTCACGGAAAACTTTTCGCGCAAAAATCTCCCATTATGAACTCTACACCATATAAACATTTTTGTGACACATTTGAGCAAAAACAAATCAATTTTGATTGATAAAGAAAGGTGACGCCGATGATGCCGATATGGTCACTTTTGGTCCGAAAATTTCACGGAAAGATTTTCGCTCAAAAAGCTCACATTATGACCTATACACCATATAAACATGTTTGGGACACATTTGAGTGAAAACAAATCATTTTTTGATGGATAAAGAAAGGTGACGCCGATGATGCCGATTTGGTCACTTTTGATCCGAAAATTTCACGGAAAGCTTTTCGCGCAAAAAGCTCACATTATGACGTATACACCATATAAACATGTTTGGGACACATTTGAGCGAAAACAAATCATTTTTGATGGATAAAGAAAGGTGACGCCGATGATGCCGATATGGTCACTCTTGGTCCGAAAATTTCACGGAAAACTTTTCGCGCAAAAAGCTCACATTATGACCTATACACCATATAAACATGTTTGGGACACATTTGAGCGAAAACAAATCATTTTTGATGGATAAGGAAAGGTGACGCCGATGATGCCGATATGGTCACTTTTGGTCCGAAAATTTCACGGAAAGCTTTTCGCTCAAAAAGCTCCGATTATATCCTATACACCATATAAACATGTTTGGGACACATTTGAGTGAAAACAAATCATTTTTGATGGATAAAGAAAGGTGACGCCGGTGATGCCGATATGTTAACTTTTGATCCGAAATTTCACGGAAAGCTTTTCGCGCAAAAAGCTCACATTATGACCTATACACCATATAAACATGTTTGGGACACATTTGAGTGAGAACAAATCATTTTTGATGGATAAAGAAAGGTGACACCGATGATGCCAATATGTTAACTTTTGGTCCGAAAATTTCACGGAAAGCTTTTCGCGCAAAAAGCTCAGATTATGACCTATACACCATATAAACATGTTTGGAACACATTTGAGTGAAAACAAATCATTTTTGATGGATAAAGAAAGGTGACGCCGGTGATGCCAATATGTTAACTTTTGATCCGAAATTTCACGGAAAGCTTTTCGCGCAAAAAGCTCACATTATGACCTATACACCATATAAACATGTTTGGGACACATTTGAGCGAAAACAAATCATTTTTGATGGATAAAGAAAGGTGACGCCGATGATGCCGATATGGTCACTCTTGGTCCTAAAATTTCACGGAAAACTTTTCGCGCAAAAAGCTCCCATTATGAACTCTACACCATATAAACATGTTTGTGACACATTTAAGCAAAAACAAATCAATTTTGATTGATAAAGAAAGGTGACGCCGATGATGCCGATATAGTCACTTTTGGTCCGAAAATTTCACGGAAAGCTTTTCGCTCAAAAAGCTCACATTATGACCTATACACCATATAAACATGTTTGGGACACATCTGAGCGAAAACAAATCATTTTTGATGGATATGGAAAGGTGACGCCGATGATGCCGATATGGTCACTTTTGGTACGAAAATTTCACGAAAAGCTTTTCGCTCAAAATGCTCCGATTATATCCTATACACCATATAAACATGTTTCGGACACATTTGATTTAAAACAAATCATTTTTGATGGATAAAGAAAGGTGACGCCGGTGATGCCGATATGATCACTTTTGGTCCAAAAATTTCACCGAAGGATTTTCGCGCAAAAAGCTCACATTATGACCTATACACCATATAAACATGTGTTGGGACACATTTGAGTGAAAACAAATCATTTTTGATGGATAAAGAAAGGTGACGCCGGTGATGCCAATATGTTAACTTTTGGTCCGAAAATTTCACGGAAAGCTTTTCGCGCAAAAAGCTCAGATTATGACCTATACACCATATAAACATGTTTGGAACACATTTGAGTGAAAACAAATCATTTTTGATGGATAAAGAAAGGTGACGCCGATGATGCCGATATGGTCACTTTTGATCCGAAATTTCACGGAAAGCTTTTCGCGCAAAAAGCTCACATTATGACCTATACACCATATAAACATGTTTGGGACACATTTGAGCGAAAACAAATCATTTTTGATGGATAAAGAAAGGTGACGCCGATGATGCCGATATGGTCACTTTTGGTACGAAAATTTGACGGAAATCTTTTCGCGCAAAAAGCTCACGTTATGACCTATAGACCATATTAAAATTTTTTGGACACATTGGAGGGAAAACAAATCAATTTTGCTGGATAAAGAAAGGTGACGTTGATGATACAGATATGGTCACTTTTGTTCCAAAAATTTCACGGAAAGCTTTTCCCGCAAAAAGTTACCATTATGACCTATACACCATATAAACTTGTTTTGGACACATTTGAGCGAAAACAACTCAATTTTGATGGATAAAGAAAGGTGATGTCGATGATGCCGATATGGTCACTTTTGGTCCGAAAAATTCACGGAAAGCTTTTCGCTCAAAAAGCTCCGATTATATCCTATACATCATATAAACATGTTTGGGACACATTTGAGTGAAAACAAATCATTTTTAATGGATAAAGAAAGGTGACGCCGGTGATGCCGATATGATCACTTTTGGTCCGAAAATTTCACCGAAAGATTTTCGCGCAAAAAGCTCACATTATGACCTATACACCATATAAACATGTGTTGGGACACATTTGAGTGAAAACAAATCATTTTTGATGCATAAAGAAAGGTGACGCCGATGATGCCGATATGGTCACTTTTGATCCGAAAATTTCACGGAAAGCTTTTCGCGCAAAAAGCTCACATTATGACGTATACACCATATAAACATGTTTGGGACACATTTGAGCGAAAACAAATCATTTTTGATGGATAAAGAAAGGGGACGCCGATGATGCCGATATGGTCACTCTTGGTCCGAAAATTTCACGGAAAACTTTTCGCGCAAAAATCTCCCATTATGAACTCTACACCATATAAACATTTTTGTGACACATTTGAGCAAAAACAAATCAATTTTGATGGATAAAGAAAGGTGACGTTGATGATGCCGATATGGTCACTTTTGTTCCAAAAATTTCACGGAAAGCTTTTCCCACAACAAGTTACCATTATGACCTATACACCATATAAACTTGTTTTGGACATATTTAAGCGAAAACCACTCAATTTTGATGGATAAAGAAAGGTGACGTCGATGATGCCGATATGGTCACTTTTGTTCCGAAAATTTCACGGAAAGCTTTTCGCGCAAAAAGCTTTCATTATGAACTATACACCATATAAACATGTTTGGGACACATTTGATTGAAAACAAATCATTTTTGATGGATAAAGAAAGGTGACGCCGGTGATGCCAATATGTTCACTTTTGGTCCGAAAATTTCACGGAAAGCTTTTCGCGCAAAAAGCTCAGATTATGACCTATACACCATATAAACATGTTTGGAACACATTTGAGTGAAAACAATTCATTTTTGATGGATAAAGAAAGGTGACGCCGGTGATGCCGATATGGTCACTTTTGGTCCGAAAATTTCACGGAAAGCTTTTCGCGCAAAAGGCTCACATTATGACCAATACACCATATAAACATGTTTGGGACACATTTGAGCGAAAACAAATCATTTTTGATGGATAAAGAAAGGTGACGCCGATGATGCCGATATGGTCACTCTTGGTCCGAAAATTTCACGGAAAACTTTTAGCGCGAAAATCTCCCATTATGAACTCTACACCATATAAACATTTTTGTGACACATTTGAGCAAAAACAAATCAATTTTGATTGATAAAGAAAGGTGACGCCGATGATGCCGATATGGTCACTTTTGGTCCGAAAATTTCACGGAAAGCTTTTCGCTCAAAAAGCTCACATTATGACCTATACACCATATAAACATGTTTGGGACACATTTGAGTGAAAACAAATCATTTTTGATGGATAAAGAAAGGTGACGCCGATGATGCCGATATGGTCACTTTTGATCCGAAATTTCACGGAAAGCTTTTCGCGCAAAAAGCTCACATTATGACCTATACACCATATAAACATGTTTGGGACACATCTGAGCGAAAACAAATCATTTTTGATGGATAAGGAAAGGTGACGCCGATGATGCCGATATGGTCACTTTTGGTACGAAAATTTCACGAAAAGCTTTTCGCTCAAAATGCTCCGATTATATCCTATACACCATATAAACATGTTTGGGACACATTTGATTTAAAACAAATCATTTTTGATGGATAAAGAAAGGTGACGCCGGTGATGCCGATATGATCACTTTTGGTCCAAAAATTTCACCGAAGGATTTTCGCGCAAAAAGCTCACATTATGACCTATACACCATATAAACATGTGTTGGGACACATTTGAGTGAAAACAAATCATTTTTGATGGATAAAGAAAGGTGACGCCGGTGATGCCAATATGTTAACTTTTGGTCCGAAAATTTCACGGAAAGCTTTTCGCGCAAAAAGCTCAGATTATGACCTATACACCATATAAACATGTTTGGAACACATTTGAGTGAAAACAAATCATTTTTGATGGATAAAGAAAGGTGACGCCGATGATGCCGATATGGTCACTTTTGATCCGAAATTTCACGGAAAGCTTTTCGCGCAAAAAGCTCACATTATGACCTATACACCATATAAACATGTTTGGGACACATTTGAGCGAAAACAAATCATTTTTGATGGATAAAGAAAGGTGACGCCGATGATGCCGATATGGTCACTTTTGGTACGAAAATTTGACGGAAATCTTTTCGCGCAAAAAGCTCACGTTATGACCTATAGACCATATTAACATTTTTTGGACACATTGGAGGGAAAACAAATCAATTTTGCTGGATAAAGAAAGGTGACGTTGATGATACAGATATGGTCACTTTTGTTCCAAAAATTTCACGGAAAGCTTTTCCCGCAAAAAGTTACCATTATGACCTATACACCATATAAACTTGTTTTGGACACATTTGAGCGAAAACAACTCAATTTTGATGGATAAAGAAAGGTGATGTCGATGATGCCGATATGGTCACTTTTGGTCCGAAAAATTCACGGAAAGCTTTTCGCTCAAAAAGCTCCGATTATATCCTATACATCATATAAACATGTTTGGGACACATTTGAGTGAAAACAAATCATTTTTAATGGATAAAGAAAGGTGACGCCGGTGATGCCGATATGATCACTTTTGCTCCGAAAATTTCACCGAAAGATTTTCGCGCAAAAAGCTCACATTATGACCTATACACCATATAAACATGTGTTGGGACACATTTGAGTGAAAACAAATCATTTTTTATGCATAAAGAAAGGTGACGCCGATGATGCCGATATGGTCACTTTTGATCCGAAAATTTCACGGAAAGCTTTTCGCGCAAAAAGCTCACATTATGACGTATACACCATATAAACATGTTTGGGACACATTTGAGCGAAAACAAATCATTTTTGATGGATAAAGAAAGGGGACGCCGATGATGCCGATATGGTCACTCTTGGTCCGAAAATTTCACGGAAAACTTTTCGCGCAAAAATCTCCCATTATGAACTCTACACCATATAAACATTTTTGTGACACATTTAAGCAAAAACAAATCAATTTTGATGGATAAAGAAAGGTGACGTTGATGATGCCGATATGGTCACTTTTGTTCCAAAAATTTCACGGAAAGCTTTTCCCGCAACAAGTTACCATTATGACCTATACACCATATAAACTTGTTTTGGACATATTTAAGCGAAAACCACTCAATTTTGATGGATAAAGAAAGGTGACGTCGATGATGCCGATATGGTCACTTTTGTTCCGAAAATTTCACGGAAAGCTTTTCGCGCAAAAAGCTTTCATTATGAACTATACACCATATAAACATGTTTGGGACACATTTGATTGAAAACAAATCATTATTGATGGATAAAGAAAGGTGACGCCGGTGATGCCAATATGTTCACTTTTGGTCCGAAAATTTCACGGAAAGCTTTTCGCGCAAAAAGCTCAGATTATGACCTATACACCATATAAACATGTTTGGAACACATTTGAGTGAAAACAATTCATTTTTGATGGATAAAGAAAGGTGACGCCGGTGATGCCGATATGGTCACTTTTGGTCCGAAAATTTCACGGAAAGCTTTTCGCGCAAAAGGCTCACATTATGAACAATACACCATATAAACATGTTTGGGACACATTTGAGCGAAAACAAATCATTTTTGATGGATAAAGAAAGGTGACGCCGATGATGCCGATATGGTCACTCTTGGTCCGAAAATTTCACGGAAAACTTTTCGCGCAAAAATCTCCCATTATGAACTCTACACCATATAAACATTTTTGTGACACATTTGAGCAAAAACAAATCAATTTTGATTGATAAAGAAAGGTGACGCCGATGATGCCGATATGGTCACTTTTGGTCCGAAAATTTCACGGAAAGCTTTTCGCTCAAAAAGCTCACATTATGACCTATACACCATATAAACATGTTTGGGACACATTTGAGTGAAAACAAATCATTTTTGATGGATAAAGAAAGGTGACGCCGATGATGCCGATATGGTCACTTTTGATCCGAAATTTCACGGAAAGCTTTTCGCGCAAAAAGCTCACATTATGACCTATACACCATATAAACATGTTTGGGACACATTTGAGCGAAAACAAATAATTTTTGATGGATAAAGAAAGGTGACGCCGATGATGCCGATATGGTCACTTTTGGTACGAAAATTTGACGGAAATCTTTTCGCGCAAAAAGCTCACGTTATGACCTATAGACCTTATTAACATTTTTTGGACACATTGGAGGGAAAACAAATCAATTTTGATGGATAAAGAAAGGTGACGTTGATGATACAGATATGGTCACTTTTGTTCCAAAAATTTCACGGAAAGCTTTTCCCGCAAAAAGTTACCATTATGACCTATACACCATATAAACTTGTTTTGGACATATTTAAGCGAAAACCACTCAATTTTGATGGATAAAGAAAGGTGACGTCGATGATGCCGATATGGTCACTTTTGTTCCGAAAATTTCACCGAAAGCTTTTCGCGCAAAAAGCTTTCATTATGAACTATACACCATATAAACATGTTTGGGACACATTTGATTGAAAACAAATCATTTTTGATGGATAAAGAAAGGTGACGCCGGTGATGCCAATATGTTCACTTTTGGTCCGAAAATTTCACGGAAAGCTTTTCGCGCAAAAAGCTCAGATTATGACCTATACACCATATAAACATGTTTGGAACACATTTGAGAGAAAACAATTCATTTTTGATGGATAAAGAAAGGTGACGCCGGTGATGCCGATATGGTCACTTTTGGTCCGAAAATTTCACGGAAAGCTTTTCGCGCAAAAGGCTCACATTATGACCAATACACCATATAAACATGTTTGGGACACATTTGAGCGAAAACAAATCATTTTTGATGGATAAAGAAAGGTGACGCCGATGATGCCGATATGGTCACTCTTGGTCCGAAAATTTCACGGAAAACTTTTCGCGCAAAAATCTCCCATTATGAACTCTACACCATATAAACATTTTTGTGACACATTTGAGCAAAAACAAATCAATTTTGATTGATAAAGAAAGGTGACGCCGATGATGCCGATATGGTCACTTTTGGTCCGAAAATTTCACGGAAAGATTTTCGCTCAAAAAGCTCACATTATGACCTATACACCATATAAACATGTTTGGGACACATTTGAGTGAAAACAAATCATTTTTGATGGATAAAGAAAGGTGACGCCGATGATGCCGATATGGTCTTTTTTGATCCAAAAATTTCACGGAAAGCTTTTCGCGCAAAAAGCTCACATTATGACGTATATACCATATAAACATGTTTGGGACACATTTGAGCGAAAACAAATCATTTTTGATGGATAAAGAAAGGTGACGCCGATGATGCCGATATGGTCACTCTTGGTCCGAAAATTTCACGGAAAACTTTTCGCGCAAAAAGCTCACATTATGACCTATACACCATATAAACATGTTTGGGACACATTTGAGCGAAAACAAATCATTTTTGATGGATAAAGAAAGGTGATGCCGATGATGCCGATATGGTCACTCTTGCTCCGAAAATTTCACGGAAAACTTTTCGCGCAAAAATCTCCCATTATGAACTCTACACCATATAAACATTTTTGTGACACATTTGAGCAAAAACAAATCAATTTTGATTGATAAAGAAGGTGACGCCGATGATGCCGATATGGTCACTTTTGGTCCGAAAATTTCACGGAAAGCTTTTCGCTCAAAAATCTCACATTATGACCTATACACCATATAAACATGTTTGGGAGACATTTGAGTGAAAACAAATCATTTTTGATGGATAAGGAAAGGTGACGCCGATGATGCCGATATGGTTACTTTTGGTCCGAAAATTTCACGGAAAGCTTTTCGCTCAAAAAGCTCACATTATGACGTATACACCATATAAACATGTTTGGGACACATTTGAGCGAAAACAAATCATTTTTGATGGATAAAGAAAGGTGACGCCGATGATGTCGATATGGTCACTCTTGGTCCGAAAATTTCACGGAAAACTTTTCGCGCAAAAAGCTCACATTATGACCTATACACCATATAAATATGTTTGGGACACATTTGAGCGAAAACAAATCATTTTTGATGGATAAAGAAAGGTGACGCCGATGATTCCGATATGGTCACTTTTGGTCCGAAAATTTCACGGAAAGCTTTTCGCTCAAAAAGCTCACATTATTACCTATACACCATATAAACATGTTTGGGAAACATTTGATTGAAAACAAATCATTTTTGATGGATAATGAAAGGTGACGCCGGTGATGCCGATATCGTCACTTTTGGTCCGAAAATTTCACGGAAAGCTTTTCGCGCAAAAGGCTCACATTATGACCTATACACCATATAAACATGTTTGGGACACATTTGAGCAAAAACAAATCATTTTTGATGGATAAAGAAAGGTGACGCCGATGATGCCGATATGGTCACTCTTGCTCCGAAAATTTCACGGAAAACTTTTCGCGCAAAAATCTCCCATTATGAACTCTACACCATATAAACATTTTTGTGACACATTTGAGCAAAAACAAATCAATTTTGATGGATAAAGAAAGGTGACGTTGATGATGCCGATATGGTCACTTTTGTTCCAAAAATTTCACGGAAAGCTTTTCCCGCAAAAAGTTACCATTATGACCTATACACCATATAAACTTGTTTTGGACATAATTAAGCGAAAACCACTCAATTTTGATGGATAAAGAAAGGTGACGTCGATGATGCCGATATGGTCACTTTTGTTCCGAAAATTTCACGGAAAGCTTTTCGCGCAAAAAGCTTTCATTATGAACTATACACCATATAAACATGTTTGGGACACATTTGATTGAAAACAAATCATTTTTGATGGATAAAGAAAGGTGACGCCGGTGATGCCAATATGTTCACTTTTGGTCCGAAAATTTCACGGAAAGCTTTTCGCGCAAAAAGCTCAGATTATGACCTATACACCATATAAACATGTTTGGAACACATTTGAGTGAAAACAATTCATTTTTGATGGATAAAGAAAGGTGACGCCGGTGATGCCGATATGGTCACTTTTGGTCCGAAAATTTCACGGAAAGTTTTTCGCGCAAAAGGCTCACATGACCAATACACCATATAAACATGTTTGGGACACATTTGAGCGAAAACAAATCATTTTTGATGGATAAAGAAAGGTGACGCCGATGATGCCGATATGGTCACTCTTGGTCCGAAAATTTCACGGAAAACTTTTCGCGCAAAAATCTCCCATTATGAACTCTACACCATATAAACATTTTTGTGACACATTTGAGCAAAAACAAATCAATTTTGATTGATAAAGAAAGGTGACGCCGATGATGCCGATATGGTCACTTTTGGTCCGAAAATATCACGGAAAGCTTTTCGCTCAAAAAGCTCACATTATGACCTATACACCATATAAACATGTTTGGGACACATTTGAGTGAAAACAAATCATTTTTGATGGATAAAGAAAGGTGACGCCGATGATGCCGATATGGTCACTTTTGATCCGAAAATTTCACGGAAAGCTTTTCGCGCAAAAAGCTCACATTATGACGTATACACCATATAAACATGTTTGGGACACATTTGAGCGAAAACAAATCATTTTTGATGGATAAAGAAAGGTGACGCCGATGATGCCGATATGGTCACTCTTGGTCCGAAAATTTCACGGAAAACTTTTCGCGCAAAAAGCTCACATTATGACCTATACACCATATAAACATGTTTGGGACACATTTGAGCAAAAACAAATCATTTTTGATGGATAAAGAAAGGTGACGCCGATGATTCCGATATGGTCACTTTTGGTCCGAAAATTTTACGGAAAGCTTTTCGCTCAAAAAGCTCACATTATGACCTATACACCATATAAACATGTTTGGGAAACATTTGATTGAAAACAAATCATTTTTGATGGATAAAGAAAGGTGACGCCGGTGATGCCGATATGGTCACTTTTGGTCCGAAAATTTCACGGAAAGCTTTTCGCGCAAAAGGCTCACATTATGACCTATACACCATATAAACATGTTTGGGACACATTTGAGCGAAAACAAATCATTTTTGATGGATAAAGAAAGGTGACGCCGATGATGCCGATATGGTCACTCTTGCTCCGAAAATTTTACGGAAAACTTTTCGCGCAAAAATCTCCCATTATGAACTCTACACCATATAAACATTTTTGTAACACATTTGAGCAAAAACAAATCAATTTTGATTGATAAAGAAAGGTGACGCCGATGATGCCGATATGGTCACTTTTGGTCCGAAAATTTCACGGAAAGCTTTTCGCTCAAAAATCTCACATTATGACCTATACACCATATAAACATGTTTGGGACACATTTGAGTGAAAACAAATCATTTTTGATGGATAAGGAAAGGTGACGCCGATGATGCCGATATGGTCACTTTTGGTCCGAAAATTTCACGGAAAGCTTTTCGCTCAAAAAGCTCACATTATGACGTATACACCATATAAACATGTTTGGGACACATTTGAGCGAAAACAAATCATTTTTGATGGATAAAGAAAGGTGACGCCGATGATGCCGATATGGTCACTCTTGGTCCGAAAATTTCACGGAAAACTTTTCGCGCAAAAAGCTCACATTATGACCTATACACCATATAAACATGTTTGGGACACATCTGAGCGAAAACAAATCATTTTTGATGGATAAAGAAAGGTGACGCCGATGATTCCGATATGGTCACTTTTGGTCCGAAAATTTCACGGAAAGCTTTTCGCTCAAAAAGCTCACATTATGACCTATACACCATATAAACATGTTTGGGAAACATTTGATTGAAAACAAATCATTTTTGATGGATAAAGAAAGGTGACGCCGGTGATGCCGATATGGTCACTTTTGGTCCGAAAATTTCACGGAAAGCTTTTCGCGCAAAAGGCTCACATTATGACCTATACACCATATAAACATGTTTGGGACACATTTGAGCGAAAACAAATCATTTTTGATGGATAAAGAAAGGTGACGCCGATGATGCCGATATGGTCACTCTTGCTCCGAAAATTTCACGGAAAACTTTTCGCGCAAAAATCTCCCATTATGAACTCTACACCATATAAACATTTTTGTGACACATTTGAGCAAAAACAAATCAATTTTGATTGATAAAGAAAGGTGACGCCGATGATGCCGATATGGTCACTTTTGGTCCGAAAATTTCACGGAAAGCTTTTCGCTCAAAAAGCTCACATTATGACCTATACACCATATAAACATGTTTGGGACACATTAGAGCGAAAACAAATCATTTTTGATGGATAAAGAAAGGTGACGCCGATGATTCCGATATGGTCACTTTTGGTCCGAAAATTTCACGGAAAGCTTTTCGCTCAAAAAGCTCACATTATGACCTATACACCATATAATAATGTTTGGGACACATATGAGCGAAAACAAATCATTTTTGATGGATAAAGAAAGGTGACGCCGATGATTCCGATATGGTCACTTTTGGTCCGAAAATTTCACGGAAAGCTTTTCGCTCAAAAAGCTCAAATTATGACCTATACACCATATAAACATGTTTGGGACACATTTGATTGAAAACAAATCATTTTTGATGGATAAAGAAAGGTGACGCCGGTGATGCCGATATAGTCACTTTTGGTCCGAAAATTTCAAGGAAAGCTTTTCGCGCAAAAGGCTCACATTATGACCTATACACCATATAAACATGTTTGGGACACATTTGAGCGAAAACAAATCATTTTTCATGGATAAAGAAAGGTGATGCCGATGATGCCGATATGGTCACTTTTGATCCGAAAATTTCACGGAAAGCTTTTCGCGCAAAAGGCTCACATTATGACCTATACACCATATAAACATGTTTGGGACACATTTGAGCGAAAACAAATCATTTTTGATGGATAAAGAAAGGTGACGCCGATGATGCCGATATGGTCACTCTTGGTCCAAAAATTTCACGGAAAACTTTTCGCGCAAAAAGCTCACATTATGAACTCTACACCATATAAACATGTTTGTGACACATTTGAGCAAAAACAAATCAATTTTGATTGATAAAGAAAGGTGACGCCGATGATGCCGATATAGTCACTTTTGGTCCGAAAATTTCACGGAAAGCTTTTCGCTCAAAAAGCTCACATTATGACCTATACACCATATAAACATGTTTGGGACACATTTGAGCAAAAACAAATCATTTTTGATTGATAAGGAAAGGTGACGCCGATGATGCCGATATGGTCACTTTTGGTCCGAAAATTTCACGGAAAGATTTTCGCTCAAAAAGCTCCGATTATATCCTATACACCATATAAACATGTTTGGGACACATTTGAGTGAAAACAAATCATTTTTGATGGATAAAGAAAGGTGACGCCGGTGATGCCGATATGATCACTTTTGGTCCGAAAATTTCACCGAAAGATTTTCGCGCAAAAAGCTCACATTATGACCTATACACCATATAAACATGTTTGGGACACATTTGAGTGAAAACAAATCATTTTTGATGGATAAAGAAAGGTGACGCCGATGATTCCGATATGGTCACTTTTGGTCCGAAAATTTCACGGAAAGCTTTTCGCTCAAAAAGCTCACATTATGACCTATACACCATATAAACATGTTTGGGACACATATGAGCGAAAACAAATCATTTTTGATGGATAAGGAAAGGTGACGCCGATGATGCCGATATGGTCACTTTTGGTCCGAAAATTTCACGGAAAGCTTTTCGCTCAAAAAGCTCCGATTATATCCTATACACCATATAAACATGTTTGGGACACATTTGAGTTAAAACAAATCATTTTTGATGGATAAAGAAAGGTGACGCCGGTGATGCCGATATGATCACTTTTGGTCCGAAAATTTCACCAAAAGATTTTCGCGCAAAAAGCTCACATTATGACCTATACACCATATAAACATGTTCGGGACACATTTGATTGAAAAAAAATCATTTTTGATGGATAAAGAAAGGTGACGCCGGTGATGCCGATATGGTCACTTTTGGTCCGAAAATTTCACGGAAAGCTTTTCGCGCAAAAGGCTCACATTATGACCTATACACCATATAAACATGTTTGGGACACATTTGAGCGAAAACAAATCATTTTTGATGGATAAAGAAAGGTGACGCCGATGATGCCGATATGGTCACTCTTGGTCCGAAAATTTCACGGAAAACATTTCGCGCAAAAATCTCCCATTATGAACTCTACACCATATAAACATTTTTTTGACACATTTGAGCAAAAACAAATCAATTTTGATTGATAAAGAAAGGTGACGCCGATGATGCCGATATGGTCACTTTTGGTCCGAAAATTTCACGGAAAGCTTTTCGCTCAAAAAGCTCACATTATGACCTATACACAATATAAATATGTTTGGGACACATTTGAGCGAAAACAAATCATTTTTGATTGATAAGGAAAGGTGACGCCGGTGATGCCGATATGGTCACTTTTGGTCCGAAAATTTCACGGAAAGCTTTTCGCGCAAAAGGCTCACATTATGACCTATACACCATATAAACATGTTTGGGACACATTTGAGCGAAAACAAATCATTTTTGATGGATAAAGAAAGGTGACGCCGATGATGCCGATATGGTCACTCTTGCTCCGAAAATTTCACGGAAAACTTTTCGCACAAAAATCTCCCATTATGAACTCTACACCATATAAACATTTTTGTGACACATTTGAGCAAAAACAAATCAATTTCGATTGATAAAGAAAGGTGACGCCGATGATGCCGATATGGTCACTTTTGGTCCGAAAATTTCACGGAACGCTTTTCGCTCAAAAAGCTCACATTATGACCTATACACCATATAAACATGTTTGGGACACATTTGAGCGAAAACAAATCATTTTTGATTGATAAGGAAAGGTGACGCCGATGATGCCGATATGGTCACTTTTGGTCCGAAAATTTCACGGAAAGCTTTTCGCTCAAAAAGCTCACATTATGACCTATACACCATATAAACATGTTTGGGACACATATGAGCGAAAACAAATCATTTTTGATGGATAAAGAAAGGTGACGCCGATGATTCCGATATGGTCACTTTTGGTCCGAAAATTTCACGGAAAGCTTTTCGCTCAAAAAGCTCACATTATGACCTATACACCATATAAACATGTTTGGGACACATTTGATTGAAAACAAATCATTTTTGATGGATAAAGAAAGGTGACGCCGGTGATGCCGATATAGTCACTTTTGGTCCGAAAATTTCAAGGAAAGCTTTTCGCGCAAAAGGCTCACATTATGACCTATACACCATATAAACATGTTTGGGACACATTTGAGCGAAAACAAATCATTTTTCATGGATAAAGAAAGGTGATGCCGATGATGCCGATATGGTCACTTTTGATCCGAAAATTTCACGGAAAGCTTTTCGCGCAAAAGGCTCACATTATGACCTATACACCATATAAACATGTTTGGGACACATTTGAGCGAAAACAAATCATTTTTGATGGATAAAGAAAGGTGACGCCGATGATGCCGATATGGTCACGCTTGGTCCAAAAATTTCACGGAAAACTTTTCGCGCAAAAAGCTCACATTATGAACTCTACACCATATAAACATGTTTGTGACACATTTGAGCAAAAACAAATCAATTTTGATTGATAAAGAAAGGTGACGCCGATGATGCCGATATAGTCACTTTTGGTCCGAAAATTTCACGGAAAGCTTTTCGCTCAAAAAGCTCACATTATGACCTATACACCATATAAACATGTTTGGGACACATTTGAGCAAAAACAAATCATTTTTGATTGATAAGGAAAGGTGACGCCGATGATGCCGATATGGTCACTTTTGGTCCGAAAATTTCACGGAAAGATTTTCGCTCAAAAAGCTCCGATTATATCCTATACACCATATAAACATGTTTGGGACACATTTGAGTGAAAACAAATCATTTTTGATGGATAAAGAAAGGTGACGCCGGTGATGCCGATATGATCACTTTTGGTCCGAAAATTTCACCGAAAGATTTTCGCGCAAAAAGCTCACATTATGACCTATACACCATATAAACATGTTTGGGACACATTTGAGTGAAAACAAATCATTTTTGATGGATAAAGAAAGGTGACGCCGATGATTCCGATATGGTCACTTTTGGTCCGAAAATTTCACGGAAAGCTTTTCGCTCAAAAAGCTCACATTATGACCTATACACCATATAAACATGTTTGGGACACATATGAGCGAAAACAAATCATTTTTGATGGATAAGGAAAGGTGACGCCGATGATGCCGATATGGTCACTTTTGGTCCGAAAATTTCACGGAAAGCTTTTCGCTCAAAAAGCTCCGATTATATCCTATACACCATATAAACATGTTTGGGACACATTTGAGTTAAAACAAATCATTTTTGATGGATAAAGAAAGGTGACGCCGGTGATGCCGATATGATCACTTTTGGTCCGAAAATTTCACCAAAAGATTTTCGCGCAAAAAGCTCACATTATGACCTATACACCATATAAACATGTTCGGGACACATTTGATTGAAAAAAAATCATTTTTGATGGATAAAGAAAGGTGACGCCGGTGATGCCGATATGGTCACTTTTGGTCCGAAAATTTCACGGAAAGCTTTTCGCGCAAAAGGCTCACATTATGACCTATACACCATATAAACATGTTTGGGACACATTTGAGCGAAAACAAATCATTTTTGATGGATAAAGAAAGGTGACGCCGATGATGCCGATATGGTCACTCTTGGTCCGAAAATTTCACGGAAAACATTTCGCGCAAAAATCTCCCATTATGAACTCTACACCATATAAACATTTTTTTGACACATTTGAGCAAAAACAAATCAATTTTGATTGATAAAGAAAGGTGACGCCGATGATGCCGATATGGTCACTTTTGGTCCGAAAATTTCACGGAAAGCTTTTCGCTCAAAAAGCTCACATTATGACCTATACACAATATAAATATGTTTGGGACACATTTGAGCGAAAACAAATCATTTTTGATTGATAAGGAAAGGTGACGCCGATGATGCCGATATGGTCACTTTTGGTCCCAAAATTTCACGGAAAGCTTTTCGCTCAAAAAGCTCCGATTATATCCTATACACCATATAAACATGTTTGGGACACATTTGAGTGAAAACAAATCATTTTTGATGGATAAAGAAAGGTGACGCCGGTGATGCCGATATGATCACTTTTGGTCCGAAAATTTCACCGAAAGATTTTCGCGCAAAAAGCTCACATTATGACCTATACACCATATAAACATGTTTGGGACACATTTGAGTGAAAACAAATCATTTTTGATGGATAAAGAAAGGTGACGCCGATGATGCCGATATGGTCACTTTTGATCCGAAAATTTCACGGAAAGCTTTTCGCGCAAAAAGCTCACATTATGACGTATACACCATATAAACATGTTTGGGACACATTTGAGCGAAAACAAATCATTTTTGATGGATAAAGAAAGGTGACGCCGATGATGCCGATATGGTCACTCTTGGTCCGAAAATTTCACGGAAAACTTTTCGCGCAAAAAGCTCACATTATGACCTATACACCATATAAACATGTTTGGGACACATTTGAGCGAAAACAAATCATTTTTGATGGATAAAGAAAGGTGACGCCGATGATTCCGATATGGTCACTCTTGGTCCGAAAATTTCACGGAAAACTTTTCGCGCAAAAAGCTCACATTATGACCTATACACCATATAAACATGTTTGGGACACATCTGAGCGAAAACAAATCATTTTTGATGGATAAAGAAAGGTGACGCCGATGATTCCGATATGGTCACTTTTGGTCCGAAAATTTCACGGAAAGCTTTTCGCTCAAAAAGCTCACATTATGACCTATACACCATATAAACATGTTTGGGAAACATTTGATTGAAAACAAATCATTTTTGATGGATAAAGAAAGGTGACGCCGGTGATGCCGATATGGTCACTTTTGGTCCGAAAATTTCACGGAAAGCTTTTCGCGCAAAAGGCTCACATTATGACCTATACACCATATAAACATGTTTGGGACACATTTGAGCGAAAACAAATCATTTTTGATGGATAAAGAAAGGTGACGCCGGTGATGCCGATATGATCACTTTTGGTCCGAAAATTTCACCGAAAGATTTTCGCGCAAAAAGCTCACATTATGACCTATTCACCATATAAACATGTTTGGGACACATTTGAGTGAAAACAAATCATTTTTGATGGATAAAGAAAGGTGACGCCGATGATGCCGATATGGTCACTTTTGATCCGAAAATTTCACGGAAAGCTTTTCGGGCAAAAAGTTCACATTATGACGTATACACCATATAAACATGTTTGGGACACATTTGAGCGAAAACAAATCATTTTTGATGGATAAAGAAAGGTGACGCCGATGATGCCGATATGGTCACTCTTGGTCCGAACATTTCACGGAAAACTTTTCGCGCAAAAAGCTCACATTATGACCTATACACCATATAAACATGTTTGGGACACATTTGAGCGAAAACAAATCATTTTTGATGGATAAAGAAAGGTGACGCCGATGATTCCGATATGGTCACTTTTGGTCCGAAAATTTCACGGAAAGCTTTTCGCTCAAAAAGCTCACATTATGACCTATACACCATATAAACATGTTTGGGACACATATGAGCGAAAACAAATCATTTTTGATGGATAAGGAAAGGTGACGCCGATGATGCCGATATGGTCACTTTTGGTCCGAAAATTTCACGGAAAGCTTTTCGCTCAAAAAGCTCCGATTATATCCTATACACCATATAAACATGTTTGGGACACATTTGAGTGAAAACAAATCATTTTTGATGGATAAAGAAAGGTGACGCCGGTGATGCCGATATGATCACTTTTGGTCCGAAAATTTCACCGAACGATTTTCGCGCAAAAAGCTCACATTATGACCTATACACCATATAAACATGTTTGGGACACATTTGAGTGAAAACAAATCATTTTTGATGGATAAAGAAAGGTGACGCCGATGATGCCGATATGGTCACTTTTGATCCGAAAATTTCACGGAAAGCTTTTCGCGCAAAAAGCTCACATTATGACCTATACACCATATAAACATGTTTGGGACACATTTGAGTTAAAACAAATCATTTTTGATGGATAAAGAAAGGTGACGCCGGTGATGCCGATATGATCACTTTTGGTCCGAAAATTTCACCAAAAGATTTTCGCGCAAAAAGCTCACATTATGACCTATACACCATATAAACATGTTCGGGACACATTTGATTGAAAAAAAATCATTTTTGATGGATAAAGAAAGGTGACGCCGGTGATGCCGATATGGTCACTTTTGGTCCGAAAATTTCACGGAAAGCTTTTCGCGCAAAAGGCTCACATTATGACCTATACACCATATAAACATGTTTGGGACACATTTGAGCGAAAACAAATCATTTTTGATGGATAAAGAAAGGTGACGCCGATGATGCCGATATGGTCACTCTTGGTCCGAAAATTTCACGGAAAACATTTCGCGCAAAAATCTCCCATTATGAACTCTACACCATATAAACATTTTTTTGACACATTTGAGCAAAAACAAATCAATTTTGATTGATAAAGAAAGGTGACGCCGATGATGCCGATATGGTCACTTTTGGTCCGAAAATTTCACGGAAAGCTTTTCGCTCAAAAAGCTCACATTATGACCTATACACAATATAAATATGTTTGGGACACATTTGAGCGAAAACAAATCATTTTTGATTGATAAGGAAAGGTGACGCCGATGATGCCGATATGGTCACTTTTGGTCCCAAAATTTCACGGAAAGCTTTTCGCTCAAAAAGCTCCGATTATATCCTATACACCATATAAACATGTTTGGGACACATTTGAGTGAAAACAAATCATTTTTGATGGATAAAGAAAGGTGACGCCGATGATGCCGATATGGTCACTTTTGATCCGAAAATTTCACGGAAAGCTTTTCGCGCAAAAAGCTCACATTATGACGTATACACCATATAAACATGTTTGGGACACATTTGAGCGAAAACAAATCATTTTTGATGGATAAAGAAAGGTGACGCCGATGATGCCGATATGGTCACTCTTGGTCCGAAAATTTCACGGAAAACTTTTCGCGCAAAAAGCTCACATTATGACCTATACACCATATAAACATGTTTGGGACACATTTGAGCGAAAACAAATCTTTTTTGATGGATAAAGAAAGGTGACGCCGATGATTCCGATATGGTCACTCTTGGTCCGAAAATTTTACGGAAAACTTTTCGCGCAAAAAGCTCACATTATGACCTATACACCATATAAACATGTTTGGGACACATCTGAGCGAAAACAAATCATTTTTGATGGATAAAGAAAGGTGACGCCGATGATTCCGATATGGTCACTTTTGGTCCGAAAATTTCACGGAAAGCTTTTCGCTCAAAAAGCTCACATTATGACCTATACACCATATAAACATGTTTGGGAAACATTTGATTGAAAACAAATCATTTTTGATGGATAAAGAAAGGTGACGTCGGTGATGCCGATATGGTCACTTTTGGTCCGAAAATTTCACGGAAAGCTTTTCGCGCAAAAGGCTCACATTATGACCTATACACCATATAAACATGTTTGGGACACATTTGAGCGAAAACAAATCATTTTTGATGGATAAAGAAAGGTGACGCCGATGATGCCGATATGGTCACTCTTGCTCCGAAAATTTCACGGAAAACTTTTCGCGCAAAAATCTCCCATTATGAACTCTACACCATATAAACATTTTTGTGACACATTTGAGCAAAAACAAATCAATTTTGATTGATAAAGAAAGGTGACGCCGATGATGCCGATATGGTCACTTTTGGTCCGAAAATTTCACGGAAAGCTTTTCGCTCAAAAAGCTCACATTATGACCTATACACCATATAAACATGTTTGGGACACATTTGAGCGAAAACAAATCATTTTTGATTGATAAGGAAAGGTGACGCCGATGATGCCGATATGGTCACTTTTGGTCCGAAAATTTCACGGAAAGCTTTTCGCTCAATAAGCTCCGATTATATCCTATACACCATATAAACATGTTTGGGACACATTTGAGTGAAAACAAATCATTTTTGATGGATAAAGAAAGGTGACGCCGGTGATGCCGATATGATCACTTTTGGTCCGAAAATTTCACCGAAAGATTTTCGCGCAAAAAGCTCACATTATGACCTATACACCATATAAACATGTTTGGGACACATTTGAGTGAAAACCAATCATTTTTGATGGATAAAGAAAGGTGACGCCGATGATGCCGATATGGTCACTTTTGATCCGAAAATTTCACGGAAAGCTTTTCGGGCAAAAAGCTCACATTATGACGTATACACCATATAAACATGTTTGGAACACATTTGAGCGAAAACAAATCATTTTTGATGGATAAAGAAAGGTGACGCCGATGATGCCGATATGGTCACTCTTGGTCCGAACATTTCACGGAAAACTTTTCGCGCAAATAGCTCACATTATGACCTATACACCATATAAACATGTTTGGGACACATTTGAGCGAAAACAAATCATTTTGTTGGATAAAGAAAGGTGACGCCGATGATTCCGATATGGTCACTTTTGGTCCGAAAATTTCACGGAAAGCTTTTCGCTCAAAAAGCTCACATTATGACCTATACACCATATAAACATGTTTGGGACACATATGAGCGAAAACAAATCATTTTTGATGGATAAAGAAAGGTGACGCCGATGATGCCGATATGGTCACTCTTGGTCCAAAAATTTCACGGAAAACTTTTCGCGCAAAAAGCTCACATTATGACGTATACACCATATAAACATGTTTGGGACACATTTGAGCGAAAACAAATCATTTTTGATGGATAAAGAAAGGTGACGCCGATGATGCCGATATGGTCACTCTTGGTCCGAAAATTTCACGGAAAACTTTTCGCGCAAAAAGCTCACATTATGACCTATACACCATATAAACATGTTTGGGACACATATGAGCGAAAACAAATCATTTTTGATGGATAAAGAAAGGTGACGCCGATGATTCCGATATGGTCACTTTTGGTCCGAAAATTTCACGGAAAGCTTTTCGCTCAAAAAGCTCACATTATGACCTATACACCATATAAACATGTTTGGGACACATTTGATTGAAAACAAATCATTTTTGATGGATAAAGAAAGGTGACGCCGGTGATGCCGATATAGTCACTTTTGGTCCGAAAATTTCACGGAAAGCTTTTCGCGCAAAAGGCTCACATTATGACCTATACACCATATAAACATGTTTGGGACACATTTGAGCGAAAACAAATCATTTTTCATGGATAAAGAAAGGTGATGCCGATGATGCCGATATGGTCACTTTTGATCCGAAAATTTCACGGAAAGCTTTTCGCGCAAAAGGCTCACATTATGACCTATACACCATATAAACATGTTTGGGACACATTTGAGCGAAAACAAATCATTTTTGATGGATAAAGAAAGGTGACGCCGATGATGCCGATATGGTCACTCTTGGTCCAAAAATTTCACGGAAAACTTTTCGCGCAAAAAGCTCACATTATGAACTCTACACCATATAAACATGTTTGTGACACATTTGAGCAAAAACAAATCAATTTTGATTGATAAAGAAAGGTGACGCCGATGATGCCGATATTGTCACTTTTGGTCCGAAAATTTCACGGAAAGCTTTTCGCTCAAAAAGCTCACATTATGACCTATACACCATATAAACATGTTTGGGACACATTTGAGCGAAAACAAATCATTTTTGATGGATAAAGAAAGGTGACGCCGATGATGCCGATATGGTCACTCTTGGTCCGAAAATTTCACGGAAAACTTTTCGCGCAAAAAGCTCACATTATGACCTATACACCATATAAACATGTTTGGGACACATTTGAGCGAAAACAAATCATTTTTGATGGATAAAGAAAGGTGACGCCGATGATTCCGATATGGTCACTTTTGGTCCGAAAATTTCACGGAAAGCTTTTCGCTCAAAAAGCTCACATTATGACCTATACACCATATAAACATGTTTGGGACACATTTGATTGAAAACAAATCATTTTTGATGGATAAAGAAAGGTGACGCCGGTGATGCCGATATAGTCACTTTTGGTCCGAAAATTTCACGGAAAGCTTTTCGCGCAAAAGGCTCACATTATGACCTATACACCATATAAACATGTTTGGGACACATTTGAGCGAAAACAAATCATTTTTCATGGATAAAGAAAGGTGATGCCGATGATGCCGATATGGTCACTTTTGATCCGAAAATTTCACGGAAAGCTTTTCGCGCAAAAGGCTCACATTATGACCTATACACCATATAAACATGTTTGGGACACATTTGAGCGAAAACAAATCATTTTTGATGGATAAAGAAAGGTGACGCCGATGATGCCGATATGGTCACTCTTGGTCCAAAAATTTCACGGAAAACTTTTCGCGCAAAAAGCTCACATTATGACCTATACACCATATAAACATGTTTGGGACACATTAGAGCAAAAACAAATCATTTTTGATGGATAAAGAAAGGTGACGCCGATGATTCCGATATGGTCACTTTTGGTCCGAAAATTTCACGGAAAGCTTTTCGCTCAAAAAGCTCACATTATGACCTATACACCATGTAAACATGTTTGGGACACACATGAGCGAAAACAAATCATTTTTGATGGATAAAGAAAGGTGACGCCGATGATTCCGATGTGGTCACTTTTGGTCCGAAAATTTCACGGAAAGCTTTTCGCTCAAAAAGCTCACATTATGACCTATACACCATATAAACATGTTTGGGACACATTTGATTGAAAACAAATCATTTTTGATGGATAAAGAAAGGTGACGCCGGTGATGCCGATATAGTCACTTTTGGTCCTAAAATTTCACGGAAAGCTTTTCGCGCAAAAGGCTCACATTATGACCTATACACCATATAAACATTTTTGGGACACATTTGAGCGAAAGCAAATCATTTTTCATGGATAAAGAAAGGTGATGCCGATGATGCCGATATGGTCACTTTTGATCCGAAAATTTCACGGAAAGCTTTTCGCGCAAAAGGCTCACATTATGACCTATACACCATATAAACATGTTTGGGACACATTTGAGCGAAAACAAATCATTTTTGATGGATAAAGAAAGGTGACGCCGATGATGCCGATATGGTCACTCTTGGTCCAAAAATTTCACGGAAAACTTTTCGCGCAAAAAGCTCACATTATGAACTCTACACCATATAAACATGTTTGTGACACATTTGAGCAAAAACAAATCAATTTTGATTGATAAAGAAAGGTGACGCCGATGATGCCGATATAGTCACTTTTGGTCCGAAAATTTCACGGAAAGCTTTTCGCTCAAAAAGCTCACATTATGACCTATACACCATATAAACATGTTTGGGACACATTTGAGCGAAAACAAATCATTTTTGATTGATAAGGAAAGGTGACGCCGATGATGCCGATATGGTCACTTTTGGTCCGAAAATTTGACGGAAAGATTTTCGCTCAAAAAGCTCCGATTATATCCTATACACCATATAAACATGTTTGGGACACATTTGAGTGAAAACAAATCATTTTTGATGGATAAAGAAAGGTGACGCCGGTGATGCCGATATGATCACTTTTGGTCCGAAAATATCACCGAAAGATTTTCGCGCAAAAAGCTCACATTATGACCTATACACCATATAAACATGTTTGGGACACATTTGAGTGAAAACAAATCATTTTTGATGGATAAAGAAAGGTGACGCCGGTGATGCCGATATGATCACTTTTGGTCCGAAAATTTCACCGAAAGATTTTCGCGCAAAAAGCTCACATTATGACCTATACACCATATAAACATGTTTGGGACACATTTGAGTGAAAACAAATCATTTTTGATGGATAAAGAAAGGTGACGCCGATGATTCCGATATGGTCACTTTTGGTCCGAAAATTTCACGGAAAGCTTTTCGCTCAAAAAGCTCATATTATGACCTATACACCATATAAACATGTTTGGGACACATATGAGCGAAAACAAATCATTTTTGATGGATAAGGAAAGGTGACGCCGATGATGCCGATATGGTCACTTTTGGTCCGAAAATTTCACGGAAAGCTTTACGCTCAAAAAGCTCCGATTATATCCTATACACCATATAAACATGTTTGGGACACATTTGAGTGAAAACAAATCATTTTTGATGGATAAAGAAAGGTGACGCCGGTGATGCCGATATGATCACTTTTGGTCCGAAAATTTAACCGAAAGATTTTCGCGCAAAAAGCTCACATTATGACCTATACACCATATAAACATGTTTGGGACACATTTGAGCGAAAACAAATCATTTTTGATGGATAAAGAAAGGTGACGCCGATGATGCCGATATGGTCACTCTTGGTCCGAAAATTTCACGGAAAACTTTTTGCGCAAAAGGCTCACATTATGACCTATACACCATATAAACATGTTTGGGACACATTTGAGCGAAAACAAATCATTTTTGATGGATAAAGAAAGGTGACGCCGATGATACCGATATGGTCACTCTTGGTCCGAAAATTTCACGGAAAACATTTCGCGCAAAAATCTCCCATTATGAACTCTACACCATATAAACATTTTTGTGACACATTTGAGCAAAAACACATCAATTTTGATTGATAAAGAAAGGTGACGCCGATGATGCCGATATGGTCACTTTTGGTCCGAAAATTTCACGGAAAGCTTTTCGCTCAAAAAGCTCACATTATGACCTATACACCATATAAACATGTTTGGGACACATTTGAGCGAAAACAAATCATTTTTGATGGATAAGGAAAGGTGACGCCGATGATGCCGATATGGTCACTTTTGGTCCGAAAATTTCACGGAAAGCTTTTCGCTCAAAAAGCTCCGATTATATCCTATACACCATATAAACATGTTTGGGACACATTTGAGTGAAAACAAATCATTTTTAATGGATAAAGAAAGGTGACGCCGGTGATGCTGATATGATCACTTTTGGTCCGAAAATTTCACCGAAAGATTTTCGCGCAAAAAGCTCACATTATGACCTATACACCATATAAACATGTTTGGGACACATTTGAGTGAAAATAAATCATTTTTGATGCATAAAGAAAGGTGACGCCGATGATGCCGATATGGTCACTTTTGATCAAAAAATTTCACGGAAAGCTTTTCGCGCAAAAAGCTCACATTATGACGTATACACCATATAAACATGTTTGGGACACATTTGAGCGAAAACAAATCATTTTTTATGGATAAAGAAAGGTGACGCCGATGATGCCGATATGGTCACTTTTGATCCAAAAATTTCACGGAAAGCTTTTCGCGCAAAAAGCTCACATTATGACGTATTCACCATATAAACATGTTTGGGACACATTTGAGGGAAAACAAATCAATTTTGATGGATAAAGAAAGGTGACGTTGATGATGCCGATATGGTCACTTTTGTTCCAAAAATTTCACGGAAAGCTTTTCCCGCAAAAAGTTACCATTATGACCTATACACCATATAAACTTGTTTTGGACATATTTAAGCGAAAACCACTCAATTTTGATGGATAAAGAAAGGTGACGTCGATGATGCCGATATGGTCACTTTTGTTCCGAAAATTTCACGGAAAGCTTTTCGCGCAAAAAGCTTTCATTATGAACTATACACCATATAAACATGTTTGGGACACATTTGATTGAAAACAAATCATTTTTGATGGATAAAGAAAGGTGACGCCGGTGATGCCAATATGTTCACTTTTGGTCCGAAAATTTCACGGAAAGCTTTTCGCGCAAAAAGCTCAGATTATGACCTATACACCATAAAAACATGTTTGGAACACATTTGAGTGAAAACAATTCATTTTTGATGGATAAAGAAAGGTGACGCCGGTGATGCCGATATGGTCACTTTTGGTCCGAAAATTTCACGGAAAGCTTTTCGCGCAAAAGGCTCACATTATGACCTATACACCATATAAACATGTTTGGGACACATTTGAGCGAAAACAAATCATTTTTGATGGATAAAGAAAGGTGACGCCGATGATGGCGATATGGTCACTCTTGGTCCGAAAATTTCACGGAAAACTTTTCGCGCAAAAATCTCCCATTATGAACTCTACACCATAAAAACATTTTTGTGACACATTTGAGCAAAAACAAATCAATTTTGATTGATAAAGAAAGGTGACGCCGATGATGCCGATATGGTCACTTTTGGTCCGAAAATTTCACGGAAAGCTTTTCGCTCAAAAAGCTCACATTATGACCTATACACCATATAAACATTTTTGGGACACATTTGAGCGAAAACAAATCATTTTTGATGGATAAGGAAAGGTGACGCCGATGATGCCGATATGGTGACTTTTGGTCCGAAAATTTCACGGAAAGCTTTTCGCTCAAAAAGCTCCGATTATATCCTATACACCATATAAACATGTTTGGGACACATTTGAGTGAAAACAAATCATTTTTGATTGATAAAGAAAGGTGACGACGGTGATGCCGATATGATCACTTTTGGTCCGAAAATTTCACCGAAAGATTTTCGCGCAAAAAGCTCACATTATGACCTATACACCATATAAACATGTTTGGGACACATTTGAGTGAAAATAAATCATTTTTGATGCATAAAGAAAGGTGACGCCGATGATGCCGATATGGTCACTTTTGATCAAAAAATTTCACGGAAAGCTTTTCGCGCAAAAAGCTCACATTATGACGTATACACCATATAAACATGTTTGGGACACATTTGAGCGAAAACAAATCATTTTTGATGGATAAAGAAAGGTGACGCCGATGATGCCGATATGGTCACTCTTGGTCCAAAAATTTCACGGAAAACTTTTCGCGCAAAAAGCTCACATTATGAACTCTACACCATATAAACATGTTTGTGACACATTTGAGCAAAAACAAATCAATTTTGATTGATAAAGAAAGGTGACGCCGATGATGCCGATATAGTCACTTTTGGTCCGAAAATTTCACGGAAAGCTTTTCGCTCAAAAAGCTCACATTATGACCTATACACCATATAAACATGTTTGGGACACATTTGTGCGAAAACAAATCATTTTTGATTGATAAGGAAAGGTGACGCCGATGATGCCGATATGGTGACTTTTGGTCCGAAAATTTCACGGAAAGCTTTTCGCTCAAAAAGCTCCGATTATATCCTATACACCATATAAACATGTTTGGGACACATTTGAGTGAAAACAAATCATTTTTGATTGATAAAGAAAGGTGACGCCGATGATGCCGATAAAGTCACTTTTGGTCCGAAAATTTCACGGAAAGCTTTTCGCTCAAAAAGCTCACATTATGACCTATACACCATATAAACATGTTTGGGACACATTTGAGCGAAAACAAATCATTTTTGATTGATAAGGAAAGGTGACGCCGATGATGCCGATATGGTCACTTTTGGTCCGAAAATTTCACGGAAAGATTTTCGCTCAAAAAGCTCCGATTATATCCTATACACCATATAAACATGTTTGGGACACATTTGAGTGAAAACAAATCATTTTTGATGGATAAAGAAAGGTGACGCCGGTGATGCCGATATGATCACTTTTGGTCCGAAAATATCACCGAAAGATTTTCGCGCAAAAAGCTCACATTATGACCTATACACCATATAAACATGTTTGGGACACATTTGAGTGAAAACAAATCATTTTTGATGGATAAAGAAAGGTGACGCCGATGATTCCGATATGGTCACTTTTGGTCCGAAAATTTCAGGGAAAGCTTTTCGCTCAAAAAGCTCACATTATGACCTATACACCATATAAACATGTTTGGGACAACTATGAGCGAAAACAAATCATTTTTGATGGATAAGGAAAGGTGACGCCGATGATGCCGATATGGTCACTTTTGGTCCGAAAATTTCACGGAAAGCTTTTCGCTCAAAAAGCTCCGATTATATCCTATACACCATATAAACATGTTTGGGACACATTTGAGTTAAAACAAATCATTTTTGATGGATAAAGAAAGGTGACGCCGGTGATGCCGATATGATCACTTTTGGTCCGAAAATTTCACCAAAAGATTTTCGCGCAAAAAGCTCACATTATGACCTATACACCATATAAACATGTTCGGGACACATTTGATTGAAAAAAAATCATTTTTGATGGATAAAGAAAGGTGACGCCGGTGATGCCGATATGGTCACTTTTGGTCCGAAAATTTCACGGAAAGCTTTTCGCGCAAAAGGCTCACATTATGACCTATACACCATATAAACATGTTTGGGACACATTTGAGCGAAAACAAATCATTTTTGATGGATAAAGAAAGGTGACGCCGATGATGCCGATATGGTCACTCTTGGTCCGAAAATTTCACGGAAAACATTTCGCGCAAAAATCTCCCATTATGAACTCTACACCATATAAACATTTTTTTGACACATTTGAGCAAAAACAAATCAATTTTGATTGATAAAGAAAGGTGACGCCGATGATGCCGATATGGTCACTTTTGGTCCGAAAATTTCACGGAAAGCTTTTCGCTCAAAAAGCTCACATTATGACCTATACACAATATAAATATGTTTGGGACACATTTGAGCGAAAACAAATCATTTTTGATTGATAAGAAAAGGTGACGCCGATGATGCCGATATGGTCACTTTTGGTCCCAAAATTTCACGGAAAGCTTTTCGCTCAAAAAGCTCCGATTATATCCTATACACCATATTGGGACACATTTGAGTGAAAACAAATCATTTTTGATGGATAAAGAAAGGTGACACCGGTGATGCCGATATGATCACTTTTGGTCCGAAAATTTCACCGAAAGATTTTCGCGCAAAAAGCTCACATTATGACCTATACACCATATAAACATGTTTGGGACACATTTGAGTGAAAACAAATCATTTTTGATGGATAAAGAAAGGTGACGCCGATGATGCCGATATGGTCACTTTTGATCCGAAAATTTCACGGAAAGCTTTTCGCGCAAAAAGCTCACATTATGACGTATACACCATATAAACATGTTTGGGACACATTTGAGCGAAAACAAATCATTTTTGATGGATAAAGAAAGGTGACGCCGATGATGCCGATATGGTCACTCTTGGTCCGAAAATTTCAAGGAAAACTTTTCGCGCAAAAAGCTCACATTATGACCTATTGATACGGGGATTAGCCGTGGATGTCCCGATCTTTCGACAACAAGCACAAAACAAACAAAGAACACAAGTTAGACAATAATGACTCGACAAAGACTCAAAGGACTCGACAATAGTAATGAAAAAGATAGATAGGGCAGGAGAAAGTCTAGGTAGAACGAGCGAATAGACCCTTGATCCCAATTGAACAAAGTCCTAAACCAACGACTAGCTAACCAATCTCTACGATCTTACACAACCTAGGACGTATCCTAGGAGCACAAGAAAGGGGCTCGTGAAAGCTTGATAGCACCAATCAACTAGCGAAGATCGACACACACAAGACAAACCAAGCAAGATCAATTCACCAAGAATCCTCTCGGTCTCTCTCTTGAATCCTCAAAAAACAATGTGTTTGCAAAGCAATGCTTGTCATTAATCAAATATGGGTTTTGTTCCCTAATACAACCGGCCTAGGAGGCTATTTATAGCCTTAAATGGAGATAGAAAAGGCTGAAAATAAATGACAACAAAAGAAATTCAGAAAATTGCAAGAAATTCAGAAAATTAAATGGAAATTAAAACAAATTCAGAAATTGCAAATAAAATCCCTAAAAGATAGGAAGTGGCCTTGACTTCTTCAATCATGGCTCCTAAAGAATAGGTCTTCATGGCTGGCCACTTGAGCACTTAGCAAGGCTGTCAACGGCTAGTATTTGGACCCGGTCTTCACGGAGCAAGGTAGGCACATGTGCTCGGTACAACCTCGGCATCAATCCAAACAAGGGTCCGTGGCTTGGGCTGCGTTGATTCCTTGAGGCCTCGTCGGTTCTTGAGCTAGGGCATAGCTCACAAGAGTGTAAGGCCTTAGCTTGTTGGCTTGGGCTGCATTGATTCCTTGAGGCCTCGTCGGCTCTTGAGCTAGGGCATAGCTCACAAGAGTGTAAGGCCTTAGCTTGGATGGTCCCGCATCACCTATACACCATATAAACATGTTTGGGACACATTTGAGCGAAAACAAATCATTTTTGATGGATAAAGAAAGGTGACGCCGATGATTCCGATATGGTCACTTTTGGTCCGAAAATTTCACGGAAAGCTTTTCGCTCAAAAAGCTCATATTATGACCTATACACCATATAAACATGTTTGGGACACATATGAGCGAAAACAAATCATTTTTGATGGATAAGGAAAGGTGACGCCGATGATGCCGATATGGTCACTTTTGGTCCGAAAATTTCACGGAAAGCTTTTCGCTCAAAAAGCTCCGATTATATCCTATACACCATATAAACATGTTTGGGACACATTTGAGTGAAAACAAATCATTTTTGATGGATAAAGAAAGGTGACGCCGGTGATGCCGATATGATCACTTTTGGTCCGAAAATTTAACCGAAAGATTTTCGCGCAAAAAGCTCACATTATGACCTATACACCATATAAACATGTTTGGGACACATTTGAGCGAAAACAAATCATTTTTGATGGATAAAGAAAGGTGACGCCGATGATGCCGATATGGTCACTCTTGGTCCGAAAATTTCACGGAAAACTTTTCGCGCAAAAGGCTCACATTATGACCTATACACCATATAAACATGTTTGGGACACATTTGAGCGAAAACAAATCATTTTTGATGGATAAAGAAAGGTGACGCCGATGATACCGATATGGTCACTCTTGGTCCGAAAATTTCACGGAAAACTTTTCGCGCAAAAATCTCCCATTATGAACTCTACACCATATAAATCTTTTTGTGACACATTTGAGCAAAAACACATCAATTTTGATTGATAAAGAAAGGTGACGCCGATGATGCCGATATGGTCACTTTTGGTCCGAAAATTTCACGGAAAGCTTTTCGCTCAAAAAGCTCACATTATGACCTATACACCATATAAACATGTTTGGGACACATTTGAGCGAAAACAAATCATTTTTGATGGATAAGGAAAGGTGACGCCGATGATGCCGATATGGTCACTTTTGGTCCGAAAATTTCACGGAAAGCTTTTTGCTCAAAAAGCTCCGATTATATCCTATACACCATATAAACATGTTTGGGACACATTTGAGTGAAAACAAATCATTTTTAATGGATAAAGAAAGGTGACGCCGGTGATGCCGATATGATCACTTTTGGTCCGAAAATTTCACCGAAAGATTTTCGCGCAAAAAGCTCACATTATGACCTATACACCATATAAACATGTTTGGGACACATTTGAGTGAAAATAAATCATTTTTGATGCATAAAGAAAGGTGACGCCGATGATGCCGATATGGTCACTTTTGATCAAAAAATTTCACGGAAAGCTTTTCGCGCAAAAAGCTCACATTATGACGTATACACCATATAAACATGTTTGGGACACATTTGAGCGAAAACAAATCATTTTTTATGGATAAAGAAAGGTGACGCCGATGATGCCGATATGGTCACTTTTGATCCAAAAATTTCACGGAAAGCTTTTCGCGCAAAAAGCTCACATTATGACGTATTCACCATATAAACATGTTTGGGACACATTTGAGGGAAAACAAATCAATTTTGATGGATAAGGAAAGGTGACGCCGATGATGCCGATATGGTGACTTTTGGTCCGAAAATTTCACGGAAAGCTTTTCGCTCAAAAAGCTCCGATTATATCCTATACACCATATAAACATGTTTGGGACACATTTGAGTGAAAACAAATCATTTTTGATTGATAAAGAAAGGTGACGCCGGTGATGCCGATATGATCACTTTTGGTCCGAAAATTTCACCGAAAGATTTTCGCGCAAAAAGCTCACATTATGACCTATACACCATATAAACATGTTTGGGACACATTTGAGTGAAAACAAATCATTTTTGATGGATAAAGAAAGGTTACGCCGATGATGCCGATATGGTCACTTTTGATCCGAAAATTTCACAGAAAGCTTTTCGCGCAAAAAGCTCACATTATGACCTATTCACCATATAAACATGTTTGGGACACATTTGATTGAAAATAAATTATTTTTGATGGATAAAGAAAGGTGACGCCGATGATGCCGATATGGCCCTCTTGGTCCGAAAATTTCACGGAAAACTTTTCGCGCAAAAATCTCCTATTATGAACTATACACCATATAAACATGTTTGGGACACATTTGAGCGAAAACAAATCATTTTTGATGGATAAAGAAAGGTGACGCCGGTGATGCCGATATGGTCACTTTTGGTCCGGAAATTTCACGGAAAGCTTTTCACGCATTATGAACTATACACCATATAAACATGTTTGGGACACATTTGAGCGAAAACAAATCATTTTTGATGGATAAAGAAAGGTGACGCCGATGATGCCGATATGGTCACTCTTGGTCCGAAAATTTCACGGAAAACTTTTCGCGCAAAAATCTGCCATTATGAACTCTACACCATATAAACATTTTTGTGACACATTTGAGCAAAAACACATCAATTTTGATTGATAAAGAAAGGTGACGCCGATGATGCCGATATGGTCACTTTTGGTCCGAAAATTTCACGGAAAGCTTTTCGCTCAAAAAGCTCACATTATGACCTATACACCATATAAACATGTTTGGGACACATTTGAGCGAAAACAAATCATTTTTGATGGATAAGGAAAGGTGACGCCGATGATGCCGATATGGTCACTTTTGGTCCGAAAATTTCACGGAAAGCTTTTCGCTCAAAAAGCTCCGATTATATCCTATACACCATATAAACATGTTTGGGACACATTTGAGTGAAAACAAATCATTTTTAATGGATAAAGAAAGGTGACGCCGGTGATGCCGATATGATCACTTTTGGTCCGAAAATTTCACCGAAAGATTTTCGCGCAAAAAGCTCACATTATGACCTATACACCATATAAACATGTTTGGGACACATTTGAGTGAAAACAAATCATTTTTGATGCATAAAGAAAGGTGACGCCGATGATGCCGATATGGTCATTTTTGATCAAAAAATTTCACGGAAAGCTTTTCGCGCAAAAAGCTCACATTATGACGTATACACCATATAAACATGTTTGGGACACATTTGAGCGAAAACAAATCATTTTTTATGGATAAAGAAAGGTGACGCCGATGATGCCGATATGGTCACTTTTGATCCAAAAATTTCACGGAAAGCTTTTCGCGCAAAAAGCTCACATTATGACGTATTCACCATATAAACATGTTTGGGACACATTTGAGGGAAAACAAATCAATTTTGATGGATAAAGAAAGGTGACGTTGATGATGCCGATATGGTCACTTTTGTTCCAAAAATTTCACGGAAAGCTTTTCCCGCAAAAAGTTACCATTATGACCTATACACCATATAAACTTGTTTTGGACATATTTAAGCAAAAACCACTCAATTTTGATGGATAAAGAAAGGTGACGTCGATGATGCCGATATGGTCACTTTTGTTCCGAAAATTTCACGGAAAGTTTTTCGCGCAAAAAGCTCACATTATGACCTATACACCATATAAACATGTTTTGGACACATTTGAGTGAAAACAAATCATTTTTGATGGATAAAGAAAGGTGACGCCGGTGATGCCAATATGTTCACTTTTGGTCCGAAAATTTCACGGAACGTTTTTCGCGCAAAAAGCTCAGCTTATGACCTATACACCATATAAACATGTTTGGGACACATTTGAGCGAAAACAATTCATTTTTGATGGATAAAGAAAGGTGACGCCGGTGATGCCGATATGGTCACTTTTGGTCCGAAAATTTCAAGGAAAGCTTTTCGCGCAAAAGGCTCACATTATTACCTATACACCATATAAACATGTTTGGGACACATTTGAGCGAAAACAAATTATTTTTGATGGATAAAGAAAGGTGACGCCGATGATGCCGATATGGTCACTCTTGGTCCGAAAATTTCACGGAAAACTTTTCGCGCAAAAATCTCCCATTATGAACTCTACACCATATAAACATGTTTGTGACACATTTGAGCAAAAACAAATCAATTTTGATTGATAAAGAAAGGTGACGCCGATGATGCCGATATGGTCACTTTTGGTCTGAAAATTTCACGGAAAGCTTTTCGCGCAAAAAGCTCACATTATGATCTATACACCATATAAACATGTTTGGGACACATTTGAGCAAAAACAAATCAATTTTGATTGATAAAGAAAGGTGACGCCGATGATGCCGATATGGTCACTTTTGATCCGAAAATTTCACGGAAAGCTTTTCGCTCAAAAAGCTCCGATTATATCCTATACACCATATAAACATGTTTGGGACACATTTGAGTGAAAAGAAATCATTTTTGATGGATAAAGAAAGGTGACGCCGGTGATGCCGATATGATCACTTTTGGTCCGAAAATTTCACCGAAAGATTTTCGCGCAAAAAGCTCACATTATGACCTATACACCATATAAACATGTTTGGGACACATGTGAGTGAAAACAAATCATTTTTGATGGATAAAGAAAGGTGACGCCGATGATGCCGATATGGTCACTCTTGGTCCGAAAATTTCACGGAAAACTTCTCGCGCAAAAATCTCCCATTATGAACTCTACACCATATAAACATGTTTGTGACACATTTGAGCAAAAACAAATCAATTTTGATTGATAAAGAAAGGTGACGCCGATGATGCCGATATGGTCACTTTTGGTCCGAAAATTTCACGGAAAGCTTTTCGCGCAAAAAGCTCACATTATGACCTATACACCATATAAACATGTTTGGGACACATTTGAGTGAAAACAAATCATTTTTGATGGATAAAGAAAGGTGACGCCGATGATGCCGATATGGTCACTTTTGGTCCGAAAATTTCACGGAAAGCTTTTCGCGCAAAATGCTCACATTATGATCTATACACCATATAAACATGTTTGGAACACATTTGAGCAAAAACAAATCAATTTTGATTGATAAAGAAAGGTGACGCCGATGATGCCGATATGGTCACTTTTGGTCCGAAAATTTCACGGAAAGCTTTTCGCGCAAAAAGCTCACATTATGACCTATTCACCATAATAACTTGTTTGAGACACATTTGAGGGAAAACAAATCATTTTTGATGGATAAAGAAAGTTGATGCCGATGATGCCGATATGGTCACTCTTGGTCCGAAAATTTCACGGAAAACTTTTCGCGCAAAAAGCTCCCATTATGAACTCTACACCATATAAACATGTTTGTGACACATTTGAGCAAAAACAAATCAATTTTGATTGATAAAGAAAGGTGACGCCGATGATGCCGATATGGTCACTTTTGATCCGAAAATTTCACGGAAAGCTTTTCGCGCAAAAAGCTTATATTATGACCTATACACCATATAAACATGTTTGGGACACATTTGAGCGAAAACAAATCATTTTTGATGGATAAAGAAAGGTGACGCCGATGATGCCGATATGGTCACTTTTGTTCCGAAAATTTCACGGAAAGCTTTTCGCTCAAAAAGCTCCGATTATATCCTATACACCATATAAACATGTTTGGGACACATTTGAGTGAAAACAAATCATTTTTTATGGATAAAGAAAGGTGACGCCGATGATGCCGATATGGTCACTTTTGATCCAAAAATTTCACGGAAAGCTTTTCGCGCAAAAAGCTCACATTATGACGTATTCACCATATAAACATGTTTGGGACACATTTGAGGGAAAACAAATCAATTTTGATGGATAAAGAAAGGTGACGTTAATGATGCCGATATGGTCACTTTTGTTCCAAAAATTTCACGGAAAGCTTTTCCCGCAAAAAGTTACCATTATGACCTATACACCATATAAACTTGTTTTGGACATATTTAAGCAAAAACCACTCAATTTTGATGGATAAAGAAAGGTGACGTCGATGATGCCGATATGGTCACTTTTGTTCCGAAAATTTCACGGAAAGTTTTTCGCGCAAAAAGCTCACATTATGACCTATACACCATATAAACATGTTTTGGACACATTTGAGTGAAAACAAATCATTTTTGATGGATAAAGAAAGGTGACGCCGGTGATGCCGATATGATCACTTTCTGTCCGAAAATTTCATCGGAAGATTTTAGCGCGAAAAGCTCACATTATGACCTATACACCATATAAACATGTTTGGGATACATTTGAGTGAAAACAAATCATTTTTGATGGATAAAGAAAGGTGACGCCGATGATGCCGATATGGTCAATTTTGATCCGAAAATTTCACGGAAAGCTTTTCGCGCAAAAAGCTCACATTATGACCTATACACTATATAAACATGTTTGGGACACATTTGAGCGAAAACAAATCATTTTTGATGGATAAAGAAAGGTGACGCCGATGATGCCGATATGGTCACTTTTGGTCCGAAAATTTCACGGAAAGCTTTTCGCGCAAAAAGCTCACATTATGACCTATTCACCATAATAACATGTTTGAGACACATTTGAGGGAAAACAAATCAATTTTGATGGATAAAGAAAGGTGACGTTGATGATGCCGATATAGTCACTTTTGTTCCGAAAATTTCACGGAAAGCTTTTCGCTCAAAAAGCTCCGATTATATCCTATACACCATATAAACATGTTTGGGACACATTTGAGTGAAAACAAATCATTTTTGATGGATAAAGAAAGGTGACGCCGGTGATGCCGATATGATCACTTTTGGTCCGAAAATTTCACCGGAAGATTTCGCGCAAAAAGCTCACATTATGACCTATACACCATATAAACATGTTTGGGACACATTTGAGCGAAAACAAATCATTTTTGATGGATAAAGAAAGGTGACGCCGATGATGCCGATATGGTCACTTTTGTTCCGAAAATTTCACGGAAAGCTTTTCGCTCAAAAAGCTCCGATTATATCCTATACACCATATAAACATGTTTGGGACACATTTGAGTGAAAACAAATCATTTTTGATGGATAAAGAAAGGTGACGCCGGTGATGCCGATATGATCACTTTTGGTCCGAAAATTTCACCGGAAGATTTTCGCGCAAAAAGCTCACATTATGACCTATACACCATATAAACATGTTTGGGACACATTTGAGTGAAAACAAATCATTTTTGATTGATAAAGAAAGGTGACGCCGGTGATGCCGATATGGTCACTTTTGGTCCGAAAATTTCACGGAAAGCTTTTCGCGCAAAAAGCTCACATTATGACCTATACACCATATAAACATGTTTGGGACACATTTGAGCAAAAACAAATCATTTTTGATGGATAAAGAAAGGTGACGCCGATGATGCCGATATGGTCACTCTTGGTCCGAAAATTTCACGGAAAACTTTTCGCGCAAAAAGCTCCCATTATGAACTCTACACCATATAAACATGTTTGTAACACATTTGAGCAAAAACAAATCAATTTTGATTGATAAAGAAAGGTGACACCGATGATGCCGATATGGTCACTTTTGGTCCGAAAATTTCACGGAAAGCTTTTCGCTCAAAAAGCTCACATTATGACCTATACACCATATAAACATTTTTGGGACACATTTGAGCGAAAACAAATCATTTTTGATGGATAAAAAAAGGTGACGCCGATGATGCCGATATGGTCAATTTTGGTCCGAAAATTTCACGGAAAGCTTTTTGCTCAAAAAGCTCCCATTATATCCTATACACCATATAAACATGTTTGGGATACATTTGAGCGAAAACAAATCATTTTTGATGGATAAAGAAAGGTGACGCCGATGATGCCGATATGGTCACTTTTGGTCCAAAAATTTCACGGAAAGCTTTTCGCGCAAAAAACTCACATTATGACCTATAGACCATATTAACATTTTTGGGACACATTGGAGGGAAAACAAATCAATTTTGATGGATAAAGAAAGGTGACGTTGATGATGCAGATATGGTCACTTCTGTTCCGAAAATTTCACGGAAAGCTTTTCCCGCAAAAAGTTACCATTATGACCTATACACCATATAAACTTGTTTTGGACACTTTTGAGCGAAAACAACTCAATTTTGATGGATATAGAAAGGTGACGTCGATGATGCCGATATGGTCACTTTTGGTCCGAAAATTTCACGTAAAGCTTTTCGCGCAAAAAGCTCAGATTATGACCTAAACACCATATAAACATGTTTGGGACACATTTGAGTGAAAAGAAATGATTTTTGATGGATAAAGAAAGGTGACGCCGATGATGCCGATATGGTCACTCTTGGTCCGAAAATTTCACGGAAAACTTTTCGCGCAAAAATCTCCCATTATGAACTCTACACCATATAAACATTTTTCTGACACATTTGAGCAAAAACAAATCAATTTTGATTGATAAAGAATGGTGACGCCGATGATGCCGATATGGTCACTTTTGGTCCGAAAATTTCACGGAAAGCTTTTCGCTCAAAAAGCTCACATTATGACCTATACACCATATAAACATGTTTGGGACACATTTGAGCGAAAACAAATCATTTTTGATTGATAAGGAAAGGTGACGCCGATGATGCCGATATGGTCACTTTTGGTCCGAAAATTTCACGGAAAGCTTTTCGCTCAAAAAGCTCCGATTATATCCTATACACCATATAAACATGTTTGGGACACATTTGAGTGAAAACAAATCATTTTTGATGGATAAAGAAAGGTGACGCCGGTGATGCCGATATGATCACTTTTGGTCCGAAAATTTCACGGAAAGTTTTTCGCGCAAAAAGCTCAGATTATGACCTATACACCATATAAACATGTTTGGAACACATTTGAGTGAAAACAAATCATTTTTGATGGATAAATAAAGGTGACGCCGGTGATGCCGATATGGTCACTTTTGGTCCGAAAATTTAACGGAAAGCTTTTCGCGCAAAAGTCTCACATTATGACCTATACACCATATAAACATGTTTGGGACACATTTGAGCGAAAACAAATCATTTTTGATGGATAAAGAAAGGTGACGCCGATGATGCCGATATGGTCACTCTTGGTCCGAAAATTTCACGGAAAACTTTTCGCGCAAAAATCTCCCATTATGAACTCTACACCATATAAACATTTTTCTGACACATTTGAGCAAAAACAAATCAATTTTGATTGATAAAGAAAGGTGACGCCGATGATGCCGATATGGTCACTTTTGGTCCGAAAATTTCACGGAAAGCTTTTCGCTCAAAAAGCTCACATTATAACCTATACACCATATAAACATGTTTGGGACACATTTGAGCAAAAACAAATCATTTTTGATGGATAAGGAAAGGTGACGCCGATGATGCCGATATGGTCACTTTTGGTCCGAAAATTTCACGGAAAACTTTTCGCTCAAAAAGCTCACATTATGACCTATACACCATATAAACATGTTTGGGACACATTTGAGCGAAAACAACTCAATTTTGATGGATAAAGAAAGGTGACGCCGGTGATGCCGATATGATCACTTTTGGTCCGAAAATTTCACCGAAAGATTTTCGCGCAAAAAGCTCACATTATGACCTATACACCATATAAACATGTTTGGGACACATTTGAGTGAAAACAAATCATTTTTAATGGATAAAGAAAGGTGACGCCGATGATGCCGATATGGTCACTTTTGATCAGAAAATTTCACGGAAAGCTTTTCGCGCAAAAAGCTCACATTATGACGTATACACCAATATAAACATGTTTGGGACACATTTGAGCGAAAACAAATAATTTTTGATGTATAAAGAAAGGTGACGCCGATGATGCCGATATGGTCACTTTTGGGCCGAAAATTTCACGGAAAGCTTTTCGCGCAAAAAGCTCACATTATGACCTATTCACCATAATAACATGTTTGAGACACATTTGAGGGAAAACAAATCAATTTTGATGGATAAAGAAAGGTGACGTTGATAATGCCGATATGGTCACTTTTGTTCCGAAAATTTCACGGAAAGCTTTTCCCGCAAAAAGTTACCATTATGACCTATACACCATATAAACTTGTTTTGGACATATTTGAGCGAAAACCACTCAATTTTGATGGATAAAGAAAGGTGACGTCGATGATGCCGATATGGTCACTTTTGTTCCGAAAATTTCACGGAAAGCTTTTCGCGCAAAAAGCTTTCATTATGAACTATACACCATATAAACATGTTTGGGACACATTTGATTGAAAACAAATCATTTTTGATGGATAAAGAAAGGTTACGCCGGTGATGCCAATATGTTCACTTTTGGTCCGAAAATTTCACGGAAAGCTTTTCGCGCAAAAAGCTCAGATTATGACCTATACACCATATAAACATGTTTGGAACACATTTGAGTGAAAACAAATAATTTTTGATGGATAAAGAAAGGTGACGCTGGTGATGCCGATATGGTCACTTTTGGTCCGAAAATTTCACGGAAAGCTTTTCTCGCAAAAGGCTCACATTATGACCTATACACCATATAAACATGTTTGGGACACATTTGAGCGAAAACAAATCATTTTTGATGGATAAAGAAAGGTGACGCCGATGATGCCGATATGGTCACTCTTGGTCCGAAAATTTCACGGAAAACTTTTCGTGCAAAAATCTCCCATTATGAACTCTACATCATATAAACATTTTTGTGACACATTTGAGCAAAAACAAATCAATTTTGATTGATAAAGAAAGGTGACGCCGATGATGCCGATATGGTCACTTTTGGTCCGAAAATTTCACGAAAAGCTTTTCGCTCAAAAAGCTCACATTATGACCTATACACCATATAAACATGTTTGGGACACATTTGAGCGAAAACAAATCATTTTTGATGGATAAAGAAAGGTGACGCCGATGATGCCGATATGGTCACTTTTGGTCCGAAAATTTGACGGAAATCTTTTCGCGCAAAAAGCTCACGTTATGACCTATAGACCATATTAACATTTTTGGGACACATTGGAGGGAAAACAAATCAATTTTGATGGATAAAGAAAGGTGACGTTGATGATGCAGATATGGTCACTTCTGTTCCGAAAATTTCACGGAAAGCTTTTCCCGCAAAAAGTTACCATTATGACCTATACACCATATAAACTTGTTTTGGACACATTTGAGCGAAAACAACTCAATTTTGATGGATAAAGAAAGGTGACGTCGATGATGCCGATATGGTCACTTTTGGTCCGAAAATTTCACGGAAAGCTTTTCGCGCAAAAAGCTCAGATTATGACCTAAACACAATATAAACATGTTTGGGACACATTTGAGTGAAAAGAAATCATTTTTGATGGATAAAGAAAGGTGACGCCGGTGATGCCGATATGATAACTTTTGGTCCGAAAATTTCACCAAAAGATTTTCGCGCAAAAAGCTCACATTATGACCTATACACCATATAAACATGTTTGGGACACATTTGAGCGAAAATAAATCATTTTTGATGGATAAAGAAAGGTGACGCCGATGATGCCGATATGGTCACTCTTGGTCCGAAAATTTCACGGAAAACTTTTCGCGCAAAAATCTCCCATTATGAACTCTACACCATATAAACATTTTTCTGACACATTTGAGCAAAAACAAATCAATTTTGATTGATAAAGAATGGTGACGCCGATGATGCCGATATGGTCACTTTTGGTCCGAAAATTTCACGGAAAGCTTTTTGCTCAAAAAGCTCACATTATGACCTATACACCATATTAACATGTTTGGGACACATTTGAGTGAAAACAAATCATTTTTGATGGATAAAGAAAGGTGACGTTGATGATGCCGATGTGATCACTTTTGTTCCGAAAATTTCACGGAAAGCTTTTCGCGCAAAAAGCTTTCATTATGAACTATACACCATATAAACATGTTTGGGACACATTTGATTGAAAACAAATCATTTTTGATGGATAAAGAAAGGTGACGCCGGTGATGCCAATATGTTAACTTTTGGTCCGAAAATTTCACGGAAAGTTTTTCGCGCAAAAAGCTCAGATTATGACCTATACACCATATAAACATGTTTGGAACACATTTGAATGAAAACAAATCATTTTTGATGGATAAATAAAGGTGACGCCGGTGATGCCGATATGGTCACTTTTGGTCCGAAAATTTAACGGAAAGCTTTTCGCGCAAAAGTCTCACATTATGACCTATACACCATATAAACATGTTTGGGACACATTTGAGCGAAAACAAATCATTTTTGATGGATAAGGAAAGGTGACGCCGATGATGCCGATATGGTCACTTTTGGTCCGAAAATTTCACGGAAAGCTTTTCGCGCAAAAAGCTCAGATTATGACCTAAACACAATATAAACATGTTTGGGACACATTTGAGTGAAAAGAAATCATTTTTGATGGATAAAGAAAGGTGACGCCGGTGATGCCGATATGATAACTTTTGGTCCGAAAATTTCACCAAAAGATTTTCGCGCAAAAAGCTCACATTATGACCTATACACCATATAAACATGTTTGGGACACATTTGAGCGAAAATAAATCATTTTTGATGGATAAAGAAAGGTGACGCCGATGATGCCGATATGGTCACTCTTGGTCCGAAAATTTCACGGAAAACTTTTCGCGCAAAAATCTCCCATTATGAACTCTACACCATATAAACATTTTTCTGACACATTTGAGCAAAAACAAATCAATTTTGATTGATAAAGAATGGTGACGCCGATGATGCCGATATGGTCACTTTTGGTCCGAAAATTTCACGGAAAGCTTTTTGCTCAAAAAGCTCACATTATGACCTATACACCATATTAACATGTTTGGGACACATTTGAGTGAAAACAAATCATTTTTGATGGATAAAGAAAGGTGACGTTGATGATGCCGATGTGATCACTTTTGTTCCGAAAATTTCACGGAAAGCTTTTCGCGCAAAAAGCTTTCATTATGAACTATACACCATATAAACATGTTTGGGACACATTTGATTGAAAACAAATCATTTTTGATGGATAAAGAAAGGTGACGCCGGTGATGCCAATATGTTAACTTTTGGTCCGAAAATTTCACGGAAAGTTTTTCGCGCAAAAAGCTCAGATTATGACCTATACACCATATAAACATGTTTGGAACACATTTGAATGAAAACAAATCATTTTTGATGGATAAATAAAGGTGACGCCGGTGATGCCGATATGGTCACTTTTGGTCCGAAAATTTAACGGAAAGCTTTTCGCGCAAAAGTCTCACATTATGACCTATACACCATATAAACATGTTTGGGACACATTTGAGCGAAAACAAATCATTTTTGATGGATAAAGAAAGGTGACGCCGATGATGCCGATATGGTCACTCTTGGTCCGAAAATTTCACGGAAAACTTTTCGCGCAAAAATCTCCCATTATGAACTCTACACCATATAAACATTTTTCTGACACATTTGAGCAAAAACAAATCAATTTTGATTGATAAAGAAAGGTGACGCCGATGATGCCGATATGGTCACTTTTGGTCCGAAAATTTCACGGAAAGCTTTTCGCTCAAAAAGCTCACATTAACCTATACACCATATAAACATGTTTGGGACACATTTGAGCGAAAACAAATCATTTTTGATGGATAAGGAAAGGTGACGCCGATGATGCCGATATGGTCACTTTTGGTCCGAAAATTTCACGGAAAGCTTTTCGCTCAAAAAGCTCACATTATGACCTATACACCATATAAACATGTTTGGGACACATTTGAGCGAAAACAAATCATTTTTGATGGATAAGGAAAGGTGACGCCGATGATGCCGATATGGTCACTTTTGGTCAGAAAATTTCACGGAAAGCTTTTCGCTCAAAAAGCTCACATTATAACCTATACACCATATAAACATGTTTGGGACACATTTGAGCGAAAACAAATCATTTTTGATGGATAAAAAAAGGTGACGCCGATGATGCCGATATGGTCACTTTTGGTCCGAAAATTTCACGGAAAGCTTTTCGCTCAAAAAGCTCACATTATGACCTATACACCATATAAACATGTTTGGGACACATTTGAGCGAAAACAACTCAATTTTGATGGATAAAGAAAGGTGACGTTGATGATGCCTATATGGTAACTTTTGGTCCGAAAATTTCACGGAAAGCTTTTCGCGCAAAAGGCTCACATTATGACCTATACACAATATAAACATTTTTGGGACACATTTGAGCGAAAACAAATCATTTTTGATGTATAAAAAAAAGTGACGCCGTTGATGCCGATATGGTCACTTTTGGTCCGAAAATTTCACGGAAAGCTTTTCGCTCAAAAAGCTCCGATTATATCCTATACACCATATAAACATGTTTGGGACACATTTGAGTGAAAACAACTCAATTTTGATGGATAAAGAAAGGTGACGTCGGTGATGCCGATATGATTACTTTTGGTCCGAAAATTTAACGGAAAGCTTTTCGCGCAAAAGGCTCACATTATGACCTATACACCATATAAACATTTTTGGGACACATTTGAGCGAAAACAAATCATTTTTGATGGATAAAAAAAGGTGACGCCGATAATGCCGATATGGTCAATTTTGGTCCGAAAATTTCACGGAAAGCTTTTTGCTCAAAAAGCTCCGATTATATCCTATACACCATATAAACATGTTTGGGACACATTTGAGTGAAAACAACTCAATTTTGATGGATAAAGAAAGGTGACGTCGGTGATGCCGATATGATCACTTTTGGTCCGAAAATTTCACGGAAACTTTTCGCGCAAAAGGCTCACATTATGACCTATACACCATATAAACATTTTTGGGACACATTTGAGCGAAAACAAATCATTTTTGATGGATAAAAAAAGGTGACGCCGATGATGCCGATATGGTCAATTTTGGTCCGAAAATTTCACGGAAAGCTTTTTGCTCAAAAAGCTCCGATTATATCCTATACACCATATAAACATGTTTGGGACACATTTGAGCGAAAACAACTCAATTTTGATGGATAAAGAAAGGTGACGTTGATGATGCCTATATGGTAACTTTTGGTCCGAAAATTTCACGCAAAGCTTTTCGCGCAAAAGGCTCACATTATGACCTATACACAATATAAACATTTTTGGGACACATTTGAGCGAAAACAAATCATTTTTGATGTATAAAAAAAAGTGACGCCGTTGATGCCGATATGGTCACTTTTGGTCCGAAAATTTCACGGAAAGCTTTTTGCTCAAAAAGCTCCCATTATATCCTATACACCATATAAACATGTTTGGGACACATTTGAGCGAAAACAAATCATTTTTGATGGATAAAAAAAGGTGATGACGGTGATGCCGATATTGTCACTTTTGGTCCGAAAATTTCACGGAAAGCTTTTCGCGCAAAAAACTCACATTATGACCTATACACCATATAAACATATTTGGGACACAATTGAGGGAAAACAAATCAATTTTGATGGATAAAGAAAGGTGACGTTGATGATGCCTATATGGTCACTTTTGGTCCGAAAATTTCACGGAAAGCTTTTCCCGCAAAAAGTTACCATAATGACCTATACACCATATAAACTTGTTTTGGACACTTTTGAGCGAAAACAACTCAATTTTGATGGATATAGAAAGGTGAAGTCGATGATGCCGATATGGTCACTTTTAGTCCGAAAATTTCACGTAAAGCTTTTCGCGCAAAAAGCTCCCATTATGACCTATACACCATATAAACATGTTTGGGACACATTTGAGCGAAAACAAATCATTTTTGATGGATAAAGAAAGGTGACGCCGTTGATGCCGATATGGTCACTTTTGGTCCAAAAATTTCACGGAAAGCTTTTCGCGCAAAAAGCTCAAATTATGACCTATTCAGCATATAAACATGTTTGTGACACATTTGAGGGAAAACAAATCAATTTTGATGGATAAAGAGAGGTGACGTTGATGATGCCGATATGATCACTTTTGTTCCGAAAATTTCACGGAAAGCTTTTCGCGCAAAAAGCTTTCATTATGAACTATACACCATATAAACATGTTTGGGACACATTTGATTGAAAACAAATCATTTTTTATGGCTAAAGAAAGGTGACGCCGGTGATGCCAATATGTTCACTTTTGGTCCGAAAATTTCACGGAAAGCTTTTCGAGCAAAAAGCTCAGATTATGACCTATACACCATATAAACATGTTTGGAACACATTTGAGTGAAAACAAATAATTTTTGATGGATAAAGAAAGGTGACGCTAGTGATGCCGATATGGTCACTTTTGGTCCGAAAATTTCACGGAAAGCTTTTCTCGCAAAAGGCTCACATTATGACCTATACACCATATAAACATGTTTGGGACACATTTGAGCGAAAACAAATCATTTTTGATGGATAAAGAAAGGTGACGCCGATGATGCCGATATGGTCACTCTTGGTCCGAAAATTTCACGGAAAACTTTTCGCGCAAAAATCTCCCATTATGAACTCTACACCATATAAACATTTTTGTGACACATTTGAGCAAAAACAAATCAATTTTGATTGATAAAGAAAGGTGACGCCGATGATGCCGATATGGTCACTTTTGGTCCGAAAATTTCACGGAAAGCTTTTCGCTCAAAAAGCTCACATTATAACCTATACACCATATAAACATGTTTGGGACACATTTGAGCGAAAACAAATCATTTTTGATGGATAAGGAAAGGTGACGCCGATGATGCCGATATGGTCACTTTTGGTCCGAAAATTTCACGGAAAGCTTTTCGCTCAAAAAGCTCACATTATAACCTATACACCATATAAACATGTTTGGGACACATTTGAGCGAAAACAAATCATTTTTGATGGATAAGGAAAGGTGACGCCGATGATGCCGATATGGTCACTTTTGGTCAGAAAATTTCACGGAAAGCTTTTCGCTCAAAAAGCTCACATTATAACCTATACACCATATAAACATGTTTGGGACACATTTGAGCGAAAACAAATCATTTTTGATGGATAAGGAAAGGTGACGCCGATGATGCCGATATGGTCACTTTTGGTCCGAAAATTTCACGGAAAGCTTTTCGCTCAAAAAGCTCACATTATGACCTATACACCATATAAACATGTTTGGGACACATTTGAGCGAAAACAACTCAATTTTGATGGATAAAGAAAGGTGACGTTGATGATGCCTATATGGTAACTTTTGGTCCGAAAATTTCACGGAAAGCTTTTCGCGCAAAAGGCTCACATTATGACCTATACACAATATAAACATTTTTGGGACACATTTGAGCGAAAACAAATCATTTTTGATGTATAAAAAAAAGTGACGCCGTTGATGCCGATATGGTCACTTTTGGTCCGAAAATTTCACGGAAAGCTTTTCGCTCAAAAAGCTCCGATTATATCCTATACACCATATAAACATGTTTGGGACACATTTGAGTGAAAACAACTCAATTTTGATGGATAAAGAAAGGTGACGTCGGTGATGCCGATATGATTACTTTTGGTCCGAAAATTTAACGGAAAGCTTTTCGCGCAAAAGGCTCACATTATGACCTATACACCATATAAACATTTTTGGGACACATTTGAGCGAAAACAAATCATTTTTGATGGATAAAAAAAGGTGACGCCGATAATGCCGATATGGTCAATTTTGGTCCGAAAATTTCACGGAAAGCTTTTTGCTCAAAAAGCTCCGATTATATCCTATACACCATATAAACATGTTTGGGACACATTTGAGTGAAAACAACTCAATTTTGATGGATAAAGAAAGGTGACGTCGGTGATGCCGATATGATCACTTTTGGTCCGAAAATTTCACGGAAACTTTTCGCGCAAAAGGCTCACATTATGACCTATACACCATATAAACATTTTTGGGACACATTTGAGCGAAAACAAATCATTTTTGATGGATAAAAAAAGGTGACGCCGATGATGCCGATATGGTCAATTTTGGTCCGAAAATTTCACGGAAAGCTTTTTGCTCAAAAAGCTCCGATTATATCCTATACACCATATAAACATGTTTGGGACACATTTGAGCGAAAACAACTCAATTTTGATGGATAAAGAAAGGTGACGTTGATGATGCCTATATGGTAACTTTTGGTCCGAAAATTTCACGCAAAGCTTTTCGCGCAAAAGGCTCACATTATGACCTATACACAATATAAACATTTTTGGGACACATTTGAGCGAAAACAAATCATTTTTGATGTATAAAAAAAAGTGACGCCGTTGATGCCGATATGGTCACTTTTGGTCCGAAAATTTCACGGAAAGCTTTTTGCTCAAAAAGCTCCCATTATATCCTATACACCATATAAACATGTTTGGGACACATTTGAGCGAAAACAAATCATTTTTGATGGATAAAAAAAGGTGATGACGGTGATGCCGATATTGTCACTTTTGGTCCGAAAATTTCACGGAAAGCTTTTCGCGCAAAAAACTCACATTATGACCTATACACCATATAAACATATTTGGGACACAATTGAGGGAAAACAAATCAATTTTGATGGATAAAGAAAGGTGACGTTGATGATGCCTATATGGTCACTTTTGGTCCGAAAATTTCACGGAAAGCTTTTCCCGCAAAAAGTTACCATAATGACCTATACACCATATAAACTTGTTTTGGACACTTTTGAGCGAAAACAACTCAATTTTGATGGATATAGAAAGGTGAAGTCGATGATGCCGATATGGTCACTTTTAGTCCGAAAATTTCACGTAAAGCTTTTCGCGCAAAAAGCTCCCATTATGACCTATACACCATATAAACATGTTTGGGACACATTTGAGCGAAAACAAATCATTTTTGATGGATAAAGAAAGGTGACGCCGTTGATGCCGATATGGTCACTTTTGGTCCAAAAATTTCACGGAAAGCTTTTCGCGCAAAAAGCTCAAATTATGACCTATTCAGCATATAAACATGTTTGTGACACATTTGAGGGAAAACAAATCAATTTTGATGGATAAAGAGAGGTGACGTTGATGATGCCGATATGATCACTTTTGTTCCGAAAATTTCACGGAAAGCTTTTCGCGCAAAAAGCTTTCATTATGAACTATACACCATATAAACATGTTTGGGACACATTTGATTGAAAACAAATCATTTTTGATGGCTAAAGAAAGGTGACGCCGGTGATGCCAATATGTTCACTTTTGGTCCGAAAATTTCACGGAAAGCTTTTCGAGCAAAAAGCTCAGATTATGACCTATACACCATATAAACATGTTTGGAACACATTTGAGTGAAAACAAATAATTTTTGATGGATAAAGAAAGGTGACGCTAGTGATGCCGATATGGTCACTTTTGGTCCGAAAATTTCACGGAAAGCTTTTCTCGCAAAAGGCTCACATTATGACCTATACACCATATAAACATGTTTGGGACACATTTGAGCGAAAACAAATCATTTTTGATGGATAAAGAAAGGTGACGCCGATGATGCCGATATGGTCACTCTTGGTCCGAAAATTTCACGGAAAACTTTTCGCGCAAAAATCTCCCATTATGAACTCTACACCATATAAACATTTTTGTGACACATTTGAGCAAAAACAAATCAAATTTGATTGATAAAGAAAGGTGACGCCGATGATGCCGATATGGTCACTTTTGGTCCGAAAATTTCACGGAAAGCTTTTCGCTCAAAAAGCTCACATTATGACCTATACACCATATTAAACATGTTTGGGACACATTTGAGCGAAAACAAATCATTTTTGATGGATAAGGAAAGGTGACCCCGATGATGCCGATATGGTCACTTTTGGTCCGAAAATTTCACGGAAAGCTTTCCGCTCAAAAAGCTCCGATTATATCCTATACACCATATAAACATGTTTGGGACACATTTGAGTGAAAACAAATCATTTTTGATGGATAAAGAAAGGTGACGCCGGTGATGCCGATATGATCACTTTTTGTCCGAAAATTTCACCGAAAGATTTTCGCGCAAAAAGCTCACATTATGACCTATACACCGTATAAACATGTTTGGGACACATTTGAGTGAAAACAAATCATTTTTGATGGATAAAGAAAGGTGACGCCGATGATGCCGATATGGTCTATTTTGATCCGAAAATTTCACGGAAAGCTTTTCGCGCAAAAAGCTCACATTATGACCTATACACCATATAAACATGTTTGGGATACATTTGAGCGAAAACAAATCATTTTTGATGGATAAAGAAAGGTGACGCCGATGATGCCGATATGGTCACTTTTGGTCCGAAAATTTGACGGAAATCTTTTCGCGCAAAAAGCTCACCTTATGACCTATAGACCATATTAACATTTTTGGGACACATTGGAGGGAAAACAAATCAATTTTGATGGATAAAGAAAGGTGACGTTGATGATGCAGATATGGTCACTTCTGTTCCGAAAATTTCACGGAAAGCTTTTCCCACAAAAAGTTACCATTATGACCTATACACCATATAAACTTGTTTTGGACACATCTGAGCGAAAACAACTCAATTTTGATGGATAAAGAAAGGTGACGTCAATGATGCCGATATGGTCACTTTTGGTCCGAAAATTTCACGGAAAGCTTTTCGCGCAAAAAGCTCAGATTATGACCTAAACACAATATAAACATGTTTGGGACACATTTGAGTGAAAAGAAATCATTTTTGATGGATAAAGAAAGGTGACGCCGGTGATGCCGATATGATAACTTTTGGTCCGAAAATTTCACCAAAAGATTTTCGCGCAAAAAGCTCACATTATGACCTATACACCATATAAACATGTTTGGGACACATTTGAGCGAAAATAAATCATTTTTGATGGATAAAGAAAGGTGACGCCGATGATGCCGATATGGTCACTCTTGGTCCGAAAATTTCACGGAAAACTTTTCGCGCAAAAATCTCCCATTATGAACTCTACACCATATAAACATTTTTCTGACACATTTGAGCAAAAACAAATCAATTTTGATTGATAAAGAATGGTGACGCCGATGATGCCGATATGGTCACTTTTGGTCCGAAAATTTCACGGAAAGCTTTTTGCTCAAAAAGCTCACATTATGACTTGAAAAGGTAAATCAATAGAAAGAAAACGGTAGTTACAAAAAAAAAGGTACAAGGCACACAAATGCCTCACCTCAAAATCACCAAATGCCTAAGTAATGCCCGATCTATCGGCATGAAACTCAAAAGTGTGGCTACCCAGCTATACATCATATACCCCTAGAACCCATCTCAAAAAAACCTCACCCTACCACTCTAACTATCCGCCACTAATAATGTGTGTAACCACCCAATTTCCGCAGGTGTTTTGCCTTTACACCTAGAGGAAATTCGGAGCTTACAAGACTCAATGATGCGAGAGGCCCAAAAACTAGGCCTACACGGCTCCCCACTAAAAACCACCCTATTTTTGTCCATCCATGTGTAATAAATGAAAGCATTAAAGATGAAGAGCTTCACTTGAAACATGGTCTTCCTCTTGATCTTTTCTGGCTCGTCCGCAAACCATGTAAGCCATTCCATAATCCCACCAGTTCGAGCTGGGAGTCCAGCCCATCCCCACACCACTCGTTGCACTTCTTGTATCTTGCCACATTGAAACCATAAGTGCGTTTCACTCTCTTCTTCCAGCCGACAAAGAGGGCACAACGCAGCGTCATTCCCCTTCCAGTGCTTGACAATTCTACCCGTTTGTAGTCTCTCCCTTGCTGCAACCCAAGTAACAAAAGACCACTTACGAGATTGAGCACCTGACCAGATCATCCCTCCCCAGTCCACAAGCTGGTCTCTTGCTCTGATCTCCTCATAAATCTTCCCTGTAGAGAGCCCCCCGTTAGATTTGAGGAGATGAGATAACTCCAACCCGCTGTCCAAGATGCTCTTGCTGCGCAAATCATCTCTGACAGCCAAAATTCGCTTCCAGATCCATGTGTCATACACCCGTTCTTCGACATTCCAGATTGTCTCCCCTTTCAGGTGATTGGATTCCACCCATCTAGTCCAGATACTCCGTTTCAGCGTGATAATATCACCAATCAAGGCCGCAAACAAGCTTTGATTCCAAGCATGAAGCTGTACAATTCCAAGCCCACCCTCAGAATACGGAAGGGTGATAGTGTCCCATCTTATCCGACTAGCTTTACCACTTGCACAGCCACTCCAAAGGAAGCTTTTGCACATGCTGTTCAGCCGATTAACAACAGTCCTAGGAAGCACAAGTGATTGCCCCCAGAAAGTGAAAATCCCTCCAAGGACAGCCTTAATAAGCTGGACTCTTCCAGCATAAGAGAGGGACCTGGATGCCCATGTAAAAATTCGGCTATGGACCTTCTCCAAGAGGCATCCATATTCAGCTACTACAATCCTTCTAGAATGCAATGGCAGCCCCAAATAGGTAACCGGGAAGGAACCTTTTTGGTAGCCCAGATGCTGCAGCAGCGCATCCTCCTCTTGATTGTTCACCCCCGCAATATAAAAGGTGCTCTTGGCCTCATTTATGCACAAACCAGCAGCCTCTAAAAACCGAGCAAGAGAGTTCATCAGAATGTTAATCGACCCCAGATCAGCACGACAAAATAGCAGCAGATCATCAGCAAAAGAGAGGTTCACAAGCTTTAAGTTCTTGCATCTCGGGTGATAATTGAAGTTCGGATCACAAGCTGCATCTCCTAGCATTCGGCTGAGCATTTCCATGCAAATTACAAACAAATACGGGGATAGCGGGTCCCCCTGCCTAAGCCCTCTTTTCCCTTTGAAGTGTCCCTCAGGTGCCCCATTAATCAGAATAGAGAAAGAAGTCGTGGTCATGCACTCCATAATAATTTCGATAAGCATTTGTGGGAAATTCAGCTGCACAAGCGAGAACCGAACAAAATCCCACCTCACATAGTCATACGCTTTCTGCAAATCCACTTTCAACATACATCTAGGAGAGACGCGCTTCGTGCCATACCCATTGACAATCTCTAGTGCCACAGCGCAATTATGGGCTATAGACCTCCCCGGGACAAAGGCCCCTTGGTTATCTCCAATGAGATCAGGAAGAAGGGGTTTAATTCTTTGCACAAGAATCTTACTGATCACTTTTTGAATAGTATTGCAGCAGGAAATCGGGCGAAGATCCTTCACAACAGTAGGGTTCGTGACCTTAGGGATGAGGGACACAAATGTGGCATTCATCTGAGTAAGTACTCGTCTACTAGTGAAAACCTCTTGAACAGCTCGACAGATGTCTTTCCCAATAAATCCCCAACATCTCTTGAAAAATAGGCTCCCAAATCCGTCAGGACCTGGAGACTTGTTGTTACCGATGGACCACATTGCTTGCCTAACGGAGTCATCAGAGGGTATGGCATTTAACACCAGATGCACTTCATCAGGGACACAAGCTCCCATTGGGACATGAGGGAAAGGTCTTTGTACAGATTCACTTGCAAGGAGCTGCTCAAAGTAGGTAGCAATGTGCTTCCTAATCTCCTCTTCATCTTCAAGCCACCTACCATGCTCATCCTTCATGATTGTCACAGCATTTACAGCCCTTCTTGCCTTTACATTTCTGAAGAACATGGAAGAAGTCTCCTCTCCCATTTTAATCCAGTGCAATTTCGCTCTCTGCGCAGTTAGACTAATCAGGCGCTGCACATTCTCTCTTAACTCCTTCTCAATCTGATTGGCTCTCTCCACAAGGCTCACATTATTCTTTTCTTTTAAAAGCCGGATTTGTACCTCCTGTAAACAGTCTCTGTTCAGCTTGATCTTAGCCTGTAGGTCCGGAAACACTGCACGGTCCCACGTTCTAAGCGCATCCTTAACTGCCTTCAGTTTCTGTGCAACAATGAATTGTTTGGATCCTTGAACGTGACCACTCCAAGCACTTAGGACCGTGGGCTTGAACACTTCCTCATCACACCAGAAGTTTTTAAATCTAAATGGATACTTCCTTCTTCTTTCCTCATTGCGAAGAGTAACAATGGCAGGGGAGTGATCCGAGCAGCCAGGGACATCAAACAAAGTCTTAGCACACGGGAAGCTATCCATCCACAAGTCATTAATCAAAACTTTGTCAATCTTTCTTTCAATTCTCTCAGCACCCTTTTGCCCATTATTCCATGTATGTCTTGCCCCAACATACTCCATTTCTGTCAGTTTGCAGCTGCTCATGAGGTCCAGTAGCTCATCAAAACTGTCATGACTAGCTGCCACTGGAGGCCATTTATCTTCCACTTCACTAATGCAGTTCAGATCTCCAAGTAACACCCACGCGGAGCTCATGTGTGCAGCAATTCTGTTCAAAGACTCCCATAATTCAGTCCTCTCCAGTCTATAATTCTTAGCATAAACAAATGTCCCTTCAAACTTAAATTTGTTGTCCCTAGTTGTGACTAAGCAGTGCAGAAACTGTTCGTGCTCCTCCAACAAGTGAACATCAAAAACCGCAGGATTCCAAGTCACCCAAATTCGTCCCTTTCTATTAGCACTACTATTCTCCAAGAACTCCCAACCAAGCATGAGACTCTCTTTTACTGTTTTTATGTTTTTCTGTAAGACTTTCGTTTCCAAGAAAGCAATCAATCCTACATCATTATCCCAACAGTATTGAGTTAGGATATTATTCTTTACGTGGTCGTTGAGACCACATATGTTCCAGGCACCCAATTTGACCTTATTCATCACAACCTTCCACGTGAGTGCTACCCTCACCATCACACGTACGAGCATCTGTTTGATCAAATAAATATTTTTCTAGCTCACTGTCCTCCACATCCGCAATCGGGAAAAAACGACTGATCATCATTGAGGAGGAGAGACCATTGTTGCTGTCATTGCACACCCTCTTGCCTTTCCCCTTCTTTTTGCCCGACTGTGTAACCCATCCTCCTTTGTCATCTTGAGAAACTGTAGCCTCCAAGGGAGGTTCCTTATCAACAACCATCCCTATACAGTCACTCTTTCCATTAGTGCTCCATGGACTGTCATGGCAAATCACCTTTTTACTGCTGCTATTACTCACCACTTTGGGCGCATCCTTGGAACCAGCAGCCTCCACGGCCTTCTCTTCCGATGTCCCATTCTTTGGCTTCTTCATTTCCAGCTTATCATCCTTTCCAGTTCCAATGCATTGAGACGCCTCAGCTTGGCTCCGAGAATCCCTCTCAGTGGCACCAGAAGCAGATCCCTCATCCCCTTTAGAAGACAGTAATTTAGGAACCCATAGTAGCCTCTGTTCAGCACCCACAACAGTCCTCATTTTCTTAGCGTTTGCAGTAGCACAATTAACAATCGTATGCCCAAAGCAACAGCATTCCTTACACACTTTAGGTAGCCACTCAAAAATGACTTGCTGCACACAATTCACTCCAAACTCATCATCAATGTCAATGCTCTTAGTCATAGCTTCCTTAGCAGAAATTTCTATAAGCATTCTCGCATAAGAGATACCCTCACCACGAGCAGTCCTTTCATCGACACAGATTGGGGTACCTATAGCGCATCCAATCCTGCTTAGAGCAATTTGGTTAAAGTACGAGGGGTCTAAGTCTGGCAAGCAGACCCAAACCGGGATTTTCTCAAAGGACTTCCAAGCTATAGGGGTACCAGGGCGCCAAGCTTTCAAAATCAAAGGTTTGGTTCCATCAACATGCCACGGCCCATTGCTGAGCACCCAATCCCTCTCTCTTTCAGAATGGAATTTGAAAACAAAAACCCCATTGCTTTTCTGTAGCAGCTTAGGATTCAGGCTCTTCCATTCTTCTCCTATGAACTGTTTCATCTTGCTATACGGAATGGCATTACCAGTCACGATCCCAATCAAGACAGCTTCCCATTCTTTTCTAGTCTCTGCAATATCAGCTTTTCTAATGCTGACCTTACCTCTCACTACGTCCTCATGGACTGAGAGTTTCATAGCATTCTCAATGTTTCTATTTTCCTTAAAAATCGAAACTTCTGGCTTACCATTAAAGGATATCCCCTGTCTCGGAGCAAAGCTTCTCTTAAGGGCTCCCACAAATGACATGTGTTCCTTCCATCGATTAGAGCTCTCCTCCCCTAAGACCCTACCTGCGTTCTGAATCTCCGCTTTACTTACCTCATTAATATTTCCAGATCTGACCGCATCTGTAGCTGAAGGAGAGATCTGAACAGCCTCATCAAGGTCTTTGCTCTTTGGTTGGTAGGTGGGAGCATTTACAGCTCTAGCACCAACCATATCTGTAGAATTAATTGTCTTTCCAACCACCAAGCTAACAGTCGATTCCTCCTTGTTTCCATCACTAATCTGGCCTTCCTTGCTCAAGCCCAGTATCCTCCTAGGTTCCATGAAGACCGCACTCGCTTTCTTCCCCTTTAACATGTCTATCTTTCTAGATCTACCCATGCTCGACGGTAGCCACAAACTCAGACGGCGAAATCGCCCTGAGATCGCCCAAAAGGGCGTACACGGAAACCGAGGAGAGTGCAATATGGGAGAAGAAAACTTTTTTAGCTCACATTATGACCTATACACCATATTAACATGTTTGGGACACATTTGAGTGAAAACAAATCATTTTTGATGGATAAAGAAAGGTGACGTTGATGATGCCGATATAATCACTTTTGTTCCGAAAATTTCACGGCAAGCTTTTCGCGCAAAAAGCTTTCATTATGAACTATACACCATATAAACATGTTTGGGACACATTTGATTGAAAACAAATCATTTTTGATGGATAAAGAAAGGTGACGCCGGTGATGCCAATATGTTAACTTTTGGTCCGAAAATTTCACGGAAAGCTTTTCGCGCAAAAAGCTCAGATTATGACCTATACACCATATAAACATGTTTGGAACACATTTGAGTGAAAACAAATCATTTTTGATGGATAAATAAAGGTGACGCCGGTGATGCCGATATGGTCACTTTTGGTCCGAAAATTTCACGGAAAGCTTTTCGCGCAAAAGGCTCACATTATGACCTATACACCATATAAACATGTTTGGGACACATTTGAGCGAAAACAAATCATTTTTGATGGATAAAGAAAGGTGACGCCGATGATGCCGATATGGTCACTCTTGGTCCGAAAATTTCACGGAAAACTTTTCGCGCAAAAATCTCCCATTATGAACTCTACACCATATAAACATTTTTCTGACACATTTGAGCAAAAACAAATCAATTTTGATTGATAAAGAAAGGTGACGCCGATGATGCCGATATGGTCACTTTTGGTCCGAAAATTTCACGGAAAGCTTTTCGCTCAAAAAGCTCACATTATAACCTATACACCATATAAACATGTTTGGGACACATTTGAGCGAAAACAAATCATTTTTGATGGATAAGGAAAGGTGACGCCGATGATGCCGATATGGTCACTTTTGGTCCGAAAATTTCACGGAAAGCGTTTCGCTCAAAAAGCTCACATTATGACCTATACACCATATAAACATGTTTGGGACACATTTGAGCGAAAATAACTCAATTTTGATGGATAAAAAAGGTGACGTTGATGATGCCTATATGGTAACTTTTGGTCCGAAAATTTCACGGAAAGCTTTTCGCGCAAAAGGCTCACATTATGACCTATACACAATATAAACATTTTTGGGACACATTTGAGCGAAAACAAATCATTTCTGATGTATAAAAAAAAGTGACGCCGTTGATGCCGATATGGTCACTTTTGGTCCGAAAATTTCACGGAAAGCTTTTCGCTCAAAAAGCTCCGATTATATCCTATACACCATATAAACATGTTTGGGACACATTTGAGTGAAAACAACTCAATTTTGATGGATAAAGAAAGGTGACGTCGGTGATGCCGATATGATTACTTTTGGTCCGAAAATTTCACGGAAGGCTTTTCGCGCAAAAGGCTCACATTATGACCTATACACCATATAAACATTTTTGGGACACATTTGAGCGAAAACAAATCATTTTTGATGGATAAAAAAAGGTGACGCCGATGATGCCGATATGGTCAATTTTGGTCCGAAAATTTCACGGAAAGCTTTTTGCTCAAAAAGCTCCGATTATATCCTATACACCATATAAACATGTTTGGGACACATTTGAGTGAAAACAACTCAATTTTGATGGATAAAGAAAGGTGACGTCGGTGATGCCGATATGATCACTTTTGGTCCGAAAATTTCACGGAAAGCTTTTCGCGCAAAAGGCTCACATTATGACCTATACACCATATAAACATTTTTGGGACACATTTGAGCGAAAACAAATCATTTTTGATGGATAAAAAAAGGTGACGCCGATGATGCCGATATGGTCAATTTTGGTCCGAAAATTTCACGGAAAGCTTTTTCCTCAAAAAGCTCCGATTATATCCTATACACCATATAAACATGTTTGGGACACATTTGAGCGAAAACAACTCAATTTTGATGGATAAAGAAAGGTGACGTTGATGATGCCTATATGGTAACTTTTGGTCCGAAAATTTCACGCAAAGCTTTTCGCGCAAAAGGCTCACATTATGACCTATACACAATATAAACATTTTTGGGACACATTTGAGCGAAAACAAATCATTTTTGATGTATAAAAAAAAGTGACGCCGTTGATGCCGATATGGTCACTTTTGGTCCGAAAATTTCACGGAAAGCTTTTTGCTCAAAAAGCTCCCATTATATCCTATACACCATATAAACATGTTTGGGACACATTTGAGCGAAAACAAATCATTTTTGATGGATAAAAAAAGGTGATGACGGTGATGCCGATATTGTCACTTTTGGTCCGAAAATTTCACGGAAAGCTTTTCGCGCAAAAAACTCACATTATGACCTATACACCATATAAACATATTTGGGACACAATTGAGGGAAAACAAATCAATTTTGATGGATAAAGAAAGGTGACGTTGATGATGCCTATATGGTCACTTTTGGTCCGAAAATTTCACGGAAAGCTTTTCCCGCAAAAAGTTACCATAATGACCTATACACCATATAAACTTGTTTTGGACACTTTTGAGCGAAAACAACTCAATTTTGATGGATATAGAAAGGTGAAGTCGATGATGCCGATATGGTCACTTTTAGTCCGAAAATTTCACGTAAAGCTTTTCGCGCAAAAAGCTCCCATTATGACCTATACACCATATAAACATGTTTGGGACACATTTGAGCGAAAACAAATCATTTTTGATGGATAAAGAAAGGTGACGCCGTTGATGCCGATATGGTCACTTTTGGTCCAAAAATTTCACGGAAAGCTTTTCGCGCAAAAAGCTCAAATTATGACCTATTCAGCATATAAACATGTTTGTGACACATTTGAGGGAAAACAAATCAATTTTGATGGATAAAGAGAGGTGACGTTGATGATGCCGATATGATTACTTTTGTTCCTAAAATTTCACGGAAAGCTTTTCCCGCAAAAAGTTCCCATTATGAACTATACACCATATAAACATGTTTGGGACACATTTGAGCGAAAAAAACTCAATTTTGATGGATAAAGAAAGGTGACGTCGATAATGCCGATATGGTCACTTTTGGTCCGAAAATTTCACGAAAAGATTTTTGCGCAAAAAGCTCAGATTATGACCTATACACCATATAAACATGTTTGGGGCACACTTGAGCGAAAACAAATCATTTTTGATGGATAAAGAAAGGTGACGCCGTTGATGCCGATATGGTCACTTTTGGTCCGAAAATTTCACGGAAAGCTTTTCGCTCAAAAAGCTCAAATTATGACCTATACACCATATAAACATGTTTGGGACACATTTGAGGGAAAACAAATCAATTTTGATGGATAAAGAAAGGTGACGTTGATGATGCCTATATGGTCACTTTTGGTCCGAAAATTTCACTGAAAGCTTTTCCCGCAAAAAGTTACCATTATGACCTATACACCATATAAACTTGTTTTGGACACATTTGAGCGAAAACAACTCAATTTTGATGGATAAAGAAAGGTGATGTCGATGATGCCTATATGGTCACTTTTGGTCCGAAAATTTCACGGAAAGCTTTTCCCGCAAAAAGTTACCATTATGACCTATACACCATATAAACTTGTTTTGGACACATTTGAGCGAAAACAACTCAATTTTGATGGATAAAGAAAGGTGAAGTCGATGATGCCGATATGGTCACTTTTGGTCCGAAAATTTCACGTAAAGCTTTTCGCGCAAAAAGCTCCCATTATGACATATACACCATATAAACATGTTTGTGACACATTTGAGCAGAAAAAACTATATTTTGAAGAATAAAGAAAGGGGATGCCAGTGATGCCGATATTGTCACTTTTGGTCCAAAAATTTCACGGAAAGCTTTTCGCGCAAAAAGCTCCAATTATGAACTATACACCATATAAACACGTTTGGGACACATTTGAGCAGAAAAAACTATATTTTGAAGAATAAAGAAAGGGGATGCCGGTGATGTTGATATAGTCACTTTTGTTCCGAAAATTTCACGGAAAGCTTTTCGCGCAAAGAGCTCCCAATATGACTTATTTACCATATAAACATGTTTGGGACACATTTGAGCTTTACAAGTCATTTTTGATGGATAAAGAAAGGTGATGACGGTGATGCCGATATGGTCACTTTTGGTCCGAAAATTTCACGGAAAGCTTTTCCCTTAACAAGCTCCCATTATGACTTATACACCATATAAACATGTTTGGGACACATTTGAGCGAAAACAAATCATTTTTGATGGATAAAGAAAGGGGATGCCGGTGATGCTGATATAGTCACTTTTGTTCCGAAAATTTCACGGAAAGCTTTTTGCGCAAAATGCTCCCATTATGACTTATTCACCATATAAACATGTTTGGGACACATTTGAGCTTTACAAGTCATTTTTGATGGATAAAGAAAGGTGATGACGGTGATGCCGATATGGTCACTTTTGGTCCGAAAATTTCACGGAAAGCTGTTCGCGCAAACAGCTCACATTATGACCTATACACCATATAAACATGTTTGGGACACATTTGGGCGAAAACAAATCAAATTTGATGGATAAAGAAATGTGACGTTGATGAGGCCGATATGGTCACTTTTGGTCCGAAAATTTTACGGAAAGCTTTTCCCGCAAAAAGTTACCATTATGACCTATACACCATATAAACTTGTTTTGGCACATTTGAGCGAAAACAAATCATTTTTGATGGATAAAGAAAGGAGACGCCGACGATGCCGATATGATAACTTTTGGTCCGAAAATTTCACGGAAAGCTTTTCGCGCAAAAAGCTCACATTATGACCTATACACCACATAAACATCTTTGAGACACAATTGAGCGAAAACAAATCATTTTTTATGGATAAAGAAAGGTGACGCCGATGATGCCGATATGGTCACATTTGGTCCGAAAATTTCACGGAAAGCTTTTCGCGCAAAAAGCTCACATTATGACCTATACACCATATAAACATGTTTGGGCACATTTGAGCTAAAACAAATCATTTTTGATGGATAAAGAAGGGTGACACTGGTGATACTGATATGGTCAGTTTTGGTCCGAAAATTTCATGGAAAGCTTTTCGCGCAAAAAGCTCACATTATGACCTATACACCATATAAACATGTTTGGGACACATTTGAGCGAAAACAAATAATTTTTGATGGACAAAGAAAGGTGACGTCGATGATGCCGATATGGTCACTTTTGGTCCGAAAATTTCACGGAAAGCTTTTCGCTGAAAAAGCTCCCATTATGACCTATACACCATATAAACATGTTTGGGACACATTTGAGCAGAAAAAACTATATTTTGAAGAATAAAGAAAGGGGATGCCGGTGATGCCGATATTGTCACTTTTGGTCCAAAAATTTCACGGAAAGCTTTTCGCGCAAAAAGCTCTCATTATGAACTATACACCATATAAACATTTTTGGCACACATTTGAGCAGAAAAAACTATATTTTGAAGAATAAAGAAAGGGGATGCCGGTGATGCCGATATTGTCACTTTTGGTCCAAAAATTTCACGGAAAGCTTTTCGCGCAAAAAGCTCCCATTATGAACTATACACCATATAAACACGTTTGGGACACATTTGAGCAGAAAAAACTATATTTTGAAGAAAAAAGAAAGGGGATGCCGGTGATGCCGACATTGTCATTTTTGGTCCAAAAATTTCACGGAAAGCTTTTCGCGCAAAAAGCTCCCATTATGAACTATACACCATATAAACATGTTTGGCACACATTTGGGCAAAAACAAATAATTTTTTTTTGATAAAGAAAGGTCACGCCGATGATGCCGATATGGTCACTTTTGGTCCGAAAATTTCACGGAAAGCTTTTCGCTTAAAAAGCTCCCATTATGACTTATACACCATATAAACATGTTTGGGACACATTTGAGCGATAACAAATCATTTTTGATGGATAAAGAAAGGTGACGCCGGTGATGCTGATATAGTCACATTTGTTCCGAAAATTTCACGGAAAGCTTTTCGCGCAAAAAGCTCCCATTATGACTTATTCAGCATATAAACATGTTTGGGACACATTTGAGCTTTACAAGTCATTTTTGATGGATAAACAAAGGTGATGACGATGATGCCGATATGGTCACTTTTGGTCCGAAAATTTCACGGAAAGCTTTTCGCGCAAAAAGCTCACATTATGACCTATACACCATATAAACATGTTTGGAACACATTTGGGCGAAAACAAATCAAATTTGATGGATAAAGAAATGTGACGTTGATGATGCCGATTTGATCACTTTCGGTCCGAAAATTTCACGGAAAGCTTTTCGCGCATAAAGCTCCCATTATGACTTGAAACGGTAAATATTTATATAAGCGGGTGTAACCAAGTTACAAAAGCACGCGAACCAAACTAAGGGTCCGGTGATATCAAAAAATGGTGTGGTCTAAGTGCCCTCTAACCTCATATCCCCAATCCCACTATCTTGCACTACTCCTATCTCTACCTCTTATCTTTACCCCAAAAGATTTTTTAACCAACGTCTTTCCACCAAATTTTTGCGTTTACCCCAAAAGCTCCCATTATAACCTATACACCATATAAACATGTTTGGGACACATTTGAGCAAAAACAAATCATTTTTGATGGATAAAGAAAGGTGACGCCGACGATGCCGATATGGTAACTTTTGTTCCGAAAATTTCACTGAAAGCTTTTCACGCAAAAGGCTCACATTATGACCTATACACCACAGAAACATGTTAAGGACACAATTGAGCGAAAACAAATCATTTTTATGGATAAAGAAAGGTGACGCCGATGATGCCGATATGGTCACATTTGGTTCGAAAATTTCACGGAAAGCTTTTCGCGCAAAAAGCTCACATTATGACCTATACACCATATAAACATGTTTGGGCACATTTGAGCTAAAACAAATCATTTTTCAAGGATAAAGAAGGGTGACACCGGTGATACTGATATGGTCAGTTTTGGTCCGAAAATTTCACGGAAAGCTTTTCGCGCAAAAAGCTCACATTATGACCTATACACCATATAAACATGTTTGGGACACATTTGAGCGAAAACAAATCATCTTTGATGGACAAAGAAAGGTGACGTCGATGATGCTGATATGGTCACTTTTGGTCCGAAAATTTCACGAAAAGCTTTACGGGCAAAAAGCTCCCATTATAAACTATACACCATATAAACATGTTTGGGACATATTTGAGCAAAAACAAATCATTTTTTATTGATAAAGAAAGGTGACGCCAATGATGCCGATATGGTCACTTTTATTCCGAGAATTTCACGGAAAGCTTTTCGCTCAAAAAGCTCCCATTATGACCTATACACCATATAAACATGTTTGGGACACATTTGAGCAGAAAAAACTATATTTTGAAGAATAAAGAAAGGGGATGCCGGTGATGCCGATATTGTCACTTTTGGTCCAAAAATTTCACGGAAAGCTTTTCGCGCAAAAAGCTCCCATTATGAACTATACACCATATAAACATGTTTGGCACACATTTGAGCAAAAACAAATAATTTTTTTTTGATAAAGAAACGTCACGCCGATGATGCCGATATGGTCACTTTTGGTCCGAAAATTTCACGGAAAGCTTTTCGCTTAAAAAGCTCCCATTATGACTTATACCTCATATAAACATGTATGGGACACATTTGAGCGAAACCAAATCATTTTTGATGGATAAAGAAAGGTGACGCCGGTGATGCTGATATACTCACTTTTGTTCCGAAAATTTCACGGAAAGGTTTTCGCACAAAAAGCTCCAATTATGACCTATTCACCATATAAACATATTTGGGGCACATTTGAGCGAAAACAAATCATTTATGATGGATAAAGAAAGGTGACGCCGGTGATGCCGATATGGTCACTTTTGGTCCGAAAATTTCACGGAAAGCTTTTCGCGCAAAAAGCGCCGTTTATGACTTATTCACCATATAAACATGTTTGGGACACATTTGAGCGAAAACAAATCCTTTTTGATGGATAAAGAAAGGTGATGACGGTGATGCCGATATGGTCACTTTTGGTCCGAAAATTTCAAGGAAAGCTTTTCGCGCAAAAAGCTCACATTATGACCTTATACACCATATAAACATGTTTGGGACACATTTGAGCGAAATCAAATCATATTTTATGTATAAAGAAAGGTGACGCCGTTGATGCCGATATGGTCACTTTGGTCCGAATATTTCACGGAAAGCTTTTTACTCAAAAAGCTCCCATTATATCCTATACACCATATAAACATGTTTGGGACACATTTGAGCGAAAACAAATCATTTTTGATGGATAAAGAAGGTGACGCCGGTGATGTCGATATGTGAACTATACACCATATAAACATGTTTGGGACACATTGAGCAAAATCAAATCATTTTTGATGGATAAAGAAAGGTGACGCCGATGATGCCGATATGGTCTCTTTTGGTCCGAAAATTTTACGGAAAGCTTTTCGCTCAAAAAGCTCCTATTATATCCTATACACTATATAAACATGTTTGGGAAAAATTTGAGCCAAAACAAATCATTTTTGTGGATATAGAAAGGTGACGCCGGTGATGCCGATATGGTCACTTTTTGTCCGAAAATTTCACGGAAAGCTTTTCACGCAAAAAGCTCACATTATGACCTATACACCATATAAACAAGTTTGGGACACATTTGAGCGAAAACAAATCATTTTTGATGGATAAAGAAAGGTGACGCTAGTGATGCCGATATGATCAATTTTGGTCCGAAAATTTCACGGAAAGCTTTTCGCGCAAAAAGCTCACATTATGACCTATACACCATATAAACATGTTTGGGACACATTTGAGCGAAAACAAATCATTTTTGATGGATAAAGAAAGGTGACGCTAGTGATGTCGATATGATCAATTTTGGTCCGAAAATTTCACGGAAAGCTTTTCGCGCAAAAAGCTCACATTATGACCTATACACCATATAAAAATGTTTGGGACACATTTGAGCGAAAACAACTCAATTTTGATGGATAAAGAAAAGTGACGTTGATGATGCCTATATGGTCACTTTTGGTCCGAAAATTTCACGGAAAGCTTTTCGCGCAAAAAGCTCCCATTATGAACTATAAACCCTATAATCATGTTTGGGACACATTTGAGCAAAAACAAATCATTTTTGCTGGATAAAAAAAGGTGACACCGGTGAGGCGGTGATGCGGATATGGTCACTTTTTGTCCGAAAATTTCACGGAAAGCTTTTCGCGCAAAAAGCTCACATTATGACCTATACACCATATAAACATGTTTGGGACACATTTTAGCGATAACAAATCATTTTTGATGGATAAAGAAAGGTGAACCCGGTGATGCCGATATGGTCACTTTTTGTCCGAAAATTTCACGGAAAGCTTTTCGCTCAAAAAGCTCCCATTATATCCTTTACACCATATAAACATGTTTGGGACACATTTGAGCTAAAACAAATCATTTTTGTGGATAAAGAAAGGTGACGCCAGTGATGCCGATATGGTCACTTTTGGTCCGAAAATTTCACGGAAAGCTTTTCGCGCAAAAAGCACACATAATGACCTGTACACCATAGAAACATGTTTGGGACACATTTGAGCGGAAACAACTCAATTTTGATGGATAAAGAAACGTGACGTTGATGATGCCGGTATGGTCACTCTTGGTCCGAAAATTTCGACGAAAGCTTTTCGCGCAAAAAGCTCCTATTATGAACTATACACCATATAAACATGTTTGGGACACATTGAGCAAAATCAAATCATTTTTGATGGATAAAGAAAGGTGACGCCGATGATGCCGATATGGTCTCTTTTGGTCCGAAAATTTAACGGAAAGCTTTTCGCTCAAAAAGCTCCCATTATATCTTATACACTCTAGAAACATGTTTGGGACACATTTGAGCCAAAAAAAATCATTTTTGTGGATAAAGAAAGGTGACGCCGGTGATGCCGATATGGTCACTTTTTGTCTGAAAATTTCACGGAAAGCTTTTCGCGCAAAAAGCTCTCATTATGACCTATACACCATATAAACATGTTTGGGACACATTTTAGCGAAAACAAATCATTTTTGATTGATAAAGAAAGGTGACGCCCATGATGCAGATATGGTCACTTTTTGTCTGAAAATTTCACGGAAAACTTTTCACGCAAAAAGCTCACACTATGACCTATACACCATATAAACAAGTTTGGGACACATTTTAGCGTAAACAACTCAATTTTGATGGATAAAGAAAGGTGACGTTGATGATGCTGATATGGTCACTTTTGTTCCGAAAATTTCACGGAAAGCTTTTCGCGCAAAAAGCTCCCATTATGACCTATAAACCATATAAACATGTTTTGGACACATTTGAGCAAAAGTAACTCAATTTTGATGGATAAAGAAAGGTGACGTCGATGATGCCGATGTGGTCACTTTTGGTCCAAAAATTTCATGGAATGCTTTTCGCGCAAAAAGCTCCCATTATGAACTATACACCATATAAACATGTTTGGGACACATTTGAGCAAAAACAACTCATTGTTGGATAAAGAAAGGTGACGTCGGTGATGCCGAAATGATCACTTTTGGTCCGAAAATTTGACGGAAAGCTTTTCGCGCAAAAAGCTCCCGTTATGAACTATACACCAAATAAACATGCTTGAGACACATTTGAGCAAAAACAAATCATTTTTGATGGATAAATAAAGGTGACGCCGATGATGCAAATATGGTCACTTTTGGTCCGAAAATTTCACGGAAAGCTTTTCGCTCAAAAAGCTTCTATTATGACCTATACACCATATAAACATGTTTTGAACAAATTTGAGCGAAAACAAATCATTTTTTTATGGAGAAAGAAAGGTGACGCCGATAATGCAAATATGGTCACTTTTGGTCCGAAAATTTCACGGAAAGCTTTTCGCTCAAAAAGCTCCCATTATATCCTATACACCATATAAACATGTTTAGGACACATTTGAGCGAAAACAAATCATTTTTGATGGATAAAGAAAGGTGACGCCAGTGATGCCGATATAGTCACTTTTGGTCCGAAAATTTCACGGAAAGCTTTTCACACAAAAAACTCACATAACCGATTCACCATATAAACATGTTTGGGACACATTTGAGCAAAAACAAATCATTTTTGATGGATAAAGAAAGGTGACGCCGATTATGCCAATATGGTCACTTTTGGTCCGAAAATTTCACAGAAAGCTTTTCGCTCAAAAAGCTCCCATTATATCCTATACACCATATAAACATGTTTAGGAAACATTTGAGCGAAAACAAATTGTTTTTGATGGATAAAGAAGGTGACGCCAGTGATGCCGATATAGTCACTTTTGGTCCGAAAATTTCACGGAAAGCTTTTCACACAAAAAACTCCCATAACCTATTCACCAATAAACATGTTTGGGACACATTTGAGCAAAAACAAATCATTTTTGATGGATAAAGAAAGGTGACGCCAGTGATGCCGATATAGTCACTTTTGGTCCGAAAATTTTATGGAAAGCTTTTCGCGCAAAAAGCTCACATGATGACCTATACACCATATAAACATGTTTGGGACACATTTGAGAAAAAACAAATCATTTTTGATTGATAGAGAAAGGTGACGCCGATTATGCCGATATGGTCACTTTTGGTCCGAAAATTTCACGGAAAGCTTTTCGCTCAAAAAGTTCCCATTATGACCAATACACCATATAAACATGTTTGGGACACATTTGAGCAAAAACAACTCAATTTGTTTTATAAAGAAAGGTGACGTCGGTGATGCCGAAATAGTCACTTTTGGTCCGAAAATTTCACGGAAAGCTTCTCGCGCAAAAAGCTCCCGTTATGAACTATACACCGTATAAACATGTTTGCGACACATTTGAGCAAAAACAAATCATTTTTTATGGATAAAGAAAGGTGACGCCGATGATGCAAATATGGTCACTTTTGATCCGAAAATTTCACGGAAAGCTTTTCGCTCAAAAAGCAACCATTATGACCTATACACCATATAAACATGTTTGGAACACATTTGAGCGAAAACAAATCATTTTTGATGGACAAAGAAAGGTGACGTCGATGATGCCGATATGGTCACTTTTGGTCCGAAAATTTCACGGAAAGCTTTTCGGGCAAAAAGCTCCCATTATAAACTATACACCATATAAACATGTTTGGGACACATTTGAGCAAAAACAAATCAATTTTGATTGATAAAGAAAGGTGACGCCGATGGTGCCGATATGGTCACTTTTATTCCGAGAATTTCATGGAAAGCTTTTCGCTCAGAAAGCTCCCATTATGACCTATACACCATATAAACATGTTTGGGACACATTTGAGCAGAAAAAACTATATTTTGAATAATAAAGAAAGGGGATGCCGGTGATGCCGATATTGTCACTTTTGGCCCAAAAATTTCACGGAAAGCTTTTCGCGCAAAAAGCTCCCATTATGAACTATACACCATATGAACATGTTTGGGACACATTTGAGCAAAAACAACTCAATTTGTTGGATAAAGAAAGGTGACGTCGGTGTTGCCGAAATGGTCACTTTTGGTCCAAAAATTTTACGGAAAGCTTTTCGCGCAAAAAGCTCCCGTTATGAACTATACACCATATAAACATGTTTGCGACACATTTGAGCAAAAACAAATCATTTTTGATGGAGAAAGAAAGGTGACACCGATGATGCAAATATGGTCACTTTTGGTCCGAAAATTTCACGGAAAGCTTTTCGCTCAAAAAGCTCCCATTATATCCTATACACAATATAAACCTGTTTGGGACACATTTGAGCGAAAAGAAATCATTTTTGATGAATAAAGAAAGGTGACGCCAGTGATGCCGATATGGTCACTTTTGGTCCGAAAATTTCATGTAATGCTTTTCGCGCAAAAAGCTCACATTATGACCTATACACCATATAAACATGTTTGGGACACATTTGAGCGAAAACAACTCAATTTTGATGGATAAAGAAAGGTGACGTTGATGATGCCTATATGGTCACTTTTGGTCCGAAAATTTCACGGAAAGCTTTTCGCGCAAAAAGCTCCCATTATGAACTATACACCATATAATCCTGTTTGCGACACATTTGAGCAAAAACAAATCATTTTTGAAGGATAAAGAAAGGTGACGCCGGTGAGGCGGTGATGCCGATATGGCACTTTTGGTCCGAAAATTTCATGGCAAGTTTTCGCGCAAAAAGCTCACATTATGACCTATACACCATATAAACATGTTTGGGACACATTTGAGCGAAAACAAATCTTTTTTGATGGATAAAGAAAGGTGACGCCGGTGATGCCGATATGGTCACTTTTTCTCCGAAAATTTCACGGAAAGCTTTTCGTGCAAAAAGCTCACATTATGACCAATACACCATATAAACATGTTTGGAACACATTTTAGCGTAAACAACTCAATTTTGATGGATAAAGAAAGGTGACGTTGATGATACCGATATGGTCACTTTTGGTCCGAAAATTTCACGGAAAGCTTTTCGCGCAAAAAGCTCCCATTATGACCATACACCATATAAACATGTTTGGGACACATTTGAGCAAAAACAAATCAATTTGTTGGATAAAGAAAGGTGACGTCGGTGATGCCGAAATGGTCACTTTTGGTCCGAAAATTTCACGGAAAGCTTTTCACGCAAAAAGCTCCCGTTATGAAATATACACCATATAAACACGTTTGCGACACATTTGAGCAAAAACAAATCATTTTTGATGGAGAAAGAAAGGTGACGCCGATGATCCAAATATGGTCACTTTTGGTCCGAAAAATTCACGGAAAGCTTTTCGCTCAAAAAGTTCCCATTATATCCTATACACCATATAAACATGTTTGGGACACATTTGAGCGAAAACAAATCATTTTTAATGGATAAAGAAAGGTGACGCCAGTGATACCGATATAGTCATTTTTGGTCCGAAAATTTAACGGAAAGCTTTTCACACAAAAAACTCGCATTATGACCTATTCACCATATAAACATGTTTGGGACACATTTGAGCAAAAACAAATCATTTTTGATGGATAAAGAAAGGTGACGCCGGTGATGCCGATATGGTCACTTTTGTTCCGAAAATTTCATGGAAAGCTTTTGGTGCAAAAAGCTCACATTATGACCATACACCATATAAACATGTTTGGGACACATTTGAGCAAAAACAAATCATTTTTTATGGATAAAGAAAGGTGACGCCGATTATGCCAATATGGTCACTTTTGGTCCGAAAATTTCACAGAAAGCTTTTCGCTCAAAAAGCTCCCATTATATCCTATACACCATATAAACATGTTTAGGAAACATTTGAGCGAAAACAAATTGTTTTTGATGGATAAAGAAAGGTGACGCCAGTGATGCCGATATAGTCACTTTTGGTCCGAAAATTTCACGGAAAGCTTTTCACACAAAAAACTCCCATAACCTATTCACCAATAAACATGTTTGGGACACATTTGAGCAAAAACAAATCATTTTTGATGGATAAAGAAAGGTGACGCCGGTGATGCCGATATGGACACTTTTGGTCCGAAAATTTTATGGAAAGCTTTTCGCGCAAAAAGCTCACATGATGACCTATACACCATATAAACATGTTTGGGACACATTTGAGAAAAAACAAATCATTTTTGATTGATAGAGAAAGGTGACGCCGATTATGCCGATATGGTCACTTTTGGTCCGAAAATTTCACGGAAAGCTTTTCGCTCAAAAAAGTTCCCATTATGACCAATACACCATATAAACATGTTTGGGACACATTTGAGCAAAAACAACTCAATTTGTTGTATAAAGAAAGGTGACGTCGGTGATGCCGAAATAGTCACTTTTGGTCCGAAAATTTCACGGAAAGCTTCTCGCGCAAAAAGCTCCCGTTATGAACTATACACCGTATAAACATGTTTGCGACACATTTGAGCAAAAACAAATCATTTTTTATGGATAAAGAAAGGTGACGCCGATGATGCAAATATGGTCACTTTTGATCCGAAAATTTCACGGAAAGCTTTTCGCTCAAAAAGCAACCATTATGACCTATACACCATATAAACATGTTTGGGACACATTTGAGCGAAAACAAATCATTTTTGATGGACAAAGAAACGTGACGTCGATGATGCCGATATGGTCACTTTTGGTCCGAAAATTTCACGGAAAGCTTTTCGGGCAAAAAGCTCCCATTATAAACTATACACCATATAAACATGTTTGGGACACATTTGAGCAAAAACAAATCAATTTTTATTGAAAAAGAAAGGTGACGCCGATGATGTCGATATGGTCACTTTTATTCCGAGAATTTCACGGAAAGCTTTTCGCTCAAAAAGCTCCCATTATGACCTATACACCATATAAACATGTTTGGGACACATTTGAGCAGAAAAAACTATATTTTGAAGAATAAAGAAAGGGGATGCCGGTGATGCCGATATTGTCACTTTTGGCCCAAAAATTTCACGGAAAGCTTTTCGCGCAAAAAGCTCACATTATGAACAATACACCATATGAACATGTTTGGGACACATTTGAGCAAAAACAACTCAATTTGTTGGATAAAGAAAGGTGACGTCGGTGTTGCCGAAATGGTCACTTTTGGTCCGAAAATTTTACGGAAAGCTTTTCGCGCAAAAAGCTCCCGTTATGAACTATACACCATATAAACATGTTTGCGACACATTTGAGCAAAAACAAATCATTTTTGATGGAGAAAGAAAGGTGACACCGATGATGCAAATATGGTCACTTTTGGTCCGAAAATTTCACGGAAAGCTTTTCGCTCAAAAAGCTCCCATTATATCCTATACACAATATAAACCTGTTTGGGACACATTTGAGCGAAAAGAAATCATTTTTGATGAATAAAGAAAGGTGACGCCAGTGATGCCGATATGGTCACTTTTGGTCCGAAAATTTCATGTAATGCTTTTCGCGCAAAAAGCTCACATTATGACCTATACACCATATAAACATGTTTGGGACACATTTGAGCGAAAACAACTCAATTTTGATGGATAAAGAAAGGTGACGTTGATGATGCCTATATGGTCACTTTTGGTCCGAAAATTTCACGGAAAGCTTTTCGCGCAAAAAGCTCCCATTATGAACTATACACCATATAATCCTGTTTGCGACACATTTGAGCAAAAACAAATCATTTTTGAAGGATAAAGAAAGGTGACGCCGTTGAGGCGGTGATGCCGATATGGCACTTTTTGTCCGAAAATTTCACGGCAAGTTTTCGCGCAAAAAGCTCACATTATGACCTATACACCATATAAACATGTTTGGGACACATTTGAGCGAAAACAAATCTTTTTTGATGGATAAAGAAAGGTGACGCCGGTGATGCTGATATGGTCACTTTTTCTCCGAAAATTTCACGGAAAGCTTTTCGCGCAAAAAGCTCCCATTATGACCATACACCATATAAACATGTTTGGGACACATTTGAGCAAAAACAAATCAATTTGTTGGATAAAGAAAGGTGACGTCGGTGATGCCGAAATGGTCACTTTTGGTCCGAAAATTTCACGGAAAGCTTTTCGCGCAAAAAGCTCCCGTTATGAACTATACACCATATAAACATGTTTGCGACACATTTGAGCAAAAACAAATCATTTTTGATGGAGAAAGAAAGGTGACGCCGATGATGCAAATATGGTCACTTTTGGTCCGAAAAATTCACGGAAAGCTTTTCGCTCAAAAAGCTCCCATTATATCCTATACACCATATAAACATGTTTGGGACACATTTGAGCGAAAACAAATCATTTTTGATGGATAAAGAAAGGTGACGCCAGTGATACCGATATAGTCACTTTTGGTCCGAAAATTTAACGGAAAGCTTTTCACACAAAAAACTCGCATTATGACCTATTCACCATATAAACATGTTTGGGACACATTTGAGCAAAAACAAATCATTTTTGATGGATAAAGAAAGGTGACGCCGGTGATGCCGATATGGTCACTTTTGTTCCGAAAATTTCATGGAAAGCTTTTGGCGCAAAAAGCTCACATTATGACCATATACACCATATAAACATGTTTGGGACACATTTGAAAAAAAACAAATCATTTTTGATTGATAAAGAAAGGTGACGCCGATGATGCCGATATGGTCACTTTTTGTCTGAAAATTTCACGGAAAGCTTTTCGCTCAAAAAGTTCCGATTATGACCAGTACACCATATAAACATGTTTGGGACACATTTGAGCAAAAAACAACTCAATTTGTTGGATAAAGAAAGGTGACGTCGGTGATGGCGAAATGGTCACTTTTGGTCCGAAAATTTCACGGAAAGCATTTCGCGCAAAAAGCTCCCATTATGAACTATACACCATATAAACATGTTTGCGACACATTTGAGCAAAAACAAATCATTTTTGATGGAGAAAGAAAGGTGACGCCGATAATGCAAATATGGTCACTTTTGGTACGAAAATTTCACGGAAAGCTTTTCGCTCAAAAAACTCACATTATGATCTATTCACCATATAAACATGTTTGGGACACATTTGAGCGAAAACAAATCATTTTTGATGGATAAAGAAAGGTGACGCCGGTGATGCCGATATGGTCACTTTTGGTCCGAAAATTTTACGGATAGCTTTTCGCGCAAAAAGTTTCCATTATGACCAATACACCATATAAACATGTTTGGGACACATCTGAGCGAAAACAAATCATTTTTGATGGATAAAGAAAGGTGACGCCGATGATGCCGATATGGTCACTTTTGGTCTGAAAATTTCACGGAATGTTTTTCGCTTAAAAAGTTACCATTATGACCTATACACCATATAAACATGTTTGGGACACATTTGATCAGAAAAAACTCTATTTTGAAGAATAAAGAAAGGGAATGCCGGTTATGCCAATATGGTCACTTTTGGTCCGAAAATTTCACGGAAAGGGTTTCGCTCAAAAAGCTCCCATTATGACCTATACACCATATAAACATGTTTGGGACACATTTGAGCGAAAACAACTCAATTTTGATGGATACAGAAGGGTGACGTCGATGATGCTAATGTGGTCACTTTTGGTCCGAAAATTTCACGGAAAGCTTTTCGCACAAAAAGATCACATTATGACCAACACCATAAAAACATGTTTGGGACACATTTGAGCGAAAACAAATTATTTTTGATGGATAAAGAAAGGTGACACCGATGATACCGATATGGTCTCTTTTGGTCCTAAAATTTCACGGAAAGGTTTTCTCTCAAAAAGCTCCCATTATGACCTATACACCATCTAAACATGTTTGGGACACATTTGAGCGAAAACAAATCATTTTTTATGGATAAATAAAGGTGACGCCGGTGATGCCGATATGGTCACTTAGGGTCCGAAAATTTCACTGAAAGCTTTTCGCGCAAAAAGCTCACATTATGACTTGAAGAGGTAAATCAATAGAAGAAAAACATAGTTACAAAAAAGACAGGACTAACAAGTCCCGCCGCAAAAAAGTGGGTAACGATACTACCTATACGGCCGGTATACCCTCCATAATCTAATACTTTACCACTCTGTCCCCCTCTAAGTAATTTCTCTCCTACTCTACTACTACTCTAATTGACATTACCCATACGGATAAGTATTTCTCGTATCCAACGAATTTCTCTAGGTGACTTGCCTTTGCACCTTAAAGAAATACGTTGCTTACAAGAATCAATGATTCTAAGCGCCCAAAACTTAGGCTTACAACTCTCTCCTCCAAAAACTACCTTGTTTCGATCCATCCAAGTATAATAGACAAATGCATTAAATACAATTAATTTCACTTGGAACATGGTCTTCTTGCGAGTTTTAGCATCCTCTCGAGCAAACCACTCAAGCCAATGTGTCAAACCGCCCCCACGGAGAGGTAGCCCAGCCCAAGTCCAAACGATGTCTCTAGCCTCCTGGATCACTCGGCATTCAAACCATAGATGTTGCTCGGACTCTTCCTCCAATCGACAAAGAGGGCAAAGTGCAGCCGAGGGACCCTTCCAGTGTTTCACAATTCTCCCTGTTTGCAATCTCCCAAGGGTCGCGACCCACGTGACAAAAGCCCATTTTCTGGACTGGGCACCAGTCCATAACATGTCTCCCCAGTCCACAAGCTGACTGCGTGATCGAACAGCTTCATAAATCTTGCCCCCATCAAGACCCCCGTTAATTTTCAAGAGCTGCGTAAAATCCATGCCTTGAGTAAGAATGTTCTGTCGAATTAGGTCATCCCGGACAGCTAGGATTCTCTTCCAGATCCACGTGTCATAGACACGTTCATGAACCGACCAGAAGGAGGTGTTACGTAAATGGTTAGCACTCACCCATCTAGTCCAGATGCTACTCCTTTGCAAGACAATGTCACCAATCAGAGAAGCAAACAGACAAGTATTCCAAGCTTGGAGTTGTTTGATCCCAAGGCCACCCTCTTCATAAGGCAGCGAAACAATGTCCCAAGCAACCCGACTAGCTCTGCCACCCTCATGCCCAGTCCAGAGAAAGCTCCTACACATGCCATTTAATCTCCTAATAACAGCTTTCGGCAATAAGCACGATTGCCCCCAGAAATTTAACAGCCCCCCAATTACAGCTTTAATAATCTGGATGCGGCCTGCATAAGACAGCTTTTTAGCAACCCAACACTCCATTCTACTCTTAACTTTCTCATATAAAGGGCCATACTCAGCAACTGATATGCGCCTGGAGTGTAAAGGCAAACCGAGGTAAGTGACTGGAAACGTGCCTCGTTGGAACCCAAGCATCTGCTCAATCTCATCAGCGCTAGAGGGGCTGATCCCAGCTAGATAGCAAGTGCTTTTGGCTTCATTTAATCGAAGGCCAGCGGCACTTAGGAAGCTATTCACACAATCCATCAAAATAGCAATGGATCCTTTATCCGCACGACAGAAAAGCAAAAGGTCATCCGCAAACGATAAACTTGTAAGCTTAAGTACCTTGCACTTCGGATGGTAGTTGAAGTCGGGAATACTAGCAGCCTTGTCGAGCATTCTATTCAATACTTCCATGCACATAACAAAGAGATAGGGAGACAAGGGATCCCCTTGACGTAGTCCCCTCATACCCTTGAAAAACCCCTCGGGAGCCCCATTTATTAAGATGGAGAAAGAGGAGGTCGAAACACATTGCATAATAATTTCCACTAGCTGCCGAGGGAACTGAAGATACTCCAAGGCAAATCTCACAAAATCCCATCTGACAAAGTCATATGCTTTCTGCAAATCCACCTTAAGCATACATCTTGAGGAGACCCTCTTCGTGCCATATCCATTCACAATCTCAAGTGCAACCGCGCAATTATGGGCAATAGATCTTCCAGGTACAAACGCACCTTGATTGTCCCCAATGATGTCAGGCTGCAGGCATTTAATCTTTCCAACAATCACCTTACTTATCACTTTCATGACTGTATTGCAACAAGAGATCGGACGCAAATCTTTGACATAGGTGGGATTCTTCACTTTGGGGATCAAAGAAATGAAAGTGTTGTGCAGCTGCCCAAGTACCCTTCTGCTTATAAACACTTCTTTCACTGCTCGGCATACATCTCTTCCCACTATACTCCAACTCTGCTTGAAGAATAAGCTCCCAAAACCGTCCGGCCCTGGGGACTTATTGTGTCCAATTGACCACATTGCCGATTTAATATCCTGATCAGTGGGAATGGCTAGGAGATCAGGGATCGCCTCATCTGGAATACAAGCACCCAGCTGCACATCAGGAAAGGGGACGTGGGGGGAAGCTGTACCAAGGAGATTCTGAAAATAGTTGACAATATGATTCCGAATCTGCTCCTCATCTTCAATCAGATCACCATCATCATTTTTCATCATAATGATAGCATTAGCAGCCTGTCTAGCCTTTGCATTCCTATAAAACATGGACGAAGTTTCCTCCCCCATGGTGAGCCAATGCAACGTCGCTCTCTGCGCAGTGAGGCTAAGCAATCTACCCACATTCTCTCTAAGCTCCTTTTCTAATTCTTGTGCTTTCTGTACCAAACGGGGGTTATTCTTATCATTCAGCAAACAAATCTGCGTCTCCTTAAGGCATTCCTTGTTCAATTTGATTTGACTTTGAAGATCTGGAAAAGAGGATCTGTCCCAAGACCGAAGGGCATCCTTCACATTCTTGAGTTTCTGAGCGACAATAAACTGTTTCGACCCTTCAATATGACCATTCCAAGCACTCAGCACCAGGGCCTTAAAAGCTTCCTCTTTGCACCAGAAATTTTTGAATTTAAAAGGATATTTACGTCTGCATCCCTCATTCTTGATTATAATGATAGCAGGGGAATGATCAGAGCATCCCGGGACATCAAAAAATGCCTTAGCAATTGGGAAATTTTCTAACCATACCTCATTAACAAGCACCCGATCAATCTTTCTTTCAATGCGCTCATCTCCCATCTGTCCGTTGTTCCAAGTGTGCCTAGCACCAATGTACTCAAGGTCAGACAGGTTGCACACAGAGCAAAGGGACAGCAACTCATCAAAGGAATCATGGCTAGCTGCAGTGGGGGGCCATTTATCTTCAACTTCACGGATGCAATTGAGATCTCCAAGGAGAGCCCAAGGAGCACTGATATGTGAAGCAATACTATATATAGCAGACCACAAATCAACCCTCTCCTTTCTATAATTCTCTGCGTAAATAAAAGTTACTTCAAAAACGAATCTGGCATCTCGGGTCTGAACACGACAGTGCATAAACTGAGCATGCTTAATAAGAACCTTGACATCATAAATGGCCGGGTTCCATGTCACCCATATTCGACCATTGCAATCAGGGGTGCTATTCTCTTCTACATCCCATCTGTACACTATATAAACATGTTTGGGACACATTTGAGCGAAAATAACTCATTTTTGATGTATAAAGAAAGGTGACGCCGGTGATGCCGATATGGTAACTTTTGGTCTGAAAATTTCACGGAAAGATTTTCGCGCGAAAAGCTCACATTATGATCTATACAATATATAAACATGTTTGGGACACCTTTGAGAAAAAACAACTTAATTTTGATAGATAAAGATAGGTGACGTCGGTGATGCAGATATGGTCACTTTTGGTCCGAAAATTTCACGGAAAACTTTTCGCTCAAAAAGCTTCCATTATGACCTATACACCATATAAACATGTTTTGGACACATTTGAGCAAAAACAACTCAATTTTGACGGATAAAGAAAGGTGACGTCGATGATCCCTATATGGTCACTTTTGGTCCGAAAATTTCACGGAAAGCTTTTCGCGCAAAATCTCCCATTATGACCTATACACCATAAAAACATGTTTGGGACATTTTTGAGCGAAAACAAATCATTATTGATGGATAAAGAAAGGTGACGCCGATGATGCCGATATGGTCTCTTTTGGTCCGAAAATTTCACGGAAAGTTTTCGTGCAAAAAGCTCCCATTATGACCTATACACCATATAAACATATTTTGGACACATTTGAATGAAAACAACTCAATTTTTTTGGATAAAGAAAGGTGACGTCGGTGATGCTGAAATAGTCACTTTTGGTCCGAAAATTTTACAAAAAATATTTCGCACAAAAAGTTACTATTATGACCTATACACCATATAAACATGTTTGGGACATCTTTGATCAGAAAAAACTCTATTTTGAAGAATAAAGAAAGGGAATGCCGGTTATGCCGATATCGTCACTTTTGGTTCGAAATTTTCACGGAAAGGGTTTCGCTCAAAAAGCTCCCATTATGATCTATACACCATATAAACATGTTTGGGACACATTTGAGCGAAAACAACTCAATTTTGATGGATAAAAAAAGGTGACGTCGATGATGCCGATGTGGTCACTTTTTGTCCTAAAATTTCACGGAAAGCTTTTCGCGCAAAAAGCTCAACTTATGACCTATTCACCATATAAACATGTTTGGGACACATTTGAGTGAAAACAAATCATTTTTGATGGATAAAGAAAGGTGACGCCGGTGATGCTTATATGGTCACTTTTGGTCCGAAAATTTCACGGAAAGGTTTTCGCTCAAAAAGCTCACGTTATGACCTATACACCACATAAACATGTTTGGGACACATTTTAGCGAAAACATTTCAATTTTGATGGATAAAAAAAGGTGACGCAAGTGTTGCCGATATGGTCACTTTTGGTCCGAATATTTCACGGAAAACATTTCGCACAAAAAGTTACTATTATGACCTATACACCATATAAACATGTGTGGGACACATTTGATCAGAAAAAACTCTATTTTGAAGAATAAAGAAAGGGAATGCCGGTTATGCCGAAATGGTCACTTTTGGTCCAAAAATTTCACGGGAAGGGTTTCGCTCAAAAAGCTCCCATTATGACCTATACATTATATAAACATGTTTGGGACACATTTGAGCGAAAACAACTCAATTTTGATGGATAAAGAAAGGTGACGTCGATGATGCCGATATGGTCACTTTTGGTCCGAAAATTTCACGGAAAGGTTTTCCCTCAAAAATCTCACATTATGACCTATACACCATATAAACATATTTGGGACACATTTGAGCGAAAAAAACTCAATTTTGATGGATAAAGAAAGGTGATGCAAGTGATGCCGATATGGTCACTTTTGGTCCGAAAATTTCACGGAAAGCTTTTCGCACAAAAAGATCATATTATGACCTATACACCATATAAACATGTTTGGGACAGATTTGAGCGAAAACAAATCATTTTATGGATAAAGAAAGGTGACGCCGGTGATGCCGATATGGTCACTTTTTGTCCGAAAATTTCACAGAAAGCTTTCCACGCAAAAAGCGCACATTATGACCTATACACCATATAAACATGTTTGGGACACATTTGAGCGAAAACAACTCAATTTTGATGGATAAAGAAGGTGACGTTGATGATGCCGATATGGTCACTTTTGGTCCGAAAATTTCACGGAAAGGTTTTCGCTCAAAAAGCTCACATTATGACCTATACACCATATAAACATGTTTTGGACACATTTGAGTGAAAACAACTCAATTTTGATGGATAAAGAAAGGTGACGTCTATGATCCCTATATGGTCACTTTTGGTCCGAAAATTTCACAAAAAGCTTTTCGCGCAAAAATCTCACATTATGACCTATACACCATATAAACCTGTTTGGGACACATTTGAGCGAAAACAACTCAATTGAGATGGATAAAGAAAGGTGACGTCGATGATTCCCATATGGTCACTTTTGGTCCGAAAATTTCACGGAAAGCTTTTCGCGCAAAAAGCTCCCATTATGACCTAAACACCATATAAACATGTTTGGGACACATTTGAGCGAAAACAAATCATTTTTGATGGATAAAGAAAGGTGGCGCCGATGATGCCGATATTGTCACTTTTGTTCCGAAAATTTCACGGAAAGATTTTCACGCAAAAACCTCCCATTATGACCTATACACCATATAAACAAGTTTAGGACACATTTGAGCGAAAACAAATCATTTTTGATGGATAAAGAAAGGTGATGTCGGTGATGCCGAATGGTCACTTTTTGTCCGAAAATTTCACGGAAAGCTTTTCGCGCAAAAAGCTCACATTATGACCTATACACCATATAAACATGTATAGGACACATTTGATCATTAACAACTCAATTTTGATGGATAAAGAAAGGTGACGTTGATTATGCCGATATGGTCACTTTTGGTCAGAAAATTTCACGGAAAGCTTTTGGCGCAAAAAGCTCCCATTATGACCTATACACAATATAAACATGTTTGGAACACATTTGAGTGAAAATAAATCATTTATGATGGATAAAGAAAGGTGACGCCGATGATGCCGATATGGTCACTTTGGTCCGAAAATTTTACGGAAAGCTTTTCGCTCAAAAAGCTCCCATTATGATGACCTATACACCATATAAACATGTTTGGGAAACGTTTGAGCGAAAACAAATCATTTTTGATGGATAAAGAAAGGTGACGCCGATGATGTTGATATGATCACTTTTGGTCCAAAAATTTCACGGAAAGCATTTCGTTCAAAAAGCTCCCATTATATCCTATACACCATATAAACATGGTTGGGACACATTTGAGCGAAAACAAATAATTTTTGAAGGATAGAGAAAGGTGACGCCAGTGATGCCGATATAGTCACATTGGTCCGAAAATTTCACGGAAAGCTTTTCGCACAAAAAGCTCCCATTATGACATATTCACCATATAAACATGTTTGGGACATATTTGAGCGAAAGTGACCATTTCGGCATCACCACGTCGCATTTCTTTATCTAATAAAATTGAGTTGTTTTTGCTCAAATGTGTCCCAAACATGTTTGTATGGTGTATTGGTCATAATGGTATCTTTTTGAGCGAAAAGTTTTCCGTGAAATTTTCGGAACAAAAGTGACCATATCGGCATCACTGGCGTCACATTTCTTTATCCATCAAAATTGAGTTTTTTTGCTCAAATTTGTCCCAAACATTTTTATATGGTGTATAGGTCATAATGGGAGCTTTTTGTGCGAAAATCATTCCGTGAAATTTTCGGACCAAAAGTGACCATATCGGCATCACTGGCGTCACATTTCTTTATACATCAAAACTGAGTTGTTTTCGCTCAAATTCGTCCCAAACATGTTTATATGGTGTATAGGTCATAATGGGAGCTTTTTGAGCGAAAACCATTCCGTGAAATTTTCGGACCAAAAGCGACCATATCGGCATCATCGGCGTCCCCTTTCTTTATGCATCAAAATAGAGTTGTTTTCTCTAAAATGTGTCCCAAACATGTTTATATGGTGTATATGTCATAATGGGAGGTTTTTGCGTGAAAAGCTTTCCGTGAAATTTTCGGACCAAAAGTGACCATTCGGCATCACCGACATCACCTTTCTTTATCCATCAAAAATGATTTGTTTTCGCTCAAATGTGTCCTAAACTTGTTTATATGGTGTATAGGTCATAATGGGAGGTTTTTGCGTGAAAAGCTTTCCGTGAAATTTTCGGAACAAAAGTGACAATATCGGCATCATCGGCGCCACCTTTATTTATCCATCAAAAATGATTTGTTTTCGCTCAAATGTGTCCCAAACATGTTTATATGGTGTTTAGGTCATAATGGGAGCTTTTTGCGCGAAAAGCTTTCCGTGAAATTTTCGGACCAAAAGTGACCATATGGAAATCATCGACGTCACCTTTCTTTATCCATCTCAATTGAGTTGTTTTCGCTCAAATGTGTCCCAAACAGGTTTATATGGTGTATAGGTCATAATGTGAGATTTTTGCGCGAAAAGCTTTTTGTGAAATTTTCGGTCCAATAGTTTTATCCATCAAAAATGATTTGTTTTCGCTCAAATGTGTCCCAAACATGTTTATATGGTGTATAGGTCATAATGGGAGGTTTTTGCGTGAAAAGCTTTCCGTGAAATTTTCGGACCAAAAGTGACCATATCGGCATCACTGACGTCACCTTTCTTTATCTATCAAAATTGAGTTGTTTTCGCTCAAATGTATCCCAAACATGTTTATATGGTGTATAGGTCATAATGGAAGCTTTTTGTGCAAAAAGCTTTCCGTGAAATTTTCGGACCAAAAGTGACCATTTCGGCATCACCTTTCTTTATCTAATAAAATTGAGTTTTTTTTGCTCAAATGTGTACCAAACATGTTTGTATGGTGTATAGGTCATAATGGTATCTTTTTGAGCGAAAAGTTTTCCGTGAAATTTTCGGACCAAAAGTGACCATTTCGGCATCACCGGCGTCCCCTTTCTTTATCCATCAAAATTGAGTTTTTTTGCTCAAATGTGTCCCAAACATTTTTATATGGTGTATAGGTCATAATGGGAGCTTTTTGTGCGAAAAGCATTCCGTGAAATTTTCGGACCAAAAGTGACCATATCGGTATCACTGGCGTCACCTTTCTTTATACATCAAAACTGAGTTGTTTTCGCTCAAATTCGTCCTAAACATGTTTATAAGGTGTATAGGTCATAATGGGAGCTTTTTGAGCGAAAACCATTCCGTGAAATTTTCGGACCAAAAGTGACCATATCGGTATCATCGGCGTCCCCTTTCTTTATTCATCAAAATAGAGTTTTTTTTTGCTCAAGTGTGTCCCAAACATGTTTATATGGAGTATAGGTCATAATGGTAGCTTTTTGCGCGAAAAGATTTCCGTGAAATTTTCGGATCAAAAGTGACCATTTCGGCATCACCGACGTCACCTTTCTTTATCCAATAAAATTGAGTTGTTTTTGCTCAAATGTGTTCCAAACATGTTTATATGGTGTATAGGTCATAATGGGAGCGCTTCCCTTGTTGTAATCACGATCAAGCTTTCGACCTCAGAAGACACTCGATATCGATGTGTCTGGTCGATATTGACCTCAGTTATGGTCGATTTCCTGTAGAGTCCTGCACAAGACAAAAGCAAACCAAATCGACGTCGAGACAGACATCGATATCGACGTTAGTCCTCGATATCGACCTTTGACAACCGATTTCGATGTCTATTACATAAACTTCAATGCGTAACCTATGTGTCGGAAAATTGTGTGAAGAGCATAGAATGGTTGTAGAAAATGGTCAAAAATCAAAACTTAGACTTTATATCAAATTCAATAAACTAAAAGCTTCCAAGATCGGGGTTTCATGCCATAACGATAACAATACAAGTATGGTGCTAAAGTTATGAAATTTAATGTCTTTCCGTCAAATAACTTTCGTTACAAACACTTAGGTGATTAGAGGCTCTCGCATAGTTTCTAAGAGTTACTATCCAATTCATGAGCAATCCAAGTTCACAATATGAGTGGATTTCACTTCAATAATGCAAATAATGAATCTCCCTAACTTTCGCAAAAGAATCATGCATAGGATAGAAGACGACATCGCATAAAAGTCATACCTTTGATGCACTTACCCTACATCGCTATCGTCGGGCTCACCCCGACCCTAGAAGTGGGTTGACTACTCTCTTCTCATCAGGCAACTCATCATCATCATTGAAAGAAAACTACTTTGTATTGAACTATGAAAGAAAGATTACAACCGAACCAAGTCAATTTCGCTCTCACTTCCACCAACCTCAATCGGCCTTCTCTCTCTCTACAAATTCTTTGCGATAAACTACTAAAAATCGTTGTGCTTGGATGTAATTGAATGAATAAACTCATCCCTAACGGCATCTAGATATAGATATCGAACTTTGCTATCCAAAGACTCGAATTTTATCTTTATTCCCTAAGATAAAACATAAATAAAGTAAAAACTAAAAGTTTTATGGTAAAACTAGTAAAAGATGTATATCTGGTGTTGATGATAAGAAATCTCGACTTTAGGATAGACGTGCAAGCTTCGGATAGAATTCTATCAAAATCTGAGTCGGACTTCTCTGCTGGCAACATCGATATCGACCTTCAAACGTCGATATCGACCTCTGTAAAACTCTATCTCGAGCTCTCCTTCTTCTACTCGGATTAGCACTCGACTTCTATCATTTATCTCGATCTAGGCACTCGATATCGACCTTGCATCCTCGATATCGACCTCTGCTGTCGATATGCTTTGTTCTCTTTCTTGCTCGATTTCCGCCTCACTGCTGCACTCGATGTCGAGGTGCTTCAGTCGATTCCGACCTCTTCAGAAGACTTCGAGTTTTTTTTCCGCTCTTTCAAATCTGTCCATTTTTGCCCTGTTTTCTGCGAAATCACATAGAAACTCGTGCAGACCCATATATTTGACAATAATGCATAAACTACACTAATCCCATGTTTTCCCACTAATATGCATGCAAATAAATGATAAAATAAACTTATATGTGCATAGAAAATATAGCAATTTGCGCGCACATCAAGGTTCTGGGTACCCAACGGCCCTTTGCGCATTTTGGGGTTCGAAATCCCTACTTTAAAACACTCATTTGAGTCGAAATCCCTACTTTAAAACACTCATTTGAGGTTTTGAAACTTCAACTCGTACCTGGATTGCAAGATCCGAACGAAGGTATCCAACTTTCCCAACGTAATGCAAATATTTATATTTGGGCTGTTACATGCATAGCCCTTAAATCTATATGCACACACACAAACACACATTTCTCTTCCAGCTTAAGCTGGAGTTTTATTAGCGAAATTGAAATAACTTGAAATTGAAATTTTAACTTTGAAATTGAAATTGAAAGGGTTGAATTATGAATAAACTTACTAGCTCAGGTTGCCTCCCGAGAAGCGCCTTTGATTAAATGTCATTGGCTCGACGTTTCGACCCTTCATTGGGTCTCTTCGGCCTTCTCTTTTGGATTAACTACCACTTGTGATGATAGTTTCCCTGAAGCACATGCCTATAGCTCTCCAATCTCCTGTGCCATCTGTCCTATGACCTTTTCTGTAGTTGTGAACTTGTCCAGAATCAGTCGCAGGGTTTCATCACGTTGAGGTTCAACTGCTGGCATAGGATTGCAGGATCTATGTTTGAATTGGTTTTTCCCTTGGTATTGAGCTTGAGCATTCAACTTATTCCTTAACCCTTGATAAAATTTTTAATAGAAATTTAAATGCCTCAAGGTCATCATCATGAGATATCATGATTGGATGACCCCCTTCTTTCGACTTTGGCACGTAAGACAACATCCACTCTTCATATAAAGCATCATCTCCGACCTTGAGCCTCCTTAGTTTTTTCAAAGAGGTGACGTCGATGTCCTCTTCAATCATGACATTCTTGTGTGCGATCTCACCCGCAAACATCCATCTGCCTCCCTTGGACACCTAATAACCATTGAAGATGAGAGTGACGCAGACTTTGAAGTTTTCACCTGAAAATGAAATAAGCTAGGGATGAGAAGAGGGTTCATGGGTATCTACTTTTCGCCAAACATGAGGAGTACTATTGGAAACACACTTACCCATTGTGTTTGAGAAGAAAGGCATCTAGGAAACCAAGGTGACACAGGGGATTTTGATCACTGACATTGGAACAGATTAAAGGTGACAAGTGGTCTGCAACTGGAACTTCGGGCCCGAGAGAAGTCTTCCATGGTAGCCTTCCTCTAGAGCTCCTTTGTCTTGTCTTTAAGGAAGGAAGAAAGTAACTAACTTCTCCCCTCCTCTCCTCTTAAATTCGGCAAAATTGAGGGAAATCCCGCTATCACATCCCCCTTTGTCCCTTAGCATTGGTTGTCTTGTCAACCTAGTTTTAATGACAACCCAATCCCATAAAACCAGCCTCTCTCTCCTGCTCTCTTTTAACCTGCAATCGGTTGTGGTTGTTGCTTTTTTTATTTTGCACAAATAATGATGAAGTAGACAAACGTCCTAACATGTACATGTGTGATCAAGTAGCCCACATGCTTTATCCATCCAACCTCACAGGGAATATGTGTTTCACTCGCTCTCATGTGTTTAGGCTGTAAGAACAACTCTCAACTCAATTCTTTACACAAAAATCATCTTAAATATTGACATTTATATAACATTATCTCCACCCAATACTTCAAAACAAATAAGTAACATCATGAGGATTTTCGCTCAATGGAAGACAAAAAGACTCCATTCGACGGGGTTGTAATGATGCTTTCAATTTCGGAAACTAAGACATACTTCCATATAATTCCACCTCTCACGAATAAAATGTGGGCTACTTGATCACAAACTTTCATAATCTTGATCACACATGTGTGATCACAAACGTCCATAATCTTTAAGAACAAATAATGATGAAGTATGTCTTAGTATTGAAGCCCACATGTGTGATCACAAACGTCCATAATCTTTAAGAACAAACTTTCTTAACTCATATTTCTATCCAACTCTCACGAATAAAATGACTAATGCTCTTTATTGGCAAGAAGGTTACCTTATTTTAGCTATATTCCTTGCTAAATATGCATAATTTTTTTCTATATATATTTTTCTTTCTTCTTTTATTTTTTTCTTTTTGATTTTTTTTTTCTTTTTTAGAGCCATCTATGAAGCACAAAATGTGAGGAAATAAAGCACATAACTTTACAACTTTTCTCAAAGCACTTGATATTCTTGCATAAGCTACTAGCTTTTCTTCTATCCAAATGAATCAACCATTACCAACTCTAATCCTAATTTCCGAAGGGTTAGGCTCATTATCGACTAAGGATAAATTATATTTTTGTAGAGCTTTCAAAAGAAATAGGCTAAGGCTCAAATTGGCTTCAATACTAAAGGTATAACTTAGGGTAAATATGGATAAAATATGGCTAAGAGAAATTTACTTCAATCATATGATACTTATAAGCAATGAACATGTACTATAGCAGAACTCAATAATAAATAACTATGCCAATACTCAGAGATTAATGCACAAGAAGAGTAAATCACACAATCCAAAGCAAAGGGAATGTATATAATCCTTATAAGGCCAAAAATTCTCACTAGGACAAGTTTTTGTTGGATTTCAATCATGCCTAGGAACATAGATCGTACATACTCAATTATGTCCACTTAATATGTTTCACTTAAAAAACCAAATTTTAAGGCTAATTAATACAAACTAGTTATGTAACTTAAATGATCAATATTTTTATAAAAACATTTCAAGGACTAAGATAGATGGGTATTTGAATAATGACACAATTTAATGCAAATATGAATGATATTTTTGGTATTTTTGACATTTTTTTCATTTTTTCTTTTGATTTTCTAATGCATAATAAAGTGCTTAAAATAAACATGAAATGCATACAAAAGTTTGAAATATGCTCTAAAATGCAAAAACTAGACTTAAGATAAACTCTTCTCTCCCACGCTTAAACTTTTCATTGTCCTTAATGAATGAAAACAATAAAAGAAAAATAAAAATAAAAATAAAATAAAGAAATTAAAAGACTCAAGGGGAGAGTATGAGTGACTAACTGATTCATTAGTCTTGGGGCTCTCAAGCCTTAAAGTAGTCGACTCATTTATCCATTATTTGTGATAGGTTGTTGAAAGCCGTAATTTGCTGATTGTTGTGCCGAAGGTACTCGAGATAAGGTTTTCAAATCATTCTTGACATCCAAAATTGAAGATTTTAGATCTCCAAGCCTCTTGTAGATGTGCACCGCGTGCTTCTATCCCGTCTCAGGGTCTATTGTGGGGTCCTTCATGTTGACTTTCTAAGAATTTTCTCCTTGGTAATATGGGAATTCCTCCACGGGGTCCTCATCCTTTGCCACCAAGAATCCAGAGAGACCATTGTAACATTTTCCCTTCCTAAGAAAGTGACGTCGAGGACTAACGGGCATATCCTTAGTGGGGGATAGGTGATACAACTGCTAGGTTCATCTTCGTTGTATACTCTTTTCTTCATCACTTCCGCCTGAGTGTTTGTTGGCAGTGAGTATATTGCAGCATGTTGCCACTGGGGTGTGGGAGTTGATGGCATTCCCAACGTTTGACCTACACTCTTGAGGCTACCTGAATGTACAACTACCCTTGTAGCTTGAAAGTGACTTGATCATTGCTGTGAAATTTCACAGTTGTGATTAATTCTCTTGTGAGGGCAGGGTAGGTAAAGCTATTTTTTCGCATAAATCTCCCAAGACCTCCCTTTTTTAGTAATGTCTGCATAACATCACAAAGATCCAACAACTTTAAAGTATCTTCGTATAAAAATTTCGTTGTCGAATATTTATGAATCCCCAAGCTTTTCCACCTTCTCCTCTCGGTTGAACACAAGTTTTCAGGCTCAATCATACCATCATTTTCAGTCATGACTTTAGGATAGAAATTAAAGAACAGGGGCAATCTCACCGAGATTCGAGTGAAAACTTCGATGAAAACAACCTACTACAGGATCGGCGGGCGACGTTGGGCGATCGGCGGGCGCCCACGATCTGGGCTTGATGTTTCTTTGGTTTACCTTTGAATTCCGACGAAGAAACCTTCAATCTTCGACTTTTATTCCTTAAATTAGACTCTCTAGAATGCTTTGATCTCCTTGGATGCACTAAAAAATTGAAAGATTTTTGGATGGGTCGGATTTAATAGGGATGTAATTATATTTATAGGAGAATTTTGATAAAATTTTTAAAGAAAAAGATAGAATTAGGATATATATGATTGAATCCTCAAAGAAATAGGAAAATCTGAATGAAAAAAAAAAGATAAAAATTTCACTCCCTCATCCAATTCTCATAGATAAATCCGAGATTGGATCGGATTTTTAAAGAAAAATCTTATCGTTTTAGGTTTTGGGCTGTCGGCGGGTGCTAGTGCTTATCGGCGGGCATGGACTTCACTGGAAAATCATCGGCGGGCGCCGGTGGGTAGCGACGGCGCCAATCCTTAGATCTTTGGTTTTCCTTTGTTTTCTTCATTTTCCTTCATTCTTTTCGTGCATAGCCCTTAAATCTATATGAACACACATAAAAACACATTTCCCTTCCAGCTTTATTAGCGAAATCGAAATTGAAATAACTTGAAATTCAAATTTTAACTTTGAAATTGAAATTGCAAGGGTTGAATTATAAATAAACTTACTAGATCGGGTTGCCTCCCGAGAAGCGCCTTTGGTTAAACGTCGTTGGCTCGACGTTTCGACCCTTCACTAGGTCTCTTCGACCTTGTCTTTTGGATTAACTACCATTTGTGATGATAGTTTCCCTGAATCACGTGCCTTTAGCTCTCCGATCTCATGTGCTATATGTCCTGTGACCTTGTCTATAGTTGTGAACTTGTCCAGAATCAATCACATGGTTTCATCCTGTTGAGGTCGAATTGGTTCCTCCTTTGGTATTGAGCTTGATCATTCGACTTATTCTTGAACCCTTGATAAAAATTTGAATTGAAATTTTGGTTAAAGGAGTTGTTACCATATGTTCGGGGACCGTAGTCTCTCACTACATTGACTTCCATTACTCCTTAAACTTGAGGATAGAGATCATTCGGATACGTCGGATCTCCCCATAATTTGTAGGGTCTGACTGGTGGTTGAGTAATATGATTCGCTAAGCTTTTCACTAGTTCTGTCACTTAGTAATCTCATCCTGTTGAATAGGTCTGGAGTTTGCATTCTTGATATGATGTATTCCTCGAACTCCTTGTATCCTTCCATATTGTTGTGAGGCATTAGCAAGATCTTCAAAAAATTTCATCGTATGAGCTGGAGTTTTATTCAGAACATCTCCTCCGCTAGTTGCATTGATCACTCCTCGCTTTGTATCTAACAATCCTTCATAGAGGTTGTGGACAAGGTCGTCCTCCACGATTCCATGATGTAGACAGCTAGCTTTGAGCTTGTTGAAGCATTCAACGTACTCATACAATGATTTTGCTGGAGATTGTTCGATACTGGATATCTCTTTCTTGACTTTGTTGCATCGTATGGCTGGAAAGTACTTGTTCAGAAATGCTTTCTTCCATTCTACCCGGGATTTGATACTCTGCGTTGGCAAATAGTAGAGCCATTCATTTGCAGCTTCTTTGAGAGTGAACGGTAATATTCTGAGCACCATCTAGTTCTCCATTATTCCATTCGGCCTTACATGATCGCAGACCGCGGTGAATTCTACCAAATGCTTATTTGGATCTTTTCCGTTCCTTTCGTGAAAACTGGGCAGCAGCGATGCCCATCCTGACTTGAATTTAAATTTTGAGCCTGTTGGGAGATTTAGGAGCTTGATGGCTAACAACGGTGATGTGAGTGTAGGCTCCTTAAGATCTCTTAGCGTTCTTTTTGGTTCTTCTTCATTGTTGGCCATTTTACTTGATTGCTGTCTTCGTAACCTATAAAAACTTCGTTCAATTTTTGTATCGCAAGGCACTAGAGAATGATTAGTAGAACGGGTGTGAACCATACAAGACGGTTGCACCCTAAAGAAACTTATGAAATAGGTTTAATCAAAAACTTGGCACTCCCCGACAACGATGCGAAGAGTTTGGTGCGTGTAGAATGTCATATATTCTACACCCCAAATCTGAATTCTATACCTTTAACTAATAACTAGAATTAGCAGCAAGTAAAAGTCGATCCCACAGAGAGTGCATGCGACTTTGGTTGAGCGTATTAAGCAAGCGAGCAGTTCGTAATGAGATTGGGAGTAATAATGAGCAGAAATAAAGTAAATGAGATAATGATTGCAAACTAAATAATATAGTTTAACTTATATTCTCAACATTGGTAGTTCCGTGATCATCGGGTTATTTGGTTATGCTTGGATATCTTAGTGTCGGTTTGTGCACATAATTGAATAGCTTCCTGATTTGATCACTATCAATTCCCTAACACTGCTAGAAATCTGCTATTTAACATCGGGTGATTAACATCAGTCAGAAAAACTTGTGAATTTTGATGTTAAATATGTTTTTAACATCGATCGTTAAATTTGAGATGTTGAAAATAAAATAGACACCCTCCTATTTTATTGACCGATGTTAAGAAATTTTTTTAGGAAAAAAAATTATACACGCGAGATTGAAATTTAAGCCAGGTGAATCCCAGGCATTTCAAATGCACTTCACACTTGGAAATTTTTATAGAAATTTATGTTCCTTTATTACATTGATGGAAACACAACCCAGTATCCCAAACACTCAGGAAAAAAAAGTTGAATGATTTGTAGAAATTTAAAGCCCTCTTTTAGACTTAGAAATTTCCGAAGAAATTAAACCCTCACCGGCCCCGATTCCAGGCTCCTCATCCCCGACTGTTCTCTTCCACTCTCTCCTTCCATGGAAGGCCATGGTGGGCATGTAATCTATCCAGCAGTCCAGCGCTCTTTCAAACTCAAGTTCGTCTTCCCTCTCCTATCTCCGGCGACTTCTCGATCTTCTTTGATTTCCATTCTCCACTGTCTCCGCTCTTGCCTCAGTTCGACTGATGAGGAACGTTTCCAGCTCTTCGATTATCACTCTTCTTCGCTCACTAGTCATCACCTCTCATACAACCTCCCTCACCACCTCTCTGAAAAATTGTTGTCTCCGATACGAATTTCCCCCTTGAATGTTCAATATTTTTGATCTAGGGTTTTGATTTATTGTTTCATGATAAAAATTGATTTTCAGTATTGGATTAGGGTTTCTTTAGGGGTTTCTGTTTGCCAAAGAATAGACCTCTTCTAATCGTGGGTCTTGTTAGTTTCTGGGGAAGTTTTGGAATGTGTTTGTGGGGTTTTGTTGGTGCTATCATGAAGTGTTGTGGTAGTGTTAGTGAACCTGCAGACTCGTTTTAAATGGTTTGCTGCAATTTCCCGCAATTCCTTGTCTCTCATCATTTTTTTTCTGTTTGAACTTTTATGTGCATATATGGATCCTGATTGAATGTAATGGTCATGAAGTAATGTGCCTAACTTTGTGCTAATTCAGTTCCATTGAAGCTGCTTTTATGCTGTTATTATAATAATTGAGACTTTTTGCAATCTGAGACCAAGATTGGGTAATTTGATTTATAGAGTGAATATCTAGGTTAAAGTAATTGGGTATTTTCTGCTAGAGATTTTGAGTTGGGTATTTTCTGCTGATTAACCGTACTCCTCCCTTTCCCTTTCTCTGCTCTCCAATCTCTTCTCTTCTATATGGCAAGAACTGATTTTTGTCATTTGCATCTTCAATTGCCATTCACTTATTTTCATGTCCTTGTATGGCTATGTTGGCTGGCTTATTACTCATGGTTTTGCTTTTTTCCCCATTTCTATGTAATTTTTTTTAACAATTGTTTTGCCCCCATTTGGATTTCAGTTTTGCTGCATGTGAGTTAACTAATCCATTCAGTTAGCGAATCTAGTTGTTCTAGTATCCAAAGCAGCCTCTCATCAGTCTTTCATAACTGTTGCAAGTTTTTTTTTGCCTTTGCTTTGTTTCCCCTTTTGTATGTTCAAAATGCTTCGTTAACAACTACTTTGCAAATTGCTACTATTTTCTTTCATGCTGAGAATTCGCCAGCTGAATCCCGTGAGTTCTCATGTATGTAGGGTACAATGATGGCCTGACAAATTCTAGATACTCTCAACACTTTTTGCAGATAGTAGATTGTCTTACAATTCCATCACTTTTCACAGATCATCTTCACAAGTGATGGCAACCAACATGCCTCAAGACAAAACCAGCCATGTATTCCTCTCTAGGTTTATTTACTATGTAAGATCAACTTAGAAACCAATCTCAGTCAGTTTTTTTTATTTTTGTCTGGTTTGAATGGAATGAAATATATATATATATTATAGTTGATGGCTTTTTGTCAAGCTCCATTTTTACTTAATTTCTAATATTATAAGAAGTCTTCCATTAGTTCCATCTACACAAAAACTACAAGCTTCATTTCAATTAAAATCCCATTAGTTGATAAGTTGTCGCCTCATGCTTGTGCAATAAGAGACGTGGAGGACAAGGAGCTCCTTGTCTTCTTCTATTGAATGTCCCTATGGCAGGTAAACTTTCTATTTCTATTTTGAAGGATTTGCCTAGTAGAGAAAAAACCTAAAAATAGAATCCAATGGAAGTACATATATATGATTATGAAAAATCAAATGCTACTGATGCATGTTTTTAGGGAAATGATCCATATTTCAATAGCTTCATTTTTTTTCTTGTGGTTGCTTATATATATGAATGTTGTTGATGACATCTTGTGTAAAGCATTGATATAAATCTTGATGGAACCATTTTGTTTCAGCTGAATCATATGTGAAGTCACTAGGTCAACTAGAATTACTTGACTTGCTTGTTCAGCCTATCAATGGGGATGCAGTGATGAAGAATGCTGAAAATAGTAAATATGAGGCTGACATGCTGGCCTATCAGTTTATTGTATGCTTGTATAGGAAACAGTAAATGAATGACAGTTGGACATTCATAAAATAATTATCATTTCTTTCACCTATCCGTTTTTTATTAAAATCAATAATGTTGTAGGTACGAGCCTGACATGTTGGCCTTCTATGGGTGTTATTTTGGTGGGGGTGAAAAGGAGAGGCATGAGCTTGCTGAAATCAGGAAAAGATGGGATATCTTACCTGTGAGTTCCCTGGTTCATTCTCTTGCTCTATCCTCTTATCTCTTTTTTCATTGATGATTCTTTCATTGATGATTCTACCTTTTGTACTTGCAAGCACTACAACTACAACTTGATTGTATTTTTGTCATTTTTCTTTTAGGATTATCTAGTTGCATTTTGCATTAGTGACAAAAAACTGAGTTTGGTGAAACTTTATCAACCAATTATACTTTGTTCGCTTTTGAGTTAAATCAGTCTCTGTTCATGATTTGTAGCCTATCCATAACCCTTACACTTTTCAAAAATCAAATAAAATTGAAATATGTTTATAAAATAGTAGTCTAATTATATGGTCTGAAATCTACAATGAGATAACTTGTTTACAAATATAACTTTACATATATCTGATAACCTGATACTAATTGAATTGGTAAATAGTCACTTTATACCCTATTTTCATATTTTCTATTTATTCGAATCTTTCAGTAGTGTAGTGAAGTATAACCAGCTCAAATCTATCATCTTTTTACATAAGTGGTTTATATCATTGTTGTTCTCATTGTTCTTCATCACTTAAACCCCTGTCAGAGATCACCTCTGGCTTGCTTCGTAGAATTTATCATCAAGGAAAACTTCGTGTTAATCGTTATAATCCATCAAGGAAAACTACGTATGTTTCCATTATTTTTTGGCATTAGATGGTGAAATTTTCTAAGTCTAAACCCATTTCTGTTACATCAGTTTCTGTGTTCATTTGTTACTAATCTTGTCTTATGGCGTTACCCAAATAATTATGTCTGAGGGTTTACTGCATATGTTTTGTATTCACAGTTATTGTGGATCTTTGGAGCATGTGCCTTTGCCTACTCATGGTGGTGGGGTTGCCCATACCTTATTTGTCTCAAAGGATCGCCGAATTGCTAAGATTCGCATTCAAACTCGATAGCTTGGAAACCTTTTGGATAAGAGAATTATTGTGGTTGTTGATTCTTGGGATCTTTTTTCTCGTTATCTCTCTTATCATTATGTAAGGAGCATAGGAGATATTGGTGACAGAGAAACTAAAACTGAGGTATAAAAACCTGCATTTTTTGTTTGAATTGCGATGAATTACTTGAGTTTCAGTTTCATTTGAGTGTATGAAAGTGACATTTCATTTAGTTGAGCTTCTAGCTCTAAAGACAAATTTATCATTTGTGGGTGCCAGGTTGTTCTAATAGAGAATGACATAAACAATAGGCCATTGTGTAAGAACATTCTATCTAGTTTAAAGCCTATTAGCTCAAATGGTAGAGCGTTGTGTTCAAACACAAAGATGTGGGTTCAAATCCCGCATAGGCTGCGATAACAAAAAAAACTACAAATATGTCATTTAACATCATGTAATAGCCGATGACTTTAAAAAAAAATCGATGTCTATGTGGGTGATGTAAAAAGTCAAAACTTTTTAAAATCGGGTAATAGCCGATGTCTTTGTATGTTATAACATCGGGTATATTTTATAATCGATGTTATACCATATCAAAGACATCGGATTTAAAAATATAACCGATGTTATAACATAAAAAGACATTGGCTATTAACCGATGTTAAAAAGTTTTGACTTTTTATATCACCCACATAGACATCAATTTTTTTTTAAAGACATCGGCTATTACCCGATGTTAAATGAAAATTTTCTAAACTCTTGCATGAGGTTCGAGAAGCAAAATATCCCTAATCACATAAGTATATAATTCATGTAATTCTCGCGTATTCGACGTGTCACTTGGTTGTCAACCCAGTTATCGCATCCGCTAAGAATATCACTAAACTATATGTTATTACTTTTTCATATTCATGAATTTCAATCTGTTCATCAAGATATATTTGCTACTATATCGGATTAATACCCGCAATAGCGGATTTAGCTATAATCTCTTAATATGTTGATTATCTATCTTAGTGGTCAATTAAGACAAGTAAACAACTTAACATATAAAGAACAAGAGTAATAAATATCCAAATATGCATAAACCATAACTATAAAATAGGATTTAAATAACCCTCACATGTCTCTAACCAATGCATAAAATATAAGCAAAACTATATATAAAGAAAGTTTAGTCGAGCATGGCTTACCGAAATAATGGAAAAGGGAAAGAGAGAGATGAGTGTGTTGTGTGAGATTGTGTTGTGAATTATGTGTTGAATGGGGCTAAGGAAATCTGTATTTATAGGCATAGGAGGGGTAAAAATCGGAAAACTTAAGGTAGAAGAAAAGCCCAATGGATCAGATTTGCCCACAGGAGAAAATCTTTCAGAATCTTCGTCGGCGGGCGCCGCTAGTGTGATCGGCGGGCGTCGATCCACTGTAGCTATGTGGATGCCTCATCTGTGCGCCGAAGTCGGCGGGCGTCGATCTCTGCAGTGACTCTTTTTCTCTTCTTCTTGTCTTGTCTTGCTCGTTTCTCCTTCCGTCTTCTTCCTTGATCCTTCCCTGTGATTCTTAAGCTTCATATCTTAGCTTTCTTCTGTCTCCTTTCGCTTAATCCTTAGGAGTATGCATAAATAGGCATAAAACGTGTAGATTTCAAACTTTGCAACTTTCAAGGCAATGATCGTACTTTAAGACAAAAACATAACTAAATGCAGTCTAAATGACTTAAGAATGACCTATAACACCTATACAAATCATGCATTATCATTCCCACATATTCTCACATTGTTTCAAGCTTAAGATCATGCTTTGGACAACTTTGTAGAGCTACTTACCATGTTCGAAGATGGCTACATAAAAACCTCAACAATCCATGCTCTCATGTCCGAAGGGGCTAGGAAAGCTCTCATTTATGCTAAATGAAGATCAACCGAAGTAGGGAACGACGTCCTCTCACATTTCTTCTAATTTGGTAACAGCCCTTGCTCTACCTAAGGTTCAATTTTCTAGCATGTGACACATAAGTAACGAGCTAATTTGAAATCTCATAAAAGCCTTCACTCAGCCATCAATGAAGCTTCTAATCAAACCTAAATGAAGTTAGCATAAAAGTTCACATCAAGACTTCCATCCATTCCTTCAAACTCTTGATCTCCTTTATTATTGTCACCAATGTTGATAGTTTTTCAAATGCTTTGCGTACCTTTATTAGGCTATATTAAAACACAAGAACATCATCTTTGTAATCAAACAAGTTTAAGTTAGTCACAAGAATTCTGAGTTTTTCCCTTTGAATCAAAGTTTTCTTTTTTGTTCTAAAGCTTGATGTAGTGAGATTTTGAACCAAAAATTCCTTTGGTGAGATGCTAAAGGAGTTGTCCTAGTGAGAGGAAAAAATGGTGAAGGATTGAATGTTTTCTAGGTGCAATTCTGAGAACACAATCATAAGCTTTATTCAGAATCATATTCGTAGGAGACTTCATAGTAACCTATCAATTAGCACAAGGTCCCAAGTAAAATTGATCTTTAAAATTAATAATAGAAATCTCAATGCCCAATATCTTATTTAGAACAGAGTATATATAGTAGAAGGGTAAAATTGATCTATAAAATTATTAATAGAAATCTCAATGCCCAATATCTTATTTAGAACAGAGTATATATAGTAGAAGAACCCTAGCCATATCTAAGCATAATAAATTTTCTATCCACGAATTGTCCTCACTAAAGGTAGCAATTGGCCTTTAGTTAGGGGTGTGTAGAAAAATATGACATGCCTGGCATGACACGAAACCACGAAAATATGACACGAAAAAACATGAAATGAAAAAGATACGACACGTTTATAACACGAACCGTAAAAACACGAGAATAAACGTGTCGTGTTTGGATCAGGGTATTTTCCTTATTGGATACCCGACACGACACGTTTATATATATTTTTTAAATTTAATGTAAAGAGGATGATACAAGTATTATTAGTTTCCTTCTATATAACTAAAGCAAATTAGCTCAGATGGTCAAGAGTTCCTTTTAACTTGGTTTCAAAGAGGTCTGCGTTAGACTCCCAATTCCCTCTTTTTTTTGCACTTTTTTTTCCCTATTTTTTATTTATTTATTTTTCTTCCCACAAACAAAACCCTAAAACCAGTCCGCCGCCCATTCAGTTACACACATTCGATGGTTCTCTCTAACTCTGATATGTGACTCTCTATCAAACACTCAACTTCAGATCTGGTCGGCGCCAAATCTTCTCCATCTCCGACCAATCTCTCTCACCTTTGTTGTTGCTCCTCCCTAACCAGTGCTCTCATTTTCATTTCCATGGTCGTTGTTGCTTCTCCACCTAAATTGTTGTAAGAAAACAAAACGACCGATAGATTCGAACATTTATTGTGTACATAAGATTTGGGGAAGATGAACCAGAAGCATGTCGTTCATCTGAAGACTAAAAGTCTAATTTTTTCTTCATTCAAGCACAAGAAATACAGAACACAATATTTAAAGCAAATATGTCTTATGGGCTGGGCTAAAGTCCAAACTACTATGACAAAGCAAAGCCCAAACTAAAACTCCTATATGCTAATACCCCCACTCAAGATCGAGGTAGATGCTCATCAACTACACCGATCTTGCGAAGAACAGACTTCAGATGAGCACCGGGTATGATCTTAGTGAGAAAGTAAGCCAATTGCTCTTTCGAAGGCACATGAGTAAGACTGATTAGACCCTCAAGAAGTTTCTCTCTCGTGAAGTGGCAATCAAGATCAATGTGTTTTGTGCGTTCATGAAATACGGGATTCTTGGCAATATATATCGCAGCAAGGTTGTCACACTTGACCGGAATAGGAACGATGTCAGGGACCTGCAACTCGCTCAAGAGACGACTCAACCATGCTAATTCAGCACAAACTCGACGGAGAGAGCGATACTCAGCTTCGACGGATGAAAGAGAAATACTTTGTTGTTTCTTTGACTTCCATGACAGCAAACATCCGCCCATCAGAATCACATAACCACTAACAGATTTACGAGAAAAAGGGCAACTAGCCCAATCGGCATCGCAATAGGCCTGTAACTTGAAATCTGAATGTCGGGACAAAAGAAGACCTTTATGGATTGTACCTTTCAAGTAGCGAAGCACATGAAACGCAGCTGTCAAATGTACTGATCGGGGACTCTGCATAAACTGACTTAACAATTGAACACTATATGCCAAATCTGGCCTTGTGTTCACAAGGAAGTTGAGTTTCCCGATGAGACGCCGGTAGAATGAGGCATCAGGTAAAGGATCGCCGTCGTTGGGAGAGAGCTTAAGCTGCAGCTCTAGAGGACTCACAACAGGAGTACCCTTGCAAGGGAAATCCCGAAAGATCTCTTCTATAAACTTGCGTTGGCTAAGCACCAAACCATCAGTTGTGGGTATGAACTCTATTCCCAAAAAATAGTGCAACTTCCCGAGATCTTTGATCTTGAATTCCTGATCTAGAAAAGTTTTCAGGGATTGTAGTTCATTCAGATTGTCACCAGTGAGCAATATATCGTCCACATATACGGCGACATAAGTGACGGCACCATCAATGGTCTTCGAGAATAATGAATAATCATTGGGAGACTGTTTGCAACCTTTACAACGTAATGCCGTAGAGAGACGAGCATACCATTGACGAGACGCTTGATTGAGGCCATATAAAGACCTTTTGAGACGACAAACTTGGCCATCATGATGAACAACCAAACCCGGAGGTACTTTCATGTAAACTTCCTCATCCAAGCTTCCATGAAGGAACGCATTGTTAACGTCAAGTTGAAAAAGTGGCCAATCTCTCTTTAAAGCAATAGAAACATGAGCCCTAACTGTGGTCGTTTTGATCACGGGAGAAAATGTCTCGTTGTAATCCACTCCCTCCTGCTGCGTAAACCCCTTAACCACCAGCCGTGCTTTGTATCTTTCGATGCTTCCATCAGCATTCCGTTTCACTTTGTAGACCCACTTACATCCTATTGCTCTCTTCCCTTTCGGGAGCTCAACAACCTCCCAGGTGTCATTGATATCAAGGGCTCGAAACTCCTCCTCCATAGCTCGTTGCCAAACCATGAACTCACAAGCTTCACCATAAGTGATGGGTTCATGATCAGGAAGAATATTAGTAGGGACAGAGGAAGATGAAAAAGAAACTGTAGACGTGAGGGTGTGACAACAAAAGAAGGGATCCTCACAAGCACTTGAGCATACATATTCAGAGAGGTAAGAAGGGGGTCGATGCTCTCTTTCTGATCGGCGCAAAACAGGAGAAGGCTCTGCTGGTTCCTGAGGAGGTGACAAAATATGTGCTGGTGATCCAGGAGAAGGTGAACAAGAGATGTCCAAAGAATCAGAGATTGGGACATCATGTGCAGTTGAAGAAAGGGACTGATCGCCAATAACAAACGTGGGCAATTGAGACCGAAAATCAGATGCAGAGAGCTTGAATGGAAACACATCTTCATGAAAAACCACATCTCTTGAGACCAAGACAATGTTAGTGTCCAAATTGAATAGTTTGTAAGCCTTCTTTCCCACGGGATAACCCAACAGAACACAAGGGACAGCTCTAGGGGAAAATTTGTCTCTGCCATGTTGCAAAGTAGAAGCAAAACACAAGCTTCCAAAGACCCTCATATGATCATATGAAGGATATTTGCAAAACAAAATTTCGTAAGGAGTTTTGGAACTCAACAACTTGCTAGGGAGTCGATTAATGATATATGCTGTTGTCAACACACTATCACCCCAAAAACGCACAGGAGCTTTGGACTCAAATAACAAAGCCCTAGCAACCTCCAACAAGTGTCGATGCTTGTGTTCCACCACGCCATTTTGTTGTGGTGTGGTGACGCAAGATGTCTCATGGCGTATGCCCATGTCTAGCAGGAATGCTGCTGCTTCCCTTCCTGTTCCCAATTCCAGTGCATTGTCTGTCCTGATAGTCTTAACCTTCCTCTCAAAATGCCTCTCCACCATTGCAAGAAATTGTTTGACAACCAAGAATGCAACCCCCTTAGTAGGGAGCAAATACACCCAAGTGTGTCTAGAAAAATCATCGATGATCGTCAAGAAAAACTTGAAACCATCATAGGTGGGTACACGGTATGGTCCCCACACATTAATGTGCACTAGATCAAAAGGAGCAGCAGTCTTTATAGAACTCAAAGGGAATGGAATTCTAGCTTGTTTGGCCCTTGCACAGACATCACAAGAACGCAAAACAGAATGTTCATCACTGGCAAAGTGCACAAAATGGAAAGATCGTAGTCTATACAAAGGCAAGTGCCCCAACCTCTTGTGCCAAATCCCAATATCGGTTGTACTGGTGGCATTATTTGCTGAAAAAGAGACTGCAGGAAGTGGTGTTGCTGGCTTCTTTTGTGAACGGATGACGAACAAATCACTGACCAGCTCACCAATCTTCAAAGGCATTCTCATGGAAGGTGCCTGCAGGTAACAACCATTTGGGGTAAACAACACAAAACATCCAAGCTCCTTGACGATCTTTCCCACGGAGAGAAGATTAGACTTGAACTGTGAGACAAGCAACACATTATGCAAGGTTAACCCCTGCATAATCTCGATTGTGCCTGCTGTGGTCACAGTTGTGCTCTCACCGGTAGGCAGAGTCACCATAAAGGGATTCGACAAGGCATAAGTAGTGTGAAATAGTGCCAAGTCGCTGCACATATGGCCACTAGCGCCACTATCTACAATCCAATTTACACCATTCAATACTTGTTGAGATAGATTATTACCTGATAAGCCTGCAAAATCTGACTGAGTCGGTTGTCTAGCTGGTGACTGTAAGTTGGCCGATTGCAGTAGGTTCATAAGTTGTAACAGTTGTTCTGGTGTAAAATCTGAGCTTGAAGATTGCACTGAGCTTCCTGCAAACTTTTTGTCTGACCCTGGCTTCTTCCCTTTACCTTTGCTATTGTTGTTATTGGTATAGCCAGGTGGAAAACCAATAATAAAATAGCACCGATCTACCGTATGATTTGTCTTTTTGCAATTAGTGCAGTACAACGGCTTTCTCTTGGAATTACTATTCCCTGTGTATCCTTGAATCTCAGACTTGCTTGGGATCTGTCCCTTAGCATACATAGCAGCACTTTCCATCATCAACAAATTCAATCCAGTTTTGGGATCTCTCTGATTTTCTTCTTGAATCAGTAGCGAGTAAACACGATCGACGTCAGGAAATGGTTCCATCATCAAGATCGAGCCCCTCGCTGCAGTATAATTTTCATTCAATCCCATCAACAGCTGCAAAACTCGCTGATCTGCTTCGTATTTCAAAATTTCCTTTGCAACTCCGCAAGTACACACAGGCAAATTTCTAACGCTATCAATTTCGTCCCACAATGCTTTCATTTGAGTAAAATAATCAGAAAATGTATTCGTACCTTGCTCAAGAGTACTGAGCTGCTTCTGGATGGCATACAATTGAGTTCCGCCGATCTTACTGAACTGAGACTCAAGTTGTTTCCAGATTCCCTGTGTGGTATCCGTATAAATGACACTGCGTCTGATCTCCAGACTTAGACTATTGGTGATCCATGATATTACCATATCATTACACCTTTGCCATGCTCTTTGCTTCGGTGATGTATCGCTCGTTTTCTCCATCTCACCGGTTAGAAAACCAATTTTGTTTTTCGCTGACAACGCAATCATCACGGAGCGTCTCCACTCTCCGAAACTCCGACCATCGAACGGTGGCGACACTAAGATCATGCTCGGATGATCACTCGGATGAATGTAAAGCGGATCGCTTGGGTCCAATTTCAGCTCTTCTCCGGTCATCGTGCTTGTTCCGCAGTTCTTTGTCTATCAAAAAGACTTCTAATTGAAAATGAATCAAGATGGAAAACTTCAAAATCAAGCTCGATCTAGCGATCTTCGCTCTGATACTATGTAAGAAAACAAAACGACCGATAGATTCGAACGTTTATTGTGTACATAAGATTTGGGGAAGATGAACCAGAAGCATGTCGTTCATCTGAAGACTAAAAGTCTAATTTTTTCTTCATTCAAGCACAAGAAATACAGAACACAATATTTAAAGAAAATATGTCTTATGGGCTGGGCTAAAGTCCAAACTACTATGACAAAACAAAGCCCAAACTAAAACTCCTATATGCTAATAATTGTCGTTGCCCATTCACATCTGAAGGACTCGGGGGCTCTCTCTCTCAACCTTAGATGTGACGACTCCCTCTGTCAAACTGTTTGCTCTAACGACTCGGCGGCTCTCTCTCAACCCCATATCTTCTCATTTGCCCTCTCTTGAGTCTCCTCGTGTTCGACCTCTCCCCTGGGTCTCCTCTCGCCTTTTGGTTCTTGTATTTGAAGAAATTAAAAATGAAGCATATGTAGACTCAAAGTGTAATTGGATCTCTATTGCTATGTTTTTAGTTTTTGTTTTATGGTTTTTTTTTTATTTTGGATGATGGTGATGACTATTTCTAAGCTTATTTCTATAGGATTTTATTTTCTTTCGATTTAATTTTGGTGATAGTGGATGTTATGTGTAATTGCAATTTACTAGTACATTGCAAGCCATGTGTGGCCTTGTTTGAATATTTTGTGGGATTTCTTAGGTCCTGTTTTCTCCTTCCTCTAATTTAAGGGGTGGAAGAGGTGGAGGAGATCCTCCACCTCCTCTATCTACCCATCTCAAGGTAGGAAAATCACCCCTATCGCCAATTGATTCAAATAGGGGTTGAGGTAGGTGGGATTTCCTGGATCCATATTTTGTGTCACTGTGTGTTTTGTTTCATTATGTGTGGCGTTTTTTTTAGTGCGGTTGTTTTTTCTCCTAGTCTAAATGGTTCATGTCGTGTTATACGGGTATCCAATGTAAAGACTGAATATATATATTTTATATATAGTATATTATTATTTTAATTATATATGTTAGTATTTATTTTAATTTGTAAAAGCGGAGAAAAAGTCGTCCTCGAGCACGAGTTCAATTTTAAAATCCTTCCGGCATCAATTGAATTTTCAATTTTGACGGGATTTGATTTTCGCTTTCGAGTTCGGATATTAATAAAAAATTTAATTAAGCTCCGAGTGTTGATTGAAATTTATTTATTCCGTTATCTTGAAATTAGTAATTGAAATTTGATTAAATTTGATTTAGTCGGGATTCGATCGGGCGAGTGGGTTTTGAGTCTCTTCCGCTAATTTGAATTGGTATTGTAGGACCTCTTTTAATTCCTATTTCCTTTTCTTTTTCTTTCTTTTCTCTCTCTCTCTCCCCCTCCCTCTCGGTTCTCTGTTGGTTGTGTGCTGGTCCCTTGCCTCACCTCCTCCCTCCCTTTTTGTCTTCTTCCATAGGCAACCCACCTCTGAGCATGTATGCAGAAGCACATCCCCCCTTCCCTCTTCTAAAGGTGCAACCTCTCACATCCTCTCCTCTCCATTTCTTTTGTATTCTTTCACCCTCCCAAACACAACAAGCCACCCCCTTTTGCTGTAAACCCCACACTAAGCGGCGGCACTGCGCCCCAAGCCACCACCACCTCCTCAATGTCTCAGTGAGCCACTGTCTCCGTCTCCTCTTCGTCCGGCAGCCAGGAGCTCCCTTCGAAGTTCCGGAGTAGCCTTGTTTTTCCGAACCAAGAGCCGAGCCAAGCCAAGCCACCACAACTTCGTTTCCCTTCCTCCTCTAACAAGAAGCTGCCCAGACACTCCTCCACTCCTTCCATTGATGTCGTCGGAGCCGCCAGGAGCACCAACAGCGGCCACCGGAGCCCCCCAAGCGCAGCCCTCCCCTGTTTTCCGTTTCGATTGGTAAGCCTCCAATCCACCCTTTTCCGACTTGAAACCGAGGAAATGCTCCTCTTTTAACCTCCCTCTCACCTTCCTAGGCGAACCCCAGCGAAGAACCAACTTCGTCGAGCTCGAATGCGCCCCCCGAGCACCACTTCCGGCGAAACAACTCCCTCAATAATTTTCTTCTTCATCCCTCCTTTCTTGTCGTCGCTTCTTTCCTTGTGATTGGGTTGGGGTCGAATCCCATGCCGATCATCTGGGTAAAATCTCAAGCCAAAAGGCCGCCAGCAGGCCTGAGTTTCCTTCTCCCCTCCCCTTCGCTTTTCCGTCCGTCAGAGCGCCTCTGCCCCAATGTTGAAGATGATGCTCTTTACTTGGTTGGGCCTAATTTCTGGGCCGGGTTAAATGTTTCACATCCGGGTTATATCGTTTCACATGCGGATCTTCCCTTCCTTCTTTTATTTCCCTTTCCGGGTCGGGGCTTGTCTAGTTTTGGGCCAAGGGAATGGGTCGGATCCTTCTCTTCTTTTCTTTGGGTAGCTGGGCTCGAGTTTGGATCTGAATTTCTTTCGGGTTGGGCTGTGTTGGTTATTTTTTATGTATTATTGTATATTATGTGTTATGTATTTGTATGTATATATATATATGTATATTATATGTTATGAGGTGTTATATATATTATTACTGGTTTTGGGTATATATTTTCTAAAATCTGTAGATATTATAAAAGTGTTTAAGAATGGTGTTATTTGATATGTATATATATATATATATATATATATATTATTATGGTATCATGTGGTGTTTTAATAAATGTTTTAGAAATGGTAAAGTAATTTAGTGTTGTTGTTTTATAAAGGTGGGTTATCAAAAGGGATTGATTTTGGTAAATTTATTATATTTAAATATTATTTGGAATGTGTTACTAAATATTATAGATATTATAAATGGCTTTAAAAGTAATATTTGAGAAGTGTTATTATTTAATGATTTATAAGGTGATTTTAAGATGAGGATTTTAAAGAGTTAAATGCCGGAATTATTTTATAACATGACTTTTGGAAATTGGTTTTAAGGCTTAAGTGTTAATGTCGGAAATTGAATAAGCGATTTTAAAAGAATTGTTTGACTTTCTAAGTTAAGTTCTTTGAGAGAATTGATTTGGGAATGAGATGATGAGATAAGATGGAATAATCAGAAATGAGATATGAGAAGAGATGTATGATAGTTAGGGGCGCCTTGTGTGAATTAGATAAACTTATGCATTTGTATGTTATTAGGTGATTGTGATATGTTGGACATTGCTTGCTATTGGTGACTCATTACTTGGATTCTGCTTCTGCCTTGTTCTCTTGCTGTTCTGCATGTTCAGGTAAGTATCCTATGGGACTTACTCAGTAACCTGGACCTCCTGCCTGATGTGTCATATAATGTGTAGTTTTGTTGCATATTAAAGCATGCCATGTAGTATCATGCTAGGATTGCATTGAACTGAGCATGTGTTTACTTTGTGTGTTTGAATACAGAACGGTCGTTATCTGTGATAGTCCTAGAGTCTTTGCTAGGGTCATAGGGTAGCCCAGCCCCATCGGGTGCCCTGAGTCTATCGAGTCGATATGAGCATGATATGATAGCCCAGCACTATCGGGCAAGAGATGAGATGATTTGATATGATATGATTAGCCCAGCACCATCGGGCATGAGCATGATTTATGATATGATAATGAGATATGATATGATATGATGATACCGTGGTGAGTGCACCACCACGAAGAGAGTGCTATGCTATAGCTCGAACTGGCCAGTCTCTGCACTAACGGGAAGGGGTGCAGAGGTAGGAGAGGGATATGCCACTTGGCATTGTCTTGGGCCCTTTACAGTTCTTTTCTGCATATTATAAATATACTAGGGGCATGATAGTGTGATTTAAATCTTATACCGCATTAGTCATCTTTTATTTAGGCATAGGCATGTTATGTGGCCTCAGCGCGGTCAGAGGACCCGCAGGCGATCACCAGGCCTGACTTCGTGGATAGTGTTAGGTACCACTCTTGTTGCTCCATGCTTCTGTGACGGGGAAATCTTTTGGCGAATCGAAGAATCCGGCTAATATATTCTAACTTGACAAATGGCAATCACCCACTTTATTTTGGTTTTGACCCGACTCTGCCGTGGCTTTTGTATCTAAACCGTACTTCCGCTTTACTTTCGTTTAAATTGTATTTATGAGACTTTGACTGATTAGAGGTTTGAAACCTCGACCCGTACCTGAATTGCAACATCCGAACAAAGGTATCCGACCTTCGAAACATATCCCGGATATTTATATCCGGGCCGTTACAAAGTTGGTATCAGAGCGAGGTTGTGCAATTCGGGTACGCAAGGGTCGGGTGTATGTTTTGGAAAACCGCCCACGGATTTCGTAGATTTGAAAGCGTTTTAAAGGGGCAAAATGAACTTAATATGTCTAACTCAATTGGACTAAATATGAACTTGGCTTATGATAAAAGAGGAGAACCAACTAATAAGGGATCGAGTGGGTAGAAACGACGTTAGACCATCCCTTTTGGATGTAGTCGGAAATGGGTAGGCGAAATACTAGCTTGTTCTTTACAGATGGGTCGGGAAGACTCCAAGGAGGTCGTTATAATTGCCATTAACTGATTCTATGTTGAGTGCTTGATATGTTAAAGATTTGATTGGTATGACCTAATTATTGAATGAATATTGAACGATTTGTGCGAACGGGATAGCGGGAGTACCCTTCTTCTTATATGGTTAAGCTCAGCTTTTGTGGAACCGCCCCTTTCCTTATGAACCCTTTTGACAATTCAACCGAGTCCTCTCTTCGAATATCGGTCTTCCACGGGAATTGGGTTGGTAAACACATGGTGTCGGGAATCGTGATTGAATATAGAGGTTGTCCGAGAGAGTATTGGAAGACGGTCCTTGATGAAATTCCGAGTTAGAGAGTGAGATGTTTACGAGGTTGTCCTTATCAATTCTTATGACGATCCATCAGTGTCTTTTTGTCACAAAAAAAAAATTCGTATCCGAGTTCCACGGGAAAGATGGGTAATGAGTCAGTTGGGAAGAGTAAATGTTGCTCTTATGGACCTCTATCGGGTTATCTTGATTGCTCTGTCCATTATTGCGTGATACTATGTGGTGCTACTCCTTGACCTACAATTGATCCTTAGTGTGAAGTTGTGCTTATGTGCCTAAATGTTCATAATGACTATTGTATAGGTTTGAGCTACATTTATCATATCCATATCATCCCGACATGATCTACTTAGCTTATTGCATTGTCGTACTAGAGCACGAATAAATATGTCATATGCTAGGATGTCGTCTAATTGATGTCCTCCCTGTGAATAGGTTCATGATAGTGTGATAGTTCGGTTCTAGTATCATGATAGAGTGAGTCCCTTACTTGATGGATACATGTTATAATTTCATGTCGACATGCCTTGTATGCTACGTAATCCTCAGTACCTGTTATGATGATGATCCTGAATGTAAATTCGTGGTTGTATGACACCCTGTATCCATGCTGGTCATATTACTTAAGTCTCGTGTTGTGTCTTGCCCTCTATCATGATTGTATGTTGTTATAGCATGTTTACTTGGCATATTGATTGTATAATTGATCGAAAACATGAACCACATGATATGAGTCTATATGATTGTTGCTTCTTCTGAATTAGGTCCATGATAGTATGATCGACTCTACTTTATATGAATGCCTCATAAGATGTGCTCTTTAACATGCTAGCCGATGATGCCTCGATGCTTATCATTCATCTTGTGACAAGAATCTATAGCATGCCCACCTATTTCGTATTCCTCAGATTAATTATTGTTGATGATTTTGCAAATGAGTATTGTTATGTGTTAATTGTGCTAAGGTGAGAATATGTTAGTATAAGTGAGTCTTGACAAATACATGTTTATCCCAGTATACATTAATTTGAACTCATGTCCCCATATTCTGGTAGCGTTGCCATTACTTAGACTTGCACTATACCTCGCTACACTTCCTCTCCTGTTTCTATATTATTGGAATGTGATTGAATTGAAGTCTTGCTTAGTGCCGAGTAATCGATCAAGTGCATATATGTACCACATGTTATATTGAGCCATTAGTAACGTGTAGGATCCTTGGTTATGACTTACGCACATTTATGCCTTGCCTACCTTGTTGTTGATTCTCTCTTGAGCTAGGTACTTGAATGTTAGCTAGTTACTAGGCATATCTGTTTCCATGGAATACTAGAATGTTAGCTTGTTTCACATACATCAGCGTAGGACTTGTTTGTGTCTTTGATATGAATATGAATGTTGCCCCCGAGGCAGGTACATGTTAGTGTGGATTGATGTGATTGATATGCTCCATGATGAATTCATGCTTGTTTGTCACAAGTTGTAACCTAATGGACTCCATAAAGGCATCGTTACTATTCCCGAGTCGGAGTCTTGTCTCTAGTCATGTCGTCTTTAGTTTTGGTCTATTCCGTCTCCGAAAGAAACATTGGGTCGTCCGCCCTTGTCACTCCCCTATCTTCCGCTAACTTGAACTCCTACACGTTAAATTGGATGAGCGACCGCATGAAAAAAAAAAAGGGATCGGGAAGTCGAATAACAATAGAGCAGCGCAGCGGAAGCATGGGCCCGTAACCCACGGGCCTCAGGATCGATAATGTCGACGGAACAAGCTCGCTTCGAGGATTACGATTGTTGAGTACGATATGACTTGCAGGTGGGAGCGTCCTCTATTCGAATTGCTAACCCTTTCTGAGCTTGTTGATGATGATATTGCACTGACTTGATGTTGAAAGTTGCTTGTTGATTTGATGACTGTTGCTTGATTGTCTGTTGACTATGATGATATGATTCGATGCCTTACAATCCTAATGTGCCTTGATGACTTAATGTGATGCTACTCTGAGATGCCAAGCATGATCTAAATTCCTTGCCTATAATGTGAACTGCAAATGCTGAGAATCTGAACTGTTTATTAGATGTGGTTATGACGAGATGTGCTAGCTTGACTTGATTAGGTTCATATATGATATTTTGCAATACTTATTGAGCATGACAGTAGATTGAGACTTTAAACACAGTTGCAACGCTTAATGATGAGCTAATGATGCTATTGATAAACGCTGATTGATATGATGTAGTCCTTCTGTGTATTAATGTCCATGATTGCTTCTTCGTGAAACATGTGAGTGAGGTCCCTTGGTAGAATGGTTGGAGAGCGGTTAAGGAAATTGAGTGATTGGTATGATGTGAGAGTCTTCTTGATTATGTGATTTATTAATATGTATTGGCATGATGATAGATAGCAACCATGATAAACCTGTATGGCATGATATTACATGTTGATATGCAAGACTGAGTTAAAATTGGTAGCGACAACTATGAACATGATATAATGATCCATTGCTATCCTACTAGGTTGTTCTAAAAGCATGTTATAATGTGTTGTATGAATCATGAGACGATGATACGTTGTTATATGGAAGCATGATGTTATACTATATGGTTGATAAGCCTGATTATGAATAAGTAAGTGATGAATATGACTTGGAGCATAGATACGACTTATGTGAATATATGAGATGATGGTGCATGACTGCTATTAATCGTTATATGGCATTGTGATGAGCTAAGATGATGTCTGGACAGCATGATGACATTTTGATGTTGATATACTGTTTGATCTCCCCTTTTTGGTTGAATCTTAATAGCATGATTTTGTTGGATTGATGTGATAATAGGTTATGATAATGCGGGATAGAAATTGGATAGGATGACTATGTGAATTTATGCTTTGAATGAGATCCCTTGTTATGACTGGTTCCACTAGTGTGCGATGTTGAGATGCGATCGTGAGACTCGACTTGTAGTAGTGTACTGACTCCATGACACCTAACCTCTTTGATCTCTTGACATTTGTGCTTGCGTGATAAGTTATGAGAATTCGATGATGCACTTGTGATGTCTTCTGTATGAGATAGATATACTTTATGACTCATGGTGTGATGTTAAGATTTTGTTATTACTTCTGACATGTTCTGAAGGGATGATATGATTTATTTTATGGGCAATCATGTTATGCGGTTGAGATGTCGATTGGTTGAGATTATCATGATTGATGTTGAGATTGCCATATGAGAAGTGGTTGATGATGTTATGAGTCGATGAGTTGATTTACTTATGTGCATGTTGAGTTGAGAATGATGATAAATGATTCTGGAAACTAGGAAGAGAATATGGGATTAGCCCTTAGAGGTGGATGACTCCACCTCCTACCGAATTTGATTGATTGGTATGCGAGAAGCTGATTTGGTTTTTGGAAGATTTTGACGAAATCTTGATTTGAAAGGATTTGACTTGTTTTGGTATAAGTTGCTCGATTAAAAATTGAATTTGAAGATTTTGAGCGGTTTTAAAAAAATGGCCAACTTGGGGTTTTAAAGAAGTTGAGAGTTTCAATGATTTGGATGACAATCCTTCCATTTAGAAACACTTTGAGGTTTACGAACTGGATTTACATTATAACGTCTCACGAAGTGGATACAAGCATTGTATAGGGGCGCTTATAGATTGCTTGCTAAGACCTAGTCGGACGCTATAAGGCTTTTAGAGTTGTGGTACTTCCGAAAAGTCGAAGCGAGGATGTGATAAGGGCGCTTATTACACACTTGACAAGACCAATTGGAGATGTCACGGCTGTGACTAGGATGTTGTGAGAATCTCGGAAGACGCAACCGAGACGATTACAAGATCCTTGGACATGGTCCTCGGACTAACTAATTTTAAAACTTCATCCCCTTTGCTTTAAAATGATTTTAGTCTCGGGGACGAGACTTGTTTTTAGAGGTGGATAAATGTAAAGACTGAATATATATATTTTATATATAGTATATTATTATTTTAATTATATATGTTAGTATTTATTTCAATTTGTAAAAGCGGAGAAAAAGTCGTCCTCGAGCACGAGTTCAATTTTAAAATCCTTCCGGCATCAATTGAATTTTCAATTTTGACGGGATTTGATTTTCGCTTTCGAGTTCGGATATTAATAAAAAATTTAATTAAGCTCCGAGTGTTGATTGAAATTTATTTATTCCGTTATCTTGAAATTAGTAATTGAAATTTGATTAAATTTGATTTAGTCGGGATTCGATCGGGCGAGCGGGTTTTGAGTCTCTTCCGCTAATTTGAATTGGTATTGTGGGACCTCTTTTAATTCCTATTTCCTTTTCTTTTTCTTTCTTTTCTCTCTCTCTCTCCCCCTCCCTCTCGGTTCTCTGTTGGTTGTGTGCTGGTCCCCTGCCTCCTCCCTCCCTTTTTGTCTTCTTTCATAGGCAACCCACCTCTGAGCATGTATGCAGAAGCACATCCCCCCCTTCCCTCTTCTGAAGGTGCAGCCTCCCACATCCTCTCCTCTCCATTTCTTTTGTATTCTTTCACCCTCCCAAACACAACAAGCCACCCCCTTTTGCTGTAAACCCCACACCAAGCGGCGGCACTGCGCCCCAAGCCACCACCACCTTCTCAATGTCTCAGTGAGCCACCGTCTCCGTCTCCTCTTCGTCCGGCAGCCAGGAGCTCCCTTCGAAGTTCCGGAGTAGCCCTGTTTTTCCGAACCAAGAGTCGAGCCAAGCCAAGCCACCACAACTTCGTTTCCCTTCCTCCTCTAACAAGAAGCTGCCCAAACACTCCTCCACTCCTTCCATTGACGTCGTCGGAGCCGCCAGGAGCACCAACGGCGGCCACCGAAGCCCCCCAAGCGCAGCCCTCCCCTGTTTTCCGTTCTGATTGGTAAGCCTCCAATCCACCCTTTTTCGACTTGAAACCGAGGAAATGCTCCTCTTTTAACCTCCCTCTCACCTTCCTAGGCGAACCCCGGCGAAGAACCAACTTCGTCGAGCCCGAATGCGCCCCTCGAGCACCACTTCCGGCGAAACAACTCCCTCGGTAATTTTCTTCTTCCTCCCTCCTTTCTTGTCGTCGCTTCTTTCCTTGTGGTTGGGTTGGGGTCGGAATCCCATGCCGATCATCTGGGTAAAATCTCGAGCCAAAAGGCCGCCAGCAGGCCTGAGTTTCCTTCTCCCCTCCCCTTCGCTTTTCCGTCCGTCAGAGCGCCTCTTCCCCAATGTTGAAGACGATGCTCTTTACTTGGTTGGGCCTAATTTCTGGGCCGGATCCGAGCTGGGAAACGGGTTATATCGTTTTGCATCCGGGTCTCCTCCTTTCCTTTGTCTTGGGTTGGGCCGGGTTAAATGTTTCACATCCGGGTTATATCGTTTCACATGTTGATCTTCCTTTCCTTCTTTTATTTCCCTTTCCGGGTCAGGGCTTGTCTAGTTTTGGGCCAAGGGAATGGGCCGGATCCTTCTCTTCTTTTCTTTGGGTAGCTGGGCTCGAGTTTGGATTTGAATTTCTTTCGGGTTGGGATGTGTTGGTTATTGTTTATGTATTATTGTATATTATGTGTTATGTATTTGTATGTATATATATATATATGTATATTATATGTTATGAGGTGTTATATATATTATTACTGGTTTTGGGTATATATTTTCTAAAATCTGTAGATATTATAAAAGTGTTTAAGAATGGTGTTATTTGATATGTATATATATATATTATTATGGTATCATGTGGTGTTTTAATAAATGTTTTAGAAATGGTAAAGTAATTTAGTGTTGTTGTTTTATAAAGGTGGGTTATCAAAAGGGATTGATTTTGGTAAATTTATTATATTTAAATATTATTGGGAATGTGTTACTAAATATTATAGATATTATAAATGGCTTTAAAAGTAATATTTGAGAAGTGTTATTATTTAATGATTTATAAGGTGATTTTAAGATGAGGATTTTAAAGAGTTAAATGCCGGAATTATTTTATAACATGACTTTTGGAAATTGGTTTTAAGGCTTAAGTGTTAATGTCGGAAATTGAATAAGCGATTTTAAAAGAATTGTTTGACTTTCTAAGTTAAGTTCTTTGAGAGAATTGTTTTGGGAATGAGATGATGAGATAAGATGGAATAATCTGAAATGAGATATGAGAAGAGATGTATGATAGTTAGGGGCGCCTTGTGTGAATTAGATAAACTTATGCATTTGTATGTTATTAGGTGATTGTGATATGTTGGACATTGCTTGCTATTGGTGACTCATTACTTGGATTCTGCTTCTGCCTTGTTCTCTTGCTGTTCTGCATCTTCAGGTAAGTATCCTACGGGACTTACTCAGTAACCTGGACCTCCTGCCTGATGTGTCATGTAATGTGTAGTTTTGTTGCATATTAAAGCATGCCATGTAGTATCATGCTAGGATTGCATTGAACTGAGCATGTGTTTACTTTGTGTGTTTGAATACAGAACGGTCGTTATCTGTGATAGTCCTAGAGTCTTTGCTAGGGTCATAGGGTAGCCCAGCCCCATCGGGTGCCCTGAGTCTATCGAGTCGATATGAGCATGATATGATAGCCCAGCACTATCGGGCAAGAGATGAGATGATTTGATATGATATGATTAGCCCAACACCATCGGGCATGAGCATGATTTATGATATGATGATGAGATATGATATGATGATGAGATATGATATGATATGATGATACCGTGGTGAGTGCACCACCACGAAGAGAGTGCTATGCTATAGCCCGAACTGGCCAGTCTCTGCACTAACGGGAAGGGGTGCAGAGGTAGGAGAGGGATATGCCACTTGGCATTGTCTTGGGCCCTTTACAGTTCTTTTCTGCATATTATAAATATACTAGGGGCATGATAGTGTGATTTAAATCTTGTACCGCATTAGTCATCTTTTATTTAGGCATAGGCATGTTATGTGGCCTCAGCGCGGTCAGAGGACCCGCAGGCGATCACCAGGCCTGACTTCGTGGATAGTGTTAGGTATCGCTCTTGTTGCTCCATGCTTTTGTGACGGGGAAATCTTTTGGCGAATCGAAGAATCCAGCTAATATATTCTAACTTTACAAATGACAATCACCCACTTTGTTTTGGTTTTGACCCGGCTCTGCCGTGGCTTTTGTATCTAAACTGTACTTCCGCTTTACTTTCGTTTAAATTGTATTTCTGAGACTTTGACTGATTAGAGGTTTGAAACCTCGACCCGTACCTGAATTGCAACATCCGAACGAAGGTATCCGACCTTCGAAACGTATCCCGGATATTTATATCTGGGCCGTTACATCCAACACGAAACCATTTCATGTTTTCAGTCGGATACCTGGTACTTATCGTGTCGTGTTCGGATGAACCTTTTCACTGTTATCGGTTCCGTGTATCCAACATACCGTATCGTGTCATGTTAGATACCTAGTTATGCATAGTCCTATCTTTTAGCCAACATGACCTCATCCAAAACATTAAATAAAAAAGTAGCAAAAACCCAACGATCTATCCAAAATGTGATTGAACACCTGCCATCAATGAACCGTCAAGTTTCAGACATGAAAAGATGTCGAATAGCCATCAACTTAAATGACTTCCATGAAGAGCACTTCTTCTTCTTATATTGTAGAATATTAGTATCTTTAAGATACTTTTCATTAATTATTTAAACGTAGACACTAGATGGTTGTAAAATATTTTTCCACAACATGTGCATTAGGAACACAATATTCATTATGTCTATTTCATAGATACCCTTACCTCCAACCATAATATCTAATCATATTTTGTCTCAACTCACTAATTGTGTAAAATTTGCATCTTTTCCCTCAAAGAAATGCCAATCGAATTTATATATCTCCTTGAGAATAAAACAAGGTAATAGGAAGGATTGCATAAAAAAAAGAGTTGATCACTAGGATTGGATTTAATTAGACCCTTCTAGCCCTTGATCTTGAAAGGCTAGTAACCTTCCACTTTGTAAGATGATGTTTATCTTTAAAAAAACCCTCTATAAAAATATCGTTGTTGACTCTACCATTACTGACTAGACAACCTAAATATTTTTACACAACAATAATAAGCCAAACAAGTGCAATTCTTTGAACTCACAAAAGAAGAAATAATATAGGATGACTATGAACTTTCTATTCAGAGTACTTGAAGAGTTTAGATATAAAGTTAACTGCAGTCAAATTAGACATGAAAAAGGAACTTTCTATTCAGAGTTGAATAGAAAGTTCATTACAATCAAATTAGACATAGAAAATGTATATGAAAAAGTCGAATAGAACTTTTTATTCAGAGTACTGGAAGGGTTTGGATTCTATAGAAAATTCATGACATGGATCAAGGAATGTGTGCAAACTATGACATTCTTGGTACTTGTAAATGATGGACCAACATACATATTTAAACTAAAAAAAAGGTTTCGACAAGGGATTCACTATCCTCTTTTCTATTTATAATTGGAGTAGAGCTCTTAGCAAAGAAGTTATAGGAAACATGTGAAACTAACAACAAATCAATAGGATTTAAAGTAATGACCATGGGACTCCAAATTCCCTTCTTATTCTTCGTAGATGATATCATGATTTTTGCCAAAGCTAACTCGAATTCATGCCAAACCGTGAATAGAATTATTGATAATTATTGATTGCACTATATCGGCCAAAAGTTTAATTTCCATAAGTTTCATTCCTAACCACAAAAAATGTTCTAAGTAATCAGAAAACAGTTGATCCTATGAGTACTTCACATAACCAACTAGGCAGTACTAGACAAATACACAGGATACCCAATCATAAATAGAAGAGTAAATAGTGAGCAAAACGAAACAATAATTAACCAAATGGGAAAAAATCACTTTCCCAAGAAGGTAGAACCACACCTATTCGAGCAAACCTTGATATGAAACCAAATTACATCATGCAACACTTCATGCTCCTAACAAAGATCCGTAAAAAACTATACCAGATAAATAGAGGATTCTTATAGAATAAAGACCAAAAATGTAAGCCTTCCATATGGTGGGATAAAATATCCAAATCAAAGCAAATGGGAGAACTAGGAATGAATAAAATAAAGGAAATAAATTAAGCACTACAAGTGAAACGTACTACTGTGGAAAATTCTCCTATCAAACCGTTGGGTAAGAGTGATCATAGAAAAATACCTAAAAATGATAGTATCTTTGAGTACAAAAAGTAAAACAAACACATTATGACAATGGAGAAAACTAACCGAACTTAAAGACGAATTCATAAAAGGACTAATTAAGTAGGTTGGAAATGGAGAAACAATAAAATTTTGAACATATGAGGCTTTTGTCGGTTTTGATTTTCATTTTTATTTTTAACCCATAAAATTTCAAAATTAACATTTTTTAACCAAAACTTAAAGGAAATGGTCACGGCAAAAAAATAATAATAATAGCTCAGGTTACCCGGTGAAATAATAGGAAGTTGTGTTTACCACACAAATTAGGGTGTGTTGGATTCCAATTGTATTATGTTTATAATGTAAATAGATAAGGTGATATTTGGTCAACACAATTTTTAAGGTGTTTAAATTAAAGGTGTATTTGGATTCTACGATGTATTAATTATAACACTATTATTTCTCTCGATTTATGTAATTATTTAGTTAAATTACTTTTTTTACCTCGATTTTCATAAATTTTTTATTTATACAACCAAGCACTTACATAAAGTGAGGTAAAATAATTGCATTATAATTAAAATACAATGGAATCCAAACACACCATTAGGTTGTGTTCGGCTGCCACTTTTTACTAGCTTTCAGGAGATTTGGAGATTACAAAATAAAAGAATCTCCTGGGAAGGGTGTTCAGCTAGCTGCACCATGAAGAGAGAGATTAAGCAGATTTCAGTAGATGAAAAATGGAGGAAAAAGAAATCTTCATGGGGCAAGATTGTGGAGATTTGGGGATTCCTCAGATTTATATCTCACCAATTTGCCCCTCTCTCCACACTCCAAGCTCCCCCTCAGATCTGGAGAAAACCGAGCCCGCATGCCTCCATCTTCGTCTTATTCCACTACCAAGGTCAGTTCCTCTTCTCCCTCCCCTCTAATGTCCTCGTTTACCTTCCACGACGGCAGGTGGGCAACCATGGGGAAGCGACGGGTCTAGGACGAGCACGGTTCGCACAGATCTGTAAATTGGAGGCTGATTTGTGCTTGCATCGACGCCTACGGTTGCGCTTGGAGGGGGTGGCCAGGCGACGACGGTGGCGGCCCAAGAAGAAGCGCCCACCCTCCGTCGACACCTGTAGATCTGGCGAGCACCCCAGTACACTGTCCCCAACAATGGGGATGGGGGTATGGGTGTTATAAAAGGTGGGGGTATAATGGTAATTGAAACCCTTTGAAATACATCCAAATCTCCTATCTACCAAACACCTTTTAGAGATTTCTGGCCACAAAAATCTCTATCTCCTAACATCTACACAAATCCCATTAATCTAAAAAATTTATCTTCATCCCCTAACATCTATAAAAATCTCCTTAATCTCCATATGCTGTCAAATACAGCCTTAGTCTCACCTTGAGGTTACCCGCGAAATCCGGAAATAAAAAAAATTTAGACGACGTTGTTAGTGATTTAATCGATCAGCCAACAACACTATATATTATGTGATCTATTTACAAATATGAATACTTGGGGATACTGACAAATTAAATAGTATATTCCCCTCTCATATTGTCCGTATGATAACAAATATCCATATTTCAGCAATTGATATCCCAAACAAATTAATTTGGATCTATAGTAAAAATGGAAATTTCTCAGTTAAATCTACATCATCTCTCTTCAATACAAGGAATAGAAAAAATATCTCAGCAGACTGGATTTGGAAACTTAATATTGCTCCGAATATTAAAAACTTCATATGGAAAATTATCTTAGATATTTTACCTACTACTGCTCGTCTAAATAGATACATAAATAGAGTTTCTAGTACCTGTTCTATTTGTAATTATAAAATAGAAGACACAAATTATTTATTATTTAATTGTCAGATCACCAAATCCCTTATTCAAAATCTGGGTGTTAAATTAAAAAAAGATACATTATACCAAGTTTAACAAATGATATCTCAGAAAATATTCTAAATACTAGAGTTCAAAATATAGACTTTACAGATCTATGCCATTTATGGCACTCTATTTGGGAACTACGAAATAAAATCATTTTCCACAAGAGTTCTGATAGGAACATAATTAACATTTTAACTCAAACTATGGATAAAATTTCATGCTGGGATAAAGAACAGAGGAAAACCATCTTACCAAAACACATTAGGCCTCGTGATAAAATGATTTGGAAATATCCCCAAAAAATATCGTTAAAACTAATGTAGATGCTTCCGTAAAAATTGGTTTTCAACCTCAAATTGGTTGTATTATGAGGAATAATCTTGGTCAAATTATTCAGATACATAAATGTAATGGTAGAATGGGTTCTGTCATCCTAGCAGAAACTTTTGCAGTATATACAAGTATAAGACTGGCAGCAGAGCTTGAAATACGGAAGGCCATTATTGAAAGTGACTGTGCAATCGTTATCAATGCCATCAACCAGGTGAACAACACACCACGGGAGATTATGCAAATAGTGGAAGAAATACATTCACTAAGCAAGGACTTTGAATTCATCAAATTCCTGGATTGCTATGGAGAAGCGAATGGCGCAGCTGATTTTATTGCAAAATCGAGGCTGAGTTTGCAATTTTATTTTAGGTTATTGTTGCGAATTCCAGAACATCATCATTTTTGATGAACATAGATGCTCTTAGCACATCCAACTCTTTGCCTACTGTAAAAAAAAAAAAAAAAAAAAAAAAAAAAAAAAACCCGACAAAACCCTACTCCGGAGTATCTATCTTCGTACTCTCTCTATCTCTGTTATCGTCGGCGACGATGCCGGCTCCAATGGCAGATTCTGGCGGATCCCTAGCCCTCTCTCTTTTCTCCTCGGAGCCTCCGGAACCACCCGTCTATTCTCTCCACCACTCGCTTCCCCCTCCCATTTCTCGCCTCTCTCTTAGCTGGTCCCGCGGCAACTGCCTCCGCATCTCCCTCTTCCGCGACCAACCTCCGTCGCTTTCGCAGCAGCCTAGAACCGCATCCTCTGCCGATGATGGTGATGTCGGTGGTAGGGTGGTTGAGGTTAAGCTGAGCGGCTCCAACGGCGGTATCGACGACGCTCGTTTCCGGAGGATCTCGTACGGCTCCGTCACTCCTTTTGCGTTGCTCCAGAGTCAGAAGAACTCGGAGGCTACGTGGTCGAAGACGTCAATTCCTGCTTTGACTAGCCATGAATGGTATGGAGTTGGGTGGAATTTGGAGCATTTGTTACTTTAGATTGCACAAAAAAATTATTTTTGTCATCTACATTTTCGTTCTCAATCTGATAATGATTGTTCTGTTTTGAAGTAGTAGTGAGCTGTGCTGCCTTCCTTTGTCGACAGTCTGGAATTTGGTTGAAGTTTTATTGTTCAAACTGCATAAGTTTTTTAATCCTTAAATATTTGAAGAGAGCAGATGCGTCACATTCATATTTCAGGGTAACGAACTTCGAATGAGAAACCTTACTAGTTCCACATGTTATACAATTGGTTCTTGAGGAATCTGTGAGTTGCCTTGTGAACCCTGCTGGATGTCAAGAGTTTAGAGTGGGACCTAAGTTAAATAGGTAGCTTGATCACTTGGCTAATATTTGTTGCAGAGCTAGGAAATTACTGAAAGTTTTGACTGCAATAGCACAAGATTTATACTAAAAAGTTGTTCTTGCAACAATTACAAGATGAAGAGAATGTCATCAGGGTTTTCAGGCTTGTAGAGAATATGAGGAAATAAATTCCTGAATAATACTGAAACTTGCTATATATCAGATGCTTGACATTTGAATGAGTGAAAATAATTATGACTGAGAAACCTAACTAGTTCCACATGTTTTTGCACTTGGGGCAAGAGTAAACTGCCAATTACCTTGTAATCTGTGCTTGTTCTATTGTTTGGATCCAAGTAAAATAAATGGTTTGATCTCCTGGGTCTGGGATTTTTGTTGATGAGCTAGTAAATTACTACTAATTTTATCTGCAACAGTACAAGAATTACGCTAGAAGCTACTCTTGCAACACTAAGAGGATGGGGAAAATAACATGGGGATTTTTCAGTTTTTCAGTTTTGCTGCGGAAGCGAGGAAATAAATTCCTTTCTAAAGTCCCTAAAATTAGAAAAAATGACTGATATATATTTTCTGCTGTGCCTTAAATGGCCTATCGCAAAACCCTAGTCAACTGTTTAGATGGTTTTATTCACTTTATGCTATGATTATGTGTTGACATCTTTGTTAGGAACTTGTTTGATGTCTGTCTTCTTTCTCTTTCTAATATGAGTTAACAATTTGTTGTTTTTTTTTCTCCTACGAAAAGGACAGTGTTAGACAGAAATCTAGAAAAGATCTAAGCATATTGTTAATGGGTTATCATGTGTGGGTAATAAGTAAGAACCATTTGTCAGGGTTTAAGGAATTAGTATCCTATAAATAAGGCACTAGGCCTTAGATTCAGTGAATGAAGAGTGATCATTGGAAGGCTTTGCCTTTGGCCTTTGTGAGAGTTGTTCTCTCCATTGGTGGCTTGTGAGTTTATCTCATTGAATGGCCTTTTGAGAATTATATCTCAATTGGGGTTATAGTAAAAGGATTAGAGATTATCAATTTATTGGGTGTTCTTTCATTTTTATGTTGCTTCTTGATATATGGCCGAAATACGAAATCGGTATCTAATTGTGGCACACTTTGACAGAGGGGTAGTTAAAAACAACTTTGGACAAATGAGTAATAAAAAATGTGAACCAGTCAAATAGGTCCTTTTTTATACCAAAACCCGGTTCAACAAGTTAAATTCGACTTTAATTAATTTGAACCAAGTTTCTCTCTTTTTTTTTTATAATTATTTTTCCAATTTGATTTTTTAAAATAATATTTTTTTGAAGCTGTAAGTATATTACATGAATGGAAAATTAAATGTATAAAAATTATCAAGAAATAAAATTATATTATAAGAAATGATTGTATTATAAACTAAAAAAACTACCATTTGCATTTTAAAAAAGTCATATAATCAATTGAGATTAATATAATTAATTTTTATAATAATCAAATTCAATTATTATTATTATTATTTTTTTTTTAAAATCATTTTTCAATATAATTATTTTTTTACAATCATTTAATAAAGTATAATGTGATAGTTTTAATCTTGAAATTTTGAATTTAAAACAAGAAGAAAAAATACTTTAAAATAAAAAAATTATATCCTATGAAAAACTAATTTTAATCTTCATTGAAAAGATTATTTAAAAAATTCAATTTGGGGAAATATAATTTGAAAAAACAACGGTTCAAAATAATAATAGTCGAAATTAACTAATTGAACCAGGTCTGTATATAAAAAAAGGATCTATTTGACGGGTTCATGTTTTTTTTAATACCCAGTTGTGCGGTTCTTGTTTGTTTTTTTAATATCATTTGTCCAAAGTTGTTTTTTAGATACCCATATGTCAAACTGTGTCACTTTTAAATACCAATTTGGTATTTTGGTCGATTTTATCTCTATCAAACAGAGTTGTCCATTGGCATTTCCTTACCTGCAGAAACTGTAAATATGTTAATGGTTTCTGGTGATGCCAAACATGAAAAATCCTTTGATTTAGCTTATGAGTCTACTGCTAATTCCTTATTTGTAATGATCTTATTTGATATACAGTATATTCTTATCAAAAAGGGATAAATCAGGCTTGTTGGCTGCAATATTCTCTCCTGAATTTTGTCTTTTTGTTCCTTCTGAAATTTGTAATCATAAAGAGGAGTCCTCTAACTTTATCAAGTGTTTGAAATGTTCAGTTCTGATTATGTCATGGAGTATAGCAAGGCTATAAAGTCTGTTCTTGGCAATCCGGAGGCCTCTTATTGTTCAACTATTGATGATCCGAGAAAAATTCTCAAGGTTGATGTTGTTTTCTTAGTCTTTGGAGCTCTTCTGGTTGTGTCCTTGTGCCTTTTGTTTCATGTTACATGATTTATTGTATTTCTCACTTAGTTGATTTTTGAGTATATATGCAATATATATTTTCAGGTAGTCAAGGAACCAACTAATTTAAAGGCAGCGTGGGAGCTATTGGAAATCTTTTATGGAGACAAGCAATGTCAGGCTTGGCTGCCTGAACGGATTGTTGATTGGTTATCTGTAAAGAGTTATTCTCTGATCTTTTTTCCAGTTTCTCAATATATCAATGATATGCCATCTTTGTTCAACGTGCTTGGTGCTTGGTGCATGAGGTTCTACTGAGCTGTTTCAATATTGTTATTGTAGGATTATGGTTGCTTTCTTTCAGATGATGGTGCAGCAATATATTCCAAGCTGCTACATTTGCAAAATGATATTCTGTATGCACAGGTATCCTTTTATATAAATTCATCAAGTTGATAAGTTATAATATTTGTTTCTACAAGCATGTGCATTGGTCTCAAGTTTTGCATAGGAGCAAGTAGCTTCCCTTAACCTCAAGGTAAAGGAATAAGTTGAGAAAATAACTTTGTACCTAGCCTATTTCACATGGACCTCCATATTGTACACTTTCCAGTGTTCATGCTTCAATTTCAGTGGTTTATATAACAGGAAAAACTGTGATTCATAAAGGAAAGGTGGCATAAGAAGTATTTATGGGACGTTGGAAAAAAGAGTACGGGGAGTATATTATCATTGCATAAACATGTAAATTTGTTTTGCTTGGGTTATAGTTACAGCCACATGGGGTGCTTGCCCTAGGGCAGCTACTTTAATCCTCAGCTTCTCGTTTAGTCCTAACCTTGTTGGGGACAAGTTTAGTTGGTTCCACGAGTTATTATAAATTTATAATGCCCCTCCTACATGTGAAGCTTCTTGTTGCTTTATCATCTAATCTTTCTGGAGGATAACCATCCTCACAGCATCACGTGTTTGTTTCTTCTCTTCTTTTGTTCTTATTCTTGATCCACACTTCTGAAAATACTGCCCTATTTCAGCCAAACCAAGGAAATGGGAGTGTTGTTTGTTGTTTGGAATTTATCATTTATTCATTACCATAGTTGGATGTACCTATATCTTGAATCTAGGAAATGGTTTTCGTCGTGGGGCTCATGGGCTGAACACATGATTGATATTTGTATAATTTGTGCATGTCATAGTTAAATGTTTAATTAGCAAATTTATCTGGCACTTTTGGGTGCTGTTTTCACTTTCAGAAATAAATTATGTTTGGCTGTCTATTTGCTAATTTTTCATCAGGGGCTTTAGCAGAAGAGTTTTTTCATGTCAATTTTACTTATGCATCTTCATAGTTCAGAGGATCTCAATTTTCTTTTCACTAACTTTGCTGCCTTTTTGGTCAACAATTATACCTCACGTGGCTGCCATCTCTTCTATAGGTCTTGTTAATAGGTCGCTTTTGCAAATTATAGTGCTTTTATGGGTGATACGGCATTGTTTAACATGTTTTTTTTTTCCTGCATGGGTTAAAGTTATAACTTCATGGATTTGTTTTTTCCAATTTCTGTACTTCATAATTGCTCATTTCTCTTACAGCGGGGTTTATTGGTATTCTGCTGTGAGAAGCTTTGTACTTTCTACTAGTGCTAATACATCAATGAGATAACTAAGTGCATAAAATGCAGGCAATTGAAGATGACCATAAATACTGGGAAGGGATCCTCTCAGCTCTAGCGATTGGTTGGCTAGATGTTGTGGTAAGTGGTTGATGTACAATCCCTGATATGTAAGGGTAAAAGAATCATGCATGGTGTCCATTCAAGGTTTCATCTGCCTTTTCAGGTGAAACTTTTGCGTTTGCATGGATCCTACCAGCTCGAACAGCTTAGAAGCCGTGAGGTATTTATGCCATTTACTTGAATATGGGAATACCCTGATTTTTGGTTAGGCTGCTTTGGTGGGTTGTAGTTGCTATTAAGGCCCCATTTGTTACGACTTGATATTGTCGGAATGGGTCTCAGAAATTGGAATAGGATAAAAAAAAAATCAAAACAAGTCATTCCAAGATACTATCACTAACCAATAGTTTCAAATTTTGGATTAACTCTATCAAAAAATTGTCACCATGATACTGTTTCCAAAAAAAAATGTGTCGCCACAATATCATAACCTTAAAAACAAACCAACACGACCCTATTTATCATCAAGATGTTGACAAAAAAAAAAGCGAAGTATTAAGCATAGAAGGGGTTAGCTAAGGCGAGAAAAACGGCGTTTAATATGGTTTAAGGTTTAAGTCTTTGGGGTTTAGGATCAAGGCCAATGTTTTAAAAAGCTAGAGGCGACACAAGGCAATAGACATATTTGTAGCCTAAGTGGGTTTCAGAAGCAAAGGCGATGGCTTTTTCATAAAACATCTCAAAACACCTTAAAACTCAAGTTTAATGCTATAAAACTACTCCTTCATGAAATAAAATCAGATTGAAAACATATTATTGTAATAAAATCAAGTTTTAAGTAATAAGCAAGCAAAAAAAAAACCAAATCTAAAGCATCTCAAAGCACGAAATATAATCTGAGCATAGAAGATTAAAGAATAGAAATAAATCAAGCTGAACGGGAAGGATGTTCATGGAAGCAAAATCATCAATGTCATCTGTCTCCTCTTCTTCCTCAATATGAAGACATACATTGAACATTTATGAATTAAAAAAAAAAGAATGCTAAAAACTCCTCTTCTTCTTCTTCTGGTTGTGAGGGAAGTGGAGTGAAGAAAGGAAGAATAGGAGGCGTGAAGAATAGAAGGCAGGACTGATCATTTATGAAGAAAAAAATTGCTAAAAACTTCAAAAAATCAGCAAAATATTTTCCAAAAAAAAAAAAGATATTGAAAGATTGTATCCAAATTCAACAGATTAATGATATATTACATATCTCTGTTGAATTTGGATATAACAGTGATATGTCACCTTGATACTCTCAACCCCAAAATTGGATTTTTTTTTCAAAATATTCATTAAAAAATAAAAATTTACGGATAAATTCACACATTGAAACTATTTACAAAAATATTCAAAATTTGCAGATACGTCAGAAAAACGCGGTCTGAGGCCGCGTTTTATGTGTTAATTGGGTATTTATTTTCGGAGCTGGGGTAAAAATTAAATTTCTTATAAAAACGCGGTCTGAGGCCGCGTTTTTTTAGACCGCGTTTTTTTAATAAAACGCGGCCTGAGACCGCGTTTCTTGCCTTTTTATTTCTTAATTAAAAAAAATTTAACGTAAAACGCGGCCCCAGGCCGCGTTTTACTAAAAAAAAAAAAAACAGAAATACATCTCCCAATCATAAAGCGAAGCATCAACTTTGTACGCGCCCTCCACAAAGCTCTGGCCTCCCCAGTCCCACCGCCCACAAGCTCACCCAGATTTACCCAAATCACTCCTCCCAATCTGAAATTAAACCACTCCACTTGCTCCGATTGTTGCCGGAGGCCCCTGTAACCACTCAAAGCTATAATAAATCTCAGGGGATAGCTTCCCCTTGGTCTATTTCGACCTTCAAAGCGTTGTTGTGCTTCTACAGACTACAATGTTGATAATTGACATGGTTTTTTTGATTTTTTTTTGTTTTAATTATTGTTATGATGTTTAAGAATTTTGTATTAGTGAATGAAAGAATTGGAAAGACATAGAATTAGGGTGAACAGATGGAGACAAGGTTGGATGACGGTAGCGACGAAGGGCCTCCTTGTACTGGTCGATGAAGGGGCGGCGACTAGATTGCGACGCCACTAGATGGCGACAACGGCAAAGGGCCTCCCTGGATTGTAGATGTAGGAGCGATGGTGACTAGGGGCAATATTGTGGCTGGACGGTGGCGGGGATGAAGAGCCTCCTTGGACAATTGTATGGAGGAGGGTTCTAGTTTTCAGACTCAATTCCAATGGAGGGGGTTGGGTCTGTAGTTTAGCGAATGAAAAGGGTTGGGGCTAATTAGATTTAAGTAAAACGCGGCCTGGGGCCGCGTTTTACGTTAATTTGTTTTTTAATTAAGAAATAAAAAGGCCATAAACGCGGCCTCAGACCGCGTTTTTATAAGGAATTTAATTTTTACCCCAGCTTCGAAAATAAATACCCAATTAACACATAAAACGCGGCCTCAGACCGCGTTTTTCTGACGTATCTGCAAATTTTGAATATTTTTGTAAATAGTTTCAATGTGTGAATTTATCCGTAAATTTTTATTTTTTAATGAATATTTGGAAAAAAATTTCCCAAAATTGTCACCATCACATTTTCTATCACCAAGACATTATTGCCAGCCCGTTAAAATTTGACATTTCATTGTAAAAAAAAGTTTACCCCCACATCTAGATCTTAAGATTTATACTGAAATTTTGTCACTTAATTTGTCATTTCTACCATATCCATTTCAACTTCAATTTGACCATTGTCTCTCCTAAAAAACTGTCACCAAAATACACATTCAACAAAAAAAAGTTGTCACATCGATATTTAACCATCGAAACTTGATGTGAACAAAATAATTCTTGAGTGGTGAGTTTCAACATCATCAACCCTACCCCCAAAATAAATAAAAACATGCTAAAGAATTTTCAATTTTCATCAAATCCTACTTTATAAAATTAAAACAAAGAGCAAGATGGAAAATAAGAGAATCAGTCATGATAAGGAAGTACCGAGAGAAGGAAGCTTAATTACAACAAGGGTAATTTGGGTATTATGAAAAAAATATGGACTTTTACGTGATGGGTTTAAAAGTGAGGACAATCACTTAAATAGGATTTCTAGACAGATTTTTTACAGTAAGTTTTGAAGTTCCTGATAACACTAAAGAAAACTAGGGTAGTATACCCAGCTATGGAATGATTCTTATCAACGTAAATTGGAAATGCCCTATTGAGGCCTATGACCATTGCTGATATATATTTTATGCTAAATATTTGGTTTTTGGAACTTGGAAAGGCCAAAGTTCTTACGAAATATCACCGGTATTCTTCCTTTTTTTTTTTTTTTTTTTTCAAATTCTCACCTTGAGTTTTTGATTAATGTTTCATACTTCATATACGTACATGTGTGAATGAACCTGTGGTCATAGCTTGAAATTAAAGTGCCATCAAATGGTATTATTGTATCTTTCTCTTGGTTGATATTGACATAAATTTGGATAGCTTTCTTTTTAGGACTGAAATATCTAGGCCTCTTCAAATAGGCAGTTAGGGAGAACTGAGAGACATACCAGTATCACTGTGATATGGCTCATTGTTTGCCCTATGGTAGTGGAATATCCAATTTCAGAGTATTTTTAAGGTATTTGCCCATTGGCCTTTTGAGAGAGTTTAGCTCTCCCTTGGTAGCTTCTCTGGGCTGTATCTCAGTGAGTGGCCCTTGAGAATTATATCGCATTGAGTGTTACGTAATCAATTTGAGAGTTTGAATCGGTAATCAATTTGAGAGTTACTGTTACCTTGTGTGTTTTCCATCTTCTGATTCACTTTCTACCTGTATCGTTTCTAGAGACTTCAAAATAGCTTGATTTATAATTGGTCATCCTGTAGGCTGATGGCATGCTTGTATTTTTCCTTTTCTTTATGACGAAACAGACTGAGAATGGATTGGTTGAGGCCATTGCCGTCCTTGTGTCAAAAATGCCACGTTTACGCCCCGAGTTACCAGATGGAAGATTAGGTGTTTGCTACAAAAATAGATCTGACTTCATCAAGGTACTTTGGTATTCTGGACCATATTCACTTCTGCATTCAATGAGTCAGGTTTATTTTTCTCTATCTCACTTAAAAAAATTGGTGTCACCCAGGCTTGGGAAAAATGGCGTGCACAAATAACTAAACTGGACTGCAGTGGTTTCTGGGTTCAGTGTGACCACCAGCTTACCCGGGAGGGATTGAGAAATATGTTGCAGATTATGCTTGGCAATACAGAATCACTTGTTACTGACACATGTCACTGGATTGAGCTCTTTGTATCTCATTTTCTTTATGTTAGGCCATTCACAGTGGTCAGTAATCTAAACAGTATTTCCAGTACATGAGGTCCAGCAGAATGCTTACCATTGCAAGTTTTGTGCTGTATTACTTACATTCCAATAGAACTGATCTTTAATATCTGTTATGCTGGATAGGGTTTAGAAAGCATGTACACTCTAGCTCAGAAGTGTACTCAGTTGAAACCAGTTTCAAATCGCCTTTGCTTTGATGGTTTGCTGCTTGGAATTCTAGGAGAAAATACCAAGGTTGGAAAGTTAACTTTGGTCCCCCCTTTGTTTTTTTTTTTCTAGTGCATGCTATAAATTTCTGGCTTGGTGACTATTCTGACCTGCTTAAGGCACTTCAACCTCCAATAACCTTTTTTAGATTGTAATTTTCTTTCATTTCATTTTTCAGGTTGTCTTAGCAGAGTGTTCCAAAGCTTTTGGCCCTTGGTGAGTAGATGGAGATTTTTTTTTAATCATTTTTCAGGGTGTTATAATCAGTTGTATAGATTTTAGATGGGTAATACCAAAGTGTTAGTTCTCTTGTTTGATGCTAACGGTTAAATAACGGTGGGTCACGCACGCCGCAATACGCGCCAACCAAGCCGAGCACACAAGCCGAGTGAGGTTCCATCCTAAAACCAATTGGTCATGAGAGGAGTAGCCCTTCAACCTTATATGTTAAACATTCTCTATATTACGGCTTTAGCCAACAAAATTGCACTTGCCACATGCGCTTTAAATGGAAACCAATGCCCACGACATTTCAACAAAGGTCAGCAACTCCACCAGTTAGAGCCCAGACCGCAACTAGCCGAACCTGGCTCTGATACCATGTTAAATAATGGTGGGTGACGCACGCCCAAACACAATACACGCCAACCAAGCCGAGTGGGGTTCCATCCTAAAACCAATTGGTCATGAGAGATGTAACCCTTCAACCTTATATGTTGTTCAATCATTCTCTATATTACCGATGTGGGACAACCACATTCTAACACTAACCTCATAGATTCAACTTGGAATTCTTTGTAAGGATCATATGATCATTTTCCTTGGACTTGTTATTACAGTTAAATATGATAATGATGTGAATTATTCTTCATTTGATAGGATGGGGACCCATTGCATTGAGCTGCTGACATCTGGAAATGACCAGTCTGAAATTCTTTTAAATGAGGAACAAGATAATTTTGGGGGAATTAGCATCGAGGAGCTCCATCGAGTTATCTATGCCCAGATTCTTGCCTCCCATCCTTTAACCTGGCAGGTGAACAGTATGGCTAATGTTTGGCGTTACCCTTATAATTATGGAGATAGTGTTGGCTATGTAAAATAGCATGCAGAAATGTTACTACTTAATACCGTTTCATTGATATTGGTTGTGCTCACCATCCTTCTGTTGCTGTTTCACTACAGATTGCCCCCATATATTTGATGTCGTGTATGAAGCAGGGAATGGTTTTGTTGGAATTTTTAATTTGCAAGCAACCAGTACAACATAATCAAGGATTGCTTAAGGTGAGGACTGATGTTGATACATAATGTTGATGTGCATATATTTGTTGCCATTGCTAAATGCTAATTGCACCCCCATATCTGCAACTTGTGTTTGCCATATTCGTTTGAGCAGAGCATGGAAATTTGCCGTCTTTATCAGATGGACAATGTCAGTTCTAAACTTTTGAAGGTACCTCATGAAACTCCTCATTATATTTGAGTTTGACTAACTAGGTATGGCGGTAGAGGATTTCTTTCTTGATTGTTGCTTGAGACATCTGCTTGAACTGCTTTTTATTTGAATACAGAATCGGTCGAAATGTTTTAACTCCTTTATGGATCTAACCTGATTACCTGATGGTTTTCATGCTATCCTGGGAAGGACATAGCATATTTGTGGCATTGTAATTCACTAATATTTTCATTGCTAACTATTTGTGTGTCATCTTCATGTTTAGATTGCTGGCATCTACCACTGGAAGCATGGTCATAAAGGGTCTGGTATTTTCTGGCTTCAGCAAGCTCAGGATGAAGTTCGGCTTAATAAAATTTCTCAAAAATTGTTTGATTTTGTTGGAAAATCAATTTGTGATGAGAGTTTCAAGGTAGCAAATGTGCTTCAGTTGCATCTTGTGATATGTGTTTCCTAAAATTTATCGACTATATATCTTGAAACAAGTGATAATATTTTTAGTTGCTTGATGCAGCAATGGGAAGGCTTAATTAAATTGTTGGGATCTAATATGAGGACAGCTGCTGGCCTAGAGTTTCTTGACAAGTATGTATGCTGTAATGATCTTTTGATTTGTACTAAATAGTGTGTGAATTATATTCCATTTGTGCTTGCAGGTATAGAGATTTCAAGAAATCCTTGCAGCAAGTTCAGGATGGAAAGGCCAAGGATGCAGCTAAACAAGCTTTTGATTCTCTTATTTTGGTATTTTTTTCAGTTCAGATATTTCCATATTAACAGGTTTCATTTACTTCATATGTAGAGTCCAGAGACTTCACATGTAGAGTCGAGAGGTGCAAGAATTTTAAATACATTTTGCAACATTTTGGCTATGTTGCTATCAACATGCCCTACTGTGTCTTAAAACCCGTCAGCCTATTTTTCTGAAGCCGGTTTCTGGTGCTCCTTTCCTCTAGAATTAGCATGGGTCATTCTTCTTGCTTTTCACTTTGCCTTCTCATTCTTCCCTGGGGAGTTACCATATAAATGAAAAGGAAAAAGTTTACAGAATTTATAGATACCTATCAGGGTTCCTTTATAAGCAAGGAATTCGCTAAGTTGTTTCAATGTGCCTAGTTGAAGGACTTGTTTAACATAATTTCTCATGATCAAAGAAGTCTATCTATCACTAAAACCTTCTCATTTTTGTTTGTAGTTAATGAAAAACCCTTCTACTCCTCAACAATTCTGGCTGCCTCTTCTTTATGACTCGGTGAGATGTGTCCCTTCAATCAGCTTCATTTTTCTTTCTATTGCAGAATCGATTTAATACAAATTCTGTGTATGGTTGGCTGTTGCTTTTGCTAGTTACTATTGAGTGGTCTTCCAATTTGTATGTGTGAGCATATCCAAAATAAACTTTCTTTTGATTAAGATGAAATATTGCATGAAGTCTCTTGAAATTCAATAACTGTTATGGTTATGACTTGTCGTGCTGTTGCTTTGCTTTCCGGCCTTTCAGTTCTGTGAATTCTCTTGAAATATAAATGAATTCTCAAGGCATATACCATTTTTCGTTTCTTTTAGTATCTTCTGTAATGCTTGTACCTGCGTCCGTTTTGTTTTTTATTTAAAAAAAAAATACTATGACTAGAATAAGATAAATAAATTAACTGCAGATTCCGTACTTTGAAAACTAATGGTTTTTACTAGGTATAATGTATTTAACTATACTGCAACCAAAAGAATTTACTTTCACAGCCATCTCAGAAGGATCTGGGTGAATGAAACATACAGATGATCCACAGGAGGAATGGAGTAAAGTTAATTAAGAGGTTTGGGTATTGGAACAGCGATACTAGCACACTTTCTGAATTTCTTTCTGGGTTCCTTTTTTATTGGAGACTCGGGAGGACTCTCCTTTGGTTAGGGATATTGACCTTGAAAGTTTCCTGCAACTTGGGGCATTGGTGTTTTGATAAATCGACGAAACAAGTTACGTTTGACTGAATAAAATGTGATCGCATAGTATGCCTTCTTAAGAGAGTTCCATCATCTGAATTATCTCTTTCTTCTTCACTTAAACTAGTGGCTTGATCATATGATTGTTTGTATTTTTATAATACTAAACATTATTTGAATCTGTTTATTTTTATCCAGTTAAAATTGCTTAACTGGCAAGAAGGCCCTCTTCTTGATGTCGCCCAGACCAACTTGTTGCTGAACAAGCTACAGGAGCTGTCCATAGCAAGGTTACGCCCGGACTACATTGAACCTGACCTGCCGCCTCAAGCATTGAGCTCTGTCAGGCTGGCTCTTGCTACAAACCTTGGGAGAGCCATTCTGGAGGAATGAAATACTAATCCCGTGTTTCTAAAAAAAAGACATGCCAATGTGGAAGGCCTTTGCAATGTCCTAATTACAAGGGGGAGGGACCTCTGTCTGGCTTGTGGTTCTGATATCGGCTGATCTGAAGAGGGAAATTCGCCGCAAAGCTGCGTACTTTGGTGAGCTCCGTTAACATGTACTAGCCACTAGGGATGAATTTAAATTTCCGTGAAGCAGGAAATGGGCAGGTGTTGTTGTCAATGATATTGTGTGAGGATTGTTAGGTATTTCATAGATGGGTCTGCTTGTACAACCCGGTGGCCTAGTGCTGTTTTGTGGGGGTGGTCACTGGTAAGTTATGAAATTATGAGGTATATGAAATTATGAGGTATATTCCATTTTTACTAGAAGCTGTAGCAAGATGCACGTGGTGTTACAAGTCCGTAGCTGACTGAATTCGTCCCCACAGCTATCTCTCGTCTTTCCGTTATCTCACTTCACACTCCCGGGGGGACGTTATTTTCCTAAAGGACAGGCCTAATTGTATAATTAAGGGTCTGTGGAGATGACGCAATGACTTCAACGATGAATCAAGGATGATACGATTTGAGAGCAAATGGAGGAGAATTTTCTTTCAAGGCATGATACCTAGCTTAGCAACATATAAGTAAAACGGTTAATTGGGAGGTTGTATTAATTTTTTTTTTTTACAGTGGGCAATAGTTTGGATGTACTAACAACATCCATGATTATCTGACATGATGATGTTCTGGAATTCGCAACAAGAATTTAAAATAGAGTAAGAACTCATCCTAGATTTCGCAATAAAGTCAGCTGCACTATTTGCTTCTCTATAGCAATGTTGAAAGTTGATGACTTCAAATTCTTTACTTAGAGAGCGCATTTCTTCCACTATTTGAATGATCTCCCATGGTGTGTTGTTTACTTGGTTGATGACATTAATAAGGATTGTGATGTCGCTTTCAATAATGACTTTTCGTATTCCAAGCTCTGCTCCCAGTCTTATACCTGCATATGCTGCAAAAGCCTCTGCTAGAATAACAGAGCTCATTCTAGTGTTTCATTTGTGTATTCGAATAATTTGACCATGATTATTTCTCATAATACAACCAATTTGGGGTTCAAAACCATTCTTAACCGAAGCATCTACATTTATTTTAATAATGTTTTTTGGTGGATATTTCTAGTTCATTTTTTCACGAGATCTACTGTTTGGGTAAAATATTTTTTAATTGTTCTTCATTCCAGTTTGAAATTTTATCAGTGGTTTGAGTTAAAGTATTAAGGATGTTTTTATAAGATTTTTTGTGGAAAATGATTCTATTTCTTAGTTCCCAAATTGAATACCATAAGTGGCATATATCTGTAAAAAATTTATTTAGAGCTCTAGTATTTAGAATATTTTCTGAGACATCATTTTTATGTTTGGGATAATGAAATATTTGTTTAATTTAATACTCAGATTTTGAATAAGGGATTTAGTGATTTCGCAATTAAATAATAAGTGATTTGCGTCTTCTATTTCATGATTGCAAAGTGAACAGGTGTTAGAGACTCTATTTATATATCTATTTAAACGAGCAGTAGTAGGTAGAATGTCTAAGATAATTTTCCAGATGAAATTTTTAATATTTGGAGAAATGGTTAGTTTCCATATCCAGTCTGCTGAGATCTTGTTATTATTTCCTTTATTGAAGAGCGATGAGGTAGATTTAACTGAGAACTCTCCATTATTACTATAAATCCAAATTAATTTATCTGGGATATTGGTGGTTGGAATATAGATATTTGTTATCATATGAACAATATGAGGGGGAAATATATTGTTTAGCTTGTCGGTGTCCCGGGTATTTTGATTTGTGAATAATTCACAAACTTTTAGGTTAGGGTTATGATCATTTCTAAAATTTTCCAAGTACTGTGCATTTACCCAAATATCAGACCATACATTAATAGTTTTTCCATTGCCAACTAGCCAAAGTAATCATTTTGAGAAAAGATCTCTGATGTTAAGAAGTCTTCCAAATTGCCATGAAGTTTTTGATTTTCCTCTTTCCATCAGAGATTCTTTTGAGAGGTATTTGTCTGTGATTACCTTTGACCAGATATTATTAGGATTTGCTATTATTCTCCAAAGTAATTTCATTTGCATACTAATATTTATTTGTTCAGCTGATTTAAAGCCTAGTCCCCCATCCTTTTTAGGAGTACATAAGTGTTCCCAACTAATTAAGGGTTGATAATTATCGGATTGAAGTTTATTCCAGAAAATTTTTTGTTAATTTGATCATTTTTTTCTAGAATTCCTTTTGGAAGAAGAAAAGATTGCATTAGATAATTCGTTTTGGAATTTAGGTTTCCCTGGATAAGAACTGATCTACCAGCTTGAGAGAGTGTATTTGATTTCCATTTTGATAATTGCTTTTTAAGGCTTGTGATGGCTTCATCAAATAAGGCATTATTAACCCTTCCACTAATAAGTGGTATACCTAGGTATTTTTCCATGGTTTTTGTAACAGGGATATTTAATTGTTGGGCAAGGGGTTGAGCTTTCTCAATAGAAATATTTTTAGAGACTTTTAATGAGCTTTTATTGTAATTTATAGAAAGGCCAGATATATTGCAAAAGTTATTTAACAGATTTTTTATCGTGTGAAGACTTAGTTCATCAGCGCGTCCGAAAATGAGTGTATCGTCTGCAAATGATAGGAATGGAATAGGATCACTGTTATTTGTAAGTTTTATTCCAATTAAGGGTTCATGTTCTAAAGATTCTTGTTGTAGCATTCTTCCTAATAGTTCCATAACTAATATAAAAATATACGGTGCAAGAGGATCTCCATGTCGAATGCCTCTGGAAGTTTGGAATGTTTGACCTGGTAAGTTATTAACTAAGACTGAAAAATTGGTTTTGGTGAGGCAGGTCATAGTCCAATTTATCCATTTGTTATCGAAGCCGAATTTGTTTAGTATAATGCGTATAAAGTTCCAGGAAATTTTGTCATATGCTTTCTCCATATTTAGTTTTAATGTCATCCATCCATATTTCCCTTTTTTGTTATGGAAGGAGTGAAAAACTTCATGAGCTATTAAGATGTTGTCTTGAATATTTCTTCCTTCTACAAAGGCTCCCTGAAAAGGATTAGTAATACGTGGTAGGATTGGTTTTAAGCGATTTGCCAATAATTTTGATATAATTTTGTAAATTATGTTACACAAACTAATCGGACGGTAGTGGTTGATGTTAGTGGGTATATCAATTTTGGGGATAAGTGCAATAAAAGTTGTATTTACTTCATTGAGAAGAATACCTGAATGAAAAAAAGATTTAATTGCTTTACATAGAAGGCTACCCACAATGTTCCAATATTTTTTATAAAATTCAGGTGGAAAGCCATCAGGACATGGAGATTTGTCATCTGTCATGGAGAAAAGAGTATCCTTAATTTCTTTATCTGTAATAGGTTGTGTTAACCCCGAATTTTCAGAATCAGTAATGGTATTACTTATTAGATTTATGAAATTTGGATTACAGCTAATGTTTTCATTGTTTAAGACGAATCTTTCTGCTAATTCTTTTGTTATTTCATTTCTAATTTGGTTTTCATCCTCAATTACTAGACCATCTTTATTTGTAAAGTTGCGAGTAATATTTTTAGAGTTTCTAATTTTAGATATTGATTGATAATATTTTGTGTTTCTGTCTCCAAATTTAAGAAAATTTGATTTAGCCCGTTGTTTCCGGAAGGTATTATTAAATTCCATGAGTGCTTCCCGTTTACTTAATAATCTATTTTGTTTATTTTTTGTGTAGTCATTGGGGTTTCCTAAAATTTCCTGTGTTTGTAGTAATAAAAGTTGATCTTCAATGTCTTTGATCTGTGTACAATTATTATTTGGATGAGATTTACACCAAATTTTTGTGTTTTTCTTAAGAAGTTTTTGTTTTTGTAGTAGTGTAAACATAAATGATCCATAAAGTTTATTTTCCCAAGTTGATTTAACTAGTTTATTATAGTTTTCATTATTTGTCCACGACATTTCAAATTTAAAGGGTGATCCAGCTCTAGTTATTTTAGTTCCAATTGAGATGGATATTAAGGAATGATCAGAGGTTGTGAATGGATGATTGTGAACTGTTAGATTTGGGAATTGAGTTAAAATATTTGTATGAACCATAACTCTATCTAAACGTTCATAGATGTTGTTATTAGGACTTTCTCGTTTTCTCCAGGTAAAAGGACTTCCTGTATAAGGGACTGTATGAATATCTAATTCTTCCTTGATTTGATGAATTCGTGTAAATCTATGATATAGTGGAGTTACTCCACCAATTTTTTCATTTGCTGATTCTATTTCATTAAAGTCTCCCATTATTAAACAAGGAAGGTTTTGTTGATGAGTAATTGTGAATAATTCAGTCCAAAAATTATTTTTGTCTAATTGGTTTGAGGGTGCGTAAATAAAAGTCATTATAAAATTGTAGTTGTTGAATTTGACAAGGTACATAATATATTTATTTGATATAGATATTTGTTTAATTGAATCCGTAAATTTCGAGTTTTTGAATAAAATCCAAAGGCCACCTTTAGTTCCTTCTGAGGCAATATAGTGGGCATTATTGAATCCAGCTTTTTTGTATAAAAATTCAGTTGGTGGTTCGGTTGTCTTTGTTTCTGCTAGAACTAAGATATCTAAGTTATTTCGTTTTTGAATATAAGTTAAGTCTTGCCAAAGGTTGGATTTTCTTATACCTCTGATATTCTAGTATGCGATGTTCATCATGTAATATAATATTTTATGTGAACCCGCTTTGTGAGCATTTCTAAGATATTAAATTGCCAAAACTGATAATTTTGAGAACTCGTTAGTATTCTAATTTTAATGATTTGATAATTTATGTTATATTTTATATGGTTAATGATCCACAAATTTAATAATTGAATAGGATGAAAATTATGATTAGGACAGTGATCCTTACCATTCAAGTTATTTCTGATCAATTCATTCCTATTGTTATACATAAGTTTACTTTGATAGACATTGTGGGATATTCTATTAAATAATTTGTGTTCTCCTTTTTCCATCCATTTCTTTCGTAAATTATAGTCCTTATTTCCTTCTAATTTACTTTGATGAGTACTATAGGATGAACTGTGAAATAAATTGTAACCCCATTCTTTAAAGAAGTGAAATCCGGGATTATAACTGTTTAGATTTTGGTAGGCTAGCCATATTTGTTTATTGTAATGAAATTCAATACATATTAGGATGATCCAAATGGGTGTTAACCCATAAAAGTTGATGTTAAGCATCTTAGTGTCAAATTTGATACAATATTTTAGGGAGAATATGGTAGTAGAAGCTATATCTGATATATTATGATTATTAAACAAATTATTATAGCAGATCAAAGTATCCAGGAGACTAAAAACAAAGTGATCAAAACCCTTACCTATCCTATCCGTTATAAGGAGCTCCCTATGAATCACAAAATAAGGGAGAACCTTACGAGAACCTGTATAAGTGAGTATGAAGCCAAGCCACATTATTCTTACAGCATTACAGAAAATAGGGCCTATGAACAACATAATTTTACAGCTATTACAGTACCAAATTATGAGGGGAAGAAGGGATAGAGGCTGAAAAAAAATCTCAGTAGCTCTGTAATTGTCTTCAAAGAAGCTGTAAAAGATTAAGATGTTAGTGTAAAAGGACCACCTATGAGAAGAACCAGTCATGTTAATAGCATGGATTTTTAACCGATAGCAAAACGAAAGAGCAAGACAGCATATATAGTTGTGATGGAATATAGGTGACACTTGGTAAAAAAACAACCATAAAACAAATGCAATCTGGCACACAGGGATGGTCATGCCAATCCAAAGAAAGCATGAAATTAGAATACCAAATATTGCTCAAATCCTTGTTCTGAGTTTGGTGATAGGTTATTGACTTTAAGAGGTTTTTGTTACAATATAGCCAGCATAATTTCCTATGTCTTGAATGGGGAATAAAACCTGAAACATAGAAGATGGAGTGTATTGACAGATGAAACAGAGGATATGAGGAAAAGGGTGAATTTTGCCAATAGAGATTAATAGCTGTGGGTTTTAGCAAGTGTTGAAGATGACTATGAGTGATAATAATAAATCTAATCCGATTATTGTGATTCCATAATTTATCAAAATTATTATAGGAGGTCTCCAAATTTCCATTTATTTGATTCGAAAACACTGTGTAGGCAATTAATTTGGATTCAGGATAGAACTTCAAAAGGTAAGAATAAAGAGAAAGGGGCCTGAGAGTAGTAACAATAAGGATTATGTGATCGAAAATAAATTTGAATCAAAGAAGGATGCGATGTAACGATATGGATGATAATTCATTCTTTAAGTGTAAATCAGCGTCTAAGCTGTATGAGAGATACATCTCCATTGGTTCAAAAGAGTGGTAGCTGTTAAGCTTTATATGCAACCATATCGTAAATTTATCACTCTGGTTGTTAAGCCTCAATTGATTTCTAAAACAATTGCATTCAAAAGTCAAAAAACAGATATAGATTTCCTTCAAACAAGCCTCATTTGATTCTAACATATCAAGAAAATTATTACCCTGGTTGTTAGGCCACAATTGAAGACAGACATGATTATAATTAAGAGTCTAATATTCGAAATTGCTATCCTTCAAAGAGGAAAAACAAGATTCAAGGAGAAGAAATCCCGACAGATCGAAAAACAGTGGAGAGAGCCAGAGGAGAGAAAGAGAGGAAGGAAAGGAAAGAACCAGCAGGAGCTCGAGGAGACGGAGTCGGCTCGTCGGCACCGCAGATCCTCACCACAGTCAGGGGAGTGGACAGGAGTCGAGCCCTGGCGGCGGGGAGGTAGCCCTGCAAGGTCCTGGAGGAGGAGGATGGAGGCGGCTAGGGTTTGGTTTTTCAGAAAGAGAGAGTTTCTGAAAGAGAGCGTTTCTAGGCTAACTTTTTAAATCTATTATCTGGTAAGAGCGTGGGAGGTTGTATTAATTGAATCGGACGTCTCATTATCTACAAATTTAATAACGAAGATTTTTCCATAATTAAGCCTTCAAGCTACCTAAAAGTCATCATCTTTGCAAATTTTTTTATTTTGAAGGTTAAAATCTAGGAAAAATGACTCAAAATAATACCAACTATCACATATAAACCAAAAATGATACGAACTAAAAAAAGTCTCAAAATAATACAAACTATCCACCTATAAACCAAAAATAATACAAACTATGAAATTTTAACTCAAAATAATACAAACTTTTGAAGTTGGACTAGGAGAAGAATCAACAAAAAACATTATTTACAAAAATTACAAAAATATGAGTATATAGTCATACTTTGCACAAATGCATCCCCTTTATTTTTAAATACACCAAAACCACTACTCCATCCGTTAATTAAAACTTGATGTTTTACTATTCATGCACACTTTTTGAGGTGTTCAAAACTATATAAAATATTAACTTTTTTAATATATTTTTTTAATAATTTCATACTTTTTACTATTAAGTATGAATTTATAAAAACAAATTTGAAAAAAGTTAATATTTCATATAGTTTTTATCATTCTAAAAAAGCGTATATGAATAGTAAACGACAAGTTTTAATTAACAGAGGAAGTATTTATTTATTTAACTTTACAAAAAACCACTTTTTAGTTTGAAATTAAATAAAATCAAATCCATTTTCTCCATAATTATTAAAAAAAATATATAAAATCATATCCTAAAATTCATATGATTTTGTGTAATTTCTAAAAATTGTGGTTGTATTATGCAAAGTTGGACAATCAAATAGTGGGTTTGATGTATTTAATATAAAAGGTGGATTTGTGAAAAGTATGAATAATTATAGATTTTTTGTAATTTTGATAAATAAAATTTTATTTTGAATCTTATCCTAATTTAAGTTCAAAAGTTTGTATTATTTTGAGTTAAAAGTTCATAGTTTGTATTATTTTTAGTTGATTTCAAAGTTTGTATTATTTTTGGTTTATAGGTGGATAGTTTGTATTATTTTGAGACTTTTTTTAGTTCGTATTATTTTTGGTTCATATCTCATAGCTGGTATTATTTCGAGTCATTTTTCCTAATATATATATATATATATATATATATATATATATATATATATATATATATAGGTTGGTTCCGGTGTACTCAGTCCTTAGCGTGTATCATGTACACAAATCAGGGTCGTTGATTGATTGAAATGGGTGGCTGAGATTAATAGGCAATTTTACATTTTTTCTTTTATTAAAAATCAGTAGGGCCCACATATTTTCTTCCTCACTTGCTGCATTGGGGCGCGTGTACAAACCCTTTTTTTTCCTGTAAATTATTCGATGGTATCGCTGGATTATTCAATCGTATCGACGGATTATGCGATGGTATCGATGGATTTTTCTAATCGACTAGCACCTTGAAAACGCCCAGAAACTTTTACCTAAAAATTATTCGATGGTATCACATGATTATTCGATGGTATCGATGCATTTTCAATTCATATTGCCGCCAAACTAAAAAAAACATCTCATGAAGCACAAAATTGGTCCATACATATGAATAATTTGGCTTTCCCCCCTGAATACCTCTTTCAATCAAGCAATTGCAAACAAAAAAAAAATTTCAACAAATCACAAACCCTACACGCCCTAAACCTCTTCGTCCCTCCAAACCTCCGTCCCTCGCCGCTCGCCACTACAAATCCCTCCATCGGTCCCTTGCCGCTCGCCACCGCAAATCCTCCGTCCCTCCATCCCTCCGTCGTCGCTCGCCAGTCCACCATCTTCCTCGCTGGCGCCATCGTGCCTCCGTCCCTCCATCCCTCCGTCGCTCGCCAATTCCACCATCTTCCTCGCCGCTCGCCACTACAAATCAAGCACTGGTGTTACAGGGAGTCGCCCTCGCCGCTCGCCACTGCAAATCCTCCGTCCTTCCATCCCTCGGTCGCCGGTTCGATTCGGCCTCCTTGCCGCTCGCCAGTTCAATTAGGCTTGCCCATGGGATTCAAAATAAGGCTTCGTCATATGCAATCTTCAATCGCTTGGACTGATGGTCTCTTCTTCCTCCGCCATCCCCTCCGCCTCCGCAATCGCCATCACTATCGTCGTCGCCATCACCACCTTCGCCATCGCCGGAGTCGTCGCCTTCTTCACCCACCATCGCCGTCGAAGGGAGATCGAGGAGGCGGTCGACAACCCCGATGTAGAGGCGGTGCCATGGGATCAAGGAGGGGCCATGGGAGCCATCGCCGCTCCACCGCACCACACAACGTCTCATCTTCGAGCAGCGCCTCCTCTTCATCGGCATTCACCTCTCGCCGCCTCCGATTGTGTTGACGTTTCGCCCTCTCACTGATTGAATCTCTTTCTATCTTCAATATATTGGAACGGTGAATCAAATGTATGGGTTAGGGTATGGTGGTGAATGGTATAGTATGTGGTGGGTTAATTTTTTTTCGGATAAAATTATAAGTAATTAATTATCTTTGAATAATCTCAGCCCTCCGTTTTACATCAATCAAGGGCCCTGATTTGTGTACATGATACATGTTAAGGGCTGAGTACATATGATTTACCCTCTCTCTCTCTCTCTCTATATATATATATATATATATATAAAAATTGTGTCCTAGGCACCTTAATGGCTCTCAACCTTAATGACTCATTTTAATGATTCTCTCACCAAAGATCACTTCAATGCATTTTCTTTCTTGAGTGAGGCTATAGACAAGAGAGTAAAACGTCTATTGACAAGATAAAAATATATAAATTACACTCTAGTCCTTTTATAATTTGTAAAATATTTACAAATCAGCCCACCCTTCTCCTCTAACCCTCATTCACTGTCATCGCCGCCGCAAGCCACCGCAACGTCTTCGACTCTCGGTCAGCATCTTTTTCATCTCCTTGAAATAACGTCTACTTCCTTAAGACATGTCGGCCAACCACCGAAGCCACCACAAGGTCTTCGGCCAGCCACCGCAAGGTCTTCGGCTTTCGTTCAACATCTTCTTCATCTCCTTGAAACAAAGTCTACTTCCTCTCCATTTAGAAACACCGATTCCAGATTTTGATTACTCCATTCAACCTTTTTCCCGTTTTGTTTTCAATCCTTGCCCTTTGTGCTATTCTAAGGTATGGATTCGGTGTTTGATATTGGAGTTCTTATTGACTTGAACCCTTCCTTATTTTGATCACTTCATTCAAACTTTTCCCCTATTACCCCGATTGAAATTCCTTTGATCTGCGCATAAATATTGAAGGAGGTAACCCTCTTCGTCGCATACAAGAAAGTGATAAGAGCCATAGAGCCTTCTTTAGGAACATCTATTCAATCGAGCAAGAAGGGGAGAGCCATGGGGAAGGTGGACAACATTTCAGCCTTTGTGTGCAATTTCGTAAAAAAACCTCTTGCCAATAGCCCTTTTGATATCTTGCCTATAGCCCTTATGTTCTTTTTTTCCTTTTATTTGATTTTATAATTTGATAATTGCTCATTAGTTATTTACTTTAAATTTTGGTTCATAAAATTGATTTTTTTTTCAAAATATTCACTATAAAATATTTATTTATCAAAATATTCACAGTTTCAAAATATTTACAAAAATATTCATTTTTTGCATGCTTGTCAGAGAAACGCGGTTTAAAATCGCGTTTCTTGGGTAAATCCACAAATTTCAACAAAGTGTTGGGAAACGGGCAAGAACCCCTTCCAAAGAACGCTCTAAAAAAACCCCTTCCAAAAAACCCTCCCCAGTTAACCCTTCTCTACAAACCTCTTTGCCAAATGCGCTGCCCTCTCCCCTTCATTCCACCGCCCTCTCTGAGCCCTCGGCTCCGCCGCACGCATTCCTCCCTCTGCTCCCTTCTCTTCTCCCTTCGGCCTCGCCCTCTATTTCACCCCCTCGGCTGCCTTCTGATTCTCTGATGGCAAGCCCCGGGTGGGCATGGGTTGAGGCGTGCTTGTCGCGACCCTGATGGGCGACAGTGCCGCCTTCGTCTTCGTTCTCCTCTTCTGCGCCTCTTGGGTGATCCTCCTTGTCCTCACCCGTTCCCTCTCCATCTTAAATTCCCTTTCCCGTCCCGGATTAGGCGGCGTCTCCATGGCTCTTTGATTCACCCCCGCTACAAATTTCGTCGCCGTCGGTTTCACTACCTCCGACCCAGGTACCACCATCCTCGTCTTATGTATCATCGCCGCCATTTTCGCCCCCGACCCAATCGTCGACATGAGCCCATCTTTCACCACATCAGGTTCATCTCTTCTTTGTCGATCTGTTTTGAACTCATTATAACGAGCACACTTTATCTATTAATTTGAAGCTTACAAGTATTATAGAGATCCTTTGCATGTCTAGATCCAGCAACTTCATGTCTATTATTGGAGTCAACTATGATAAATCTAAGGGTTTGATCTTTGAAAGCCAAAATCTGTACGGTGGGATTATGATTGTTATTTTTACTTATTTGATAAATAATGATAGTTTAAGAAATCTGCAGGTTTCTAGCCATTGCATGCCCTTGATTATAGCTGGTTATAATTGTATTAACAAGTGGATTGCATCTCATTTCTCTATTTGCCCAAGTGAGCCCTTGTCAGATCTCATAAAGCCAACTTTCATTAACCATTGGGTGTTTTTGTTGACCAGTAGTTACGACTCTCCTTTTAATTCATGCGAGCTCCAATCAGGCCCCATTGGTTCCAAGTATGTCAAAGTTCGAGAAAAGAAGATTTGTCGTTTAATCTTTGTATATAGAACTTGTATGATCAACATCTTTATTTTATATATTGTAATTTTAAAAATTGAATGTGAGAATCTTATTGTTGCAAAAACGGTATGTGAGTCCCATCAGGTATCCATACTCCCAACCATGATAATATGTGAATCCCAACAGGACTCCATATTCGTAGCTGTTATAGTATGTGAGTCCCAATAGGGCTCCATACTCATAACCATCTTAGTATGTGAGTCCCAACAGGGCCCCATACTCACAACCAACTTAGTATGTGAGTCCCAACAAGGCTCCATATTCACAAAGTTTCCTATATATGAGTCCCAACAGGACTCAATACTCTACCATCTAGTATCATCATCATTGACTCTTACACCTTCTAACAATGGATATTTGCTAAATTGTAACACGGATTCAAAACTGCAACCAACAATAAAGGCTAACTCTACCAGCCCTTGGCTAGCTCAAGACAAGTCTTATGATTAGTATTGGTTACTGGAATGTTAGGGGGGCAAAACGTCCTCTATTTTTGCAAGAAATAAACCACATAAGGCAAGCAAACAAACTAGACATTTTCACACTAGCGGAAACGAAATCTATGGAACCTCCCTCGGATGCTCAGATTCGGGGTGCTGGTTTCCATAAATCCCTCTGTATTAAATCAAATGGCTATAGTGGAGGCATATGGGTGTTAACTAGGAATAACAAAACTCTAGACAATGCATCAGTAATAGAACAAAATGATAGATATATTATGTTCAGGATTACCATCAATAATTATGAATTAGCCTTAATGTTTATTTATGCACCAGCAAGGGAGAATGAAAAATCTGAATTTTGGGAACAAATTATGGCACTATTCCAAACACATATGTTGCCGGTCATAATAATAGGAGATATGAACGACATTGAAAATGATACAGAAAAAATCGGGGGTAATTGTCCAACTCATGCTAGATTTCGCCGATTGAAATACGTTAAAGACGAGCTTAATCTTCACATCATTCCTTATATAGGATTCCCCTTTACATGGAGGAAAAATAACAATTCTAGTGCTAACACATACGAGAGACTAGATAGGGTTCTGGTCCACCAAAACATTGCAATTAAATTTAAAAATCTTAAAGTTCAACACCATCATTTCTCAAGTTCAGATCATTGTCCAATAACGATGCAAATAGGCAATCCAGTTGTGAGAAAAGGCTCACCTTTTCGATTTGAAATGGAATGGACTACCAATCCATACTATGAGAAAATGGTCAAGATAGTTTGGCAAAATAAATTATTTGGGTCCTTTGGTTATAAGCTTGTTCAAAAACAAAGATTACTTAAAAAAACACTAAAGAATGGTGCAAAAACCATTCGAATAACATCTTCAAACAACTTCTAAAGGTGGATAAAGATATTATGGATCTCCAAGTAAATCTTCCCTGGGGAATAATCACAACTTGTGATAAAGAAAAACTCGCAAGACTGGAAAATAAAAGAAAACAAATCCTAGATTATAACTACAAGTTCTGGAAACAAAGAGCCAAAATCAAACATTTGCAATCAACAGATCGAAACACAAAATACTATCAAATAACAGTTAAAATAAGAAACTTTAGGAAAACCACTTTCTCTTTTGAAACAAAAAATGGTGTTATATTATATGACCCTCACAAAATAGCTAAGCAAATCACAAATGAGATGGCGGAACGTTTTATCACAAACCAACAAAATGTAATCTCTCAAGACAAAATTAGAAATATATATTCACAAGTTACACAACAGGAAAACTCAAACCTAATCAAGCCTCCCACAAATACTGAAATAAAAAGCACACTTGAGAGTTTGGTTGAGGACAAGACACAGGGCCCAGATGGATTCCCCCCTGAATTCTACACTAAATATTGACATATAGTGGGACCTTCTCTGTGTAAGGCAATTAAAGCATTTTTTCACTCTGGAAATCTACTCTCGAAAATCAACCAAACATTTATTTCCCTAATCCCTAAAATAGATAACCCTGTGAATATTAATCACTATAGACCTATTAGTCTGTGTAACACAATATATAAGATAATCACAAAAATGCTAGCAAATAGACTTAAACCAATTCTCCCTAAAATCATTAGCCCTTTTCAAGGGGCTTTTGTTGAAGGAAGATCAATCCAAGATAATATGTTAATCGCTCATGAAGTTTTTCACAGTTTTCATAAGAAAAAAGGCAAAAAAAGTTGGATGAAGATCAATCCACAACCTTCTCGGTTATAGTAAATAATTGTCCGGGCAAGCAATTCAAACCAAGAAGAGGTATTAGACAAGGTGATCCCCTTGCACCCTACGTATTTTTTATTGTTATGGAAAACTTCGCAAGAGAACTACACGAAGAAGCCCTCCTGGAAGACCCCTTGATTGGAATCAAATTAACAAAAGATGGAACTCCGATTCCCTTCCTTACGTTTGCAGATGACACAATTATCTTCGCAAATGCTTCACATAAGAGTCTTCATACTATCCAAAATATGATAAATAACTTCTCAAATTTGTCTAGTCTATTGATAAACTATAACAAGAGCTCACTTCAGGTTTTTGCGAATGTTAATATGACTCTTGCAAGATCTATAGCTCAACAAATGCAAATTCCAATATCAAAAACGCTGGAAAAATACGTAGGTATTCCTCTTGTTAGTGGGAGAGTGAAAAATTGTCTTTGAATAGGCAATTGACAACCTTAAAAAACAATTATCAAAATGGAAAATATCCACACTTTCCCAGGCAGGGAGAGCTATTCTTATTCAAGCTAATCTCATCTCCAAAACAAACTATCTAATGCAAAATTTCTTATTAGCAAAAGCAATCCTCAACCGAATCGATCAAGTCAATAAACAATTCTTCTGGAATAAACTACAATCACAATGATATACCCCCTTGATTAGTTGGGAGAATATATGCAAACCAAAAAGTCAAAGGGGTCTTGGATTTAAAACTGCTGAAAAAATGAATATAAGCTTGTAAATGAAGTTACTTTGGAAATTATATACGGATCAAAATAACATTTGGTTTAGAGTTATAAAAGAAAAATGTCTCCAAACTGAAACAATAAGACAAAGGTCGAACCAAAACACTTCCTGAAAATTTGGAAGATTGTTGCAACTATGGGATCAGTTCCATCGTGGCCTCCTTTGGGTCATCGGAAATGGTGAATCTATCCATGTATGAGATGACCCTTGGATCCCCGATCAAGTTCTAATTGACCACCAGAATCACCATGACCCCAAAATGAAAGTAGCACAGCTAATTACTCGACAAAAACAATGAAATCTAACAATTTTAAATCAATTATTCCCACAACACATAATTAAAAAATATTAGAAATTCAAATTCCAGAATGGGATACTACGGATAAATTAATTTGGAAACCAAAAACCCCAATGGAAACTTCACATCTAAATCCATGATCAAAATAACTAGCCCTAGACAACAAGGTGAAACTGACTATAGCTGGATTTGGAAACTAAAAATACCACCTAGATTAAAGAATTTGGTTTGGAAGATAACAATCGATGGTTTATCAACAAAGGCTAGGCTAAACAGGTACATTAATAGAGTCCCATCTCAGTGTTGCCTTTGTGACTCTGAAGATGAGGATACTCATCATCTTTTCATGAAATGTCGAATTACTCAATCAGTAATCTTCATTTACGAACAAGTAACTGGTAAATCCTTCCTTAGCTTAAGAGGAAAGAATCTGTCGATAGAAGATATTATGATGATTAGACTCGAAAACTCACATTTTGAAGGTCTATATTTCATCTGGCAAACAATATGAGAAACTAGAAACGAAATCATTTTTAACAACAAAAACTTGGAGGCTACAACATGTATGGTTCAAAAGACTATATGCAATATTACAAATTGGAATATGACAAATGTAAATATGGAAAAAACCAAGTCCAAAACCAAAAGATTAAAAGCTAAATGGAACAAACCTCAAGGAGATATCCTCAAAATTAATGTAGATGGCTCGGTTAATTCCATTGGCGGGTGCCATGTGGGGGGAGTCATCAGAGACTTTGATGGTCAGGTTATTGATATTTTCCATCAGGAGACAAGACAAGGTTCAGTTCTCCAAACAGAGGCTTATGCAGTCTGGGTAGGAATGTAGCAAGCTTTCTCTAGAGGATTTCGAAAAGTCATCATGGAAGGGGACAACTTGGAAGTCATAAAGGCGATTAGAGAAGGTAGTAATATTAAGTGGGAAATTATGAGTCATGTGGAGAAGATCAACCTTCTCTCAGGCTCCTTTGATCATATTCAGTTCAGACATTGTTATAGAGAAGCAAATAAGGTAGCAGATTATATCGCTAAAAGTAGAGGAAATTGTAATTTGTCCACTCTCCCTTTTAATAGGGATCTTTGTAACATCATCCAATAGGACGATTAAGGAAGTGTCTTGCTTTCTTAGCAATGCCTTCCTAATGTTTGCCTACTGTAAAAAAAAAAACAAAGTGGTGGGAAAAAAATTACATCAATACTATAATACTAAAGGAGAAGTCGCTTACGCCATGTGGCGGCTTCTCCTTTAAAGTATGATTTTTTTATAAGATTTGTTAATTAGATATATTGATTTGTTAATTAGTAATTAATATTAATCATAAAATTATTTCCGTAGGATTTGTTTGTTAGGATTTTTGTTTTTTATATAGGATTTGTTTATTAGATATATTGATTTGTTAATTAGTAATTAGTAATTAATATGAATAATAAAATTAATTCCGTAGGATTTGTTTATTATCATTTTTTTTAAATAGGATTTGCTAATTAGATATATTGATTTGTTAATTAATTAGTAATTAGTAATTAATATTAATCATAAAATTAATTCTGTATGATTTGTTTGTGATTAAGTGATAAGAATTTGTTAGTTATTAATTGATAAGAATTAAACCCAAATTCACAAATATATGTCATATCCGTTAGGATTTGTTTAGATTTGTTAAATATCTACCGTATATCTCTTCTATATATATTGAGTTAATGATCCAATGGTATTTCGTATGAAAATCTTTTTTTTAACCAAGCTAGATTAAATTGCCCACAATGACAAATAATAAAGGCAAGACATCAATAGAGAAGAAGAATAAGAAGGTTATAAAAAGAGGTGCATTAAATATTTACTTTATGCGTTTGTGGGGATTTGTTTCGGTTTGATTGAAGTCAAAATAATGTTACAGTAATTTGATTTTTATTTGATAATTTGATTTGCCTTTTACTCCGCACAAACTACTACAATATCAAATAATATTTAATTGATTGAGGTACTCAATTTGCTTTTTTAACTCACGTTTTAGTTTGATTGCTTTTTTTTTTTACAGTAGGCAAAGATTAGGATAATAGCAGTATCCATGATCATCTAAAAAGATGATGTTCTGAAATTCGCAACTATAATCTAAAATAGAATTACAACTGAGGCTCGATTTAGCGATAAAATCGGCTGCACTATTCGCTTCTCTGTAGCAATGCTGGAATTTGATGAATTCAAAGTCCTTGCTTAGGGCTTGTATTTCTTCTACTATTTGTATAATCTCCCATGGTGTGTTGTTTATTCTGTTGATAGCATTGGTGATGATTGTAGAGTCGCTTTCAATAATCGTCTTCTATATTCCGAGATCTGCTGCTAATCTTATACCTGCAAGAACTGCAAAGCATTCCGTTTGAAGGACAGAGTCTATTTTACCATTACATTTGTGTATACTAATTATTTTCCCTTGATTATTTCTAATAATACAGCCAATTTGAGATTGGATCCCAGTTTTCACAGAGGCATCTACATTTATTTTAATGGTGTTTTTTGGAGGGTATTTCCAAGTTGTTTTCTGATGGGGTCTGGTGTATTTAGGTGTAATAGTATTATTTTGTTCTTTATTCCAACATAAGATTTTGTCTATTGTTAGGGTTAAAGTGTGTGTTCAGTGCCTTAGTATTGGTGATGTTTTCAGAGATATGACTGGTTGAGTTAGGAATCGTGAATGATTTGTTTAGCTTGTTGCTTAAGTTTTGGATAAGAAATCTGGTGGTCTGACAGTTAAAAAATAGATGATTTGCATCTTCTACTTCATTATTACAAAGAGAGCAGGTGCTAGGAACTCTATTTATATACCTATTTAAGCGTGAGGCAGTGGGTAAATATCTATTGTAGTTTTCCAAATGAAATTTTTAATGTTTGGGGCGATATTAAGTTTCCAAATCCAGTTCGCTGAGATGTTATTCGTATTTCTGGTATTAAAGAGAGAAGAAGTAGATTTGACAGTAAATTTACCGTTGTTATTGTAGATCCAGATAAGTTTATCTGGGATGTCAGTTTTTGGGATATAGATATTAGTAATCATCTGAGCAATGTGAGGGGGGAAGATGCTATAAATTTTGTCAATATCCCAAGTCTTGGAATTTGTAAATAACTCGCAAACTTTTAAGTTAGGGTTATGATCATTTCTGAAATTTTCGAGATATTGTGCATTTACCCAGATATCAGACCACACATTGATAGTTTTACCATTATCTACAAGCCAAAGCAAGCCTTTGGAAAAGAGATCTCTAAGGTTGAGAAGTCGCCCAAATTGCCATGAAGTTTTATTTTTTCCTCTTTCCATTAAAGTTTCCTTTGATAGATATTTTTCAGTGATTACCTTTGACCAAATATTATTAGGATTTGCTATTATTCTCCAAAGTAATTTCATCTGCATACCTATGTTGGTTTGTTCAGCTGTTTTGAATCCTAATCCACCATCCCTTTTAGGTGTACATAGACGTTCCCAGCTTATTAAGGGATGATAATTATCAGATTGGAGCTTGTTCCAGAAGAAGTTTTTGTTAACTTGATCAATTTTATCTAAAATGCCTTTAGGAAGAGAAAAGGATTGCATTAATTTGTTTTGGAATTAAGGTTTGCCTGAACGAGGACAGATCTACCTGCTTGGGATAGGGTATTTGCTTTCCATTTTGATAGTTGTTTTTTTAGGTTTGTGATTGCCTCATCAAATAGGCTATTGTTAACTCTACCACTTATAAGTGGGATTCCTAAATATTTTTCCATTGTTTTGGTAACAGGGATGTTTAATTGTTGGGCAAGGCTATGAGCTTTTTGAATTGGAATATTTTTGGAGACCTATAAGGAACTTTTGTTATAATTTATAGAAAGCCCTGATATCTTACAAAAGTTGTTTAACAGATTTTTGATTGTATGAAGACTTAATTCGTTGGCATTTCCAAATATAAGTGTATCATCTGCAAAGGAGAGAAAAGGTATATGATCACTATTATTTGTGAGTTTGATTCCAACTAGTGGTTTGTATTCCAATGATTCTTGTTGTATCATTCTGCCTAGTAGTTCCATAACTATAACAAAAATATATGGAGCAAGAGGGTCACCTTGTCGTATACCTCGAGAAGTTTGAAAAGTCTTACCAGGCAGGTTATTAACTAAAATTGAAAAGCTAGTTTTGGTAAGGCAGGTCATGACCCAGTTTATCCATTTGTGGTGAAAATCAAATCTGTTTAGTATGGTACGTATAAAATTCCACTTTATTTTGTCATAGGCCTTTTCCATATCAAGTTTTATTGCCATCCAACCATTTTTTCCTTTTTTGTTATGGAAGGAGTGAAAAACCTCATGAGCTATTAAGATGCTGTCTTGAATATTTCTACTTTGTACAAAGGCTCCTTGAAATGAGTTAATAATACGGGGTAAGATAGGTTTTAAACGATTGGCTAATATTTTAGAGATAATTTTATAAATAGTGTTGCAAAGACTTATCGGACGATAGTGGTTAATATTAGTAGGTTTATCAACTTTAGGAATAAGAGCTATAAATGTAGTGTTAACTTCGTTAAGAAGAATGCCTGAGTGAAAGAAAGATTTGATAGCTTTGCATAGTAGGCTTCCTACAATGTTCCAGTATTTTTTATAAAATTCAGGTGGGAAGCCATCAGGACCTGGGGATTTATCTTCTGTCATTGAGAAAAGAGTATCTTTAATTTCTTTATCTGTGATAGGTTGAGTTAGAGCTAAGTTTTCAGAATCAGTGATAGTATGATTTATTAAGTTTAGGAAATATGAGTTATTGTTTATTGGTTCAATGTTTGAAATAAGTCTTTCTGCTAGTTCGTTTGTACTTTCATCTCTAATTTGTTTCTCATCTTCGATAACTATACCATTTTTATTTGTAAAACTACGTGTGATGTTTTTTGAGTTTCTAATTTTTGTTATTGATTGGTAGTATTTTGTGTTTCTGTCTCCAAATTTAAAGAAGTTAGATTTAGACCTTTGTTTCCAAAAGGCATTGTTAAAATTCATGAGTATTTCACGTTTATTTAGTAATCTATATCTTTTATTGTTTATGTTATTATTAGATTTTCCAGTGATTTGTTGTGTTTGTAGTGATAATAAGAGTTGATCTTCTATTTCTTTTACTTGTCTAAAGTTGTTGTTTGGGTGTGATTTACACCATATTTTTGTGTTTTTCTTAATCAGTTTTTGTTTTTGTAGTAGTGTGAACATGAAAGATCCATGAAGCTTGTTCTGCCAAGTTGATTTAATTAGTTTGTTATAGTTGTCATTATTTGTCCAAGACATCTCAAATTTAAAAGGTGATCCCGCTCTAGTGATTTTGGTTCCTATTGAAATGGATATTAGTGAGTGATCGGAGCTCGTAAAGGGGTGGTTGTGAACCGTTAAGTTAGGGAATTGGTTTGAGATATCTGTGTGGATCATGACTCTATCTAATCTTTCATAGATGTTGTCAGTAGGAATTTGTCTTTTTCTCCAGGTAACTGAACTTCCAGTATAGGGAATAGTATGGATGTCTAGTTCTTCCTTAATTTGTTGGATACGAATAAATCTACAGTTTTGTGGATTTGTTCCACCAATTTTATCATTTATGGATTCTATTTCATTAAAGTCTCCCATTATTAGGGATGGAAAATTATATTGTCGGGTTACTTTAATTATCTCATTCAAGAAATTGTTTTTCTCTATTTGATTGGAAGGTGCATAAATAAAGTTAATAATAAATTTGAAGTTATTAATGTTGACTAAATACATTACATAGTTATTGGATATAATTAATTGTTGGGTTGAATCTGTGAAGTCGGAGGTTTTAAAGAGGATCCAAAGTCCACCTTTTGACCCAATAGAGGCAATGTGGTGGACTTTATTAAACCCAGATTTTTTGTATAGGTTTTCATTAGGTGGTTCTATTGTTTTTGTTTCTGCAAGTACTAGGATATCTAGATTATTTCTTTTTTGGATATAGGCTAATTCTTGCCACAGATTTGGTTTTGTCACACCTCTTATATTCCAGTAGGCTATGTTTGTCTTTTAATAATCCTTTTTTTGTGAACCCGCTTTTTAAGCATTTTTAATATGTAATTGTTTTTCAAAATTTTGAAACTATTTAAGTAGTTAGTAGTATTATTTGTTTTGTAAGTTGTTTCTTTTGACGATTTGAAAAGTTGTAATTTTATTGTGTATTTATTTTTAGTATTGAGGTTTTTAGAGAAGTTTATTTTATTTTTTGATATAAAAAGGTTATAAATATTTTCAGATTTAAATTTTGTATTATAGTTTCTTTTATATAGAGATTTTGTGTAGATTGATTTGTTTATTAATTTTCTAAATTTCTGGATTTCCTTTTTTCTTTTAATTTTGTGGGTATAGGAGTTAGAAGTGGGTTTTGTCTTAAAGTAAAGAATGTTTTTAATATCTGTAATTTGATATTTATGATAAATTTCGGTTTTATAATTATTTATTGAGATAAAATGCCCAATATTTACGTGTTTAAAGGTGTGATTTAAATGATAAGTAAGGATATTTATGAGGTCCCTACCTTTAAGGTATAAATGAATTTTGAATAGTTTGATGGTATGTAAGTAGTTATTAGTATTTATTTTATGAGTTGTTTCTTTTAATGATTTTGATAGTTGTAGCTTTATGTTGTAGTTATTATCGATATTTATGATATTGAAATATTTTGAAAATTTTATTGTCGTAATAGGTTTATGTTTTGGTACTAAGGTTTTATGAGTATTTGTGGATTTATTTTTTGTATTATAGATTGTAATGTATATTAATTTTATGTAGAATGATTTGTTTATTAAATATCTAAATTTTTTGATTTTCTTTTTTGTTATAAGTGTGTGGGTATAAGAATTTGAAGTGGTTGTTATCACAAAGGGCTTTTTGTTAAGATTTATTATTTTTTCTGTAATATGAATTATATGATATATTTCCTTTTTCCTTTTATTTCTAGAGGTAGTGTATCCAGTTTGTAGGATTTTAAAGGTGTGAACAAGAATATTTATAAAGTTCCTACCTTTGAGTTGTAAGTAAATATTGCTAGGAATATTAGTTTGAACAATAAATATTTTTAATTGAATTGTTAAATTGTAGTTATTATATTTATTTATAAAGTTACTGATTTTCCAAATTTCTGTTTTTGCTTTAAATTTATAGGTAAAAGGATCACAGTAGGGTGTTAACCCAATGGATTTGCTGTTAGGCACAGTTCCTTCTTGTGTAACACAGTACATTTTATAGATCTATAATTTAAAAGCAATATATAAAATAGGATAGGTAATCAGTAGGTAATTTGAAATATAGAGCAAAGGATTAAGCAAGAAACGAAGAAAGCCCTTAGTAGTGAAACATAAGCACACCCTAGTAGAGACATCCATATGAATAACAAAATTGTGGATGCTCTGTACATCAGCTATACAAGCAGAACTTAGACAGACAATCTGAGAGCAGTTAAGACATACACAGTTATAGAGTCTAAAGCATTTAAACTTATTACAATACCAAAGTTTAAGGGTAAGAAAGTTAACATTCAAAGAAACACCAGGGACCTTGTCAAAAGTTGTATCTGTCATAAAAGTTTAAGGGGAGGGCCTCTGTTTTTTGTTGATGTGATCGTAGGAGTCCACCTCATTATCTTCAGCCTTCTCTTTACCCTTATTGTTCTTTCTGTCATTGATGATATTGTGGTCATGGTCTTGAGGAGATATGTGGATGCCTGACATGTTCTTGACCATAGAAGCTGCTGAGTTCATGGATTGATAAGAGGAGAGGCTGTGTTCTGTGTTAATATGATTGCTGACATAAGGGTTTACTGCATCACACAGATTACTCAGCTCTCTTTCAGGAGCAATTGAGGATGAGCTATGGTTAGTGTTGGGATTAAAGATGGTATGTAACATGGTAGGGGAGATCTGAAAACTTGGGATAACAGTGTCACTAGCTAGCATGGAGGCATGAGCATTGTTTAAGGTGATCAAGTTATTGATCAATTCTTGTGAAAGGAAGGGATTGAAGAGTGTATTCGTGTTTCCCCCCAAGAGATTGGATAGTGGAAAATGTGTTTCCCATAGTCGACAAGATAGGTAAAACACCAAAATCATTTTGAGCAAGATGAGTTTCTGCATTAAGATTTCTGCCTATCATAGAAAATTCTCCAGCAATTGGGGTCACCATCATTTCATCAGAGCTATAGTTAGAGGTTTCAGTCTTAGCATTATCTTGAAGAAGATTAATGCCAGGCCTTTCTTGGATTCTAAGTTCAAAGCTCCTTGGTTTATAAGTGTTGCTAGGACATTCAGGGTAGAGGTGATCTTCTTTTCTACAACAACCACAACCTATGGAGAAGTCCTCATACCATATTTTCAAGCTAATTCTTTTCCCATCAAGCATCTTCCATTTGATGTAAGAAATTAAAATGTTTTCAAAGGAAACATGAACACACAGTCTTACAAACCTGAATCTGCTTTTGAAATATGCCTCCTTGTCCACCTTGATTAGTGTTCCCACACGGCATGTACTGATGATGTTTGCCAAGATTTCTGTGGTGTTGAGTTGAGGTGGCAGATTTGGGATACGAATCCATACCTCACCAGTGGTTGTGTCAGCTTGAGAAGGGTCGAAAGAGGGTGTCCAAGGATAGAGAGCCAGTAAAGCACCAGCCACATGGTAAGGTCTATTTCCCCAAACTTTTGCTCTGTCCTCATTAGTTCCAAATCTGAAAAGGAACCAGTCATATCCTATTGGATCAATGAACCATTGCCCTTTGAGGTATCTCCAATCTACACGCATCCTTCCAAGCAATTCTCTAAAATCCACCTCTTTGTTGACAAATCTTCCAACCAGGGCTGTACTTTGAAGTTTATTATGAACTTCACTGATGATGGGAATTTCAATATCATCTGTGTTAGCTTCATTTTCTGTAGTTGCTTCAGTTTGAAGATTTTGGCTCATGGTGTTTTGAGTGGGCTGGTTAGAAATATTAGGATTGATAGGGCTGACTAAGCAAGGAAAGCCAGGTGGGGATGGATTGAGATTCATTTGATTTCCATGGATGACAGCAGTAAGGTAGGAAAAGGCCATGAGAGTTTTGTTTTCTTGACAGGGGATATTGTCTTCTATGATTTCAAGCTTAAGACGGTTATGATGAATTAGTTTATAAAAGCAAAAGAGAACTGTAAAATAAAGATGGGTAAGCATTAGCTTCTGTTTAGTTAATCTATTGACAGATGGATTTTTAAAAATCACGTGGCATTCATATGAATGCTGGAGAAGAGTCAAAGTTATCTCAGTTTTAAAATTATCTCTTAATTAATAAGGTTAAAATTTATATTGTGATTTATCCACCTCTGATTATAGCCTATTAGGATTTTTTGATTGAATTTAAAAAAATGACAGTAAAGAAATTGTAGGGTAGCTGTAATCTGTTGAGATTTGGTTTTCAACATTTCAAGATTTGGAGTGTGAATGATATCATTATTTTTTGAGAATCTAAATTGTTTGGAGTACCAGATTTGGAATAAAAAGATTTTTAAATGCTGGATAAGAAAGTTTGATAGCAAGACACATTCTATGTACTGGTTTTGTGAAGGGTAGGATACTATTGAAGTACTTGTAGGATAGCTGTTAGGCTTATTCACCAGGAAAGCTATTAAGCCTATACATCCGCATTTTATGTATTTATTTTGACCTGTTATTTTAGTAGGTATTATCCTATAGCAGTTTGTAGCTAGCACATAGGAAAGAATAAGGCAAAACAGGCTAAATCTAAATATGTAAAACCAGGGGGTGATATTAAAATTAAAAATGAAATTGAGGTTAAAATTATAATCAAAGGAGATCTGAAAGAAGTGAGCATTTGAAGGATTTTTGAAGTATCTGTAAATGGTTAAAGTGCAATTTGTAATGAGTAACCAATTACATGGTGATTCTGTTTTATGAATCTGAATATGACTTCTGCAATTGATAACAGAGTTATCAAATTTTTCCCAACAAAAATTCCTTGGTTTCCTGATCTTAGGAAGGTTATAGATAGAGTACATATAAAACATATGACTCAGATTATACAAATTCCAGGCAAAGATTAAATGATTAAGGGAGAAATTTATGATTTCCATCAGACAGTAAATCTGATTATGATTGAATTGATACATATTTTTAAGAATTTTGAAGACATATTCATAAGATATATAAATGTTAAAGTTCAATTTAGTTTGAGATAGGAGTAGGCGAGGAAGGACTTGATGTGAATACTCAAAGATAAGAATAATTTTTGAGTTAGTGGTAGCTGTTAATCCATAAGATTTATAGAACCTTGTCCAATCATAGTCTGAGTATTTGAGAGTCATTTTATTCCAAAAAATTGTGGTGATGTGATTTTGGCTGTTAAGCCTCATTTTATTTCTACCATGATTACACTTAGTAAGTTGGATTAAAGGTGAGTTGAAGTTTAGCTTAATATTTAAGTCTTTGATGGCTGGTAAGCCCTGAGTGTAGCTGTTAAGCTTTGTGATCAAGACAAAATTTATATTCTGATGTTGGCTGTTAGGCCACAGCTGAGGATTGATGAGGTTGTAGTTTCTTTTGTATTGCCAAGTACTGGTTTCCTCCGAAGAGGAAAGGCAGTAAGAGCAAAGAAACACGTTTGCAGAAGAGAAGAAGCAGAAGGAGAAGCAGGTGGGGAGAGGAAGGGAGGGAGGAGAGAGAACAGAGCGTCCTGTGCTTTATCTGATCCAGTTTGATTGCTTTTTAATTGTGCGGATTTGTTTGTTAGGATTATATATATATAGGATTTGTTAATTAGATATATTGATTTGTTAATTAGTAATTGATATTAATTATAAAATTAATTCAATAGGATTTGTTTGTTATTAAGTGGTAAAATTTGTTAGTTATTAATTGATAAGAACTAAACCCAAATCCATAAAGATATGCCATATCTGTTAGGATTTGTTTCGATTTGCTAAATATCTATCGCATATCTCTTCTCTATATATTGAGTTAGTGATCCAATGGTATGTCGTATGAAAAGCTTTTTTTTCAGCTGAGCTAGATTAGATTGTCCACAATGATAAATAATAAAGGTAAGATGCCAATAGAGAAGAATAATAAGAAGGTTAAAAAAGGTATGTTAAATATTTAATTTATGTGTTTGTGCAGATTCATTTCGGTTTGATTGAAGTCAAACTACTATGAAATTATGTTACAATAATTCGATTTTTATTTCATAATTTATTTGCTTTTTAATCCGCAAAAACTATAATTAAATAATATTTAACAATTGGAAATGTGATTAATGTTTATCTATATGATCTTTTTGTTATTGAACATTATAATAATTCATCTTTTTTTTTTCAAGCGATGAAAACATCGATGGCAGCACCCGAAAATTTCATTACCTGTATGAGTTATTACCACAACAATTAAACACCACACGAATATGATAGAATATTATTGTTTGTGTATTAAGAATGTCAAGATCGCTATGCTACAATGATCCTGGAAAAGTTCATTCGATTGACATGATTTTGATAGATGAAAAGGTAATTGTGTTTAAATATTGATTAGTTTGTTTACAGTATAAATTTATTTGCACTCATAAACATTTTAATTTACAACTTATGTGCAGGGTTTGAAGATACAAGTGTCTGTTACAAAGAACTATTTAACCATAGTCGAGCACATGGAAGAAGGGTTTACATATTCCATCAAGGATTTTGGAGTCTACGAACATAACGTTAAAGTACGATACAATCCATTCACATATCGCATTTTACTATTCAATAATAATCCATATTTGAGTCCAAATATCTATTATAGTCGTATGGTTGGTATGTAATTTAATTATATATATATATATATATATATATATATATATATATATATATATATATATATTGATTCAGTTCTTCATATTTTCTATTATTAATAACATTTTTATTAGATGTCATTGGGGTGCTAAGGATGGTTGGACATACAATTTTGTCTCTAATTACAAAATTTCAAAGTTCTTTTTACCGTTAACTATATAATAATTAACAATGTTTAGATGTGAATAGTGGTACATAGAGTTTAGAGTTTATTTACAAATTTTTTTATAATAAGTAACAATGCTCTGGCGTGGTTCTCCAAGTAGCCTTAAAGAATTTTGGGGTGAACCCGTCGGGCCCCGGTGATTTGTCATCTCCAATACCCTATAGTGCAGCCTTAATTCCCCCTTAGTGACTTGCTTTATAAGAGCTTGATGTCTATCATTGCTGAGTATAGCTCTTCCTTCTCTCATTATTCTCTCATTGATATCTCCTATATAGGCTTCCTTGTGCATAGTAGACCCTTGTAGAACTGCTCAAACTGCAGGCCCGTAGCTTCTAGAGAGGTTGTTTCCATCCCATCATCTTTCATAATAGAACTAATGTGGTTTCTCCTCATATTCTTTTTTCATCAAGCCATGAAAGTAAGCATTGCACTTATCTCCTTTGAACACATGCCTAGCTTTAGCTAACTAGGAATTAAATCTGACTTCAATTTCCTTTAATCCCCTGGCCTTTTTCTTGGTTGTTTCTAATTCCTGTAAGAGAAAATCAGAATCATGATATTCTCTCAAAGCTACAAAAGCTCGTTCATAATCATACTCTACAAGTTTAGCTCGAGCTGCAATATTGGAGAAGTGAAGTTTGTTTATATTTTTGAGAGGTTGTTTCATATTATACATCTTTTTGCACAAAATATACTAATGGGTTCCCCATCATTGAAATACCAGTTCTGATCAACAACTTCTTGAAAACCTTCATATTCTGTCCATATATTAAAGAATTTGAAGGAGTTCACTTTCTTTGCCTACTGTTCATACACCTCCATAACCACTTGACAATGATCTGAGAAGACTTTTGGGATATGGAAGTTGGCTTTGCAGTAGAAGTTTATAGAGTCCCAACAATCATTAATCATCACTTTATCTATTTTAGTAGATTTTTTTTCCCTTGGAACTAGGTATGTTTCTGTCCTGAACACATAGCATCTTTCAAACCCATATGTGTATAAACATCCCAAAGATCTACAATCTCATAAGCGGTTACAGTTGACCTATTTCTCCTTTCACAAGATCTCATTATAGCATTGAAATCTCCCATTATCATCCATGGACCCTGCCTTCTGTAGTATTCTTGAAGTAAGTCATCCCAAAGAGCCCTTCTTTTGACTATGAAATATAGCTCGTAGACCTATGCCACCTCAAAAGCCTTTCCAGTCACTTGGCATTTTAGTTGCCCACAAATCATCTAATATGTAGAGCATTTATGTACAAAATCCACTCTATTAGGATCCCAAATAATCACAATTCAACCAGCATCACTGAATTCAAAATTATGCATATAGTTCCACTAATTAAAACTTGTTTGCATAATATCATCTGACTTTCCCTGATTCAATTTTGTTTCTAGAATACCCAAGAAGACAAGATTCTTTTCTCTTAAAAGCTCCCTCATAGCTTTATGTTTTGGGGCGTTGTTGAACCCCCTAATATTCCATGTTCCAACAATCATTTTTCCCTTTTAGCTAGGGTAAGTACTAGGCCCTTTCTCTTCTTGTTGGTTCCCATCTATACATTCTGCTGGTCAGGGCTTAAAAGCAAGAACCTCATCTGTTTCACTTTCTTCTGACTTTGTGCTTTTGTCTGTGTTTAGGCAAGCCACTGAAATATTCTTGTTTAGCCTGTAGCTCCTTCTTACCTTTGTGTGCACCACCTCATATTATCCATGTTTCATGATTACTTTTCCTTTATCCTTAGTAGCGCCCCTATCTTTTAAAACTAGCTCTTCTTTTCCTGTCTGGGGTGCCTTATCTTGCACTATGCATTCTGGTTCACAACTCTCCTTAGAGGAGTTAGAGCTATCTAATTCTGCAAGCACTATCCACTCGTTTCTGTCCTCAAAGAAGACCCTTTTCTTCTCCTTTTTCTCAAGTTCTTTCTTTCTTTCAATCTCTTGCAGCTCCTTGTCAAGGTTCTGTCTAGCATCTTTGTACAAGTTTTGAATTTCATTGGGGTCAGCAGCCTTTAGAGAAAGGGGGGGGGGGGAAGGGGGCTAGGAGGGGAAGTTCATTTCTTTTAGTAGGCAGTGTTGATTCTATTGATGGATGAGAAAAGGGAGGATTTTACTTTTGATCGGGTGGTTTGTGAAATGGATGAGGAGGGTCTGGAGTGGTCAAATGTGAGGGAAGAGCCAGATTTGGAAAAGTGGGGAGGGTTTGCAGGTTGTAGCCCAAAGGGAGGGTGAGGACCATCTTTAGAGGGAGTAGGAGGTGGGGGCACATTCTAACCAAGGGTAGAGGAAGATTTTGCAGGTGGTTGTGGAGGGGGGTTATGGTTGGTTGTTGGTGGAGGGGGAGGGTTAGCAGAAGTACTAGGAAGGGTTTTGTGGTTGTTGTTAGCAATCTGGTGGGAGGGGGTAGGGTACTAGAAAGGGAGTTGTTTGGGTTGGGCATAGAAGAAGGTCTATGTAGGGGGGGGGGTCTGTTCCTTGAGCCAGAGTGGTGCGCCTTTTCTTGAGCTGGCCCTCTAAGGGTGTCAACGACTACTCTCTTCCCTTTGTCTCTCTATGTAGCTCTGTTTGCTGGGCATCTTATGGTTTTATGTCCATAAGTCATACATTTGTTGTACCTTAGTGGCAAGTTTTCATAATCTATATAGCAGACATGGTCCAGAGCATCATCAAAGTGTATTTTGACCATCTTTTTCAACTCCTTAGAGCAATCCATCTCAACTAATACTTGAGCATACAACTGCTTCTCTATGGTTTTAGTGTAAGAGTCTGTCATCATAGGATCTCCAATCTTGGAGGCTATTATGTCAAGTATAATAGGTGTCTAGAACTCAGTAGGAAGCTGCTTGTGGATTTGAATCAATGTGGGAAGGGTTGAGAAAAGTGCTTTATCAAAGGTGAATCTCTCAAGGACCCTCTTTAGTAGTAAAGTGTAGCCCGAGCTTGTGTAGGGGCCATTAAGGAGCACAACATCTCTATCATCTTCCTTCCCAAATTTAAACATTAACCATCCTCCTTGAGCATTGAAATCATGCTTAGGCCAGTTTCTATGAGTCTCTCAATTTCTTGGAATCTAGGAAATCTCCCAACAACATAGCCAACTAGAGCAAAACCCCTTGCAACTTCTAGGGTGAGGTAGTCTTCCTTTTTTGCAAAAACAATATCTTTATCACCTGTGTTGTTATATGCCAATTTATATCCACAGGTTTTAGAGAATTTGGTAAAGGGGCTTCTCTTTTGTGACCAAGCCCCGTGCAGTTACTGACTTTGTGGAGCTTTAGTTTATTAGGGCATGGTAGAGGATTTATTGTAGGCTTCTGAGGAGGTAGGCTCATCTGATTGGGTAGTAATGGTCTCATATTGAGGTTGAGTTGGGGCAAGGTTCTTCTCAACCTGTTCTTATACCATAACAATAACTTTTGTAGCATTTTCCAGCTGGCTTCTATCAACAACAGACCCCTGGTTATTAGTAATACTCCTAGATATACATTGATCTGTAACCTGCTCAATGCTAGAAACCCTTTCTTCACTCAGAGCTGTATGATCTTGTGTACCCGAAGTGGAGGAGGTAATTGGGGTAACAGACACAATAGAAGCAGTAGAGATTGTAGCAGATTCAGGATGTATAATAGATGTATCAATGCTAGAGGACCCGGTCGGATCCAGGGGAAGGGATAGAGAGGTGCGTACCTGAGTAATATGGTTTAGATCATAATCAATTGAGATCGTAGGAGGTGCATCACATGGAGACACTTGGGTTTGAGCTTTGTCCTTCCCAGTTCAGAGGAGGAGGGTCAATCCAAATTTGAGTGTCAAGCTTAGATTGTATGGAATCTAGGCTTTAGAAGGCTGAAGATCCCAATTTCGAGGAGCGTTGAAGGATTCTGACCCCGGAGATGCGCCATTGATTGAATTCCAACACCTCTATAAGAAGTCAACCCTCAATCAACGGTCAGAGATTTTGAAAAATCCGACCGTTCAAGAGGGTAATGGCTCTCTTCTCGGCCTTTTCCACTCACTTTTTGCAGTGCGATTCCAAACCAGCGGCATGGCTAAGCTTCATAGTGGCCAGAGCTTCCCAGTACTTCCGGCAGTGACGGTGGGCGGTGGATCCACCACCAGGACCCGGCGACTTCTCCTTGATGAGCCTTCTTCTTTGGTAGTTCTTTGTGGGTTTCGCCAAAATGAAATTCAAAGGACATTAGTTGGAATGCACTAAAGCAATTATTGAATTAGAAATCAAGCAGGTGTGTTGGAAGGCAAAATTTGGTGATTTCATAAATGACTTCATCACATTAAATATATATTAAAATGTGGCAAATTTTGTTCATTAAAACATAAAATTGGACAATATAAAATTGGACTTTCTAAATTAAAATAAAATGTAAGTCCAATACATACTACAAAAGATGTGTGGCCTTTGATGGGCTCACACAAAAGGCGGAATACTTCCAGCACGAATGATATGGGAGTAATAAATAAAAAAAGGCAAAGCTGAAAAAATTCAGCAACTATTCTCTTCTACAGTTAATTAAAAAAACTGTACGGGAAAGAGAGTGGGGGAGTGGGTAGGCTAACTAACTGCTCCTATTACTCCCTATAAAAGACAAAAGAAATGAGGTTGTTGGGGTTCCTTTTTCTTCCCAACATCAGGAATACAGCAAACACATCTTCCCCCGGCTGGCTTCTTCCTTCCCCTGCTTCATCCTGAGCGGTTACCTGCAATCACACACAAACCAAACAAAAGAAAATCAGCAAAAGAGAAGAAGGACTCCATCAGTGCTGCTGTTGTTTGAAGCCCAAAACAGAGGGTATATCCCCACCTCTTTTCTTTGTCTTAATCTGCAGCTAGATGGAGGACAAGGAGAATTATACAAGCTCTCACCTAGGGGATGGCCTCATAGTAGGATGAAGGTTTTCACTTTCTCCTAGGGGTCGCCTCATAGTAGGTTGAGCGTAGCTCGTAGTCGGCTCGAGAGTTTCTACTCTCGCCACTACACCTGATCCCGGCGTGGATCGCCCTTCAAGGGACGAAGTGCTGCCAAAATTTCTGCTTGGGCCATGTTCAGACAGTTCACCAACATCCTAAAATCTTTGAAATTTCCCGCAAAGAGGACTTGACATGCTCTATTTTCTGATGAACAAAACAGAATAAAAAAACTCCACATATGGAATTGGACCTTTACCATATCTCTCTAATATGTGAACACACAATCAATGGGAAATCAAATTACCCCCAATCTCAACATATCAGGCAGCCCGTAACTCCGAATAAATTCAATACAAAGGATTGAGAGCAACTCATAATCAAGAAGAGTGTAAAGACTCGGGATTTTAAAATATTATTTTTTAAATTAAGAATTAATCTCGATTTAATATTGATTTAATTGGGGTTTGAATTATAAGATTTCGGAAAATTTTGAAAATCTCCGTCCTCGAGTAATAAATTTGATTTTTATTCTTCTAAAGCGAATTCCGGCATAATTTCGAATTTGATTTAAAAGCGGATTTTATTCCGTTAATTTTCAACCGAGACTTGAAAATATTTATCGACTTCATTATTATTAATTCGGATTTGAATTTTTGGGTGTAATTTTCGATTGAGTCGGGATAAGGTCGAGAGAGCGGGTTCCGAAATTTATTTTTCCGAACACTATTGTGGGACCACACTTGGGTCTTGTTCCGTCTTTTATTGAAGACAACACCCCCTCCCTTATATTTGAACTGCAATAGCAGTAGCAACCTGATCTTTCTCAATTTAGGTAAACCACAACCCCTCTCCTCTACTCCCTTACACTCAAATGCCTCTTCCATTTTAGCAAAGTGCCAAATAGCCCTGCCAAGGACCTACCTTCCCTTGATTACAGACTACCTCCCACGCCGATTAGTGTCTGAAGGCCAGCCCCTACCTTGTCCCAGTTCAGGCACGTGATCCCTATGAGACTCCTTTTGGAATCAAAACCATATCTCAACCTCCATCTCTCTGCTTCCCCTCCAAAGCACCACCTTCCCCTCCATCTTTCCTTCACTTTCATCCCCTGTTGTTTCGCCCAATAATCACACCACCAAAGGGTTTGTGTTGTTTCGAAAATCAGACCCCCACAGCCCCGTCATCGTCGTCGTCGCTCGTCACCCTTGGAGCCAAAGCCGAGTAGCACCCCAAGCTCCCTGTTTTCTGGGAACAAACCACCACCTCCATACCTTCCTTAAGCCAACACTCTTCCTCCTTCCTTCTCTGTTCACACCGCCAGCCAAGGCACCTAGAGCACCACCAACAACGCCGGGAACCACCGCCACCATCTCCATTCTTCCGAGCCCTGTTTCGCTTCAACAAGATCGGTAATGCTTCGTTTCACCTCACCTTTACTTCAAATACCATAAAGTTGGGCCTTTACTCACTCCTCTCCTTCCTAGGCCATTCCAGCGCTGATTCACCTCCGGCGGGCTCAATCCGATCTCCGGCGAGCCCAACGACGTTCTTCGAATACCTCGGTGAGTCTCACTTTTCTTCCTTTCCCTGGGTCGTGGTTGGGTTAGTGATGGTCAGGAAGGTGCGTCGGTGGTGGGAGTGGCCGGTCCGGGGGGAGAGAGAGAGAGAACCTGAGCTGCGAGAGCTCTGTCGGAGCGGAGGGAGCGAGTGGAACCGGAGTGAGGGAGGGAGGAGATGAACTGTGGGCCCCGCTTCCATCTCACCATCTGGGGCCCGCTTCTTTTAATTGTTTTGTTTGTTTGTTTAAATCCGAAAATCTGAAAGTGTGGAAGGGAATGGATTGGGTTCAGATTTGAGTATTGGGTTGGGCTTGTTGTTCGTGTTATCTGTGTGGGCTGGATCCTTTCTTTTGTTTTGTTATTATTGTTATGTCAATCGAAATGTGAGGGTATGGTGAAATGGTATTTATACATTACATGATTTACATTATCATTTTAATCTGATTTTTATAAAACAAATATAACTTCTGAAAATATTATATATTGTTTTAAAAGTAATATTATTTGGCGATGTATTATTATATAATGTTTTATAATGGGGCCTTAGAAGTGATTTATCAAATTTGGTTATAAATGTGATTTAGGCATTTTAAAATGATGTATTAGCTTTGACTTATTATATGATTTGCAAGGAAGATTTAATTTTGGTAAGTATTGTTTGGTAATTTATTTAAAGGGGTTTTCAATATTCCGGAAAATATTTCTTAAAGGTTTTGTTATTTTAAAACCGATATGCCAGAATAATAATAATAATAATAATAATAATAATAATAATAATAATAATAATAATAATAATAATAATAATAATAATAATATAACTTTGGGAATCGGGTTAAGGATTCTAATGCTTAATGTCGGAATTTGGCTAATTATGATTTAAAGGAATTGTTTGATTATTGCATTGACTTATTTTGAGACTTAAGGGTTTAGGAAAACTTGGGAATATGACTTATATATGAGATAATGATGCATGATTTCTAAATGGTCGATATACGGTATAATAATGAGTTGAAGTGATATCTGATGAGTTATGCTGATGTTATGCGACGAGATATTGATATGAGATGAGATTTGAGATAGCATACGACAAATGACGAGATGAGTTGAGATGATAATGATGAATTAATGTTAAGATATGCTATTCTAGGGTTATGTGAACTTATGTGTGATAATTAGGGGCGCCTTGTGTGACTTAGATGTAGACTTATGCACATCTTATATTATATGCTAGGTGATTTATGACACAATTGGATTGCTTGCTATTGCTGATTATTTCTTGGATTCCGCGCTTCTCCAGGTAAGTTCCTTTATGGGCTTACTCAGATTCGAAAGAGAATCCCTGCTTGTGATTATATGACATACTAGGTGTTGCATAAACATTAAAGCATGCCATGTAGTATCATGCTAGGATTGCACTTGTGAATGAGCATTCGGTTACTTTGTGTGTTTGAGAACAGAACGGCCATTATCTGTGAGTCCTAGAGTCTTTGCCAGGGTCATAGGGTAGCCCAGCTTCATCGGGTGCCCTGAGTCAATATTGTCGATATATGAGCATGATGATGAGATAGCCCAGCACCATCGGGCATGAGCATGATATATGATATGATGATGAGATATGATATGCTATAACATCGAACTGGCCAATCTCTGCACTAACGGGAAGGGGTGCAGAGGTAGGAGAGGGATATGCCACTTGGCATTCTTTGGGCGCCTTTACAGTTCTTTCTGCATATTATAACCTAGGAGCATGATAGTGTGATTTAATCTCCGTATTGCATCAAATCATCTTTATTATAGCGTATGTGTATACTTGCTTGCGGGACAGAGTGCGTTGGGGTCTCAGTCTCATCCCGCGCACACAACTTGTTTTTAGGTATGATTGCTCTTTGTTCCTATGGCGTGGGAATTCCCCCGAGCGATTGCAAAGAACCTGCCTAACTCCGCTAATTTGGTTACATAATTTCATAATATATGTTTTAATGATTTGGTTTTGACCCGGCCTCGCCGTGGCAAGTTGTACTTTACTTCCGCTTTCACCAGTTTCGAAAATGAACTTCCGCGATATAGTCTTAGGACAGCTTAAGGGTTCCTAGTGGCCCTTCGATTGTTTTGGGGTTCGAAATCCCCACTTTAAATACTGATCCTTTAAGGTTTGAAACCTCGACCCGTACTCGAATTGCAAGATCCGAACGAAGGTAACCAACCTTCGAAACGTAACCCGGGTATTTATATCCGGGCCGTTACAAAGAGTTTGTTGAATCCCAAACAAGCAGTTCCTCTCATATAATCCCAAATCAAACAAAATCGGTCTTGCAACCTCAAGTTACAAAATTTTGAGGCAAACAAAAAATTAACTAAAGTTAAACAAACCTAGGGAGTTTGGTCCATGGCTTTGACGATTGCGGTTGGTCCAAGAGTCCATGTTTAACTGTTGGCAGGCTAAATGCGCGAGTCGCAAACCCCAGGATGCAGTCGACGACTGTTGAAAAATTAGATACGCAGCGGAATTGTAGAAAACTATTTTCTAACATCTAATTCGGGATCTCATGCATGAATTGATATGAACAATATAGAAGGGAAAAGTCGTACCTTTCTTGTGCGGAACCTTGATTCAAAATTACCTTTGGAGAATAGAGCATCAAACGCGACTCCTCTACTTGGTCCACACTAGCACGGAATTGGATCTCCTTGTCTCCGTTTGCTAGAACGAACGATCGAAGGATTGCAACTCACACCTAACACTTTAGGGATGCTATTGGTTTTTGGTAGGAGAAGAAAAGATGCCCAATTTCCAAAAACTAGGTTAAGACTTATTCCGAATAAGTCTCCTCATATAGTGCACAAATTAGGTCAAACTTATTCACAATAAGTTACCTATTTATTTTTTATCTTCTATCTATAATATCTTTCTATAAAGATATTATATTAACAATAATAACTTATTATTATCATTAATCAATTATCCAATTCCTAATACTCTTTTGTGTGTGACCTTATAGGACCCGAATAAAATAGCAATAGATTAAATCCAATTTAATCCATAAATTATAGTTGGCTTCTAGCAAAACACTATAATTACCTAGATTATTCAGATTATAAATCTTCATTTTAATCATATTATATCATTAGTATTTTACACATCAATTAAAGGACACATATTACTTTAATCTCCCACTTGTCCTTAAGTGGATGTGCAATTTCAATTCCTTTGTCTCTTAATGTTCAATTTGATGATATGATAGCATCTCATATTATCCATATCAATTCAAATTAATTTTCGATCCCGAGCTTGAGCTGTCAAATAAACAAATGATTAGTTATTAATCCATTTGAGCATGGCCATCCATTTTACAACTCTTACTCTTCGAGTGGCCATAACACTATTCCTACTCAGATATCCACATATCCAGAATAGGAGTGTAAAGGCCGAGATTTTTAAATATTATTTTTATAATTATAGATTCTATTCCAATTTAAAATTTATTTAATTTTTAAGACTCCGAAAACATTTCAAAAATTTCCGTCCTCGAGCAAACAATTTATTTTATTCTTTTGAGACGAATTCCGGCATGAACCTGTTATTCGATTTGAAAACGAATCTATTCCGCCTTATTATTCCAAGGCTTGAAAATATTTTCGGGTTTCGTTATTTAGTTCGAATTCGGATGATTATTTTAAATTTTATCTTAATCGCGTCAGGATAAGATCAGAAAGCGGGTTTGAGGAATTATTTTCGGGTATTTAATTTGACTTTTTCCACAATTAATACCCTTCAAATCTAAGCCACCCTAACCCCCCTACTCTTAGCTGAGCTATACCCCCTTTCCTCATAAGTCAACCTCTACACCCTCCTCCCACTCACCACCATCCTACTGCACACAACCCCCATACTCCTCCCTCCACCTTTCTATTTCTCCATTTTAGGCCCTCCCTGCCTTCCCCACTCCTCATTGCGTTCCACTTCCCTTTCATTTCAAACAAGCAACTCCCCCTCCTCATTTGGTCTTCAAACGATCACACATACAACCCCTTTACTTTCGAATCCTTCACCCCTTCCTTGCTTAGCCGATAGCCAATGTCACTAACCCCTTGTTCCCCTGTTCGCCTTTGGAAACTGTCGAGCCAATCACAGCAGCACCAGCTTCTTTCTTCTTCCTCTCCGAGTAACAGCGGTAGCTTCCCGACGACCAAGACAAGCTTGAGCCGTTCGACCGAGCTCACTGGATCGAGATTCGGGGAAGGCAACAAGAGTGAGTGGGTTTCAAGCGGGAGAGCGGTAAGCGTGGGAATTGAGAGCGCGAGGGTGGCAAGGGAGAGAGGGATGCCGAGAGAAAGGGTGGCAAGCTGGAGGCGGGGCAGGGCGTCGGCGAGTAGGAAGGCCGAGGTTGAAGACGATTTGGGATGGCGTGTGGGTCCCCTCCACTTTCTTTTTTTTTTCTTCTTTTTCTTTCCTTTCTTTTACTCCCTCTGATTTGCCAGAATGGAAAACAAAGGGCATGGGCCCCATTTCTTCTTCTATACTCCGTATCTATTTTTTTTAAGTAGACTTTCGGATTTAGAAAGAGAAGATAGAAGAGGGCTAGTGGGCTGGGCTGAATTCATTTGAATAGTTTTGGGCCAGATCCGGGTTTGGGTTGGATATGGGTATTGGGCCTTTTGTTTTCAAATTTGGGTAAAATAATTAGGGTTATTTTAGTTGTTTATTTGACTATTGATTATTTAATTCATTTGTTTAATCATTATTATTACTTATTTTGAATTGTTTAATTATTATTTACTTATTTCTGATTTAATTAGTTATTTAATTGATTATTATTCAAATATTTATACATTGGCTATCTTCTTATGTGCTAAAGTATTTAAGTGCGTGTGTGATTATTTGGTTAATATATATTATTACTTGAAATGTTTCTAAAAAAAATTTATTTAAATAATTATTTTGAAATAAGAAATATGCCGAGATTATTTTGATAGTAGGAATTTGCAAGTGGTAAAAGGTTTAATGTTTTATAAATGGAATTTGCTAAGTGTGATTTTGAAAGAATTATTTGACTATTAAATTGACTTCATGGGAAATTAGGGAATTTAAGGGCTTTTGAGAAACCTTGAATTGATTTACTTGAGTTGACTTGGTGAATTGAATTATGACTCGTACTTGTGAAATTATATGAGTTATGTCCTGAATATATGTGAATTGAAGTATGATTTGACATGATAGAATCTTGAATTAAATTATGGGAATTAAATTATGGCAATATACTTATACATGTTCATTAATAATTGCTAGGTGATCTGTGACCTGCTTATCCTCTTGCTGATCAGCTACTCCAAGCTACTCCAGGTAAGTCCTCCGGGGCTTACTCAACTTAGAACCTTATGCCTGATGTGTCATATAATGTGTAGGTGTTGCATCCTGCATATTCATGTAGTATCATGCTTAGGTTGCACAAATTAACCGAGCGGATTTATTCTCTTTGCGTATGGTAGAACGGCTGTTAAATTATGAGTCCTAGAGTCATTCGCTAGGGTCATAGGACAGTCCAGTCCCATTGAGCTTTGTGCTCATCGAGTCAGACTTTATGTTATGGTATTGAACGCGGCCGGTTCCCACACTAACGAGCATGGGTGCGGGAGTAGAAAACGCAGTCGGTTCCTGCACTAACGAGCATGGGTGCGGGAGTATGAGAGGGACATGCCACTTGGCATTCTATGCGAAATCCCATTTAATCGCTTTCTATATATATATATATAAATAAACTGTTAGCATGCTCGTGTGTTTAATATTTCCGCACTGCATTAGAGCATCCTTTATTTAGGTATAGGCATATTATATGTCCTCAGCGAGGTCTTCAGGGCCCGCATGAGTGGCTCGACCTTGACTCGTGGTGTAGTTTTAGGTATTTGATCCTTGCTTGTTCTGTGCTTCCATGACGAGGGTTTCTTATGGGACGTTCAGCTAACCAAGAGGCTGACTTACCACCCGACTCAACACTGTAGAGGTTTTATACTAGTTTATATTGGTTTTGACCCGGCTCCGCCGAGGCAAATTGTATCGTCAATTTCCTTTCTTTATGTTTTGAACTATAAATGGTTTTGAGAGACTTAGTCAAGTAGGACAAGTTATAGTCCCCAATGGACCTCTCGCGAATTTAGGATATGAAATCCCTTCTTTTAGCACTAACACTTTGTTTTGAGACTCAACCCGTACTCGAATTGCAAGATCCGAACGAAGGTATCCCATCCTTCGAAACGTAACCCGAATATTTATATTTGGGCCATTACAAGGAGGACTTCTCCAATCTTGTGTGACTATAACTCCCACTTAAATTTTAGCAATCCCAATCACTGCCTTTATGACTGCCTTTACGGATCAGCGGTTGACAGTGTCAAAGGCTACCAATCATCAAATGAGAGTGATATCACACTCATGTATGAGGAATCTACTAAGAATATGTTAACCTTAAATTCTTCAACTTATTTGAAAAATCTTAAGGCTACCAATCATCAAATGAGAGTGATATAACACTCATGTATGAGGAATCTACTAAGAATATGTTAACCTTAAATTCTTCAACTTATTTGAAAAATCTTAAGGCATGTCTGCCCAACAAGTGTCCACTATACTTGTCCATGCAATTGATTAGACATCTCCATGTCCCTATAGCTCATGAAACATGGCGCTATCACTCAACTTGCATAATAGCCTATATTAAATCATTTATGTCCCGGTTAATGATTCAGGCTACGACAAAATATAATTCATAATATCAGTTCACTTAATAGGGTTTTAACCACCACGACTTTCACAGCGATCCTATTTGATAATTATAAATTATTAGGACATTTTATTCAATTCTAAACCACAATCGAATAATAATGAAATTTTATTTCAAACAAACATGATGCAAATATGTTTCAACAATCTTGATCAATATCTAAGATCTCAAAACATCAAAACTCAAAGTCATTCATCAATGGACTTGAGTTCATTGGCCCTAGTTTGACTATCATGCTTGGGCCTAGGGAGGGGTTTAGCCAACGGATTTGCAATGTTGATTGCAAATAAGGCATATCTTGTCTAGGTAAAATTATCCATGTGTATCTTGCACGACTTCATATCATCTTACTAGACCTAGTCTCATATGATATGATACTTTTGGGTACCTGTCTGGATTTAGGGATTAGAGCTAGGTTCTTTGGAATAAGTAATGACACCAAGCTCATCAATGATCATCCTTATCCAGACAACTTCCTTAGCAACATCTAATGTTGCAATGTACTCAATCTTTATTATAGGATCAACTACTGTGTCATGCTTTGAGCTCATCTAGCTCACAGCTCCCCCAACAAGAACAAAGACATATTCGGATTGAGATCGGAAGCCATCTCTGTTTGTTTGGAAGCTCACATTAGTATATGCTTCAACGATTAACTCATCATGTCCTCCATACACCAAAAACTCATCCTTAATCCTTCTTAAGTACTTGAGGATGTTCTTAGTTGCACTCTAGTGTTCTTCACCCGGACTCGATTGGTATCTGCTACACGCACTTAAGGCGAATGCAACATCTAGGTGAATACACATTATGACATACATAATGGATCCTATTGCTGATGCATAACGGATCCGACTCATTCTATCCAGCTCAGCAGGTGTTATTGGACATTGCTTCTTGCTTAGATATAGGCCATGTTACATGGGAAAAAATCCCTTTTTGGAATCTTTCATGTTGAACCTATCCAGAACCTTATCTATATAAGTTCCCTGACTTAGTGCAATGAGTCTCTTGGATCTATCTCTATAGATCTTGATGCCTAAAATGTACTCGGCCTCTCCAAGGTCTTTCATTGAGAAATGCTTCTTGAGCCAATCTTTTACAAACTCAAGTATTTGAAAGTCATTCCTAATGAGTAGTATGTCATCCACATACAAAACCAAGAAACCAACTTTGCTCCCACTAATCTTTTTGTAAATACAAAGGTCTTCTTCACATTTGATGAATTCAAACTATTTGATCACTTCATCAAATCGAATGTTCCAACTCCATGATGCTTGCTTAAGTCCATAAATGGACTTCTTAAGCTTGCATACCTTCCTAGGATTCTGTGGATCTTCAAAACCCTTCAGGTTGTGTCATGTACACATCCTGTTCTATGTATTCGTTTAGAACGTGGTCTTGACATCCATTTACCAGATCTCATCATCATAAATGAGCTGCAATTGCTAGGAGTATCCAAATAGGTCTATTCACAACGACTGGAGAGAACATTTCATCATAGTCAATACCATGAATCTGTTTAAATCTCTTTACTACCAGTCTTGCTTTGAATAGATTTACCTTTTCATTCTTGTCTATTTTGAGTTTGTAAACCCATTTGCACCCACTGGGCACTATCCCATCGGGTGGATCTATCAAGTCTCATACTTGATTTTCAAACATAGAATCCATTTTGGACACCATGACACCATGCCATTTTTCGGAGTCTGGACCCATCATAGCTTGCTTATATGTAGTAGGCTCGTTGATTTCTAACACCAGAATGTCTAGATATGTAGTCAAAATGAAATCAACAAATCTATTTGGCAACGATCTTTGCCTATCCAGTATATGATTTTAAGTTCTTTCTTCTTGTGGAATTAAGTCCTCAAAATACATAGTGTTGGACATGGAGTGATCCGTGTCATCTTGTTTCTTGGTTTGTTGCTTCTCTCGAACTTCTTCGAGATCAACATTTCTCCCACTTGACTTTTTGGAAACAAACTCTTTTTCTATAAAGACATTATCCCTAGCAACAAACACTTTGTGCTCAGTGGGATTGTAGAAGTAGTACCCTTTAGTTTCCTTATAGATACCCTACAAAGAAGCATTTATCTGATTTGGTTGCGAGCTTATATGCTAGTAAACGTTTTACATATGCTTCGCATCCCCAAACCTTGAGAAAAGACAAACTTGGAACTCTTCCACTCCATAACTCATATCGTGTCTTTTCTATAGCCTTAGATGGAGTCCTGTTTAGTTTGAACATCGCGGTTGTGAGAGTATACCCCGGAAAGATATGGAGGATTAGCAAAACTCATCATTGATTAGACCATGTCCAACAAGGTCATATTTCTCCTTTGAGAGACACTGTTAATTTGTGGTGTTCTGGGTGGAGTTAGTCGTGAGACAATCCCACAACTCTTAAAATGATGATCAAACTCTTGACTCAAATATTTATCACCACGATCGGATTGTAGTGTCTTAATTTTCTTGCCAAGCTGGTTTTCAACTTCATTCTGAAACTCATTGAACTTTTCAAAAGGATTCAGGTTTATGCTAATTCATTTAGTAAATACAATTGTATCTACTTAAATCATCAGTAAAAGTTATGAAGTATTTGTACCCACCTCTAGCCTTTGTGCTCATAGGCCCAGTTACATCTATATGTATTAGTAAAAAGTAACCTTGTCATTTTTCTTATTAGACATAACTCATATGCGTCAAATGATTCACAATCATTTGATATCAAAAGTCCATCTTTATTGAATTTTCCATGCAATTTAAGTCTAAGTGACACAACTGACAATGTCATAGATAGGTATTTTCACCTGCATCTGATTTTTGCTTTTTGGTACTTATGTTGTAAATATCCGATGTTTGATAGAGTCATTACTCGTCACAACACTAGCTTTTGTACCAGAAGAACTCACAGTTCTATCCCTTTTATCTTTCAAATACTTTGGGGCAGTTTCTCTTCCAGTGACCATTGGTATGGCAGTAGAAACAATCATGGTCAGCAGTTACTTTAGCTTTCTCAGAAGAGTTCTTGGGTTCGATAACTAGTTTACCCTTCCCTTTGCGTTCTTCTATTGTCCAGATGCCCCTTTCTTGAACCCTTTTCCCTTTTGGACCATTAAGAACTCCTTATTGACCAAAGTTAGATTTTGCTCAACGTCTTAAGCATCCCATGCAACTCTTCAAGCGTTTTTACATCTCCGTTCATATTGAAGTTTAGCTTGAACTGAGTAAATCCATCATGTAGAGAATGAAGTATGATGTCTGTAGCTAACTCTTGGCTATATGACTGGCCAAGTCTCTCCATATTTTCAAAATGACCAATCATTTCAAAGACGTGAGGACCAACTGGCTTGCCTTTCTCAAGTTTGCAATCGAGTATTGTCTTATGAGTCTCATACCTCTCCATCATTGCTTGTTCCTGAAACATGACTTTCAAGGTGCGAATGATGGTGCGAGCATCCATCTTTTCAAACCTCTTTTGAAGGCTCGACTCCATGGAAGTCAGCATAAGACATGTGACAATCACTGATTTTTCTCTAATATGTCTTTCTTGATCCTTCTCAGCTTGAATAGAGGCAGTAGTCAATTTTAGGATAGGGGTGTCAAGTAAACTCTCTTTTCCTTCAGACCTGAGAACAATTTTCAGATTTTTTTCCCAATCGAGGAAATTATTTTCGTTCAACTTATTCTTCTCAAGAATTGAACGCAAATTGATGTTTGTTGGGTTATCGTTTCTATTCATGATATCTACAACATAGAACATGCAAAATATGAATCATGTTTGTCATGCAAAAGCTTAAAATTTAAACATGCTTTAAATGTAAAAGCTAATGCCATTTTATCCTAAAAATAAATTTCCCTTTGAATAAAATGATTCCAAGTTCCTATTACAGATAAGACATTAGCGTGCTTTGACACTACCCTAACTCTTATGTGACAAGGTAAGTAACTTTTACTAGTTATAACATTTATAACTCTTGGTTGATAGATCACATCTTATGTAAATCTATCTCATGCCTCAAAATCCAAAACTTTGTCTTTTGGTCTTTTGTTGAGTAGAGCCAATTCAAGGCTATAAATCCCTTATATATATAGATTTACCCGTACTATCCCAAGGTCAAAGCATGGACACCTTGCTTTGGCAAAACCTATCCATCAAATTCCAAGGGCCTAATAGGTTATAAATTGGAAAGGCATACTCTCAATTTTCTTTTAAGGGAACTAGGTTTGTCATGCAAGTCTAATTATCAAGTGAACAAACAACATAATCAAACATGCAAGCATAAACCAAGCACATGCACGAAAATAAATTGTGATCCTAGTATGGCCCCTAATGGAAAGAAACCTAAAAAGATAAATCTTCAAGGTTCTTCTTGCTCCTTAAATCTTCATCCTTGATTCTCCTTTTGGATCTCCATCCTAGAATCGCCTTTAGGATCTCCATCCTTGATTCTTGTAGCATCTTCTTTTGTACAATGTATAAATAAATTTACTTTCGAAAATTAAATTACAAAAATACATAACGATACGCAGATTGTATTTTCTATGCTACTTGGGCCATACTAGTCACCACATGCAATAATATCAAATATTAATCACAATTAATATAACATCAAAATATTAATCAAATTAATATAAACAAGAAATAGAATATTAATCATATTAATAAACTAGTTAACTCAAATCAATTAAATTATCTAATAAACTAACTAATTTAATATTCTTGATATTTAATTCAAAATTAGCAATCATGTATATGGAATTAATTTATGGTAACTATTACCTTGTATAATTGGATAGAATATTTTATTAGGGATAAGATATCTATCATATCTAATTAAGACAATTTAGGATCTTACAATAAAACCTTAATATACCTTTTATAACCCTTATTGCCGCCCATCCACTCCCACTCAAATTTTGTAACTATTACAAAATCTTTGACAATTGTATGATTAAGATGGTAGGTTTTGATAAAACTTAAACTTTTGACAAATTAATATATGAATCAAATTGACACAAAATCTATCAACTTTATGCATCAAAATTATGAAATTCCGAATTTCTTAGATTCAAATCAATTTATACTCTTATGAAATCAAATATTTCATGATTTATGCAAGAAATCATATCTCTTGTATAAATTATACAAATCGATTGAAGGTACTTAACATCATTTTAAAAAAAAAAACTTTTTTTAAAATCAAAATACCAAGTGAATGCCGTTTCAAAATTTTGAAAGGAAAAATTATGATGCAGGTTCCATTGCACAATTTCAATCGCGGATTATGTTCCACTGTAATCCGAGTGATTAAGTCAAACATGTCAAATTTCAATCAACTAATTGATCGTGAGACCAAACTGCGGTTTTAGGTTGGAATTTTAATTCCGTTTCACCTATTAAATTTTATATATCCAATCAATCAAAATCATAATTTCAATCATACAAATTATTCCATATATTAAATATATTGCTAAATTAAATCAAAACTAACAAGAAAATTAATTAATCATATCAATTTATGAAAGAGGCTCTGATAGAACGGTTGAAAAATTAGATACACGGTGGAATTGTAGAAAACTATTTTCTAACATCTAATTCGGGATCTCATGCATGAATTGATATGAACAATATAGAAGGGAAAACTCGTACCTTTCTTGTGCGAAACATTGATTCGAAATCACCTTTGGAGAATAGAGTCTCAAACGCGACTCCTCTACTTGGTCCACATGAGCACATAATTGGATCTCCTTGTCTCCATTTGCTAGAACGAACGATCGAAGGATTGGAACTCACATCTAACACTTTAGGGATGCTATTGGTTTTTGGTAGGAGAAGAAAAGTTGTCCAATTTCCAAAAACTAGGTTAAGACTTATTCTCAATAAGTCTCCTTATATAGTGCACAAATTAGGTCAAATTTATTCATAATAAGTTACCTATTTATTTGTTATCTTCTCTCTATAATATCTTTCTATAAAGATATTATATTAACAATAATAACTTATTATTATCATTAATCAATTATCCAATTCTTAATACTCTTTTGTGTGTGACCTTATAGGACCCGAATAAAATAGCAATAGATTAAATCCAATTTAATCCATAAATTATAGTTGGCTTCTAGTAAAAACACTATAATTACCTAGATTATTTGGATTATAAATCTCCATTTTAATCCTATTATATCATTACTATTTTACACTTATATCATTACTATTTTACACATCAATTAAAGGACACGTATTCCTTCAACGACACGACAGTTGCAAGCTAACAATCTCATCATCTACCTTGACCGAAGCACACCAAACTCAAGTCTAACCAAAATCAAATCATATGTGTCCCAAATTTGAATGTTAGAGCAAATTCAAAACGGGAGGAGAAAAGAGCTAATTCGACAAACAAGATGGAAAGCTCTAAATTGGGCAAAAGTTGAAATTGGCTAGGTTTTCAAAACAAACCTTGATTGCCCTTGCCATGGCTATCCTCGACTCCTTCCCAGTGCTCTCGGCTACCTTCGTCTCCTCTAGGTGGTGGTGGACGCACCTGATCTAAGCTCACCAGCCCCGAGCGTTCATGATTGAAGCTCATCTGTGCTTGGCTTCCCCTGATCGGGTTGAACTTCAGCTCTCACCACCAAAATCGCCCACTAAAATCTCTCTAGGTCATGAATTTGGGGAGTGTTTACCTTTGAATCGGGTCGAAGTCCTCTTAATTTCAGCCATGGAGGTCCTTTAGCTCGAGCTATGGCGGTGTGCTACTGATTAAAAAAAAGAAAAGAAGAGGAAAGTGAATGTGAATGACAGTTGTCGAGTAAAAGGGACAACACAGAGACAAAAATGGGGTTGGAAATCAAATGGGCTTAAAACAAAAAAATAATAACAAATGATGGGCCATGGCCCACTTTGGCAAATGTGAATTCGGTTCACTTCAAAACCGAAGCCGAAAGCTATGTTTAAAATGGGCATGTATATTGTGTACGTATATATGTTTAGCACATGGTGGATAGAAAATTTCCCACTTGCTTTATTTATGCAATTAATCATGGCATATAAATCATATATATACATTCATGCAAATCCAAAATAAAATTTGCTTATAAAAAAAACTACGTATAGACTTGATACTTTTTTATGAGTTATGTAGAAAATTCGGTTAAAATTTAACATACACCGAATTCAGTCACCCTTTTCAAATTAAATCAAATTTGTCCTTTTGAATGAACTACGGGTGATTTGATCCCTTTCAAAAGGGTACGTAGGAAGCTCGATATAAAGTCAAGGCTCATCGAGTTCAATCGCCAAAACCAAAAAGAATTAAATTTGTTCCAAAAAGAACTACATATGATTTGATTCCGCCTTGTCGGATATGTAGAAAACCCGATGTAAAGCCAAAGCTCGTCGGGTTCAATCATCAAATCACAAAATCAAATTGCTTCTTTAAAAAGAACTACGTAAAGACTTGATACTCTTTTATGAGTTACGTAGGAAATTTGATATTAAAATTCAATATATATCGGATTCAGTCGTCTGCCTCAAATTAAATCAAATTTGTTCTTCTTTTAGAACTACGTAAAGACTTGACGCCTCATATCGGCTACGTAGGTAACTCGATATTAATTATTAAATCCTAAAAATATATCGAGTACAGTCGTCAACCTTAAATTCACTTTTAAATTAATATGAGATTAAATCCCATCAAATTAAATCATTTCATATTTAGAACTACGGGTGATTTGATTCTCTTCTAAGAGAAACATAGGACACTCGATACAAAGCCAAGGCTCGTCGAGTTCAATCACCAAAAACAAATTCAAATTGTCCATTCCGGCTCGATACAAAGCTTCTGCTCGTCAAGTTCAAGCATCATCCTCAAATGATCTCACGATCAAAACCCAAATACAAAACTTCTCTTTGTTCCGAACTATGATGACTTGATTCCACCAAACAAGTGGATACGTAGAAAACTCGGTGTAAATCAAATTCTCAACAAGTCTAGTCACATCCAAACTTTCCATCAAATCTTCTCAAATTCATTTTTTGACTCTAAGTCGTCCCAAATATCAAATTTTCCAACAAAGTCAAAGTGTCCATTCTAACTCGATTCAAAGCTGCTCGTCGAGTTCGGTCACAAAAAAAAAATCAAAATCAAATTCCTATCAAATCCAAAGTGTCTCCTCCGACTCGATACAAAGCTTCACTCGTCGAGTTCGGTCACGACCAAAACTTTAAAAAACCAAATACCGAATTCAAATTTCCTTTTGTCAAGAACTACGTGTGATATGATCCCTTCCAAAAGGGTATGTAGGAAACTCACAAACGAGTTCAATCACAACTCTCAAATTGACCTTCGACTATATGTATTTTTGTCACATCTCATACTCCGTCTATAATATAATCCATCTAATTTGTTTTTGTTACAAATAAATAAAATCTTAATTTTTCTTATATGATTTATTTATAAATTCATAGTTTTATTATAGATGATTATATTTTTTATCACGCACATTTTGATATTTAAAAAAAATCGGATATAATAGTAATATTTCACATTAAAATAATAATCAAAATCGAATATTCAATTCTATGCAAAGAAATCTATTGATATTTCACATCAAAATTGAATCTTATCTTATTTCTATGCCAACAAGTGTATAGTGACAATTCATATCAAATCAAATCTTATATCTTGACCACTTTTGTAAATGTTAAATATAATTTTCACATATTAAATTTCTCCTTGCTTTTTTTATAAATGCAAGTCCTCATTCCATCTCCAAATCATAAATCTGAAATACACTTCAAACACATTAAAATTTATCCCTCTATACTTTGCTTTCCTCTTCACTACCAAAATTAACCATGGGTTCATCTCAAAGTTGGGAAGATGAGATCGATGCTCATTTTAAACATATGAGGACTATCATGGTGGGTGCAAACCGTGCAATGAGCATGATGATGGAGCAAGATTCATCTATGGATGATGATTCAAGTTCTTCACAATGTGGTCGCATTCGCCCATGGCGGAAATACATAAACCATGAGAGAGAAGAAGAACATGTTAGGTTGATGAAGGATTATTTTGATCCCAACCCAACCTACGATGCTCGAATATTTTGAAGATGATATCATATGCAACCTGCATTATTCAATTGTATTATGAATGATGTGTTGTCTCGAGATCCTTACTTTCAACGCACAAGAGATGCACTCAATCAGTTGTCGCTTTCCCCTCAACAAAAACTCACAAGTGCATTGCGGTTGCTGGCGAATGGTTATTCGATAGACTCGCTTGATAGGTATTGTCGAATGGGGGAGAGCACATCCCTATAGTGCTTGAGGAGATTTTGCACAACCATAATCAACACATTTGGTGTTGTGTATCTACGATCACCGAACCCGGGTGACCTTCACCGCTTGCGTACTAAGACTTCCCATAGAGGCTTTTCGGGAATGATTGGATCCATCGATTGCATGCACTGGGTGTAGAAAAATTGTCTAACCGCTTGGGCTAGGCAATACACTGGTTATAAATATCGGAAGCCAACAATTGTACTTGAAGCTGTTGCATCCTATGATACTTGGCACTTTCGGATCTAACAATGACCTCAATACACTAGGGAGCTCCCCCTTATTCAATGAATTTATTACATGCAAAGTGCCTACTATCCGATTCTAGGTAAATGGCAAAGTCTATAATCAATCATACTATTTAGCTGATGGAATTTACCCTTCATGGGCGACATTTGTCAAGATGATTGACCATCTAATTAAACACCCCACAAAAAAATTGTTTGCAACTATGCAAGAGGCATACCGTAAAGATGGGCTATCGTTCGTGGCCTTGCTCGAATGTGGGGTACATAAACTCTAGTTGAAGTAATGCTCACATGCATTATTCTCCATAATATGATCGTAGAAGATGAATATGTTGACAATGAAGATCATGAAGTAGTTCTTTCGGCTGAGTATGAAATAGATTCATATGTTTCTTTTGATGTTTATCATGATAGACCTGCTATTACAGAGAATATGCAAAGTCATAATAGGATTCTGGATGTCCCAACGCATCATTCCATTAGGAATGATCTGATTAGTCATCTATGGTCTCTTTATGGAAATAGCATATCGTTTCCTCCATTGATTAGTATCTCTAAGCTAGTGTACTTTGAAATTTATATAGTCTCTAGTTGTATTTTATTATAATTTTTTCTCATCAAATAATAAATATAATGACGCATAAGAGAAATTATAGTAATACTAAAACACATTGCATTAAATCAAATAAAGCGCATATTGTTTTACATTAAAAGTTATCATCACCTGCAAGGTTGGGATAATAGTAATTGGGGTTGCTTGAGGAGGGTGTAGATACATCTACATTGTCTTGTCCAAGCAAACGATTTTGTTGGTGTCGTAACCAATTTTTCTTCCTTGGAGAAAACCTTGAGAGGTCCATCGTGATTAAGTCGACATTTCTTTGCATGATTTCCGACTCAACCTTCCTTTTCTCCACCTCAACCTTATCCTTTTCTAATTGGATCCACATTCTCTCAAGTTCATTTTTCTCACGTGTCTCTACATTGTAGTAATCAGAAGCGCTCACCATTTTAGCCATAAAGCTTTCAAAAGACTCCGAATCAATCCTAGTAGAGTTGGCCCTTTTCTTAATTAGCTTTTGTTTATTACGACCACCGGGCTTATTGATACGACTACTTCCGGCTTGTGAGTTAGGACTATCGGTTTCGATGGGGGAGCCACTTTCGGTTAAGTCTTCATTGCGACACATAGGTATAGAAATAGGCGGTGTGAATTAATTGTTCCACTTTGCGCAACCTTCCAATATAGACCAAGCATGATCAAACTTGAACGGCTTTCCCTTGTTATCATTGGTGAATATCGCACGTGCCAAATTAGACTACACATTTGTTTACAAAAATAAGTATGCAATCACTATGTGTGTGTGTCTATATATATATATATATATATATATATATATATATATATATATATATATATATATATATATATATATAATTATGACTCCATAATGTATAATTTAGGGGAATATGAATATGAATACATAATATAATAATAGGAGCAAAATAAAATACTAACCACATCGAGTTGGTTCACACCGCTTGGTGGATTGACATTTGTCTTCCTCAAGCTTGCCCTCCAAAGAGAGCATTGATGATTAATAACCTTAAAACGAGATTCAATTGAATCTCTACTACGAGACACCCCAATTGTTGAGTGTTGAGTAAATAAGGTCAAAACTCTAATTAAAATAAGAGTCAGAGGCTTGATAATTCCCGACGGCACCATCTTCGGAAATAGAAACCCGTGCTTCACATAAAGTTGCATCTCAGAGATACTCCAATTCATACCTCTCTTTGATGAACTCATGATAATATTTTATTTAATGAAAAAGATGGAGAAAATAGAGAATTTGAGAGGTGGTAGTATTGAAATGAAGCAAATAACTACTCCTCCGTTGATCAAAACAATAACTACGGCTCTGTATAAATATTGTTGGTGCCGATCTAAAATATTACGTTGGTTTTTTTTTTAAATTTTACCGTTGCATTTGCTTCATTATTGTAATATGGGGCCCATACTACATTGTTTTAATTTGAAAAGCAATTTTTTTTGTGAAAGTAAAAAGGGAAAAGGAAAAAAATCTTATGGCAGAGCTGGGGCCCACACCTTTTGCACTTTGCCAACATTACTTGGGTATATGACCAGGGCTAAATTTTTTTAGCTTTTTGGATGGATTAAATACGTTGGGTGTGAACTAATATTTTAGATGGGAGTGCATATCTTAGCATTTTAGCTTTGGGATGTGGATGGTCTTATCTTTGCAATAATAGAAACAAAGGATGTGTTTTATTATTTTAGTAAACTTTATCTTTACCAATCACAAGTTGATGTAGTGGTTGTGAGGCTACATCTCATGCCAAGAGGTTCGAAGTTCGAATCCCCTTGGTGACATAGAGTCAATGGTTCACACAGTACCTGATCCAGATGTAGAGCGATTGAGTTGATTGAACTGAACTAAGATAAAAAAAAATAAACTTTATCTTTAAGCTCTTATATATTTTATAAATGTTTTTATGATTATTTAGAATGTTTTCTTATTTTAGTCAAGCTTAAACTTGATATTGATGGAGCTAGAATTTGATTTAAACTAGGGTTTGTTGCCAGCCTGGCTTATCCTCTAAGGTTTGGTTGACCCACTAAGGTATTTAGGTTAATCAACTTGTAGTTTATGCATTATTTCAGTTCAATAAAAAAATCATATGAAAAATTAATTGTAGAGAACTTGGTCAATGTTCTACAATATCTGATGTGCGCGCAAATTGCCATATTTTCTATGCACATTTATGTCCATTTTATCGTTATTTGCATGCATATTAGTGGGAAAGCATAAGATTAGTGTAGTTTATGCATAATTGTCAAATATAGAGGTCTCCACGAGTTTTTATGTGATTTCGCAGAAATCGGAGTGAAAATGGACAGATTTGGACAAGAGAAGAAGAGCGGGAAAAAGAACTAGAAGTCTACTAAAGAGGTCGAAATCGATGATTAACCTCGACATCGAGTGAAACAGAGCAACCAGGAATCGAGCAGAGGAAGAACAAAGCATGTCGACACAGAAGAGGTCGATATCGAGTGGCCTGAATCGAGCATATTGATAGAAGTCGAGTGCCAATCCAAGGAAGTGAAGGACTGCTTGAGATAAGATAAAGAGAGGTCGATATCGAGGTCCCAAGGTCGATATCGATGTTGCCAGCAGAAAGATTCGACTCAGTTTTTGATAGAATTCTATTCGAAGCGTGCACGTCTATCCTAAAGTCGAGATCTTCTATCCAATCACTACCAGACTTTATCAGTTTATGAGTTTTACCAAGTAATTTAGTTTTTACCTTTATTAAGTTTTATCTTAGAGAATAAAGATAGGTTTTCAAATCCTTGGATAGCAAGATTTGAGATCTATAATTAGAGGCCATTAGGGCTAAGTTTAATCATCCAATCCAATATACACACATCCAATTACGCAGAGAATTCAGTTCCAATAGTAGTAGTGAGTTAGAGAGAGAGAGGCCGAGTGAGTTGTAGAAGCGAGAGCGGAGTGGCTTGGTTCGGTGTAATCTTTCTTTCTTTTGCAATACAAAGTAGTTTCTTTTCCATTATGATGATGAGTTCAATGATGAAGCGCGAGTAGTCAACCCACTTCTAGGGTTGGGGTGAGCCCAACGATAGCAATGTACGGTAAGTGCATCAAAGGTATGATTTTTATCCGATTCCGTCTTCTATCCTATGCATGATCCTTTGCGAAAGTTTAGGAGATTCATTATTTGCATTATTGAAGTAAAAGCCAATCATATTGTGAACTTGGATTACTCATGAATTGGATAGTAACTCTTAGGTTTTATACGAGAGCCTCTAATCACCTAAAAGTTGGTAACGAAAGTTATTTGACGGAAAGACATTAAATTTCATAACTTTAGCATCATACTTGCATTATTATCGTTGTGGCATGAATCCCCGACCTTGGAAGCCTTTAGTTAATTGAATTCTTATACAAAGTTTGAGTTTTTTTATTTCTGTCCATCTTTCCATAACCATTCTACTTTCTTTAGACTACTTTTCCGACAATAGGTTACATACAAAGTTTCTGTTACAGGCATCGAAATCGACTGGCAAGGTCGATATCGAGCAACTAACATCGATATCGAGGTCTATCTAGACATCGACTACTTTGCTTTTGTCTTTTGCAGGAAACTCACTGGAAATCGACCAGAACTGAGGTCGATATCGACCAGACACCTCGATATCGAGTGTCTCCTGGAAGTCGAAAGCTTGATCGTGATTGCAGCTAAGGAAGCGCTGACATACCTCCTCGTGGATTCGATCCTGAATTACCCTACCACTACATCGGGAGGGATTCTTGTATTTTATTTGCTTGAATAGGGTGTTGGATTAGTTGTGATATTTATTTGATATTTTTTTTAAGCGAATCTACCTCCCCTAAACGAACAAATTGGCGCCGTTGGCGGGGAAGCAATCAATCGCCACCTAAGTTTTCTCACGATCTTTTCTTAGTGCTTATTTTGCAGGTTTGTGCGACGCACTGATCGCGGACCTATCCTGGAAAGCCTAGATGAGCCTGAATGTTTCTTCCATCTTCGCAACAAAGCTATTCAAATCATGGCGGATAACGAGATGCAGGATGAGACCATAGAGCAGTTGAGGAAGGAAATTGAGGATCATAATGCTACAATCATTGTTGAAAGGGCCGTCGCTGCTGCAGAGCAAGCCCGTGCTGATAGGGAGGAGGATGCGCACAGACAAGCCCAAGAGCGGCTCAATCAGTATCCACAGATGGCGATGCAATACATGCATCCGCCGCTACATGTTCCTGAATCCACTATCTTAATTCCTCCTTCTAACTATGAAATTAAAATAAACTTCCTATTAGAGATAAAAAGAAATACTTTTGAAGGAAGACTTAACGAATGCCCACTGTAACATATCTCTACTTTCATGGATTTATGTGAAACTATTGCTGATGGTGTGAACTTAGAGTATGTTAGATTAAAGTCTTTCCGATGGTCTTTGGCAGGGAAAGCGTTGCAATGGCTAGAGAGTTTGGCTCGACGCTCACTGTGGACATGGGCAGAGGTGAAGGATGCATTCTTAAACAAGTTCTTTCCTCCATAAAAAACGGCGATGCTGCGACAAAGGATCATGACTTTCAAACAAAAGCGAGGTGAAACATTGGCACATGCGTGGGAGCGTTTTAAGGACTTGCTGAGATCATGCCCTACGCATGGGCAACTTCCATATGTCATCCAGGGGATCTTCTACAACTCCCTTGATGCACCGAATAAGGAGAGAATCAATTCATATACCTCCTATCGGTACATTGAGCTTACACCAACAGAGGCCTGGGAGACGATTGAGAGGCTCGTTAACTTTGATAACACATATGGGACTGCTGTGGCCTATGACTCAAGGTCTGCCCCATCTATGACACTTTATGAGCCTCCAAAGGAGATAGATCCTGATGTGCGGCAACAATTCTACAATGATCAAACATGCCGCCTTCAGAAGCAAGTAAGGTTCCTGAGCAACAATCAACCTTGTCAGGAATGTAGCTCAACAAGGCATAACACTAGTGCCTTCCCACATCTTGAGCAAGTATCTATGGCGGAACAACATGAGGAAGCCAAATGGATGAGAGGCCCCTATGGAGGGGGCAATCAACAATATTGGGGAGATCAACGATTCTATCAACAGAGGGATCCCCCACCATATAGAGCACCAGGGCACCCTGAGCGCGAAACAAGGAAGGATGACCTGTAGATCATTCTTGATGAGATGCGGAGGAACTACACTGAGTTCAAACAAGCCAATAACTCTGTTTATACTCAGCTTCAGGGCATCAACTCTAGGCTTGGGGAGATAGATGTTTGGAAGCGCAACATGGAGACCCAAATGGGTCAATTGGCGGAGCAAATACCCAAACCGTCAGGAGCATTGCCTGGATCAACTGTGCCCAACCAAAAGGGCAAAACTACTGGACACATAGCAACCATGAACTTAAGGAGTGGACGTCAAGTATAAAAGCCCGAGCAAAAAGCGGAGGAGAAAGAGCCAGGAGGAACATCGATATCGACCCCCCCGTCGATATCGACCATGGTGACGTCGATGTCGAGGCTCCTAAACTCGATGTCGACACTGCTGCTGAATCACCACAGAAATTGACTCCTCCAATCGATGTCGACCCCCATTCAATCGATATCGATCTAACTCCAGCCGCAGGGAAGAAGGTGTTTCCATTCCCATTAAAGAAGGTGATTAAGGACCCGGCGGAAAAGAAGTTTCAGCGATTCGTGAAGATGCTTCAAGGACTTAATGTCTCAATTCCATTCACAGAAGCACTTCATGAGATGCCATCTTATGTGAGGATCCTTAAGGACATATTGGGTAAGAAGCGATCACTTGCTGAGATCGCAGAGGAGTGCAACAGATTGGAGCTACCACAGAAGCGGGCGGACCCAGGTAAGTTTTCTATCGCTATAGGCTTAGGTCGATAACGCTTTAATGCTTTAGTTGATTTGGGCGCTAGCGTTAGCATGATGCCACTAACCATATGGCACAAGATAAAGATAGGTCCTCTGGAGCCCGTGGATGCAAAGTTATATATGGCGAACAATACGGTAGTGATTCCAACAAGGATGGTAGATGATGTGCCAGTGCAAGTAGGTAAGTTCTTTGTCCCTGCTGATTTCTTAGTTGTTGATATGGCAGAGGACCCTGCTTATCCTTTTATTTTAGTTAGGCCATTCCTAGCAACCGTCAATGCCAAAATAAGCGTGAAGAAAGGATTGCTCTCATTCACAATCATCGACGAGGTGATGGAGTATGCCTTCAACAAGACTGTGAGGAACAATGAAGGTCCAATGGAGATTAAGGCCATCAATGGTGTCTACATCTCATGCGGGGAAGAAAAGGTAAGGAGTATGACACAAGAAGAGCTTGAAAAGAGGGCCATAGAAGCCCAAGTGGAGGAGGTCGTGGCAATCTTGAATGAAGGAGCCAAAGAGAACATCGAAATCGACCCAGGTAAGTCGATATCGACTAACAAAGTTCAAGATTCTGTGCCAGGTTATAAATATGGGGTCGACGGAGGAGAAGGAACCTCGAAATCGAGCATAAAGGTCGATATCGACCAAAAGCCAATGCCGAAATCGACTGCCATAGAAGCTGAGAAAGAAGGAGCAAAGCCCTCGATATCGATCTCTGGAGGTCGAAATCGACCTAATCATGTCGAGCAGAAACACTCCAAATCGACAGGACCTCCTGGAGCACAACAGAGCTTGATATCGACTACTGATGATCGATGTCGACATGAGCCACAGACAGAAGAAAAGGTAAGTCAAGGTACGGATTCCTCCTTTCCCATCTCAATTAGGGATTTATCATTATTTGGAAGAGGTTTGCCTTGACATGTGCTCTTGTGTAGGGTATCCGATGATGATTCGAGCCATTATGAAGTAGGAGATAAGGTGTTTGTCTCCAAATCAAAAGATCATTGGTTCCCTAGTAGATGCAATGACAAGAGGATGGGACCATTCACGGTGAATCAAATCCATCCAGGCGGAATGCAGCTGAGAGACAAGAAAGGAGTTTTATTTGAGGCCCAAGCCACATGGGCTTTGCAGATGCCGCCTTGAGAGCTATAAAGGAGAAGTCGGCCTAGCGACTTTAAAGTCTATAGCTTGTAATGAAGACACTTAGTTTAAGTTTGGGACATCTTTTGGCTTTGTTTTGAGACATTACACTTTATTATTTGTTTTGTTTGGTTTTATTTTTTAACAAGTTGCAGGGAAGAAAGGAGAGAAAAACAAACATCGAAATTGAGTAAGAAGCTCGATATCGACCTTAAGGTCGATTCCGAGGGGCTTGTGGTCGAGGCCGGATCACCCTGAAGCTTGAGCCAGAAATCGATGAAACTAGCCAATTTCAATGTTAAAGGTCGATATCGACCACCACTGCTGACTTCTTCGACTCCTGAAATTTGCGATGTTTTAGTAAGTTTCCTTCTTAACCCTAGTTCTAATACAGTGAGGACACTGTAATCTTTAAGTATGGGGTGGGGGAAAGGCTTACTCGTATATTCTGGCATATTTTAGCATTTTTCCATAAGTTATTGCATAGTTTTTACATGTTTATGCATATTTTTCATACATAGGTAATTTAGATGTCATATTTATATTTAAGCATTAGTTATTTATCTTTAGCATGTTTTTATTTTCGAAAAAAAAGAAAAGAAAAGAAAAAATGACCCCCATCAAAAATTGTGAAAATAAAGAAAAGAGTCATGGAAGCTAATAAGGAACTCGACGATGCAAAAGTAGATTCATTAGAGATATAACATGAAATTTCCTAGTTAAGGGAAGTCACAATGAAGTGCAATTTTTTAGAAGAAAACCATGAAGGAGAGGTAAAATTCGAAGTTGCTTTAGACATGTGTATGATAAGATGATGGAGGACTTTAAGAAATTTCCATACATGTGCTTACAAAGTTCATATCCTAGCCTTACCTATGCATATTTGCAAAAGTCACAAGCCATATATGAGCCTTACTATATCATTATCATTATTGCTCCACATATATTACATATTGCCCATTTTTATACCTTATACCTTATCCGGGGACAAGTTTGAGAATGGATGTCATCTTTGGAGTTATTATATGGAGTTTGTGAATATTTATGAAGTTGTTGGCAGGAATGAAAGAAATATTTGAAATATGGAAAATTTAATGAGTGAGAAAAAAATCTGATCACCTCAGGAGATAAAGGTAGGTCGACCCTGCTCGTTGAGATGTTAGTTCGACGAGATGGGACACAAGGTAAGGAGTCCGAAGTACTAAGTATCCGGGGCCATTCATGACACCCATGTTTGCGACTCGCGAGAAGGCAGTGCTGAGGTTAGAGAGGTAAAAGCATTTTATAGAAAAAAGCATTGAGCGATGAGTGAAAGGTGAGAAACATTATGAAGAAGGAATTTGGAATGAAAGTTTGGAAAGAAAGTTTTATTTCCCCGGATTTAACACCACATGGCCAAAAATTAGCCCACCTTTAGCCTTTTACCAATCTACTTCTCATAAGCTTGCAAAAGTCCTCTTGATTATTAATGCTATGTTGCACGAAATTGTTTTGTGCATATAAACCTCCTTTTATGAGTATGATGTTGCTTTTATGCACAAGCATGGATTTGGTTGGCATTAGTACCTTATCGAGGATGGCAATTGAGTATAGGGACATATAAGAATGAATCTATGATGTTGAGGGTTTTCTTCCCCTGAATGACCATTAAAAGTATTGCTTGGGGACAAGCAAGCTTAAGTATGGGGTGTTTGATGTGCGCGCAAATTGCCATATTTTCTATGCACATTTATGTCCATTTTATCGTTATTTGCATGCATATTAGTGGGAAAGCATAAGATTAGTGTAGTTTATGCATAATTGTCAAATATAGAGGTCTGCCGAGTTTTTATGTGATTTTGCAGAAATCGGAGCGAAAATGGACAGATTTAGACAAGAGAAGAAGAGCGAGAAAAAGAACTCGAAGTCTACTAAAGAGGTCAAAATCGATGATTAACCTCGACATCGAGTGAAACAGAGCAACTAGGAATCGAGCAGAGGAAGAACAGAGCATATCGACACAGAAGAGGTTGATATTGATGTCCAAAGGTCGATATCGAGTGGCCTGAATCGATCATATTGATAGAAGCCGAGTGCCAATCCAAGGAAGTGAAGGACTGCTCGAGATAAGATAAAGAGAGGTAGATATCGAGGTCCCAAGGTCGATATCGATGTTGCCAGCAGAAAGATTCGACTTAGTTTTTTATAGAATTCTATCTGAAGCGTGCACGTTTATCCTAAAGTCGAGATCTTCTATCCAATCACTACAAGACTTTATCAGTTTATGAGTTTTACCAAGTAATTTAGTTTTTACCTTTATTAAGTTTTATCTTAGAGAATAAAGATAGGTTTTTGAATCCTTGGATAGCAAGGTTTGAGATCTATAATTAGAGGCCATTAGGGCTGAGTTTAATCATCCAATCCAATACACACAAATCCAATTACACAGAGAATTCAGTTCCAATAGTAGTAGCGAGTTAGAGAGAGAGAGAGGCCGAGTGAGTTGTGGAAGCGAGAGTGGAGTGGCTTGGTTCGGTGTAATCTTTCTTTCTTTTGCAATACAAAGTAGTTTCTTTTACATTATGATGATGAGTTCAACGATGAAGCGCGAGTAGTCAACCCACTTCTAGGGTTGGGGTGAGCCCGACGATAGCAATGTAGGGTAAGTGCATCAAAGGTATGATTTTTATGCGATTCCGTCTTCTATTCTATGCATGATCATTTGCGAAAGATTAGGAGAGTCATTATTTGCATTATTGAAGCGAAAGCCAATCATATTGTGAACTTGGATTACTCATGAATTGGATAGTAACACTTAGGTTTTTTGCGAGAGCCTCTAATCACCTAAAAGTTGGTAACGAAAGTTATTTGACGGAAAGACATTAAATTTCATAACTTTAGCATCATACTTGCATTATTATCGTTGTGGCATGAATCCCCGACCTTGGAAGCCTTTAGTTAATTGAATTCTTATACAAAGTTTGAGTTTTTTTTATTTTTGTCCGTCTTTCCATAACCATTCTACTTTCTTCGGACTACTTTTCTAGATAATAGGTTACATATACAGTTTCTGTTACAGACATCGAAATCGACTGGCAAGGTCGATATCGAGCAACTAACATCGATATCGAGGTCTATCTCGACGTCGACTGCTTTGCTTTTGTCTTTTACAGGAAACGCACTAGAAATCGACCAGAACTGAGGTCGATATCGACCAGACACCTCTATATCGAGTGTCTCCTGGAAGTCGAAAGCTTGATCGTGATTGCAGCTAAGGAAGCGCTGACATACCTCCTCGTGGATTCGATCCTGAATTACCCTACCACTACATCAGGAGGGATTCTTGTATTTTATTTGCTTGAACAGGGAGTTGGCTTAGTTGTGATATTTATTTGATATTTTGTTTAAGCGAATCTACCTTCCCTAAAATATCCCATGTAAACTTTTGCATTCACATCCCTTGCATTCATTGTGCTCTTGACTTCAAACCCTAACTATCGCCATCACCATCGGTATCACTTGGCTGAACCGTAAAGAAAAAAGAAGAACACGGGCAAGATTGGGACTTCATTTGACTTAACACATATCTTGAGTAAGCCTAAAAGCAATCAAAGCATCACATATCAATTGATATTTGTTTCTCATGGTGTGGCACATTATTTCGTATTTGATGCAATGGAAAGGCGATATATTGAATCTTTGTAGTATGACTCATACTCTCAACAAATTGATATTTCTATGAGAGCGTTAAAGGATCAACTATCTTTGATGGTATTTTCAATCCGGATGCATATCTGGTTGGGAGATGAATCCAGAGTATGTCTTTGACTATTATGGATGTTCGAAGATTGAGAAAATGTAATATTGAATAACGCACTTTCAAAAGCCATCTATGAACATGTGATGATGAATAGAACAAGCAAGAGATTTTGATGGTCTTGCTCCGGTCATAAACTTGAGAAGAGCCTAGCTTGAACCTTCTTCTTGCTTCCGATGTTTGTATAAGGTTGAACCTTCTTCTTGCTTCCGACGTTTAGCTAAGGTTCAACCTTTGATTGTCTTTTGTTTCCTAATGAACCTTTAAGCTTTTTTTTTCATCTTCTTTACACATACAAAAATAAAGTGAAGATATTTATACCAACAAAATATAGACTTTGATACATTTTGACACTTGACTATCTAACTAACACAAAACCTCACTAAACTAGGCCCTAACATAATGTAATTCTTCATATCATCATTTTAAAAAATTGTTCAACCTGCTTATCGATTCATTTCTTGAAACACGGTTACGAGGAAAATGGTGAAATTGTACAATACAACATCCATAAATAGGAATTAATTGAGTTTTTTTTTTAAATAGCGATTTACAAGTTGTGATTTGTAGTGATATATAGAACAATCATTGGCAAGATAACTCTTACCTAGGTATTACTTGTCATCGGACTGAAGAAAATTTTGTTTTACTCAAAAAATAATTGGGCATTTTGGGTTTTGACAATGCGAACACTGCTCGCAACATCATTCATGTGATTTCAAGAATATCAATTGATTCAAAGAGTTTTTAAAATTGGTTTTAAAATGCCTTCACAAACACTGTGTCTATTGATGAGTTAATTCAATATTCTCAACCTCACATAAGAGGTACCTTTTCTCATAACTACCACCATATTATATATGTAAGATGGTTTACAATTAAAATTAAAAGAACTAGTTGCATCAAATCTAGTTGTTCTAAATGCAATATGGAATAGTCGACAACTTCGCTCTTTATGGAAGACCTTTTGTTGTGAACACTAGTTATGATCAAAGACTTTCCCAAAGGATGTTTGCACCATTTGGAACTCAACTTATAAAATGATTCATCAATATTACCTTCATAGAGAAGATCTTTGCACTTTCACCACCCAACACATCAAAGACTTGAATGTTTTTTTTTTTGTAATGTTCTTGTTCAGTTGACCACTAGATATAATTGTGAAGTTTTCAAAGTTTTTCACGACGTTGCCCAAACTTTTAGTCGTGCTTACGTTCCTACGTCAATTGTTTTATTTTACTGCAATGAACATTGCAATAATGATTAAAGACGAATTGAAGTTACCTTGTATTACCCATACTGTGGCGGAGATAAAGTGAAGTGATTGCAATATTACAAAATTATTCTCTACTTTTTCCTTGTGGTTTTTTTTTGTTTTGACCCTAGATATAAATTAACTGATGTTTAAAGATTGATAGAAAACAACTTTCATATATTGCAAGTTGAAGATAATCCTTAATACTTTGTCATGTCTATACTTGCTAGAACTACGGCTTAAATTCAAGATCATATAATCATTCTACTAGAGATTTTCAACCATCTCAACAACCTCCTCTTGCTCCATCGAGCTCTTTGCACATTAGCATTAGTGCTTAAACTAGATCTCTTGCCAGAGATATACTTGGCACACAACAAGAGTGAGGACCTTGTTGATTACCCGGAGCTCAATGAATATTTGTCTAATAACTTGTTTTCAGGTGAAGAGGAAGAGGAGTTCGACATTTTAGAATAGTGGAGCCATTTGAAAAAGTTGTGATTTCCTAATCTATATGTAATTGCTCATCAAATACTTGAAGCCCTTGTTATATCGTAGTAGCTGAACAAGCTGAGGTGGTCAAATACTAACATTGAAGAGATCAAGGCTACTAACCAAGAATCTCAGCAATTATGTATCATCGTTTGTGCCCGGATTTATAGTCGGAAAAAAATTGGGATATTTTATTACCACCTCCCTCAATTATTAGATTTTTTTTACCATTGAAAGGTAGGAATATTTTGTGAACACTTTTCCAAATGTTAGGTTTTTTTAATTAGTTTTGTCAAATTTAAATTAAGATATTTTAAAGTCTGTCTAAATGAATAAATTAGATTGATCCTAAATATACCATCTAGAGTTTGAATTAAAAGTCTGATTGTAAATTCAAGTCATTGAAGATTTTCTACATAATTCATAAAATCTTAATGTTTATAGAGTTTCAAAATAATTTCTAAAAATAGATATTACTTTGATATTTCATCAAATACCTTATGTGATGCCATCAAGATTGGCCCTCTGTGGGCCAAGACGATTCGAGGACCCGATCATCCCGAGAAAGAAGAAGGCGCCACCATGGATTCAATCTTGTTGAAGGGTCTACGTCAAGGGTCCTGGGATCGGCACCGAGAGTTCTCTAGGGCTGGCCGGTTTTGCCTCATTTACTAGACTTTCTATTTTTATCTATCTTATCTATTTATAGTATTAGTTAGATAAATAAAAGATGAGGAGATATTTATCTCCTTGCTCATCAAGTAAGACATTATCTACCTTTATCTTTATTTATTTTAAATAGATAAATTAGGGTAGGAATTATGTTAGGAATATCTATTATTATGTTTTATTAATTAGATAGATAAAGATGAGTTGGATTAGGGTTTCCTCCTTTGCATAGGAGGCCAACTCATCTAAGCATCATTTCTCTATTTAAGTTGTAATTTGTCATTTAGAAAGGGACGTTGAAATTAAAAGAGAAGCACTTGGCTAAGTGTTTTCTCTTCTTCAACCCTAATACGCTCTTTCATCCACACCCGTTTCATATTCTTCCGATCAAAGTAATCTCAATTGCAAATGTGAGGCAGCCGCAATTGTTGACCAAATACAAGTGTGCTTCAATATATATTCCCTCCCTATTTCGATAAGCAGATTCAAGTTCGAAAGCGTTCGATTGCAATTCTTGAGACCAGCCGTCATTGTTGACCATGGATTAACAATTAGTTAATTAAGTGGCCATTCCAGGGGGCCAAGAGGGCTGATTGAAGAGGTTGATCAAGGTTCGAATGAGATCAAGCAAAAACGAGTCAAGATTCATCTTAAGACGTCGCAAGATCCGAACAATTCGAGTCGTTGGAGATTACAACGCATCAACTGGTATCAGAGCCAAGGTTTGTGCGTATTCTCTTTGATCTTGATATGATTGTCCTGCTAATTTGATGACTTGGGAGATATGGGGAGATGGGGATGATGACCCCGAACTCTTGAGGTATTGGCAGCGACAAAGGGAGGCTCAAAGGCGTCGCCTTTGGCTTCAACGGCAAGCGGAGATCGATGAGGAAAGGAGACGTCAACAACAACTTCAACGTCGTCGACAGATTTGGTTTCTCCAACAACGAGAGGCTGAGGAAGAACGACGACGGGAGGAGGAGAGACTGTTCGAAAAAATCGCACGGCTAAAAGGCCGCGCCCGCTGACCCTTGGCCGCGCCCGCGGCTTTAACAACAGCATCAGCAGCGTCCCTGCAGATCAGTGCGATAATTTTGTTTTGCAGATTCCCGTTGATTCCGAACTCGGAATCGCCTCATCTTAGATTCCCTGCGTAGATAACTTCGAGATCTTTCCAACGGTGGGTCATACGCAATCAGATTCTCCCGGGAAGGCCTCCGAATCTGATCTGCAAGTAGGCAGCGATTCTGCACAGGATGTGCTTAACGTGTCCGTCGATGTTCATGAGGTTGTCTTCGCTGATGTTGAGTCTAAGGAGGAGGTCGTTGATGTTGAGAAAAGTGTGCCCGAGGAGCCAATTCAGATCGTTGATGTTGATTGCTCCAAGGCCATCATGGACGCTATTGTTTTTGAGGTTTCTCGACCTCGAAATCTGCTGGTAGTTGTCCATTATAATCCTCTTTTTGTTCAAGACAAGGCTGCTGCTCCCCTAGTGCCCTACAACGAGTCGATTCGAGGACGAATCGAAGCTAAGTGGGGGAGAATGATGCCATCAAGATTGGCCCTCTGTGGGCCAAGACGGTTCGAGGACCCGATCATCCCGAGAAAGAAGAAGGCGCCACCATGGATTCAATCTTGTTGAAGGGTCTACGTCAAGGGTCCTGGGATCGGCACCGAGAGTTCTCTAGGGCTGGCCGGTTTTGCCTCATTTACTAGACTTTCTATTTTTATCTATCTTATCTATTTATTACTTAGTTAGATAAATAAAAGGTGAGGAGATATTTATCTCCTTGCTCATCAAGTAAGACATTATCTACCTTTATCTTTATTTATTTTAAATAGATAAATTAGGGTAGGAATTATCTTAGGAATATCTATTATTATGTTTTATTAATTAGATAGATAAAGATGAGTTGGATTAGGGTTTCCTCCTTTGCATAGGAGGCCAACTCATCTAAGCATCCTTTCTCTATTTAAGTTGTAATTTGTCATTTAGAAAGGGACGTTGAAATTAAAAGAGAAGCACTTGGCTAAGTGCTTTCTCTTCTTCAACCCTAATACGCTCTTTCATCCACACCCGTTTCATATTCTTCCGATCAAAGTAATCTCAATTGCAAATGTGAGGCAGCCGCAATTGTTGACCAAATACAAGTGTGCTTCAATATATATTCCCTCCCTATTTCGATAAGCAGTTTCAAGTTCGAAAGCGTTCGATTGCAATTCTTGAGACCAGCCGTCATTGTTGACCATGGATTAACAATTAGTTAATTAAGTGGCCATTCTAGGGGGGCCAAGAGGGCTGATTGAAGAGGTTGATCAAGGTTCGAATGAGATCAAGCAAAAACGAGTCAAGATTCATCTTAAGATATCGCAAGATCCGAACAATTTGAGTCGTTGGGGATTACAACGCATCATTATGTAGCGGCCCAAGTTTAGAAAACCCGGGTTACGTTTTGAAGGTCGGATACCTTCATTCGGATCTTGCGCACCAAGTATGGGTTGAAAGTTTGAAAACGAATATGAAAGTTTGAAAGGGGGATTTCGTCCCAAAAGTTCGTGAGGTCTGTTGGAGACCTTGTGTTAACACACATGTACCTACCTTACCTTCTAAGTCACGAGGAAAACATTTATCTCAAAAGTAGTCAAATTTATGAAGCTACTACATTGGGGTGCCACGACGGAGCCGGGTCAAAATAAAAATCATTAAGTGGGTGATTCACAAACATTTTATATAGCCAAGTGTCAGGTCAGTCTCCGATTATACGCCATAAGCATCCCTCGCCAATCAGCACGCAACAAGAGTCAAGATCATGCATGAGATATTATGATGCAACTATACCTAAAAACATAGGAGGAAAGGTCAGACTTAGCCACACATGCAAGACTTAGTCCCTACTGCGATCACATGCTCTATACGCTACACCTAAAAAAGATACTAATACGGGACATGAATATTAAGCAATCAAGCATGCTGACAATTATATATAAGTACATTACTACATCTAAATATAATTGATACATACGCAGAATATAGAGTATAGTTGCGAATAATCTCAACTTTTTCTCAAAAACATTATAATAATCAAGATGTTTTCATTGAATGATGCAAAAAATTCACCTAATCAATATGAATGTGAAAAAACATAAAATTGAATAACCAAAATTTGTGGGTAATTATGTGATTTTTTATATTTTATGTCCATCACAATTGCTCAATACATACGAATAATATAGTACATATATGTGAATAATATCGCTTTGTTAAATCATATGAAGAAACATATTGGTAAGAATACTCTTAAATTAAACTTACACACAAGCCCATCCCCAACCCATCTCTTATGCACCAAATTCATAATAAAACAACCCTAAGTGAACAAATCGGAAAGCTCCAAATTTCACAAACGCTAACTGCGATAAAAATGAGAAATTGGAGCCTTACCATGTTTGTAAAACTTTGAAACATATGAACAACATGACAAGAATGATCGATTGACGATGAGATTTTGAATGAATCACTCAATGTTTTGAGTGAATGATTGGCAAATTAAGGAGCGAACTCACACACCTTGCTTTCGCGGATGATCTCCATGTTTTTTGACTTGTTGATCTGGACTTAGTGGAAATTGTTAAGAGCTGTTTGGAATCTTTTTTTGTTGCGTCAGGGCTACGTGCTAACAAAGATAAGAGCATCGTCTTTATTGCGAGTGTGAACTCTGAGCTGGCGTCACAAATCACTCAAAAACTGGAATTTGTCCCAGGGTGCTTACCTGTGCGCTATTTGGGCATTCCTTTGCATTCAAAAACTACTGCGATAGCTGAACACGGGGCGATGTACGACAAGATTGGCTCTCTGTTGCAATCATGGGCGGCTAGGAGGATTTCCTACGCAGGAAGGCTACAGTTGCTAAAATCTGTTTGTGGGGGAGTAACCTCGTTCCGGAGCCAAGTTGTTGTTCTTCCCAAGGGTGTGATGGACAAAATTAAGAGCATGTGTAAGAGATTTATTTGGAACGGTAATTTGGAAGGAAGGAAATGCTTGGTGAAATGGCCAAATGTGACAAAACCTTACATGGAGGGTGGTCTTGACATCCTTGAGATGTTGTCATGGAATAGGAGTATACAGGCCAAACTTATTGACGATCTAATGTTGCTGCAACTGAGCATATGGACTAGTTGGTGTGTACAGAATCATTTATGTGTGGAAAATATATGGGACATATAGAAAAAGGTGGACGATAGTTGGCTTTGGAAAAGTTTGATTGCTACGAGGGATGAGATGAAAGTGACGATGGCCTCTGCTGATGTCCCAGTCAGTTCCACTGATCAGCTGCTTGCACCATCAGAAGAAGTGTCCTGCTCTAAGATTTACAATCTGCTACGTGATAAGAGGGAGCTGGCCAGATGGGGCGGTTTTCTCTGGAACGGGCTGCAACGTAAAAAATGGTCGTTTGTAGTTTGGCTTGCTATAAAGAGAAGGCTGTCTACATGACAGAAAGTTAAACATTGTGTTGGACAAAAATGCGCAATAATCGTACAACACATTTTATTTGATTTTTAATATTTGAGTTCGACCCCTTTTGGTTATCCTCTTGATTCGAAGTCGTATCGATACCAAGATTTGAGTGGTTTTGGTGATTTGGGCTGCACTCGGATTTTAACGGGTTACCTACGTATCTCTTGGAAGAGAATCAAGCCTCACGTAGTTCAGAGTGTTTGAGATTTGTGTTTGCTTGGGTTTGGTTTGGACTTGGTTTCGTTATCTTATATGCATCATAGGATGAAGTTCAAGCCTACCTTCTATGAAGGGTAGCTCGAACAACACTTCACCCGGGTAATCTGAGCCCACCTTCTCGGAAGGGTAACTCATGCACCCGCCTATCATTTGCATAGAAAACGATTTGATTTTGATGCGGAGTTTGATTTGGAATTTGACTTGGTTTGACTTAAAGGTCAATTTGGGGGTTGTGATTGAACTCGTTTGTGAGTTTCCTACGTACCCTCTTGGAAGGGATCAAATCACGCTTAGTTCATGAAAAAGACAAATTTGAATTTTGGTAGGATTTGGTTTTGATTTATCATGATCAAACTCGACGAGCGGAAGCGTTGTATCGAGTCGGAGGAGACATTTTGAATTTGATGGGAATTTAATTTTGATTTTGGTGACCGAACTCGAGGAGCGGAAGCTTTGTATCGAGTTAGAGTGGACACTTTGAATTTGATGAAAATTTGATTTTTGGGACAACTGAACTCAACGAGCGAAAGCTTTGTATTAAATTTCAGTTGACACTTTGGCTTTGATGCAAATTTTGATATTTGGGACGACTTAGAGTCGATGAATGAATTTGAGAAGATTTGATTGAAAGTTTGAGTGTGACTGGCCTCGGTGACAGTTTGATTTACATCGAGTTTCCTACGTATCCACTTATGAGGTGGAATCAACTCATCGTAGTTTGAAAACAAAAAATGAGTTTTGTATTTGGATTGGATTGTGAGATCATTTGAGAATAGTGATGGAACTCGACGAGCGGAAGCTTTGTATCGAATCGGAACAGACAACTTGAATTTCTTTTTGGCGATTGAACTCAACGAGCCTTGGCTTTGTATCGAGTGTCCTACGTATCTCTTAGAAAAGAATCAAATCACCCGTAGTTCTAAAATGAACCAATTTAATTTGGATTTGGCGATTGAACCCGACAAGCTTTAGCTTTGTGTCGAGCTTCCTACGTACCCGCTTGAATGCGATCAAATCACTCGTAGTTCTTTTTTAGAACAAATTTGATTTAATTTGAGATGGGCGACTGAATCCGATATATGTTGAATTTGATACCGGATTTCCTACATAACTCGTAAAAGAGTATCAAGTTTTTACGTAGTTCTTTTTGGAAGGAGCAATTTGATTTGCGGTTTGATGATTGAACCTGACGAGCTTTAGCTTTGTATCGGGTTTCCTACATATCCGACAAAGCGGAATCAAATCGTATGTAGTTCTTTTACGAACCGATTGAATTTGTTTTTGTAATTGAATCCGAGATACATATGGTTTTACCGAATTTCCTTCGTAGCTCGTAAAGAGCATCAAATCTTAACATAGTTCTATAATGAACCGATTTTAATTTTTACTTCGGTTTGGCGATTGAACTCGACGAGCTTTTAGCTTTATGTCAAGCTTCCTACGTACTCGGTTGAATGATTTCAAATCACTCGTAGTTCTCGATTAAAAATCAAGTTTATATTTGGTGAAACTTGATTTGAGTTTTTGACTCCGTTTTTATTTAGGAGCCAATTTGAGATCGACCCACTGAAATGAATTGGCGATGAAATTTTACGAGTTTAACTTTATATTTTTGCCAAACTCAATTTCGAATTTGTGCCAATTATAAACTTTTTTTTTTATATTTTCACGGGTCGATTTTGTAATTGTATAAATTTGATAAACAAATTTGTTGTTTCAACTGTGAATTGCCATTCACATACTTGGCAAAACCCATTTCTTAAAACAAATGGGTCTAAGGCTCCAAGCCCATTTTCACATTAAATCAAGCCCGTATTTTTTTAATTAGCTTTGCAAACTTTGACTCCGTCTTCTTCGTTCTTCATTCTTTTTGTTTGAGAACGAGACAGCTGCTCAACCCTCTTCTCTATCCATCATCAGTAGCTGCCATAGCTTGGAGGTTTAGGGCTCGGGCAACCGGAAAGAGAGGGTGGAGCAAGAGCGAAGCGGATCGAGCTTCGACAATCCAGAACAATCCAAGGACACCTCGATCAAAGGTACCCGACAGGTGTGTTCTAGGGTTTTTGTTCGAAAAGTCCCAACCCCCAAATCTGCTATTTGATTCAATATTTGGATGATTTAGGTTCCAAACTTGGAATTCCCTCTTACATCTACTTCCAAACGGGTGTCCAATTTCTGGGCTGATTTTTTGTTTACAATTTGCCATTTACAGGGTTGCGATTTGAGGTCTTTTGGGACCTACGGTTTGGATCAGCGGAATTCCAGGCTTGGAGATTCCAACGACGGCTAAAGGTTATCCGAACCCGAGCATTTGAGAGGAGGACCAGCGCAGCAAAGACACTCCTGAGCTCTCGGGTGCGGGGCGACCACCGGCTTAGGTATGTTAATTTCACCTCCTTTCCCCTGACTTGATTTCTTAGGGCTGGTTTACCCAGTGTAATATGAGGTTTATTTGTTGAACCTTCTGATCTTGGGATTCAATTTGTCTTCGGCATAGGCCGATATGGGTTTTGATTTGTGTTCGACTCAAATTCAATTTAATTTAGTTCGAACATATTAATTGAACTAACTTGGATTTCAGTCTCCAAATTTATGTTTATGAGTAACTGATATTATGACTCCCCTTTGTATTTCAATTTTTGTTGAAAGCTGAATTTGTAGCATTTAGGGGTCCTCAGTTTAGTTGCAATTTGGTAGCAGCTAGGGAGGAGTTATGCCTCAAGTTAGTTTTTGTTTTTGGGTCTTCTGCATTTTGTATTTTGGGCGCCTGTATTTGAGAACCACCCTGGAAAAACTGACTTCATGAACTTGCTAATTGAGTCTCTCAAAATTTCGACAGCACTTCGACCACGCCGGGATCGAGTGTAGCGGCGAAAACGAGTTTCGAGCCGTCTACGGGAGAGAGTACCCTCAACCTATTATGAAGCTAATCCCTAGGCAAAAGTAATCTTATACTTAGGCCTATTATCGGGATCAACCCCTAGGTGAGAGTATTTTTGTTACAGCCTTTGATCTGCCATTTTTCTTGTTTACCTGCATATCAAAGAAAATAGTGAGGATAAAATTATACCCTCTGTTTTGGAGCTTGAAGAGCAACAATGGTGAACTGTCTGCCCTCTCTTTGTATTTTGTTTTCTCCCGCTTTTTTGTTCTACTGCTTCTTCTTCTTGCTAAGTTTTCGTTTGTTTTATGGATGATTGCAGGTTTCTCTCCAAGAACAAGAAAAACCAGGAGGGAGAAAAAGGTTATGCTTTTTGTTTTCTCCAGCCAGCCACCTTTTCCTTGTTGTGGTTGCTGGTGAGCTCTTTTGAAGCAGGAAGAGGAAAGCCCAGCCAGAAGAAGAAGAAGCCAGCCGAACGGGGCCCCAAGGCTCTGCAGTAGAAGCTTTATATGGGTTGGATATGTGGAAGTTACTTAGTTATCTCAAGAAACCTCCCTCCCCCACGTACTGGCAGTTGTATCTTTATGTTAACTACCATGTAAAGCAGTTGTAACTAGTTGATGGGCTGATTGGGCCTTTTATATATTTTAAGCCTTGCAACCCAATTTACAAAGTCCAATTTTTAGTTTAATTAAACTTAATAAACTCATCACATTTTTCACCATATAAAGAATGTGACAGACTTCGCTTATGAAATCATGAATCCATTTAGTTCATGAAAATTTACCCTCCAACAATTGCCCCCGAACTTTGCGGGTGTGAGACATCGAACACGTTCAAAGTTCGTCATTGTGCTATTTATACACAATTTATGCTTCAAGCAGACGTTGCTTAAGAAAGCTTTTGATTTGTAGTCCGAAGAATATTGGAACATGTAGTTTTGTTCCTATGAAAATTGATCACAAATGAAGAGCAATCCTATTTAGGACTTACTAATGACCAATGAGATATAATTTGGTATGGGTATGTAAGAGTCGGAAAGATTTTCCTTCTCAGGATTTGGTTTCCTGGTTCTTTTTTACTGGTTTGGCTTTTAAGCTTTCAAACCGATCGAATTTTTGACTTTGAGACAATTTTGTTTTGACTTTATGCCGATTTGGTTCTCGGGCTTTTGGCTAATTTTGTTTTTGGCTTATGGTTGAAGATTTTTGACTTTAAGCTTGAACTTGAATTTGACGGTTCTCTTGTGAGGGACAAGAATTTGGCTTTGACGACTTGTTGTCGTAGCTTGTGCTTTTGTCTTTTGACCGATTTTATTTTGATTTTCGGTCTTAGACTAAATTTGGTCTTAATGACTTGATGTCGTAGATTTGAGCTTTTGTAACCTTTATAGTTGAAGCTTTATGATCAAAATCTCATATGAGATGATTTTGAAATATGATACCCATACCGTTTGAAGCCAAGACATTTGGTGGCTTTTTTTTTTAGTTTTTAGTTTTGAATTTCGGGGGCTTTGAATGACCGTACATATATACAGATAATGTAGGCCAATTTTTGTTTGGGATGGTTTAAAGAGTTTTGAGAGGCTTAGGCCATTTTGGCTTTGAGAGAGAAGAAAAAAAATTGGATAATTTTTTAGGCATTTTTGGTTAAGGGTTCCTTGGGAGGAAAATTTGATTTGAGAGACTTGAATTGACTACCACATTTGGACGTGGTGACCAAAGTCGGAAGATTTAGGCATGAGCCATTTTGTTTCTTTCCCTTTCTGAGAATGTCTTTAAAAGACTTTTTTCTCTCTTCCTTTGCCTCATTTTCAATACAGGCACAAAATGTGCAAGTCTCCGGACTATATTTGATTTTTTTCTCTGTAGTCAAGACAACGCTCATAAGACTACATAAGCAAAGCATTTGACTTCTTTTTCTTCTCTGTTGAGAAAAGAAGTTGTTTTGTTTGTTTTTGTGGCTGCACCTAGCATTTTGACTAGCTAGACTGCCTACGTACCCCCTTTATGAGGGATCAAGCTGGTCGTAGTTCTTTGATGAACCCATTTTTCATATGCTTCTGGGTTGATTTTCGGACTAATTCCAAGTCCCTTTTTTTTATATACATCACTCGAATTATTTGAGCACACCTTCTAAGAAGTGTTTCCCAAATATTTCGACTATCATTTGCAAACCGGGGTTTTTTTCTTTCTTTTTTTTTACCGCATCATTCAAATCACCCGGGCCCACCTTCTATGAAGGGTTTCCCGAATAACTTGACTATCATATGCGAACCCAAAATTTTATTTTTGCGCGACTGAATTTGACACATATTTTTTTATGCCAAATTTCCTACGTACCCCTTGTTGGGGATCAAGTCTTCACGTAGTTCTAGGCAGAACTATTTGTTTTACCGCCTTGGAGAATACTTGATCATTTTGACACCCCTACTGGACTTTAGGTGTCCATGATTTGCTTGAGCCGGTGGACGAGAACTTTTGACTGCTTCTTCCGGAGCTCTTGCTTTTAGTGCTTTTCATTTGGGCCTTCTTGATTTTAGACTCATCAACTTTTCCGAGCCTTTCAAATACTGGAGCTTTAGACTCTCCACTTGTCGAGGCTGAATTAATCCTTTGAAATACCGAAGGGTTAGATTCTTCGCTTGTCGAAGCCATATCGAGCCTTTGAAACACTCAAGATTGGGGTGCTTCATTTGTTGAGGCTAAATCGAGTCTTTCAAATACGGAAAGTTTCGGTGCTTCACACGCTGAGGCTAGATCAAGCCTATTGAACACCGAAGATTTAGGAGTTCCACTTGAAGTCGCCTCGAGCATTTCAAATGCAGACACTCTCGGCTCTATTACACTTGCAGTTAGAACACCCTTTTCGTATGAGATTTGGAAATTTTTGACGAAAGTCTCATCGACAAGTTTTTGTGGAGCTTTACCCTTAAAAGAGGGCTTTAGCTTTTGCACTTGAACTTTATGCTTCTTGTGCATTTTTGAAGCTTCCACGAAGCTTGATTTCTTTCCCTTTGATTTCTCTTTTGATTTTGAGGAGAGAATTTGCTTCTTGGAGCGAAGAGTAATCTTATCAACTCTCGCTTTCTTTTCGTCCATGTCATTGGTCCATGAAACCATACAACATTAAACGATATCTTTGTCTTTCAAGAACTCTTCTTTTGAAGGGTCATCTTTCACCAACACCTTGAGAGGTAATGAAACCGTGGGGCTGCCCCCATTTTCAATTGCAACGGAAGGTGCTTTTTCTAGTTGAGAAGACAATTGGATTGAGGGAGTGGATTCTGCAACGTCTACCATTGAAATGGTATTGGATGAAGCTGCTTGAGTTGAGGATGTTTCCCCCTCGATTTCAATTTCTCCTTTGTTAACCATCTCATTTACAATGTCTTTGAAGACATAGCAATCTTTGATTGGATGACTAAAGAGCTGGTGATACGAGCCAAATTTTGGATCACTTGTCTTGCCAGCTTGTTTCGGCCTTTTTGGCTCCGAGAGTGTTAACATTTTAGCACTGATTAATTCATCAAATATCCCTTGTACATCATCATCGTCAAATGGATATTTCTTTTGACTTTTTTCATGAAGAGTGAACCTCTTGGTTGGCTCCTTGGCTTTCTGTTTTATTTGAGCTTTGGAACCATTCTTGTTAACGAACTCTCGATCATGTTTGACGAAAGTCGCCATGGACTCATCTTCACCTTGTACCTCATCGCCATCATTTTCATTAGTCTCACTATCTTGAGACCAGTTGGATCCTCGTGCGAGTTGTTTTTCAACGTTACACGCTTTCGATACCAACTCATCAAATGAACGAGGTTCGGCACTTCCAACATGTACCGCTAATTCCGGTATTAAGTTGTTGGTGCACATCTGAACACATGTTTGTTCACTTAATTTTTCATGGCAATTGAGTCTTATACTCCTCCATCGGGCGATGAAGTCGTTGACGAGCTCATTAGACCTTTCATAGGTATTTGTGAGGTCCAGAATAGAAACTCTTGCTTTCGAGCTCATGAACTGAGTTAGGAACTCTCTTTGTTGATCGTTCCATGTTTTAATCGACCTTGGTTGAAGTTGACTGTACCAAGTGAATGCCGATCCCTTCAAAGATTGGACAAATTGTCTAACTAATAAGGCATCGTTTAAGGTAGTTTCACCACAAGCAGAATAAAAATGAGCTAAGTGCTCGTGGGGTGAACCATGAAGGCCATCGAACTTCTCGAAGCTCGGTCTTTGGTAGCCCGGGGGAAATGGCATCAAATCATAGTTTCCTGGATATGGCTTTCTATATCCAAGCACTGTCGAATTTTGTGATGCATAGACTTCTCTTATCCCTTGGGTGATCATCTCTTTGATTTCTTTTGCAGAGATCAATGTGCTACCGCTTGATCCTTCACCATTCGGCCTTGTTTGCTCTAGTCTCTTTTCTTGAGCTTGAATATTTACTTGAGCGAGAAGTGCTGCTATTTGAGCATCTTTCTCATCAAGTTTCCTTTGCAACTCTTGAAGTTGCTCTTCGACACTTGATGTGTTGGTAGTTAATACCGGCATCACATTTGATTCGTCTTGTGAGATGCCTTCTTGAGATTTAATCGATGAAGCATTTGAACTTGTTAACTTCAATTGGTATTTCTCTCATGCATCAAATTTGGAGGTTTGACATGTTTCTTGGACCTCTTTTGCCTTCTTGGATCTTGAAGGCTTGACCTTTGTGGCCCTGATTTCCGTCTCTTCCGAACATGAGATCATGTTGACTTGTGCAACCTCTTTTGGATAGATAGGTATAGACTCAATGAGGATCGCTCTTGGAGAAGCCACTTGAGGAATTTCTCCTGCTCCCTGCGATCTAAGAAGATCTTTTACAAGGGTTGTAATGGCTTGCTCTAAAGTTGATGAACAAGCTAGACCAAGCAAAGGTCTTGTCTTGCCGCATTGAGATCCGCACTTGCGTCCCTTTCTCTTCGCGGATTTGTTTGTCTTCTTGGCAACAGAGACGAGTTGTGCGGAAGCCACAATTAACCCCTCATTCTTTTTAATGAAATGAATGATAGGCTTTCGAGCAACCTCATTAGTGAGCTTTGTGCTGCTGTAACCAGCCTCCTACATTTTGAGATTGTTGCAGCTGGGTTGGTTGTTGAACTCATTGTCGTCGAGTCAGGTGACCTTGAACTTCTTGACCCCAAAGCTTGGAAGTGCTTTAGGTTTCATGCCCCCTTCATTTGAAAGCGTTGCGGGAGACTTCGACACCCATTTGGTGATGGTCTTGTTCTCCGGAGCTTGAAGAGTTCCAAAGGTGTTTTTGATCGGGATCGTTGCAGGCATCGAGTCCCGAGTGATGCCAAAGTGAGCTTCAAATGATCGTTTCTTGATCCAACGACCTCCTTTGATGATGAAGGTTGCCGGAAGCTCATTGAAGTTGACGATCACTTTTGGTACCATTTGTACCTTTCAAAAAGAGATAATCATGTATTAGTATAAATAAAACTAAGAGATGAAAAGGAAAAAAGGGTCCCACTGGGCGTGCCAAAAATATGTTGGACAAAAATGCGCAATAATCGTACAACACATTTTATTTGATTTTTAATATTTGAATTCGACCCCTTTTGGTTATCCTCTTGATTCGAAGTCGTATCGATACCAAGATTTGAGTGGTTTTGGTGATTTGGGCTGCACCCGGATTTTAACGGGTTGCCTATGTATCTCTTGGAAGAGAATCAAGCCTCACGTAGTTCAGAGTGTTTGAGATTTGTGTTTGCTTGGGTTTGGTTTGTACTTGGTTTCATTATCTTATATGCATCATAGGATGAAGTTCAAGCGTACCTTCTACGAAGGGTAGCTCGAACAACACTCCACCCGGGTAACCTGAGCCCACCTTCTCGGAAGGGTAACTCATGCACCCGCCTATCATTTGCATAGAAAACGATTTGATTTTGATGAAGAGTTTGATTTGGAATTTGACTTGGTTTGACTTAAAGGTCAATTTGGGGGTTGTGATTGAACTCGTTTGTGAGTTTCCTACGTACCCTCTTAGAAGGGATCAAATCACGCTTAGTTCTTGAAAAAGACAAATTTGAATTTTGGTAGAATTTGGTTTTGATTTGTCATGATCAAAGTCGACGAGCGGAAGCGTTGTATCGAGTCGGAGGAGACATTTTGAATTTGATGGGAATTTGATTTTGATTTTGATTTTGGTGACCAAACTCGAGGAGCGGAAGCTTTGTATCGAGTTAGAGTGGACACTTTGAATTTGATGAAAATTTGATTTTTGGGACAACTGAACTCAACGAGCGAAAGCTTTGTACTAAATTTCAGTTGACACTTTGGCTTTGATGGAAATTTTGATATTTGGGACGACTTAGAGTCGATGAATGAATTTGAGAAGATTTGATTGAAAGTTTGAGTGTGACTGGCCTCGGTGACAGTTTGATTTACACCGAGTTTCCTACGTATCCACTTATGAGGTGGAATCAAGTCGTCGTAGTTCGTAAACAAAAAATGAGTTTTGTATTTGGATTGGATCGTGAGATCATTTGAGAATAGTGGTGGAACTCGACGAGCGGAAGCTTTGTATCGAGTCGGAACGGACAACTTGAATTTGTTTTTGACGATTGATCTCGACGAGCCTTGGTTTTGTATCGAGTGTCCTACGTATCTCTTAGAAGAGAATCAAATCACGCGTAGTTCTAAAAGGAACCAATCTAATTTGGATTTGGCGATTGAATCCGACAAGCTTTAGCTTTGTGTCGAGCTTCCTACGTACCCGTTTGAATGGGATCAAATCACTCGTAGTTCTTTTTTAGAACAAATTTGATTTAATTTGAGATGGGCAACTGAATCCGATATATGTTGAATTTGATACCGGATTTCCTACGTAACTCATAAAAGAGTATCAAGTCTTTACATAGTTCTTTTTGGAAAGAGCAATTTGATTTGTGGTTTGATGATTGAACCTGATGAGCTTTAGCTTTGTATCGGGTTTCATACATATCCGACAAAGCGGAATCAAATCGTATGTAGTTCTTTTACGAACCGATTGAATTTGGGTTTGTGATTGAATCCGAGATACATATGGTTTTACTGGATTTCCTACGTAGCTCGTAAAGAGCATCAAATCTTAAAGTAGTTCTATAATGAACCAATTTTAATTTTACTTCGGTTTGGCGATTGAACTCGACGAGCTTTTAGTTTTATGTCAAGCTTCCTACGTACTCGGTTGAATGAGATCAAATCACTCGTAGTTCTCGATTAAAAATCAAGTTTATATTTGGTGAAACTTGATTTGAGTTTTTTACTCCGTTTTTATTTAGGAGCCAATTTGAGATCGACCCACTGAAATGAATTAGCGATGAAATTTTGCGAGTTGAACTTTATATTTTTGCCAAACTAAATTTCGAATTTGTGCCAATTATAAATTTTTTTAATATTTTCACGGGTCGATTTTGTAATTGTATAAATTTGATAATCAAATTTGTTGTTTCAAGTGTGAATTGCCATTCACATACTCGGCAAAACCCATTTCTTAAAACAAATGGGTCTAAGGCTCCAAGCCCATTTTCATATTAAATCAAGCCCGTATTTTTTTAATTGTCTTTGCAAACTTTGACTTCGTCTTCTTCGTTCTTCATTCTTTTTGTTTGAGAATAGGAGTGGAAATGGGTCGGGTGATGGATGGGTGGACCCATTTTTTCACCCGACCCATCACAAAAAAATTTCACCCGACCCTTCATCCACCCGTCTAATGTTTCATCCATCACCCGACCCGTCGGGTGAATCGGGTGGGTCGGGTGATTAATCGGGTGAAAGAAATTCAAAGAAAATGAGTCACAAGACATACCAAAAAATCATTCATATTCGATAATTTTATAAACCATGTCAACGTATGAATCTTACTAAATGAATAAAAGACTTATTCATACATTATATCACTATCCTTGACTTACAAAATTAGTATTAGAAGTTTAATATATCAAACTAAATGAGATGAATTCAACCCGGTTACTAGATTTAAAATAAATTAAAAAAGTATAGAAAAACTATGTCCTTAGAAATCAGACTCAAGTGTCATTTCTTTAATATCTTTGCATAGAGAGAATTATTGTTATAAATCTCATGACAAATTGGGAAAATACGATTTGGTTAATCATGGAATAATACAGTAAATGCTAACAAAGTCGTTGGAAAGAGCCAAATTGCTTACACTCTATCGATATATGCAATACAAATAAAAGAAATTTTAAAAAGACATAGAGTTAAATAATGCAATTTTATATATATTTTTTTAGACCTTCTTGAACAAGAACACTTGAAAAATGGAGAAACTAGAGGTAGAAAATGAGAAATATATTAGTTATATTAAATTATCTTATTTATACACTAGCCTCTTTTTTTTATAATAATCGGGTGGCCTAACGGGTGGTTAAACGGGTCGGGTAATGGGTCGGGTGATGGGTCGTGTAATGGGTGGAAACTATATCACCCATCACCCATTTCATCTGACCCGTCACCCATCCATCACCCGGTTTTTTTCGGGTTTTCACCCTAATAATCAGGTCGGGTAGGTCGGGTGAATCGGTCACCCACACGGGTGATTTCCAGCCCTATTTGAGAACGAGACAACAGCTTAGCCCTCTTCTATATCCATCATCAGTAGCCGCCATAGCTTGGAGGTTTAGGGCTCGGGCAACCAGAAAGAGAGGGTGGAGCAAGAGCGAAGCGGGTCGAACTTCGACAATCCAGAACAATCCAAGGACACCTCGATCAAAGGTACCCGACAGGTGTGTTCTAGGGTTTCTGTTCGAAAAGTCCCAACCCCCAAATCTGCTATTTGATTCAATATTTGGATGATTTAGGTTCCAAACTTGGAATCCCCTCTTACATCTACTTCCAAACGGGTGTCCAATTTCTGGGCTGATTTTTTGTTTACAATTTGCCATTTACAGGGTTGCGATTTGAGGTCTTTTGGGACCTATGGTTTGGGTCAGCGGAATTCCAGGCTTGGAGATTCCAACGATGGCCAAAGGTTATCCGAACCCGAGCATTTGAGAGGAGGACCATCGCAGCAAAGACACTCCTGAGCTCTCGGGTGCAGCACTGCGGTATCGGGGGCGACCACCGGCTTAGGTATGTTAATTTCACCTCCTTTCCCCTGACTTGATTTCTTAGGGCTGGTTTACCCAGTGTAATATGAGGTTTAATTGTTGAACCTCCTAATCTTGGGATTCAATTTGTCTTCGGCATAGGCCGATTTGGGTTTTGATTTGTGTTCGACTCAAATTCAATTTAATTTAGTTCGAACATATTAATTGAACTAACTTGGATTTCAGTCTCCAAATTTATGTTTATGAGTAACTGATATCATGAATCCCCTTTGTATTTCAATTTTTATTGAAAGCTGAATTTGTAGCATTTAGGGGTCCTCAGTTTAGTTGCAATTTGGTAGCAACTAGGGAGGAGTTATGCCTCAAGTTAGTTTTTGTTTTTGGGTCTTCTGCATTTTGTATTTTGGGCGCCTGTATTTGAGAACCACCCTAGCAAAACTGACTTCATGATCTTGCTAATTGAGTCTCTCAAAATTTCGGCAGCACTTCGACCCAATAAACCGATCCACGCCGGGATCGAGTGTAGCGGCGAAAACGAGTTTCGAGCCGTCTACGGGAGAGAGTACCCTCAACCTATTATGAAGCTAATCCCTAGGCAAAAGTAATCTTATACTTAGGCCTATTATCAGGATCAACCCCTAGGTGAGAGTATTTTTGTTACAGCCTTTGATCTGCCATTTTTCTTGTTTACCTGCATATCAAAGAAAATAGTGAGGATAAAATTATACCCTCTGTTTTGGAGCTTGAAGAGCAACAATGGTGAACTGTCTGCCCTCTCTTTGTATTTTGTTTTCTCCCGCTTTTTTGTTCTACTGCTTCTTCTTCTTGCTGAGTTTTCGTTTGTTTTATGGATGATTGCAGGTTTCTCTCCAAGAACAAGAAAAACCAGGAGGGAGAAAAAGGTTATGCTTTTTGTTTTCTCCAGCCAGCCACCTTTTCCTTGTTGTGGTTGCTGGTGAGATCTTTTGAAGCAGGAAGAGGAAAGCCCAGCCGGAAGAAGAAGAAGCCAGCCGGACGGGCCCCCAAGGCTCTGCAGTAGAAGCTTTATATGGGTTGGATATGTGGAAGTTACTTAGTTATCTCAAGAAACCTCCCTCCCCCACGTACTGGCAGTTGTATCTTTATGTTAACTACCATGTAAAGCAGTTGTAACTAGTTGATGGGCTGATTGGGCCTTTTATATATTTTAAGCCTTGCAACCCAATTTACAAAGTCCAATTTTTAGTTTAATTAAACTTAATAAACTCATCACATTTTTCACCATATAAAGAATGTGACAGACTTCGCATATGAAATCATGAATCCATTTAGTTCATGAAAATTTACCCTCCAACACATTGGAAGGGCATTGACACAGCAGAATGTATACTCTGTAGAACGGCTGAAGAAAGCGAAGATCATTTGTGGTTCACTTGCCCAACTATCCGAGAAGTGCATAAACTGGTCTTCGAGTAGATTGGTATCACGTGTATGTATGATAGTATGGAAGATTGGCTTGAATGGTTTGCAAGTGAGCCATTGAAGATCCAAAAAACGCAGCTCTTCCAAGCTAAGTTATTAGCTTTCGAAGCAACTGTTTATTTCACATGGACGCATAGAAACAAACTTATATTTTGTAATGAACAATTTATGCCTAAAGCTTGTGCGATGCATATCATTACTAGTTGTCGTTTCCGTCTTTCCGCCAAGTGAAAATACAAAACACTAGGGAAAAGATTGGAACGAAAACTTGAATGGGGAAATTGGATGGGTAGGGAGTATATGAGATATAGAGTCGTTGGGATGTAGTGATACATGTGTATATGATGGGCGGGGATAGTTGTTTACGGATGTTAGGTTTCTTGAGGAATCCTTTTTGTTTTCGATTCCTCTTGGATTTTTACATGAGACCCTTTGGTTTGGTCTCATACTTCTTTGTAATCTGGGTAATCACCACATCTATATATTTATCTTTTCAAGCAAATTAAGGATCGATTCCGTATTATTGTTTTTCATTTGAGTCGTGAGTGAATTAGGGAGAAAACACTCGTATGTAATAATGAGAGAGAACAATTACTTTTTTTTTTGTAAGCAATTAGGATTGAAAAAAAAAAAAGACAAGATTGAATCCTATTAAAAATTATCCTATCTTTTTCCAAACTTCCGTTTTTATAATTTTAAGATAACAAACTAAAATAAGAATTTCTCTTTCTTCTAATGAGTGTAGCTCATGCACCATCATTTGAGAATCACATGGTTTTCCTTATGGGCCCCATTAGCATTAATTAAAAATTTATTTAATTTTAGGTTTAATCTTGTCCATCCATTGTCACTCATCCAAAGGCATAGAATTACTCACATAGTACACCATAAGACTTGCTCTCATAGGAGCCAACCTCTCTCTCTATATATATACGCAGTACTGAATTTGAAGGGCACTCGCATAGAATGTTAAGTGACATGTCCCTCTCCTACCTCTGCACCTATTTCCATTACTGCGGACGCCGGTTGGGCTTGTAGCTATATAACAATTCTCATCATATAATGTCATGGTTCATTTTTTATATTTTATATGGCTTTCTCATATGGTATAATAGAATCGATGACTCGATGAGGAACGAACCCGATGGGACTGGGTCACCCTATGACCCTAGAAAAGACTCTAATCAATCACATATTACGGTCGTTCTATATCAAACGCATTGAGAAAACGGATGCTTAATCAAATAGTGCAACCTAAGCAGGATACTACATGAACATGCTTTTATGCATATGCAAACACCTAGTATACTACATGTCTACATGCATGAGCAGATTGATCTGAGTAAGCTCCCGAGGGAACTTACCTAGAGGTGCAGAACAACAATGTAGCAGTATGATAGTTTAAGGACACCTAGTAATCACAATGAACATATAAGTCTACATTCAAACATACAAGCACACATACTTCCATATAAGTTCACGAATCGAAGGTATCATCACCATACTTCCAACTCATCTCATAATTCATCATATATCATCTCGCATTTCATATGATAACCTTATATCATTCCTCAAGTACCAACCATACTCATCATCATATAAGTTCATTGTTGGTAGGGGAGAATCGAATTGAAAATATATAATAATATAAAACCAATTACAACCCTAGCCTTTCAAATGAATTCAAAACTCCTCCGTTGTAGTGGAAGGGGACTTATGTTTGATCCTCGAGGAAGCTGGTCAGCGGATCTGAAAATCATGTTCTGTATCGACCAAAAGTCACTCGAAGTCGACCAGGTGGCTTTCGATCTAGATTAAAGGATCCTGTAGAGACAAAAACAAGCAATCGACGTCCACCTAGGAAGTCGATGTCGAATATCAGTAACAGAAGTCGACTGACTCAGAAGACTGTCGGTCGATCTAAGGCAATCGATGTCGACTAACAGAGTCAATCTCGAGAGCAATCCAGAAGCAGAAAATAGCGTCGGCACAGAGAGACATCGAACGATGTGATGGTGTCGATACCGACCAAAGGGGTCAATCTCAAGTGCTCCTGCAGAAAGTCAGTAACCGTCGGCAAAGTAGGCCGAAGAGGGTAGGATGAAGGTCAACAGAAAATCCAGGGGTAAAGCGATGATCAAGAGGATGTAAACAAATATAAAAATGAACTCCTAAGGATAGGGTTTACCACAACGCTAACTATACATACATAAGATAAGTAAGACGACAATTACGCTATCTCATCAAAGGGACAAGCTTTCGTCGTACACCAACAAGTAGGAATACTCTTGCAAATAAACCTAATTATCTCTACCAATTTTATGTTTATAATCCAAGTTGTTAGCATGAATCCCTTTTCTTGCGATAAAGACTAAACACAAAAGGTAGGAGATGATCAAGACGCAACAAATATCGACATCAACACTTACCTTAAGCGTGCATGGCTAACGTCGGGCTCACCCCGACCCTAAGAGCTTTAGCGACTACTCACTCATGGTTAAAGTAGACATCTTTGTATAAAATGAAATAACATGCATTGCAAGAATGAACTTGAAGTCTCTACAATCCCAACACCGGCTTTCGCAAATGTCAAAACCCTAAAGCTTCTCAAAACTAAAACCTAAAACTACTACTTTGTTCTTGTGTTTCTTGCTGAAATTGGATACCTAAAACCAGCCCCTATGGGCTTTATTTATAGCCTCTCAATCCTTGCTACCCAAAGAAAAGAGTTATAATCCTAGTAAACTAATATATCTAAATTCTATCTAATAATAAAAAGGATAAACATTATTAAGATAAATAATAAAAATCCTAGGGTAAATAGGAAAGTACTCATAGGAAGTAATCTATCTAAAATAGGATGATAAAATCGTGGCTTGATGATAACTCTTCAACTCGGATTCGTCAAAACTGCATCTGAACCACGGAAATCTCTTGTCGACATCGACCTGAGCAGTCGATGTCGAGTGCTTCATTTCTACTCGACCATTCTTGATTTAACTCGACCTCGGGTACTTTGTCGATGTCGAGCACTTCACTCGATCTAGGTCAGTGTCGAGTGCCTTTCCAGTAACTTGTGTTTTCCTGACTCTTTTTAATTAGTTTTTGCACCGCTTGCTTCAGTCGATCTTGAGAGGTCTGGTCGATCTCGACTGCTCTTCGACAGTTCTTGGCTTCTCGTTTTGACTTCGATTCCACTCCAATTTCTGCGCATTTAAACCAAAACTTGTGCAGACTCTATTTTGTGCACATTAGCACATACTACACAAATTCTCATTATTCCCACTATATATGAATTGAATGGAATATGAAGTCGAAATATGTACAAAAACATGGCTAGAATATTTACATCAAAATACCACATACTTAGACTTGCTTGTCCTCAAGCAATAACCAACACCTACAACACATCCTTCAAGTCTTCGCCCTTTTCAAAAGCAACATCTCAAGCAGTAGCAAAGAAAAGCAAGTGAATTTATCGTCATCACACATATATGAGCGATCCATAGGCATAGGCAATTCTAAATCCAACCTCACAGGGATAATGTGTTTACACTCAACTCTCAATGTGTTTAGGCTATGAAGATAAACTCTCGACTCGATTCCATATACAAACTCATAAACGTTGCAATTTATAATAATCCACTTCACAACCAATTATGTAAATGCAAACAAGAACCATCAGGAAGACTTTCGCTCAATGGAAGACTTCAAAGAGGACTCCATTCGGCAGGGTTGTAATGGGCTTGGTAAGAAATAAAGGGTATGGAATTATTTGGCTATGTGGTGCTTAATAAAATTCGGGAATCAAGACTCCTAAATCTCAACACAACTCAACCAAACCATATTTCCCAAATAATGCGTAACCAAACTCACTTTCTTATGAAGAACTCAACCTTTCTTTCAAACCCAATATACCTATCAAAAATATAAATCTTGCATAAAAGAACTAAGGAATAATTGGCTCATGCATAAATTCTTTTTTTTTAAACGAAAATAATAATACTAATAATGGTGCATTTATAGGGTGAGCCAAAAATATTTTTACATAATATGTGACAAGAAAATATAAAACCAACCCATAAATCCTTCTTACTCAAAATTAAACATAAGCACTTTTCCTTCCACAAATTATTGTTCCTACCAACTCTAAGGCTTAATTCCCAAATGAGGGTCAGGCTCAATTCGGGTAGGGATAATTTTGTGGAGCTTATAATATAAAGGCTCGGGCTAATGTGTTGGCTTCAAGTAGAGACAATGCAGGGTAGGTAAAGAGAGGATAAAATTGGCTTAAATGATGCTTCCATCATTTTTTTTTATTTTTTTTACTGTAGGAAACCATTAGAATGTCTTTGAATCAAAGATCATTCATGACCATCCCGACGGATGATGTTACAAAGCTCCCTATTCGAAGAGAGGGTACTAAGATTACAATTCAGAGGATGTTTAGCTATATAATCTGCCGCTGAGTTAGCCTCTCTGAAGCAATGGCGAAATCTAATCGTGTTGCAGCTTGCCCTTACTCTTCTAATGTCTTCAATTATCCTTAGAATTTCCCAAAGTACCTTGCTGTTATCCTCAATTGCCTTGATGACTTCTAGGTTATCTCCTTCAATAATAGCATTTTGCCAGCCTCTCCTGCGTGCTAGTTCTAATCCCTTACAAACCACCAGGGATTCAGTTAAGAGTACTGATCCCCTGGTAACTTTTTCACTAAACATTTCGATAACTTGTCCATTCCAATCTCTAACAATACCCCCAATGTTGCATTCCCCTGCATTTGTAACAGATGCGTCTACATTGATCTTGTAGACACTAAACGACGATTTTTTCCACTTAGTATGCTTTCTTTTGCGCTACTTTTGATTAGTTTGCAGTTCCTCCTGTGGTTGCTCCCAATCCGCAACGCAATTTATTGTTTTATGTACTATTGCGCCAATATCTTGTAGTTTACTATTCTTGAAAATAATTGATTTTCTTGTTTCCCATATGGTTTGCCAGAGAATGCACACCTCATTAAAATGAACATTGTTCCTTCTGATTTGATCCATATCCTCTATAGATATATTAGGATCTCTAATGCCAATGAATTGCTTACCACTAGTATATTCATATTTGTTAATAATTAATTTTGAGATTGGATTGGCTTTGAATAACTATCACAACATTTAGAGATGCATAGGAAGAATAAATACACTCAAGAAAGTAAAGGGATTTTTAATGTTCTCCCTATAGGCCCAAATTCTCACTAGGATAATTTTGTTGGATTTTGCTTTTATATAGCCTAGGATCATATGTGCTCAATTTCATCACAAGTTCACAATCCATATAAAAATAATGTGTTTGCACTCAACTCTCATGTGTTTAGGCTCAAAATAATGTGTATACAAGGATCATATGCAATTTTGATCCAACCTCACAGGGATAATGTGTTTGTACTCAACTCTCATGTGTTTTGGCTATGAAGATCAACTCTCAACTCAATTCCATATACAAATTCATAAACATTACAATTTATAATAATCCACTTCACAACCAATTATTTAGATGCAATAAGAACCATCAGGAGGACTTTCGCTCAATGGAACACTTCAAAGAAGACTCCATTTGGCGGGGTTGTAATGGGGCTTGGTATAAAATAAAGGGTATGGAATTATTTGGCTATGTGGTACTTATAAAATTCGGGAATCAAGACTCCTAAACTTTATCACTACTATATCCAAACCATATCTCTTCAATGATGCTCATCCAAACTTATTCTCCATAATGCTCATCAACCTTCCTTCAAACCCTAATATGCTCTCAAAAGTATAAATCTTGTATAAAATAAAAGAACTAAGGAATATTTGGCTCATGCACTATAATATATATATATATATATCATATATATATATATATATATTTGAATAAATAAATAAATGTGCATTTATTTGGTGAGCCAAAAATCCTTTTACAATGTATGACAAGATGCAAATATGTACCAACCCATAATTTCCTTTTCTCAAAACTAGACAATATGCACTTTTTCTTTCCACAATGCATTATTCTAACCAATCTAAGTCTCAATTCCAAAATAGGGGTCAGGCTCAATTCGGCTAGGGATAATTTTGTGGAGTTTGCAATATAAGGCTCAAGCTAATATTCCAGCTTCAAGCAGAGATAATGCAGGGTAGGTAAAGAGAGGATAAAAATGGCTTAAAAGATGCATCCATCATTTAATTCTTGTAAACATAAAAATATATGCATTGGCTTTGAATAACTAGGACAATTCTTGTAAATATAAACATATATATGCAGAGGGATTTTTAATATTCTTCCTATAGGCAAAAATTCTCATTAGGACAATTTTTGTTGGATTTGCTTTTTAGCCTAGGATCATATGTGCTCAATTTCATCACAAGTTCACAATCTACACAAAAACCATTTTAAGGACTTAGGCTAAACCATCCAAATATGCCATAGGATTTACATGATCAAGTCAGCTATTGAGTTCTCATCATAGGACGTCTAAGTAGGGTTTAAATCTAATAAGGTAAACATGCATTTTTTGTATTTTTGACATATTCTATTTTTTTGAATTTTTATATTTTATATAAGTAAAAAAAACTAAGAACGTAAAATTAAACATGAATGCAATGCGAAAAAGAAAGCCAGGATGTGACCATAAGACATGTTTCATTCCCATCCCATACTTAAAATATATAGTATCCTCACTGTATTAAAAAGAAAAACAAGGGTGAAGAGAAACTCACAGAGCAACCTACGAATTCAGGTCGATTTCAGGTCAGGTCGATGCCAGAAGTCGATGTCGAGTACTCAGGTCGATGTCGACTGCATCTCTCGAAGTCGAGGAAGAAGGTGAAGTCGAGGGCCGCCGGGATCTAGTCGATATCGACTACGTTGGTCAATATCGACTGCTGCATTTCGCTCCTGAGTCATCGATGTCGACTCCAGGAGGTGGCTCGACCCTAGGGTGGTCGATGTCGACTGGCCTGGTCGATTTCGACTGCCTCTACAGTGGCTTCTTTTCTTCTTCGTCGTTCCTTTTGCTTGGCAACCTGGAATCTTTGTTAGAATAATAGATAAAGCCACGAATTATCACAGTTTCAAAATCCCAAAATCCAAAATCCAAAACCCTAAAAACCATCTATGCGAAAAATTTAAAGGACTATGTACACGCTCTAGATTTTTGAGTCGCTAGGCCGACTTCTCCGTCAATGCTTCGCAAACCCTTAAGGTAGGGACCCTTCAAGCTTTTGCCTTCTCTTGGATCATCTAGGTCCTTTTGATAATAGCTAAGTTCGGCAACCAAGGCTTCCTTTTTGTTAGGCTCCTCTTTGAATGTTTTCCTTCTCTTCCTTGACCTAACTTTAGAAATATGGGCAAACCATGGAGCTTTGACCCACCCATTAGTTGAATCATCAGTAATGGAAAGAGGAGGGTTAAGGATCATACCTGAGCTTAACTATTCGGGCCCAAACAGTGATCTTCGGGCTGAGGGTCAGTCAATCTCGACAAAAGGTGGTTGATTTCGAGTGCAGAAGTCGATGTTGATTGGTGAGGGTCGATGTCGACGTCAGGGACCCCATACCTAAGCTCCTGGAAACTCGGTGGATCATCTGGCTCACTCGGTATCGAGTACAGCTGGTCGATTTTGAGTGTTTTGGTCGATTTCGACTGGTTCAATTCGATGTTGACTCTCTTTGTTTTTTTCGTCCTTGCCAACAAAAACTTGCGAAGCTTCTCCTTTGCTGGTGAGAGGACAACTTGTTCCAGCTGCTTTGTTTTGCTCATTATAGGGTTGAAGCAAAACTCCACGACCTCGTTGTCGATTGTGAATGTAAGGGTGTCGTTCCTCACATTGATGTTGGCATCCGCTGTTACTAAAAATGGCCTACCAAGGATGATAGGCACAATAGGATCCTCCGGCATGTCCAACACGATGAAGTCAGTGGGTATGAAGAACTTTCCCACCTTGATAGAGACATCATTCACAACCCCAGTTGGTCTCACAAAGGAGTTGTCCGCCATGTAGAGCTTCATGTCGACGGGCTCCAATGCTCCTATGCCCACTTGTTGCCATATTGATAGGGGCAACAAACTAACACTAGCCCCAAGATCACATAGGGCTTTGAATTGATGCTTACCAACCCCTACCGTTACTGCGAACTTGCCTGGATCGCCGCGCTTCTCAAGGAACTCAATTGAATTGCATTTGTCGGTGATCTCTAGAATGGACCTCTTTTTGGACAGGATGTCCTTTAGGAACCTCATGTAGGCAGGCATCTCATTGAGCGCTTCCGTGAGTGGGATGGTGAGGTTGAGACCTTGTAAGATTTTCGCGAAGCGCCTGAATTTGGTGCCTGCCAGATCTTTCAGCGCCTTGGAAGGATAAGGTAGTGGTTTGGATGGCTTTGGAGGCAAAGTGGTCAATTTTCGCTTTTTGGACAGGTCAACATCGACATCAGGGTGGTCGATTTCGATTGGTTTGGTCAACCTCGAGGGAGTCTGAAGCTGTGGTCGATTTCCAGAGGGGTCGACATCGAAGGGGTGGTCGATATCGACCGGGTCACTCAATATCGAGTGCCTCTCTGGCTCCGTTCTGTGCTTCGTAGTGGGCCCGACATCGATTGTGGGTTTGACGTCGACAGGGCCCTCGATATCGATTGGGGTGTCGACATCGACTGCGTCTTCAACGACTTCTCCTTTGCTCCTTGGCTCGTGCAATGTGTGTCCACTCCTTAGGTTGATAGCGGCAATGTGCCCGGCTTGCCCCCTTGGGTTTTCTTGTGGTTGTCCATGGAGTTTGCCGGGTGGCTTTGGGATTTGGGCCGCCAATTGACCCAGTTGGGTCTCAATCATCTTCTTCCAAGTATCCATCTCCCCCATTCGGGCGTTGAGACCCTGAAGTTGGTTCTGGATAGCGTTCCTAGATTGTTGACTTGCAGCTTGGTTCCTCCTTAACTTATCAAGGATGAGTTGAACATCGTCACGTCGTGGTTCTCTCTCCGGATGGCCTGGAGCTCTATGAGGTGAAGGATCCCTGGGGTTGTATTGGGGTGGTTGATTTCCCCAGTTTTGGTACCCCTGGCGATTGGGATTCCTCATGTAGCGCGCCTCCTGGTAAGTCTCTGCTAGTTGTACTTGCTCCGTGTGGGGGCAATTAGTGGTGATATGCCTTACGGAGCCACATTCAGCGTAGGGTTGGTTGGCAGAGAGGAATTTGACTTGTTTTTGAAGCCTCATGAGTTGATCGTGCATGAATTGATCTTTGACGTCGGGATCAATCTCCTTAGATGGCTCATAGAGTGGCATATATGGGGCGGGACTTGAGTCGGAGGCCACAGGAGTCCCATAGGTTTTGTCAAATTTAACTAACCTCTCTATAGTATCCCAAGCTTGTTGGGGTAGGAGCTCGAGATACCCATAGGAGGTATAGGTGTTGATTCTCTCCTTTGTTGCTACGTCCAGGGCGTTGTAGATGATCTGGATGACGTAGGGTGGTTGCCCATGCGTAGGGTAAGACCTCAGCAGCTCCTTAAACCGCTCCCACACTTGCGCCAGGGTTTTATGTGGCCTTTGTTTGAAGGTCATGATCTTTTGGCGTATCACAGCTGTCTTGGATGGTGGGAAGAACTTGTTGAGAAAAGCATCCTTGACTTCATCCCACAAGTCGAGGAATAATGAAATATGGTCTAGAGGACAATCATTATGTTTTCCCTCAAATTGACTTCGCCTAATTTCAGTTAAGAAGCTAGGATTAATCTCAAAATTAGAAGGAGGGATAAGAATGGCCGATTCGGGCACTGAGAGCACAGGGTGCATGTATTGTTTGGCATTCTGAGGGAGGGCGTTGATTTGGGCTTCTATTTGCCTTCTTGCTTCCTCCTCCCTATATGCACACTCTTTTAGTGCCGCCTCTCTAGTTGTGAAGTCCTTGACTTGCTTTCTTAGTCTCTCAATTTGTTGAGCCTGGGTCTCTTGTTCCTCCATGGCTCTTTGGATTCTAGCGCGAAGGTAAAGATAGCTTTCAGGGTCGTCTATACCTTGGAATTCAGGTGGGTGATCAGTGTGTCGCATACACTTGCAAAGCAAAATTAGATAGAAACGTGAGATAGACTACTAGGGTGCGATTGATTGCTTCCCTGGCAATGGCGCCAATTTGTTGATAGGAGGAATATCGAGTATAAACAAATATATAAGATAGATGCAAACCAAATCCTAGCCTATGCAAATAATTACAAGACTTCCTTCCGTTGTAGTAGAAGGGTAGTCAGGATCGATCCACGAGGAAGCATGTCAGCGGGATCCTAGATAGTCTTGGAAAGCTCACGTCTTTTGTCGACCAGAAGCCTCGATCTCAACCAAAGGACTCGATGTCGACCTAGGCTATCGATTGGTACTGCAACAGAAGACCTGCAGAGACAAAAACGATAGTCGATATTGAGTAGAGTGGTCGATATCTATGTCAGCAAACGAGTCGAACTGACTCAGAAGACTGCCAGTCGACGCAGGGCAGTCGATATCGAGTGAAGTACTCGAAATTGACCTCATCAATTGGTGTAGGATGATCAGGATCAACATAGAAGACCGTCGATCTAGGGCAAACTTGGTTGATATCGACTTGTTGGGTCGATTTCGACTGGTCCTGCAGAAACGTTAGTTTGTCGGCAAAGAAGGCCGAAGACGAATAGGATGAAGAAGGAAGTATGAACAGAATAAAAACAGGATTTTTATGAGAATAGAAAAAGCAACTCCTAGGGCTAGGGTTTACCACAACGTTAACCGATGCATGCAATAAGGCAAATAAGACGGACAATTGCGCTATTTCACCCGAGGGACAAGCTTTCGCTGTACACCAACGATTAGGAATACTCTTGCAAATAAACCTAATTGTCTCTACCAATTTTATGTTTATAACTCAAGTTGTTAGCATGAATCCCTTTTCTTTCGATAAGGACTAAACATAGAATCGTAGAAGATGATATAGACACAACGATATCAACCTCGAATACTCACCTTAGGCACGCATGGCTAACGTCGGGCTCACCCCGACCCTAGAAGCTTTGGGAAACTACTCGCTCTTCATCGCATAAGACACCATTGATGGAAAAGGAAAAACTTGCATTAATTGAAACTTTTGAAACCTTACAATCCAACGTCGGCTCTCGCAAACACCAAACCCTAAAGCTTCTCTCTATTTCTATTGCTATTGATTGTTTCTTGTGGAATTGAATTTTGAATGGAATGAATAAAAACCAGCCACCTAGGGCTTTATTTATAGGCTACTAATCCTCGCTATCCAAGGAATGTAGATCCTATCTTCTATCTAAACTGTATGCAAACAAGTAGGATAGATATTTTATTTAAGGTAGATATCTAAAACAATTAATAAACCTTTAGGATAAAAAGAGAATATCCCAAGGTATAATCTATCTAAATATGAAGATAATCCGTGGCTTAGATGATAAGATTCAGAATTCGCATCTTGAAAAGCGCGTCCAACCCGTGTCGAAGTCCAGTCGATATCGACCAGATCAGTCGATATCGACCTCTCTGTTTCTGCTCGACGGGCTCAGTTCCACTCGATTTCTGGGGCATAGTCGATATCGACTTCATCTACTTGATATCGAGTGCTCTTCAGTGTTGGTCTTTGTGGTCTGGCTCGACACTCAGTATCCATGTCGAGGTCTTAGTCTATATCGACTAGTCCTGTCGATATCGACCACTTTTCAGCTTCACTTAGCTTCTTCGTTTTGACTCCGATTCCGCTCCAATTCCTACATATTTAGACCAAAACTTGTGCAAACTCTATTTCTTGCACGTTAGCTCATTCTACACAAATTTGCATTATTTTTAACCTTTATTTTAGGAATCGCATGAAATATGAAGTCAAAAGATGCGAATAAAAAAGCTACAAGTATGTACATCAATGACCACCCTTCAAGTTAGTTCAAGTAAGAGATTCCCAAGTTAGTTCAAATCTATTTTCCAAACAACTCTTTAAAACATCTTTGTTCCCAAAACTTAAGGAAATCCAACAAGTTCAAAGCATTTTCCAAACCCCTTTCAAGTAGTTAAAATGACTTTCCGGCCCTTGAAAATGTCTCTCAAATACCTTTTTGAAAATCCAAGTTAATCCAACAAATCATGTATTTCAAACCCATTTAAAACACCTTTGAAAGCATAGCACAAAACCTAACCCAACTCGGACAAGCAACTAACCCAAACTGGCTAAAGAGGCATTTCACCGCGGAGAAACACAGTTTCGTCGTGGCGAAATCCATCCAGCAAATACCCCGCAAGTTGGGGGTCCTTGCGGCTGTGAAAAGCCTTTGCCGTGGCAAAACCTCATTTTGCCGTGGCGAAGCCCGGGTTCTCAGGTGCCCATCTGGGCTCCTACTCGTCGCGGCGAGTTCATGGTCGCCGTGACAAAACCTGTAATTGAGCTCATTTTGAGCCTTGTTGAGGCCTCCATTGTTAGTGTTAGCTCTCAACGCTTTCTCCTAACCCTATACCGAACTCAACACTCATGTTAGATCACATAAAGCATGAAGGAATCGAGAGAAATGGAGATGTGCTCACCCACGCTTCTTCATCGATGAAAAACACTCGTGGAGGCTTGTTTGGGCTTCGTTTTGGCTAGATATTATGCGAGAGTGCCTAGGAAGAGTGTTTGGACATCAAAGGTGGACCTTTACTGAGTTTGGGGGCAAAAGGAAGAACGAGCACTTACCGAGCCAAAACTAAGGACAAGAGTGGAAGGAGAATGAGGGATGTCCTTAGGCTCGTTAAGGCTTTTCCGAGCTACTTCTGGGCTCATGGATGCCAAGGAGGTTGAGGTGGGACTCCTGGGCTGCTGAGCACTAAGAAAGGAAGGAAGAAGGAGCTTGCTTGGCCTTGCTTGGACACAAATATGGAGGAAGTGAGCTAGAGAGCTCTCGACTCTCATGGGGGAGAAGAGGAAGAAGAAGGTGGTGGCTTGGGGGCTGTTGTGGTGGTATTTAGCGACTGAAATGGGGTGGTTTAGGCTGCTGGAATCTCACGGCAAAAGGCATGGAAGGAGGAAAATTGGAAGCTTGAAGATAAGGTTTTGGAGCTTCTTGGCTAGGATTTGTGTTTCAAATTGTGTGGTGTGAAAGAGTGAGTCAAAAATCAAATTTTAAAGGAGCAAAAGAGGGTTTGGATGGGGCTGAAATCGGATGTGATAAGAATGCCACCAAGGTGGTCTTTGTCTCTTTGCTACTTTGGGTGTGGACAAGGCAAAAGGAGGGAGAAAGACAAAAGTGGATGTCTACCCTTTTTAAGGTGGGGAAGCTTCCTTTGTGATTCAGCTCATGAAAGGGATCAAGAGAGCTAAGAATTTCGGATGCTAGTGGGAGAAAGAGACAAGAATTATAGTCCTAAAAGCGCTAGTTCGAATTTCCGACGTTAGTTCCCGAAAGTTAGTTTTCCCGAATCCCGTCCTCTCGATCTAATCTCAACTCGATCAAATTAGTGTTTCAAAATCATGAGGATATCGACATCCAAAGTTCATTTTAAATTCCGAGGTGGAAGGACGGAATTGCCCTTTAAAAGTTAAAAATTTGGTCAGAATCCGCTTTAAAGATTTTAAATACGATTTTCAAGGTGAGGACGAGGATTTTCAAATATCCAAATTTTCTGACTTAAATCCATTTTATTTTATTTAGTTTTAAAATATTATTTTGAAACCGAGGTGTTTACACCTTACTGTCTAAATGTTAAAATCGTACCATTCCAATTTATAGACAACTAAAATCGAGATATCATTAAACAAATACAATAACTTAACAAGAAAAAATTTGAGTTAAATCAACTAATTGATAATAAGTGAACAATCCAGTAATCGAAAATAAAATGTTAAAATCATACCTATATATATTGTTTCCAATATGTTATTTTTTTTATAAGTTAAATAATGCTTATGAAATCATTATAATTCATGTTCAACGTACAATAATTTATTTGTAACTTTGCATGTTATATCGTAGAACAATCAAGTAATTAATATATTATAATTCCATGAAAACCCACTTGATCACTTTTTAGAATTATCACAAAAAGATCTAGAATTGATAATGTGGGTATTGAGTGTGTGAGTGGGAAAAAAACAAAACAACTACCGGAAATAAACCCTGAAACCCGTTTTTCGACCTTCACCCGACGTGATTAAAATAAATTTAAAATAAAACTCTAAATCCGAATTAAGTAATGAAACCCAAAAAAATATTTTCAAGTCACAGAATGATAAAGCGGAATAAATTCGTTTTCAAATTTGAATAACAAGTTTTTTTTGCCAGAATTTGTTCGAAAGAATTCTATAAGTCGTTAACTTGAGGACGTAAACCTTCAAAAAATTTCAGAGGCTTAGAAATTAAATAAATTTTAAATTAAAATAAAATCTATAATTATAAAAAAAATATTTAAAAATCTCGGTCTTTACAAAGTAGAGAAGATATTGTCTCTTCATCCATAAATTCTTATTATTTGTAGAATTCTTGCAAAATCTTGAGATTGACAAAAAACATGAGACTTCATCATTGTAGTTCATATATTGCTCACGAGCAACTCTCAGGACATTTGCAGAATGGATATTGAGAGTTGGAGATCGATAGTACCACATGTATTCCTAATGACGAATAAGTATCTATTGAAATTCCACCTGATCTACTTATATCAAATGTAACTCATCCTATTGTATCGATTGTGGAATCTACTTACCCTTCACTCATGCTGAATTTGGCAAGTGATAAATACTCGTTGTATTCTTGCCCTCGCTCATGATATTGTTGACCAGGTGAATGATTATTTATTATCTATTGTGATGGGTGCACAAAAGGAGTATTTGAGCTCATATTCTACTTGCAAAGCAGATGCAAGTCTACGTGCACCCCCCCTCGCTCCTACAGATTACTTAAATAGTTTCAAATGTTCTGATCTCCTAAATCACAACTTGAAACTTAAGGTCGGTGTTCCCATCATGTTGCTTAGAAATATTGACCAGTCAACTGGTTTTTGTATTGGTACTAGGCATATAATTACCACTCGCCTTGGAAAGCACATTATTTAGGCAAAGATCATTTGAGGTAGCAATTTCGTCGATTGTTTTTTTATCTCTCACATGGTGCTTACTCCTTCAAATACTCATTTGTTTTTCAAGCATAGAAGAAGGCAATTTCCTGTGATTGTGTGCTTTGCCATGACAATCAACAAGAGTCAAGGGCATTTCACTTTCGTATGTCAGTTTATATCTTTCATGCCCTGTTTTTACACATGGTCAACTCTATGTTGCAATATATAGAGTGACATCAAGGAAGGGGGTTGAACATTTTAATTTATGATATAGATGACCGATCCATGACCACAAGAACTAATGTTGTCAATAAATAAGTTTTTCATAATTTAAACTAATTTTATATGGAGTATTTCTTTTGTTCCTTTTTGCTCATCTTTCTCCATTAATGTAAAGATCGAGATATTTAAATAATGTTTTTATAATTATAAATTTTATTTCGATTAAAATTTATTCAATTTATGAGACTCCGAAAATTTTCAAAAAATTTCTATTCTCGAGCCAACGACTGATTTAAATTCTTTCAAACAATTCCGGCATAAACTTGTTACTCAAATTGAAAGCGAAATAATTCCGCTTTATTTTTCCGAGACTTGAAAATATTTTCGGGTTTCGTTATTTAATTCAGATTCGAATGTCTATTTTAAATTTATTTTAAATCGTGTCGGGTTAAGGTTGAAAAGCGGGTTTCGGAATTTATTTTCGGGTATAATAGTTGACTTTCACCACAATTAATAACACCCACTCCCTCACCCCTACTCTCCCCCTATGTCCTAGCTGTGAACCATCCCTCTCCCCTCCCTCTATTTGTAGTTGTTAACTCGGTACAGTATACACCCCTCACCTCCATTCTCCTTCCTCCTCTTCGGCCTCCTTCATCACCACCACACCTTCTGTCTTTTTCGCCCACAACCACCACCCAACTCCCATTCTTCAGCTTCCTTTCACCTCCCCTGCTTGAGCTGTCGACCAAGCACCATAACAACACCACCAAACACCTCCACTCCCTCCATTTTCGAGCAGCACTACAGAGCACCCTGTGCCCTGTTTTTTTTTTCAAGCGCCCAAGGCAGCCTAGGACCTCCATAGCGTCGCCACCACCGCCAGTCACAAGCCACCATCTAAGCACCACAACAGAGCACCAGAAGCACCACCGCCGGCACCAACTCCCCTTCAATCCCCTGTTTTGCCTCGAAAAAGGTAGGTAAGGTTTTCGCTTCGTTTCCGACTCATAGCCCCTTCAAGTCACTCCTTTATGACCCTTCACACTCAACCCAGGCCCCCTGAAGCACCCCCCCTTCGTCGACGAGGCCGCTGCAGTCCTCGAGCACCCCAGAGTCGGAGATTCGCAGCCTTGGTAACCTCTCTTTTTCCCTTTCCTCCTTCCTCGCGTTTATATCTATTTGTGTGGGCTGGGGTCGGGGAGACCTGTCGATCAACTGGGTTCGAGTCGGGATGGGAAACGGAGCTCCGGCAGGGCCTCCTTTCTCCTCTCTTTCCCTTGGCGCTGAGCGGCATCTTTGAATGGGGGAGGGAGACGGGTTCAAGCCCTCTCGATTCACCCTTTTTTTCTCTCCAAACCGGTCCGGTTTGCCTCCTTTTTTTTCGGTTCACTTAAAAGCTGAAACGGGTTGGGCCTAGGGCTGGGCTCGGGTCCGGAATTCGTAACGGGTTAAAGATTGGGCCTTTTGGGTTGGTTATTTTATTTTAAGAGTTGTTGTTTATTTATGTTATGTTAGATGGTATGGTTAGTATTTAATTGTTATTAGATTATTATTATTATAATTATATAATTCTGAGATTTTGGGATAATTAAAAATTCTGGAAAATTTAAATGTATATATATATTATGAATTGTTATACGGTGATTTATTTGGGAAATATTTATTATGATATTATATGGTGATTTTAAAATGTGTTAAAGTGATATATATATATATATTAATGTTAATTTATAAATGTGGTTATTGGAAAATGGAATGATTTAGTGATTTAATTGATTTAAATATCTCTTGATAAATTACTTAAGAAGGTGTTTTGAAGTCTTCTAAAATGTCTTTGAAATGTTTCTTGGAGTTGGGGATTTATCGAACCTTAAGATGATGATTTTAAAATAAAGTAAGTTATGCTGGATTATTTTAATGGTATAATTTCATGAATTGGTCAAAGGTTTAATGTTTATAAATAAGATTGGCTAAATATGATTTTTGAAAGAATTGTTTGACTATTGAATTGACTTCCTTGACATTTAATTACTTGAGAAACTTTGTGACTAATTTACTTGAGTTGACTTGATGAATTGATTAAAGAACCTTACTTGTAAATTATATGAGTTATGACATGAATATGAATATATGTGAATTGAAGCATGATTTGATATGATAGAATCTTGTATGGAACTATGGAGATTGATGAGATATTATGAGATGACATATGGTATATTAGCACTTTGAGATGCCTAGTGGAAATGGTTGAGGAAATTAATGTTATGAGGTGGCTTGAGATTATGATAAGAAGGATGTGATGAGATAATGATGATGATGATGATGTTATGACCAATTATCAATGGATATATTCTGTGTAGCGGTAAATGGGTCCTCTATGCTTTAGACTTATATTCTATATTTACTAAAATTGTTAGGTGATCCGTGACGTGACTGGCTTGCTTACTACTGGTTTATTTCTTTTGTCGATCTGCTACTCCAGGTAAGTCCTCCGGGGCTTACTCAAGTTAGAACCTCATGCCTGATGTGTCATATAGTATGTAGGCATTATAATATCATGTCATGTAGTAGCATGCCTAGGTTCTACATTAACATATGAGCATACATATTCTGAATGCGATTGGTAGAAACGGCCGTAAGTTGTGAGTCTAGAGTCGTTGCGAGGGTCATAGGACAACCCAACTCCATCGGGTTTGTCCTGATAGAGTCATCTGAGAGCATGATTTACTGAGTTATATATATGACTGCGGCGGTGACCGAGTGTCCCACCCCGGCTGAGGTGTGGACTGTGGTTTGAGATATACTGCGGCACCGACCGAGTCGTTTGGCCCCGGTTGAGGTAGACATCCGACCCCAGCTGAGGTACGGATATGAGAGAGATACCCGCCCTGATTGAGGCATGGGTTTTGAGAGATTGGGACATGCCACTTGGCATTTTATGTGGGCCCATTCACTGCATTTTTGTCATTATATAAAAACTGCCAGCATGCTTGTGTGCTTAATATTCCAGTATTGCATTAGATCATTCTCATATAGGCTTAGAGCGTATTATATGTCCTTAGCGAGGTCTTCAGGGCCCACATGAGTGGCTCAACCTTGACTCGTGGTATAGTTTCAGGTACCCGTTCCCTTGCTTGAGATTTCCTTCTTTATGCTTTTCGAACTTAAAACGTTTTGAGCGACTTAGACAAGTAGGATAGGTTATGGTCCCCAATGGACCTCTCGCGAATTTAGGGTATGAAATCCCTTCTTTTAGCACTCCCACTTTGTTTTGAAACTCAACTCGTACTCGAATTGCAAGATCCGAACGAAGGTATCCAACCCTTCGAAATGTAACCCGAATATTTATATTTGGGCCGTTACAATTAATTGCTATTTATTTGTTATAGTTTTCTTATCTAATTAATTGTTATTTTTTTAGCAGGGTTTTTCATATTTACATTTTTTATGGATAGACTCATATGATTGCATTCAAGACTCTATCTAAAATTTTAATGGTTTTCTAGTTTTTATTTTTAGGATTCTAAATTTTGCATAATAATGTAAGTTTATGAATTTTATTTATGTTGGCTTTTAGTGCAATATTTTTTGATATTAAAATTTGATTTTGTTTTTATTTTATGATTATACATAAAAAAAAATTACTTAAATTTTTAATATATCTGTGCAATGCACGGGTGATGAACTAGTATCTCAATTACTGCAAAATCTATCTTTAAACTAATTTTAATATAACTTAAAATCTTTGGATTTTAATATAAAAAAGTACAACCAAACTTTTATTTAATGAATATAAAAAAATGAAAGCATATCTCTGTAAAGACCGATATTTTTAAATATAATTTTTATAATTATAGATTTTATTTCCGATTTAAGATTTTTTTTATTTCTAAAACTACGAAAAATTTCGAAGATTTCCGTCCTCGAGCAAGTGATTTATTTTATTCTTTCGAGACGAATTTCGGCATGAACCTAATATTCGATTTGAAATGAATATATTTCCGCTTTATTATTCTGTGGCTTGAAAATATTTTTGAGTTTCGTTATTTAATTCGAATTCAAATATTAATTTTAAATTTATTTTAATCACATCGGGTTAAGATTGGAAAGCGGATTTCGAGATTTAATTCCGGGTGTTAATTTGACTTTTCTCACAACCATTACCTCTCATATCTTAGCCATCCTAGTACTGCACCCCTCCCTCACCCTATTCTGTAAACCCATACAATAACACAAACACAATCCCCTTGTTTTTAACTTCTTTAATTCATCCCATCAGTTCTCTTGCCTCTCCCTTTTTTTCACCCCCAACTCCTCCCTCACCATCACCACCTTCCAGTTTTGTCGACCACCCTCATCTCCACCACAACAGCCCCTTCTTCCACCACTTTGTCGAGCCGTCACCATCAGTTCCAGCCATCTTCGCCAGAGACCTTCCCCCTGTTCCCCGACGAGGCAAACTGATCACCCGCCCCTCCTCTCTCTCGTTTCCCATTGAGCAGTCGGCAACTCTACTAGCCGGCCACCACCACCAATATTCCTCCTCCACCCCTGTTTTCCCGTTCAAAGGTAATCTCTCCTCCCTCCTTTTGCTCTAAACCGATGTAAAGCACCACATTGAACCTATTAATTTCGGTTCAAGGGCTGAGCTTGCTCGATTTTGATTCCGACAAATCAAATCGCACCTCCGACGATGATCTCGACGACTTCGAGACCTCCGGTGAGCTTTCGACCTTCCCCTCCCTTTCTTGATTAGATTCCCGGTTTCCTTGTGTTTCAAATTGGTCGACGAGAGAGAGAGAAAGAGCCGAGCCCGAGAGCTTCGGCGAGCTCGAGAGCGGAGATGAGAGCGCGAGACCAAAAAGCGAGGGAGCGAGCAACGAGAGAGCTACCGAGAGGGTGAGAGAGTGGTAAGGTCGGTCAGGGGAATGCGAGCGAGGTCGGGCATGGGCAAGCGAGCGAGTGAGCACTGAGCGTGAGGGTGTGGGAGCTGCGAGAATGGCGAGCACGAGGACGGGGGAGCAGGGCAAGTGAACAGGGGAGCGTCTAAAGGTGGAAGGAGGAATTGGGCCCCGCCTTGCCTCTCACCAGTGGGGGCCCGCCCTCTCCTTTTTTTATTATTTATTTCTTTTACTTCCGGATTTGAAGAAAGAGAGAATTGGGCTGAGAGTTGGGCTTTTGTGAGGAATTGGGCTGCAATTTCTTTTTTTTTTCTCTGAATGGATTGGGTGGGTTTTGGTCCATCAAGGAAACCAGTTTTTCTTTTTAATTTTAGGGTTCGGTTTGACTTAATCGTTAGGGTTCGGTTGGGGTTAAATGAAATGGGTCGGTTTTGGTTTAACTTATTCATTTAATTATTTTATTATTTATTTATTTGTCTATTTCTTTATTTACCTTGAAGTTTATAATTAATATATTTTGTCGATATTTAAATTATTAGTGAAATTAGTTTGATGCTTAAAATATTTTCGAAGTGTTGAAAATTATTAAAGCACTTAGTATGTTGATTTCTAGACTTTGTTATATTATGCCGGAATTATTTTAATAACTTGATATAGTAAGTAAGGTGAAGTTAGTATAATGGGTTGAATATCTTAGTATTGGAAAATTATTAAATATTATTATTTAGATTGATTCACTAATTAGCCTACTACCTTAATCGGAAATCAAGTAACCTTAGGAATTAATACACTGTTTGACTTGAAAATTTTACAGATTAGATTCCTCTTCAAATGATATTGTTTAGATGTGTTAGCAAGCATGATTTAAAAAGTATGGTTTGACTTTTGGAAACTCTTGAACCGGTTTACTTGGAAACTGATTGATGAGATTTCTTGAGATTTGACTATGTGAACTATGATATGAATATGAGTTGAAACAAGGTGAAATGATATATATATATATATATATATATATATAAGATGAAATATGATGTATGAGATATGATACGTTGGAACGAGATGAGAAATTGAGTTGAGGTGATAAATGATGATGATGATGATAATGATGTACGTTATGACTAATGATTGATGGATAGATTATGTGCAGTGGTAAATGGATCTCATTCTGTGCAGTATGCTTATACATGTTCATTAATAATTGTTAGGTGATTTGTGACCTGCTTGCTTATCCTCTTGCTGATCTGCTACTCTAGGTAAGTCCTCCGGGGCTTACTCAAGTTAGAACCTCATGCCTGATGTGTCATATAGTGTGTAGGTGTTGCATCCTGTATATTCATGTAGTAGCATGCTTAGGTTGCACAACTGAACGAGCATCCGTATTCTCTTTGCGTATGGTAGAACGGCCGTTAAATTGTGAGTCCTAGAGTCATTTGCTAGGGTCATAGGACGGTCCAGTCCCATCGGGCTTAGTCCTCATCGAGTCAGACTGTTAAATTGACGAGCATGACTGTTGATACGACTGATGATGTTATGATATTGAACGCGACCGGTTCCCGCACTAACGAGCATGGGTGCGGGAGTATAAAACGCGGTCGGTTCCTGCACTAACGAGCATGGGTGCGGGAGTAGGAGAGGGACATGCCACTTGACATTCTGTGCGGGATCCCATTTAATCGCTTTTTGCATACATATAAACTGTTAGCATGCTTGTGTGTTTAATATTTCCGCACTGCATTAGAGCATCTTTTATTTAGGTATAGGCACATTATATGTCCTCAGCGAGGTCTTCAGGGCCCGCATGAGTGGCTCGACCTTGACTTCGTGGTATAGTTTCAGGTACCCATTCCCTTGCTTGATTTCGTGATGTTATGACGGGGGTATCTTATGGCGCAATTGGAGGGAGAATCTGACTATGGACTACACACTTTCACTACTTTACATTTTCTCATATTTGGTTTTGACCCGACCATGCTGTATTATGATATTTCCTTCTTTATGCTTTTCGAACATAAAACGTTTTGAGCGACTTAGACAAGTAGGACAGGTTCGGAGTACCCAATGGTCCTATCGCGAATTTAGGGTGCGAAATCCCTTCTTTTAGCACTCACACCTTGTTTTGAAACTCAACCCGTACTCGAATTGCAAGATCCGAACGAAGGTATCCAGTCATTCGAAATGTAACCCGAATATTTATATTTGGGCCGTTACAAAGGTGGTATCAGAGCTTGGGTTGCGCGATTCGAGTACAAATGGGTTGAAGTATGATTTTGGAAATCGCCCAATGTTTTAAAGGATTTTTGAAGAGTTTTAAAAGGGCAAAATGAATTTAATATGGATAAATTAATGAACATAGCTTAATAAACTTGACTTAAAGTAAGGAAAATCGGATAAAGGGAGACCGAGTGGGTAGAAAGGCGATAGACTATCCCTATTGGATGTAGACTTGGGAAAGGGTAGGCAAAATTTAGCTTTATACTTTACAGAGGGCCTAGAAGACTCCAAGGAGTTTGCACTATGGCGGTTGGAGTAGCGAGGTTAGAATATAGAGGCCGAGAGGATAGTTGCCCCTCCGGTCAGTTGCCCCTCGAAGGACAGCTTCTAGATAGATTTTGTGATTTTATATAAATTGGGCCTGAGGGCGATCCTCCTCGAAGAGGATCAGATTATTATTGCTGATTGATTCTGTGCTGAGTGTTGCCTTCCTTGAGCAAGAATTCTGTTAATCTGTTTACCCTATGATGGCTATGAGTTGAACTTCTGTGAGAATGAGATAGCGGGAGAGCCCTTCCTTACTCTGTAGTCGGAATTTCAGTACTCGTAAAGCAATCTTTTCCATTATTCAACTATCTATGTCATTTTCTTTTCATTTTGCCTTCTGTTCGACAAATTTCTAAGGTTGACAATTGTCGGGGAGTGTATTCCTTTCATTTCGTTTTCCTCATCTCTGATGCCTCTAAATGATGTCTTATCGATCCATTCCTTTTTCCTTCTTTTTTTTACCTTCCTTTTCATTTTCTTCCTTCTCTCTCCTTTACTATTCTTTTCTTCTTCTTCCTTTCTTTTATCCTCTTCCATAGATGTTTTGTCGAGTCTTCTCTATCATTTTATCGTCTTCCACGGGAAATTGGGTTGGGAATCTAATCATATTCGGGATCTCTGTTCGGGTGGATTGATTACTTAAGTGTGTGATGGAGTATGGTACTTGAAACCATAGGTCATGCCACGAGTTAATTAATGTACTGGAATATCAACTTCGAATGATCTAAAATTATCGACATGATTTTGAGTCTATAGAACATGTTGTTTTGGAGAGCCATCCTTTTCGATTTCTGTAAAGGTTCACAGGTGTCTTTTTGTCATAAAACTTTATCTAGTGCTTGACCATCCTTCTTTGTGAAATAGTTGAGTGCTCTTTTCCCTTACCCAAAATAAGTCGTATGCACATTTCTCGGGAAATGGACTATTGAATCAGTAAGCCAATGATGCCCTTAGAGATTTTGCTAGGTTATAATAGTAGTCCCATATGTGGTCACATTATTTGATGTAGTATTATGATAAATGCATGTCTTATTCAGATATCTAATGATTTGAACACATTTCCCTGTATTTATTCATATTGCCACGTTATTTGGGGTTCGTATTATGAATTAGTACATTTCTTTCATGCTTCTATATCATTGTAATATGAGTTAATCAAATTCTTGCATATCGTTGTGTTAACTGAATCAATGTATATATGTATCGTACATTATGTCGAGCGATTAGTATCATGTAGTACCCTTGATTGTGACTTGTATAATTTCGTGCTTTGCCCGCATTATTGTTTTCTCTCTCCCTAAATAGGTTTCTCATAGTGTAGTCATTCATTCTTTATATGTTCATGATATGATTTACTTATCTTGATTAGATTAATGTTGCACTCGATAATTGATATGCTAGCATGCTTTCATGAACAACTGGTCTAATACCTTACATGATCACACACCATAATATGTTCTGGTTTCATGTATGTATGACACATGAATGTTATATTAAACTTATTCGGATCACCCATGATTGTGCTTATGCCTTGCCATGAGTTATTAGTGTCATGTAGGACGTATGCCTCCAAAATACAGCTCATCATGTGATTGCGTGTCGCACTTGTTCTGTTAGGAGAATGTCGTTGTCATAAGAGGTGATTGCTTTCCATACCACTTTTACTTGGTTTCTTGTCACGAATATATGTTATTGTTATGCATTGAGATAGGTACATGCTAGTGTTAATTGAATCAACTCGTATACCTTATGTTGATGCGTGTCTCGCTTGTTGCGATTATAACCTTGTAAGATTCCCATAGGGCATCGTTGCTATTCTCGGGTTGGAATCTTGTCTCTAGTCTAGCCTTTGGTCCGTATGTGACTCCGTCGGGAATTCGGATTGTCCGCTTTTGTCTCTCCCCTATCTCTTTTAATTTAGAACATCTGTGTTATCTATTTAGAACAAATGACGACATGTAAGAAGGAAACTAGCCGGGTAATACTATAGTGGTGCAACGGAAGCATGGTGGGCCCATAACCCACATGTCCCAAAATTGACATCATCAGCAGCAATGAAGGGCAAGTACGTTTAGAGACCGCGATCATTGAACAGAGTTCATAGACATGCTTTAGGAAAGAGCCGTTTTCCATTTGAGCTACTGATCTTCTTCGAGACGATTAGGAATGATGTGGTGGTTGCCGATGCTATTGATTTGATAGTTGTTAATATGCTAGTTATAACATAGTGTGTATGCTTGATGATTTTCTTTCCTTCTCTTTTGTTTTCTTTTCCTATTCATAAGGGTTGAGGTTCTCTTGTGGGATAGTCTGGAGAGTGATGGGACAATTGGGAGTCGTAGGTTTCGATCATTGATGGTGAGAGATTGAAACATAGGTAGAAGACTTTGGCTTAGATAGGCCGAGCGAATTTCTAAGGCTGATAAGAGATGGTAATTAGGAATTTTCAGATGAGTCTTCTATGTAGGTCTTAGGTGGGGTATAGGATGAGAATGACAAGATTGCGGAGATGGGATTATAGTGTAGGTGATAAATTTTTGCTAAATGACAGGGTAAGTTCGTTTAAGTATCTTTGAGGAAGGATATGAGTAGACTAAGGCATGTACAACCGGGGATTCTCGTAGGGCGGATGTGATGATAGACAGGTTTTCGTACTAGGAGTGGGAGCGATGTTTTTGAGTAGCTAGTTTTGATGGTGAAGACTTTTGAATAAATGAGATTGCTTAAGGAGTTGTGGACCTTGGGACTTAGGTTATTCGTACTATAAAGCGAAAACGACCTTGGTGAGGAATGAATTATGTATATTGTTAAGGTTTGGGTGGCTAGAACGGTCGAGGATTAGTAAATCTTGGGAATTAGGTTGATCTTATGATATGTGGCATAACGTGAATTTGTACTTAGGTATTGCTCGAGTAATATTGAGGATGATTGCTAGGGTTGTAATCGGAGAAATTCTAGAGGCGTGATTGGCATGTGTGGGAATTATTCGAATTTTGAGGTGGTTAAGAAATGAACAATAAGTTTTTGAGGAAATGCCTTAAGCTGGGTAAAGGACATTGTTAGAAGCACTTATGAGTTTGATTGCTTGGGTGTGTAGGCAGAAAGACTGTGAATGGTGAATATGGGAATTAGTTCAGGCGGAATATATAGGAATATCAATAGGTGTAGAACTTTGGGAAATTTAAATAGCTTATGATGCCTTGTGTAGTTTCGAAAAAGGATAATGTAGAGATTCTTTGAGTAAATGATTGGTAATAATGGTCAATTAGAGGTAAGCTATCGTTGGATCAGGATTTTGGTCTAAGGCTAATTGGGAGTGTGCAACAATAAGGAATTAAAATAAGACGTCTTGGGAGATTGTGACTGTTTTGGAAAAATAGTGAAATTCAAGTGGTGAATTAGTGTTGGGAGTACGTGGAAATGTCGTGATCTTTGGAAAATGAGGAGATGCGATTCGGTTTAGAGATATTCTGATGAGCTGCTTGGGTAACACTTGTGTGCTTGAATACTTGGGGATGGATGCAGATGGGGAGAAACTTAATGTTTTATGATTACAAGATTATCACTAGTCGGCTCTCTGGTCTAGAATCTGAGTAGTGCAGGCGATTGTGTATTGCTAGGGCCTTTCGATATAGCTGAGTGAGGTCCTTACGTTATTTGGGATGCATGAATAGACTAGAAGATGAACCTTTGTCATTGGATATTGAGGACATAGAGTGTAAGAATGCTCTTGTAAGAAGTTAGCAGTAGAAGTTGGCTCTTAGAAGTGGATTAGAAGTGGGTGTGCTTATTGGTACGGGAAGCGAGATCAGGGTTTGGGAACAATTTAGGAGTTCTCTCGTAGGGATGCTGATCGGATGGGTTCTTAAGGACATAGGTAGAATGACTAAATTCGGAAGAAAACACCTAGACTACTCGCGCGTTTGATATAGGTTTTGATGAGAGTTTGGAGTATTGGGCTCGATTTATGATTTCTTAGAGAGTTATGAGTTCCGATATATGGGCTTAACTTGGTTAGATGGAAAAGTGGGATTGTGAGCTTGAGGTCTTGTGTGAGATGACTCTTTGTAGAACTTATTGGCCTGAGAATTTAAGTATATAGTGGATGAGTTGGGACTAGATTTTGACCTTGAGACTCTTGTGAATGAAATTGAGGAAGATGCCTATGAGTTTTGGCTCTAAAGGAAGCAGGATGCGGTTGTATTTGGAGACTGTAGCATGTTTGAGTTGAAGAACCTAGCTTAGACTTGACCTTGACTTCGGGAGTTGGTGGTGTCGTCTTGTTCTAATTGATGACGATATACAGATTTCTTGATTTTCTTTTATTTGTTGATGACGTTACCCTTGTCATGAGAATGAAATCCTAATAGAACAAAGGCTGCCACACTGAGTTTCTATTAAGCACGATGGTTGCAATGTTGACAATTCGACGCTTGAACTTCGATTGGTAATTATGAACAGATTTCGTGGTGAGATGATGTGATATGCCCTTTTTGTGTGATGGTGTGATGGTGTGATGGTATTTTGCTATATTTGATGTGGTTCTTGTTATGATGTAACCTTTGGGGTTCATTAGTTATCTGGTATACGAGATTATGCATTTTATTGACTTATGATCCATGACATGATTGAGACTGATAGAATTAACACTGACTCTGCAAACGGAAATTAGGAAGAAAATATGGGATTAGCCCTTAGAGATAGATGACTCCACCTCTTATGTTCTGAGACTTGCTTGACTAACTTAAGATTTTGAAAGATTTGGGTTGGTTTAAAAGAAAGAAAGTTTGGTTTGGTTTTAAAATGGTTTTAGTCTCGGGGACGAGACTTGTTTTTAGAGGTGGATAATGTAAAGACCGATATTTTTAAATATTATTTTTATAACTATAGATTTTATTTCCGATTTAAGATTTTTTTTATTTCTAAAACTACGATAAATTTCGAAGATTTCCGTCCTCGAGCAAGTGATTTATTTTATTCTTTCGAGACGAATTCCGGCATGAACCTAATATTCGATTTGAAATGAATATATTTCCGCTTTATTATTCTGTGGCTTGAAAATATTTTTGAGTTTCGTTATTTAATTCGAATTCAAATATTTATTTTAAATTTATTTTAATCACATCGGGTTAAGATTGGAAAGCGGATTTCGAGATTTAATTCCGGTGTTAATTTGACTTTTCTCACAACCATTACCTCTCACATCTTAGCCATCCTAGTACTGCACCCCTCCCTCACCCTATTCTGTAAACCCATACAGTAACACAAACACAATTCCCTTTTTTTTTAACTTCTTTAATTCATCCCATCAGTTGTCCTGCCTCTCCCTTTTTTTCACCCCCAACTCCTCCCTCACCATCACCACCTTCCAGTTTTGTCGACCACCTTCATCTCCACCACAACAGCCCCTTTCTCCACCTGTTTGTCGAGCCGTCACCATCAGTTCCAGCCATCTTCGCTAGAGACCTTCCCCCAGTTCCCCGACGAGGCAAACTGATCACCCGCCCCTCCTCTCTCTCGTTTCCCATTGAGCAGTCGGCAACTCTACTAGCCGGCCACCACCACCAACATTCCTCCTCCACCCCTGTTTTCCTGTTCAAAGGTAATCTCTCCTCCCTCCTTTTGCTCTAAACCGATGTAAAGCACCACATTTAACCTATTAATTTCGGTTCAAGGGCTGAGCTTGCCCGAGAGCTTCGGCGAGCTCGAGAGCGGAGATGAGAGCGCGAGACCGAAAAGCTAGGGAGCGAGCAGCGAGAGAGCTACCGAGATGGTGAGAGAGTGGTAAGGTCGGTCAGGGGAATGCGAGCGAGGTCGGGCATGGGCAAGCGAGCGAGCAAGCACTGAGCGTGAGGGTGTGGGAGCTACGAGAATGGCAAGCACGAGGATGGGGGAGCAGGGCAAGTGAACAGGGGAGCGTCTGAAGGTTGAAGAAGGAAGTGGGCCCCGCCTTGCCTCTCATCAGTGGGGGCCCGCCCTCTTTTTTTTATTATTATTTATTTCTTTTACTTCCGGATTTGAAGAAAGAGAGAATTGGGCTGAGAGTTGGGCTTTTGTGAGGAATTGGGTTGTAATTTCTTTTTTTTTTTCTCTAAATGGATTGGGTGGGTTTTGGTCCATCAAGGAAACCAGTTTTTCTTTTTAATTTTAGGGTCCGGTTTGACTTAATCATTAGGGTTCGGTTGGGGTTAAATGAAATGGGTCGGTTTTGGTTTAACTTATTCATTTAATTATTTAATTATTTATTTATTTATCTATTTCTTTATTTACCTTGAAGTTTATAATTAATATATTTTGTCGATATTTAAATTATTAGTAAAATTAGTTTGATTCTTAAAATATTTTCGAAGTGTTGAAAATTATTAAAGCACTTAGTATGTTGATGTCTAGACTTTGTTATATTATGCCGGAATTATTTTAACAACTTGATATAGTAAGTAAGGTGCAGTTAGTATAATGGGTTGAATATCTTAGTATTGTAAAATCATTAAATATTATTATTTAGATTGATTCACTAATTAGCCTACTACCTTAATCGGAAATCAAGTAACCTTAGGAATTAATACACTGTTTGACTTGAAAATTTTACAGATTAGATTCCTCTACAAATGATATTGTTTAGATGCGTTAGCAAGCATGATTTAAAAAGTATGGTTTGACTTTTGGAAACTCTTGAACCGGTTTACTTGGAAACTGATTGATGAGATTTCTTGCGATTTGACTATGTGAACTATGATATGAAAATGAGTTGAAACAAGATGAAATGATATATATATATATATATATATATATATATATATATATATATATATATATATATATATATATATAAGATGAAATATGATGTATGAGATATGATACGTTGGAACGAGATAAGAAATTGAGTTGAGGTGATAAATGATGATGATGATGATGATAATGATGTACGTTATGACTAATGATTGATGGATAGATTATGTGCAGTGGTAAATGGATCTCATTCTGTGCAGTATGCTTATACATGTTCATTAATAATTATTAGGTGATTTGTGACCTGCTTGCTTATCCTCTTGCTTAGGTTGCACAACTGAACGAGCATCCGTATTCTCTTTGCGTATGGTAGAACGGTCGTTAAATTGTGAGTCCTAGAGTCATATGCTAGGGTCATAGGACGGTCCATTCCCATCGGGCTTAGTCCTCATCGAGTCAGACTGTTAAATTGACGAGCATGACTGTTGATACGACTGATGATGTTATGATATTGAACGCGACCGGTTCCCGCACTAACGAGCATGGGTGCGGCAGTATAAAACGCGGTCGGTTCCTGCACTAACGAGCATTGGTGCGGGAGTAGGAGAGGGACATGCCACTTGGACTTCTGTGCGGGATCCCATTTAATCGCTTTTTGCATACATATAAACTGTTAGCATGCTTGTGTGTTTAATATTTCCGCACTGCATTAGAGCATCTTTTATTTAGTTATAGGCACATTATATGTCCTCAGCGAGGTCTTCAGGGCCCGCATGAGTGGCTCGACCTTGACTTCGTGGTATAGTTTCCCGTACCCATTCCCTTGCTTGATTTCGTGATGTTATGATGGGGGTATCTTATGGCGCAATTGGAGGGAGAATCTGACTATGGACTACACACTTTCGCTACTTTACATTTTCGCATATTTGGTTTTGACCCGGCCATGCCGTGGAAATTTGTATTATGATATTTCCTTCTTTATGCTTTTCGAACATAAAACGTTTTGAGCGACTTAGACAAGTAGGACAGGTTCGGAGTACCCAACGGTCCTATCGCGAATTTAGGGTGCGAAATCCCTTCTTTTAGCACTCACACCTTGTTTTGAAACTCAACCCGTACTCGAATTGCAAGATCCGAACGAAGGTATCCAGTCCTTCGAAACGTATTCCGAATATTTATATTTGGGCCGTTACAATCTCAATCACTTAAATTGAAATTTTTTAATAGAAAATATATAAAATTAATTGAAATTACACGTAGAGAAATAAATTACACAGTTGTATGACATAACTTAAAATTATTGGACATTCATTAACTAACGTGTCAAAAAAACTCAGTCAGAATGCACCGGAAAATGACACATAAGCGAATCGCACCAGAGCCCGCCACATAGGATTTCCATGTCTCTGTTTTAGTATTATATATTGATATTGATGATTTACTATTTTTTTAAATATTTATGTAACGGCCCAGAAAGTAAGGATCTTCTTTCCCCTAATTGCCCCTACCTTGGGCCTAGGAAAGAAAACCTAATTATCCGAGTTACGTTTAAGAAGGCAAGGTTACCTTCCAACTAGATCTTACAACCCGAGTACGAGTCGCAAAGTTTCGCAATAAAAGAAGCAAGGTTTTGAAATAGGGATTTCGAACCATTAAAGATCGCGGGTCCATTGAGGACCAAGTACCTGCCTTAGTCTAGTCGTGAAATCGAGCGGAAACGAAAGTAAAGTTTAAATCGAAATACAATCCAACAAGAGTGCCAAGGTAGAGCCGGGTCGATAGGTCTATTTTCTATGTCATCATCATATCTCCTCGTAACCGGATCGCGAGTGATACGTCGTTCACGATTAGATTTCGATAAATACGATGCTTCCTGTCAAAAGACCAGTTTATTTGGGTGGGCTTTAGTTGGGCCTAAAGTGCATTTCGGCCCATTGGGCGGAGTGGTCCCACAGAGACCTATAAGTGGAGTTTTTTGACTCAACATTTTCTTATTCCACATTTCTGAAAACACAAAGAGAAGAGAGAGAGTCCAAGGGTTTTTTGTGTTTTCAAAGACGAGATCGGAGTTTGGTGGCGGTTCGTTCTTCAGTTTTCCAAGTTTACCGGCGTGCTTCATCCATATTTCTCAAGTGAGTCTTCCTCGACCTTTCTCCTGATCTTTTCAATTTCTAGGTTTATTTTTTCCTCTTGGGGATTTTAGGGCAGTCGGAGACACCGAACCTAGTGGTGGAATTACCCTCTCCAGGTGAAGTGTTCGGCGGTTATGGGGTGGGGACCGGGGTGTGTTCCGGTGCCTCATTCCCCGCCTTCTCCGCTGTTCCACCGTTTCATTCCCTACCTTCTCCTTTGTTCTCCTAGTCATAACTGTTTTTTTATGGAGGGGTAGAGGGACATTTTAGTAACAGTGGGGTGGTGCTAGGACGGGGTAGTGTTGCTTTTTGGGTTTTTTCAGAAAACCTCCGGCGGTCTTTTTGGATTTTTCCGAAAACCTCCGATGTCTTATGGGCGGAAGAAACCTTTTCGTCTCCCCTTCTTGCCTTTTCCAGAGGTGATTTCTCAAAAATCGAGAAACCTTTATGCAGGAGATGAAAAGGCGTCTCTTAACCGTCATCCGGCAGGGGGAAAATGTCTATTCAACTTCCCTTCGGGGGGTGCGTGAGGTGCCAACTTGGGCCCACAAGAGGGCTTTTTGGCGCCAATTTTTGCTTCGTCGCGATGTTGAAAAGGTAGTTCCCCCTTGCTGATTTTTTTCTTCTTGCTGCATCTTTTCCAGGGGGTTTTCTTCTTGTTTTTAGAATTAAGATGTCGCAAGAGAGTGATAGCCTGAACCGTAGCACGAGCTATAGGTATGAAGAGGTTAGTTCTTCGCGAACCAGATCCCGGGCAGATGTTGACTCGGATTCTTCAGTGAGTCCAGCTCCTCTCCCACCGAGTAAAAAACCTCGTGATGAGAAAAGAGAGAAAGTGAACCCTAGGGCCGGTTCAATTGCGAAGAAACGAAAGATGGCAGGAACCATCAAACGTCCTTTGAAGAGGGATAATCCTGAGTACTGTCATACCTCGGAGTCCATAAATGATTTGGGAAAGGGCGAGTCGTCTCGCGTACCCAAAGAGGCCAAAAGATCGGTCCGAGTGGTTCCGGTGACTTTGCTCTGCCTCCTTACAACCGGTCAGACGTAGATAACTGCAGTTTCTGAGAAAGTTATGTTTGTGGCGCCTCCTCCCCTCCCCGCAATCTTTTCGGAACGCGTAGCTCCTACCGTAGCCAAGACGCTGGGTGAGGAGTCGATGCTAAACGTTAAGCATCTGGAGGAGGTGGCGAGGCTATATCCATGGCCGGCTGGGGTAGAGATAGGTCTGTCTACCCAGAATGGGGGATGCTTGAATGAATATAAAGACCATGTTGTCGTCCCCTTGGGCAGTTTGCTCCAGGGGTTCCGCCTTCCTCTCCCCCCGCTTTATTCAGATTTTTTGGCATGCATAAACCAATGTCCGGCCCAACTTGCCTTTAACGTATGGATGTACCTGGCGGTATACGTCATGCGTTGTGCCACCATCAATCAAACGCCATCATTGGACCATCTTTTCTCTGTTCTTTCTTTGAGACGTAGTGAGGGACTGGTGTCCGCCTCTTTGGCTGGAAAGATTGTTGAGAGGTTGTCCAGTAGTCCAGGATGGAGAAAAAAATGGTTTCTCATTCGTGATCCGACAAAGACTATTCTGAATTTTGTGACTAAACATGGCAAGTATATCGCGCCTAAAGTCAAGCACGTTGCGGCGGAGGGATGGAGAGCCGCATTTGGGGAAAGGGTGGCGTCGATACGGGGTTATAGTAAAGTTTTGACTCCAGTTCGTCTGGAGATGGCCGGACTTAGTCTCCCACATCGACCGAGTCGGTGTCCAGGAGTTTTTTCTCAAGTCTTTTGGTATTTTAATCGCGATTTTCTTCTATTTTGACTTGTTTTAACCTTTTTCACAGATATGTTAGTTGATAAATCGAAGATCGCAGTGCTCGCGAAGAAGAAAAGTGTTGCCCGTGGCGGATCCAAACCTGCCCTTGCTATTGCTCCATGATCGGGTGATGGTCGTCAAAACATTCCCCACAGATCTCCTCCCGCGAACAGGAGTTCGAAAGGGAAGGAGCCAATTGACGATCGGGAAAGCATATCATCAGATGAGCAGCCACTGGCTCACCGTGGGCGGAAACGACCAAGGGAGGGGACAGGGACCACTATGCTCTTAAGCTCTAAGCCGATTACCCATGCGGGGATTTCTATGACGGCTTACCGGTTGCCTGGGTTTGACCCCATTGATTTCAAGAAACTGGTGATTCCTAAGAAGAGCTGTCCAGCTGAACGAGATTATCTTCATCATCTGACGAATGAAGAGTTAGTGGAGCATGGTCAAAAAAGTAGAGGCTGGGTAATTTTCTTCGCGATCTATGCTTTCCTTCTTTCTTTCTTTCCCTGTTTTACATATGTTTTGTTACTCTTCGTGCGTTCTTGTAGGACAATCTATAATGGTCCGAAATGACTAGACATCTGAGACATTACAACGACAAAGTGAGGGAGTTAAGGGCGATAGTTACTACTCTGAAGGCGAAAGTGGAAAAGCTGAAGGACGCGGAGCTTCAGGAAGTAACTATCGAGAGTCTTAAAGAAGCTTTGACGAAATCCCAGAAGGATGCGGAAGCGGCGAGGAGCGAGCTGGACCTGTCGCAAGTCGAACTTGCGAAGGCCCAAGAGGTAGGGGCTAAACATGAATCGGAGGCCTCGTGCTTGAGGGGTCAGCTTGTGGATGTCGAGCGTGAGTTAGGAGCAGTTCGTGAAGAGCTTTCTGGCATGAAGAGTCAGTTGGAGTGCTTTACTTCAGGGGAAGATGCTGTTCTCTCCAGGAAGTCACTTCGCGAGTTTATGCTCAGTGATGATGGCCAGGGGTGGCTATCTGATTTTCTGGGGGATGCTGGTCGAGACTGGTTAAATCATTACCTTGAGACGGACAGACAGGATGTCCTTTACGACAGGATTTCTGACGCGTACATGGAGGGGGTTGAAGGTGGGATTGTCCAAAGTGTCAATCGCTTGCTCATCTTGGTGACGACGTAAGGGTCTTTCCTCCTAGTTATGAAAATGAGGACATGAAACTTAAAGACCCTAAAGGTGGGCCGCCTCCCTCCCTTGATGCTTCAATTGATGATGTCGCTGCCCTCGATCCTCCCTTTGTTGGCGAGAAGACCCCTGAGCCAACTCGCGATGACATCCCTTACACTGATGTTTAATTGACCGCCTCTCCCCGCCTTATGAACGCTTGTGAAGTTTTATTTTGTGTTTGGGAATTTGCAAACATTTTTACCCTTGGTGAGAGCCTCGTGCTCTGCCGCGGTCTGTGCATGCGCTCATTTTGGATGTTTAGACATTGTCGCCCATGACAAGCGATGTCTTGTTATGGTGTTTTGTGAATATTTTATGTTTAATATGCGACATATTTCTGCTTGTCTTTTGCTTGTTTTTCTTAACGGTTTCTTCTGCTGGACAGGTGAATTCGCGATACCCTTACCCATCTCCTGTCATTGATCGTTTTATGAAATGAATCATGAGATGACAAAAAAGTAGGGTTCGCAGATTTATTAGATATTATGCGGATGATAGGCAAAGCTCTAAATTCTTAGCGATGAAATATAGTAGAGATGGATTTGTATCTTCTGTAATTATATTTCTTCGTAGCAGAGGTAGTTGGGCAAAACATCTCCGTTTTCTTCTGGGCCTGGTTGCTCTACTGCTACATCGAAGTGGGGTTCTCCTTGGTATTCGAATGTAAGCCGGCTCCCTATTCTGAGGTTGTTAATATTCGCGAATGATCTCCATCCTTCCGAGAGAGAGAACCAATCCTCTTCATCTTTTTCGACTAGCACTAGGAATTCTTGGTTTGAGGGAGAGCATAGAAAGATTTGGTCTAGAACTTCTTCCCCGAACTCTACAAAGATATATGGTAGGGGGAGTCTATGTAATTGGCTTTCCCTAAGGATTGTCTTGGTGAATTTTGGATTTGGAAAAAACATCGTGTTCATAATGAAGGTTAGTGGTGGGATTTGTGATGGAGAGAGCTCTCCTGAAGCCATGTCAAAGCTTGGCATTGTGCTCCGAGTGATTTCTTTTGTACCCTGCCTATTGTTTTCATCTAATACTAGTTTTGTATATGGCGGATATGGACGTTGTTCTGCGGAGTCATCTGAATTACTATGAAGCAGGGTGGTGCGTGTTATCAATAGGTTGTTCGTGCAGGTCGGTGTATGAGGTTTGCTTGTAATTTTCCTCGCCGCTTGGCGAGGGGTTTGGCTTATCAGACATTCTTTGTTGTGTTGTTTGATATTTGTTGACCTCGTGGTAGACCTGGGTGGCCTGCGGTCTATTTTGTTGCTTCCTTTGTATAGATTGCTATAAAAAAGGTAAGAAGAGTAAAGATTTATTGTAGTTTTTCTTGCGAAAATGATGCCTGCGACACCAGTTGATATTCCAAGTGTAGTATTTCCTCGCGTTAGGGGTTTTACTCGGGGTATTGTTGTCGAGGGGCATTTATATAGGCTGGTAAGCTATGTCGTGCAATTTTATTCCTTGATAAGTAAAGCGTTTGTGATGTATTTGTTTTTGTTGCAGCCCTTACCATCCATATATCGTGATTATGGGTATGATGCACTTGGCTTTGTCCATTTATGGACGCGGGCTGAAGAGGAATTTGTGGTGAGGGTGGAACCCTTAGGGCCCAACATTTATTGGTTTACCACTGGGTGGCCCGCGTTCATCGTTTCGAATGAACTTCGAATTGGGACACGCTTGTTCTTTGAGTATGAAGGACACTCTTGTATTGATGTTGTTGCTGTGAATCATGGCCCTGATCAAAATGGTGACTTAGATTTCACAGTTTGGTGTTGAATGTTCCGTTGTTGTAACTTTTCCTACGGTTATATAGTTTACCTGTTGTTGTATAGTTTTGTTTGGTGTATAAATAATAAATCAATATCTCGGTAATGAGCTGATTGTTGGAGCTTGTCGCGAAGAGTGGGTGAACAGAGTTATAGTTCTTTAGTTATTGGTTTTGATATGAACCAATCTTTATTTTGTCGATCGCGGAGGGGATATTTTCTTACTAAATTCTAACATCCTTTGACGTAGGCGGAACTGAGTAACATGTCTGTCCGTGATAGACAGACCTACCTAACAATCTCCGATGCCTTTGGGCGCCGGGGAGGTTGTTTCAAAAAACTGAGTAGTCTTAGGCGCGATATTTGTGATTGAAGGACGTACTTCTCCAGCGTTTCTGGATGCTGAGGAGATTCAATTAAATGTCAAGTAATCTCCAGCTAATTGATCGCGATAGTAAGATGTCCATCTCCAGCGTTATTGGACGCTGAGTAGATTAAATTAAAGATGAAATAATCTTTAGCTAATTGGTCTTGATATAGAGACGTCCATCTCCAGCGTTATTGGACGCTAAGGAGAAAAAAATTAAAGATCAAACAATCTCCGGCTAATAGATCGCGATAGAGAGATGTCCATTTCTAGCGTTTTTGGACGCCGAGGAGATTAAATTAATGATCAATTAATCTCCAGCGAAAGGATCGCGATATAGAATCGTCTATCTCCATCGTTTTTGGATGCTGAGGAGATTCAATTAAATATCAAGCAAACTCCAGTGAAAGGATCGCGATATAGATACGTCTATCTCCAGCGTTTTTGGACGCAGGGATTTTATTGTTCGAATTTTTTAGATAGAGAATAACGATAATATAAATCCAAGGAAACGGGTTTTTACTGATAGTCCGAGTTTCATTGAAAAAGGGAAAAACATTTAGAACATTGCTTACCACACTGTTCCTGGGGTCTAATGGAAACCATTTGATGTTGGACCGTTGTAGTCGTTATTGTAGAGTTCGTCCTCGATGTAGTAACCTTCCTTGTCGAAAAAATGGACCTGAAACCTTGTTTCCCCTAGGTGGGTGAACTTTATTGATGTTTCCAACTCGAGTCCGTGTGTTTCGACAAAGTCCCTCCATCCGCGTGCAACCCAATGAGATCCGTAACTGCCCCCTACGATGTGGACAAGGAAATCTTTGACGACGCGAGTGGACAATAAGATTTGATCGGGAACATGAGTTTGGAAATGTTGGGTGAACTCATAGGGCAACATCATGCGTATGTATTGTTCGCTCCCTACTAAATAGATATCAAAAACAAAGGGATTGTTTGGATTTTGATCGCTAGTATTCGTTGCCATGATTCTTTTTGGAAAGATTTTTGATGAAAGAAGGTTGTGCCCTTTGTGCCGTAGAGAAGAAATCCTTTTATTGTGGTATCGATTTGTAGGCAAAATTTTGTAATAAATGACTGTTTCTGGATTTGAAATGTCTGTGCATTTGGTCGAGCTTTGAGATGACCGATGCCATGTGTAATACATGCAGAGTTTGTGACAATTGCAGTCATCTATTTGTTTTGGTAACTAGTATTATTCTGGTAAAAAGATGGAGTCTCGTAACCCTGAGATGCGAGATTTTTTTCGTTGTGTCGATGTAGAGGGGAGGATGCATCGCCTTGTAAGTTGTATAAATTGGTTGTGCTCTGTATCTTTGTGCTTGAATTGTTTATGAAGTAATGCTCTTTTGTTTTGCAGCCTTTCCCTGATGCTTTTGGGAGGATGTATGGTGATGTTATATCTGACCATGTATGTTTGGTCTCTGCGACTGGTGAAAACTTTCGTGTCGAGGTTTCCAAGGATGGCTCGAATCGTTGGTGGCTATCTGGAGGTTGGAACAGATTTGCGACCAACAATGACGTTAAGGTTGGAGCGTCGATGGTATTTTTTCAATATGTCGGATGGCATCGCTTCAATGTTCTTGTCCTTGAGGATGAGGATGAGTAGGGTTTGATTGAATTGTAATGGCGGTGTTATCAGATGTCCGCTCTTTTGTTGTGCTTTTGTTAACTTTATTTATGTGGTTTGATATGTGTAATCGCGAAGACTGATGTAATCATATCTCTATTTAATGTTTTAAATTTTTGGTTTGGGTCTCCCTATTGTATCTCTTTCTGTCCCAGACGTGACCACTCTTGGCCTGACACTAGGGTTCCGTGTTGCAGAGATGCACTCTTTGATTCTGCCACTTGCTTAGCATGCAGTTCCTTCTGAGAAAACTGTTTTGGATGGGTGTGAATTACTTTCTTGTGATGTGATAATACTACATTTTCTTTATTTGTTAATAAATAGCAGATGTTTGGATAAAATCTGGGCCGTTGTACTTGTATTTTGTTTTAGTTATCCGTGAACCGAAGTGAGGAATCATGACTTCTCCCCATCCTCGTCGGCGTGATTTTTTCCATTCCATCGATTCTGAGGAAAAGATGGAATATATGGTAGCTGTTTCTACTCTCTTGTTTTGTGATTCTCGTGTTTTTTGGTATCTGATTTTGGTTTCTTGCAGCTTTTGCCTGAATCTTTTGGTGCTCAGTATGTTCGCGAGGGATTGACTCATGTGTGCTTGGTCTCTCCCACTGGGCGAGAGTTTCAAGTAAGGGTGTTCCGAGATAGCCAAGATCATTATATCCTTACTGAAGGTTGGCGTGCTTTTGCTGTAGACAGTGGTTTACGTGTTGGGGAGTCTGTCATTATTTTTAAATATGAGGGGAGTAGCCATTTTACAATAATTGTTCTAGAGGCGAATGAGTGAGTTCGCGTGGATGAGCTTGGAATTTGTATTTATCTGCTCGTTATTCCTCCTTTTGTGCGAATCCTGTTATGTTAATTGTTTTTGTTTCTCGAAATGTTTGTAGGGGATGTATTGTGTTCATATCTTTTGGGGTTTTCTTTGCATGTTGGCCTGGATATGCGCTTTGTCGAACTCTCTTTAAAATTTATTAAGGTTTGGAAAAATAGTTCACACAACTTACCTTAGTGGTCTATTTTAACAACCTTTTGATTAAGACTTGAAGAAGAAAACCGAACAAACCCATGCTGTAAACAAAGTAGAATAAAACATATCGCTTTTATTAAATTTCCAGAGATCAAGGAAACTTGCTTGTGAATCTGTGTTCGAAAGGTATACGATATTTAGATTTATTCTCCTTAGAAGCTTACTTGTATGTATATCCGTGTTTAAAACACACGCGATAGATAAATTTATTCTCCTTGAAGGCTTACTTGCATGCATATCCGTGTTTAAAACACACGCGATAGCTAAATTTATTCTCCTTGGAGGCTTACTTGCATGCATATCCGTGTTTAAAACACATGCGATAGCTAAATTTATTCTCCTTGGAGGCTTACTTGCATGCATATCCGTGTTTAAAACACATGCGATAGCTAAATTTATTCTCCTTGGAGGCTTACTTGCATGCATATCCGTGTTTAAAACACACGCGATAGCTAAATTTATTCTCCTCGGAGGCTTACTTGCATGCATATCCGTGTTTAAAACACACGCGATAGCTAAATTTATTCTCCTTGGAGGCTTACTTGCACGCATATCCGTGTTTAAAACACACGCGATAGCTAAATTTATTCTCCTTGGAGGCTTACTTGCATGCATATCCGTGTTTAAAACACACGAGATAACTAAATTTATTCTCCTTGGAGGCTTGCATATACACGCGATAGTTAATGTATTGCGTGTTGACAATCTAGGTTGGGTTTGGAACTTTCATTTATGATATATGAAGTGGTGTACCCAATCGGGAACCCTGATGACCCCTATACATAGAAAATCTAAATCATCAGGCTTCTTTCTATGCCTAACCTATTATGCAAAATAAGCCTTGAGATTCTTGGCGTTCCATGCCTTTGCGAGTGTGGTGCCTTCTGAGTTTTGAAGTTTGAAAGAACCCTGGCCTACTTCTTTATGGATGGCGTAGGGTCCTTCCCATTTAGGTTCAAGTTTTCCCCCGGTTATTGCTTGTCGGAGGACCATGTCCCCTTTTTGTAGCGGGCCTACCAAGACGCGCTTGTTGTATCCTTCAGCCAGCCGGCGCTGATATTCATTTTCTTTGAGACAAGCCGTGTCTCTTCTTTATTCGCGCAGGTGGAGCTCTAACTCGAGAGCTTCATCGTTGGTATCTTTACTGAAATCAACAATTCTAGCTGATGGGATGAGCAACTCCACAGGGATGATCGCATCGACACCAAAGGCCATTACGAAGGGTGTTTCCCCAGCTGGACTCTTTGCTGAAGTCCTATATAACCATAGTACCAAAGGTAAGATCTCGGCCCATTCTCCTTTTGCTGTCCCCAGTCTCTTTTTAAGGGCATTCAGAATTTTTTGAATCGTGGTCTCGACCTGTCCATTGGATTGTGGGTATGCTACCGATGAGAAACGAAAGTCGATGTGGAGGCCGGCACATAAATCACAAATTGCTTCACAGTCGAACTGGGGACCGTGATCAATGATGATTGTCCGGGGGACTCCGAATCGGCAGATCATGTTTTTCCAGAGGAATTTGCGTACCTTTTCTGCCGTGATGGTCGCCATAGCTTCAGCCTCGACCCACTTTGTGAAGTAATCGACAATTACGATGATGAAGCGCAGCTGGCCTGGTGCTGTTGGGAACGGTCCCAAAATGTCCATTCCCCACATCGCGAACGGACATGGTGCAGATATGCACTTCAAAGGATGAGGAGGGTGATGATTGAGCGATGCGTGCCACTGGCAAGGATCACACATGTGAATAATCATTTCAGTATCCGCTCTGAGAGAGGGCCAGTAGTAGCCTAGACGTGTGATTTTGGACGCCACGGCTCTCCACCCCTGGTGGTTGCCATGGAGGCCCGCGTGTAGCTCTAGGATGAGGTCAAGGCCCTCTCGGTCTAACACACAGAGGAGATCTGGAAGGTTAAATCCTCTTTTGTACAGTCGGCCGTCTCTTACTCGAAAACAGGCGTCTCTTCTTCTGATGCTCTGGCCTTCTTGTGACTCACCTGTCAAAACCCCTTCGGTTATGTATTCTAGGAGAGGTTTTTGCCAGTCTCCGAGGTTGGATATTCTGAATACCCCCTGGTGGATTCCTCGAGCATGCTTTTGTTCGATCACTACGCGATCGCTTAATCCTAAAGGTAAGGTAGCCCCGATTCTGGCCAAGGTATCGACGCGTTCATTCTGATTGCGAGGAATAGATGAAATGGAACATTTTCCAAAGGTGGCAGTGAGTGTCTGTATGCGTGCTAGATATTCAGGTAACATTCCCGTCTTTGCCTCATATTCACCTTTAACCTGCCGTGCAACTACCTCTGAATCTGTGAAAATCTGGACTTGCCGAGCCCCGTTGACCAGTGCTTTCTCTATACCTGCGATCAAAGCTTCATACTCGGCTTCATTGTTGGTAGCCTCAAACAGTAGCTGGAAAGAAAGATCGGTTATCTCCCCACTAGGGCTTGTGATGGTAACCCCGGCTCCACAGCCTCCCGTGGGATACGGATCCGTCAACATTTATGACCCAGTCTTCCCCATCGCGATCCTGAGAATCGGTGAAGACAGCTTCTACTACAAAATCGGCCAGGGCTTGAGCCAGACGGGCCTTCCTGGGCCTGAAATGGACGTCAAATTCAGAAAGCTCTACCGCCCATTTGACCATTCTCCCAGAGAGTGATGGTGAATGTAGGATCTGATGGAGGGGTAGATCCAAAAGCACCTCAATGGTGTGAGCCTGAAAATAAGGCCTCAACCTTCGCGCAGCCGATGTGCGCGCAAATAGCCATATTCTCTATGCACATATAAGTCCATTTTATTGTCTTTTGCATGCATATTAATGGGAAAATATGGGATTAGTGTAGTTTACGCTTAATTGTCAAATATATGGGTCTGCACGAGTTTCCATGTGATTTCGCAAAAAACAAGATAAAAATGGATGAATTTGGAGGAGCGGAAAAAGAACTCGAAGTCTTCTGAAGAGGTCGAAATCGACTGGGGACCTCGACATCGAGTGCAACAGAGACATAGGAATCGAGCAGGAAATAAAACAGAGCATGTCGACACAAAGGGGTCGATATCGACGTCTGGAGGTCGATATCGAGTGGCTAGATCGAGCTAAATGATAGAAGTCGAGTGCCAGTTCGAGTAGAAGAAGGAGAGCTCGAGATAAAGTTTTGAAGGGGTCGATATCGATGTTTAAGGTCGATATCGACCATGCCAGCAGAGGAATCCGACTCAAATTTTTAATAGAATTTTATCCGAAGCTTGCACGTCTATCCAAAAGTCGAGGTTTCTTATCATTAACACCAGATCTATCATGAGGAGGCTGATTCACCATAGAGTTTTAGTTTTAGTTTTATTTAAGTTTTATCTTAGAGAATAAAGATAAAGTTTCGAGTCTTTATCGACATCTATAAATAGAGGCCAATAGGGCTGAGTTTAGGGATTAGATTTCATATCCAATAACATTCAATTTCAGTAGTTCAAACACATATACACGCAGAGAATTAGTAGAGAGAGAGAGAAGGCCGAGTGAAGTTTGTAAAGCGAGAGCGGAGTGGCTTGTTCGGTTGTACTTTCTTTCGAAGTTTTAATTCAAAGTAGCTTTCTTTCAATAACAATGACGATGATGTGCATGATGAGGAGCGAGTAGTCAACCCACTTCTAGGGTCAGGGTGAGCCCGATGATAGCAATGTGAGGTAAGTGCATCAAAGGTATGACTTTTATGCGATTCCGTCTTCTACCCCATGCATGATCCCTTGCGAAAGTTAGGGATATTCATTATTTGCATTATTGAAGCGAAAGCCACTCATATTGTAAACTTAAATTGCTCATGAATTGGATAGTAACTCTTAGGAACTATGCGAGAGCCTCTAATCACCTAAGTGTTGATAACGAGAGTTATTTGACGGAAAGGCATTAAAATTCGTAACTTTAGCATAAAACTTGCATTGTTATCGTTGTGGCATGAAACCCCGACTTTGAAAGCTTTTTAATTAATTGAAATCAACATTAAAGTTTAAGTTTTGTTTCTGATCATCCTCCTTTCCCATTCTATTTTCTTCGGACTCTTTTCCGACAAATTGGTTACGAAAACAGTTTCTGTGACAAGCGTCGAAATCGACTGTAAGGGTCGATATCGAGGTCTAACGTCGATATCGAGGTCTCTGCTCGACATCGACTTTGCTGCTTTTGTCTTCTGCAGGAACTGCGCTAGGAAATCGACCAGAACTGGGGTCGATATCGACCAGATTACTCGATATGGAGTGTCTTATGAGGTCGAAAGCTTTGATCGTGAGTACAACAAGGGAAGCGCTGACATACCTCCTCATGGATTCGATCCTGAATTACCCTACTACTACAAGGGAGGGGATTCTTGTATTATTTGTTTGAGGTAGGGAGTTAGCCTAGTCGTACATTGTTATATTTGATTTATTTGAATCCCTACATACCCCCCTGCGAACAGCAGCGAAAACCACAGATAGAGCCATTTTTTCTATTGGGGTATATCTGGATTCAGCGGGTTGTAAGACTCGGCTGGCGAAGTAAATAGGAAGCTTGGACTCCCTAGTAAGCACCGTTCTAATAGTTGTAGACCCGATGGCGAGGTATAACTGCAGTGTTTCGTGCTCGCGTGGAAAATGAAGAGTGGGAAAAGTGGCTAAGTATTCTTTCATACTTTTGAAGGCTTCATCCAAAATGACGGTCCACTCGACTGGGCCCTTCTTTTTAAGCTGCTCGAAGAAAGGCAGGGAATGATCAGCCAATCGCGAACAGAACCTGCTTAAGTAGTTGACTGATCCGTTTAATTTTTGAATGTCGTTCAACGTCTTTGGTGGGGCCATGTCGATGATGGTCTGTACTTTTGAAGGATTCACATCTATTCCTCGGTGGCTTATCATGAAACCTAGGAATTTTCCTGAATCCACTCCAAAAACACATTTTTCTGGATTCAGGCAGACGCGATTTTATCTTAGTGTGTCGATGGTTTCTTGTAAGTCTTTGCAATGGTCCTCTTTGGTGAGGCTCTTAATTACGATATCATCGACGTAGACTGCCACGTTTCTTCCTAATTGGGCAGCAAACACTTTTTCTATCATTCGCTAGAAGGTGGCACCCGCGTTCTTTAGCCCAAACGGCATTACTTTATAGCAAAAAGTTCCCTGGTTGGTGATGAAAGCGGTGCTTTTTTCATCGCGAGGGCTCATTCTGATCTGATTGTAGCCGGAGTAAGCATTCAGAAAGCTTTGAGTGGTGTGCCCTGTCGTTGTGTCGACTAGCTCGTCGATGGATGGCAAAGGGTAGTTATCTTTTGGGCAGACTTTGTTTAGATCTTTGAAATCTACGCACATTCTCCATTTGCCACTGCTCTTTCTGACTAAAACCACATTTGATAACCAAGTCGAATCGTTAACCTCGCGAATAAATCCGACTTGTAGAAGTTTATGTACCTCTTGTTTTGTTGCCTCCGACTTTTCGGCAGCCATTTTCCTCTTTCTTTGGCACACAGGTTTTGCCTCGTGATTTAATCTTAGTGAATGTTCTACAGTTTCTCGGGGGAGCCCCTTCAAATCTTGCGGCGACCAGGCAAAAACATCACGCGATCTTTTTAACATATCTTTGAGATGCTCTAGGGCGGGGCCAGTCAAACTGTGACCGTGGTACAGGGCCTCGGCCTTGTTTGGGAAAGGAAAGAAAGCGATTTTTTCCTCCATAATTTTGTCAGCTACTTTCTCGGGTCAAACTTCTAATTCTGCATGATTTTGTTCGGATGTTGCCTCTTGCTCGCATTCATCGATTGCTTCTTCCTTTAGTGACCCTTGAGCGTCTGTCTTAATCGCGAATATTCGGTTGTGGCCTTTTCTTAGAGAGGATAGGTAGCAAACTCTACTTTCTTCTTGTTCTCCCCGTGCTTCACCCACCTTTCCGGTACATGGAAATTTAACGCTGAAATGATATATGGAGCAGGCTATTTGGAATTTGAATAGGCTTACGCGTCCCATGATAGCGTTGTAGATGGATGGTAGTTGAACCACTGTGAATTCGATCATGTGTGTTCTCCTATTCGGCGTGGTCCCTAAACTCAGGGCCAATTTGATGGTTCCAGCTACCTCAACTTCGTCTCCAGAGAAGGAGACCAGTTTTCCTGCGTACCGGTGCAAGGCGCTTTCAGCGATTCCGAGTTGTTCAAAAGCGTCCCAGTAAAGGACGTCCACAGATGAACCTATATCGATCATGACTCGTTTAACCATCTTGGTCCCTATCTACACATGAATGACCATAGGATGCGAGTGTGGCATTCTTAGGTCGCGAGCATCACGGGTATCTGAAACAGAAAAACTAAGTATCGCGTGCGCGGTGGATGCTTGCTTGATACTGGCCTCAGACGGAGGGTATATAGCTTCTCTTTCATAATTTTTCCTCTCTTTCTTATTGGCACCAGATGTCGCAGGCCCCCCCTGCGATGGTATTAATACACCCATCCGGTGAGGGAGGCTTTCGGTGATCCTGGTTAGGGTGATTGTGTCGGTTGGACGAGGACCTGGCTTCTTGAACATTCCTCATGTCCCTTGGGGGAGTTCGGTAGCCTCCGCCTCTGTTTTCATTCCTTTCTCCCCTGTTCCGGGGGTAGGTTCCCCTGCCCCTTCCTCTGGCGGCATATTGATGATTGTAAGGCCTTGGCGGAGCATTCGGTGGTTTATATTGCTGGGGAGGAACCACAGGGGGCAGGCGTTATTGTGGCGCTGCGATGGGATGACTGGGATTCGTCAGTGGTGCACAAATATAAAGGGGTACCTCTTTTTGAGGGAGGAATGGAGGAACACCGTATACAGGAGGTGACACATAGTTAGGATGAGCCATCATCGCATTTGTCGGGGCACCGAGAGGTCCTGGACCCGACCTTTGGTTGTATTGGACTTCTTGGACCTGAGGTCGCGGGGGAATGACCGGGTATTGCCAGGGAAGATTGCGGTGATGCTGGTCCCCAAAACTATCTCTTCCTTGGCGTTTGTTAGGCGCTCGCTAGTAAGTTGGTGGTCTAGATTTGATGGGTCGCGAGCTAGAGCTTGTCGCTTCCATGGCGTGGATCTGCTTGGTTATGAGTTCTCTCATAACATCGTAGTTCTTTGGTTTCTTATGGAATAGGCAGATCTTGAAATCGCCCTCGATCAGGTTGCCCATTAGTATTGTGCTCACGGACTCTTGATTGAATCTCGGGATCTGAACCACCATGTTGGTGAATCTGCTGAAGAAGTTTCCCAGTGATTCATTCGCACCTTGTTTGATGGAATTGAGGTCCAACATGGTTCTTTTCCTTGTGCGAGCACTGCCGAAGTGGGCGACGAACGTGCCTGCTAGCTGCGCGAAGTTGTTGATGGAGGATTGAGCCAAATTGGTGAACCATGTCAATGCTACCCCGCTCAGTGTGGATGGAAACGAGCGATAATACATGGCGTCATTGTCCTCGTTCATACCCATTGCCGTGGTGAATTGGTTGAGGTGATCATTGGGATCGGTATCTCCTTTGTACTTGGCGATGGAGATATCCTTCCACCTCTTGGGGACCGGTGCTTCGCGTATTTCCCTGCAGAAAGCGGACGGGAAAGTTGGTTCATCTTTGCGTGTTTGTCCGGGTGCTCTAGGGGAATTCGAACGTGACGATACATCCCTGGGGCTGAAGACATGGGCGATCTTGTTAGCGTTTTCACTGAGTTCTAGGACGATATTGAGAGGGTCACCAGCAGGGTTAGAAAAATGGTTGTCCGTCACACGTATAAGACCCTGTTGTTGGTAGTAGCCACGGGGGTCGTGTTGGAACGGTACCCCGCTTGACTGGTGGTTTAAATACGTGCTCTGCGGATAATTCTCCGTGAAGAATGGGTACGGGGGGTAACCCCCCCCCCCCCCCCCCCACATTCCATAGGGAGCGAACGGGGGTGGTTGAGCGGTGTCCCAGGGAGGCTGTTGGGGAATGCCCTCGTTAGTGTTATGTTGAGCTACCTCGTCGGGAGGTATGTTAAGGTTGAGGAGGTTGGTCTCTTCGCCATCGCGATGTTGGTTCCCAAACTCTTCCCTGAATAGCGTAAAATTCATGATTTCCCGCAGATATTGTTGGTATTAAAAAGGGAAGTGACCAATGTTATTTATTACTTTAGATAGGATTAAGGTAGGACGAAAAAAGGGAGTAAATAGCTGAATGAAAAAAAAGATATGTTGAAATGAATTAAAGGAATGAGATGTGAAGGAGCGTATTGCTACGCGGAACCTCTCGTCGTGAAAGGTTCCCAAAGACGGCGCCAATGAAGCGTTCGTGGAATTTCACCTATACTTATTACCTCATTATGACTACAGAATGACTTAGAAATACCTGCAAGCCTTGATCGAGAAGAGTTATGATTAGATTATACGTTTATTGATCCAAGCGACGGGGTGTTATGTTTGGCTCGCGATGATTTGATTCGTTCTATCATGGATTTGGATGGAAGTCAGATGATGTTCTTATTCCAGGAACGTTCTTCTCCGATCACAGATCTCGAGAACTCAACTCCGGGGGTTTTAGATCCGGGGGATTATTAGAGCTCTTCTTTCTTATTTTTTGAATCGGATCCCGCATTTGTGATTGGAAGGGGGTATTTATAGGAAGGCTAAGCGAGCAGCTGGCTGGAGACCTCGTGGTTCTGTCTAGGACACGTGTAAGGCATGCCCTCGTGCTTAGGGGTATAGGCAATACACGTGGCGTTGTTTAGAGGTGAGGTGCTGGAACCAGCGAGCTGCTTGCTAGGGTTCTGGAGAACCACGAGGTACTCGGAGGATCCTCCCTGGTCGTTACGCGGGCACATACTAATATTTAGGTCACGAGGAGGGTTTGGTTGAGATCCGAACGAGTACTTTACTCGAGATGGATCTTATAGTGGGGCCAGATGTCTTTTTGCGTTGGGTGACCTATTTATGACATTATACTTGTGTTATTTGATAGGTCTATTTTCTATGGCATCGTCAATAGGTGACTAGATTATCGTATATTTACGTCCGTGAAGAACTCGATCATGTTCCTTGTTACCAATGTGTGTTGTCGTTATTCATCGAGATAGGTACATGTTAGTGTGTATCGATGCGACTAGTATGCTTCATGATTGATTCATATATGTTTTGCTTGCCACAATTATAACCTCATAGAATCCCATAAGGGCACCATTGTCATTCTCGGGTTGGGATCTTGTCTTCTCGTCTTGTCATCGTCAGTCTTGGTCCGTGTCTGGTTCCATAGAGAATCCAAGTTATCCGCCTTTACCTCTCCCTTACCTCTGTTAACTTAGAAACCATTGTGTTACTTTCGGTGAGCGACGACATGGAGAAGAGGACGGTTGGCTAGATAGTACTCGAGCGGCGTAGCGGAAGCATGGTGGGCCCATAACCCACCGGTCCCAGGACTTGAGGCAGATGTGAGTGGCGCACTTCATCGCTATTTAGAAGACTTGGCATGTTTCGAGGATAGCTGAGGAGTCCGTCCGACGGATTTTAAGGCTCTATGGAGTCCTTGAGAGGATAGTTCCTGACAGAGATGGACAGTTCATTTTGAGATTTTGGCAGCATGTTCACGAAATTCGAGGCATTGACGAGGACCGAGATTATCTTCGATGTGGGAGCACACCTATGGACGAGAGTATCGCCACCCGAGGGGTCCGACGTTTTGACATCATAGAAGAGTCGAGCCCTAGGTTTATTGATCCTTTTGAGGTTTTAGAGAGGCAGCTTATCGCTTAGCCTTATCCCCGTCTTTAGCTGAAGTGCACAATGTCCTTCTTGTCTCAGCTTTGTCGATATGTTTCCGATCCTAGCCACATTCTTGACTATTCTCACCTCCATGTTGAGGCCGATCATTCCTTGGTAGAGCGTCTTGAGGAGAATATTCAGGCTAGTTGTGAAAATACTTCAAATGAGCTACTTGCGTCTTACGTGGAGCCTAACTTAGACATTACCTTGACCACTTGATCTAGTGGTGAGTATATGATGGACGGTTTTTAGTCACGTAAACTGTATCAAAATAAAACTCAAACCTACAAACTAGCATAGCAAGTAAGTAAGAGGTCGATCTCACAAAGAATCAAGTATTCCTCAACAATGTGTATTTACCAATTAGTGAAAAGGGGGATTTTTGGGTGATTGAAATAAGAAAGAAAACAAAATAAACTATAAACAAGTTGATGCAAAACAATTTAGAGAAGATCGCTCTACCTACAACTATCCACTTTATTTGGTTGAATTGATATTGTAACTTCCTCTTGTCCTTTTAGTTTTCCTATGAATGCCCTTGTCCCGACCTAATATAGTTACTAGTCCAATCAGTCATAGAAACCCTTATCAATTGAACAGTCCCTAAAGAAGGATTTAACCCAATTGATAGCTTTAAGTTAAGAGATTAACCAAGGTATTTGCAGTCCTTAAAGAGGGATTTAACAACACAGCCAACTTCCTACCCATCTAATTAGTTCAATCAGCCCTAAAGGGATAAGTTTGCCACTTGGGTTAAGGTTCGCAATCAGGAATCTACAAAACCCTAGCAGTTGAATTGATTCTACCAAGTTGATCAGGCAAGATAGAATAAAACAATCAAACATTCAAGCACAAAGAAGTTGAAACATTCAATATAAGAAATAAGGAACAAGATTCAGAAACTCACAACTTAATCCAAACAAAGCTTCAAATTGCAAATAGAACGAAGAGAGTTTAGCCGCCCATGGCAAACATCGCTCTCAATCTCCAACTAAAATCGTCTTGAATCCTAATCTAATGAACGAATGAAAATCTAGGGCTAAGCCCTTCTAATCTCCTAAATCGTCCCCTTTTCGTGTCCAAGTCGGCCAAAAAGACAAAGATAGAATAAATAGGGTTTTGGATAGAAAACACGTCGGTGAACTTTGAAACGCTTCGCTCTGGGCAAATGCGGCGGCCGTGGCATATTGCTGCGCCCGCAGCATATGGCAGCGCCCGCTGCATTAGTCTTTTACGGACAATTCAGGTCGAATCAGCTCTCGACGTTGACAGGAAAGTTGTAGCTCTCTGAAAGATCTTTCCAATGCATGGTCATAATAGTCAATCGGACAACCGAGGCCTCCAGAAAGTGCAAAACAAGTTCAGCATGTCCGGCGACAACTTCTGCAGACTTGTTCTTCGTTTAGGCTCGCTTCTTCTTCTCATGACCTCTTTAGATCTTCATGTAAGCTTCCTCGATCAACTAGGCATCCTCATCTAATGCTTCATCAACCCATGTCTCCTCCTCGGATCCACAGTTACCTGAAATAATCAATAAAAACGTGTAGATTCCGACTCCACCACCATAGAGAGCAAATATGCAAATTATACTTAACCCATGCATGATATGCATCATAACTAAGCTAAATGCAACCTATTATGACCATCTAAATGCGTTCTATCAAACTCACCCACACTTAAGCTTTTGCTTGTCCTCAAGCAATGAAAAACAAATGTAGAATTAATCCTCTCACAAACAAGATTTTCATGCTATAGTTTTAGAAAAGCAACATCAAGCAATATGAGCCATGAATAAGAGAACAAATATCCTAGCAAATATATGAGAGATCCAATAGTAAAGGAAAATTTAATCCAACCTCACCGGGATAATGTGTTTCACTCAAGCTCTCATGTGTTTAGGTTTTAAAGTCCAACTCTCAACTCAATCCAAAATGCTCTATACACCGTGAAAGTCATCACTTGCAAAAACATCATGAGGACTTTTATAGGGTTGTAATGGGGCTTTGGTAGGAACATAAGGCATGAGAAATATTTAGGCTTGTGGTGCTAAAAATCCGGGAAAAAGGAACAACAACCAACCAGAACAACACCAAAACTTCCATACTTCGCAAACCATTCCAATAACATAAACTTCAATACACATCAATCAGCACTCTTCGATTTCAATAACCATACAACTCATGCAATTTTGCCATTTGGATGATGACTTTTTTTCTTTTCTTTTATGCTTACTTTTGCCCCTAGGTGAATTTTATCCTCCCTAAGTCCAAACTTACTAGACTTTTACTCCTAAGTCGATTTTATCCTCCTTAGGCCCCTAGTAATAAGTCATCTCTATTATGCAAGAAGGGTTACCTTATTTCGGCTATGCCTCTCGCAATGCACAACCATACATACATCATCTCCACTCAAAGCAACTCCAACATAAAGATTTTTCACCAATTCTCCTCCTAATTCCCAGATAGGGTCAGGCTAATCATTGGCTATGATATATTTTTGTAGAGCTATTAAAAAGAATAGGCTTTAAGGCTCAGCTGGGCTTCAAGCAAAGGATAATGCAAAGGGTGGATAAGGTATAATACGGCTAAAGAAAACATGCCTCAATCATTTGAAATTCACAAGCAACAAACATGTGCAATACGGTATTGAAATAAGAAGCATATGGAGAGTATAATCACACAATAAAAGCAAAAGGGAATAATATGTAAAGTCCCTATAAGGCCAAAACAAACTCAAAAGGGTTATATTTTTGCTAGATTTCAACTAAACCTCAACTATGAACCATACTTGCTCAATTATATTCTCAAATCATGCTCCAAAAATCATTTTCAAGCAATTCAATCAAATCATGGGATTTATGCAATAAGATAATAAAAATAAATTAGAGGACAAACTAAACCAAGATGGGTATCTTTAATAACACCTAAATGCAATGCATGATATTTTTGTGATTTTTTTTTCAATGTGATATATGAGTAAAAATAAATATGAAAACATAAATAAAAATGTTATGCAAACTTTATCTATATGCAATGCAATGCCTCCCCCACACTTAAACTTTTCATTGTCCTCAATGAAACATAAAAGACAACAAAAAAATAAAAACATAGAGGGAGAGATGAGTGAAATACTCACAATGTGGTGGAAGAGTAGACCCATGAACAAATAGCAGGCAGATAAGTCAAATCTGAGCATTGCGGTGACCGCTGCCTGTTTCGTGCGACCTTTCCTGAAAACTTTGTCTATCCAAAACTAAAAGCAACTATCTAATGCCTAATGGAAAACCCAATTTATTGAAAAGAAAACTAGCTAACTAGGAATTGAAATAACTAAATTAGAAAACTTACCTCGGGTTGCCTCCCGAGAAGCGCCTTTCTTTAATGTCATTGGCTTGATTTATTCTCAATCTCAAGATCTTATCTATCAGACATCGTCAAGGCTCTCAGTAGCCTATCATATTCCTGTGCACACATCTTACAAAGAACATCATAGCACAATAGATTGAAAGCATAAAATATGAAATTCAAAAACACTTTCAATCTATCAAAGAGTCTAGCATGACTCTCTGCTGAAGGAATATGATACCATCAACACAGTTCCGCTGGTGGCTTCTCAAAATAGGAATAAAAAGGGTCAACATAATCACCATTACCTTCCAAATTGCAAAAATTTACCTTTATTACCTCTTGAGCCTCAGCTGATGGTTCTAGACTTGGTTCATCAATGGGCAAGCTCAGAATGGATGTTGCAGATGGAGTAGGAGACACATCACATGTAACCTCATGCGTCGACTCATGAGATTCTAAGTCAGGAAGCACTAGACCCTCTCCTCCATCGTCGAAGACACTATCATTGTCTGCAGCCAATTCCTCCTCTTCTTCTTCGAAGCTACTTTCTTTCTCACCTTTTGCACTTAAAAGTTGAATGAGTTGGCTCATCTGATTCTACAATTTTCTGATTCGGCTCACTTTTACTTCCTCCAACTGCTGCACCACTTGTGTGAGAGTGTGGAATGGATCCTCCAGGTGTGTGACAAAGTCCTCCATTGGCAGAGAAGATGAGGCAAGCAATTCTTCCTGTGCAACATGGTAATCCATGTAACAGAAAAAATCCCACAACCCCGACAATCCTCCTAACCGCTTCACGCCTCCGTTACTCAGGTGCTCAACAAGTGCTCGCGTCTCAACAGTCATCCCATCCATTATGCACATAATCATATCTCGGATGCTGAATTGATAACCCCATGAACCAAGGTGGTCAACATACTCATGCAATCTAGTGAAGTATTGGTGAAAGTTCTCACCTTCAAACTGCGCTAACCTCAACATCTTGAAAAAGTTAGTAACAAAGGCGTCGTGAACCGTAAGGTAGGATCACAACGGGTTAGATATATGAACAAAAATCAATAAATACACAAAACAAAGAAATAAACTTGATTCCCTGGCAACGGCACCAATTTGATGGACGGTTTTTAGTCGCGTAAACCGTATCAAAATAAAACTCAAACCTACAAACTAGCATAGCAAGTAAGTAAGAGGTCGATCCCACAAAGAATCAAGTATTCCTCAGCAATGTGTATTTACCAATTAGTGAAAAGGGGGATTTTTGGGTGATTGAAATAAGAAAGAAAACAAAATAAACTATAAACAAGTTGATGCAAAACAATTTAGAGAAGATCGCTCTACCTACAACTATCCACTTTATTTGGTTGAATTGATATTGTAACTTCCTCTTGTCCTTTTAGTTTTCCTATGAATGCCCTTGTCCCGACCTAATATAGTTACTAGTCCAATCAGGCCTAGAAACCCTTATCAATTGAACAGTCCCTAAAGAAGGATTTAACCCAATTGATAGCTTTAAGTTCAGAGATTAACCAAGTTATTTGCAGTCCCTAAAGAGGGATTTAACAACACATCCAACTTCCTACCCATCTAATTAGTTCAATCAGCCCTAAAGGGATAAGTTTGCCACTTGGGTTAAGGTTCGCAATCAGGAATCTACAAAACCCTAGCAGTTGAATTGATTCTACCAAGTTGATCAGGCAAGATAGAATAAAATAATCAAACATTCAAGCACAAAGAAGTTGAAACATTCAATATAAGAAATAAGGAACAAGATTCAGAAACTCACAACTTAATCCAAACAAAGCTTCAAATTGCAAATAGAACGAAGAGAGTTTAGCCGCCCATGGCAAACATCGCTCTCAATCTCCAACTAAAATCGTCTTGAATCCTAATCTAATGAATGAATGAAAACCTAGGGCTAAACCCCTCTAATCTCCTAAATCGTCCCCTTTTCGTGTCCAAGTCGGCCAAAAAGACAAAGATAGAATAAATAGGGTTTTGGATAGAAAACACGTCACTGAACTTTGAAACGGTTCGCTCTGGGTAAATGCGGCGGCCGCGGCATATTGCTGCGCCCGCAGCATATGGCAGCGCCCGCTGCATCAGTCTTTTACGGAAATTTCAGGTCGAATCAGCTCTTAACGTTAACAGGAAAGTTGTAGCTCTCTAAAAGAGCTTTCCAACGCATGGTCATAATAGTCAATCGGACAACCGAGGCCTCCAGAAAGTGCAAAACAAGTTCTGCATGTCTGGCAACAACTTCTGCAGACTTGTTCTTCGTTTAGGCTCACTTCTTCTTCTCAGGACCTCTTTAGATCTTCATGTAAGCTTCCTCGATCAACTAGACATCCTCATCTAATGCTTCATCAACCCATGTCTCCTCCTCGGATCCATAGTTACCTGAAATAATCAATAAAAACGTGTAGATTCCGACTCCACCACCATAGAGAGAAATATGCAAATTATACTTAACCCATGCATGATATACATCGTAACTAAGCTAAATGCAACTTATTATGACCATCTAAATGCGTTCTATCAGTATACCATAGTGCTTGGTTTTGAGATGTGTGCTTTGATGTTTACCTCTATGCTGTTGTGCTTATATGATTGATAGTTATGTGCAGAATATGTGATGATGTGATTGGCGATGAACCTCTTGATGTGTAATGACTTGCTTGTATGATACTGGCAGGATACTACCCTTGATATGCTGGTTAGCGTGATGACACTTGATAGTTTGGCTTGATCTTGTTGACATATGAGATTCCTTGCCATTTTGAGATAATTGATGTTGAGCTTGATGATATCTTGAGATTGATAGTTGAAACTGTAAAGACCGGGAATTTTCAAATTTATTATTTTATTTAAAATATGATTTATGATTGACTTTAATTTCCAAGATTCGGGAAATATTTTTTATATTTTGTAATGAAAAACTTCCGACCTCAAGCATGCGATTTATTTTATTCTTTAAAGATGAATTCCGACATCAACTGATTGTTCGATTTGAAAATGAATTCGTTTCGCTCTATTATTTTAAGGCTTAGAAATATTTTCGGGTTTGGTTATTTAATTCGGGTTATGATGTTTATTTTAAATTTATTTCATCGTGTCGGGATAAGGTCGAGAAAGCGGGATTCGGGGAAACTAACATTCGAGAACTTATTTTGGTGTTCGAAATTAGCGTATTCGGGATTTATTTCCGGGTATTGGTTAAACAATTTCACACACAACCCCACCCACTCCCTCACCTCACCATACCCTTCATATTCAACCCACCCCTTACACCGTTATTCACCATTCACCATCATCAATCCATCCCTCTCCCTCCATCCCCATTTCTGATCATCACCATCACCAACTTCTTCTTCACCACTTCACGTCACCACCTCTGCTCCTTCCTATCTCCATCAGCCTATCGTCGTCGTCGTTTTCTCCCACCGTCACCCTTGGAGCCGCAATTGAGGAAGCCCAGCCTTGTTTTCCCGTGAAGCCACAACCAAGCCCACACACACCTCGTTCTTCCATCCTCTTCATCCATCCAGCAGCTGCACCACCTTCCTTCGACCACCAGCAACTGCCCAGTGCCACCCCGGAGCTGCCCAGAGCCGCCAGCTCCGCTGACAAGTCGCCGAAGAGCCGATTGCCTGTTAAACGTAAGCCTCGTTTCGGTAAGCCGTTCTCGTTCGTTTTCGACCGAAACCACCCTCGGACTTCACCATCATGCTCACCCACATTCGGTGCAGGTCCAATAACCATCGCGAGCCTCCGATGATGCCCAAAACTCCGATCAAGAAGTCCGAAATCGCGAACCACCTCGGTGAGCTCCCGATCGTTTCTTTCTTTCCTCATTCGATTCGTGAATCTTTGTTTGCCTAGGCTAGTCGGGGGGTGTTTGAGAGTTGAGTGCAGGAACTTGGGTGAGCTCGAGAGCTACGGCGAGCTCGAGAGAGGCTGAGCTATGCCAAGAGCAGAGGCGAGTGCGAGCGCGAGGCGAGGCGGAGTTGAGAGCCAAGGCGGGCAGGAGGTCTTTCTTTTGAAATCGGAGGATGAAGAAGACGTGGGTTGTGGGGCCTTTACTAAATTACAGTATATATATACTAGGTTTGAGGTCGTGCTAAGCACGGCTTCGGTATGTGATGGACTTGAACAACATAAATTATAACAAGAAGAAGAGCAAACAAGAGGAAGGAAAAAATTTAACAAGAGTTTCGAATCATATGGTACATCAGGTAAAAGTCTCCGTGATCATCGATATGCAACTACTGGGCCAAATAAAGTTCCATGCATGATATAACATAAATTATAACATGCAGGTTAGCAAAATGAAGAATTGGTATTTGATTGGGGTTTGTAGTTTAACATATTTGTCTCTTCACCATGATGGAGGTTTGTACATTCACCTATGTAACATAATTCACCCTGAAATGATCACTTGATTCAATCATAATAGTAGCTAAGAATGCAGTAAACCATACCTTTTGGTGTTGTAGATTTATTCATTGTAATGTCAAGTAAGGGAACTGACAATGCCGGGACAGTGTGGGTCTTATTTTTGTTTCGCATATCCGAGAAAGCAAAACTTGCTCCCTTTGTATGTGTACTTAGTGGCCTATATACTGTTAAATTTTCAGGCTCATCTTGAAGCATATAAGCGCAAATAAACAAGATTAATACATAAATGCATATATTACATAATTTACATACCGACATCATGTTTCTGAAATCAGTTAGAATTCGCCGTTGACAAGAATTTGATCGAACGAGAACAAGATCTCATGGAGCCTAGGTGTCCATACTTCGGTTGATTCAAATTTTTGTATTATTCGAGAGGAGCATTGCAATCGTATGATGTGGTGATGTAAGGACCGCTATAGGTGCGACCGAAGTGGGTATCTCCATCACTCCATGGTACTATTATATATGTATGACATTACAATACACTAAAGCTTTATTACATTTCTAAAACATTGAAGGAAAGAATTCAAATAAATCGTTTGCTCGAAGACGGAATTATTTCTAAGCCTTAAAATAATAGAGCAAAATGAATTCACTTTTGAATTTAAATAACAAATTTTATGCCGGAATTTAGTCGAAAGAATTCAAATAAATCGTTTGCTCGAAGACGGAATTATTCAAAAATTTTCGAATCCTTGGGAATTAAATCGAACTAAATCAATATTAAATCAAAAATTAAATCTAAATTTAGAAACTAATATTTTAAAGTTCCGAGTCTTTACATCATCCACCTCTAAAAACAAGTCTCGTCCCCGAGACTAAAATCATTTTAAAGTAAGGGGATGAAGTTTTAAAAGGTGAGTCCAAGGACCATGTCCAAGGATCTTGCAATCATCTCGGTTGCGTCTTCTGGGATACTCACAACATCCTATTCATGGTCGTGACATCTCCAATTGGTCTTGACAAGTATGCACTAAGCGCCCCTATCACATTCTTGCTTCGACTTTTCGGAAGTATCACAACTCTAAAAGTTCTACAATATCCTCACTAGGTCTTAGCAAGCACCCTACAAGCACCCCCATAAAATGCTTGTATCCACTTTGTGAAGTATCATAGATTTACCCGGAACTTGAAAGTTTCAAAAGGATTCCGCAAATGGAAAAGATTTGCCTCAAAATCATTGAAATTCTTGATCGCGTTTAGTCTTTCAAAATCCAAGTTAGTCCTTTTCAGCACCGTTCAAAATCCTTCAAATCCGACGTTAGTCAAGCAATTTCAGAACTCAAGAGGTGGAGTCATCCACCTCTAAGGGCTAATCCCATATTCTCTTCCTAAATTCATATTTCAGAAATCAGTTTCAATTCTATCAATCTCAAGTCATATCATGAATCATAGGCCATAACTCATCAAAAGCACATCAAGGACAACATCGTACTAGCGTCCTATTAGCAAGTCATCACACGTCAATAGTCTCATCGTCAATCATATCATCAGGTATTTAGCACATAACCATCAATCATATAAGCACAACGTCACATAGATAGACAATCAAAACACACATCTCAAATACGGCACATAGATTCGATTACTTCCCCAGGGTGTCAATGCATAAGGAATGTCGATTGAAGCCACATCTCCGTATTTCAAGTTTAAATTATCCATAAGAATTCATCATGATAAAGCATATTCAATCCAATAGTCAACATCTAAACATGCCATTCATGGTATAGTCATCAATCATACGAACCAAGTCATAAGTTGCTAGCACATCATAATCATAACATCCTTAGCTCATCACCAATCATCTCAAGGAAATCTCATGTTATGAATCTCAAGATAGCATTATGCTCAGCAATGTGGTAGAATATCATGTATCGACATAATCAGCCAAATTATCGAGTTTCAGCATGCTAAAAACTAGAATAGGAATAATATCATGCCAGCACCATAAAAACATATTAACAGTCAGGCTCAATGCTATGAAAGGGAACATCAAGGCAGAATAACATCTATCACCTTTATGACAACAATATGATAGGATAAGTATGACACGTATTGGGAAGCTTGCATTCTAAGGAACACTAGGGATACAAGTGAAAGCATGGTACAATCAAGGACAAAGGCTCAGCCTAATATTTATATGTAATGCATATACAAACCCAGGATACATCGTGGTGTGTGAACCTACGGTGTGTCAGGTCGTATGTTCATGAAAGTATGAGAGGAGCATGAAGATAATCATAGCTTGACAATTTGTTAAGCATGCTAAGAATTAAGCGTCATATTAGGCATAGATCAAGTTGTAACACACATCCATCAATTAAAGAACTCATATTATCATGATATAAGAAAAGAGCGACCACACTATCATGCGCCTAGTTAAGAACAGGACATCAAACATGCGAGGACCTAACATGTGACATATGCATCCATTCAATCACTAGTACGACAATGCAAGGAGTCAAATAATTCATATTCTGGCGGCATAAAAATATGAAAGAGATATAGCGAATACAACACGCGCCTAGAGCAATGTGGCTAAACATGGATGTAACGACTATAAGCATGAGTTTATCTCAAGGGTCATTTGGGTATGACATGCTAGGAACACAATAACACATCAAGTCATGCAATCATAGAGAGGGCTACCATCATAACCACACTGAATTTTTGATCGAGGAACTAACACTCGGCAGAATCAATTGTAAAGACCCGGATTTTGAAATCTTGATTTTCGGAAAAAGAAAATTAAAAATAAAATTAGAAAGGATTTGATCGTGTTTTGTTTTAAAAAAAATAATAAAATAAAAAATATATAATAATAATAATAAAATAATAAACTCGTCTTTAAATTAATAAACCAAACTCGAGATTCATAAAACAAATTCCGGCCCATCTTGAACATTCTAAGATCGATTCCGTCCTTTTTCTCAGAATCCGAAAAATTTATTCGGATAACGATATACTTTCGGCTTTTAAAACAAATTGATCGAGAGAGAGAGGGATTCAGGATTTCAACGTCAGAAATTTGAATTTCCGACACGGGACCACTCTTATCCAATCCGACTCACACCCCTCTCACTTAGGCAAAGTCTTATCCTATACTCCCTCCCTCTCTTCTTGATTCCTCCTTATTTGAGAAACAAACAAACCCCTTTGACCAACTCCATTCAGCTGCCCTCTTTCAAAAAAATATGAACAATAGCCCCCATTTCCCACTTTTCACAAACAGTCCAAACACAACCCTCCCCTCCCCTTGAGCTCTCTCTGTAAGCTTTTATTCGATTTCGATCATGAAATCTATAACAAATAGGATCTAGATTTTGTACAAATCAACCTGTGATAACTTGCAAGGAGACAAACACAAAAACTACCTGAATCCATTAGATTAAGCTTTGATGCGGAAACACGATTCAAGATATGAGTAAACAATCTTTTCTCCTCCTTGCCTTTTCTTTTAGTTGTTTTATGATGGATTAAAACACTCCATTTCCTCTTTCTTTTATAGTGTGGAAGTATGCATGTATGACATCCACAACTCCACAACTTCAACGTTCCTTCATTCATGTATATATTAACTAACACACTTAATAGAGTTCATAACCTTAATGGAAGAGAAACAATTCTTCACCTAATTAAATTCAATGAAACTCTTTGTTTAGTTAAATACAATTAACTTAATATGTTTTAAAGAGGATGAGAGTTTACGTATTTGTATTAGGCAGGAGAAGAGAGAGGTCTTTTCATATATTAGATACTCCCAGATTTTAACGTCTTTAACCCGGTACCGATCCATCACGGTTCTGACTCTTATATTAAAACCATAATCATAATATAATGTATGTGGACTTAATATAATTAAACCGAAGACACATGGACCATATAAACATTATATAGAAGATATTCTTACATTCTCCCACTTGGTCCATGTGACGACTTGATGGTTCAGTATCATCTATAAATGCGCACTTTTATTATCAAGTCCATACACTGTCAATAACCTTACTTGAATTAGAATTGATCGGATCATGGCGGTCACATGTCATTGAGCGGCATGTTCCCTTCCATGTATCACGGATTAATCCAAACCCAATATTACTTTTAAGATTGAGAAATACCATAAGTCTCAAAATAAATATGTTATCAAATCAAACATAATGTGTACACATTACTATAATGATGACATATATAATAACGCAGAAATATAACCATAAGTGAATTCAAAGTGTCTTAAACGTAATGAGCACACCTCAATTAAGCTAGCAAGGCTCCCTCCTTTACACCCATACGCTCAACATGGCCAATGAATGCCTTGGGCGACAATCCTTTAGTCAACGGATCCGCTATCATGAGATGAGTTCTTATATGCTTAATAAACACCTTTTGTTTCTACACTTCTTCTTTAACAGCCAAGTACTTCACTTCAATGTGTTTAGCACCCTTAGAGTACTTGTCATTCTTTGAGAAGAAGACTGCTGTGGAATTATCACAATAAATTCTCAGCGGCTTGGCTATACTGTCAACAATACCAAGTCCTGAGATAAAGTTTTGCAACCACAATGCATGAACAGTGGCCTCAAAGCATGCCACAAATTCCACTTCCATGGTGGAAGTAGCAATGACAGATTGCTTTCCACTCTTCCATGATACTGCTCCTTCGGCTAATAGGAACACGTAGCCAAATGTTGACTTCCTACTATCCACACATCCGACAAAATCTGAATATGAATAACCAATGACCTCAAGATGATTGGATCTTCTATATGAAAGCATGTGATCTTTGGTGCCTTGCAAATACCTGAGAACCTTCTTTGCAGCTTTTCAGTGGTCCATTTCGGGATTACTTTGATATCGACCCAACATTCCAACAGCGAAGTTGATGTCAGGTCGAGTACAAGTCTGAACATAGTTCAAACTCCCAACCACTGACGCATAAGGAATTCCTTCCATTTCCTTTCATTCCAACTCATTTCTAGGACATTGCATTTTACTGAACTTGTCCCCTTTCTGTATTGAAACTATCCATGCAGAGCATTTATCCATTCTATATCTCTCTAAGATCTTGGTGATATAGCTTTTCTGAGACAATCCTAATAATCCTTGTGACCTATCTCGAAATATTTCTATTCCAATCACATAGGATGCCTCACCTATATCTTTCATTTCGAAGTTCTTAGAGAGATACTTCTTAACTTCATGTAACATTCATCTATCATTAGCAGCAAGTAATATATCATCAACGTATAGGACTAAAATCACAAATTTGCTCCCACTAACCTTAATATAGATACACCGATCAACGATGATTTCTACAAAACCATAGGACGTGATAGTATCACCAAATTTAAGATACCACTGTCGGGAAGCTTGCTTCAGCCCATATATTGACTTTCTCAGCTTACACACCATGTGTTCTTTTCCTGTGGCCAAATATCCTTCGGGTTGGTCCATATATACTTCCTCCTCTAAATCACCATTAAGAAAGGCGGTTTTGACATCCATTTGATGAATCTCGAGATCATAATGAGCCACCAATGCTACAGCAATTCTCAAAGAGTCCTTCTTAGATACTGGAGCGAAGGTCTCTTTATAGTCAATGCCATCTTTCTGAGTGTAGCCTTTAGCAACAAGTCTGGCTTTACACTTTTTGATGTTGCCTTTTGAGTCACGCTTGCTTAGGGCTGGGCAAATTTTGGATCGGACCGTAATCGGACCGGGATCGGACCGGAAATTACGGTCTTTAGATCGGATCGGGATATTACGGTCCGGTCCACGGTCCAAGAAAATTCTATTTCCGGTTTTCGGTCCAAACCCGGGATCGGACCGGAAACCCTATCATTAAAAAAAGAAAAAGAAGAAAATTTAAATTTGTGTATATTTTGAGTATATTTTGACAAATATTTTGTGTATATTTTGACAAATTAATGTCGATTTTAGTATAGATTTAGAGTAATCATAAATATTCTAGACTAAGATTGAAGAATCTCGTCCCGATTTTAAATCTAGGGTTAAGAAATTTCAATTTGTAATATTTTTAGATCTAGATTCGATTTTAAATGTAACAGTTAGATAAATTTCAATGTTGATTTTAGTTTAGGCTTTGTATAGGTGTTTGATTTAAAGCAAAATGCGAACAAGGACTGCGGTAAAAGGGCGAACAGGGACTGTTGTAAAAGGGTCGCTGTAAAGTTTCGGTCCAACCGGTCTTTACGGTCCGCGGACCGGAAAGACCGGGACCATAAGTTCCGGTCCCGGTCCGATCCGCGGTCCAAGATCTTGGAGATTACGGTCCACCGGTCTTGGACCGGACCAGAATCTTCGGTCCAGTCCGGTCTGGTCCAGACCGGAAGCCCAGCCCTACGCTTGCTCCAATTCATCGTGTAACTGTGATACGACAATTGGTACACCAACTTTAGAAGAAGTAACGGGTAAGGAAATGTCTACCCGAATTTCTTGAATGTCTACCTTTCGTGGTTTACCACTCCAACTATTTTGACCATTCTCAATGAACCTAGCATTGCCCGTCTCTACTATTCTTGTAATATGGTTAGGACAATAAAATATATACCCCTTTGACTTTTCTGGATAGCCAATGAAGAAACCACTAACTGTCCTCGAATCAAGTTTCTTTTCATGTGGATTATATACCTTTACTTTTGTTGGGCAACCCCAGATGCGAAGATGCCTTAAACTTGGTTTCCTTCCAGTCCATAGTTCATAAGGTGTCTTAGGAACTTCCTTACTAGGAACACAGTTCAAAAGGTATACAGAAATCTTTAATGGATACACCCACAGAGAAAGGGGTAAAGAGCAATTGCTTAATATGCTCCTAACCATATCCATTAATGTACGATTCTGCCTCTCAGCTACACCATTCTGTTGAGGTGTATAAGGCATCGTATACTGTGCACAAATGCCTTTACTTTCGAGGAACTTTGCAAATGGACCTATACGTTGTCCATTCTCATTATATTTCCATTAACTTAACCACCCCTATCAGATCTCACTACTTTGACTTTTCTTTCTAACTGCCTTTCCACCTCATTAATGAACACCTCAAGGACATTCACAGATTGAGATTTATCATGCAATAGATATATATATATATATATATATATCTATAACGTGAGTAGTCATCAATAAAAGTGATAAAATACTTTTCTCCGCTCCAAGATGGAACGTCAAATGGCCCACATATATCAGTGTGAATCAATTCAAGAAGCTGAGTGCTTCTTGTGGCCGGTTTCTTTATAGTGTGCTTAGTTTGCTTTCCTTTAATGCAACATACACACACATCCAAGTCACTAAAGTCCAAATGAGGAAGAATTTCACTTTTCACCAACCTCATTAACCTTTCTTTAGAAATGTGACCCAATCTTTGATGCCACAAGTAAGCCGAACATTCATTAGATGCATTACGTTTAATGTCTTGGCTTTTAACATGTAAGGATTCAGAAAATATGGTATCAAGATTGAACATGTAAAGTGAGTCTATTAAAGTAGCAGAACCATAAAAACAATTATGTTTGTATAATAAAACTTCACCATGTTCAATCTTAAAACCAAAACCCAAATTATCCAGTCTACTAACAGAAACAAGATTTCTAGCACATTTAGGTACAAACAGACATCCTTCAAGATCTATATGACAACCAGTGTCTAAGATCAATTTGTAAGTTCCAATGCCTTCAATAAGTGCTTTCATCCTATTCCCTATGAACAAATACTGGTTAGTTCCTCTTATAGGCTGGATCGAACTAAATCCCTGACACATGAGTAGTTGCACCAGAATCTAACCACCAGGTATTATTAGGCACTTCCATAAGATTCGATTCAAAGGAAACAGAAAAATAATGAATCCCTTTCTTCTCGAACTATGCCTTTCTTTTAGGACAATCCTTCTTGAAGTGTCCCAATTTCTTACAAAAGAAACACTTTGCTTCTATATGAAGGTGACTCTCTTTTTCCTTAATTTGAGTCTTGTCCTTCCTTTGGTCCTTTTTACCTGGCCTTCTCTTACTGCTATTGGCACCATTATGACCAACAAAATGGACAGTTTGGTCCTTCATCTTCTTTAATCTCCCTTCTTCCTGTACTAACATGTTCTTTAAGTCCTTAAAGTTCCACTTGTCCTTAATGGTGTTATAGTTCACCTAAAACTGTCCGAACTCAACAGGAAGAGAGTTAATGATGAACTGAACTAAGAACGTCTCACTTACGTCCATTCCCATGGTCTTTAGCTTTGCTTCCAAATTATACATATGAGTTACATGACATGAATAGGCTGTGACCAATCAAACCTTTTCGTAGTTAGCTCACTCATTAGGCTTCCTACAATTGATTTGTCAGCCAAGTCCTACTGTGAATATTCCTTAATTCTCTGCATAAACTCCTTTGCATTCTCTGTCTTTGGCATGGATGGCTTGACACTTTCTGCCATAGTCATCCTCATCAGGTTCAAGCTCAGCCGATTAGACCGCTCCCAAGCCTCATAATCTTTTCATTATTGGAGTTGGCCTCTGTAATGGCTAGGGGTTGTGTATCCGTTAGTATGGCAAGGTCCAAGGCCATAACACCCAGTAAAACCCGGATTTGTTCGGACCGATCATCATAGTTGAGCCCATTGAACTTCACGATAGAGTTAGCAGATGCATAGAGATTTGTTGAAGCTGCAAACGTACATTTATACATGCTTACCCATTAGTGCTTTGATTACATTATACAAATCCAGATAAATTCATAAACTTTAAACCATGCATTCAAGTAACCTTTGGGCATACTTAAACATACATACTATCATATCGATGCTAAAATATATATACATTTTAATAGACATTCCCCACATACCTAAAACAAATAAGCATGCTATCTTTGGATATACATACTACTCATCCTAGATGTGGTAAATCATCCCTTTAATATTATCAATTACATTCAATGATCCACCTTTGGGTGATCTCCAAGAATTATAATCAATAAAATCAATTGTTCAATCAAATTTTTATGTTATTTTATAGCATCTCTTTAATTATGAACAATTGACCCTTACTTAATTCAAATGTCCAAATGCACCCACAACTAGGCCACTTTGGTGACTAACAAGTTGTACATAATTTAGACATTAAATTAATCCTCTTTATGCATAATACCATAAAATGCAAATAGCCAAAATAAAACCGTAATTTGGCTTTGATCAACTTTGAAGCCGTTCCTTTAATGCTTGAATAAAACTCTTATGTGCAATTAAATGAATGTAAAATGCAAACTAACTTCATTTTCGGTCAAACAGTATAAGCAATCTTTAATTGCCAAAACATTGGAAATTGACAAGCCTTAATTAATGACCAAATTAATGCCATTAACTCAAACAAAATAAACCAATATTATAGCAGGATTATAGCAAACGACAATTTCAATTATCGATTCAATATTTCATGAAGAGACAAATCAAGCAATAATATTTCGCAGTCGGTTCCATCCAAATCGGCATCAATGCTAATCCGATCATCTGAATGCATCGGTTAATGGTGAATTGTGAAAATCTAAACCCGCTCTGATACCAATTGTAAGCTTTTATTCGATTTCGATCATGAAATCTATAACAAATAGGATCTAGATTTTGTACAAATCAACCTGTGATAACCTACAAGGAGACAAACACAAAAACTACCTGAATCCATTAGATTAAGCTTTGATGCGGAAACACGATTCAGGATATGAGTAAACAATCATTTCTCCTCCTTGCCTTTTCTTTTAGTTGTTTTATGATGAATTAAAACACTCCATTTCCTCTTTCTTTTATAGTGTGGAAGTTTGCATGTATGACATCCACAACTCCACAACTTCAACGTTCCTTCATTCATGTATATATTAACTAACACACTTAATAGAGTTCATAACCTTAATGGAAGAGAAACAACTCTTCACCTAATTAAATTCAATGAAACTCTTTGTTTAGTTAAATCCAATTAACTTAATATGTTTTAAAGAGGATGAAAGTTTACGTATTTGTATTAGGCAGGAGAAGAGGGAGGTCTTTTCATATATTAAATACTCCCAGATTTTAACGTCTTTAACCCGGTACCGATCCATCACGTTTCCGACTCTTGTATTAAAACCATAACCATAATATAATGTATGTGGACTTAATATAATTAAACTGAAGACACATGGACCATATAAACATTATATAGAAGATATTCTTACACACTCTCTCTCACTCCTGCTGAGGGTGCAACCTCCTCCTGTTCACTTCACCACCACCTCATTCCGCCGCCGCCACCACCTCTCCACTGCACCACCCTCCACCACCTGTCACCACCAACCTCCCCCCCGCCGCCCTCTCTTTCTCCCCCTGTTTCTACCGAGGGCAAACCGGAGCCCTACCCACCTCCCTCCTTCACCCCTCTCTCCACACCAGCTGCAACAGCAGCCACCTCGACGTATCCGAGCACCCCGAGCCGCCAAGAGATCCCCTAGAGTAGCCGAGCACCGGCCCGACCTCCCTCGCCCCTGTTTTTAATTCGAACGGTAAAGCATCTCCTCTCCCTCCTTTTCTCCTCCTTTCACCTTGAAACCGAGAAAGAGTCCTCCTTTAACATCCCTCCATCTCTCCTAGGCCCTATTGCTCGAAGATGCAGCTCCGACGAGCCCCGGACGCCACTTCCCGAGCTTGTTCTCCAGCGACGTCGAAGGCCGAGGCGAGCCCCTTTCTCTCTCTCTTCCTTCCTTTCCGTCCCTACATGGTTGCCGGAGTCAAGGTCGGAGCCGAGAGCACCACCGTCGGCCCCCCTTTCCTCTCCCTTCCCTCGGTTCTGAGTAAGTGAGCTCTGTTCTTCTGCCTTCGAACAGATGGGGGGAAGAAGAAGATAGAAGGTGGGACCCCACCCATCCACCTTGGTGCCGAATCAGTCGTGGGGCCCCCTTCCTTTTTTTATTTCTTGCTTCGGATGGGTTGGATTTTTAAAGAAAGGGAGTGGGCCTTTTCTTTTACTTTGGGCCTAAATGGATTGGGCTTATTTTTCTTTTAACAATTCTGGGCTTAGTATTTCAGTTATGGGTTGCGCTTTATTTTAAACAAAATTTGGGTTGGGTGGCTGAATAATAAAAGGGCTCGGTTTGGTATATGGCTAAAAGATAGGGTCAGTTTCATATTTTTATAAAATGTGGGGCTGTTTTGTTAATTAAACAAAATGGTTAGTTACTTTAGGGTTTTGGAAATATTATTTGAAAATGTTTTAAAGAAAATGGTATTTGAAATATTATATTATACTACTTGAGATTTAAAAGAGATAAATGTTATTTTGAGATTTAAAAGATATAAATATTATTTTGAGACTTAAAGGATATAAACATTATTTTGAGACCAAAAGATATTATGTTATGATCTTATAAAATATTGGAACTTAAAATATGTTATCGGATTAAAATAAAAAGGAATTTGGCAAATGTTTTCAAGAATCGGAATTTCTAGCGATTTGACTCGAACTTTGGAATGGACTGGGAACTAACTTGGGAATCCGATTTATTCGATGACTAATGAGCATGATGATATGATTGTGTGACTAATAGCATGAATGTGTGATGAATAGCATGATATCGTAGTAATGATCTATGGCTTGAGTAATATCTTACGAATGTTATACATGATGATGAGAGATAATATATGAAAGTATGAATATGATTTATATATGAGGCAATGACATGTTACTATTGTGTTGTTATATGATATGATGATTAAAGTATGAATATGACGTTATATATATATATATATATATATATATATATATATATATATATATATATATATATATATATATATATATATATATATATATATATATATATATATATATATATATATATATATATATATATATATATATATATATGTGAGATGTGATACATAATTACTTAAAATGTTATATGATACGATAATGAGTTAAAGCGTGATGAAGCATTGAGATGAGATATTGATATGATGAGTTGAGATAATACATTGAGGTGATAAGTTATATTGAGATATGAGATGAACGGATGGTGATGAGGAAATGATAATGATGAGACATGTGGATTGTATGACTTTGTGTGTGATATTATATGTTTTAAGTAACAGTGGGAGTAGACTCATTTATATTATATATGTGGTAGGTGATCATCTGTGACGTGTTGGCTTTCTGTATACCTAGTTGTTGCCTTTTGATGTTCTGCACTTCCAGGTAAGTCTCGACGGAGCTTACTCAGATCAAATAGATATTCCCTCCCTTATGTGCATGATATACTAGGTGCTTGCATTCATGATCAGCATGCCATGTAGTATCCTGCTAAGTTGCGTTAGTCGATGAGCATCCTATTTCTTTACGCGTATGTAAACAGAACGGGCGTTATCTGTGAAGTAACTAGAGCCTTTGCTAGGGTCATAGGACGGCCCAGTCCCATCAGGTCTCGTCCTGAGTCAATCGAGTAATATGGAACTTCCTTTATTTATATTATGAGCATGATTATGAGATTTTCCTGCGGGCTTTATATATGATTACGGGTCGGGCCTGCGGGCCGATTCGATTATGATGGAATGGAATGCATTCATTAGTTGGCCATTCTCCGCCCTATCGGAAGGGGGTGGAGGTAGGAGAGGGATATACCATTTGGTATTCTGTGATAAGGCCTTATCATTATTATTATGCACTTCATCTTAGGGGCATGTTAATGTGTTAATCTTCCGCCTTGCACCTAGAAGCATGATTATTAGGTATAGCGTATGTGTGTACATATTGTGGGGCAACACCCTTAATGAAGGGACAGACCCAAGTGGGCATCGATCTAATCCCGCCCACTATTAACGTTTTTAGGTATCCATTATGCTATCATTATTGCTGCTGATTTGGCTCCATGACTGCGGGGTCTAACATGGCGGAAAGGGAGAGTCGAGACTCTGACTTCACCAATTATTTAACGCTTTGGTTTTGGATGTTTTGATCATGTTTTGACCCGGCTCCGCCGTGGCAACCTTATGTATGAATTTGGAATCTTTCTTGGTAGTATGATCAATGAATTTCTCGACTTAGGCCATAGGGAAAGTACAGGGGACTTACCCCGGGGATTCCAACGGACCCTCTCGATTTTTGGGTATGTGACGTGGGGAGAATTGAATCGAAATATATAATAAAATATAAAGCAATACAACTCTTAGCCTCTTCAAATAAATTCAAGACTCCCTGCTATAGTAGTAGGGAATCAGGTTCGATCCACGAGGAAGCGAGTCGGCGGGATCCTAGTAGCGTTGAAGATACGTCCTTAATGTTCGACCAGAAGCCTCGATCTCGATGTCAGACCTCGATGTCGACCTTGGCTGTCGATGCTCTCTGCAACAGAAAACCTGCAGAAACAAAAACTGTAGTCGATATCGACTGGTGGGGGTCGATATCGATGTTAGTCCACGAAATCGACTAGCTCAGAAGTCTGCCAGTCGATACAGAGGGGTCGATTTCGACACAAGGGGGTCGATATCGATGCTTGTAGAAGTTTCCCATGAGTCTCGAGATCGACTCAGAAAACTGTCGATCTATCAGTGTGGTTGATATCGACCTCTATTGTCGATATCGATGTCTTCCTGCAGTGAGTTAGTTGTTTTGTCGGCAAAGAAAAGGCCGAAGAATTAAAATGGGAAGGAAGCAATGATCAGAAATAAGCAAGGGTGTTGGGTTTTTCGATGACTCAACGAACGACGGGCAAATTTGAAGGTAAACTTAATAAAGGAAAAGTCTTCCAAAGCCAAGGATTACCGCGACGACAACCATGATAGAAGAGGTAAGAATCAAATAAAGATGCATGCTTTCATCATAAAGGAAAAGGCTTTCACCTAAACCGACAAATAGGAAAAGAGATTTTGCAATTACTTAACCTAATTTGTGTCTACCATTGTCATAATGAGTTTATAATCTTTCGAATAGAAACCCTAATTACTACCCAAGTTTTACAACATGAGTTCCTTAAATTCGCATTTAAAGATGAATCACAAGGTAGAGGGAGATAAAAGATACATTCTTTAGCAACGTACTTACCTTACCATCATGGCTATCGCCGGGCTCACCCCGACCCTAGAAGAAAGGGCGACTACTCGCTCAGTTGATTGTAGACATGTCTTGAATTGAAATAACTTGCATAAATGGAAAATTTCGAATCTTTACAATCTCAACGCCAACTATCGTAAGCGCTTGAAACTTTAATGCTCAAAAACTCTAACTATCTATTGTCTATTGCTATTGTCTTGCTTCTTGGATCGTTCGATGGATGATTGAATGCCAGCCCCCTAGGGCTTTATTTATAGGCTACTAATCCTCGCTATCCGATGATTGAAACTTCTATCTAAACTATGAACTCTATCCGAACAATTAGGATAGGTCTTTTTTTTATAAAAACTTAAAGGAAAAGATGATAAACAACTGCTAATATCTAAAAGAATGAGATAACTCATGGCTTTGATGATAGACTTCCCAATCCGAGTCTCGAAATCGGATTTATCTTCTGTCGAGGTAGGGTCGATATCGACACCAGAGGTCGATATCGATGCTTGTGTTTCTGCTCGACTTGTCCAGCTCTAGTCGATGTCTATGACGATGGTCGATATTGATGCTTGTATGTCGATATCGAGGCTTTCTTGTCTGGTCTGTGTGGCCTATCTCGACACTCAGAAGTCGTGTCGAAATCTAGGGTCGATATCGATGTCTAAGGTCGATATCGACCTCTGCTCAGCTTCACTTGGCTTCTTTGTTTTGACTCCGATTTCATCGAATTCCTGCATGGTTAGCTCAAAACTCGTGCAGACTCTATTTCTTATACTTTAGCTCATTCTTACACAAGTTTATATACTTTTGAAACTTTTCTTTGGAAATCGAACGAAATATGAAGTCAAAAGATGCAATAAACAAAGGTACAAATATGTACATCAAAACACCCCATACTTAGACTTGCTTGTCCTCAAGCAATAACCAAGCAATAACCAATACCTACAACACACCCTTCAAGTCTTCGCCCTTGTCAAAAGCAACATCATAAGCGGTAGCAAAGCAAAGCAAGTGAATTTAACGTCATAACACATATTTTGGCGATCCATAGGCATATGCAATTTTGATCCAACCTCACAGGGATAATGTGTTTGCACTCAACTCTCATGTGTTTAGGCTATGAAAATCAACTCTCAACTCAATTCCATATACAATCTCATAAACATTGCAATTTATAATAATTCACTTCGCAACCAATTATGAAAATGCAATAAGAATCATCAGGAGGACTTTCGCTCAATGGAAGACTTCAAAGAAGACTCCATTCGGCAGGGTTGTAATGGGGCTTGGTATGAAATAAAAGGTATGGAATTATTTGGCTATGTGGTGCTTTTATAATTCGGGAATCAAGACTCCTAAATCTCAACACTTGGAATACCCAAACCATAACTTTTCAATGTAAGCTCAATCTCCTATAATGCTCTTTTCCAACTCATCTTTCTATAGTATGCTCTAAAGATGCACTAAAAGATGTAAACCATACTATCAACCCTTCTTCCAAGTTATAATATACCTCTAAAAAATATAACACTTGTATGAATAAAAGACTTAAGGATTTTGGCTCATGCACTATATATATATCTTTATTTTTTTCGGTTTTTTTTCCGAAAATACTAAATAAATACTAAAGCTATGTGCATTTATATGGTGAGCCATAAATCCTTTTACAAAATATAACAAACTGTAAATATGCACCAACCTATAACTTCCTTGCTCAAAACTGGATATTATGCTCTTTTCTTTCCACAAGGCATTAGTGCAGCCAATCTAAGTCTCAATTCCCAAATGGGGGTCATGCTCAATTCGGCTAGGGATAATTTTGTGGAGTTTGCAATTTCAGGCTCAGGCTAATGTTCTGGCTTCAAGCAGGGATAATGCAGGGTAGGTAAAGAGAGGATAAAAATGGCTTAAAAGATGCCTCCATCATTTAATTCTTGTAAACATAGACATATATATGCATTGGCTTTGAATAACTATCACAACATTTAGAGATGTATAGGAAGAGTAAATTCACTCAAGAAAGCGGAGGGATTTTTGATGTTCTCCCTATAGGCCAAAATTCTCACAAGGACAATTTGTGTTGGATTTGCTTTTTAGCCTAGGATCATAGGTGCTCAATTTCATCACAAGTTCACAATCTACATAAAAATTTTAAGACTTAGGCTAAACCATCCAAATATGCCATAGGATTTACATGATCAAGTCAACTATTGAGTTTTCATCATAGGACATCTAAGTAGGGTTTAAAAACAAACTTAAAAATAAACATGCATTTTTTTTGTATTTTTTTGACATTTTTGTATTTTTTTGAATTTTTGACATTTTTATAAAAGTAAAACAAAAAATTTAAACATGAATGCAATGCGAAGAAGAAAACCAAGTTATGACCATAAGACATGTTTTTCCCTCACCCCATACTTAAAATATACAGTGTCCCCACTGTATTAAAAAGAAGAACAAGGGTAGAGAGAAACTCACAGCGCAACCTGCGGATTCAGGTCGATTTCAGGTTAGGTCGATGCCAGAAGTCGATATCTAGGTCAGTGGTCGATGTCGACTGCATCTGTCGAAGTCGAGGAAGAAAATGAAGACAAGGGCTGCCAGGTTGGGGTCGATATCGAGTATAATGGTCAATATCGACCTCTCTTTTTCGCTCCTGAGTCCTTGATGTCGACTCCAGGAGGTGGCTTGACCCTGGGGGGGTCGATTTCGACTGGCCTGGTCGATTTCGACTGCCTCTGCAGAAGCTTCTTTTCTTCTTCGTCATTCCTTTAGCTTAGAAACCTGAAATCTTTGTTAGAAATATAGATAAAGCACGAATTATCTCAGTTTTAAAAGTTCACAATCCAAAAGTTAAATCCTAAAAACCTTCTATGCGAAAAAATTTAAAGGTTTTATGTACACGCTTTAGATTTTTTAGTCGCTAGGCCGACTTCTCCGTCAATGCTTCATGACCCTTTTATGTAGGGACCCTTCGAGCGTGAGCCTTCTCCTGGATCATCTAGGTCCTTTTGGTAATAGCTAAGCTCGGCGACCAAGGCTTCTTTGATGTTAAGTTCTTCTTTGGGCGCTTTCCTTCTCTTTCTTGACCTAACTTTAGCAATATAGGCAAACCATGGAGCTTTGACCCTCTCTTTAGTAGAATTATCCATAATGGTCTTAATTGATTTATCAATAATGGACGGAGGAGGGTTAGGAGTTATACCTGGGCTTACCTGTTTGGGCCCGAAACAGAAATCTTCGGGCTAAGGGGTGGTCGATTTCGACCAAGGAGGGTCGATTTCGAGAGCTTTGGTCGATATCGATATGTGGGGGTCAATATCGACCTCTGTGACCCCATACTTAAGCTCCTGGCAGCGATCTGGCATACTCGATTTCGACCAAGGGGGGTCGATTTCGATGTTTTTAGTCGATATCGACTGGTTCCAGTCGATGTCGACCCTGCTTGCTGTTTCCGTCCTTGCCAACAAAAATTTTCTAAGCTTCTCCTTAGCCGGTGAGAGGACTACTTGCTCCAGGTGCTTTGTTTCGCTCATGGTTGGGTTGAAAGAGAATTCTATCACTTCGTTCCCTATAGTAAAGGTTAGTAACCCTGGACGTACATTGATATTGGCATCAGCAGTAGCTAAGAAAAGTCTACCAAGGATAATAGACACTACAGGATCTTCAGGCATCTCCAATACAATGAAATCAGTAGGCACAAAGAACTTACCTACCTTTACCGGAACGTCATCAACTATACCTGTGGGCTTGACGAATGAGTTCCCAGCCATATAAAGTTTCATGTCCACAGGTTCAAGTGCGCCAATGTTCACCTTTTGCCAAATAGAGAGAGGCATGAGACTTACACTTGCCCCTAGGTCACATAGGGCTTTGTAGCGATGTTGGCCAAGTCCCACGGTGATTGCAAACTTCCCTGGATCACTCTTCTTCTCAGGGAAGTCCATTTTCGAGCACTCCTCTGCGATCTCTGCCATGGATCTCTTCTTGCTAAGGATGTCTTTGAGGAATCGCACATAGGCGGGCATCTCGCTTAGGGCTTCTGTAAGAGGGATAGTAACGTTAAGTCCTTGAAGTATTTTTATAAAGCACCTAAACTTACCTTTGGTGGGATCCTCCAATGCTTTGGAAGGGAATGGCAACGTCTTCTTTGGAGTAGGGGCCAAAACGGAGGTCGGAGGGGCCTGTTGGACATCGATGTCGACTGGGATCTAGTCGATATCGACTGGAATGGTCGATTTCGACCTCTGCTGTGGATCTGATGGCTCTGCAGTGGTATCGATGTCGACCAGGGGGTCGACATGGGGGTCGATATCGATCTCTGGGTCGATATCGACTGGTTTGTTGATGTCGACTGGGTCTGTTGCTTTCTCCGATTCCGTTCGTGGCTTTTGTACTTTGGTGCCACTCCTCAGTTGTATGGCTGCGACATGGCCCGTCCCGGAATGTCCTTTAGGATTTGTAGTGGGTTGACCAGGGAGTGTTCCGGACGGTCTAGGGATTTGTGCCGCCAATTGACCCAGTTGGGTCTCTACGTTCCTTTTCCATATATCCATCTCCCCAATCCTTGTGGTAAGGTGATTGAGTTGAGAGTGGATGGCACTGTTGGATTGATCATTCTTAGCTTGATTCCTCCTTATCTCATCTAGCACAAGTTGAAGATCATCCTTCTTTTGGTCTCTCTCCGGGTTCCCAGGAGCTCTATAAGGCGGAGGGTCCCTAGGGTTAACCGGGTTCCTTTATGGTTGATGGAACCTTTGGTCTCCCCAATATTGGTGATTGGGACCCCTCATGTAGCGCGCCTCTTGGTGAGTCTCCGCTAGGTGTACTTGTTCAACATGGGGGCACTCGACGGTGGTGTGCCGCTGCGATCCGCATTCAATGCAATCTTGGTTTGCTGAAAGGAACCTCACTTGCTTTTGTAGCTTTCGAAGTTGATCCCTATGAAATTGCTCCTTTACATCCGGATCGATTACATTGGAGGGTTCATATAAGGGCATAGATGGGGCAGGCCTCGATGATGATGATGTGTCGGAAGCCTCAGGAGTCCCATATGTGTTGTCAAATTCCACCAACCTCTTTATGCTCTCCCAAGCCTCTTGTGGAGCAAGTTCAAGGTAGCCATAGGAGGTGTAGGTGTTGATCCTCTCCTTAGTGGCAGCGTCAAGAGCATTGTATATGATCTCCTGAATTACATATGGTGGTTGGCCATGCGTCGGGCATAAACGTAGTAGGTCCTTAAACCTTTCCCAAACAGTCGCCAGAGCCTCACCAGGCTTTTGTTTGAAAGCCGTGATTTTCTGTCGGATCAACGCCGTCTTAGAAGGAGGGAAGAACTTGTTGAGGAACGAGTCCTTGACTTCATTCCAGGTGCGGAGCGATCTTGGGGCTAAGCTTTCCAACCACTACAATGCTTTCCCTGTAAGAGACCATCGAAAGGCTTTTAGTTGGACATATTCAAGACTTCGTCCATCAGCAATAGTATCACAAAGGTCTAAGAAGGTTGAAATATATGTCATAGGGCATTCGTTAGGTTTTCCTTCATATTAGTGCCTTCTAATCTCAGTTAGGAAGTTAGGTTTTATTTCAAAATTAGAGGCAGGGATAAGAATTGCCGATTTAGGCACTTTGAGAGCGGGGTGCATATATTGCTTGGTATTCCTGGGGAGGGCATTGATTTGGGCTTCTATTTGCCTCCGGCCTTCCTCCTCCCTATCCGCACGCTTCTTAAGTGCCGCCTCTCTAGTCGTTAAGTCCTCAGCCTGCTTCCTTAGTTGCTCAATAAGTTCTACCTGGTTCGCGTTGTCCGCCATGATTCTTTGAGCTTGGGCCCTTATATGGAAATAACGCTCAGGGTCGTCTACTCCTTCAAATTCAGGTGGGCGATCAGCACGTTGCAAACACCTGCAAAAACAAGACTAGGTAGAGACGTGAGATAGACTACTAGGGCACGATTGATTGCCTCCCCGACAACGGCGCCAAAATTTGACGTGGGGAGAATTGAATCGAAATATATAATAAAATATAAAGCAATACAACTCTTAGCCTCTTCAAATAAATTCAAGACTCCCCGCTATAGTAGTAGGGAATCAGGTTCGATCCACGAGGAAGCGAGTCAGCGGGATCCTAGTAGCGTTGAAGATATGTCCTTAATGTTCGACCAGAAGCCTCGATCTCGATCTCAGACCTCAATGTCGACCTTGGCTGTCGATGCTCTCTGCAACAGAAAACCTGCAGAAACAAAAATTGTAGTCGATATCGACTGGTGGGGGTCGATATCGATGTTAGTCCACGAAATCGACTGGCTCAGAAGTCTGACAGTCGATACTGAGGGGTCGATTTCGACACAAGGGGGTCGATATCGATGCTTGTAGAAGTTTCCCAGGAGTCTCGAGATCGACTCAGAAAACTGTCGATCTATCAGTGTAGTCGATATCGACCTCTGTTGTCGATATCGATGTCTTCCTGCAATGAGTTAGTTGTTTTGTCGGCAAAGAAAAGGCCGAAGAATTAAGAATGGGAAGGAAGCAATGATCAGAAATAAGCAAGGGTGTTGGGTTTTTCAATGACTCAACGAACGGCGGGCAAATTTGAAGGTAAACTTAATAAAGGAAAAGTCTTCCAAAGCCAAGGATTACCGCGACGACAACCATGATAGAAGAACTAAGAATCAACTAAAGATGCATGCTTTCATCATAAAGGAAAAGGCTTTCACCTAAACCGAAAAATAGGAAAAGAGATTTTGCAATTACTTAACCTAATTTGTGTCTACCTTTGTCATAATTGAGTTTATAAACTTTCGAATAGAAACCCTAATTACTACCCAAGTTTTACAACATGAGTTCCTTAAATTCGCATTTAAAGATGAAGCACAAGGTAGAGGGAGATAAAAGATACATTCTTTAGCGACGTACTTACCTTACCATCATGGCTATCGTCGGTCTCACCCCGACCCTAGAAGAAAGGGCGACTACTCGCTCATGTTGATTGTAGACATGTCTTAAATTGAAATAACTTGCATAAATGGAAAATTTCGAATCTTTACAATCTCAACGCCAACTATCGTAAGCGCTTGAAACTTTAAAGCTCAAAAACTCTAACTATCTATTGTCTATTGCTATTGTCTTGCTTCTTGGATCGTTCGATGGATGATTGAATGCCAGCCCCCTAGGGCTTTATTTATAGGCTACTAATCCTCGCTATCCGATGATTGAAACTTCTATCTAAACTATGAACTCTATCCGAACAATTAGGATAGGTCTTTTATTTTGATAAAAACTTAAAGGAAAAAATGATAAACAACTGCTAATATCTAAAAGAACGAGATAACTCATGGCTTTGATGATAGATTTCCCAATCCGAGTCTCGAAATCGGATTTATCTTCTGTCGAGGTAGGGTCGATATCGACACCAGAGGTCGATATCGATGCTTGTGTTTCTGCTCGACTTGTCCAGCTCTAGTCGATGTCTATGACGATGGTCGATATCGATGCTTGTATGTCGATATCGAGGCTTTCTTGTCTGGTCTGTGTGGCCTATCTCGACACTCAGAAGTCGTGTCGAAATCTAGGGCCGATATCGATGTCTCAAGTCGATATCGACCTCTGCTCAGCTTCACTTGGCTTCTTCGTTTTGACTCCGATTTCATCGAATTCCTGCATGGTTAGCTCAAAACTCGTGCAGACTCTATTTCTTATACTTTAGCTCATTCTTACACAAGTTTATATACTTTTGAAACTTTTCTTTGGAAATCGAATGAAATATGAAGTCAAAAGATGCAATAAACAAATGTACAAATATGTACATCAGTATAAAATCCCACCTTTAAAGCAAAATTGTCGATTTTAAAACCTTCAACCTGTACTCGAAGCGCAAGATCCAATGAGGGGTTTTATCCCTCGGAATGTAACTCAGGAATCATAATCCCGGGCCGTTACATCAATAGACAGAACTAGCACTCAGCACAGAATCAATAGACAGTAATTAATCTGACAGTTTATATAACACCACAAGCTACCTAGAAGCCGCCCTTCGAGGGGCGACTGACCGGACGGGGCAACTCCCTCTCGATCTCTACATGCTAACCCCGCAACTCCAACCACCACGGTGCAAACTCCTTGGAGTCTTCTAAGCCCATCTGCAAAGTGTAAGCTATGTTTCGCCTACCCATTCCCCAAGTCTACATCCATAAGGGATGGGCTATCGCCTCGTTCTACCCAAGCGATCCTATCTTTCAACTAAAAGATCCTACCAATTTCATTCTGAAAGTTTCTTTGCCCTTTTTGAAATGGTTTTGAAACTTCTTTAAAATAGGAAATCGATGGGCGGATTTGAAATTATTTTGCAACTCATGTGTACTCGGATTGAGCAACCTAGGCTCTGATACCACTTCTGTAACGGCCCGGAAAGTAAGGATCTTCTTTCCCCTAATTTCCCCTCCCTTGGGCCTAGGAAAGAAAACCTAATTATCCGAGTTACATTTAAGAAGGCAAGGTTACCTTCCAACTAGATCTTACAACCCGAGTACGAGTCGCAAAGTTTCGCAATCAAAGAAGCAAGGTTTTGAAATAGGGATTTCAAACCCTTAAAGATCGCGGGTCCATTGGGGACCAAGTACCTGCCTTAATCTAGTCGTGAAATCGAGCGAAAACGAAATTAAATTTTAAATCGAAATACAATCCCAAAGGAGTGCCACAGTAGAGCCGGGTGAAAACGACATAAAAGATATCAAAGAGAGGGAGTTTAGTGGTCTCTCAAGCTCTCGATCTAACGCCAAAAGTCTGAACCCCCCAAGCATCCATATAAGCAAAGATAGCGGCTAACGGTTACCTGAATCTAAAAAAAAGAGGGGGATCTGGGTCAATCATCAGGCCACTCCTGTGCCGCTAGTTGAAACAAGTGATGCTAAAATAATACTTAGCCAAATCCCGATATTAAAATATTTGTCCTTAAACCAACTCTATAATATTATTTTATTAAAATAATCCGACATAAGTTACAAATTTCTGAAACCTTAATCTTAAAGCTTTAATAATTTTCAACTCTTGCCAAATATTTCAATAATCTACATGTTCCAAAAATAACCATTTAAAACGCCAATACTTAACAATTAAATTATTTTAATAAATAATTCTCAACAATCAGATTAAATAAAACATCTAAATAAATCAAAGTATATAATCAAATAATTTAATAAATAATAATTAATAACGAGTTAATAAGTTAAGGAACTATTTTAATAATACTATCAACCTCAAATCAATATATATATAAAAATTAAATAAACCCTCAATAAAATCATATTTTAAATAACTTATAATAATTAATTAATTAATTAATTAAATAATTAGAAAGTAAATAAATAATTAAATAAATCAGCAATCAAATAATAATAATAATAATAATTAAATAAGTAATTAAATAATAAATAAATAAAGGGATAAAACAACCCCTCAAACCGGACCAACATAATCCTAAACCGGACCCAAAATTTCCAAAATCGAACCAGCCCATTTTCTCCCAAAACCCAAACTGGACCCATTAATTAATACAAAACAAAATAAAAAAATAAAGGAGGTGGGGCCACGACTGACTGGGCAGGCAGGAGGGCCCACATTCATCTTCTTCTTCCTCCTTGCACTTCTGCCTGCGCCTCTGCCCTCCCTTGGCGCCCGACCTCGAGCCTCAACTCCCCTCGCCCTATCTCTCTCTCCATCTCATCCGCTCGCTCAACCTCGTCCTCACCACTCCAGCCTCACTCCCACGCCCGTCCCCGACACTCGCTCTCATAACTCTCCTCGCACCCACGGCTTCGCGCTCAACCTTGTCGCGCTCGAGCTCACCGGAGCTCTCGAGCTCGGCCACCCTCTTGCACTCGGATATCACCCTCTCTTCCCGACCACCCAGGAAGCAAAGGACCCAAAACGACTCACGAGAAAGGAGATAAGAGGAATAGAAGCTCACCGTGTGGGGATCCTTGGATTCGCCGGAAAACAGGGCAAGGAGAAAAAGAAAGAGGCTCCACGGCTCCGGGGTTGCTCGGCGTCGGCGCTGGGCACGTCAGATGGAGGGAGGTCGATGCTGAAGCTGCTTCTCGTCGAGGAAGGGGAGAGGTGGAGCTGTTGGTGCTCGGTGCTCGTTGGTCGGAGGCAAAAGGAAGAGGAGGTGAGGTGCTAGGCGGTCAACAGCTCCTGGCTGGCTGCTTGGCTCGGTTCGTCGGACGCCGGAGCTCGGAGGATAGGAGGGTGGACACAGCTGCTCGAAGGAGGAGGAGGAATGAGGTGGAGCTCGGTGGTTTTCGAAAACAGAGGAGCAATGGGGTCTTGTGGTGGCATGATGGGGTCGGCAAGGTGGAGGCGGAGAGAAGGCTGTGGGGTGTGGTGGTTTGCAGGAGGAGAGTGATATGGGTGAACTGAAAAAGTGATAGAAGGATGGTGGTGACGGTATATGAAATAAAAAGGGGTAGGTTAAAATGTAAAAGTGTGTATAAAAGTCAAAATAAATAAATACTTGGAAACAAATCCCAAAATACGCTTTTCGACCTTACCCCAACGCGATTAAAATCAATTTAAAATAAATCTTCGATTCCGTAATAAATAACGACACCCAAAAATATTTCTAAGCCTTAAAATAATAGAGTGAAATGAATTCACTCTCGAATTTAAATAACAAATTTTATGCCGGAATTTGGTCGAAAGAATTCAAATAAAATGTTTGCTCGAAGACGAAATTATTCAAAATTTTCCGAATCCTTGGGAATTAAATCGAACTAAATCAATATTAAATCAAAAATTAAATCTAAATTTAGAAACTAATATTTTAAAGTTCCGAGCCTTTACAATTTAATAGTTTTAAATAAGGGAAATTTATAGAAAACCACCCCTTAAATATGGATGTTTTCACTTAACCACCCCTTAAATTGAAAATTACAGAAAACCACCCTTTAAATGATTTTTACTTACAACTCACCACCCCTTCATCTATTTTCATTAATTTATCATTAAATATATTATACTTTAATGTCTTCAAACTCAAATTTGATTATAAATATATTCAAAATTTGAATTTAAGGGCTCGATTATATTTTAGTGATCATTTTATTTATTTTTAAAAAATAATACTAATAGTTAATAATTTTCAAATTAAAATATGAGTTTGATCCATTTTATTTGTTATATGTAACTTTTTTCTTTAAATTTACCTAAATTTTAAAAAATTAGGTTATCAATTAATCATATAAATTAAATATAATTATTAAAATAATAATTGTAGGCTATATTTATTATTGTTTTTTAAAAATAAATAAAATTATCCCTAAATAATAATCGAGCCCTTAAATTAAAATTTTGAATATATTTATAATCAAATTTAAGTTTAAAAATATTAAAATATAATATATTTACTGATAAATTAATGAAAATAGATGAAGGGGTGGTGAGTTGTAAGTAAAAACCATTTAAAGGGTGGTTTTCTGTAATTTTGAATTTAAGGGGTGGTTAAGTGAAAACACCCATATTTAAGGGATGGTTTTCTGTAAATTTGCCTTTAAATAAATATAATGGGATAGATTTTATTGTAAGTCGACACGTCAATTAATAAGTATCCAATGAATTTAAACCACGTCATACAACGATCTAATATATTTATCTACGTGTATTTTCAATCAATTTTTATCTACGTCTATTATATATTGATTAGTTTAAAGATAGATTTCAAAAAGATCTTCATATGGTTGTATCATTAGAATTTAGATTAAAACGTTATACAAAAGGATTTTTGGATTAAAAAGTTGAGGTGCACCAAATTTACCGAATTCAAATTTGCTAGACCGAATTGGTTATTTAATTTAAATATTTTATACAAAAAAATTATACATTTTTTGGTTATTACTTATTTTTCAATATAGATTATATATATGATGCAGTGTTTCTAAATGGAATGATGATTTGAGTATGAACCATTGAACCTACTAAGAATTGTTCTTCAAATAGTTGCCTCTTTTTAGAACAACCACCTATTCCGATCAATCTCACAGATTTACCATTACTTTGCAAATCTTAGCAAAATAATAACAATAATATAATAACATCAACCATGTTGATTGAATTTTACATAAAGAATATATAATAAAAATCTTATAAATATAATAAAAATCTTACTCAATATCCACTTGATATTTTGGGATTTAATAAAAAAAATTGGTATTTTTTAAACAAGAGATCAAATATAATATATTAAGAAAAATACTCGTATTTATATTAAAAAATAACACAATAGAAGATATAGAAATTTATTTCACCAAAAGAAACATGGGCGAATATTTTATATTTCCCTTATTAATTTATTTAAATCAACAAAATTGTTTTATATAAATAAAAGTTATAAAAAAACCGTATAGTATTATATATTGATATTGATTGATAATTGATATAATTGATATAGATAGATAGATAGATAATAGGGTAAATTGCATAAAACCACCCCTTAAATAGGGCATATTGCTCAAATCACCCCTTAAATTCAATATTGCATAAAACCACTCTTTATATAGCTTTTGTTTGCCAAAGACCACCCCGTCTCTATGTGTTGTTATAGTTTCATTAAATGTCTTTGAAAAAACCAAAATGACCCCTATATATATATTATTTTCTTGTCATCACTCACTCTCCGCCTATCTTTCTGTACATATGTACAACTCCACACACACACATTGTTAATCGAAATTATTCAACAACTGTTACGGTCCTATACTAGGCCCCCTTCAATCCATGCTGAAATCTCTCCGTAACTCTTATGCGAGATCCCCTTCAATATCGCATCTCCATATGATAAGGGTATTTTGGTAATTTACCAATTTTTTCCTCTAAAACTTAACGAAATAAGAGATAGGGTAGTTTTTGGTACACAAAAGCTATATAAAGAGTAGTTTTCTGTAATATTAAGGGGTGATTTCGAGCAATATGCCATATTTAAGGGATGGAATCCAAACACAGCGGTCAAGTAGTTTGTGTTGGAGTAAAAATGTTTAAGTCATGTTGGGCGACGAGGCCGTTCTTTTGGAAATGCTGAGGTCGGATACAAACTGTGATATACTCTCCGTAGTAGCGAGACCGAGAAAAAGTAAAGGAGGTTAGAAAACCGATGGAAATGAAGTAGATCGCCATTCCATTCCCGGAGGCCATCATCATCATCTTTTGGAGTTGTCACCGATTCCCTCTTCTGGTCGTCTTCGTTTAGATTCTTTACTTTTCATTTTTACCTCTGCTGCCTGAGAACGCTCCCGATCAGATCACCCTCGTTTCCGTATCTAACACTAGTTGTATCCATGGATGTTTCTGATCAGGTTCCTTTTTGTTCTGCAATTAACCCCTCCAATCCAACTTTCCTCGTTATCTGTTTTTCCTTTATCCATCACTTCTTCTCACTTTATTATCTTTGTTTCTTTAATTGCAGGTGTCTCTACCGATCAAGGTTGCTAGGGTTTTGAATCTGGGCTCTTCTCCTATGAGCATGGATTTTCATTCCACTCGACAAACCCTGCTTCTTGGTTGGTTCTAGATTCTTCAAATTTGTTCAGTTCCCTCTTTCCTGTTCGTGATTTTTGCGATTTACCCCCATCGCTGCTGCTGCCTCAATATGATATCTGACTCTCTTATGATTCAGTTGGCACAGCTGTTGGCACCATAATATTATGGGAGGTTGGCTCTCGCCAGAAGCTGTTCTCTCTCAACTTCCAAGTTTGGGATATTTATGAGTGTTCAATTCCTTTTCAGGCATGTTCTTCTTCTTTGTTTATACTGGACAATTTAGCATGTTCTTCAGTTTCTTTTAAGCCCGATTGAACTGTTCATCAAACATACCTGTTGACTGGGGCGCTTCCTCCAATTTGTTTCCAGGCAGCTTTAGGGAAAGATTTCCGTGCATCTGTTAACCGTGTACTTTGGTGTCCCGATGGATCCTTATTCGGTGAGATTTTAACTATTGGTCACTGTCAACTGCTAGTTTGCTATTTGAATGGAGAATGGGTTGTATCTATGGGTTCATTTCCTTGCGATGTATAAAATCAGGAGTTGCATACTCGAGGAATATTGTACATATTTATTCTTATCATGGCGGTGATGATGTGCGGAGACATTTAGAGGTATATTTTCTTTTTAAGAGGCTGACTTTATAATAAGCAACTCAGAGGATTTCATTTCACACATTGAATCTCCAATTCTAATGTCTTATTGTGTTCTTTCTCTTTACTATGTAGATTGATGCTCATTTTGGAGGTGTGAATGATATTGCCTTCTCTACGCCCAATAGGCAACTTTGTTTTGTAACCTGTGGGGATGATAAGACTATTAAGGTTGGTTTTAAAGTACTTATTGTTTTGTTTATGGAACCATTTTATTAGGATCTAGATCTGGATTGTAGCTGGTACATTTCTTCATTGGTTTAGGATAAATAGTGTGAGTGACAAATCGGTCTAAAGATTGTACAAGATCCTCAAGGAGTCCAATCCTATATGAGATTTAAGCATTGTTCCAGAAAAAAGGCCTGGGCCTCCGCCTAGACCCCGCCTAGACCCTTGAAGGTCCCCCACCTTTGAGTTTAGCCGCCTAGACCCTTGAAGGTCACCTGCAAGGTCTTGGCGGCTTTGCGGGTTTGGCGAGTTAGTGAGAAAAACCATTTTAAGGTTTTAACTCCTAAAACCCCCACATGTCGATCTCTCTCTTAGTTCTCAACCTCTATACTCTCTTTTACTCTTGATCCCTCACTCCCATAGTCCTTTAACTCGCAACCTAACCCCCATTGTTAACGACTAGACTATTAATTAAAGTTTATTTGTTTATATATGTTATGAGTTAAACTTTATTATTTTATATATGTATTGAATATGGCCTAGGATTAAAAATACATCTCAAAATAGTAAATCCGCCTAGACCCCGCACAATCCGCCTAGACCCTTGACCCTATGTAGCCGTCGAGCATCCGCCAAGCGTTTTTTGGAACATTGGATTTAAGATCATTCTAGCAATACATGCTTTTCAGTTTTCAATTGTGCAATCGTATGCTCTTTAATGTGTTTTGTATGTGCTCATTCCTTATTATGCTACTTGATTCCTTCCCCCACCTTCCTTTGTTTGAAAAAAAACAAGCCTTTACCCAAGGTGATGTGTGTGAATCAGGCTAAAATTCACAAAACAACCTTAACTTAAAAGTTCTTTTCACGTACCCATTGGAATAATCTATTTATTGGATTTCCTTTCAAAAATTATCTACAAGTCTGCAACCCTTTTTATGCTTTAAAAAATGTTGAATCGTCACTTTATTCGTAAATGTTATAGGTCAGTTTTTTTACAATAAGGCTAAATTTTAGAAATAAAGTTATAATTGTACACTTTTCAAATAATTTCTAGGTATAAAAGACTTATGGATGAAACTTTGAGTTATAACTTAATTTATTGGTGATTTTATGAAATTTACTGAATTATGGATGGTTTATTGACATTTACGAAACTTATTGGTGATTTTGTAAAAAGCACCTTAATTTATGGGGTGGGGGGTTGAACTAATGTTGACTCGTGGACGCATGGTAGCTTTTTAAGTGTCATAAACTTTTGATATTAGTTGTGAGCGACATTATTTCATGAACTTTAAGTCCAGATTTTTTTTTATGGTAGATCACGTTCTTATTGTATTTATCATTTGTTTTTTCTTTATTGATTTTGTATGATATTATGATCTGATCCACAGGGTCGAGTCTGATCCTAGGATTTTAGGATCCCGATCTTGATAACCTTGCATGGGAAACTCTCAACATGATCTTCTATTCTCCTTTATTTTGATGCTTGAAGGTGTGGGATGCCGCCACTGGTGTAAGGAAACATACCTTTGAGGGCCATGAAGCACCGGTTTATTCTGTTTGTACTCATAGCAAGGAAAATATTCAGGTGTGTTGACCACTAGTGATGCCTTTCCTGATTATATATTTTTCTTCCAAACCTCCTTTGATTTTATTGTTAGTATAGTTTATAGAGGTGTCAATCAGGCCGGAAAGGATTTCAGGGTAGTACCCGAATGTCCCCAGTTCGACTCCTCGATATGGTTGCTCTCTATTTACCAAAATCAAGGTGACAATCGGATTGTTCGGGTCGGATTTGGGTATACCTATTCGGGTTCGGTCATATGTCGGGTCGAGTCATATGTCGGATATATTGTAAGTTCGGTCAAATTCCGTAAATTTTTGGGTCAGATAAGTTCAGGTCAAATGGATTTTCGGATTGGGTCAAGTCGGGTCAAATTTAATTTTATTATAAAATGATTATTTTTTGTTTATCTTAATTATTGACTATTAAATATTATTTATTTAGTTATATTAGGTTTGATTATATGTAATTCAGAATATTTGAATGTTTAAAAACAAGACAATTAAAATAATTATAATGATGAGTCGGGTTTTGTTCGGGTCAAGGACGGATCGGGTATGGGTTGGGTTAAGTTCGAGTTCATTTGGGTATCGAGTCAAAATGGGTCACGCTCGGGTTTGGGTTGTACATGATACTAAATTTTCGGGTTTCGATCGGATCTGGATTGGAGTGAGTCGGATCGGGTTCTCAGGTTGGGTCAGATTTGCCTCTCTAATAGTTTAGTTGTATCCCCATACTATACAGCAGTAAAATTTATTTTCTAGTACAACATGAAATTCATCCTACCCCCTTTGATGCACCAGTTTGTCTTTTCAACTGGATTCGATGGGAAAATAAAAGCATGGTTATATGATGATGCGGGCTCACGAATAGACTATGATGCTCCTGGTCGATGGTGCACAAGAATGGCTTATAGTGCTGATGGAACAAGGTTGAATGAATAGATAATTGCTACTTTTTGATCCTCTATTGAACTATTTTGAAGTGCCTTGACCCACTCATGGAGGATGTTACACGGTATTTTGACAGGCTATTTTCTTGTGGTACAAGTAAAAGTGGAGAATCGTATATTGTTGAATGGAATGAGAGTGAAGGTTCTTTGAAAAGAACGTATGTAGGATTTCAGAAAGGTTCCCTGGGTGTTGTCCAGTTTGATATGACTAAAAATCGCTTTTTGGCGGCTGGTGATGACTTTTCAGTCAAGTTCTGGGATATGGACAATGTTCAGCTATGGATGTCTGTTGATGGAGATGGAGGACTCCCTGTAAGTATTTCATGACTAATGGACAAATTTATTTTCACTTAAGTTCAAATCTTTATTAGAATGAATTTTTCGTTGTCATTGCAAGAAGTGTATTATTTGTACTCCCTCCGTTCGGCAAAACTTGTCATTTTATGGTGTTATTTTTGTTCAAAAAAACTTGTCATTGTAGGTATTTTGTCCTTCACTTTACAAAAATGCCCTTGATATGATTGATGGTTTGTTAGTTGTAGTTTTTGATAAAGTAAAAAAGAAGGGTAATAATTGAGGGTAAATTAGTACATTTGTTGATTGCCTTAAAACTTGTGAAATAAGCTAAAATGACAAGTTTTGCCGAACGGAGGGAGTATCTTTTTTCCCCTACTCCAAAAATAAAAGACAAATAGATGTTATACATGAAAAAGGAAAAAAAGAAAAAGAAAGCTGGAGTCTTAATGTGTGAAAAGTGTTGGTTGTGTTTAACTCTTTTCCAGGCAAGTCCCAGAATTCGCTTCAACAAAGATGGTACCCTCTTGGCTGTTTCTGCTAATGAAAATGGAATGAAAATTTTAGCTGATTCAGAGGGTCTTCGTTTGTTAAACAAATCTGAGAATTCTTATGCTTCTTCAAGAGCATCAGAATCTTCGACAAAGGTAATTCGTTTGAATATGTATTTTGCTTCTGATGATTGGCCTTTGCCAGTGCTGAAGAAAAGAACCTGAGGTTATTTCTGATTCCATTGCAACAAGTAGCAAGTTCTTATTAATGGCATCTGTTTGCTTATTGCTGTGGAAATGCTATATATCTTCCGGTATAAAAAAACACTGTTACTTTCTACAAATGGAGATTCCAGGACTGCCTGGGAGATGTAAAACCAAAGAAAGCTAACACTAATCGAAAGGGGATCTTTCTGAAATAAATTTGATGTTTTATCAGGAAGCAGTGGGTGGAGTTGCAGACGAAAGAATATCAGACCAAGGAAGAGCAGCAGCAGCACAAAGAAGATCTGAACGGAGACAAAGATGAAGCCATGATGCTGCGCGCCAGTGCGAGTGAGGAGCATGTCAAGAACCAGACAGGAGATGAAAGGTGAGCATATGTGTAGGAATATGTGTAGTTGTTTCTGCAGTGCATAGTCACCTTGAATGATAGTCGAGAGGTCTGTTTGTCTCAGATATCCTCAATATTAATGTAACTTCCCTTTCTATGATCAGAGTTTTCTATTGTTCCGCGTGTGCGCGTGTTTTGTATCTGTGCCTCTGGAATGGATTACACACCCCTTCAGGATTCCAGACGATTAGCTCCTTATTTTTGGATTTATATTGTGCGCTTTTTTTTTTACAGTAGGCAAAATTTAGGATACTTCTAGGTATCCATGATCATCAAGCATGATGATGTTTTGGAATTTACAACTATAGTTTAAGATAGAATTACAGCTCAGTCGAGATTTAGCAATAAAGTCTGCTGCACTGTTCGCCTCTCTGTAGCAGTGTTGGAATTTGATAAATTCAAAATCTTTGCTTAGAGTCTGAATTTCTTTCACTATTTGTGTAATCTCCCATGGTGACTCGTTTTCCTGGTTGATGGCATTAATAATGGTTGCACAGTCACTTTCAATGATCGTCCTCTGTATTCCAAGTTCTGTCGCCAGTCTTATACCTGCAAGTATTGCAAAGCATTCTGTTTGGATAACAGAATACGTTTCACCATTACATTTATGTATTCGAATTATTTGTCTTTGATTGTTTCTTATGATACAACCAATTTGAGATTGTATCCCATTTTTGACAGAAGCATCTACATTTATTTTGACAATATTTGTAGGTGGGTTTTTCCAGTTCAGTTTCTGCCGAGGTCTAGTGTGCTTGGGAGACGTGTTAATGGTTTCCTCTTTTTTCCAGCATAAGATTTTATCAATAGTTTGAGTAAGGGTATAGGCTATGTTATTGTTAGATTTTTTTTGGAAGATGATATTATTTCGAAGTTCCCAGATTGAGTGCCATAGGTGGCAAAGGTCTGTAAAATCTATGTTTTGGTTTTTGGTATTTAAAATATTTTCATAAATATTATTTGTTAGGTTTGGAATTTTGAAGGATTTATGTAGTTTGATGCTCATGTTTTGGATAAGTGATTTGGTGACTTGACAGTTAAAGAATAAATGATTTGCGTCTTCTGCTTCATAGTTGCAAAGCGAGCAGGTACTAGGGACTCTATTTATGTATCTGTTTAACCGCTCAGTTGTAGGTAAGATATCTAATATGGTTTTCCAAATAAAGTTTTTAATATTTGGGGCGATATTTAGTTTCCAGATCCAATCTCCAGAAATATTAAAGTTATTTCTTGTGTTAAAGAGAGAGGAGGTAGACTTGACTGTAAATGTACCATTTTTATTGTAGATCCAAATTAGTTTGTCTGCGATATCAATTCTGGGGATGTAAATGTTAGTTATCATTTGAGCAATGTGAGGCGGGAATATGCTGTTTATTTTCTTAGTATCCCAAGTGTTAGAGTTTGTGAATAGATCACATACTTTTAGGTTAGGATTTTGGTTGTTTCTAAAGTTTTCAAGTTTTTGTGCATTTATCCAGATGTCAGACCAGACATTAATGGTTTTGCCGTTGCCGACTAGCCAAAGTAGGCCTTTGGAGAAAGTATCTCTAATGTTTAATAATCGTCCAAATTGCCAGGAAGTTTTAAATTTACTTCTTTCCATTAATGGTTCCTTTGAGAGATATTTGTCAGTGATAGTCTTTGACCAGATGTTGTTAGGATTTGCTATTATTCTCCAAAGAAGTTTCATTTGCATGCTTAGGTTGATTTGTTCAGCTGTTTTAAAACCTAGTCCACCATCCTTTTTAGGGGTACATAGCCGTTCCCAACTAATTAATGGGTGGTAGTTATCAGATTGAAGTTTGTTTCAGAAGAAGTTTTTGTTGATTTGGTCAATTTTTTCAAGAATTCCTTTTGGAAGAAGGAAGGATTGCATAAGGTAGTTGGTTTTGGAATTGAGGTTAGCTTGAATGAGGACAAATCTTCCAGCTTGAGAGAGGGTGTTTGATTTCCATTTGGATAGCTGTTTTTTTAGGCTTATAATAGCCTCGTCAAATAAACTGTTGTTTACTCTACCACTAATGAGTGGTATTCCCAAATATTTTTCTAGGGTTTTAGTAACAGGGATATTTAGTTGTTGAGCAAGGCTTTGAGCTTTTTGAAGAGAGATGTTTTTAGAGACCTGTAGGGAGCTTTTGTCGTAATTTATAGAGAGACCTGATATGTTACAAAAGTTGTTTAAAAGGTTTTTGATCGTATGGAGACTTAGTTCATTAGCGTTTCCAAAGATAAGTGTATCATCTGCGAAGGAAAGGAATGGGATAGGATCACTGTTATTTGTTAGTTTGATTCCAATTAACGGATCAAGTTCTGATGATTCTTGTTGTATCATTCTGGCTAATAGTTCCATGACTATGACAAAAATATATGGTGCAAGAGGGTCTCCTTGTCGAATACCTCGAGAAGTTTGGAATGTTTTGCCAGGTAAGTTATTAACTAGGATTGAGAAATTAGTTTTAGTTAAGCATGTCATGACCCAGTTTATCCATTTTTGATGAAATCCAAATTTAGTTAGTACAATACGTATGTATTCCCAGTTTATTTTGTCATAGGCTTTTTCCATGTCTAGTTTAATTGCCATCCATCCGTGTTTTCCTTTTTTGCAATGAAAGGAGTGGAAGACCTCGTGTGCTATTAGGATGTTATCTTGAATGTTTCTTCCCTGAACAAATGCCCCTTGAAATGGGTTGATAATACGAGGTAAGATTGGTTTTAGACGGTTAGCTAAGAGTTTTGAGATAATTTTGTAGATAGTGTTGCAAAGACTAATAGGGCGATAATGGTTAATATTGATAGGGTTATCAATTTTCGGAATGAGTGCAATAAAAGTTGTATTTACTTCATTAAGAAGAATGCCTGAGTGAAAGAAAGATTTGATAGCCTTGCATAGCAAGTTTCCCACAATGTTCCAGTATTTTTTGTAGAATTCTGGTGGGAAGCCATCAGGACCTGGAGATTTGTCTTCTTTCATGGAAAATAGAGTATCCTTAATTTCTTTATCTGTAAAAGGTCGAGTTAGGGTTAAGTTTTCAGAGTCAGTTATTGTGTGGTTTATCAGGTTTGGGAAATATGTGTTATTATTAGTTGTTTGTTTGTTTGAGATGAATCTTTCAGCTAATTCATTCGTAATTTCATCTCTAATTTGATTTTCATCTTCAATGACTAAACCACTTTTATTTGTAAAATTGCGAGTGGTGTTTTTAGAATTTCTGATTTTAGCTATTGATTGGTAGTATTTGGTATTTCTGTCTCCAAATTTAAGGAAATTAGATTTGGCTCTCTGTTTCCAGAAAGTGTTGTTAAAATTCATGAGTGATTCACGTTTATTTAGTAGTCTTAGTCTTTTGTTAATTGTGATATCATTATAGTTTCCACTAATTTGTTGTGTTTGTAGTAATAATAGTTGATCTTCAATGTCTTTTAATTGTCTAAGGTTATTATTAGGATGTGATTTACACCAAATTTTTGTGTTTTTCTTAAGAAGTTTCTGTTTTTGTAATAGTGTGAACATGAATGATCCACAAAGTTTATTTTGCCAAGTTGATTTTACTAGTTTATTATAGTTATCATTTTTTGTCCATGACATTTCGAATTTGAAAGGCGATCCTGCTCTGATTAATTTTGTTCCTATTGAGATTGAAATTAGAGAGTGGTCAGAGTTCGTAAATGGGTGATTGTGAACTGTTAGGTTAGGGAAATGGTTTGAGATGTCTGAGTGGATCATGACCCTATCCAGTCATTCATAGATGTTATTAATAGGATTTTGGCTCTTTCTCCAAGTTACTGGACTTCCAGTGTAGGGAATGGTGTGAATATCCAGTTCTTCCACGATCTGATGAATTCGGGTAAATCTACTATTTTGTGGAGTTGTTCCTCCAATTTTTTCATTTGATAATTCTATTTCATTAAAGTCTCCCATTATTAAAGGTGGGAAGTTATATTGTCGAGTTACTGTTATTATCTCATTCCAAAAGGTACTTTTGTCGGTTTGATTTGAGGGTGCATAGATGAAGTTAAGAGTGAATTTGTAGTTATTAATGTTTACTAAGTATATAACATAATTTTTTGAAATTGTTAATTGTTCACTTGAGTCTGTGAAGTTGGAGGTTTTGAGAAGGATCCAAAGTCCTCCTTTTGTTCCTTCTGAGGGAATGTGATGGGCTTTATTGAATCCACATTTCTTGTATTGGTATTCATTTGGTGGTTCAATTGTTTTTGTTTCTGCTAATACTAATATATCTAGATTATTCCTTTTTTGAATATAAGCTAGGTCTTCCCATAGGTTAGGTTTTCTCACGCCTCTTATATTCCAATATGCTATATTTGTCATTTAAATAATTTTATGGTATGTACTAGCTTTGTAAGCATTTTTAATATATGGTAGTATTTATTTATGTTACCTAAGTGGTTTGTAATAGTATGAGTTATTTGTTTCCAAGATTTTGATAGGTATAAGTTTTTAATGAAGTTATTATAATTATTTTTAAATTTATTTCTTAATTTTGAAATTTTATTGGTTGTTTTTTGTGGAGTTATTTTAATAATTATATAGTCATTATTATTTTTTGTACTATTATGTAATTTATTTTGTGGGTAGGTGTATGTTTTACCAGTATTTGTGGATTTTGAAATTTTCCATTTTTCTATTAATAAATTTTTTATGTGATGAATGTAGGAATAAATATTGCCTAGTGGTTTAATCCAAAAGATTTGACTTTTATTTTTTATCTGAATTTCATAATTTATTAGGTCTTCATCGGTCGAGAAATATTTATTATTTGAAATATTGGTATTTAGTGTAAAGGTTTGATAGGATTTTGTCCAAATTGTAGTATAGTTATATTTATTATACCCTAATTTGTTGATTTGGTATGTTTCTAATCCGAGTTTGTTGCCATTTGGTTTTGGATTACAGTAAATGGGCCATAAGGGCCTATGGGCCGATCTGTAGCTTTTGTTAGTAGGTTTATTATGAGTTATTTCTTTATAAGGTTCTAATAAGTAAACTTTTATGATATAGTTATAATTAAATTTTGATATGTTTTTCTTTTGTAATGTTATTTTCTTGTTTATGTGTTTATTATTTTTTATGTTAATATGGTATAATAAATTTTTTAATTGGTACGTATGAATTTTACCCATGTATTCTGAATTTAAGATTTTCCAAGTTTGTTTTATTATTTTGGTATATTTAATATGGGAATAAATATCGGTTAATGGATCAGAGTTAATATTAAAAGATTTGTTTTCTGGAGATTTAATATCTGTAAGGTATCTGTAGATTTTGGTTTTTTCCTTTTTTGAATTATAGATATTTAGTTTATAATTTTGATATATTTGTTTCCAAATTGTAATATGGATATGTTTGTTGATCCAAAATTTATTAATTTGAAGGGGTGTTAACCCAAGAATCTTGCCGTTAGGCTTTGGATTATAGCTTTTAGGTCTTAAGAGCTGTTGGGCCAATCTGTAATAGTTTATGACAGGTTTAGTGTATCTGTGTTCAATACTGTTATATTTGCTGATGGATGTTGTGAAGGAGGTAAGTGTTGTTGAGTTTTTGCTCCTTTGATGATCCCTGTTAAGTCCTGGAAGAAGGCAATCAAGCAAAAATTTTAAAAGGAGATCCCATTTACATTCAAAATTAGGGATGTCCTGGGGATTACTAAAGCATACAGACTGTGACAGAACCACCAAAGCCCTTAGATATCTAGGAAAGACAGTAAGATAGGATGCTAGGATATTTGTAGCATTATTACAATACCAAAATTTGAGGGTAGGGTGCTGCTTGTTCTTAGTGAACCAGGTTGCCCTCTTAAAGAGTGTAACTGTCATAAAGATGTTAGGGGGACTGCTTTTGCTTCTTGTTGACATGATCATGTGAGTCTGCCTCATGTCTTCTGGATTCTCCTCTGCAACAGGGTTTTGTTGAGAGGTATTTGTTTGATTGATTTGAGTGGGGATGTTGGAGGTAATTGGAGAAACAACACATGGAAATCCAAGAGGAGTTGGGATTGAATCCATGTTATTTTGAGTGCCTCCATGGATAATAGCAAAGAGGTAAGAGGAACTCATTTTGTTTTTCTTAGAGCAGTACCTGGTTATGACAGTAAGGGTAATGGGAGTGTAATATGGTTTCTTATATTGTGCGCTTTTGATCATCGGCACTCGGCTCCGTTTGGCAACAAACTCATGGGCACTCGGCTCCGTTTGGCAACAAACTTTTCGGAGTTTTGATTTTAATATTATAAAGTTGGGTAAATCCGTAAATTACAGAAAACCACCCTTAAAATCACCTTTGTTAGTATTATAAAACCATCATTTATTTTAAGACTTATACAAAACAACTCACCCATGGTTAGCCGGTGGGTCAACGGGGTTGACCCCCCCCCCCCCCCCACAAAAAACTTTTTTTTTTGCACCGGAAAGAATTTCTCACCAAGTGCATTATTTTGAATGATACTACGGAAAACATCTGAAGGGGAATGGAGTAGGAGAAAGGAATTCCAAGATGAAATAGGCGGTTCACTGCCCGATTGTCTTCTCGGAAGATGTGAGAGATCTCAAATTTTGAAAAGAGACGGAGAGAAAAAAGAGAGTCAAAGATGAGCATCTCGATTTCGCCAAAGCACGAAACCCCAAACTTGAGGCTATTAATTATGCTAAGGTTATCTCCTTCAATACATATATTTTTGAAAAAGAAGAAAAAGAAGAAAAAAACACATGACCCATTGGATAATCTATAATTCAATTTTTTTCAAGTCTTATTGTTATATATATATATATATATATATATATATATATATATATATATATATATATATATATATATATATATATATATATATATCATTGTCAAACTTTACATACACATAGTGTATGTATAATATGAATAATATTTTTTTGTAGACAAATATGTTTTTGACAAATATGTTTTTTTATTAGATAAGAATTCGGATGAGAAAACTCTATCCAATAGCATCCTGACGAATGAGGTCAAGAAGACCTGGATCATTTTATATGTTGGGATCCTTGGCTAAGTAACTAAGGTATGCAACCTTATCAGCACTCGATTACCATCACGGGGAATGTGAAAGAAGAGGACTTTCTTCACTCCCAACAACAGAGTTCTAATGTCTGTCATAATAAGTTTAAAGTAAACCCTATCCTAAAACCTATAATTAGCTTTATATAGAGCTGGCAAAATCTGATCCGACCCGAGAAACCCGACCGACTCACCCGAACCGAAACCCGACCGAACCTGAAAATTTGGCGTTATGCATAACCCGAACCCGAAACCGAGCCCGACCAATGTTGACCCGAATACAGACAAACCCGACTCAACCCGGATCCGACTCAAATTTCAAACCGACTCGAATTTCAACCCGACCCGACTCCCAACTGACCCGACACCCAACTCGACCCGACTCCCAACCCGACCCGAATATCCTTGAATATATATCTATTATACATTTACACTATAAAACAAAAAAAAATTACTGTAATCCATTATTGAGCTATTGATGGTTAATGCTATTTCGAAACAAAATAAAATTTTCATTGATCAAAGTGAAAAACTTAAAATCATTTGTGCATAAGTGCATTCCATAGGATCGTTTTATAGGTTCGTTATAAGGATCGTTATATAATTTAAAGGGTAAATATTAAAAATTTCTTATAATAGACATTTTATAGGATCGTTATAATCGCAAAAAAGGATTGGGATCATTTTTCCATTTTTAGATCGTAGGATCGTTGGAATAGTAGGATCGAATCGAGATTTTAACAACATTAGAGCTTACGAGCCAATGAGTAGATTATATATTGAATCATATTTAATTTTACTAACATGCTTTTTGAAATACATAAATAACATGAATTACATATTCAATTTAATAAAATTGATTACCCGGAAGTCCCGAACGAACATGATTCAACAAATTCAACCCAAACAATTAAAAGTTTGAAACAAACGTAGACCCGCTTCTACTTGAAACCTGAATGAGACCGACCTGAGTACCGACCCGAAACCCGAACGAGACCGATCCGATTTTGACCGAAAACCCGAATGGGTCCAACCCGATTCTGACCGAAACCCGACCAATCTGAATTTCATTTTGACTGAATCCGACCCGATCCGACCCGACCAAGCCCGACACAGAAATTTTGACCGAGTTGACCCGACTCATCAGTGACCCGACTCGAATGTGATCGACCCGAACCCAACCGGATGACCCGAATCGCCAGCTCTGGCTTTATATGTAGAAATATGCCAGATTCGCTAGGTCTAGGTTAGGGTTTACTTAACCCAAACCCTAACTCTCTTAGATCTTAGTTCTGGGCGTTATCTAGCCCGTCGCGTCATGGGGATTTTTTTTTAAAAAAATGAATTTTTTCCAAATTTGAAAAAAGTATACAGGAGTCATAACCCTCGAGACGTTTTTTTCCCTCTTTCTCAAGGGAAATTTGATATTTAAGGAAAAAATGGGAACATCATGATGGGTCGATGCGTTTCATTTATACCGACCTGAACCTTAGCCCACAACATGATACCCGTTGACCTGCCAGCTCAGCCATGAGTCAAAACCTGTTGGTTTAGGATCAAGTAGAGCTATGTCTATGAGTGGTGACTTGTTATCATTGTTCAGTTAGTAGAAATTGTTATTACATCAGCAATTGAGATTCTCGACTCCAATTCAATAACCACGACAACCAAAATCAAAATTGCATAACCATTTTATAAGACAGAAAACATCAACAAGGAATCGTAAAAACTACCGAAAACTAGTTGAGATCTTCTAGTCTGCAATTATGGTCTGTATCGTTTCATTGAAAGTATTGTTTTCAACCAATAAAACAACACGAACTATAAAAATGATCATGATTGTGGACTAGAATCACCGACCAAAAACCACTTCCCTTCCCTCCTCACATAATCACAATTCATGAAAGCTGAAAAAACTATAAGAAATCAACAAAGACAACATCATATACTTTCTTCTCATGCACAACCACGGAGGAAGATTATAGATTGCAAGCACGACAGGCCAAGTACTATAAGTGCTAAATTGTTGACCATGTGGGTTAACACCATCAGCTGATAGAGCAAGCCGTAAGTTTCGTACTTTATTGCCGAACATGGGAAATTGATTATCAATGTTCGACCACTGTGGAGAATCGGCTGGATGTCTTAACTTGAAATCTTTTATCCTTCCATCCTCATACCATATAAGGTTCTTCACATCTTCTACACTGGAAAATAGACGTTTGAATCGAGGTATTATTGGAAAATATCATATCACCTTCGCTGGAATAGAATCTCTTTTGTATCTGCTTGCACCACAACTAGGATTCGGGCATTGCTGTAGATCTTTGTATTGCTTTCTATACAATACACAATCATTAGGACATGCATGAATTTTCTCATAATCCATACTCAACGAACGAATAACTTTTCTAGCTGTATAAGTACGATCCGGAAGCACATTATCTTTGGGGAGCATTTCTTTCAAAAGCTCAAGCAATGCTGTAAAACTCTTATCACTCAATCCATGGGCAGCTTTAAGATTATATAATCGTAATATGGCGGACAATTTTGTGAACTTATTATATGATGGATAGAGAGGTTCTTTGGCATCATGTATGAAGTTCTCAAAAATCGCAGGGTGTTCAAGAAGGTTCTCCTCGACATCTTGAGCCATTGCCTCAAACCTATCATCTCCAAAATCAGGTTGATCAGTTGATATATCCACATTATCAGCTATCACTTCTTCCTCACCATGATATGTCCAACAAGTGTAAAGTTGGTCAATTCCATTGATAATCAGATGATTTCATAATCCTCTAGCATTAGATCTCTTACAACTGTAGCATTTTAAGCAAGGACAAGGAATATTAGCAGGATTCTTTGCATTTGCTTCAACAAATTTTATGAACTCGTTCACCCCAGTTTTGTACTCAAGTATCAACCGATCCGCATGCATCCACTTTCGGTCCATAAGTAACTACTCAAAAAGATTATAGATTTAGAGATCAGCAAAACTATCTAAAATGCATAAATTATAGTAATATCTTATGAGTAAGAAGGGGGGGGCATGTATGACAGCTGCTCAAAGTGCATCAAGTATGCAAGCTAACGTGACTGAGATTACGAATAAAGGTACTCCTAATGGTATGACAGCAAAATCACATAAGGGAAAGTTGGCTGTTGTTGGGGCTAGGATACATGGCAGACAACAAGGGGAAAAGAGAAGAACATACTAAAAGAGTATGTGCAACGGGCAACCCTCACAGATGACGAAGTTGTAGTGATTCATAACAAAGAATGCAATGCTTGGAATGCAAAACAAGCCCCTGATTTACGTGCTGAATGTAGCTACAGCGAGTACGAAGGCCATGGGTACCGAAGTGCAGGTAAGTGTGAAAAATGGGGGAGAACGTAGCAATAGCATATTCCTGTCATATATCGCTCAAATAGTTTCTGAGTGGTCTGCTAGTGGGTGTGATCCCAATCCTGTGCAAGCTCGAATGAGCTTTGTTGAGCTAGGAACTCCATCAGATAAGCTGTCCTCTTCAAGTTTATCTAGTGAGAGGAAGGCACTACTAACTAGCTCAACGATAAAGAACAAGAAAATTAGGAAGGCTGCGAGGGATGCTCAGAATGCGATTTTAGCTATATATAATTATGAGGAAGAGGACAGCCCATACAAAATGTCCGATGGAGGCAGAATAGATGCTTACGGTATGCGACGAGGGACAACGTCTTCTCCATTGGAAACCTTAGTCAACGAAGCACTAAGGAAGCATGAAAAAAAGTCCCTACCCACGTACTTATTTGTGCAAACAAGATACATAAGTGCACACTCTATATTGTGCCTAACGAAGCTACTATTTTTGTTTGTTATTAGATTCCTAGTAATTAAAATTACAATCCTTAGTTTCTTTAAATCCTTTAATGTGAATGTGAAACTACTGATAACTCCATTTCTTTTTATAGTAAAAAAGTGGATATTTCATTGCTCTTCTAGACATGGTGATATAAGGAATGTTGTTGGGAAGATTTTTATATATGTACTTTCAGTTTTACCGATATATATTGGTGTTTTATGTATATTAAACTCTATTAGCAGCTACTATTGTTCTTGTTACAAACTCCCTCTCCTGCAAGCATTAATTAAGCTCCATTTAGGCTATTCAATCTCAAGCAAGATAACCATATTTTGGTTGCTTGAATTACTGCTTCCTCAGAGACTCCATGCTATCAGACCACTCCTAATTAAAGGTCCAAAATAAATCTTTCCTTCAATGAAAACCAACTGCTCGGGTTCAAAATAAAATCAGGACAATTAAACCTCAACCTAGTGTAATTGACAACCGAAATTAGGATGGACAGGGTACAATTTTGATTGAACAAAGATTTAACAGACGAGATTCGAATCAACAGAGCGATAAGGATTACGAATGAGCCTACAGATGGATGGAAGACAACATTTGAGTAGCCACCTCTGGTAAATACATGGTTTGTCGCTACACAGCGACTGTTGGACACTAAAGGAGGTGATTACAACTACAGTATCCCGCATCTTGCTCTTAGGTTCTGTCACAAGGTGCTAAACAACACACTCTTTGGGAAGGCATAGGTCAACAAGGTTTTAAAGGCATCTTGGTCATTATTGTACTGCTTGACACTAGAGAGCGACATTATACCAGACTGGTTGAAGCTATTTTGGGCATCTTGTAAGGCGATGAGGCAATCTAATGGCCAGTCAGATTCTCGCACGATTAGATTTGGAGGTATGACCACACTGATTGCAGAGAGGCTCCTGGTAGATTTGGATGGATTGGATCACATGGGCAAAAACTATATCCTGGATGCAGCAGATTTGAGGAGACTAGATCATCTTAAGGATTATCAAGATCACTTCCTATGGTTGTATGGGAAGTACAATGTTCATAAACTTATACTTCCTCGCGAGATGTCGATGGGACCTACTATAACAGATTTCTACATCCCTCTAGATGACATTGATGAGCAGGAAGATGAGGACGATACTGAGGATGTGCAGGAGCACGAGTTTCCTACTGAGGGTCACTTTGATGCTATGGAGCAAGACTCAGTTCAGTTTCATCCAGTCGCGAGTTCTTCACACTAGGGAGCCTAGAGTACTCAGTTCCACACTACTAATTTTGGGGAGCCTCTGCGAGTCTTAGAGGAGTCGCATGCTGCACACTATCAGGAGTTTCAGACCTTTCATGACGAATACAGAACCTCTCAGACTTACATGCACCGCCAGATTGATGAGCAGGGCATATTACCCGACGGGATGAACCGTCGTTCTATTGAGATGGATCACAGATCAGTTGAGACGTATCAGTTCTTCTAGCAGTTCTAGCAATATTACCCGTTCCAGCCACCTCCACAGTGATCGACCATGTTCCCTTTTCCCTCACTTTGCATTCAACGAGTTGAAGATTCAACTCATTCCGAAAACGAACTAATTAGAGCCTAGTCGATTGTTAAAAAAAATTATATTGTTATTCATGGTGTATTTGTTTGTTTTAGTAACCTTGATGTGTTATCTAATCGTTATCTATGAAGTGAAGCGTTGACATGTGAATGTTTGTTGATGTCACTAGGAACAAACCATGAAAAACAATAATGCAACGAAAACGAACTATACAAATAAAGTATAACCTACAAATACGGATTGTATGTCATAAACAAAACAACATATACTATATCTAATGAAAAGATCTAATGTAGCTCATGATATGCTAATACATCTGGTCTAGCTGAGGATGTCCGACCAATGCCTGAATACTCTGGGTCATCTTGTCGACCCGGACTTGGCGATCAGTAGCCTCACCTGGTCCGATCGTGTTGTCTGGGTGCGTAGGCGCAGCCGGTGGATCATCATCTCGTATCACTATCATGGGCAACACATGACCTCGACTCTGGGACAAATGGTAGGGTAGAATCTGTCAGGGTCCTATGATGACCGACGGTCGTGCTGCAGGGCAAACGACACGACGTAACGCTTCTTCAGCCGAAACGGTCGTTGCGCCACGGTAGGAAGGATGACGTCCAATGGGATCTCTTGCACGCGACCAAAATGTCGGAGAACTCTATTTGGCATGTATGGCTCATAGAGGCCATAGAATCTGATGGTGTCTCGATAGGTGGAGGAGCGAAACTGACCTGCAAAATCCAGGTCCTTGCCAAAAGGCATCAACTCGACCTATGTTGTAAAAGTGATATATTAGAGAAACAATATTACTTGACATATGTAGTTAAAATTATAGAAACTGAGAAACACGTTACCTCATCTACGGTCATGCGCTCAGGCTTCGGCCGAAGCTCCCCCTCAAGGGCGCGCCTTACCCTGTCATTCCCCCTCTTCATCGCCTTCGACAGGTCGAATCGTGCCATGTATCGGGGATCGCCCTGTGCATCCTTGTCCGAGTGAAGCAGACCTGCAAAACAAGGGACGTACGACCAGATCCATGCCTAAATAGTAAAAACCATTAGAGAACTTATTATAGGTACGCAAATAGAACTACATATTTACCGTATTAAACCCACACTTACTTGCAGCAGCGCATCCTAGCCTCTTGTGGTACGCTGCGTACCACACCCCCATAGACCCGTGGCCTAGCCTCTTCTGGCCTCCCCTAATCCTTGGTAGAGGAAGGTAAGCACTCCTGCTCCCCAAGCTACTGTCCCAGCGTGCACTAAGTCCCAAACGAGGACGAACAACAAAAAGTGTATGATGTGCGCACAAATTGCCATATTTTCTCTGAACATTTAAGTCCATTTTTATCGTCATTTGCATGCATATTAGTGGGGAATTCATGAGATTAGTGTAGTTCGTGCATAATTATCAAATCTATGGGTATGCACGAGTTTCTATGTGATTTCGCAGAAAACAGGATAGAAGTGGACAGATTTGGAGGAGCAGAAAAAGAACTCGAAGTCTTCTAAAGAGGTCGAAATCGACTATGAACCTCGACATCGAGTGAAGTAAATCAGGCAGGAATCGAGCAAGAGAAGAACAGAGCATGTCGACACAGACAAAGGTAGATATCGATGTCTGATGTTCGATATCGAGTGGCCTAGATCGAGCATATTGACAAAAGTCGAGTGCCAATCCAAGGAGAAAGAGGAGTGCTCAAGATAGAGTTAAAGAGAGGTGTTGCCATTCTCGTCGAAAAAGGTGATTAAGGACCCGGCGGAAAAGAAGTTCCAACGGTTCGTGAAGATGCTTTAAGGACTCAATGTCTCAATACCATTCACCGAAGCAGTTCATGAGATGCCATCTTATGTAAGGTTCCTTAAGGACATATTGGCTAAGAAGCGATCTCTTTCTGAGATCGCAGAGGAGTGCAACAAATTGGAGCTACCACAGAAGCGGGCGGACCCAGGTAAGTTTTCTATCGCTATAGGCTTAGGTCAATATCGCTTTAATGCTTTAGTTGATTTGGGCGCTAGCGTTAGCATGATGCCACTAACCATATGGCACAAGGTAATATAGGTCCCCTGGAGCCCATGGATGCAAAACTATACATGGCGAACAATATGGTAGTAATTCCAACAGGGATGGTAACTGATGTGCCAGTACAAGTAGGTAAATTCTTTGTCCCTGCTGATTTCTTAGTTGTTGATATAGCAGAGGACCCTGTTTGTCCCATTATTTTAGGTAGGTTGTTCCTAGCAACCGTCGATGCCAACATAAGCGTGAAGAAAGGATTGCTCTCATTCACAATCAGTGACGAAGTGATAGAGTACGCCTTCAACAAGACAGTGAGGAACAATGAAGGGCCAATGGAGATAAAGGCCATCAATGGTGTCTACATCGCATGTGGAGAAGCAAAGGTAAGGAGTATGACACCGGAAGAACCTGAAAAGAGGGCCATAGAAGCCCAAGTAGAGGAGGTCGTGGCAATCTTGAATGAAGGAGCCAGACAGAACATCAAAATCGACCCAGGTAAGTCTATATCGACTAACAATGTTCAAGATTCTGTGCCAAGTCATAAATATGGGGTCGACGGAGGATAAGGAACCTCGAAATCGAGCATAAAGGTCGATATCGACCATGCCCATATGAGGAAATCGAATGCCATAGAAACTGAGAAAGGAGGAGGGACCTCGATATCAATCTCTGAGGGTTGAAATATACCTGATCATGTCAAGCAGAAAGCCTCCAAATGGACTGAACCTCCAGGAGCACAACAGAGCTCGATATCGACTACTTATGATCGATGTCGACATGAGCCACAGACAGAAGAAAAGGTAAGTCAAGGTACGGATTCCTCCTGTTCAATCTCAATTAAAGATTTATCATTATTTGGAAGAGGTTTGCCTTGGCATGTGCGCTTGTGTAGGGTATTCGATGATGATTCAAGCCATTATGAAATAGGAGACAAGGTGTATGTCGCCAAATCAAAAGATCAATGGTTCCCTACTAGATTCAAAGATAAGAGGATGGGACCTTTCACGGTAAATCAAATCCATCCGGGCGGGATGCATCTAAGAGACAAGAAAGGAGTGTTGTTTGATGCCCAAGACACATGGGCTCTGCAGATGCCGCCTTAAGAGCTTGAAAGGAAGACGTCGGCCTAGCGACTTTAAAGTCTAGAGCATGTAACAAAGATAATTAGTTTTATGTTTTGGACAATCTTTTGGTTTTGTTTTGAGACACTTTATATTATTACATGTTTTGGTTTTAACAAAGTGCAGGAAAGAGGAAAAGAGCATAGATCAGACGTCAAAATCGAGTGCAAAGATCGTTATGGACCTTAAGGTCGATTCCGAGGGGCTTGTGGTCGAGGTCGGATCACCCTGAAGCTTGAGCCAGAAATCGATGAAATCATTCGATTTCGATGTTAAAGGTCGATATTGACCACCACTGCTGACTTCTTCGACTCCTGAAATTTGTGAATAGTCATACATAGTTATTTTAAAGATTGCATATTTAGCTTTAAGCATTCATAGCATGTTTATTTTCGAAAAAAAAGAGAAAAATGACCCCCATCAAAAAAATTGAGAAAATAAAGAAAAGAGTCATGGAAGTATAAAAAAGAACTCTACGATGCAAAATTAGATTCATTAGAGATATAACATGAAATTGCCTAGTTAAGGGAAGTCCCAATGAAGTGCAAAAAGAAAAGAAAACATGAAGAAGGAGGTAAAAATTTGAAGTTGATTTTGACATGTGCATGATAAGATGATGGAGGACTTTTAAATTTCCATAAAAGTACTTACAAAAGTTCATATCCTAGCCTTACCTATGCATATTTGCAAAAGTCACAAGCCATATATGAGTCTTATATCATCATTATCATTATTGCTCAACATATATTACATATTGCCCATGTTTTATACCCTATCCGGGAACAAGTTTGAGAGTGGATGTCATCTTTGGAGTTATTATATGGAGTTTGTGCATTATTATTGAAGTTGTTGGCAGGAATGAAACAAATTTATGAAATATGGAAAATTTAATGAGCGAGAAAAAATCCGATCAACTCAGGAGATAAAGGTAGGTCGACCCTGCTCGTTGATATGTTAGTTCAGCAAGATGGGACACAAGGTGAGGAGTCCAAAGTACTAAGTATCCGGGGTCATTCATGACACCCATGTTTGCGACTTGCGAGAAGGCAGTGCTAAGGTTAGAGAGGTAAAAGCATTATATTGAAAAAAAGCATTGAGCGATGAGTGAAAGGTGAGATATTATGAAGAAGGAATGTGGAATATTTTGGAAAGAAAGTTATATTTCCCCGGATTTAGCACCACATGGCCAAATATTAGCCCTCTTTTAGCCTTTTACCAATCAATCTACTTCTCTAAAGCTTGTAAAAGTCCTCTTGATTATTAATGCTATGTCGCTAAAATTGTTTTATGAATATAAACCTCATTTTATGAGTATGATATTGCTTTAATGCACAGGCATGGATTTCGTTGACAAAAGTACCTTATCGAGGATGGCAATTGAGTGTAAGGACATATAAAAAATGAATCTATGATGTTGAGGGTTTACTTTCTTCCCCTGAATGACCATTAAAAGTATTGCTTGGAGACAAGCAAGCTTAAGTATGGGGTGTTTGATGTGCGCGCAAATTGCCATATTTCTATGCACATTTAAGTCCATTTTTATCGTCATTTGCATGCATATTAGTGGGGAATTCATGAGATTAGTGTAGTTTGTGCATAATTATCAAATATATGGGTCTACACAAGATTCTATGTGATTTCGCAGAAAACAGGGCGAAAATGGACAGATTTGGAGGAGTGGAAAAAGAACTCGAAGTCTTTTGAAGAGGTCGAAATCAACTTTGAACCTCGACATCGAGTGCAGCAGAGCAACCAGGAATCGAGCAGAGGAAGAACAGAGCCTGTCGACACAACAGAGGTCGATATCGATGTCTGAAGGTCGATATCGAGTGGCCTAGATCAATGATATTGATAGAAGTCGAGTGCCAGTCCGAGGAGAAGAAGGAGTGCTAGGGATAAGATAAAAAGAGGTCGATATCGAGGTAGAGAGGTCGATATGGATTTTGCCAGCAGAGAAGTTCGACTCAGATTTTGATAGAATTCTATCTGAAGCTTTGCGCGTCTATCCAAAAGTCGTGATCTTCTATCTTCTATACCAGACTTCATCTATTATGTTATTTACCATGGAATTTTTAGTTTTACCTTTATTAAGTTTTATCTTAGAGAATAAAGATAGTTTTTCGAATCCTTGGCTAGCAAGATTTGAGATCTATATCTAGAGGCCGCTAGGGCTGAGTTGAATCATCCAAGCAAGCAAGAAATCAGTTTTTACATTATAGAACGCAGAGAATTTGTAGAGAGAGAGGCCGATTGAGGTTGGAGAGAAGCGAGAACGAAGATTTGGCTTTGTTCGGTTGTAACTTTCTCTTTAGTTTAATCAAAGTAGTTTTCTTTTCAATGATGGTGATGAGTTCCATAATGAGACGCGATTAGTCAACCCACTTCTAGGTTCGGGGTGAGCCCGACGATAGCAATGTAGGGTAAGCGCATCAAAGGTATGATTTTTATGCGATTCCGTCTTCTATCCTATGCATGATCCTTTGCGAAAGTTAGGGAGATTCATTATTTGCATTATTGAAGCGAAAGCCAATCATTTTGTTAACATGAATTATTATGCGAGAGCCTCTAATCACCTAAGTGTTGGTATGATTCATTATTTGCATTATTATGCGAGAGCCTCTAATCACCTAAGTGTTGGTAACGAAAAATATTTGACGGAAAGACATTAAATTTTATAACTTTAGCATCATACTTGCATTGTTATCGTTGTGGCGTTAATGCCCGACTTTGGAAGCTTTTAGTTTATTGAATTTCATAAAGAGTTTGAGTTTTAATTTCTGTTCATCTTTCCTTTACCATTCAATGCTCTTCGGACTACTTTTCCGACACATAGGTCACGCATTACAGTTTCTGTAACAAACATCGCAATCGACTGGCAAGGTCGATATCGAGCACTAACATCGATATCGAGGTTTCTCTTGACGTCGACTGTGTTTGCTTTTGTCTTCTACAGGAAACCACTGGAAATCGACCAGAGGTGAGGTCGATATCGATCAGACACATCGATATCGAGTGTCTCCTGAGGTCGAAAGCTTGATCGTGATTACAACAAGGGAAGCGCTGACATACCTCCTCGTGGATTCGATCCTGAATTACCCTACCACTACATCGGGAGGGATTCTTGTATTTATTTGCTTGAACAGGGAGTTAGCATAGTTATGATATATATTTGAATATTTGATTTAAGCAGAATCACACCCCCCTAAACGAACAACAACCCCATCAGACAAGCGACGTCGTAGAGTGTGATGGTCATCTCGCCCCATGGAAAGTGGAAAGAGCTTGTCTCTGGCTGCAAGCACTCAATGAACACAGTCAACAACTGGGCATCTACTCCGTCCTAGTTCAAATTAAGCAGCCCCATGAGACCAGACTGAGCTGCATCCTGCACTCATGTCATCGGACCCTCGTACATGTAGCGGCGGAACGATGCGAGGTGTGTAGCCTGATGTACATATTTTTAGTCCTTTTTATTTGCATGTTGGGACTTCATATTTCATTCGATTCCTAAAGTAGAGGTCAAGAATAATGCAAATTTATGCAGAATGAGCTAACGTGCAAGAAATAGAGTCTGCACAAGTTTTGGTTTAAATGTATATGAATTGGAGGGGAATCGGAGTCAAAACGAAGAAGCCAAGTAAAATAGAAAAGTGGTCGAGATCGAGTGAAGAACACAAGATCGACATGATAGATCCACGTAGACACCTGAGTGTCAACATCAAGAAAACAGAGCTATTGAAAAGCACTCGACATGACTTTGTGTCGAGTCGACATGTCGACATTGACAGGACACCAGAGATTGAGTGAAGTGAAGAAGATCGAGCAGAAATGAAGCACTCGATATCGAGTGACTATGTCGATATCGAGTGGAAGATTCACACGGATTGGATGCGGTTTGGCAATCCGGTTTTAAAGATCTATCTTGTGCCAACAGTGTTATCATTTATCATTAGTTAGATTATATCCTATGGGTTATTTCCTTTTTACCCTAGGATTTTTATTATTTACCGTAATAATGTTTCAACCTATCTATGATAGGATATAATTTAAAATAGGAGTTTTAGTAGGATTAGAACTACTTTTCTTGGCTAGAAAGGATTAGTAGGCTATAAATAAAGCCCTAGCAGGCTGGTTTTAATGAATTCAAGCAAGAGAATCATATCTCACCATAGTTAGAGAGTTAGAGAGTAGGAGAAGCTTTAGGGTTTGGCGTTTGCGAAAGCCGACGTTGAGCTGTAAAGTTTCGAAGTTCAAGTCAATGGAAGTTGTTTCCTTTCCATTCAAGATGTTTGTTGTGATGAAGAGTGAGTAGTTCCCCAAGGTCTTAGGGTCGGAGTGAGCCCAACGTTAGCCATGCGTGCTTGAGGTAAGTACTTGATGTCGATATCGTTGTGCCTTGATCATCTCCTACGATTCTATGTTTAGTCCTTATCGCAAGAAAAGGGATTCATGTTAACAATTTGAGTTATAAACATAAACTTGGTAGAGACAATTAGGTTTATTTGTGAAATTATTCCTAATCATTGGTGTACGATGAAAGCTTGTCCCTCGGGTGAGATAGCGCAATTGTCCGTCTTATTTACCTTAAGCATGTTTTGGTTAACGTTGTGGTCAACCCTAGCCTTAGGAGTTGCCTTTCTTTATATATTTTATTCATCTAAAAACGTGTTATTTTTGTCCATATTCCTATTTCCATCCTATTGTTTTCGGTCATCTTTGCCGACAACCTAACCTTCTACAGGCCCACTCGATATCGACATAGTAGATCGATATCGACACCATCTGTCTACGTCGACAGTTTTTTGAGTCAACGCCTCTTAAGCCTGCATTTGAGCTCGAGATCGATTACGTAACTCGATATTAAGTGCCCCTGTGTCGATCGACAGTCTTCTGAGTGGGTCGACGTTGCTACTAACGATCGAGATCGACCTCCCAGGTCGAGATCGATTGTTGCTTTTGTTGTTACAGGTCTTTTCTGCTGCACTAGAGATCGACAGCCCATACCGAATTCGAGTGACCTACTCGAGATCGAGGCTACTGGTCAACACAGACGTGACTTTCGGACTATCTAGGATCCCACTGACACGCTTTCTCGTGGATCAATCCTGATTCCCTGCGACTACAACGGGGAGTCTTGAATTTATTTGAAGAGGCTAAGGGTTGAAGTTTTTTATATTTATTATATTATTCAATTCAAGTCCTCCCTACATCAAATTTTGGCGTCAATGTCGGGGAAGCGATGAATCGCACCCTAGTAGTCTTTCTCATGTCTTCTTTTGAGTTTTGCTTTATAGGTGTATGTGACACGCTGATCGCACGCCTGAATTCGAAGGAGTAAAAGACCCCGAGAGTTATCTCCATCTTCGTTCTAGAATCCAAAGAGCCATGGCCGATGCGGAAACCCAGGCTCAAGAGATTAAGCGCTTAAAGAAGCAAATCGAGGACTTCACAACTAGAGAGGTGGCACAAAGAGAGCGCGGTGACAGGGAGGAGGAGGCAAGGAGGTGATATGAAGCCCAAATCAATGCCCTCCCTTAGTATGCAAAACAATATATGCACCCAGTGCTCTCTGTGCCTGAATCGGCGATTCTTATACCTCACTCAAACTTTGAAATTAAACCTAGCTTTTTAATTGAAATTAGGAGACATCAATTTGAGGAAAACCCTAATGATTGCCCTCTAGACATCAATTTGAGGAAAACTAAAGGCTTTTCGTTGGTCTCTTGCAAGGAAAGCAATAGCATGGTTGGAGAGTCTAGTACCAAGATCGCTCCGCACGTGGGATGAAGTCAAGGATGCGTTCCTTAACATGTTTTTCCCACCATCCAAGATGGAGGTGATTCGTTAGAAGATCAAGGCTTTCAAACAAAAGCCTCATGAGACCCTGGCGCAAGTGTGGGAACGATTCAAGGAGCTTCTGAGGTCCTGCCCTACGCACGGGCAACCACCCTGCATCATCCATGAGATCATCTACAATGCCCTGGATGTAGCCAATAAGGAGAGGATCAACACCTACAGCTCCTATGGGTATCTTGATCTCCTATTGCAACAAGCATGGGATACCATAGAGAGGTTGGTGGAATTTGACAACTCATATGGGACTCCTGCGGCCTCCGACTGAAGGCCTACCCCATCGATGCCACTCTATGAGCCCTCCAACGAGATTGATCCCGATATGAAAGAGTAATTTATGAAAGATCAACTTAGGAGGCTTCAAAAGCAATTCACGTTCCTCTCTGCCAACCAGGAGGTGAGGTACATGAGGAATCCCAATCGCTAGGGATATCAAAATTGGGGAAATCAACCACACCAATACAACACTAGGGATCCTCAACCTTACCGAGCTCTAGGCCACCCAGAGAGAGAGCCAATGAGAAATGATGTCCAACTCATCCTTGATGAGTTAAGGAGGAATCAGGTGCAAACTCAACAATCAAGCAACTCTATCCAAAACCAACTACAAGGGCTCAATGCATGGGGGAGGTGAATGTTTGGAGGAAGAACATGGAGACCCAATTGGGTCAACTAGCAGCACAAATTCCAAAGCCACCCGGAAAGCTCCCAGGACAACCACAAGAAAATCTAAAGGGGCAAGCCGGGCACATTGCCGTTGTCAATATAAGGAGTGGAAGTCAATTGCACCAACCACGGAGTAAAGGAGAAGTCACTCAAGACGCAGTCGATGTTGACACCCCAGTCTATGTCGAGGGCCCTGTCGACGTTGATCACCAACTCGAAGTCGAGCCCCCTGCGAAGCCCACAACAGAGCCAGAGAAGCATTCGACATCGAGTGACCCACTCGATATTGACACCCCTGTCGATGTCGAGGCCTTTACAGATCGACAACAGCTTTAGACTCCTCCGAGGTTGATCAACCCAATCGTATCGACCCCTCTGTCGATGTCGACAAGTCCAGAAAGCCTAAGTTAACCACTATGGCTCCAAACCCAATGAAAGCACTCCCATTCCCCTCCAAGGCATGAAAAGACCTGACGGACACCAAGATTAGGCGCTTCATAAAGATCCTACAAGGACTCAACATCACCATCCCACTCATGAAAGCCCTGAACCAGATCCCTGCATACCTGAGGTTCCTGAAGGACATCCTCTCCAAGAAGAGGTCCATCATTGAGATCGCCGATGAATGCAACTCAATCTAATTCCTTGAAAAGCGCGGCGATCCAGAAAAGTTTGCTGTGACAGTAGGGGTAGGTAAGCATCAATTCAAAGCCCTTTGTGAACTTGAGGCTAGCGTTAGTTTGATGCCCCTATCGATATGGCAACAAGTAGCAGTAGGAGCATTGGAGCCCGTCGATATGAAGCGCTACATGGTGGAAAACTCCTTCGTGAGACCCACAGGGGTTGTGGATGATGTCCCTGTCAAGGTGGGTAAGTTCTTTATACCCACGGACTTCATCATGTTGGACTTTCCGGAAGGACTAAAGTTGTTAGCATGAATCCCTTTTCTTTCGATAAGGACTAAACATAGAATCGTAGGAGATGATATAGACACAACGATATCAACATCAAATACTTACCTTAGGCACGCATGGCTAACGTCGGGCTCGCCCCGACCCTAGAAGCTTCGGGAAACTACTCGCTCTTCATGGTAGGGAACATCATTGATATGAAAATGGAAACTTGCATTAATAACTCCGAAACTTTATAATCCAACGTCGGCTCTCGCAAACGCCAAACCCTAAAGCTTCTTCTCTAACTCTAACTCTAAATCTCTTGTTGTATGGTTGAATGTGTAATTGAAGGAATAAAAACCAGCCCCCTAGGGCTTTATTTATAGGCTACTAATCCTTGCCATCCAAGGATAGTATCTTTTATCTAAACTATAAACTCTATCCAAACAAGTAGGATAGATCTTTTATTTAAGGTAAATATACAAAATAACTAACTAAATCTTTAGGGTCAAAAGTACATATTCCCAAGGTCGAATCTATAGATAATCCATGGCTCTTATGGATAAAATTGCAATCTGCGTCTCGAAAAGTGCGTCCAACCCGTGTCGAAATCTAGTCGATATCGACCAGATAGGTCCATTTCGACTCTTCGTTTCTGCTCGACGGGCTGGGATTTGGTCGATATCGATGTCAAGTGATCGATATCGAGTGCTCTTCTTTTGCTGGTGTTCTTGTCTGTCTCGACACTCAGAGTCTTTGTCGATGTCTGTAGTCGATATCGACCAAATAGGTCGATTTCGACCTCTTCTCAGCTTTACTCTGTTTTTTCGTCTTTACTCCGATTCCGCTCCAATTCCTACATATTTAGATCAAAACTTATACAAACTCTATTTCTTGCACGTTATCTCATTCTGCACAAATTTATATTATTTTTAGCCTTTATTTTAGGAATCGAATAGAATATGAAGTCAAAACATGCGAATAAAAAGGCTACAAATATGTACATCAAAATACCCCATACTTAGACTTGCTTGTCCTCAAGCAATAACCAAGCAGTAACCAACACCTACATCACACCCTTCAAGTCTTCGCTCTTGTCAAAAGCAACATCATAAGTGGTAGCAAAGCAAAGCAAGTGAATTTAACGTCATAGCACATATTTGAGCTATCCATAGGCATATGTAATTTTGATCCAACCTCACAGGGATAATGTGTTTGCACTCAACTCTCATGTGTTTAGGCTATGAAGATCAACGCTCAACTCAATTCCATATACAATCTCATAAACATTGTAATTTATAAGAATCCACTTCGCAACCAATTATGAAAATGCAATAAGAACTATCAGGAGGACTTTCGCTCAATGGAAAACTTTAAAGAAGACTCCATTCGGCGGGGTTGTAATGGGGCTTGGTATAAAATAGAAGGGTATGGAATTATTTGGCTATGTGGTGCTTATAAAATTCGGGAATCAAGACTCCTAAACCTTATCACTACCATATCCAAACCATATCTCTTACAATGATGCTTAACCAAACTTCTTTTCCATAATGCTCATCAACCTTCTTTCAAGCCTTAATATGCTCTCAAAAATATAAATCTTGTATTAAAGATAAAAGAAACTAAGGAATTTGGCTCATGCACAACATATAACAATATATTTTTTTCTTCTTTTTTGCACGAAAATAATAATAAAATAACGGTGCATTTATTTGGTGAGCCGAAAATCCTTTTACAAAGTATGACAAGATGCAAATATATACCAACCCTTAATTTCCTTTTCTCAAAACTAGACAATATACACTTTCTTTCCATAAGGCATTAATTCTAACCAATCTAAGTCTCAATTCCTAAATGGGGGTCAGACTCAATTCGGCTAGGGATAATTTTGTGGAGTTTGCAATATAAGGCTCATGCTAATATTCTGGCTTCAAGCAGAGATAATGCAGGGTAGGTAAAGAGAGGATAAAAATGGCTTAAAAGATGCCTCCATTATCTAATTCTCGTAAACATAAACATATATATATATATATATATATATATATATATATATATATATATATATATATATAGGCTTTGAATAACTATCACAACATTTAGAGATGTATAAGAAGAGTAAATACACTCAAGAAAGCAGAGGGATTTTTGATGTTCTCCTTATAGGCCAAAATTCTCACTAGGACAATTTTTGTTGGATTTGCTTTTTAGCCTAGGATCATATGTGCTCAATTTCATCACAAGTTCACAATCTACATAAAAAACCATTTTATGGACTTAGGCTAAACCATCCAAATATGCCATAGGATTTACATGATCAAGTCAGCTATTGAGTTCTTTTCATTGGACGTCTAAATAGGATTTAAAAATAAACTTAAAAGTAAACATGCATTTTTTGTGTATTTTTTTCACATTTTCTATTTTTTTTTTATTTTTTGACATTTTTATAAAAGTAAAACTAAGAACAAAAGCTTAAACATGAATGCAATGTGAAGAAGAAAACCAAGTTATGACCATAAGACATGTTCCCACCCCATACTTCAAATATACAATGTCCTCACTGTATTAAAATAAGAACAAGGGTAGAGAGAAACTCACAGCACAACCTGCGGATTCAGGTCGATTTCAGGTTGGTCGATGCTAGTAGTCGATGTCGAGTACAGTGGTCGATGTCGACTGCATCTGTCGAAGTCGAGGAAGAAGGTGAAGTCGAGGGTCGCCTGGGCTTGGTCGATATCGAGTAGCTATGTCAATATCGACTTCTCTGTTAGGCTCCTGGATGATCGATCTCAATCTCAGGAAGATGGCTCGACCCTATGGTGGTCGATTTCGACTGCGTTTGCAATAGCTTCTTTTCTTCTTCGTCGTTCCTTTTACTTGGCAACCTGAAATCTTTGTTAGAATAATAGATAAAACCACGGATTATCATAGTTCCAAAATTTCAAAATTCCAAAATTCAAATCCCTAAAAACCATCTATGAAAAAAAAATCAAAGTTTTTGTTACAAGCTCTAGATTTTTGAGTCGGTAGGCCGACTTCTCCGTTAATGCGTCACGAACCCTTAAGGTAGGGACCCTTCAAGCTTGAGCCTTCTCCTGGATCATCTAGGTCCTTTTGATAGTAGCTAAGTTCGGCAACCAAGACTTCTTCTTTGTTAGGTTCTTCTTCATTGGGTACTTTCCTTCTCTTTCTTGACCTAACTTTTGTAAGATGGGCAAACCATGGAGCTTTGACCCTCCCTTTAGTTGAATTATCAGTTATAGACAGAGGAGGGTTAGAGATCATACCTGGGCTTACCTGTTCGGGCTCGAAACAGAAATCCTCAGGCTGAGGGTCAGTCGATTTCGATAAAGGATGGTCGATTTCAACTTAAGTAGTTGATGTCGACAAGTGGGGGTCGATGTTGATGTCAGGGGCCCCATACTTAAGCTCCTGGCAATCTTCTGGCTCACTCGATATCGAGTACGCCTGGTCGATGTCGAGTGTTTCAGTCGATATCGATTGGTTCCAGTCGATGTCGACTCTTCATGCTGTTTCCGTCCTCACCAACAAAAATTTGCGAAGCTTCTCTTTAGCCGGTGAGAGGACAACTTGTTCCAACTGCTTTGTTTCGCTCATTGTAGGTTTAAAGCGAAACTCCACGACCTCGTTGCATATTATGAATGTAAGGGTGTCATTCCTCACATTGATGTTAGCATCCGCTGTTGCTAAGAATGGCCTACCAAGGATGATAGGCACAATAGGATCCTCTGGCATGTCCAACACGATGAAGTCCGTGGGTATGAAGAAATTTCCCACCTTGACAGGGACATCATCCACAACTCCGTTGGTCTCACAAAGGAGTTGTCCGCCATGTAAAGCTTCATGTTGACGGGCTCCAATGCTCCTACGCCCAATTGCTGCCATATTTATAGCGGCATCAAACTAACACTAGCCCCAAGATCTCAAAGGGCTTTGAATTGATGCTTACCAACCCCTACCATTATTGCGAACTTGCCTAGATCACCGCGCTTCTCCGGGAACTTGCATTCGTCGGCGATCTCTAGGATGGACCTCTTTTTGGACAAGATGTCCTTCAGGAACCTCATGTATGCAGGCATCTCGTTGAGCGCTTCCGTGAGTGGCATGGTGATATTTAGACCTTGTAAGATCTTCACGAAGCGTTTGAACATGGTGTTTCCTGGATCTCGCAGCGCCTTGGAATGATAAGGTAGAGTTTTGGATGACTTTGGAGGTGAAGCAGTCGATTTCTACTTTCTGGATAGGTCGAGATTGACATCAGGGTGGTCGATATCGACTGGTTTGGTCGACCTCGGGGGAGTCTGAAGCTGTGGTCGATTTCCAGAGGGGTCGACATCGGTAGGGTGGTCGATATCGACCTGGTCACTCGATATCGAGTACCTCTCTGGCTCCATTTTGTGCTTCACAGTGGGCTCGACATCGACTGTAGGTTAGACGTCGACAGGGCCCTCGATATCAACAAGGGGGTCGACATCGACTGCGTCTCCAGTGACTTCTCCTTCGCTCCTTGGCTCTAGTAATGTGCGTCCACTGCTTAGATTGATAGCGGCTTTGTGCCTGGTTTGCCCCCTTGGATTTTCTTGTGGTTGTCCAGGGAGTTTGCCGTGTGGCTTTGGGATTTGGGCCGCCAGTTGACCCAGTTGGGTCTCAATCGTCTTCTTCCAAGTATTCATCTCCCCCATTCGGGCGTTGAGGCCATGAAGTTGGTTTTGGATAGCATTGCTAGATTGTTGATTTGAAGTCTGGTTCCTCCTCAATTCTTTAAGAATGAGTTAGACATCATCTCGTCGTGGTTCTCTTTCCAAATGGCCAGGAGCTCTATAAGGCGGAGGATCCTTGGGGTTACATTGGGGTGGTTGATTTCCCCAGTTTTGGTACCCTTGGCGATTGGAATTCCTCATGTAGCGCGCCTCCTGGTGAGTCTCCGCTAGTTGTACTTGCTCCGTATGGGGGCATTCAGTGGTGATATGCCTAACGGAGCCACATTCGACGCAGGGTTGGTTGGCTGAGAGGAATTTGACTTGTTTCTGCAACCTCTTGAGTTGATCGTGCATGAATGGATCTCTGAGATCGGGATCAATCTCCTTGGAGGGCTCATAGAGTGGCATAGATGGGGCATGCCTTGAGTTGGAGGCCATAGGAGTCCCGTAGGTGTTGTCAAATTTGACCAACCTCTCTATAGTATCCCAACCTTATTGTGGTAGGAGCTGGAGATACCCATAGGAGGTATAGGTGTTGATCCTCTCCTTAGTTGCTACGTCCAAGGCGTTGTAGATGATCTCCTGGACGACGTAGGGTGGTTGCTCATGCATAGGGTAAGACCTCAGCACCTTCTTAAAGCGCTCCCATGCCTGCGCCAATGACTCGTCTGGCTTTTGTTTAAAAGCCGCCATCTTCTGGTGCATCATCGCGGTCTTTGATGGTTGGAAGAATTTGTCGAGGAAGGCATCCTTGACCTCGTCCCACGTGCGGAGCGATCTGGGGGCTAGACTTTCCAACCATGCTAGAGCTTTCCCTACGAGAGACCAACGAAAAGCCTTTAGTTTTACATATTCAAGGCTTTGTCCATCTGCAATAGTATCACACAAATCGAGGAATAGAGATATATGATCTAGAGGACAATCGTTAGGTTTCCCCTCAAATTGACGTCGCCTAATTTCAGTGAAGAAGCTAGGTTTAATCTCAAAAGTAGAAGAAGGGATAAGAATAGCCGATTCAGGCTCTGAGAGCACAGGGTGCATGTATTGTTTGGCATTCTGAGGGAGGGCGCTGATTTGGGCTTCTATTTGCCTCCAGCCTTCCTCCTCCCTGTTTGCACGCTCTTTAAGTGCCGCCTCTCTAGTTGTTAAATCCTCGATTTGCTTCCTTAGTTGCTCAATTTGCTCAGCCTGGGTCGCTTGATCTGCCATGGCTCTTTGAATTCTAGCGCGAAGGTGAAGATAGCTTTCAGGGTCGTCGATACCTTCAAATTCAAGTGGGCGATCAGCGCGTTGTATACACATGCAAAGCAAAACTAGATAAAAACGTGAGATAGACTACTAGGGCGCGATTGATTGCTTCCCCAGCAATGGCGTCAATTTGTTGATAGGAGGAATGTCGTGTTCTCAAACAAATATATAAAATATAAATGCAAAGCGAATCCTAGCCTATGCAAATAATTACAAGACTTCCTCCCGTTGTAGTAGAAGGGTAGTCAGGATCGATCCATGAGGAAGCAGGTCAGCGGGATCCTAGATAGTCTTGAAAGCTCACGTCTTTTGTCGACCAGAAGCCTCGATCTCGACCTAAGTGCTCGATGTTGACCTTGGCTGTCAATTATTTCTGCAACAGAAAACCCGCAGAGACAAAAACGGTAGTCGATATCGACTCGGGTGGTCGATATCGATGTTAGTGGCAGAAATCGACTGCCTGAGAAGACGGCTAGTCGACACAGGGTGGTCGATATCGATGTTAATGACTCAAAATCGACCTCAGCAACAGGAACAAAGGAGATCGATGTCGACACAAAAAACCGTCGACGAAGGCAAAGTAGTCGATATTGACTAGTTAGGTCGATATCGACTGGTTCCTGCAAAGATGTTAGCTTTTGTCGGCGAAGAAAGGCCGAAGAAATAAGGATGAAGAAAGAAGCAATGAACAGAATATAGATAGTATTTTGATGAGAATAAGTTTATAAAAGGCAACTCCTAGGGCTGGGGTTTACCACAACGTTAACCAATGCATTTGATAAGGCAAATAAGATGGACAATTGCGTTATTTCACCTGAGGGACAAGCTTTCGTTGTACACCAACTCTTAGGATTACTCTTGCAAATAAACCTAATTGTCTCTACCAACTTTATGTTTATAACTCAAGTTGTTAGCATGAATCCCTTTTCTTTCGATAATGACTAAACATAGAATCTTAGGAGATGATATAGACACAACGATATCAACATCAAATACTTACCTTAGGCACGCATGGCTAACGTCGGGCTCACCCCGACCCTAGAAGCTTCGGGAAACTACTCGCTCTTCATGGTAGGGAACATCATTGATATGAAAAGGAAAACTTGCATTAATAACTCCGAAACTTTACAATCCAACGTTGGCTCTCGCAAACGCCAAACCCTAAAGCTTCTCCTCTAACTCTAACTCTAACTCTCTTGTTGTATGATTGAATGTGTAATTGAATGAATAAAAACCAGCCCCCTAGGGCTTTATTTATAGGCTACCAATCCTTGCTATCCAAGGATAGTATCTTCTATCTAAACTATAAACTCTATCAAAACAAGTAGGATAGATCTTTTATTTGGTAAATATAGAAAATAACTAACTAAATCTTTAGGGTGAAAAGTACATATTCCCAAGGTCGAATCTATCTAAATCTATAGATAATCCGTAGCTCTTATGGATAAAATTGCAATCCGAGTCTCGAAAAGCGATCTAACCCGTGTCGAAATGTAGTCGATATCGACCAGATAGGTTGATTTCGACTCTTCGTTTCTGCTCGACAGGCTCAGCTCTACTCGATTTCTGGGACTGGGTAGATATCGATGTCAGGTGATCGATATCGAGTGCTCTTCTTTTGCTGGTGTTCTTGTCTGTCTCGACACTCAGAGTCTGTGTTGATGTATGTAGTCGATATCGACCAAATAGGTCGATTTCGACATCTTCTCAGCTTTACTTGGTTTCTTCGTCCTGACTCCGATTCCTCTCCAATTCCTACATATTTAGATCAAAACTTGTGCAGGCTCTATTTCTTGCACGTTAGCTCATTCTACACAAATTTATATTATTTTTAGCCTTTATTTTAGGAATCGAATAGAATATGAAGTCAAAACATGCGAATAAAAAGGCTACAAATATGTACATCACCACCTGTGAGCTTCGGACCTTGAAATCAAAGGGGTTTGAAGAGAGATTACTTAACAATGGAGATGGAGGAGTAAGTACTTGGGAAGAACAACCGAACGGGGACCGAACTTCGAGGTGAACTTGGAGGTGAACGCGTAGATGGAGGAAGAGATAAGAACGACGCACAAGAGTAAGGAGTGAAGGCTAGCTCTAGAGGGTGAGGGAGTCAGGGCCAGCTTTGGTGTTGCTCCGACCCACAGATGGGGAAGTTCCCTCTTGGGCACACAATGGAGAAGGAGAAGATGGAGCCGTACAAATGGAGCAACCTACCTGAACGAGTTAGAAATAGATTGTGTTTCAATGTCGTTTTTTCCTTTTTTTTTACACGAAATGATAGTGGGTTTCTTTTAACAACATACAATAATATAATAATAGGCGGAAAATAGGTTAGTTCCACTTTGTTTGTTTGCCACGGCAAAGATTTATCGTAGCAAATATTATGATGTCTTGGCCAGCTCTAATGGAATGACACTTTCTTACTTTCCCTATATGGAATGACACTAAGCTAGGTCCTGGATCTCTAATCATGCTTTCTTACTTTCCCTTGTCTAAACGCTACAATGTTTAACATTCTCTATAGCAAAATTATCACACCTATACGGAATGACACAATCAGACAGGAAAATGCTTCTCTTACCCTCTGGTAAGCTTACTCAAGGGTATTTGGATGTCCAAGTGAAAAAGGGAATAACAAAAAATCTTTTAATAGGGGATAAATAGGTTTGCTTTTTTGTTGACTTCAATGTAACCCTATATCATAATTACTACCCCACTATTACTTGTCCCCCTATTAAATATCATAGTGTGTTAACTTGTTAACTAATTTCTGGCGGGATTCCTACAAGTGTGGTTAACTAATTTCAGGCGGTAATTAGTAGTGTGTTAACTGTTAACTAATTTTTGAAGTAGTATTTGGGGTTTTTGTTATACTTTGTTTATTTTTTATGATTTATACTTTATAATTAAATAATTTTTAGACTTTGTTTATACTATAAAATTTAAAATACGTAATGCTTATGTTATGTGTAATATTCTCCTTAATAACTATTACTTTATTATTCCATTTTTTAATTATGTAATTACTGTAATAATTAATATTATTTTATTAATCCTTTTATTTCTTTAAATAAATTAAATTTTTTCTTTTATTCTTAACATATCTAATAGCTATATATAATCTTAATTTATAATACTTAATGCTTATGTGTAATCCCCTCCTTAATCAACCCATTTTCACCAATCAAGTTCTTTTTTCCCTTTTGTAATTACATATTTCATGTAATTATTATTATTTAAACAAATGAAATTACATATTTCATGTAATTATTATTATTTCATGTAATTATTCCTTTTATTTCTTTAAACAAATGAAATTGTTTTCTTTTCTTCTTAACATATTTACTAACTGATTGGCTTAATTAAAAACATTGAATATAACTATTGGTTATGACACATCACATTTAAACAAAGTTACAATGATATTGATATTATTATTACTGAGTGATTGAAAATATCTATATTTATGTATTATATTTTACATGAGAATTCTCAACATATAATGAAATGATTATTTCCATATTTATAAACTATATATAGTCTTGCATAATATATATACCTAACTCATATAACTACTCCCTTCCAACTTCCAAGTGATAAAAAATCAAATAAACCCGGCCCAATTACGAACTCAGCCCGGCCTAATTGCTCACCCTGGAGCTGCAACCTACTCCATGCTTCGTCGTGATGCAAATTGAAAATTGTAACAGAGTAACCCTCTCCAAAAATTCTTCACTCCCTCTCAACGGCTTTCGACTGTAAAAAACAAATCATTCCCGTAGCAGCCGGGAAAAATCGGATTGCGTCTCTCCCCATTGAAAACTCCAACCACTTTTTTTGTATCCATAGGGTCGGGCCAGTTGTCTCGTCAGGGCTGCACCACCACGACTCAATCTCCAAATTGGTAAGTCGTTTTGTCTGCAATCATTCCAATCTATTTGATTTTATGTTAATTAATAGTTGATTTCAGATATTGAGCTTATCAGGTGGGTAATGGGTGCTCGTGGGTAGGCTTAGGGTTTAAGTTTTTGGTACTGACAAAACTGAAACGAAACTTGTTGGCGTGCAAATCAGTTTATAATGGAGCCAGAATATCTCCAGTTGAATAATCTTATCGAAGAACACAAGGCCAAATGGTTGATGTTATCGAGAATGGATATTGTTCCCACTAGATTCTACGATGTTCCCGCACTTAGACGCCTAGGCATGTTCGACATTACGAAGATGATACTTGAGCACGCAGGGCTGGCAGAATTTCTGCATAAGAGTGTACCAACCTATAGAAGATATCTCCTGGAATTCCTCTCCACTGTATCTTCGCATAATGGCAACCGAATTTCATTTCACCTCAATGATGTCGACCGGTCCCTGTCATACGATGAGTTGCGGGACATCTTTGGGGTTTCTCGTCAACCTACAAACGGGTGGAAAAAATTGTCTAACAAGGTCAAAGAGGTTTGGACTAACATCACAGGTGCAAAGTTTGACGGTCACAGGGGGGAGACTAACTCCAGTCTTGGGCATCCGTGCTTGGTCTTGGCACACAAAGTGATTAGGATGGCTTTTGGCGGTCAGGCCGAGACTAGCAAGGTTGCTGCTGCGGATTTGGCATGGTTTTGGTGCTTCTTCCAAGACTGTAATGACGTGCCTGACTGGGCGTCTATATTTATTACATCTTGCATTCGAGATGCAACGAGCGAAAGCCCGAAGGGGAAGTTAGTATTGGGGGGTATGATCACACTGATCGCTAGGCATTGGGAACAAGAACAGCTAGAAGGGTTCGAGCCGCTACATGGCTCTCATCTGTACGATGAAAGGAGTCTGAACGCAGCCAATCTGTTGAGCAATCCACTGCACAGGTATTTGCATTGGAAACCAACTAGCGATTACCATGCAATATATTTGCCATGTCCCCTACTGTTTGGAACTAGAGTAGTGGATTTCCGTATGCTGCGTGTTGAACACAATAGTACATTATGTCAAGATCAAGATGAAGGGGGTACACCAATGGACACGGACGACCTTCCTGCACAAGAAAGGCCATACGATACGGGAGTGCCAATGAGTGCTGGTGGTTCTCCTCCTTGTCAACCAACTGGAGAGGATATGGAGTGTGACACAGGGGGGGTCCAACTAGTTCACCCGTCGAGGATGTGCAGATGGATATAGAATGTCCGAGTCCTCCACGCTGTATTACTTCATCGAATCCTTCGTTCGAGGGTCCGTAATTGCAGCACGGTGAATCAACCTATTCTATTCGTTTTGAGAAACTGCAACAAGAGATGGTAAACCGACTATTCGATGTGGATGCAACACTTCAGGAGATAGCCGACAATCAAAGATACATCTTCGATAGGCTCAACCACATATCCGACAGGCAAAATCGTTTGGCAGAAGATTTTGAGGAGATACGTGTCGGTCAGAACTTGCATCACAACAACCAGAAAGACGTGGAGATGACTTGCCGGGACGTCTCGGCCAGCCAACAATCGGTGTTCGATATCATCCACCAAATCGCCTACAGACTAGAAGAAGTTGCGATTTGGATGCAAGAGATTGATGATGAGGTCGAGAGTCTACGGGATCAACAAGTGTTGACTGTGTTATATGTTCAGGCAATGGACGATTATGCCTGCTGCAGCTACGAGGGTTATTGCACGCAGTTCGCACCCAAGCTACAAAAGCTCAATGACGTTGCCACGCGAAACCTAACCAGGGAAAGTTGTTTTAACGGTCGCCGAACTTTACGTAGGCAGACAAGCTATTCACATCAAGGTCGCATGCGATGTCGGGATGGTGGTAGAGGTTGCTGTCGGTATGGAGATCGTGGACATGATCGTGATCGGTATGGTGGTCGTGATCGTGATCGTGATCGTGATCGGTCTGGTGGTCGTAATTGGTATGATGGTTGTGGTGGGCATCATGGTTGATGAAACATATATATGTATTTTATGAGCCTTATGTAATATGTTTGATACTCTGTTAAGTTGATTTCGATTTATGTTTTTCAGTTTAAACAAAATGTGTAGTGTACAAGCCCAATTCAGCATGTGGTCTACGACAAGTTATAGTACTTAATGGGCCAATTTCTGTGTGAATTGATGCAGGCTGGCCCATGTTTTGAGATTTAAACATTACACTAAGTGTTAACAAAGTATGTACTTTAAACACTAACAATGGTTTCATCTAATTTTATCAATGAAGATCGATAATATGTGATGAACGTTTTTTCCGATCTCAACTAATTATTGAATACAACATTTATGTGTCCTATCATATAATATTTTTTTAGATTTAAACATTACAACATTAGTTTTAACTTAGTATGTACTTTAGAGACTAAGAATGGGTCATCTAATTTTATCAATGATGATCGATAACATGTGACCAACATCTTTTCCGATCTCAACTACTTATTGAATACAATATTTATATGGCCTAATACATACATACATACATACATACATACATATATATATATATATATATATATATATATATATATATATATATATATATATCGGAACATATAATATTTGTTTTGAGATTTAAACATTACACTAAGTTTGAACAAAGTATGTACTTTAGCCAATAACAATGGTTTCATCTAATTTTATCAACGATGATCGATAATATGTGATGAACAATTTTTCCGATCTCAACTAATTATTGAATACAACATTTATGTGTCCTATCATATAATATTTTTTTTAAGATTTAAACATTACAACATTAAGTTTAACTTAGTATGTACTTTCGAGACTAAGAATGGGTCATCTAATTTGATCAATGACGATCGATAACATGTGACCAACATCTTTTCCGATCTCAACTAATGATGGAATACAATATTTATATGGCCTAATATATATATATATCGGAACATATAATATTTATTTTGATATTTAAATATTACACTAAGTTTGAAAAAGTATATACTTTAGCCAATAACAATGGTTTCATCTAATTTTATCAACGATGATCGATAATATGTGATGAACATTTTTTCCGATCTCAACTAATTATTGAATACAACATTTATGTGTCCTATCATATAATATTTTTTTTAAGATTTAAACATTACAACATTAGTTTTAACTTAGTATGTACTTTAGAGACTAAGAATGGGTCATCTAATTTGATCAATGACGATCGATAACATGTGACCAACATCTTTTCCGATCTCAACTAATTATGGAATACAATATTTATATGGCCTAATATATATATATATATATATATATATATATATATATATATATATATATCGGAACATATAATATTTATTTTGAGATTTAAACATTACACTAAGTTTGAACAAAGTATGTACTTTAGCCAATAACAATGTTTTCATCTAATTTTATCAATGATGATCGATAATATGTGACGAACATTTTTTCCGATCTCCACTAATTATTGAATACAACATTTATATGTACTAATATATATATATATATATTAGTACATATATATATCGGATCATATAATATTTATTCTGAGATTTAAACATTACACTAAGTTTTAACTTAGTGTGTACTTTAGACATTAATAAAGGTCCCAATACTATAAACTTCAAGTGATTGATGCTTTTCCTTAAGTTAACACAATTTTTACTTTGCACATTTTGTTATTATTTTTTAAATGAATATCATACTCAATTATTCGACATTTAGGGTGCCTATTACACATAGAAACAAAATGTTGGGCAATAATTGCAATATATAGGGTGCTGAATTGAAAAGAAAACGAAAACTGGCGGTCATGTGAACTTAGTCATAAGATAAGCCCTCGTTGCATGTTACTTTTATTGGTCCAAAGTTGAGCACACGGATTGACCTTTTCTACCATTGGATATAAACAAATGAAGGGCCATGATTTAATCAGGCTGGATAAATTTGTAATGGCATAAATTTAATATCAATATAATATATGCGGCTGAACGCTGCATCGTGCTTCTCAACGCTGCTTCAGAAGACCAACTTTTCCCGCCAATCACAGCATGCCGCGTGTCATATTCTTTCTTTTATATTTTCCAGCAGCGGGAAGGCTATATTTATTTATAACATATAATTATAATAATAAAAGTACTATGTTGGAGTATATTATAGTATCAATTTTTAGGTAATTTTATTATTCTCTTATTTTTATCTTCAATCTAGATTTTAAACTTTTTAATAAAATAATATAGAATTATTAAAAATCTAGAAATGTGAAAACTATCATTGGTGAATAACATGAAAACTAACAATGGCTTCATCTAATTTTATCAATGAAGATCGATAATATGTGACAAACATTTTGTCCGATCTCAACTAATTATTGAATACAACATATAAATGGACTAATACATTTGTATCGGAACATTTAATATTTGTTTTCAGATTTAAACATTACAACATTTAAATGACGCAAAGTATGAATAATATCGATCAAATATTTTATGGCTTATAAGCCAATTCTGCAATTGGCTTATAAGCTTTAAAGGACGCAAATATTTCTATAATCGCATGATATAGAAATAGAAAAATAAGATCTAAACCCTCAATCGCGATTACGGAGGCTTTCTAGAGAAAAAAAAACTACAATGATTTTCTCGATGAATCGAGAAAACATATTTATTACAAATCTCACGACACAATTGAAAACAAGATCTAAGATTGATAATTGCAAATACACATATGTGCAAGATTTTTTGGTTTTTAATTAGTTTACACAATCGAAACAAACTATCTTTATAGACTATATATAATACCTTAGGGTTTAGGGTTTAGAGACTTATACACATATGTGTAAGATTCAAATTTTAGTTTAAACAAGCGAAACAAACTATCTCGATAGACTATAGTACTATAGGGTTTAGGGTTTAGGGTTAAGGGTGTAAAGACCAAATATATTCCGTATTATATAATTATTATTTTAGTTAAAATTATTTGAAATATGACTATTTTATTCGTGTGATTGGAAGAAAACTTGTCCCCGAGCAAGGTCAATTTTATAAATCCTTCCGACTTCATTTTAAATTAGATTTTACTCGGAGTCGAATTCCGTTCTTGAGTATTTGAATTTTAAAAATTTATTTCTTACTCGAAATGTTGTAATTCAATTTAAATTCTTAACGTCGGAAATTCGAAATTTCAAGGCAAATGGGACCCTTCCACCTCATTTATCATTAATTATATTATATATATATTATTTATATTTATTTAATTCTCTCTCTCTCTCTCTCTCTCCCTCCCTACCCGCCTGCTGTATTGGTCCCCCTCCCCTGCAGTATAACGACACCCCCTCCCCTCTGCACCAGCTCTCCCCCTTACAACCCACACTTCCTTGCACCACCCTCCTCTCTGCACACACAACCCATATATATAAACACAACCCTCATCTCTCTCCCTCACCCTCCTCTTCATTTTCCACCATCACTCTCTCTCTCCCTCACCCTCATTTCCTGTCATTCCTCTAGGAGGAAACCCACAAAAAAAAACCGTCCCTAAGCCGCAGCCATCCCTCCCCCAAGCTACCCCCTTTCTTCCTCCATTTTCACGTTTCTCCTCCAAGCCTTCCTCCATCTGTGAGCCAGCAGCATCCTCCACCCACTCCAGGAGCCAGGAGCCCCGACGACGCCGCCGGAGCTGCCAGCGGAACTGAAGGAAGACTCCTCCTCCCCTGTTTCGTTTGCAAGCGGTAAGCACCTCGTTCCTCTTCTCTTCGCTTCAACCACGGTAATCTACCCCATTTACTCATCCCTCTCCCTCCCTAGGCCAAGAGGAGCCTCTTTCGGACACGAGGAGGCTGCCGCCGAAGCTGCACCACCATCCCCTCCCCTGTTCGAGTTCAAGAAGGTAAGACCTTCGATTCCTTTGTGTTTCGGCCTATAGTTGCGTAAAAGTCACTCTCTTATATCTCTTTCCGTCATCCTAGGCCGGAGCAAGCCCCTCCTCCATCGTTACTCTCGGAATCCGCCACCTCTGCCGGCGCTTGGCCCTTGGAGTCGCGGCTGTAAGTGCCCTCTTTCTCCTCCTTTTCCTTGCGTCGTTTCTTCGTTTTGGGTGGGTCTTGGTCGGAATTTCCCGTCGATTCTGTGGGTGAAATTTGGAGCCGAACGACGCTCCCTAGCCGGAGCTCCTCCCTCTCTTCCTCGTCGCTTTTCCCGCTCCTCCTCTGCTATCTCGAAGGTTGAAGACGATGGGATTCGGGTTTTGGGCCTGTTTCTTCGGGTGGGCTTGACCCATATCCGGAGCCGGGTCATCTCATTTTCCCCTTCCGGATCCCCTTTTTGTTACCTTGTATCCATGTGGGTTTGGGCCTAATTTTCTGGGGTGGGCCGGATCCACCAAAACTCACCACTTCTCTCCTTTTCTGAAGCCCTGGCGGGTCTGGGTCGAGGTTCCGGGTTTGGTTCTGGGTTCAGCCATGGGTTGATGGGCCGGCTGGGTTGGGTTACCTTTTTTTGTGGGCTGGAGTAGATATATATATATGTTATATATATTCTATAGTAACTTTATTTTACTTATTGTTATTATTATTATTATTATTATTATCATTATTATTATTGTTGTTATTATTATGACAAATCTGATTTTATGAAAATAAAGTTTGGAAAGTGTTATATTATAAAATGATTTGCATAAGTGCCTTTGTGATGAATTTAAAATGTTTTAGTTGGGAAACTTAAAATGATTTCTTCATAAATTTGGAGGTGTGTTATATTAGTTAATTATATATTATAAGTAATTGTTTCAAAAGGAGTTTCTACGTTTTGGAATTATTCTTTTGAGGATTTTGTTGGAAAGCGATGTATTAGAGAATTCTATCATAACAACTTTGACCGGGTTGACCTAGATTTGGGTATTCGGATAATTTCTCGGAATCTAGTTATTTTCTTTTGTGATTAGCTTGGGAAAGTTTCCATGTGTTGAATAGTAGAATAATATCTCATGGCGCCTATTTCGCTTATATATTAGGTGTTTGTTGATTCTTGGATTCTGCTTCTGCTGTATCTTTTGCTGTTCGGCTTACTCAGGTAAGTTCCTTTATGGGCTTACTCAGATTCGAAAGTGATTACCGGCTTGTGAATGTATGACATACTAGGTGTTGCATAAGCATTAAAGCATGCCATGTAGTATCATGCTAGGTTGCATTTGTGATTGAGCATTCTATTTCTTTACGCGTATGAAACGGAACGGCTGTTATCTGTGATAGTCCTAGAGTCTCTGCTAGGGTCATAGGGTAGCCCAGCCCCATCGGGTGCCCTGAGTCTATCGAGTCGATATGAGCATGATGATAGCCCAGCACCATCGGGCATGTTTATTTTAATTTATGTGATGATGATGAGATATGATATGATATGCTATAGCATCGAACTGGCCAGTCTCTGCACTAATGGAAAGGGGTGCAGAGGTAGGAGAGGGACATGCCACTTGGCATTCTTTGGGCGCCTTTACAGTTATTTCTCGCATATTGCAAATTAGGATCATGCTAGTGTGATTTAATTTCCGCATCTGCATCATCCTTATTATTAGCGTATGTGTATGTTCGCTTGCTGGACAGAGCGTGTTGGGGCCTCGGTCTGACCCCGCTCGCACCAATTGTTTTTAGGTATAATTGCTCTTTGTCTCTATGACGTGGGAAACTCCGGGCGCTTGCAAATAATCTGTCTAACCCCGCTAACCCGGCCTTACAACTTCATAATTATGTGATTGGTTTTGACCCGGCCTTACCGTGGCAAGTTGTACTCTATTTCTGTTTATTCTTTTGTTTGCAAACGAATTTCCGCGACTTAGATTTAGGACGGCTCGAAGACTCCGCGTGGCCATCAGGCTATTTTGGGGTCCGAAATCCCCACTTTAAAATACTAATCTTGAATTTAAAAACCCCGACCTGTACTCGAATTGCAAGATCCGAACGAAGGTACCCAACCTTCGAAACGTAACCCGGGTATCTATATTCGGGCCGTTACAAAGATGGTATCAGAGCCAGGTTTTGCAATTTGGGTACCAAAAGGTCGAGTGTATGTTTTGAAAACCGCCCACGAATTTCAAAAGTTTTGAAAGAGTTTGAAGGGGCAAAATGAACTTAATATGTCTAACACAAATGAACTTAATATGAACTTGGCCTTAAAATGGAGTAAAAATCAACCAATGGGGATCGAGTGGGTAGAATGGCGTTAGACCATCCCTATTGGATGTAGATCGGGAATGGGTAAGCAAAACATAGCTTACTCTTTTCAGATGGGCTTAGAAGGCTCCAAGGAATTGCACCACGGTGGTTGGAGTGGCGAGTTAGGTAGAGGCCGTGAGGTATTTGCCCCTCCGGTCGGTCGCTCCTCGAAGAGCGACCTTAGGTAGATTGACGTGTGTATTTATACCAATTGGGCCTGAGGGCGATCTCCCTCGAAGGAGATCATTGCAAACATTCTTGAATGCTTCTGTGCTGAGTGATGGTTCTAGGTATGCAGCATGGTCGACACACGACGTGGGACCGTCGGGCGTGGGGTCCCAGTGCATAGAGGCAGAGGACGACCTCGCCGAGTTGTACCTGACAGGACAGACGATGACGTTCAGGATCTCGGGGGTGAGGAGGTCCCCGCCTCCCAGACAGAGGAGATCCTGCGACAGATGGATCGGGCGACCCTGATTGAGATGCTGAGAGGGCTGGTCGGAGACCCTCCACCAGATACACCTGAGTTACCGACCCTTGTCGAGCCGCCAGCTGAGCTGGTTAGAGAGACCCCCGTTGGACAGCCAGTCGTACCAGCCCCCGTCGATGTGCGCCCTGAGAAGCACATCGACTGGGTTCGATCCTTGGCACTCTGCAGCCCGCCACATTTCTTGGGAGAGGACGGGGCAGACATCGAGGCATGACTTCGACAGATCGACAACATATTTGACTTCATCGGCGCTCGACTTCTGAGCGTCAGAGGTTGGCAGCGGGACTTCTGAGAGATGACGCCTTTCTTCGCTGGACCGTCTGTAAGACGGGCCAGACAGAGTGGAGCTACGAGGAGTTTCGAGCACTGATGCTCCGGGAGTATTGTCCGCCAGGGACACAGACAGCTAGGGAGGTTATCTTCATGCGTGCTACTTACGACCCATCCCGCCCTGTATTGGATGTCATTCGCTAGTTCAAGAGGGAGCTGGTCCATTGCGCTCACCTCTGTCCCACTGATGAGAGTCGTATCCGCTTGTTATCCATGAGGCTGCCGCCAGAGATCCTTCTACACGCATCTAGTTTGGGAGCTGTTCCGTTCGATCGCTTTCTGGAGGTCGTGATGATGTATGAGCAGCAGAGGATTTTGACTACTACTGTGTATGCCCCCCTCGCCCCGCGGCGAAGAGGCCCGCTGACACGAGATGGGATACGAGCTCCCGAGGAGCCTTCTGCGGAGGATTCAGAAGAGGGATGTCGAGAGTTATGCCACCCCTAGCACCACTAGTGGCTAGTCGAGGTGCTAGCGTCCCGAGCATTACATGCTATGGGTGTTCTGAGTTCGGTCATTACCAGAGAGACTACCCTGATAGATCTACCAGATGTTACACTTGTGGAGGTATGGGACACAGAGCTACCCGCTGCCCCCAGGGTGGTAGGACCCCACCAGCTCCACCCGCACCGAGACTTCCCGCTGCTCCCCAGCCCCTGCTTCTAACTTACACCCCGGGGCAGGGGAGGGGCAGCACCACTGTTAGAGGTCGATCCGGAGGACGTGGCCGAGGTTCAGCTAGAGGGGGCCGTGGGCCATCTGGGCCCGGGACAGGCAGAGGATCATCATCCGCAGGACCGTCTATGTCAGGTTATGGGAGAGGACAGACATCTGGAGCTTCTGGTTCTACATTGCCCCCACCGCCCCGCATTTTTCAGATGAGAGTTGAGGATCGATCCGCTCCGAGTGCCTCAGGTACTATATTTCTCCGAGATGACTGTTTGAGTATTCTTTTTGACACGGGTGCCACACACCGCTTCATAGCAGAGTCGTGCGTCTCTAGGCTGAGCCTGAGCTGCACGAGGGGTCCGCCCCTGACTGTGGGTATGCCGGATGGGGCTAGGATTAGGACGAGTCGTGAGATCCTAGGTTGCCCCATCCGTATAGGAGAGCGAGAGTGGCCTGCCGATCTGATCATGATGGCCTTGAGGACCCACGACCTGATTCTTGGGATGGATTTCATGGACCACTATGGGGCGATCATCGACTTGCGGACGAGGACCGTATCGATTCTAGTAGAGGATGGCACCGAGCACCAAGTTTGGGGTAGCGACCCCAAGAGGAACGGGGCACTGATCAGCGCAGTTGGGGCAGCGAGACTTCTGGACCAGGGTTGTACAGGATATTGGTGTTATGCTTTGGAGGTGTATCGAGGCCGACCCGCCATGTCTGAGGTACCCGTTGTTCGAGACTTCACCGACGTTTTCCCCGATGAGTTACCCGGACTACCTCCGTAGAGAGAGGTCGACTTCGCTATCGAGTTGGAGCCGGGCACCAGACCCATTTCCCGAGTACCCTATAGGATGGCACCCACAGAGATGGCTGAGCTTAAGGCTCAGCTTGAGGAGTTAGACGGGAAGGGCTATATCCGTCCGAGCGCATCACCATGGGGAGCTCCGGTGCTGTTCGTCAAGAAGAAGGATGGTTCGTTGAGGTTGTGCATCGATTACCGCGAGCTGAACCGGGCGACGGTGAAGAACCGTTACCCGCTTCCGAGGATTGACGACCTGATGGACCAGCTTCAGGGTACAATGATCTTTTCGAAGATCGAATTGAGATTGGGGTATCATCAGCTCAGAGTGCGATTAGAGGACATCCAGAAGACCGCCTTTAGGACGCGGTATGGGCACTATGAGTTTGTGGTCATGCCTTTCGGGCAGACCAATGCGCCAGCGGCCTTCATGGAGCTTATGAACAGGGTGTTCATAGACTATCTGGACAGATTTGTCGTGGTATTCATCCATGACATGTTAGTGTACTCACGGAGCCACGGGGAGCATGAGCAGCATCTGAGGATTGTTCTGGAGACGTTGAGGAGGCATCAGCTGTTCGGCAGGTACAGCAAGTGCGAGTTTTGGATTCCCAAGGTGACCTTCTTAGCTCATGTGATCTCAGTAGCTGGAGTCGCCGTGGATCCGGCGAAGATTGATGCCATCGTTGCTTGGGAGGTGCCCAAGAACGTCCGAGATATCCGTTCCTTCCTAGGATTGGCCAGCTACTACCGTCGCTTTGTTCGGGACTTTTCGAGGATCGCTCGACCGATGACCCAGCTGACACGGAAGGACGTTCCTTTCGTGTGGAGTGAGGAGTGCCAGGCCAGTTTTGAGCTTCTCAAGGAGAAGCTGACGACCGCACTAGTTTTGGCTCTACCTGATGGGACCGAGGACTTCGTGATCTATACAGATGCTTCGTGAGCTGGTCTAGGATGCGTTCTGCACCAGAGGGATCAAGTTATCGCTTATGCTTCACGTCAGTTGAAGCCTGGAGAGGAGACTTACCCCACACATGATCTTGAGCTGGCAGCTGTAGTGCACGCTCTGAAGATCTGGAGACACTATCTGTATGGTACTTCATGCAAGGTAATGACAGATCACAAGAGCTTGAAGTACATCTTCACCCAGAGGGAGCTCAACATGAGGCAGAGACGCTGGTTAGAGCTCCTGAAGGATTATGATTTGGAGATCATCTATCATCCCGGGAAGGCCAATGTGGTGGCCGATGCGCTCAGTCGGAAGACTCATCAGGAGGTGACTGTGGCCAGACTGACAGCACAGTGTAGATTGCAGGCAGAGTTGAAGTCATGTGGCATAGAGGTATAGATTCAGCGAGAGAGGGGTCAGCTATCCTTCCTCGAGATTCACTCAGAGCTGACCGATGAGATTCGCAGAGGATATGCAGATTGCCCTGAGGTGGCAGCCCTGAGAGAGCGGATGGCACAGGGACGAGCTGGAGAGCTTATGGAGAGAGCCGATGGGTTGCTGACTTTTCAGAGCAGAGTGGTAGTACCCTCCACGTTAGATCTGAGGCAGAGGATTATGCAGGAGGCTCACACCACCCCTTATTCGGTCCATCCAGGGACGAATAAGATGTATCAGGATTTGAGGAGATCCTATTGGTGGCAGAGGATGCGAGCGGATATTACAGATTTCGTCGCCAGATGTCAGATCTGTCAGCAGGTCAGGATTGAGCATCAGAGACCGTGTGGCTTGGTCAGATCACTTCCAGTTCCTGAGTGGAAGTGGACGGACATCTCCATGGATTTCGTCAATGGATTGAGGAGAGATGTCCGAGGGTTCGATGCTATCTGGGTCGTGGTCGACAGACTGACCAAGTCGGCCCATTTCATCGCAATTCAGGAGACATGGCCGGTTGTGAGGATAGCAGACGAGTTCATCCGACAAATTGTGAGACTCCATGGGGTTCCCGAGAGGATAGTTTCTGACAGAGATGGCCGCTTCACGTCGAGGTTCTGGTAGCAGATTCATGATGCTTTAGGGACTCGTTTGCGTTTCAGCACTGCTTATCATCCGCAGACGGATGGACATAGTGAGCGGACGATCCAGACCCTAGAGGATATTTTGAGATCTTGCGTTTTGGAGTGGGGCGACCGTTGGGTCAGATTCTTACCATTGGTCGAGTTCTCGTACAACAACAGCTACCATTCTTCGATCGAGATGGCACCCTATGAGGCACTGTATGGGAGATGCTGCAAGTCGCCAGTATGTTGGGACGAGCCCGCTGACACCACAACTTCATTGCCAGAGATTGTTCGAGAGACAGTCGACCAGGTCGGACGCATACGGGAGCATATAAGGGTCGCTCAGGACCGGCAGAAGAAGTATGCGGACCGCAGACAGAAAGAGCTCGAGTTTGAGGTTGGATCGCATGTATGGCTTAGAGTGTCGCCGACCAGAGGAGTTCGCCGCTTTGGCATCAAGGGCAAGCTGAGCCCTAGATTTGTGGGACCGTTTGAGATTCTTGAGAGGGTCGGTGAGGTCGCATACCGTTTAGCCCTACCCCCATCGTTAGCCGGAGTGCACGATGTGTTCCATGTGTCCCAGCTTCGGCGATATGTCCCCGATCCGAGTCATATCCTTGACCATTCCGATCTCCGGATAGAGCCCGACCACACCTATATAGAGAGCCCAGTTAGGGTACTTGACCGTCGAGTCAAGAAGTTGAGGACCAAGGAGGTTCCTCTTCTTCTGGTCCAGTGGTCTAGGAGGAGTCCCGAGGAGGCGACTTGGGAGACTGAGGATAGCCTTCGGTCGAGCTATGGGAGTGTCATAGACGAGCTCTTAGCATCTTATGTTGAGCCGAGTGTTGACCTATCCTTGACCTCGTGAGCTAGTGGTGAGCCTTAGTAGCCTTTTATTTCGGGAATGGGCATTTCTGTGATTTTGTGTGCTTATGATTGCTTTCTCTGTGCAGATTCTATGCTGAGATGATATGGCTAGAGATCGGTTCTCGTGGCTTGCGTGATGATATGCTTGATGTGACGTCCGTTGGGACTTATGATACTTTTATAGGATATTGAGATACTTTACTCGTAGTATGATTAGACCTTGTCGCCATTTTTGGCACGTTTTGAGACATTAGTATTCCCCATGTTGTGTTTTAGACCGTTTGCGATGAGCGGTTTGACTTGTTGAGACTATCTCCTTGTTGTTGAGACTTACCACGTGAGAGGTGGTTGATATTATGGTAGTTATCTATGCTTGAGTTGATTACGACATTATGATTCTTGATGAGTTAGAATTGGTAATTGAATGACTTGGAACATAGGAAGAGAATCTGGGATTAGCCCTTAGAGGTGGATGATTCCACCTCTCGCAATCTGAAATTTCTGGAATTTGCATCGGATTTGAAAACTTTGAGCAGTTTTGAAAAGGACCATTTTGGGTTTTATTAAAGATTAAACGCTATCTAAAATTCCGTGATTTTGAGGTCAAACTTTCCATTTAAAACGCTTTTGAACCCTCCCAAACCATATTATATGCTTTTGAGTTATGATACGCCCGAGAAGTCAGGGCAGGGATGGGATAAGGGCCCATATCCCATACTTGCTCCAACCAATTGGGAGTAGCATGATCACGTCAAAGATACTGCGAGAATCTCATATGGGCCCTTATGAGATACTTACGGAATCGAAGGCATGATTCTCGGACTCACCTCTTTCAAATTCTTTCCATTTCTTTAGAATGATTTTAGTCTCGGGGACGAGACTTGTTTTTAGAGGTGGATAAATGTAAAGACCAAATATATTCCGTATTATATAATTATTATTTTAGTTAAAATTATTTGAAATATGACTATTTTATTCGTGTGATTGGAAGAAAACTTGTCCCCGAGAAGGTCAATTTTATAAATCCTTCCAACTTCATTTTAAATCAGATTTTACTCGGAGTCAAATTCCGTTCTTGAGTATTTGAATTTTAAAAATTTATTTCTTACTCGAAATGTTGTAATTCAATTTAAATTCTTAACGTCGGAAATTCGAAATTTCAAGGCAAATGGGACCCTTCCATCTCATTTATCATTAATTATATATTAATTATATATTATTTATATTTATTTATTTAATTCTCTCTCTCTCTCTCCCTCCATACCCGCCTGCTGTATTGGTCCCCCTCCCCTGCAGTATAACGGCACCCCCTCCCCTCTGCACCAGCTCTCCCCCTCACAACCCACACTGCCTTGCACCACCCTCCTCTCTGCACACACAACCCATATATATAAACACAACCCTCATCTCTCTCCCTCACCCTCCTCTTCATTTTCCACCATCACTCTCTCTCTCCCTCACCCTCATTTCCTGTCATTCCTCCAGGAGGAAACCCACAAAAAAAACCCTCCCTAAGCCGCAACCATCCCTCCCCCAAGCTACCACCTTTCTTCCTCCATTTTCACGTTTCTCCTCCAAGCCTTCCTCCATCTGTGAGCCAGCAGCATCCTCCACCCACTCCAGGAGCCAGGAGCCCCGACGACGCCGCCGGAGCCGCCAGCGAAACCGAAGGAAGACTCCTCCTCCCCTGTTTCGTTTGCAAGCGGTAAGCACCTCGTTCCTCTTCTCTTCGCTTTAACCACGGTAATCTACCCCATTTACTCATCCCTCTCCCTCCCTAGGCCAAGAGGAGCCTCTTTCGGACACGAGGAGGCCGCCGCCGAAGCTGCACCACCATCCCCTCCCCTGTTCGAGTTCAAGAAGGTAAGACCTTCGATTCCTTTGTGTTTCGGCCTATAGTTGCGTAAAAGTCACTCTCTTATATCTCTTTCCGTCATCCTAGGCCGGAGCAAGCCCCTCCTCCATCGTTACTCTCGAAATCCGCCACCTCTGCCGGCGCTTGGCCCTTGGAGTCGCGGCTGTAAGTGCCCTCTTTCTCCTCCTTTTCCTTGCGTCGTTTCTTCGTTTCGAGGTGGGTCTTGGTCGGAATTTTCCGTCGATTCTGTGGGTGAAATTTGGAGCCGAACGACGCTCCCTAGCCGGAGCTCCTCCCTCTCTTCCTCGTCGCTTTTCCCGCTCCTCCTCTGCTATCTCGAAGGTTGAAGACGATGGGATTCGGGTTTTGGGCCTGTTTCTTCGGGTGGGCTTGACCCATATCCGGAGCCGGGTCATCTCATTTTCCCCTTCCGGATCCCCTTTTTGTTACCTTGTATCCATGTGGGTTTGGGCCTAATTTTCTGGGGTGGGCCGGATCCACCAAAACTCACCACTTCTCTCCTTTTCTGAAGCCCTGGCGGGTCTGGGTCGAGGTTCCGGGTTTGGTTCTGGATTCAGCCATGGGTTGATGGGCCGGCTGGGTTGGGTTACTTGTTTTTGTGGGTTGAGTAGATATATATATATATATATATATTCTATAGTAACGTTATTTTACTTATTGTTATTATTATTATTATTAGTATCATTATTATTATTGTTGTTATTATTATGACAAATCTGATTTTATGAAAATAAAGTTTGGAAAGTGTTATATTATAAAATGATTTGCATAAGTGCCTTTGTGATGAATTTAAAATGTTTTAGTTGAGAAACTTAAAATGATTTCTTCATAAATTTGGAGGTGTGTTATATTAGTTAATTATATATTATAAGTAATTGTTTCAAAAGGAGTTTCTACGTTTTGGAATTATTCTTTTGAGGATTTTGTTGGAAAGCGATGTATTAGAGAATTCTATCATAACAACTTTGACCGGGTTGACCTAGATTTGGGTATTCGGATAATTTCTCGGAATCTAGTTATTTTCTTTTGTGATTAGCTTGGGAAAGTTTCCATGTGTTGAATTGTAGAATAATATCTCATGGCGCCTATTTCGCTTATATATTAGGTGTTTGTTGATTCTTGGATTCTGCTTCTGCTGTATCTTTTGCTGTTCGGCTTACTCAGGTAAGTTCTTTTATGGGCTTACTCAGATTCGAAAGAGATTACCGGCTTGTGAATGTATGACATACTAGGTGTTGCATAAGCATTAAAGCATGCCATGTAGTATCATGCTAGATTGCACTTGTGATTGAGCATTCTATTTCTTTACGCGTATGAAACAGAACGGCCGTTATCTGTGATAGTCCTAGAGTCTTTGCTAGGGTCATAGGGTAGCCCAGCAACATCGGGTGCCCTGAGTCTATCGAGTCGATATGAGCATGATGATAGCCCAGCACCATCGGGCATGTTTATTTTAATTTATGTTATGATGATGAGATACGATATGATATGCTATAGCATCGAACTGGCCAGTCTCTCCACTAACGGAAAGGGGTGCAGAGGTAGGAGTGGGACATGCCACTTGGCATTCTTTGGGCGCCGTTACAGTTATTTCTCGCATATTGCAAATTAGGATCATGCTAGTGTGATTTAATTTCCGCATCTGCATCATCCTTATTATTAGCGTATGTGTATGTTCGCTTGCTGGACAGAGCGTGTTGGGGCCTCGGTCTGACCCCGCTCGCACCAATTGTTTTTAGGTATAATTGCTCTTTGTCTCTATGACGTGGGAAACTCCGGGCGCTTGCAAATAATCTGTCTAACCCCGCTAACCCGGCCTTACAACTTCCTAATTATGTGATTGGTTTTGACCCGGCCTTGCCGTGGAAAGTTGTACTCTATTTCCGTTTATTCTTTCGTTTGCAAACGAATTTCCGCGACTTAGATTTAGGACGGCTCGAAGATTCCGCGTGGCCATCAGGCTATTTTGGGGTCCGAAATCCCCACTTTAAAATACTAATCTTGAATTTCAAAACCCCGACCTGTACTCGAATTGCAAGATCCGAACGAAGGTACCCAACCTTCGAAACGTAACCCGGGTATCTATAATCGGGCCTTTTCAAAGGGTTTAGGGTTTAGGGTTTAGGGTTTAAAATAACTCGATCGATTAAAATACTATCTCGATATATCGATGAAATATTCTATTTAACAACAATTTCACGAAATAATTCGAAACGATCGATATGCACGTTATTCTAGTATTATTTTAACAATTGGTTAAAAAAACAATAATCTTATATGTCGATATACTAGATTTTAGAATTGGCTTATACGTTATAAAACATTTGATCGTTCAAATATTATATATCAAGATTGATATATAAACGATAATATGCATATTTATTACAAATTGAGAAAACATATTGTTTGAAAACAATATATATAATTGCAAATATGCATATTTATTATAGTATTTATTTAATAATTGTTTAAAAAAATAGTAATCATATATGTCGATCTACTAGATTTTAAAATATTTTTTTCTTCATGAATCGAGAAAACATATTTATTACAAATCACACGAAACAATTGAAAATGAGACTTATACACATACAATCGATCAAAGTACCTCGTGGAAGATTAACATTACCTCGTGGAAGATTCACATTTTAGTTTATACTACCTCGATCGATCAAAGTACTATCTCGATGACTCTTATAGAGACTTATACACATACGTGGAAGATTGAAAACATGAGTAATACAATACAACAAACAACAATTTTATTGGAAAGAAATCATTGCATTGGGATATTATATCACCATCACTTATAAAGGTCGGGATATGTATCTTACATTTGAAAGATTGAGATATATTTTTAACACCCCCTTAAAGGTTGGGTTATTTTAATTAGTTTCGCCTATATAAAATTGGTTATTTATAAGATAGTATGCCTTCATAAAAAAAATAGAAAATAATAATGATACTGCAATTCATAGCCGTTAGATTAATTCTAATCCAACGATCCACATTAATGATCCGTGTGCAATTAATATTGGCCTATGGGAGAGAGCCTGTTGGCACTTGGCATTCTGTGTACGTGGGGCCCACCTCTCGTTTCTTTTTAAAAAAAAATTTTGACCGATGGGGAATTGGTAATGGCCAGGGGGAGAATTTGGTGAGGGTTGAGTGATTCTCAGCCTTGAGAATTTTTTCTCCGGATCAAAATGCATCGTTTCATATGCCAGTGCAACAAGGAAAATTAGAGAAAAAGAGGGGCACCACCAGGATTCGAACTCGGACTGACGGAATACATACATGACACTGTGACAGTTAGGGTATGCACATCGCGTGTTCACAAAGCAAACTAAATTATATATACGACATACCTTGTGAGATTGAAATGGCATACAAGATTAATTGACATTTAAGTTTAATGAATCGAAATAATTTTTATTACTGAAAATACATATAAGTACAAATTAGATAATTTGATATATAATTATTAGTAAAAAGTACTATGAAATTGAAATGCTCAGCATATTCATCATAATTTGATATATAATTCCATTATTTTTTTTAACAATTGTTTATAAAAAATAGTAATGTTATATTTGATGATAATCATTTTACTTTTTTTACATATGTTTTTTCATGAGGAAATTATATAAATATATAAAATTGGTTATTTATGATAACCAATTTTTTTAATTATTATATGTTACAAAAATATGTTAATTTAAGTCCATTAACCATTAAAAACTGTTTAAAAAACTGTACAACACGGTCAACCCTTTCATCCCTACCCCACCTACCTATTTATGGCAAGACCCCAATTAATTTCAACCCTACCTAACGTCGGTTGTATTCCACTAATATCTTCTCCCTCTTCGACTCTCCGCCACTCCATCTTCGATCGGCTATCTCGCATCCATTCTCTCTTCTACCTTCCTCCCTCCATGGCTAGGTTCGAGTTTTACTTTGGCCAACCCATTGAAGTAATTGGAACAGAGGAGAAGCTCGGCTCTTTCTATGAAGGGGCGATTTCCGATTTATATGGGGACTTGTACGTGAAGGTGGAATACAGCGACAGATCAACACCATCGGGCGGGATTCTGTCGGAGAAGCTGCCTGCATGCAAGGTGAGACCACTTCCGTCGGTCATAGCTCCTCGACGATACCATGTTGGGGAACAGGTTGACGTACGCAGAGACGGGGGGGTGGCACGGACGTGTCCGGGGCAGGAATGGTGAAGTCTATGTCGTTCATAACATAATCGATGGCAGAGAGGATACGTTCTACCATCATCAACTGTGTGTGCACCACGAGTGGATAGTCATCGGTGGCAACTTAACCGGTGGCACCTTCCTCAACCACACGGTAAGTGAATGACTGATGTTCTATAAATTTATTTTTCGCTTAATTGTTAATCGATTCATTGTTTGTGTATCGTTATATGTAGCTTGTGTGGAGGACATTATGACACACTATGGGTTAGTTGGAACTTACCACCCAACATGTAGTATGTCGTTTAAGGGAGTGTCATACGCTAGGGTTGAGTTTGAAACATTGTTGGAGGACAGTGGGAGAGCACCACTGCAGGAGGTTGTGCGCCACTGCAAGCTCCGCCCTGATCCTCCTTGTAAGGACTGAATGTATTTTATATTATTATATTAATATATTTGAATAAATAAATGATTATTTTATTCAATCGGTAGAAATGTGAGAAAACCCGTCCTCGAGCGTAAGTTTTATTTTTAAAGTCATTCCGGCCTCGTTTTGAATTAAGATTCTACCGGATTTTATTCCGCCTTCAAGCTCCGAGTATTGTTAAAAGATTAATTTAATTCCGTTAATCCGAAATTAAATTGAAATTTGATTAAATTTGATTTAGTCGGGATTCGATCGGGCGAGCGGGTTTTGAGTCTTTTCCGCTAATTTGAATTGGTATTGTGGGGACCTCTTTTAAATCCTATTTTATTTTCCCTTTTCTTTATTCTTTCTCTCTCTCTTTCTCTCTCTCTCTTCCTCCCTAGCTCGGTTTTCTATCTATGAATTGGTCCCCCCAGTTTGCATATTTGCCTTCTTATACATCCATTCCCACCATTTCTAAAATTTGGTCCCCCCCCCCCCCTTGCTGCCCTCTCCAGCCTCTCCTCCTCCTCATGTTTCTTATCCAACCCCCAACCCATCTGTATCCTCCCTAAGCCTCTCTTCTCCCTCCATTCACCCCTGTTCTACCGAGAGCTTTGAGCTCCAAGGCCTCCGCTTTGCCCAGCCACCGTCACCCCCACGAAGCCACCACGCTGCCACCAGGCCACCACCACCGCAGCTTCCACCTTCCTTTCCCCTGTTTTGCCGAGCCAAGCACCCCCCCATCTGTTCTTCTCCGAGCTCGTGCGGTAACAACAACCATCACCACCTCTGAGCTCCGACGTCCAAGACGGAGCCCAAGCCGAGCTGGACAGCCAGAGCCAGCATCGACGACGTTAAGCTTTTCTCCTCCTTCCCTTGCCTTCGGTCCAAACTCCCGGTAAGCGCTTCTTTTTTCTCGATCCAAATCCTTGCAAAGTTCCTCCCTTTGACCAATTATCCCCGATCTAGGCCGAGCCCACGCTGTCCCGTCTCCGGCGAAGAAGGACTCTCGATGACCATCTCCGGCGAAGTCGAAAACCCGCCTCGGTGAGAACCTACCTCTTCCTCCCTCTTGTTCACTTCCTGTGTGTTTTCTTTCCTCATCTTCGAGCTAACTACGAGTGTGGGAGTGGGAGAGAACCGAGGAGCGAGAGCGGGTCCGGCAAGGAGTGTTGGGGACGAGTGAGCGCAGATGTGTGCGGAGGAGTGTGTGTGTATGTGAGGACGAGAGGGTGGTCGAGATAGGGGAAGCGATCCGAGAGCCTAGCCTTGTGCCGAGGAAGGAAGAAGACGAAGGAGAGCTCAAGCTCACCGGTGGCCCTTTTCTTCCGAGCAAAACAGTTCGGGGGAAACAGAAAAAGGAAATCCAGGGTAAGAAGGAAGAAGGAAGTCGTGGGTCCCGCTCCACATCAGCGCCTGGGCCCCTCCTCCTTTTCTGATGCCGAGCTGGAGTGAGAGTTGGAATTGGATTGGGTTTGTGGGCTTGTTCCTTTAGCAAAAACTAAGGGAATGGGCTGGGTTTTGGTTTCGGGTTTGGGCTTGGATCTGGGCCGGGTCATGGTTTCGGAGTGGACTGGTTTCTTGGGTCTGAGTGGGTTTATATATATGGGTTATATATATGTGTTCTTGTGTTTTAATTTTCATTGGTATATATTATATTTATGTTTATATATATATATATATATATATTTATGTGTTATATTAATTGTTATTTCGGATTTTGGGAAAATATATATATATATATATATGTATATTCTGAAATATTAAAATATAATAGAAGGTTTTAAAAGTAAAATTATTTGATATTGGGTTATAAATATATTTATGGTTATTGTTTTGTGATTATATGGATAGTAAGTGTTAAATTATTTGAATATTATTATTATGTTGGGATTTGGTTATAATTATAAATTCTGGAAATTAATCGTTATATATTGTTTATTTGTTTTAAAATAGTATTAATTGGATTATTTATATATGATGCATTTTATGAGGATTTAAATATGTGAGTTAGGAATTTTAAAGTGAATTGTTGGTTTTGATTTATAAATATGATTTGTGAACATAGGTTTATTTCGATGATTTAATATTGGAATTTATTTATATAATGTTTTTGAAATAAGAAACATGCCGGAATGATTTCAATAATATGATTTTGGGAAATTGGTTTTAAGGCTAAATGTTTAATATCGGGATTTGGATGAGCGATTCCAAAAGAATTGCTTGATTTTCTAAGTTGAGTTTTGAGAGATTGTTTTGAAAATGAGATGATGAGATGAGATGAGCATGAAATGAGATATGGTTTGTGATGAAATGAGATGGAATAATCTGAAATGAGATATGAGAAGAGATGTATGATAGTTAGGGGCGCCTTGTGTGAAATAGGTAGACTTATGCATTTATATGTTATTAGGTGTTTGTGAATGTTGGACGTTGCTTGCTATCGGTGATTCATTTCTTGGATTCTGCTCTGCCTTGTTCTCTGCTGTTCGACTTATTCAGGTAAGTTCCTTTATGGGCTTACTCATATTCGAAAGAGATTACCGGCTTGTGAATGTATGACATACTAGGTGTTGCATAAGCATTAAAGCATGCCATGTAGTATCATGCTAGGTTGCACTTGTGATTGAGCATTCTATTTCTTTACGCGTATGAAACAAAACGGCTGTTATCTGTGATAGTCCTAGAGTCTTTGCTAGGGTCATAGGGTAGCCCAGCCCCATCGGATGCCCTGAGTCTATCGAGTCGATATGAGCATGATGATAGCCCAGCACCATCGGGCATGTTTATTTTAATTTATGTTATGATGATGAGATATGAGATGATATGCTATAGCATCGAACTGGCCAGTCTCTGCACTAACGGAAAGGGGTGCAGAGATAGGAGAGGGATATGCCACTTGGTATTCTTTGGGCGCCTTTGCAGTTATTTCTCGCATATTGTAAATTAGGATCATGTTAGTGTGATTTAATTTCCGCATCTGCATCATCTTTATTATTAGCGTATGTGTATGTTCGCTTGCTGGACAGGGTATGTTGGGGCCTCGGTCTGATCCCGCTCGCACCAATTGTTTTTAGGTATGATTGCTCCCTGTTTATATGGCGTGGGAAAGTCCCCCGGCGATTGCAAAGGAATCTGTCTAACCCCGCTAATCTGGCCATACGACTTTAGAATTTTGTTTTGGTTTTGACCCGGCCTTGCCGTGGCTTTTGTATCTAAATCGTATTTCCGCTTCACTTTCGTTTAAACTGAATTTATGAAACTTCGACTGATTCGAGGTTTGAAACCTCGACCCGTACCTGAATTGCAACATCCGAACGAAGGTATCCGACCTTCGTAACGTATCCCGGATATTTATATCCGGGCCGTTACAAAGTTGGTATCAGAGCCAGGTTGTGCCATTCGGGTACGCAAGGGTCGAGTGTATGTTTTGGAAAACCGCCCATGGATTTCAAAAGATTTGAAAGTGTTTTAAAGGGGCAAAATGAACTTAAGATGCCTAACTCCAATTGGACTAAATATGAACTTGGATTATGATAAAAAAGGAGAACCAACTAATAAGGGATCGAGTGGGTAGAAAAGGCGCTAGACCATCCCTATTGGATGTAGTTGGAAATGGGTAGGCGAAATACTAGCTTGTTCTTTACAGATGGGTCGGGAAGACTCCAAAGAGGTCGTTATATGTGGCATTGACTGATTCTATGTTGAGTGCTTGATATGTTAAAGATTGATTGTTATGTTCTGACTATTTAATGAATATTGTACGATCTGTGCGAACGGGATAGCGGGAGTACCCTTCTTCATCTTATATGGTTAAGCTCAGTTTTGTGGAACCGCCCCTTTCCTTATGAACCCTTTTGACAATTCAATCGCATCCTCCCTTCGGTCTTCCACGGGAATTGGGTTGGTAAACACATGGTGTCGGAAATCATGATTGAATATGGAGGTTGTCCGAGAGAGTATTGGAAGACGGTCCTTGATGAAATTCCGAGTTAGAGAGCGAGATGTTTACGAGGTTGTCCTTATCAATTCTTATGACGATCCATTAGTGTCTTCTTACCACGAAAAGTCATATCCGAGTCTCACGGGGAAGATGGGTGATGAGTCAGTTAGGGAGAGTCAATGTTGCCCTTATGGACCCCTATCGGGCTATCATGATTGCCCTGTTCATGATTGTGTGATTCTATATGCACTACTCCTTGACCTACAATTGATCCTTAGTGTGAAGCTGTGCTTATGAGCCTTAATGTTCATAATGACTATTGTATGGGTTTGAGCTACACTTATCATATCCATATCATCCCGACATGACCTACTTAGTATATCGCATTGTCATACTAGGGCACGAATGAATATGTCATATGCTATAAAGTTGTACAATTGATGTACTCTCTATGAATAGGTTCATGATAGTGTGATCGACTCTTCTTTATATGAATGCCTCATAAGATGTACTCTTTAGCATGCTAGCCGATGATTCCTCGATGCTTATCATTCATTCTGTGACAAGAATCTATAGCATGCCCACCCATTCTGTGATTAACTGTTGTGGATTATTCTAGTAACTGCTATGCGTTAATTGTGCTAAGTGAGAATATGGTAGTGTGAACGAGTCTTGATAAATACATGTTCTACCCTAGTATACACCAATTTGAACTCATATCCTCATATTCTAGCCATGTTGCTTAGACTTGCTCTATACCTCGTTGCGTTTTCCTCTCGTGCCACTATGTCGTTGAGATGTGATTGAATGAACTCTTGCATATTGTCGTATTAACCAGTCAAGTGCATGTATGTACCATATGTTATATTGAACCACTAGTAACATGTTGGGCCCTTGGTTGTGACTTGTGCGAATTCTACTTTGCCTACGTTATTGTTGATTCACTCTTGAACTAGGTACCTGATAGTGTGGCTCTCTCCTCGTTCTGTTCTCTTAACATGTTTCACTGGTCCTGATGAGTTTAATGTTGAATTCGATGATTGACTAGCTTTCCGTGATGATCAAACCTAACATGCTTACATGGTAAAGATGTCTATTACTCTATGATGGCTCCTCGTGCTTGCATGAACCTATGACTTGACACCTCGCATGATCACGCACCATCCTATATCATGATTTTGCACCTGCATGACGCATGAATATCGGAATGAACCTAGTTGGATTACTCTAGTTGTACTCATGTTCGATGTGTGCTATTAGTATCATGTGGAGCTTATGACTTCCAATATGACCTGCTGAATGATTTCATATCATGCTTGTTCTATAATGTGACAGCTATCGTACCATATATGTACTCTATGATGGTTCTTTCTTAGCATGATTATAACCTAGCATCCATGATGTCCATTTTGTTACTTTTGATGATGCCTCATGTTCGTGAATGTTGAACTCCTCTAAATGACTCTTGACTATGCTTGCATCACATTATGTATCGCTAGTATCATGTGGGACCCATGCTCTCTAAATGTATCTCGTCATATGATTACGTGCCATGCTTGACCTAATATATGATCATTGCTGGTTCCGTCTATCTTGCTTGAAGTTGCTAGGCATATCTGTTTCCATGGAATACTAGAATATTACCTTGTTTCACATACATCAGCATCAGATTTGATTGTGTCTTTGATATGAATACGAATGTTGCCCTGAGATAGGTGCATGTTAGTGTGGATTAATGTGATGGATATGCTCTATGATGAATCGTGCTTGTTGTCACCATGGTAACCTAATGGACTTTTTTAAGGGCATCGTTACTATTCCCGAGTCGGAGTCTTGTCTCTAGTCATGTCGTCTTTAGCTTTGATCTATTCCGTCTCCGAAAGAGACATTGGGTCGTCCGCTCTTGTCACTCCCCTATCTCCGCTAACTTAAACTCCTACGCGTTACCTTGGATGAGAGACCGCATGGAAAAAGGGATCGGAAAGTCGAATAGCGATAGAGCAGCGCAGCGGAAGCGTGGGCCCATAAACCACGGGCCTCAGGATCGATAATGTCGACGGAACAAGCTCGTTCGAGGATCACGATTGTTGAGTACGATATGACTTGCAGGTGGGAACGTCCTCTATTCGAATTGCTAACCTTTTCTGAGCTTGTAATGATGATATTGCACTGACCTGATGTTGAAAGTTGCTTGTTGATGTGATGACTGTTGCTTGATTGTCTGTTGACTATGATGATATGATTTGATGCCTTACGGTCCTAATGTGCCATGATGGCTTGATGTGATGCTATTCTGAGTTACTAAGCATTATCTAAATTCCTTGCCTATAACTATAAACTGCAAATGCTGAGAATCTGAACCGGTTATTAGCTAAGATCATGATGAAACTTGCTAACTTGATTCGACTAAGTTCATATATGAAGTTTTATAATACTTGTTGAGCATGACGGTAATTTAAGACTTTGATACTTGTTGCAATGCTTAATGATGCTATTGATATAAATGTTAGTTGACATGATGTAGTCCTTATGTGCAATAATGTCCATGATTGCTTCTTCTTTGAACATGTGAGTGAGGTCCTTTTGGTTGAGCGGTCAGAGAGTGGAGAAAGGTTTTGAGTGATTAGAATGATCGACGGTGGTAAGGGAAAGTTGCAGAAGAGGGGTGTTGACTTAAGTTGGACCGAGTGGGTTCGGGAATTATAAGAGGTAATGCTTGATGATTTCAATGAGCTCCTAGGTGAATCTCGGATAAGGGTATGATTAGGGATAGGCTGGTTAGGTAGGACCGAGGAAACTTTATTGAAGATGCATGGTTAGAAGGGTTCTACGATGTGATATCTTGGGAAGAGTGAGAAATGCAAGAAATGACCTTTGGGGGTATCGAGGACATAGTATGCAGGGGTGCTCGGGTGTGAAAACAGAGATGAGGGTTGGATTCTTAGAGGTGGATTGCTAGTGGGAGCGCTTGATGAAATGAGGGGTGAGACTAGAGTATCAAAATGAGTTGGGGTTCTTTGGGGATATTATCCGAGTTGGTGAGTTTGGATGAGGATTGGTTTTGGCTTGGGAGTTGGGGACGAGCGAGCGGGGTTGCGTTTTATTTTAACTTGTATGATGTACAAAATTGTCTTGATTATGTGATTAGCTAATATGTACTGGCATGATGTTAGATCGCGACCATGATAAACTAGATACAACCTGATATTGCATGTTGATATGCAATATTGAATCATAATTGGTAGTGACAACTATACTCATGATATAATGACCCATTGCTATCCTACTATGTTGTTCTAAAAGCATGTTATAATGTGTTGAATGAATCATGAAATAATGATATGTTGCTATGTGAGAGCATGATGTTATATTATGATCAGGAGATGTTAAATGATGAATATTGATTTGGATCATGAATCTGACTTATATATATGAGATAATGGAGCGTGATTGCTAAGTGTGCGATGTTGAGATGCGATCGTGAGGTTTGACTTGTAGTAGTGTACTGACTCCATGACACCTAACCTCCTTGTTCTCTTGACATGTGTGCTGGCATGATTATGAGAATTCGATGATACACTTGTGATGCCTTCGGTATGATATAGATACACTTTATGACTCGTGATATGACGTTGAGATTTTGTTGTTGCTTTTGATGTGTTTGAAAGAATGGTATGCTTTATGTTATGGGTAAACATGTTATGCGGTTACGATATCGATTGATTGAGATTGTCATGATTGATGTTGAGGATTGCCATATGAGAGGTGGTTGATGATGTTATGAGTTGATGAGTTGATTTACTTTTGTTCATGTTGAGTTGTGAATGATGATGGAATGATTTTGGAACCTAGGAAGAGAATATGGGATTAGCCCTTAGAGGTGGATGATTCCACCTCCTACCTTCTGAATTTGATTGATTGGTATGCGAGAAGCTGGTTTGGTGTTTGGGAGATTTTGACGGAATCTTGATTTGAAAGGAATTGACTTGTTTTGGTGTAAAGTTGCTTGATTAAACATCGGATTTGAAGATTTGGAGTGGTTTTAAAAATGGCCAACTTGGGGTTTTAAAGAAGTCGAGATTTTCAATGATTTAGACGACAATCCTTTCATTTACAAACGCTTTGAGGATTTACGAACTAGATTTACATTATGACGTCTCACGAAGTGGATACAAGCATTGTATAGGGGCGCTTATAGATTGCTTGCTAAGACCTAGTCGGACGCTGTAATGCTTTTAGAGTTGTGACACTTCCGAAAAGTCGAAGCGAGAATGTGATAAGGGCGCTTATTACACACTTGACCAGACCAATTGGAGATGTCACGGCCGTGACTAGGATGTTGTGAGAATCTCGGAAGACGCAACCAAGACGATTACAAGATCCTTGGACTCACCGATTTTAAAACTTCATCCCCTTTACTTTAAAATGATTTTTGTCTCGGGGACGAGACTTGTTTTTAGAGGTGGATAAATATAAGGACTGAATGTATTTTATATTATTATATTAATATATTTGAGTAAATAAATGATTATTTTATTCAATCGGTAGAAATGTGAGAAAACCCGTCCTCGAGCGTAAGTTTTATTTTTAAAGTCATTCCGGCCTCGTTTTGAATTAAGATTCTACCGGATTTTATTCCGCCTTCAAGCTCCGAGTATTGTTAAAAGATTAATTTAATTCCGTTAATCCGAAATTGAATTGAAATTTGATTAAATTTGATTTAGTCGGGATTCGATCGGGCGAGCGGGTTTTGAGTCTTTTCCGCTAATTTGAATTGGTATTGTGGGGACCTCTTTTAAATCCTATTTTATTTTTCCTTTTCTTTATTCTTTCTCTCTCTCTTTCTCTCTCTCTCTTCCTCCCTAGCTCGGTTTTCTATCTATGAATTGGTCCCCCCCAGCTTGCATATTTGCCTTCTTATGCATCCATTCCCACCATTTCTAAAATTTGGTCCCCCCCTTGCTGCCCTCTCCAGCCTCTCCTCCTCCTCATGTTTCTTATCCAACCCCCAACCCATCTGTATCCTCCCTAAGCCTCTCTTCTCCCTCCATTCACCCCTGTTCTGCCGAGAGCTTTGAGCTCCAAGGCCTCCGCTTTGCCCAGCCACCGTCACCCCCACGAAGCCACCACGCTGCCACCAGGCCACCACCACCGCAGCTTCCACCTTCCTTTCCCCTGTTTTGCCGAGCCAAGCACCCCCCCCCTATCTGTTCTTCTCCGAGCTCGTGCGGCAATAACAACCATCACCACCTCTGAGCTCCGACGTCCGAGACGGAGCCCAAGCCGAGCTGGACAGCCAGAGCCAGCATCGACGATGTTAAGCTTTTCTCCTCCTTCCCTTGCCTTCGGTCCAAACTCCCGGTAAGCGCTTCTTTTTTCTCGATCCAAATCCTTGTAAAGTTCCTCCCTTTGACCCATTATCCCCGATCTAGGCCGAGCCCACGCTGTCCCGTCTCCGGCGAAGAAGGACTCTCGATGACCATCTCCGGCGAAGTCGAAAACCCGCCTCGGTGAGAACCTACCTCTTCCTCCCTCTTGTTCACTTCCTGTGTGTTTTCTTTCCTCATCTTCGAGCTAACTACGAGTGTGGGAGTGGGAGAGAACCGAGGAGCGAGAGCGGGTCCGGCAAGGAGTGTTGGGGACGAGTGAGCGCAGATGTGTGCGGAGGAGTGTGTGTGTATGTGAGGACGAGAGGGTGGTCGAGATAGGGGAAGCGATCCGAGAGCCTAGCCTTGTGCCGAGGAAGGAAGAAGACGAAGGAGAGCTCAAGCTCACCGGTGGCCCTTTTCTTCCGAGCAAAACAGTTCGGGGGAAACAGAAAAAGGAAATCCAGGGTAAAGAGGAAGAAGGAAGTCGTGGGTCCCACTCCACATCAGCGCCTGGGCCCCTCCTCCTTTTCTGATGCCGAGCTGGAGTGAGAGTTGGAATTGGATTGGGTTTGTGGGCTTGTTCCTTTAGCAAAAACTAAGGGAATGGGCTGGGTTTTGGTTTCGGGTTTGGGCTTGGATCTGGGCCGGGTCATGGTTTCGGAGTGGACTGGTTTCTTGGGTCTGAGTGGGTTTATATATATGGGTTATATATATGTGTTCTTGTGTTTTAATTTTCATTGGTATATATTATATTTATGTTTATATATATATACATATTTATGTGTTATATTAATTGTTATTTCAGATTTTGGGAAAATATATATATATATATATATGTATATTCTGAAATATTAAAATATAATAGAAGGTTTTAAAAGTAAAATTATTTGATATTGGGTTATAAATATATTTATGTTTATTGTTTTGTGATTATATGGATAGTAAGTGTTAAATTATTTGAATATTATTATTATGTTGGGATTTGGTTATAATTATAAATTCTGGAAATTAATCGTTATATATTGTTTATTTGTTTTAAAATAGTATTAATTGGATTATTTATATATGATGCATTTTATGAGGATTTAAATATGTGAGTTAGGAATTTTAAAGTGAATTGTTGGTTTTGATTTATAAATATGATTTGTGAACATAGGTTTATTTCGATGATTTAATATTGGAATTTATTTATATAATGTTTTTGAAATAAGAAACATGCCGGAATGATTTCTATAATATGATTTTGGGAAATTGGTTTTAAGGCTAAATGTTTAATATCGGGATTTGGATGAGCGATTCCAAAAGAATTGCTTGATTTTCTAAGTTGAGTTTTGAGAGATTGTTTTGAAAATGAGATGATGAGATGAGATGAGCATGAAATGAGATATGGCTTGTGATGAAATGAGATGGAATAATCTGAAATGAGATATGAGAAGAGATGTATGATAGTTAGGGGCGCCTTGTGTGAAATAGGTAGACTTATGCATTTATATGTTATTAGGTGTTTGTGAATGTTGGACGTTGCTTGCTATCGGTGATTCATTTCTTGGATTCTGCTCTGCCTTGTTCTCTGCTGTTCGACTTATTCAGGTAAGTTCCTTTATGGGCTTACTCAGATTCGAAAGAGATTACCGACTTGTGAATGTATGACATGCTAGGTGTTGCATAAGCATTAAAGCATGCCATGTAGTATCATGCTAGGTTGCACTTGTGATTGAGCATTCTATTTCTTTACGCGTATGAAACAGAACGGCCGTTATCTGTGATAGTCCTAGAGTCTTTGCTAGGGTCATAGGGTAGCCCAGCCCCATCGGGTGCCCTGAGTCTATCGAGTCGATATGAGCATGATGATAGCCCAGCACCATCGGGCATGCTTATTTTAATTTATGTTATGATGATGAGATATGAGATGATATGCTATAACATCGAACTGGCCAGTCTCTGCACTAACGGAAATGGGTGCAGAGGTAGGAGAGGGATATGCCACTTGGTATTCTTTGGGCGCCTTTATAGTTATTTCTCGCATATTGTAAATTAGGATCATGTTAGTGTGATTTAATTTCCGCATCTGCATCATCTTTATTATTAGCGTATGTGTATGTTCGCTTGCTGGACAGGGTGTGTTGGGGCCTCGGTCTGATCCCGCTCGCACCAATTGTTTTTAGGTATGATTGCTCCCTGTTTATATGGCGTGGGAAAGTCCCCCGGCGATTGCAAAGAAATCTGTCTAACCCCGCTAATCTGGCCATACGACTTTAGAATTTTGTTTTGGTTTTGACCCGGCCTTGCCGTGGCTTTTGTATCTAAATCGTATTTCTGCTTTACTTTCGTTTAAACTGAATTTATGAAACTTCGACTAATTCGAGGTTTGAAACCTCGACCCGTACCTGAATTGCAACATCCGAACAAAGGTATCCGACCTTCGAAACGTATCCCGGATATTTATATTCGGGCCGTTACACTCCTTACATCCCAGTCGGACCCACAGACGGTTATGGAGAAGTTGATGCTTGGATTGGCGACGTGTGGTGGCACGGACATGCCGTCAAGCGTTTGCAAACAGGAGAAGCCTACCAAGTTCAGTATGACTTGTTCGATATAGGAGGATGGGTCAACACAACTCTCCTACGTCGTCACAAAGACTGGATGCATCCCAGATGGGTTTAAAATACCGTTATGTAGTCGCACTAGATTTTATCGGTTCAAATTATGATCTTTTTGTTTGTTGATTGTCGCTTGGGTATTTTATGCTACTACCGGGACTTATGGTTGTGATCGAACTATGCTAGATACTTGTGATATTTTCGTGACTTATATATTATCTTATGGTTAATTTTGTTATGTAATGGATGTATGCATTTATATGTAATGTTTCTTGTTGTTCAATTACTTATTAAGTCTTTGTTTCTTGGAGAAATCATGTTTTCAAAATGTGGTATATATTGTCTAATATAAAATGTGGTTTAACTTGGTATTCATCAAAACATTACCCTAAGTTATAACTTAGTATGTACTTTATAAACTAAGAATGGTTTCATCTAATTAATTTTATCAATGAAGATTGATTACATGTGACCAACATTTTTTCCGAACTCAACTAATTAAACAATACAACATATATTAGTCGAAATATATATCGGATCTTATAATATTTGTTTTGAGATTTAAACATTACACTTGTTTTGAGTTAGGCTCAACAGTTATAATAATACTTGAATTACTTCCGGCCAATAGTTAGTAAATATGTGAAGAATAATGAAAACAAATTGGTGGAAACAATCATAAAATTAATGATAAAATGACACATCATCAAAAAGGAATTCTAAATTAAGATGTTTAAGATTTTAATACATATGATATAACGTATATAAAACATTAATAAAAGTCATATATTGATAAAGGTGGAGTTGAAAAACAACTTGAGGTCAGCAAACGGAGAGCCTCTATCACTGTTGGATTTCAAAAAATCAACGGCCAAGATTCAATCTATGCATGCAGCTTACTGCAGCGTTTAGCTTCTCCACGCTGCGTATGTGTCTTGGCCAATCAGAGCATGCCGCGTGTCATATTTATAATTTGCTAGTCCACTTGTTGTATAGATTGAACTATTTTTTCAATTTATTTTAATTAACATCATGTACTTGGTACCTACAAAATAACATATATTTATATACCTTTGTAATATAAATTAGTATTTAAAAAAATAATTAAAATATCCTATACAACACTTTGTGTCACACTAGGTGTAACAGAAAATTAATTATGATAAATATTTGCAAAAAAAAAATCCAAACATTGTATTTATGTTATAAACACTTCCTAGTTTATTTTTGTTTACAAAAAAATATTTGAGGGAAATCTTTGTGTGTTATAATTTTTAGAAAATCTTATGGCAACGCAAATAATATTTCAAATTTATAAATTTTAAATACGGTGGGTGTTTTCTTCAAATTAATTTTATTGTAAATAACAAATTTAAAACTAACGGGGTAGATGGGACCCACTGACACGGATTGTCAACTGGCTCTATCCAATAGGGCAATGTTATTTGCACACGGATCACTTCATCTGGACCGTTGGATCGAAGTTAATCTAACGGCAATATATGGCCATTAGCTTTTTGTTTAATAGTAAATGGAGAGTAAAGATCCTCTACAACACAGGGTGAGACGGAAACATTGTGTGTGACTGAAAATTATATTTCAAAAATTATATTTATGTTTTAAACAACTATAAGTATATATTTATAAAACAAATTGCTGAAAAATCATGTTTAGTCTTTTATATAGATGAAAGATCGATTATTTGTAATATGAATTTATTAAAATTTAAATCATGATTGTTTTTTTTTTATCAATTTTTATTTGTGAATATATACTTATAGTTGTTTAAAATATAAATATAATTTTTGAAATTTTTTTAAATATAATGTTATAGCGTAAATAATTCAGTGTCACGCACAAGGTCTCACCTTGTGATAAAAACATTGTTCCGATCTGAATTAATCAATTTTATGTTGAAGATCGATAAGAGGTCACAAACATTGTTCCAATCTGAATTAATCAATTTTCTAAATACAAACAACATTTGTTTTAATATTTAACCTAATTAATGAATGTACAACATTTTTAAGTGAAATAGGCAAGTCATGTCCGTGCTACGAACGAGACATATTTGTTTTGATATTTTATAATAGGATATTATGTTATATTTAATGCCCTAGTTTTGTCCATCTTATTTGACCAAATCCTTCTAAATTCATACTATGTATAAATTAAACATATAGAATTGAATCAGATTACAGAAAAACGCATTAACATTACAACGCATTAGTAGTTATATTAAACTCATTAAAGAGTTATATCACAAAATGACGATGAGATATAAACATTTTTCCTATTTAAGTTAGTATTCATTTTAGTCATTGTTATCTAATTACTACATATATAAATATTCATTTTTTTATTGTTATCTAATTACTATATATATAAATGAAGGTTATATAAAATATTAATTTATTATGTACTTTAATAGCACCATTATCCTTAAACTGAAGGGCAGTTTAGTACATTGCCTAATTCCACTCCCTCTACACAAGTTCTGAAAGTAACCGTTGGGGAACTCTGTTTTAAAAACTCTCCGGTACATTAACCCCCTACAACATTCATCCAGATTCCAGGCATACAGTTTGACTTTCGGTGTAAATTGGTAAGTGGTTTCCGATCATATCGATCTACATAGCAGTCTAGTTACATAGCATGTATTGTTAAGTTCGGTGTTAATATCGTAGAATATTACTATGGAGTCCCTGTTTTACAAATTCCAGAGGATCGAGGTGATCGGCGGCGGTATCGAAGATGAACTTCCGGGGTTCTTCAACGAGGCAACAATCCAGAAACTGATAGGGTCGACGTTCATTAAAGTGGAGTACACGCGATTGACCGACTCTGTTGGTGTTCCGGTCGTCAAAGTCCTTCCAATCACACAAATTCGACCACTCCCACCGTCGAGGCCGGCAGATATATTTGACATAGAGGACGACGTCGACATTGAAACAGCGGATGGTTGGCGTCACTATCGTGTAATTGAAAGGAGAGGGCAACATTACCGTGTTGATTTTCCCTTTGTAGATGACGGCTGGTACCACAGCAGTCTCCTTCGCCCACACTTCGAATGGTTTGGGAACACATGGAGGATGGACACCAAGTACCAGCTAATTGAATTAGGTAATTAACTACACCGTTTACTCGGGTGTGTTTTAATTTCGGTTGTTGAAAACTGGTCAAGTAACGGTATTTTGTTGGTCAACTTGATGTGACAAAAATATAAATATAAAATATTTCATAGTCACACTTACCAAAAATATTACTCCGTATTATATGAATATGTAGTATTTGATAAGTGCTATTTTATTTATATCTAGAGTGTTTTTTGGTGGAAAAAGTTATCTATATTTAGATGATTATGATTATGATTATGATTATGATTATGATTATGATTATGATTATGATTATGATTATGATTATGATTATGATTATGATTATGATTATTATTATTATTATTATTATTATTATTATTATTATTATTATTATTATTATTTATTGGAATCCATCGAAAACATTACTCCCTAATAAAAGTAATCATATCTGATAAAAAAAATAAAAATAAAAGTAATGATAAAATGATAAAGATTGAGTTAAAAATAAACTTGATGTGACCATACGGAGAGAATGGGTCACCGTTGGATTTCAAGAAATGAACGACCACGATTGAATTAATACAGGCGGCGTACTGCAGCGTTATGCTGCACCACGCTGCTTCTGACTCCCAGCTAGTCACCGAATGACGCGTGTAATCTTTTATTAAGTTGGTAGTTTGCTTTTTGTGGAGACTAAAACTATTTTAATTAACATCATTTATTTGTGTAATTTCTAGAAATTGGGGTTGTATTATAAAAAGTTGGACAATCAAATAGTGGGTTTGATGTATTTAAAATATAAAAGTTGGGTTTATGCAAAGTATGAATAATTATAGATAATTTTATAATTTCAAAAAATACAATTTTATTTTGAATCTTATCCGAATTTAAGATCAAAAGTTTGTATTATTTTTTGTTGAAAGTTCATCGTTTGTATTATTTGAAGTTGATTTTAAAGTTTGTATATTTTTGGTTTTTAATTATTTTTAGATTTTTATGTAGTTCGTATTATTTTTGGGTCATACTATCTCATAGTTGATATTATTTTGAGTTACTTTTTCTTTTTTTTTACTAGCTTAAAAAAAAGTCCAAATGGGATTGCACAAAACGGGAATCGAACCCTAGACCTTTGTGTACTGAGCAAATAGCCAAATATGGAGAAACCAATATGGCAATGAATGACTACTGATTGATGTTGAAATACATTAATTAAAATATGTACTTTTATTTTCATTACCGGGAACTTGTGGAAGAAGATTGGGTTCGCCTCGCATTTTCCTCCAATTTTAAACCGCGATTAACATTGGGCACGTTTATTAAAGAGCCAAAAAATAGTAATAAATACAAAAATTAATACTTGAAATTTTTTATTACTGCGTAAAATTAAAAACTTTTATAAATAATAAGTACAGTACAGTATAAAATTTCTTTTAAAAATTATAATTCATCAAAAAATCCTTTAAGTGAATTCAGACATAACCATTACTGAATGGAGGGACTGTAAACTTTTTTTTTTAAAAATATATTAGTAGTAGTACTGTAGATTATGTTTGGGATTAGGGGGGGTCAATGATAACTTTTGGCTTCCCCCCTCTAGACCCAATCCCCGAGCCTCTACAACTTCCCTCACATTTCCCCTTTATAAGCAATCAAAGCGGCGAGTTCAAGTGTACGTCTCCGATCGAGTCTCAAGAGCAAGCGGATTGAACCAGGCGACGACTGAGAAGGTAAATCGATCCCTCCGATCGTTCTTGAATTTGCTCTTTCCCCTTTCTCCTTTCCCTAACCTTCTAATTTTCCCTAATTTTCTACTAACCCAAGTTTGGTTTCTGATGAAGGGTACTCTCGCGCTCATAATCAAGGCAAAGGCTTTTGGGAACATCATTCCGCGGATACCAAGTAAGTCCCCTTCCAACTTGACCAACATTTTTTCCGATTGTTGATGTATGTGATTGTTGGTCAGGGATTTATGATGTTAGTCCTGTTGCATGTGTAGTTGTAATGACTTAGGGTTTCATGTGTACTTTAAAATCAATTGATAATTTTGATAAATGTGGAAGAAATTCGTGTTTGTATGTGTCGATCAGTGGTCTTTGAACTGTGTAGTTAGGGATTTATGTGGCTGATTTGGGTACTGGTAGGGGGTTAGGGTTTTGTAATGGTGGCGGTTTAGCGATTTTTTCATAACTGTTTGGTATGAACCTGTTTAGGGTGCATAGTACTGGTTATATTTGTTGTGCATGTTTAGTATGAATGTCTGAAAATCTGAACAACTTGTATCAATTATGTAGAATATGGGTTGGTCAAATATGCAGTGAATGATAGCCTGTTAATATGTAGAGAAGACAAGGGCAAATTGGTCATTTAAATACATTTTTTATGTTACTTGGCACATTTAGGTCATTGTTGTTCTTCAATTTGTCCGCTTCTATGTTTATCTCGTATTGAATGCAATTTAGTTTTGTTATGGTCATTTTCTTAATGTCTGGTGTAATGGTACAGGGCAATATGTCCGACTCCGAAGATCGCTCTAGGTCGAGGTCCTTCTCTGATAGCAGCAGGGGAACGGCCAACCCCTTCGCACACGTGCCTCCTGATGTAAGTTAATCTCTATTCGTATCACTCTATGTCGAGGTCCTTCTATATATGATAGCAGCAGGTCATCTAATTTTTCTCATGTTAACAGTTTCAGGTCGACCAGAATGACGATGACGCCTCCTCCTCCTCCCCATCATCCTCCTCAGACACTGACAACAAAAGGGTGATAGAGCTTCAAGACAGAAACAGGGAGCTGCGTGATCTCCTTCGACAGTTCGAGAGGCAGACTCGGCTTATGGATGGGAACCTTGCCCGTTGTGAGCATGATCTGGCTAAGGCAATGGACTGCATCAAGAAACTGGACGGGCGCTTGTCTGAGACCATCTCCGTGGCGAGGGAAGAGAAGGAGAAGTCACGACTGAACCAGGCCAGTGCAGTTACGGTCATCAGGAGGCTGGTACAGAGCCTGGTGGTTGTGTGCTGGATTGCCCTGGCCATCTTCATTGCCTACATCCTTAAGTGACCATCTCATTTTAAACTTGTTTTAATGTAATTTTTTTTGGGAAGCTTTGAACACTTATCGTTTTGCTTGAATGTTTTATTGGTTTGTAAGTATCAACGTACAATTTAATGCTTTTGAGCATATTTTTATGGTATTGCAGTTTATGACATTGTGGCCTTTCACTTAAAGTTTATGACTATTATTATAAGACCTCACCCCATATGGTATAAAAGTTTATCTTATGCATATAATGATTATTTACAAATTTTGTGATATGTTCATACGACTAATATCCATATCTAATGAAATTTGGTTAATATCTTCGAGAAATATTTCATCAAAGTTTTTTTCTTCACAAAATTTTTTTAACTACAAGAGCAGGCTCTTGTACATTGGGCAGGAAAATGGTAAAGCATGCTCTTGTACACTGGGCTGGAAATTGGGCCTCTGGTTGTAATAGGAATTCTAATCTAAAGTTGAAACGATTTTTTTGTTTAACTGACCCAGTAACAATATGAATTACAATTACTAATGTTCCAAAAGGATTTCTAAATGTAAATACGAGGGTATTGAACTAACATCACAAGCCCCTTATAACTATTCCTCCAAACGTGGCAACTATCATTCATGCAAGGCGTGCCCAACAGATTCAGTCTTCTGGAATGGTTGATACGAGACCGAATTAAACGATGAAGATCCCGACGTGTGTGTTTGGGATAGCTGCATAAGAAAAAAATTGTTAATAACTGATTGCAAAGAGTAAGAAGTTAGACAATAGTCTGATTTTTTCTTACTCACCTGTGTAACTCGCATAGGAAGTCCACGAACACCATTGAACTGACTGAACGGAGTGTTGCCCAGGCCACTTTGTTGCAAGCCTTGTGTATGCATCATCTACCATAAGAGAAGGGAATAAATGATCATAAGTATCATGCTACCGAAAAGAGTGTGACATGATAGCATGTACTCCCAGTTACGTACCGAATTGTAAAATAGATGAGGATTATGCATCCCATGCCCATGTGGCATATGCATCATGTTGGGGTGGCGACGACCATAGCTTGACCCTGCTTGGCTCTCCGCAGGGCTGTTTGCCTCGACCCGTTTCCGTTGACGCTCACGTTCCCGGGCCTTTTCCCTACGATAGCCTAACCTCCTTCTTCTCATGGCACCTTTACCCCTTTTGTCTACTGGATCTACCACGAGGGATAGATTGTTAGCCGGTTCGTGCCCGTCCTCGTTCATGCCCGTTTCAGTAGGGTTCACCACTCGACGCCCATACACTTTCCCAATGCCATCGAGGTTGTGCAAGTGTAGGATATGCTTCCCCAGCGCAGCTTCCTTGACAGTGTGTTCCATTTCCCCGAGTGCAGCCATCACAATCTTGTACGAATCCTCATTGTACATCGCCAATTCGGCGATTCTGTCAAACTTACTATGAATATCATCATACCATTTCATTCCGTCGGACTTCTTTTCTATCAACTTATAGTAAGGGACCACAACCTTCAAGTGTTCCCGGGGTAGGTCCTTGTGCCAACGATCCATAATATACCTCTCCGAAACGTAATCCACCTGCTCTTTGTTGAAGACACGCAAAATGTGGGTGCACAATATCCCTCGGAACTCGAATTTCTTGCACTCACATTTTACCTCGGTGGTGTCTTTTTGAAGTGTAACCCTATATTGGCAGCACCATGTACGACCATAATAAGGCCGCTTTACCATAACGTCGTAAGTGCAAACATTGCCATCATCTAGGACCTTTACTGCGTTGTTGTACACGAGGTTCCACACCTCAATTTGAAATTCTTCGAACTTTGAAGTAGTGTACAACTATTGGAACACCAGCTCAAACACATGCTCGGTCATGCACCTGGTTAGGCTATTTATCGATGTGAAGTTTGTTGTCTCCTCCTCTCTTACCCTTTTCGATAATGCTAGACCGTATGCTCCACGAATATCTTCAAAGTAGTATTGAAATTAACATACTTTTTGAAGAAATGGTTCATACCTTCACTCCTTTGGGTGCTTGACATCCCGGCCCAGAATTTGTCTTTGAAGTATATAGGAACCCAACGCCTTCTATTTTGGTACATCTTGCACAACCACTTGTTGTTACGCAAACCAAACTTGTCCAGCATCGCAGACCATGCGTCTTCGAACTCTCCTTCACTCAAGGAGTCGTATAGAGCATCTTGGAGTGACTTGAGTATGTCATTCCAGGCGGGGTTGTACATCAAATGCTTTCGAGCATTCTGCATCACGTGCCATAATTCCACATTTTCTTTCCTTTCATGGAATCGGTTAGAATTGAACCCGGCATGGAGCCGATTAGAACTGAACAGCGTGGATCAACGCCCCGCGTTGATTTTGTAATCAAATGGGTTCGGAACCGAATGCCCCCGGAGGAGTCTGATTGTGCTTGTCCCAATCTAGAATACATTAACAGTCATGCTTGCGCGCTGTTTCGAGTCGAGTGTGAAAATGACACTCAAATCTCCGCGTCCATGAAGTTCGGGTGCGCGTACTACAACCGTTTTCATCAGGGCGTTCCTGGAGCGTATTACTAGAGGGTGGGGGACCTTCTCCGTGAACGTATTCGGTCATTCTTCCCCGATTTAAGCGCACATGACCACGTTGATGTAGGTCAACAGGCAGGGAAACTTGTGAGGCAAACAAACATGGAGGTGCAGAACTTTGCAATCAATGAGTTGAAGATTCAACTCATTTCGAAGACGAACTAATTAGAGCCTAGTCGATTGTAAAAAAAATTATGTTGTACGTTATTCGTGGTGTATTTGATTGTTTTAGTAAGATGTGTTATCTAATAGTTATCTATGAAGTGAAGCTTTGACATGTGAATGTTTGTTGTTGTCAATAGGTTGAAACCATCAAAAACAATAATGCAAACTAAACGAACTACACAAATAAAGTATAACCACCAAAGCCAAAGACTAAAACCATCAAAATCAATAATGCAAATAACAGTGCCCTCACGCGCTCGCGTTTCTAGGTGCTGCGCCCGTGGTACCCACCAGTGCCCTGACGCGGATTGATGTCGTACTCGCTTTACAACATTTAATGCGACTTTGTAATGTTACAACGTCCATTCCGATGTTGTAAAGCGTTCTTAACCAAGACTGATGAGGTGGACCCACTTTGACCAACTTGCCTCCTATTTACCCTACCACCACGACACCACCTTCTTTTTCCTCAAACCCCATAAAATCAAACACCTTCCCCACCATTGAAACCTCCATTAAAGTCTCCAAGTTTTCTCAATGGAGATTCGTCATCGGCCACCGTTCCTTCGCCGAAATCACAGCCTACAACTAATGTCCGACTCGTTGCAACCCCATCAACACACCCATACTCTTCGTTTCGCATTCCGTTCATAATTTCATGTTCACCCTTTCCCTAAATCCATAAAAATCCCTTCTTGCCAAGTAGTTTGGGTAGTAATGGATTAAGGAAACCAGATTGGAGGAGACATTGAAGGATTTCAAGGCTGATGAGGAGGAAAGCGAAGCACAACAACCACACTGAGCAGACCCGCACTAGAATCCGGAGTCGTCTGCATCGTCAGAGCCGTGCCCGCATCACTACCTTGTTGCGCCCGCGTCATTTGTGCGGAACGTGATGTCTGCCTACTGAGTTATGGTTTACTTTGGTTTTTCATAATCCACATCTTCTGTATTCGGTTGTAAGTGTTCTAAATCTTCTCTTAGGCTGAGATTTTGAGTTGATTGAGATTATCATGCCTCCAAAGATGGTTAGACCGAGAGGATTTATTGAATATGAGAAAGAAAATTGGAAAGTGCTTAAGCATAGGAAGTATGTGAGTACCAAGTTCTTTGATGCGCCGACATTGGAAGCCTTAAGACTACATTAGAATGTTATGGAATTGACGACTCATGGATGGTTGGCCAGTTTTATTGATATGGGAGCCCCGACATACCCGACATTGGTTAGGGAGTTCCTATCTACATTTACTCGGAGTTCTACAAGGGAGGTCACATTCAAGTTGAGGGGAAGAAGGATTGTGACTGACGAGATTCGAATCAACAGAGCGTTAAGGTTTACGAATGAGCCTACAGATGGATGGCAGACAACATTTGAGCAGCCACCTCTGGCAAATACATGGTTTATCGCTACACAGCGACTGATGGACACTAGAGGAGGTGATTACAACTACAGTATCCCGCATCTTTCTCTTAGGTTCTGTCACAAGGTGCTAAACAACATACTCTTTGGGAAGGCAGAGGTCAACAAGGTTTTAAAGGCATCTTGGTCATTATTGTACTGCTTGACACTAGAGAGCTACATTATACCAGACTGGTTGAAGCTATTTTGGGCATCTTGTAAGGCGATGATGCAATCTAATGGCCAGTCAGATTCTCGCACGATTAGATTTGGAGGTATGACCACACTGATTGCAGAGAGGCTCCCGGTAGATTTGGATGGATTGGATCACATGGGTGAAAACTATATCCTGGATGCAGCAGATTTGAGGAGACTAGATCATCTCAAGGATTATCAAGATCACTTCCTATGGTTGTATGGGAAGTACAATGTTCATAAACTTATACTTCCTCGCGAGATGTCGATGGGACCTACTATAACAGATTTCTACATCCCACTAGATGACATTGATGAGCAGAAAGATGAGGACGATACTGAGGATGTGCAGGAGCACGAGTTTCCTGCTGAGGGTCACTTTGATGCTATGGAGCAAGACTCAGGTCAGTTTTATCCAGTCCCGAGTTCTTCACACTAGGGAGCCCAGAGTACTCAGTTCCACACTACTAATTTTAGGGAGCGTCTGCAAGTCTTAGAGGAGTCGCATGCTGCACACTATCAGGAGTTTCAAACCTTTCATGACGAATACGGAACCTCTCAGACTGACATGCACCGCCAGATTGATGAGCAGGGCATATTACTCGATGGGATGAACCGTCGTTCTATTGAGATGGATTACAGATCAGCTGAGATGTATCAGTTCTTCTAGCAGTTCTAGCAATATTACCCATTCCAGCCACCTCCACAGTGATCGACCATGTTCCCTTTTCCCTCACTTTGCATTCAATGAGTTGAAGATTCAACTCATTCCGAAAACGAACTAATTAGAGCCTAGTCGATTGTTAAAAAAAATTATATTGTTATTCATAGTGTATTTGTTTGTTTTAGTAACCTTGATGTGTTATCTAATCGTTATCTATGAAGTGAAGCGTTGACATGTGAATGTTTGTTAATGTCAATAGGAACAAACCATGAAAAACAATAATGCAACCAAAATGAACTATACAAATAAAGTATAACCTACAAATACGGACTGTATGTCACAAACAAAACAACATATACTATATCTAATGAAAAGATCTAATGTAGCTGATGATATGCTAATACATCTGGTCCGATCGTGTTGTCTGGGTGCATAGGTGCAGCCGGTGGATCATCATCTCGTATCACTATCATGGGCAACACATGACCTCGACTGTGGGATTGGAACCAGGCGAGGTAGTCAGCTGAGATGCCTCCTTGACGGCTCTCGATCGTCCTCCGGTGACAAATGACAGGGTAGAATCTGTCAGGGTCCTATGATGACCGACGGTCGTGCTGCAGGGCAAACGACACGACGTAACGCTTCTTCAGCCGAAACGGTCGTTGCGCCACGGTGGGAAGGATGACGTCCAATGGGATCTCTTGCACGCGACAAAAATGTCGGAGAACTCTATTTGGCATGTATGGCTCATAGAGGCCATAGAATATGATGGTGTCTCGATAGGTGGAGGAACGAAACTGACCTGCAAAATCTAGGTCCTTGCCAAAAGGCATCCACTCGACCTATGTTGTAAAAGTGATATATTAGAGAAACAATATTACTTGACATATGTAGTTAAAATCATAGAAACTGAGAAACACGTTACCTCGTCTACGGTCATGCGCTCAGGCTTCGGCCGAAGCTTCCCCTCACGGGCGCGCCTTACCCTGTCATTCCCCCTCTTCATCGCCTTCGACAGGTCGAATCGTACCATGTATCGGGGATCGCTCTGTGCATCCTTGTCCGGGTGAAGCAGACCCGCAAAACAAAGGACGTACGACCAGATCCATGCCTAAATAGTATAAACCATTAGAGAACTTATTATAGGTACGCAAATAGAACTACATATTTACCGTATTAAACCCACACTTACTTGCAGCAGCGTAGCACACCCCCGTAGACCCGCGGCCTAGCCTCTTCTGGCCTCCCCTAATCCTTGGTAGAGGAAGGTAAGCACTCCGGCTCCCCAAGCTACTGTCCCAGCGTGCGCTAAGTCCCAAACGAGGCCGAACAACGAAAAGTGTATGATGTGCACGCAAATTGCCATATTTTCTATGAACATTTAAGTCCATTTTTATCGTCATTTGCATGCATATTAGTGGGGAATTCATGAGATTAGTGTAGTTTGTGCATAATTATCAAATCTATGGGTATGCACGAGTTTCTATGTGATTTCGCAGAAAACAGGATAGAAGTGGACATATTTGGAGGAGCGGAAAAAGAACTCGAAGTCTTCTGAATAGGTCGAAATCGACTATGAACCTCGACATCGAGTGAAGTAGAGCAGGCAGGAATCGAGCAAGAGAAGAACAGAGCATGTCGACACAGATAGAGGTAGATGTCGATGTCTGATGTTCGATATCGAGTGGCCTAGATCGAGCATATTGATAGAAGTCAAGTGCCAATCCAAGGAGAAAGAGGAGTGCTCAAGATAGAGTTAAAGAGAGGTGTTGCCATTCCTGTCGAAAAAGGTAATTAAGGACCCGGCGGAAAAGAAGTTCCAACGGTTCGTGAAGATTCTTTAAGGACTCAATGTCTCAATACCATTCACCGAAGCAGTTCATGAGATGCCATCTTATGTAAGGTTCCTTAAGGACATATTGGCTAAGAAGCGATCGCTTTCTGAGATCGCAGAGGAGTGCAACAAATTGGAGCTACCACAGAAGCGGGCGGACCCAGGTAAGTTTTCTATCGCTATAGGCTTAGGTCAATATCGCTTTAATGCTTTAGTTGATTTGGGCGCTAGCGTTAGCATGATGCCACTAACCATATGGCACAAGGTAAAGATAGGTCCCCTGGAGCCCATGGATGCAAAACTATACATGGCGAACAATACGGTAGTAATTCCAACAGGGATGGTAACTGATGTGCCAGTACAAGTAGGTAAGTTCTTTGTCCCTGCTGATTTCTTAGTTGTTGTTATAGCAGAGGACCCTGCTTGTCCCATTATTTTAGGTAGGCCGTTCCTAGCAACCGTCGATGCCAACATAACCGTGAAGAAAGGATTGCTCTCATTCACAATCAGTGACGAAGTGATAGAGTATGCCTTCAACAAGACAGTGAGGAACAATGAAGGGCCAATGGAGATAAAGGCCATCAATGGTGTCTACATCGCATGTGACGAAGCAAAGGTAAGGAGTATGACACCGGAAGAACCTGAAAAGAGGGCCATAGAAGCCCAAGTAGAGGAGGTCGTGGCAATCTTGAATGAAGGAGCCAGACAGAACATCAAAATCGACCCAGGTAAGTCGATATCGACTAACAATGTTCAAGATTTTGTGCCAGGTCATAAATATGGGGTCGACGGAGGAGAAGGAACCTCGAAATCGAGCATAAAGGTCGATATCGACCATGCCCATATGAGGAAATCGAATGCCATAGAAACTGAGAAAGGAGGAGGGACCTCGATATCGATCTCTGAGGGTTGAAATATACCTGATCATGTCAAGCAGAAAGCCTCCAAATCGACTGAACCTCCAGGAGCACAACAGAGCTCGATATCGACTACTTATGATCGATGTCAACCTGAGCCACAGACAAAAGAAAAGGTAAGTCAAGGTACGGATTCCTTCTGTTCCATCTCAATTAAAGATTTAACATTATTTGGAAGAGGTTTACCTTGGCATGTGCGCTTGTGTAGGGTATCCGATGATGATTCAAGCCATTATGAAATAGTATACAAGGTGTATGTCGCCAAATCAAAAGATCAATGGTTCCCAACTAGATTCAAAGATAAGAGGATGGGACCTTTCACGGCAAATCAAATCCATCCGGGCGGGATGCATCTAGGAGACAAGAAAGGAGTGTTGTTTGATGCCCAAGCCACATGGGCTCTGCAGATGCCGCCTTAAGAGCTTGAAAGGAAGACGTCGGCCTAGCGACTTTAAAGTCTAGAGCATGTAACAAAGATAATTAGTTTTATGTTTTGGACAATCTTTTGGTTTTGTTTTGAGACACTTTATATTATTACATGTTTTGGTTTTGGTTTTAACAAAGTGCAGGAAAGAGGAAAAGAGCACAGATCAGACATCAAAATCGAGTGCAAAGATCGTTATCGACCTTAAGGTCGATTCCGAGGGGCTTGTGGTCGAGGTCGGATCACCCTGAAGCCTGAGCCAGAAATCGATGAAATCATTCGATTTTGATGTTAAAGGTCGATATCGACCACCACTGCTGACTTCTTCGACTCCTGAAATTTGTAAAGTTTTAGTAAGTTTTTTTTCTTAACCCTAGTTATAATACAGTGAGGACACTGTAATATTTAAGTATGGGGTGGGGGGAAAGGCTTACTTGCATATTTTAGCATATTTTGAAATTTTTTATAAGTTATTGCATAATTAAGCATAGTCATACATAGTTATTTTAGAGATTGCATATTTAGCTTTGAGCATTCATAGCATATTTATTTTCGAAAAAAAAAGAGAAAAATGACCCCCATCAAAAAAATTGAGAAAATAAAGAAAAGAGTCATGGAAGTATAAAAAAGAACTCTACAATGCAAAATTAGATTCATTAGAGATATAACATGAAATTGCCTAGTTAAGGGAAGTCCCAATGAAGTGCAAAAAGAAAAGAAAACATGAAGGAAGTAAAAATTTGAAGTTGATTTTGACATGTGCATGATAAGATGATGGAGGACTTTTAAATTTCCATAATAGTACTTACAAAAGTTCATATCCTAGCCTTACCTATGCATATTTGCAAAAGTCACAAGCCATATATGAGTCTTATATCATCATTATCATTATTGCTCAACATATATTACATATTGCCCATTTTTTAACCCTATCCGGGAACAAGTTTGAGAGTGGATGTCATCTTTGGAGTTATTATATGGAGTTTGTGCATTATTATTGAAGTTGTCTGCAGGAATGAAACAAATTTATGAAATATAGAAAATTTAATGAGCGAGAAAAAATCCGATCAACTCAGGAGATAAAGGTAGGTCGACCCTGCTCGTTGATATGTTAGTTCAGCAAGATGGGACACAAGGTGAGGAGTCCGAAGTACTAAGTATCCAGGGTCATTCATGACACCCATGTTTGCGACTCGAGAGAAGGCAGTGCTAAGGTTAGAGAGGTAAAAGCATTATATTGAAAAAAAGCATTGAGCGATGAGTGAAAGGTGAGATATTATGAAGAAGGAATGTGGAATATTTTGGAAAGAAAGTTATATTTCCCCGGATTTAGCACCACATGGCCAAATATTAGCCCTCTTTTAGCCTTTTACCAATCTACTTCTCTAAAGCTTGCAAAAGTCCTCTTGATTATTAATGCTATGTCGCTGAAATTGTTTTATGCATATAAACCTCCTTTTATAAGTATGATATTGCTTTAATGCACAGGCACGGATTTGGTTGACAAAAGTACCTTATCGAGGATGGCAATTGAGTGTAAGGACATATGAAAAATGAATCTATGATGTTGAGGGTTTACTTTCTTCCCCTGAATGACCATTAAAAGTATTGCTTGGAGACAAACAAGCTTAAGTATGGGGTGTTTGATGTGCGCGCAAATTGCCATATTTCTATGCACATTTAAGTCCATTTTTATCGTCATTTGCATGCATATTAGTGGGGAATTCATGAGATTAGTGTAGTTTGTGCATAATTATCAAATATATGGGTCTACACAAGATTCTATGTGATTTCGCAGAAAACGGGACAGAAATGGACAGATTTGGAGGAGCGGAAAAAGAAATCGAAGTCTTCTGAAGAGGTCGAAATCGACTATGAACCTCGACATCGAGTGAAGTAGAGCAGGCAGGAATCGAGCAAGAGAAGAACAGAGCATTTCGACACAGACAGAGGTCGATATCGATGTCTGATGGTCGATATCGAGTGGCCTAGATCGAGCATATTGATAGAAGTCGAGTGCCAATCCGAGGAGAAAGAGGAGTGCTCAAGATAGAGTTAAAGAGAGGTCGATATCGATGATGAAGGTCGATATCGATGTTGCCAGCAGAAGAAGTCCGACTCAGATTTTGATAGAAATCTATCCGAAGCTTGCACGTCTATCCAAAAGTCGAGATCTTCTATCTTCTATACCAGATTTATCACTTTAGATATTTTACCATGGAGTTTTTAGTTTTTACTTTATTAAGTTTTATCTTAGAGAATAAAGATAAATTTTCTAATCCTTGGCTAGCAAGATTTGATATCTATATCTAGAGGCCGTTAGGGCTGAGTTTAATCATCCAAGCAAGCAAGAAATCAGTTTTTACATTATAGAACGCAGAGAATTTGTAGAGAGAGAGAGAGAGAGGCCGATTGAGGTTGGAGAGAAGCGAGAGCGGAGATTTGGCTATGTTCGGTTGTAACTTTCTCTTTAGTTTAATCAAAGTAGTTTTCTTTTCAATGATGATGATGAGTTCCATGATGAGACGCGAGTAGTCAACCCACTTCTAGGGTCGGGGTGAGCCCGACGATAGCAATGTAGGGTAAGTGCATCAAAGGTATGATTTTTTATGCGATTTCATCTTCTATCTTATGCATGATCCTTTGCGAAAGTTAGGGAGATTCATTATTTGCATTATTGAAGCGAAAGCCAATCATTTTGTGAATTTGAATTACTCATGAATTGGATAGTAACTCTTAGGAATTATGCGAGAGCCTCTAATCACCTAAGTGTTGGTAACGAAAGTTATTTGACGGAAAGACATTAAATTTCATAACTTCGGCATCACACTTGCATTGTTATCATTGTGGCGTGAATCCCCAACTTTGGAAGCTTTTAGTTTATTAAATTTCATAAAAAGTTTGAGTTTTTATTTTTGTTCATCTTTCCTTTACCATTCTAAGCTCTTCAGACTACTTTTCCGACACATAGGTTATGCATTACAGTTTCTGTAACAGACATCGAAATTGACTGGCATGGTCGATATCGAGGACTAACATCGATATCGAGGTCTCTCTCGACGTCGACTGTGTTTGCTTTTGTCTTCTGTAGGAAACCACTGGAAATCGACGAGAGCTGAGGTCAAAATTGACCAAACACGTCGATATCGAGTGTGTCCTGAGGTCGAAAGCTTGATCGTGATTACAACAAGGGAAGCGCTGACATTCCTCCTCGTGGATTCGATCCTGAATTACCCTACCATTGAATCGGGAGGGATTCTTGTATTTATTTGTTTGAACAGGGAGTTAGCATAGTTGTGATATATGTTTGAATATTTGAATCGTACCTCCCCTAAACGAAAAGTGTACGTGGCTCTAGGACTTGTCATTGAAGAGTGTTGCACCCAGTAGCGTAGCTAAGAAACCAACAGTGAGATAGTGGTGGCACTCTCTCACATCGGCGGTGAAGCCAGTGAACTGATCCCCACGGCTGCCGTACCTCTCCCGCCACCCAACCGTCAGCTGCCCGATGGGCACTCCGCAAGCGGTCCTGTGCTGCTTCAGCTGGGCCGCGGTCCAACCATACCTCTGCTACAGTAGAGGTTGTAGTTGTAGTGGCAGTTAGGCAGGGGAAGGGGTGCAAGGCTGGCCGTAAATCGACAACTAATGTGCGTGCAAATTGCCATATTTTCTATGTACATTTATGTCCATTTTATCATCATTTGCATGCATATTACTGGGAAATCATAAGATTAGTGTAGTTTATGCATAATTGTCAAATATATGGGTCTGCACGAATATCTATGTGATTTCGCAGAAAACAGGGCAAAAATGGACAAATTTGGAAGAGCAAAAAAAGAACTCGAAGTCTTCTGATGAGGTCGAAATCGACTATGAACCTCGACATCGAGTGCAGCAGAGGAACCAAGAATCGAGCAGAGGAAGAACAGAGCATGTCGACACAACAGAGGTCGATATCAATGTCTGAAGGTCGATATCGAGTGGCCTAGATCAATGATATTGATAGAATTCGAGTGCTAGTCCGAGGAGAAGAAGGAGTGCTCGGGATAAGATAAAGAGAGGTTAATATCGAGGTAGAGAGGTCGATATCGATGTTGCTAGAAGAGAAGTCCGACTCTGATTTTGATAGAATTCTATCCGAAGCTTTGCGCGTCTATCCAAAAGTCGAGATCTTCTATCTTCTATACCAGACTTCATCTATTATGTTATTTACCATGGAATTTTTAGTTGTACCTTTATTAAGTTTTATCTTAGAGAATAAAGATAGTTTTTAGAATTCTTGGCTAGCAAGATTTGAGATCTGTATCTACAGGCCGTTAGGGCTGAGTTGAATCATCCAAGCAAGAAAGAAATCAGTTTTTACATTATAGAATGCGGAGAATTTGTAGAGAGAGAGAGGCCGATTGAGGTTGGAGAGAAGCGAGAGCGGAGATTTGGCTTTGTTCGGTTGTAACTTTCTCTTTAGTTTAATCAAAGTAGTTTTCTTTTCAATGATGATGATGAGTTCCATGATGAGACGCAAGTAGTCAACCCACTTCTAGGGTCGGGGTGAGCCCAACGATAGCAATGTAGGGTAAGTGCATCAAAGGTATGATTTTTATGTGATTCCGTCTTCTATTATATGCATGATCCTTTGCGAAAGTTAGGGAGATTCATTATTTGCATTATTGCAGCGAAAGCCAATCATTTTGTGAACTTGAATTACTCATGAATTGGATAGTAACTCTTAGGAACTATGCGAGAGCCTCTAATCACCTAAGTGTTGGTAACGAAAGTTGTTTGACGGAAAGACATTAAATTTCATTACTTTAGCATCATACTTGCATTGTTATCGTTGTGGCGTTAATCCCCGACTTTGGAAGCTTTTAGTTTATTGAATTTCATAAAAAGTTTGAGTTTTGATTTCTGTTCATCTTTCCTTTACCATTCTAAGCTCTTCGAACTACTTTTCCGACACATAGGTTACGCAACAGACATCGAAATCGACTGGCAAGGTCGATATTGAGCACTAACATCGATATCGAGGTCTCTCTCGACGTCGACTGTGTTTGCTTTTGTCTTCTAAAGGAAACCATTGGAAATCGACCAGAGCTGAGGTCGGTATTGACCAGACACATCGATATCGAGTGTCTCCTGAGGTCGAAAGCTTGAGCGTGATTACAACAAGGGAAGCGCTGACATACCTCCTCGTGGATTCGATCCTGAATTAACCTACCACTGCATCGGGAGGGATTCTTGTATTTATTTGCTTGAACAGGGAGTTAGCATAGTTATGATATATATTTGAATATTTGATTTAAGCAGAATCACACCTCCCCTAAACGAACAAATTGGCGCCGTTGCCGGGGAGGCAATCAATCGCCACCTAAGTTTTCTCATGATCTTTTCTTAGTGCTTGTTTTGCAGGTTTATGCGATGCTCTGATCGCGGACCTATCTTGGAAACCATTGACGAGCCTGAACGTTTCTTCCATCTTCGCAACAAAGCTATTCAAATCATGGCGGACAACGAGACACAGGCCGAGACCATAGAGCAGTTGAGGAAGGAAATCGAGGACCATAATGCTACAATTGCTGCTGAAAGGGCCACCGCCGCTCCAGAGCGAGCCCGTGGTGATAGGGAGGAGGATGCACGTAGACAAGCCCAAGAGCGGCTCAATCAGTATCCACAAACGGTGATGCAATACATGCATCCGCCGCTTCATGTTCCTGAATCCGCTATACTTATTCCTCCTTCAAACTATGAAATCAAAATAAACTTCCTATCTGAGATTAAAAGAAATACTTTTGAAGGAAGACCAAATGAATGCCCACTGTAATACATCTCTACTTTTATGGATTTATGTGAAACTATTGCTGATGGTGTATATTTAGAGTATGTGAGACTGAAATCTTTTCAATGGTCTTTGGTAGGGAAGGCATTGCAATGACTAGAAAGTTTGGCTCCACGCTCGCTGAGGACATGGACAGAGGTGAAGGACGCATTCCTAAACAAATTCTTTCCTCCCTCTAACACGGCGATGCTGCGGCAAAGGATCACGACTTTCAAACAAATGCCAGGTGAAACATTGGCACATCAAGGACTTGCTGAGATCATGCCCGATGCATGGGCAACTAGCTTATGTCATCCAGGAGATCTTCTACAACTCCCTTGATGTGCCGAATAAGGAGAGGATCAATTCATATACCTCCTATCGGTACATTGAGATTACACCAACGGAGGCCTGGGAGACGATCGAGAGGCTAGTCAACTTCGACAACACTTATGGGACTACTGCGGACTATGATTCAAGGCCTGCTCCATCAATGCCACTATATGAGCCTCCAAAGGAGATAGATCCTGATGTGTGGCAACAATTCCACAACGATCAAACACGCCGCCTTCAAAAGCAAGTCAGGTTCCTGAGCAACAATCAAACTTATCAGGAATGTGGCTCAACAAGGCATAACACTAGTGCCTGTCCACATATTGAGCAAGTATCTATGGCGGAACAACATGAGGAAGCCAAGTGGACGAGAGGCCCCTATGGAGGGGGCAATCAACAATATTGGAGAGATCAACGATTCTATCAACAAAGAGATCCCCCACCATATAGAGCACCAGGGCACCCTGAGCGGGAAACAAGGAAGGATGACCTCCATATCATTCTTGTTGAGATGCGGAGGAACCAGGCTGAGTTCAAACAAGCCAATAACATCGTTCATACTCAGCTGCATGGCATCAACTCTAGACTTGGGGAGATCGACGTTTGGAAGCGCAACATGGACACCTAAATGGGTCAATTGGCGGAACAAATACCCAAACCGTGAGAAACATTCCCTGGATCAATTGTGCCCAATCAAAAGGGCAAAACTACTGGACACATAGCGGCCATTAATCTAAGGAGTGGGCGTCAATTACAAACACCCGAGCAAAAAGCAGAGGAGAAGGCCCCAGATGGAACATCGATATCGACCCCTCTGTCGACATCGACCAAGGTGTGACGTCGATGTCGAACCCACTGCAGTCGATGTCGACACTGCTACTGAGTCACCATAGAAATCGACTTCTCCAGTCGATGTCGGCCCCCATCCAGTCGATGTCAATTTAACTCCAGCCGCAAGGCATAAGAAGGTGTTGCCATTCCCATAAAAAAAGGTGATTAAGGACCCGGCGGAAAAGAAGTTCCAGCGGTTCGTGAAGATGCTCCAAGGACTCAATGTCTCAATTCCATTCACCGAAGCACTTCATGAGATGCCATCATATGTGAGGTTCCTTAAGGACATATTGGGTAAGAAATGATCGCTTTCTTAGATCGCAGAGGAGTGCAACAGATAGGAGCTACCACAAAAGCGAGCGGACCCAGGTAAGTTTTCTATCGCTATAGGCTTCGGTCAATATCGCTTTAATGCTTTAGTTGATTTGGGCGCTAGCGTTAGCATGATGCCACTAATCATATGGTACAAGGTAAAGATAGGTCCTCTAGAGCCCGTGGATGCAAAGTTATACATGGTGAATAATACGGTAGTGATTCCAACAGGGATGATAACTGATGTGCCAGTACAAGTAGGTAAATTTTTTGTCCCTGCTAATTTCTTAGTTGTTGATATAGCAGAGGACCCTGCTTGTCATTATTTTAGGTAGGCCATTCCTAGCAACCGTCGATGCCAACATAAGCGTGAAGAAAGGATTTCTCTCATTCACAATTATTGACGAAGTTATGGAGTACACCTTCAACAAGACGGTAAACAAGCATGAAGGGCCAATGGAGATAAAGGCCATCAATGGTGTCTACATCGCATGTGGAGAAGCAAAGGTAAGGAGTATGACACCGGAATAGCTAGAAAAGAGGGCCATAGAAGCCCAAGTAGAGGAGGTCGTGGCAATCTTGAACGAAGGAGCCAGACAAAACATCGAAATCGACCGAGGTAAGTTGATATTGACTAACAAAGTTCAAGATTCTGTTCCATGTCATAAGTATGGGGTCGAAGGAGGAGAAGGAACCTTGAAATCGAGCATAAAAGTCGATATCGACCATACCTATATGATGAAATCGACCACCACAGATGCTGAGAAAGGAGAAGCAAAGTCCTCGATATCGATCGTCGAAGGTCGAAATTGACCTGATCATGTCGAGCAGAAAGCCTCCAAATCGACTGAACCTCCAGGAGCACAACAGAGCCCGATATCGACTACTGATGATCGAAATCGACCTGAGCCACAGAAAGAAGAAAAGGTATGTCAAGGTACGGATTCCTCCTGTTCCATCTCAATTAAAGATTTATCATTATTTGGAAGAGCTGTGCCTTGGCATGTGCGCTTGTGTAGGGTATCCGATGATGATTCGAACCAATATGAAGTAGGAGATAAAGTTTATGTCGCCAAATCAAAAGATCATTGGTTCCCTACCAGATTTAAAGACGAGGACGAGACCATTCACGGTAAATCAAATCAATCCAGGAGGAATGCAGCTGAGAGACAAGAAAGGAGTTCTATTTGAGGACCAAGCCACCTGGGCTCTGCAGATGCCGCCTTGAGTGCAAAGGAAGAAGTCGGCCTAGTGACTTTAAAGTCTAGAGCTTGAAACAAAGACAATTAGTTTTAAGTTTTGGACAATCTTTTGGTTTTGTTTTGAGACACTTTACATTATTGTTTTGTTTGGTTTTAGTTTTCTAACAAAGTGCAGGAAAGAGGAAAACAGCAAAGAAACAGCAACATCGAAATCGAGTCAAGAGATCGATATCGACCTTAAGGTCGATTCTGAGGGGCTTGTGGTCGAGGCCGGATCACCCTAAAGCCTGAGCCAGATATTGATGAAACCAGTCGATTCAGATGTTTAAGGTCGACATCGACCACCACTGCTGTCTTCTTCAACTCCTGAAATTTGTGACGTTTTAGTAAGTTTTCTTTCTTAACCCTAGTTCTAATACAGTGAGGACACTGTAATCTTTAAGTATAGGGTGGGAGAAAGGCTTAATTGCATATTTTCGCATATTTTTAGCATATTTTGAAAATTTTCATAAGTTATTGCATACTTTAGTTACATATTAATGCATAATACATAGTTATTTTAGAATTTCATATTTATCTTTAAGCATTTCATCATGTTTTATTTTCGAAAAAAAAATAAAAAATGACCCCCATAAAAACAAAATTTTGAAAAATAAAGAAAAACAGTCATGGGAGCATAAAAAAGGAACTCTACGATGCAAAATTAGATTAATTAGAGATATAACATGAAATTGCCTAGTTAAGGGAAGTCCCAATGAAGTGCAAAAAGAAAAGAAAACATGAAGGAGGTAAAAAGCATTGAGCGATGAGTGAAAGGTGAGAAACATTATGAAGAAGGAATGTGGAATATTTTGGAAAGAAAGTTTATTTCCCCGGATTTAACACCACATGGCCAAATATTAGCCCACCTTTTGCTTTTTTACCAATCTACTTCTCACAAGCTTGCAAAAGTCCTCTTGATTATTAATGTTATGTCGTTGAAATTGTTTTTATGCATATTAACCTCCTTTCATAAGTATGATGTTACTTTATTGCACAAGCATGGATTTGGTTGACATTAGTACCTTATCGAGGATGGCAATTGATTGTAGGGACATATGAAAAATGAATCTATGATGTTGAGGGTTTACTTTCTTCCTCTGAATGACCATTAAAAGTATTGCTTGGGGACAAGCAAGGTTAAGTATGGGGTGTTTGATGTGCGCGCAAATTGACATATTTTCTATGCACATTTATGTCCATTTTATCGTCATTTGCATGCATATTATGGGAAATCATAAGATTAGTGTACTTTATGCATAATTGTCAAATATATGGGTCTGCACGTGTTTCTATGTGATTTCGCAGAAAACAGGGCAAAAATGGACAGATTTGGAAGAGCGGAAAAAGAACTCGAAGTCTTTTGAAGACGTCGAAATCGACTTTGAACCTCGACATCGAGTGCAGCAGAGCAACCAGGAATCGAGCAGAGGAAGAACAGATCATGTCGACACAACAAAGGTCGATATCGATGTCTGAAGGTCGATATCGAGTGGCCTAGATCAATGATATTGATAGAAGTCGAGTACCAGTCCGAGGAGAAGAAGGAGTGCTAGGGATAAGAAAAAGAGAGGTCGATATCGAGATAGAGAGGTCGATATGGATTTTTCCAGCAGAGAAGTCCGACTCAGATTTTGATAGAATTCTATCCGAAGCTTTGCGCGTCTATCCAAAAGTCGTGATCTTCTATCTTCTATACCAGACTTCATCTATTATGTTATTTACCATGGAATTTTTAGTTTTACCTTTATTAAGTTTTATCTTAGAGAATAAAGATAGTTTTTTCGAATCCTTGGCTAGCAAGATTTGAGATCTATATCTAGAGGCCGTTAGGGCTGAGTTGAATCATCCAAGCAAGCAAGAAATCAGTTTTTACATTATAGAACGCAGAAAATTTGTAGAGAGAGAGAGGCCGATTGAGGTTGGAGAGAAGCGAGAGCGAAGATTTGGCTTTGTTCGGTTGTAACTTTCTCTTTAGTTTAATCAAAGTAGTTTTCTTTTCAATGATGATGATGAGTTCCATGATGAGATGCGATTAGTCAACCCACTTCTAGGTTCGGGGTGAGCCCGACGATAGCAATGTAGGGTAAGCGCATCAAAGGTATGATTTTTATGCGTTTTCGTCTTCTATCCTATGCATGATCCTTTGCGAAAGTTAGGGAGATTCATTATTTGCATTATTGAAGCGAAAGCCAATCATTTTGTTAACATGAATTACTCAACAATTGGATAGTAACTCTTAGGAATTATGTGAGAGCCTCTAATCACCTAAGTGTTGGTAACGAAAATTATTTGACGGAAAGACATTAAATTTCCTAACTTTAGCATCATACTTGCATTGTTATCGTTGTGGCGTTAATGCCCAACTTTGGAAGCTTTTAGTTTATTGAATTTCATAAAAAGTTTGAGTTTTGATTTCTGTTCATCTTTCCTTTACCATTCTATGCTCTTCGGACTACTTTTCCGACACATAGGTTACGCATTACAGTTTCTGTAACAGACATCGCAATCGACTGGGAAGGTCGATATCGAGCACTAACATCGATATCGAGGTCTCTCTTGACGTCGACTGTGTTTGCTTTTGTATTCTACAGGAAACCACTGGAAATCGACCAGAGGTGAGGTCGATATCGATCAGACACATCGATATCGAGTGTCTCCTGAGGTCGAAAGCTTGATCGTGATTACAACAAGGGAAGCGCTGACATACCTCCTCGTCGATTCGATCCTGAATTGCCCTACCAATGCATCGGGAGGGATTCTTGTATTTATTTGCTTGAACAGGGAGTTAGCATAATTGTGATATATATTTGAATATTTGATTTAAGCAGAATCACACCCCCCTAAACGAACAACAGCCCCATCAGACAAGCGACGTCGTAGAGTGTGATTGTCATCTCGCCCCATGGAAAGTGGAAAGAGCTCATCTCTGGCTGCAAGCACTCAATGAACACAATCAACAACTGGGCATCTACTCCATCCTAGTACAAATTAAGCAGCCCCATGAGACCAGACTGAGCTGCATCCTGCACTCATGTCATCGGACCCTCGTACATGTAGCGCCGGAACGATGCGAGGTGTGTAGCCTGATGTACATATTTTTAGTCCTTTTTATTTGCATGTTTTGACTTCATATTTCATTCGATTCCTAAAGTAGAGGTCAAGAATAATGCAAATTTATGTAGAATGAGCTAACGTGCAAGAAATAGAGTCTACACAAGTTTTGGTTTAAATGTATATAAATTGGAGGGGAATCGGAGTCAAAACGAAGAAGCCAAGTAAAATAGAAAAGTGGTCGAGATCGAGTGAAGAACTCAAGATCGACATGATAGATCCACGTAGACACCTGAGTGTCGACATCAAGAAAACAGAGCTATTGAAAAGCACTCGACATGACTTTGTGTCGACTCGACATGTCGACATTGACAGGACACCAGAGATTGAGTGAAGTGAAGAAGATCGAGCAGAAATGAAGCACTCGATATCGAGTGACTATGTCGATATCGAGTGGAAGATTCACACATATTGGATGCGGTTTGGCAATCCGATTTTAAAGATCTATCTTGTGGCAACAGTGTTATCATTTATCATTAGTTAGATTATGTCCTATAGGTTATTTCCTTTTTACCCTAGGATTCTTATTATTTACTGTAATAATGTTTCATCCTATCTATGATAGGATAGAATTTAAAATAGGAGTTTTAGTAGGATTAGAACTACTTTTCTTGCCTAGAAAGGATTAGTAGGCTATAAATAAAGCCCTAGCAGGCTGGTTTTAATGAATTCAAGCAAGAGATTCATATCTCACCATAGTTAAAGAGTTAGAGAGTAGGAGAAGCTTTAGGGTTTGGCATTTGCGAAAGCCGACGTTGAGCTGTAAAGTTTCGAAGTTCAAGTTAATGGAAGTTGTTTCCTTTCCATTCAAGATATTTGTTGTGATGACGAGTGAGTAGTTCCCCAAGGTCTTAGGGTCGGAGTGAGCCCGACATTAGCCATGCGTGCTTGAGGTAAGTACTTGATGTCGATATCATTGTGCATTGATCATCTCCTACGATTCTATGTTTAGTCCTTATCGCAAGAAAAGGGATTCATGTTAACAATTTGAGTTATAAACATAAACTTGGTAGAGACAATTAGGTTTATTTGCGAAAGTATTCCTAATCATTGGTGTACGATGAAAGCTTGTCCCTCGGGTGAGATAGCACAATTGTCCGTCTTATTTACCTTAAGCATGTTTTGGTTAACGTTGTGGTCAACCCTAGCCTTAGGAGTTGCCTTTCTTTATATATTTTATTCATCTAAAAACGTGTTATTTTTGTCCATATTCCTATTTCCATCCTATTGTTTTCGGCCATCTTTGCCGATAACCTAACCTTCTACAGGCCCACTCGATATCGACACAGTAGATCGATATCGACACCATTTGTCTACGTCGACAGTTTTCTGAGTCAACGCCTCTTAAGCCTGCATTTGAGCTCGAGATCGATTACATAACTCGATATTCAGTGCCCCTGTGTCGATCGACAGTCTTCTGAGTGGGTCGACGTTGCTACTAACGATCGAGATCGACCTCCCAGGTCGAGATCGACTGCTGCTTTTGTTGTTACAGGTCTTTTCTGCTGCACTAGAGATTGACAGCCCATACCGACTTCGAGTGACCTACTCGAAATCGAGGCTACTGGTCAACACAGACGTGACTTTCGGACTATCTAGGATCCCGCTGACACGCTTTCTCGTGGATCGATCCTGATTCCCTACCACTACAGCGGGGAGTCTTGAATTTATTTGAAGAGGCTAAGGGTCGAAGTTGTTTATATTTATTATATTACTCAATTCAAGTCCTCCCTACATCAAATTTTCGTGGCAATGTCGGGGAAGCGATCAATCGCACCCTATTAGTCTTTCTCACGTCTTCTTTTGAGTTTTGCTTTATAGGTGTATGTGACACGCTGATCGCACGCCTGAATTCGAAGGAGTAAAAGACCCCGAGAGTTATCTCCATCTTCGTTCTAGAATCCAAAGAGCCATGGCCGATGCGGAAACCCAGGCTCAAGAGATTGAGCGCTTAAAGAAGCAAATCGAGGACTTCACAACTAGAGAGGCGGCACCAAGAGAGTACGGTGACAGGGAGGAGGAGGCAAGGAGGTGATATGAAGCCCAAATCAATGCCCTCCCTTAGTTCGCAAAACAATATATGCACCCAGTGCTCTCTGTGCCTGAATCGGCGATTCTTATACCTCACTCAAACATTGAAATTAAACCTAGCTTTTTAATTGAAATTAGGAGACATCAATTTGAGGAAAACCCTAATGATTGCCCTCTAGAGCATATTACTTCCTTCCTTGATCTTTGTGACACTATTGCCGATGGACAAAGCCTTGAGTATGTAAAACTAAAGGCTTTTCGTTGGTCTCTTGCAAGGAAAGCACTAGCATGGTTGGAGAGTCTAGTACCAAGATCGCTCCGCACGTGGGATGAAGTCAAGGATGCGTTCCTCAACATGTTTTTCCCACCATCCAAGACGGAGGTGATTCGTTAGAAGATCAAGGCTTTCAAACAAAAGCCTCATGATACTCTGGCGCAAGTGTGGGAACGATTCAAGGAGCTTCTGAGGTCCTGCCATACGCACGGGCAACCACCCTGCATCATCCAAGAGATCAACTACAATGCCCTGGATGTAGCCAATAAGGAGAGAATCAACATCTACACCTGATATGGGTATCTTGAACTCCTACCGCAACAAGCATTGGATACCATAGAGAGGTTGGTGGAATTTCACAACTCATATGGGACTCCTGCGGCCTCCGACTCAAGGCCTACCCCATCGATGCCACTCTATGAGCCCTCCAAGGAGATTGATCCCGATGTGAAAGAGTAATTTATGAAAGATCAACTTAGGAGGCTTCAAAAGCAATTCACGTTCCTCTCTGCCAACCAGGAGGTGAGGTACATGAGGAATCCCAATCACTAGGGATATCAAAATTGGGGAAATCAACCACACCAATACAACACTAGGGATCCTCAACCTTACCGAGCTCTAGGCCACCCAGAGAGAGAGCCAATGAGAAATGATGTCCAACTCATCCTTGATGAGTTAAGGAGGAACCAGGTGCAAACTCAACAATCAAGCAACTCTATCCAAAACCAACTACAAGGGCTCAATGCCCGCATGGGGGAGGTGAACGTTTGGAGGAAGAACATGGAGACCCAATTGGGTCAACTAGCGGCACAAATTCCAAAGCCACCTGGAAAGCTCCCGAGACAACCACAAGAAAATCCAAAGGGGCAATCCAAAGGGGAAAATCCAAAGTGGACGTCAATTGTACCAGCCACGGAGTAAAGGAGAAGTCACTCAAGACGCAGTCGATGTTGACACCCCAGTCGATGTCGAGGGCCCTGTCGACGTCGATCACCAACTCGATGTCGAGCCCCCTGCGAAGCCCACAACAGAGCCAGATAAGAATTCGACATCGAGTGACTCACTCGATATTGACACCCCTGTCGATGTCGAGGCCTTTACAGATCGACAACAGCTTTAGACTCCTCCGAGGTCGATCAACCAAATCGTATCGACCCCTCTGTCGATGTCGACAAGTCCAGAAAGCCTAAGTTAACCACTTTGGCTCCAAACCCAATGAAAGCACTCCTATTCCCCTCCAAGGCATGAAAAGACCTGACGGACACCAAGATTAGGCGCTTCATAAAGATCCTACAAGGACTCAACATCACCATCCCACTCACAAAAGCCCTGAACCAGATCCCTGCGTACCTGAGGTTCCTGAAGGACATCCTCTCCAAGAAGAGGTCCATCATTGAGATCGTCGATGAATGCAACTCAATCTAATTCCCTGAAAAGCGCGGCGATCCAGAAAAGTTTGCTGTGACGGTAGGGGTAGATAAGCATCAATTCAAAGCCCTTTGTGACCTTGAGGCTAGCGTTAGTTTGATGCCCCTATCGATATGGCAACAAGTAGGAGTAGGAGCATTGGAGCCCATCGATATGAAGCTCTACATGGCGGACAACTCCTTCGTGAGAGCCACAGGGGTTGTGGATGACGTCCCTGTCAAGGTGGGTAAGTTCTTTATACCCACGGACTTCATCATGTTGGATATGCCGGAAGACCCTATTGTGCCTATCATCCTTGGTAGTCCATTCTTAGCAACCGCTGATGCCAACATCACTGTGTGGAATGACACCCTTACATTCACAATCGGCAATGAGATTGTCGAGTTCCGCTTCAACCCGACGATGAGCGAGACAAAAAGTCTAGAGGTGAAGAACATCGGCCTAAGCAAGGACTACATCCCTTGTGGAGAGGAAACACAAAGCGTCATCACCTGTGGATTTTATGAAGAAGTTGGACTCACACGTGTGAGGGAGAAGCTTCGCAAATATTTGTTGGTCGAGATCGACTGCCCCAGTCGAGATCGACCAAACATCTCGATGTCGACCCACCTGACTCGATGTCGAGTGACCCTGATGATCAACCGAGTTACCAAGAGTTTAAGTATGGGGTCCCCACTGTCGATGTCGACCAGACCATCTCGACATCGACTACTGCACTCGAGATCGACACTACCCTATCGATATCAATTGACCCCCAGTCCGAAGATCGTTGTTTTGGGCCCGAAAAGGTAAGCTCAGGTATGATCCCTAACCCTCCTCTATCCATTAATGATAATTGCACTAATGGGGGGGTCATAGCTTCATGGTTCGCTCATGTTAGCAAGATTAGGTCAAGGAAGAGAAGGAAAGATCCCAATAAAGAACCTAAAGAAGAAGAAGCCTTGGTTGCCGAGCTTGAGTACTATCAATAGGACCAAAATGATCTTGGAGAAGGAACAAGCCTGAAGGGGTCCTACCTTAAAGGGTCTTGATGCATTGACAGAGAAGTCGGCCTAGCGACTCAAAAGTCTAGAGCTCGTACATAAAACTTTAAAATTTTCGCTTAGATGGTTTTTAGGATTTAAATTTTGAATTTGGTTTTGGAAACATTGATAAATCGTGGTTATATATTTTATTATTAAAACAAGAATTTCAGGTTGCAAAGCAAACGGAACAACGAAGAAGAAAAGAAGTCCTTGTAGAAGCACTCGAGATCGACTAGGCCAGTCGACATCGACTGCCTAGGGTCGAGCCATCTCCTATGGTCGACATCGATCACTCAAGAGCAATACAATGCACTTGATATCGAGTAGGCCCCTCGATATCGACACCCACTGGCGACCCTCGACTTTGACTTCTTCCAGAATCAAACAAAGATGCAGTCGACATCGACATCGACTTCTAGCATCGACTTAACTTAAAATCAACCTTCCATCCGTCATTTTTTCTGTGAGTTTCTCTCTACACCCTTGTTTTTCTTTTAATACAGTGAGGACATTGTATATTTTAAGTATGGGGTGGGGATGAAACATGTCTTACTTGGCTTATTTTTAAAATTTTATTTTGCATTCATGTTTAAGTTTATGTTCTTAGTTATTTAGTTTCACAAAAAAATGCAAAAATAAAAAAAATAGAAAATGTCAAAAAGAAACAAAAAATGCATATTTACCTTATTTAGTTTGTTTTAAACCCTACTTCGATGTCCAATGATGAAAACTCAATAGCTGACTTGATCATGTAAATCCTATGGCATATTTGGATGGTTTAGCCTAAGTCCTAAATTTGTTTTTATGTAGATTGTGAACTTGTGATGAAATTGAGTACATATGATCCTAGGCTAAAAAGCAAAATCTAACAAAATTGTCCTTGTGAGAATTTTGGCCTATAGGGAGAACATTAAAAACCCCTCTACTTTCTTGAATGAATTACTCTTCCTATGCATCTCTAAATGTTATGATAGTTATTCAAAACCAATGCATATATATGTTTATATTTATGAGAATTAAATGATAGAGGCATCTTTTAAGCCACTTTTATCCTCCCTTTACCTACCCTACATCATCTCTGCTTGAAATCAAAACATTAGCCTGAGCCTATATATTGTAAACTCCACAAACTTATCCCTAGCCAAATTAAGCCTGACCCCTATTGGGGAATTGAGACTTAAAATGGTTAGAATAATGCCTTGTGAAAAGAAAATGCATATGTCTAAGTTTTGAGGAAAGAAGAATTATGGGTTGGTATATATTTCTATCTTGACACATTTTGTAAAAGGATTTTTGGCTCACATTATAAATGAACATTATTTTATTTATTTATTAATTTTTGTCCAAAAAAAATCCGAATAAGAGTTATTTATATTTAGTGCATAAGCCAATTATTCCTTAGTTCTTTTATTTCTTGCAAGATTTATATTTTTGAGAGTCTTACTAGGTTTGAAAGAAAGGTTGAAGAGTATCATGAGAAGTAAGTTTGGAAAGTGCATTATTTTAGAAGATATGGTTTGGTTGAGTTGTGTTGATGTTTAGGAGTCTTAATTCCCAAATTTTATAAAGCACCACATAGCCAAATAATTTCATACCTTTTATTCCTTACCAAGCCCCATTACAACCCCAACGAATGGAGTCTTCTTTGAAGTCTTCCATTGAGCAAAAGTCCCCCTGCTGATTCTTGTTGCATTTACATAATTGGTTGCGAAGTGGATTATTATAAATTGCAATATTTATGAGTTTGTATATGGAATTGAGTTGAGAGTTGATCTTCATAGCCTAAACACATAGAGAGTTGAGTGCAAACACATTATCCCTGTGAGGTTGGATTCAAAATTGCCTATGCCTATGGATCGCTCAGATATGTGCGATGACATTAAATTCTCTTGCTTTGCTTTGCTACCAATTATTATGTTGCTTTTGACAAGGGCGAAGACTTGAAGGATGTGTTGTAGGTATTGGTTATTGTTTGGTTATTGCTTGAGGACAAGCAAGTCTAAGTATGGGGTGTTTTGATGTACATATTTCTAGTCCTTTTTATTTGCATGTTTTGACTTCATATTCCATTCGATTCCTAATGTAAAGGTTAAGAATAATGCAAATTTATGTAGAATAAGCTAACGTGCAAGAAATAGAGTCTCCACAAGTTTTGGTTTAAATGTATAGGAATTGGAGTGGAATCGGAGTAAAAATGAGAAGCCAAGTGAAGCAGAAAAGTGTTTGAGATCGAATGGAGAACTCGAGATCAATATGATAGCTCGACGTAGACACCTGAGCGTCGACATCAAGATAACAGAGCTACTGAAGAGCACTCAACATGACTTTGTGTCGAGTGGACATGTCGACATCGACAGGACACTAGAGATCGAGTGAAATGAAGCACTTGATATCGAGTGACTATGTCGATATCGAGTGGAAGATTCACACAGATTGGACGTGGTTTGGCAATCCGATTTTGAAGATCTATCTTGTGACCACAGTTTTATCATTTATCATTAGTTAGATTATGTCCTATGGGTTATTTCCTTTTTTACCCTAGGATTTTTGTTATTTACCATAATAATGTTTCATCCTATCTATGATAGGATAGAATTATAAATAATAGTTTTAGTAGGATTAGAACTACTTTCCTTGGCTAGCAAGGATTAGCAGACTATAAATAAAGCCCTAGGGAGCTGGTCTTAATGAATTCAAGCAAGAGATTCATATCTCACCATAGAGTTAGAAAGTAGGAGAAGCTTTAGGGTTTGGCTTTTGCGAAAGCCGACGTTGAGTTGTAAAGTTTCGAAGTTCAAGTTAATGCAAGATGTTTCCTTTCCATTCAAGATGTTTGTTGCAATGAAGAGCGAGTAGTTGCCCAAGCTCTTAGGGTTGGGGTGAGCCCGACGTTAGCCATGTGGGCTTGAGGTAAGTACTTGATGTTGATATCGTTGTGTCTTGATCATCTCCTATGATTCTATGTTTAGTCCTTATCGTAAGAAAAGGGATTCATGTTAACAACTTGAGTTATAAACATTAAATTCGTAGAGACAATTAGGTTTATTTGCAAAAGTATTCCTAATCGTTGATGTACGGTGAAAGCTTGTCCCTCGGGTGAGATAGCGCAATTGTCCGTCTTATTTACCTTAAGCATGCTTTGGTTAACGTTGTGGTAAACCCTAGCCTTAGAAGCTGCCTTTGTATATATTTTATTCATCTAAAAACGTGTTATTTCTGTCCATATTCCCATTTCTATCCTATTGTCTTCAGCCATCTTTGTCGACGACATAACCTTCTTTAGGACCACTCGTTATCGACACTATGTAACGGCCCGAGATTATGATTCCCGAGTTACGTTTCGAGGGATGAAACCCCTCGTTGGGATCTTGCGCCCCGAGTACAGGTTGAAGGTTTGAAACCAAAGACGCGTAGTTTAAAGTGGGATTTCGCACCCAAATCTGGAAGGTCTGTTATAGACCCCGGGGTAAACCCCTGTACCTATCCTAAGTCTACAATGCGCAAAACCTTTTATCATGCAAAGGACATAAGCTCTGAAAACAATACAACCAGTGCCGCGGCAATGCCGGGTCAAAACAGAGTATAAGTAGGAAGAAATCTCAAAAGTACAAATTTGGTGAAGTCATGGTTCAAACACTCACTCTCCGCCATATGAATGGACCCCGTCATAACAGCACGAAATCAAGCAGTGGAACGGGTACCTGAAACTTGATGTACATATTTACACCTCTTTTATTGCATCGTTTTGACTTCATATTTCATTCGATCTCCAAAGAAAAGGGTCAAAAGAATATAAACTTGTGTAAGAATAGGCTAAAATGCAAGAAATAGGGTCTGCACAAGTTTTCAGCTAACCATGCAGGTATTCGAGCGAAATCGGAGTCAAAACGGAGAAGCCAAGTGAAGCTGACAGAGGTAGATATCGACCTTAGACTCAGATATCAACCTCTGGTGTCGATATCGACCCCCATATCGACCTCAACATAGACATCGACCAGATTTGAACAAATCGAGCAGGAAAAGAGACCTCGATATCGACCCCTGGTGTCGATATCGACCCCTTATCTCAACAGAAGATAGACTCGATTTCGAATGCGGATTGGAACTATATCTTCAAGGAGGCACGGAATTATCTCATACTTTCAAGATAGATGGCAGCTGAAGAGTTATTTATCTTTTTACCTTTAAGTCATTTAAGTTTTATCAAAATAAAAGACCTATCCTAATTGTTTGGATAGAGTTCATAGTTTAGATAGGAGTTACAATCCTTGGATAGCGAGGATTAGTAGCCTATAAATAAAGCCCTAGGGGCTGATTTGTTAGATCATCCTAGAACGAATCTTTTAATTATCCCATCATCTTTCAATCATCCAATCCAAGAGACAATCAATAGAGTTAGAGTTAGAGAGAAGTTTTAGGGTTTGACGTTTGCGAAAGTTGACGTTGAGTTGTAAAGCTTCGGAGTTTATTTTAATGCAAGTTTCTTTCCTTCAATCAACAATGAGTTCCATGATGAGAAGCGAGTAGTTCCCCAAAGCTCTTAGGGTCGGGGTGAGCCCGACGTTAGCCATGCGTGCTTGAGGTAAGTATTTGATGTCGATATCGTTGTGTCTATCTCTCCTCCTACAGTTCTATGTTTAGTCCTAATCGAATGAAAAGGGATTCATGCTAACAACTTGAGTTATAAACATAAAATTGGTAGAGACAATTAGGTTTATTTGCAAGAGTAATCCTAAGAGTTGGTGTACGGCGAAAGCTCGTCCTTCGGGTGAAATAGCGCAATTGTCCGTCTTATTTATCTTATCACATGCATTGGTTAACGTTGTGGTAAACCCTAATCCTAGGAGTTGTTTCTTTTACATAGTTTAATTCACAAAAACCCCTGTTCTATTTCTGTTCATTGCTTCTCTCCCCATTCTCAAATCTTTGGCCTTTCTTTGGCGACGAAGAACTAACCCACTGCAGGGAGACATCGATATCGACACCATACGTCGATATCGACCACTGAGTTCGTCGACAGTTTTCTGAGTCGACAACAAACATCGCTGTGGAGTTTGCTGAGCATCGATATCGACCCTTTTGTATCGACTGGCAGTTTTCTGAGCCAGTCGATTTCGTGGACTAACATCGATATGGACCTTCCCTAGTCGATATCGACTGCTTGTTTTTGTCTCTGCAGGTCTTCTGTTGCAGAGAACATCGACAGCCGAGGTCGACATCGAGGCCCAAGGTCAAAATCGAGGCTTCTGGTCGACGCAGACTTGAGATTTCCAAAGCTACTAGGATCCCGCTGACACGCCTCCTCGTGGATCGATCCTGACTACCCTTCCACTACAACGGGAGGAAGTCTTGTAATTATTTGCTTAGGCTAGGAGTCGGTTTACATTTATTTACATCTTTATATTTGTAATTTGAGAACTCGACTTACCTCTCTTAACAAATTGGCGTCGTTGTTGGGGAGGCAATCAATCGCGCCCTAGTAGTCTATCTCACGTCTCTACCTAGTTTGGTTTTGCAGGTGTATGCGACGCGCTGATCGCCCACCTGAATTTGAAGGAGTAGACGACCCTGAGCGTTATTTCCATCTAAGGGCCCAAGCTCAAAGAATCATGGCGGACAACGCAAACCAGGCTGAACTTATTGAGCAACTAAGGAAGCAGGTTGAGGACCTAATGACTAGAGAGGCGGCACTTAAGGAGCGTGCGGATAGGGAAGAGGAAGGCCGGAGGCAAATAGAAGCCCAAATCAATGTCCTCCCTCGGAATGCAAAGCAATATATGCACCCCGCTCTCACAGTGCCTGAATCGGAAATTCTTATCCCTGCCTCTAATTTTGAAATAAAACCTAACATCCTTACTGAGATTAGAAGGCACCAATATGAAGGAAAACCTAACGAATGCCCTATGGCACATATTTCAACCTTTTTAGACCTTTGTGATACTATTGCTGATGGACGAAGTCTAGAATATGTCCAACTAAAAGCGTTTCGATGGTCTCTTACAGGGAAAGCATTGCAGTGGTTGGAAAGCTTAGCCCTAAGATCGCTCCGCACCTGGAATGAAGTCAAGGACGCATTCCTCAACAAGTTCTTTCCTCCTTCTAAGACGACGTTGATCCGACAGAAAATCACGGCTTTCAAACAAAAGCCTGGTGAGGCTCTGGCAACTGTTTGGGAAAGGTCTAAGGACCTACTACGATCATGCCCGACGCATGGCCAACCACCGTATGTAATTCAGGAGATTTTTATACAATGCTCTTGACGCTGCAACTAAGGAGAGAATCAACACCTACACCTCCTATGGCTACCTTGAACTCACTCCACAAGAGGCTTGGGAGACCATAGATAGGTTGGTGGAGTTCGACAATACATATGGGACTCCTGAGGGTTCCGACACACTATCATCATCGAGGCCTGCCCCATCTATGCCCTTATATGAACCCTCCAATGTAATCGATCCGGATGTAAAGGAGAAATTTCATAGGGATCAACTTCGAAAGCTCCAAAAGCAAGTAAGGTTCCTTTCAGCGAACCAAGATTGCATTGAATGCGGATCGCAGCGGCACACCACCATCGAGTGCCCCCATGCTGAACAAGTACACCTAGCGGAGACTCACCAAGAGGCGCGCTACATGAGGGGTGCAAATCACCAATATTTGGGAGACCAAAGGTTCCATCAACCACAAAGGAACCCGGTTAACCCTATGGACCCTCCATCTTATAGAGCTCCTGGGCACCCGGAGAGAGACCAAAAGAAGGATGATCTCCAACTTGTGTTGGATGAGATAAGGCGGAACCAAGCAAAGAATGATCAATCCAACAATGCCATCCATTCTCAACTCAATCACCTTACCACAAGGATTGGGGAGATGGATATTTGGAAGAAGAACGTAGAGACCCAACTGGGTCAATTGGCGGCACAAATCCCTAGACCGTCCAGAACACTCCCTGGGCAACCCACTACAAATCCTAAGGGACAATCCGGGACGGGCCATGTCGCAGCCATGCAATGAAGGAGTGGCACCAAAGTACATAAGCCACGAACGGAAACGGAGGAGAAAGCAACAGACCCAGTCGACATCGACAGACCAGTCGATGTTGACCCAGAGGTCGATATCGACCACCATGTCGACCCCCTGGTCGATGTCGATGACACTGCAGAACCTGAGAAATCACAACAGAGGTCGAAATCGACCCTACCAGTCGATATCGACACAACTCCAGTCGACATCGATGTTCAGTAGGCCCCTCCGACCACCGTTTTGGCCCCTCCACCAAAGAAGACGTTGCCATTCCCTTCCAAAGCATTGGAGGATCCCACCAAAGGTAAGTTTAGGCGCTTTGTAAAAATACTTCAAGGACTTAACTTTACTATCCCTCTTACAGAAGCCCTAAGCGAGATGCCAGCCTATGTGCGATTCCTGAAAGACATCCTGAGCAAGAAGAGATCCATGGTAGAGATCGCAGAGGAGTCTTCAAAGATGGACTTCCCTGAGAAGAAGAGTGATCCAGGGAAGTTTGCAATCACCGTGGGACTTGGCCAACATCGTTATAAAGCCCTATGTGACCTAGGAGCAAGTGTAAGTCTCATGCCTCTCTCTATTTGGCCAAAGGTGAACATTGGCGCACTTGAACCTGTGGACATGAAACTTTATATGGCTGACAACTCATTCGTCAGACCCACAGGTATAGTTGATGACGTTCCGGTAAAGGTAGGTAAGTTCTTTGTGCCTACTGATTTCATTGTATTGGAGATGCCTAAAGATCCTGTAGTGCCTATTATCCTTGGTAGGCCTTTCTTAGCTACTGCTGATGCCAATATTAATGTACGTCGAGGATTACTAACCTTTACTATAGGGAACGAAGTAATAGAATTCTCTTTCAACCCGACCATGAGCGAAACAAAGCACCTGGAGCAAGTAGTCCTCTCGCCAGCTAAGGAAAAGCTTAGAAAATTTTTGCTGGCGAGGACGGAAACAGCAAGCAGGGTCGACATCGACTAGAACCAGTCGATATCGACTAAAAACATCGAAATCGACCCCCCTTGGTCAAAATTGAGTATCCCAGATCATTGCCAGGAGCTTAAGTATAGGGTCACAGAGGTCGATATCGACCCCCACATATTGATATCGACCACAGCACTCGAAATCGACCCTCCTTGGTCAAAATCGACCACCCCTCAGCCCGAAGATTTCTGTTTCGGGCCCAAACAGGTAAGCCCAAGTATGACTCCTAACCCGCCTCTGTCCCTTATTGATAAATCAGTTAAGCCCATTATTGATAATTCTACTAAAGAGAGGGTCAAAGCTCCATGGTTTGCCTATATTGCTAAAGTTAGGTCAAGAAAGAGAAGAAAAGCGCCCAAAGAAGAACCTAACATCAAAGAAGCCTTGGTCACTGAACTTAGATACTACCAAGAGGACCTAGATGATCCAGGAGAAGGCTCACGCTCGAAGGGTCCCTACATAAAAGGGTCATAAAGCATTGACGGAGAAGTCGACCTAGCGACTCAAAAATCTAGAGCATGTACATAAAACCTTTAAATTTTGCATAGATGGTTTTTAGGATTTAACTTTTGGCTTTTTGAACTTTTAAAACTGAGATAATTCGTGCTTTATCTATATATCTAACAAAGATTTCAGGTTATCAAGCAAAAGGAACGATGAAGAAGAAAAGAAGCTTCTGCAGAGGCAGTCAAAATCGACCAGGCCAGTCGAAATCGACCCCCCCCCCCAGGGTCAAGCCACCTCCTGGAGTCGATATCGAGGACTCAGGAGCGAAAAAGAGAGGTCGATATCGACCCTAATACTAGATATCGACCCCAATCAGGCAGCCCTTGTCTTCACTTTCTTCCTCGACTTCGACAGATGCAGTCGACATCGACCACTGACCTAGATATCGACTTCTGACATCGACCTAACCTATAAATCGACCTGAATCCGCTGTTAGTTTCTCTCTACCCTTGTTCTTCTTTTTAATACAGTGAGGACACTGTATATTTTAAGTATGGGGTGGGGGAAAAACATGTCTTATGGTCATAACTTAGTTTTCTTCTTCGCATTCCATTCATGTTTAAATTTTTGTTCTTAGTTTTACTTTTATAAAATGTCAAAAATACAAAAAATGCATGTTTATTTTTAAGTTTCTTTTAAACCCTACTTAGATGTCCTATGATAAATACTCAATAGCTGACTTGATCATGTAAATCCTATGGCATATTTGGATGGTTTAGCCTAAGTCCTTAAAATTTTTATGTAGATTGTGAACTTGTGATGAAATCAGCACATATGATCCTAGGCTAAAAAGCAAATCCAACAAAAATTGTCCTGGTGAGAATTTTGACCTAAAGGGAGAACATCAAAAATCCCTCCGCTTTCTTGAGTGAATTTACTCTTCCTATGCATCTCTAAATGTTGTGATAGTTATTCAAAGCCAATGCATATATATGTTTATCTTTATGAGAATTAAATGATGGAGGCATCTTTTAAGCCATTTTTATCCTCTCTTTACCTACCCTGCATTATCCCTGCTTGAAGCCAGAATATTAGCCTGAGCCTGAAATTGCAAACTCCATAAAATTATCCCTAGCCGAATTGAGCCTGACCCCCATTTGGGAATTGAGACTTAGATTGGCTGGACTAATGCCTTGTGGAAAGAAAAGAGCATAATGTCCAGTTTTGAGCAAGGAAATTATGGGTTGGTGCATATTTACATTTTGTCATATTTTGTAAAAGGATTTTTGGCTCACCATATAAATGCACATATTTGTTAGTACTTATTCATTAAATCCGAAAAAAAAGAGAAATGTATATATATATAGTGCATGAGCCAAAATCCTTGAGTCTTTTATTCATACAAGTGTTATATTTTTTAGAGGTATATTAGAGTTCGGAAGAAGGGTTGATAGTATGGTTTACATCTTTTAGTGCATCTTTAAAGCATATTATGGAAAGATGAGTAAGGAAAGAGCATTATAGGAGATTGAGCTTGGAAAGTGCAACATTGAAGAGTTATGGTTTGGATATAGCAAGTGTTGAGATTTAGTAGTCTTGATTCCCGAATTATAAAAGCACCACATAGCCAAATAATTCCATACCTTTTATTTCATACCAAGCCCCATCACAACCCCGCCGAATGGAGTCTTCTTTGAAGTCTTCCATTAAGCGAAAGTCCTCCTGATGGTTCTTATTGCATTTTCATAATTGGTTGCGAAGTGGATTGTTATAAATTGCAATGTTTATGAGATTGTATATGGAATTGAGTTGAGAGTTGATCTTCATAGCCTAAACACATGAGAGTCGAGAGCAAACACATTATCCCTGTGAGGTTGGATAAAAATTGCATATGCCTATGGATCGCCAAAATATGTCCTATGACGTTAAATTCACTTGCTTTGTTTTGCTACCACTTATGATGTTGCTTTTGACAAGGGCGAAGACTTGAAGGGTGTGTTGTAGGTGTTGGTTATTGCTTGGTTATTGCTTGAGGACAAGGAAGTCTAAGTATGGGGTGTTTTGATGTACATATTTGCACCTCTTTTATTGCATCGTTTTGACTTCATATTTCATTCGATCTCCAAAGAAAAGGGTCAAAAGAATATAAACTTGTGTAAGAATGGGCTAAAATGCAAGAAATAGGGTCTGCACAAGTTTTGAGCTAACCATGCAAGAATTCGAGCGAAATCGGAGTCAAAACGGAGAAGCCAAGTGAAGCTGACAGAGGTAGATATCGACCTTAGACCCAGATATCGACCTCTGGTGTCGATATCGACAACCATATCGACCTCAACATAGACATCGACCAGAGTTGAACAAATCGAGTAGGAACAGAGACCTCGATATCGACCCCTGGTGTCGATATCGACCCCTTATCTCGACAGAAGATAGGCTCGATTTCGAATGCGGATTGGAACTATATCTTCAAGGAGGCACGGAATTATCTCATACTTTCAAGATAGATGGCAGTTGAAGAGTTATTTACCTTTTACCTTTAAGTTTTATCAAAATAAAAGACCTATCCTAATTGTTCGGATAGAGTTCATAGTTTAGATAGGAGTTACAATCCTTGGATAGCGAGGATTAGTAGCCTATAAATAAAGCCCTAGGGGGCTGGCATTCAATCATCCAAGAAACAATCATCAATCAAGACAATAGAGTTAGAGTTAGAGAGAAGTTTTAGGGTTTGACGTTTGTGAAAGTTGACGTTGAGTTGTAAAGCTTCGGAGTTTATTTTAATGCAAGTTTCTTTCCTTCAATCAACAATGAGTTCCATGATGAGAAGCGAGTAGTTCCCCAAAGCTCTTAGGGTCGGGGTGAGCCCGACGTTAGCCATGCGCGCTTGAGGTAAGTATTTGATGTCGATATCGTTGTGTCTATCTCTCCTCCTACAATTCTATGTTTAGTCCTAATCGAAAGAAAAGGGATTCATGCTAACAACTTGAGTTATAAACATAAAATTGGTAGAGACAATTAGGTTTATTTGCAAGAGTAATCCTAAGAGTTGGTGTACGGCGAAAGCTCGTCCCTCGGGTGAAATACCGCAATTGTCCGTCTTATTTATCTTATCGCATGCATTGTTTAACGTTGTGGTAAACCCTAATCTTAGGAGTTGTTTCTTTTACATAGTTTAATTCACAAAAACCCCTGTTCTATTTCTGTTCATTGCTTCTCTCCCCATTCTCAAATCTTCTGCCTTTCTTTGCCGACGAAGAACCAACCCACTGCAGGGAGGCATCGATATCGACACCAGACGTCCATATCGACCACTGAGTTCATCGACAGTTTTCTGAGTCGACAACGAACATCGCTGCGGAGTTTGCTGAGCATCGATATCGACCCCCTAGCATCGATATCGACCCTTTTGTATCGACTGGCAGTTTTCTGAGCTAGACGATTTCGTAGACTAACATCGATATCGACCTTCCCTAGTCGATATCGACTGCTTGTTTTTGTCTCTGTAGGTCTTCTGTTGCAGAGAACATCGATAGCCGAGGTCGACATCGAGGCCCAAGGTCGACATCGAGGCCCAAGGTCGAAATTGAGGCTTCTAGTTGACGCAGACTTGAGATTTCGAAAGCTACTAGGATCCCGCTGACATGCCTCCTCGTGGATCGATCCTGACTACCCTTCCACTACAACGGGAGGAAGTCTTGTAATTATTTGCTTAGGCTAGGAGTCGGTTTACATTTATTCACATCTTTATATTTGTAATTTGAGAACTCGACTTACCTCTCTTAACAAAACTATACCACAAAGTCAGGCCAAGTGTTCGCCTGCGGGTCCTTTGACCGCGCTGAGGACATATAATACGCCTATACCTAGAATAAGGATGCCTTCATGCAGTACTGAGATGTTAACCACACTATCATGCTCCTAATCCATATATACAAAATATGAAGTAAGGCCTTAACAAAGAATATCAAGTGGTATATCCCTCTTCTACCACCACCCCCTTCCAGATAGGGTGGAGACTGGCCAGTTCAATGCTATAGCATATCACATCTCATCATCATATCGTATCTCATGCTCATCTCGTATCTCATGATATATATATATATATATATAGAGAGAGAGAGAGAGAGAGAGAGGATAGATCATGTGTAAGCAAGTGTTGCTGTGTAATTTGTAAGCAAATCTAGAGCGTCGGATTAAGAAGATCAAACGGATGAGATTAAAAGTAACTTGTGAACAGTAACATTATTCGTAGGTACGAAGTGATTATTCGTATGTACATACATATGAATAATCTTTTGTTACTTACAAATAATTACATTTGTTCATACATACGAATAATTACATTATTATACACGAATAATCGCTTGGTACCTGCGAATAATTTCTCTGCTCACAAATTACACCGTAAGGGTTGCTTACACGGGATCCAACCTCTATATATATATATATATATAAATGACTCAATGAGGACAACACCCGATGAAGCTGGGCTGTCCTATGACACTAACAACGACTCTAGGACTCACAGATAACGGTTGTTCTGTATTCAAACGCATACAGAATAAGAATGCTCATTCGTAAGTGCAATTCCTAAACATGATACTACATGACATGCTCTTATGCATATGCAACACCTACATACTATATGACAAATCAGGCAGGAGGTATTGGTTACTGAGTAAGCCCCGGAGGTACTTACCTGGCTAGAAGATCAGCAAAAGAAGAATCCAGCACACAGTAGTCACGATCACAGAATATCACCTAATTACATAACGAGAATATGCTAAGTATACTTCTATAGCTTTTCTGAACACATATATTACTCACTCAAATTAGCAGATAGGTAAGCAAGCTTTCATCAATCATACTTTCAATTCATCACGATCAACCATCTCTTATCTCATACCATTCATCATAACTTGTCAACTCATCAGTTTCAAAATAACCTCCATATATATATATATATCATACTTAGCCAAATTCGCATATTATTATTTCATACTCACACTTATCATACAGATATATATCATCAACATCATAATATCCAACATTTAATCTCTTGAAGTAAATCACCACAAGTCATGCTATTAGTCACACATGTCATACCGTTAATCAACCGATCATATTATCATGTTGGTTAGTCATCAAATAAGTCTTACTCTTAGGTTAGTTTCAAAACCATTTCTAATCCGAATTAAACAGTTAAGAATTCCGACCCTTGAAAATACTCGCCAAAGTCCTTTTTCAATTTATTTATTAAATTACTTTCCGATCTTTGAAATTCTTTTTTAAATTACTTTTAAAATTTATAAGTCTAAATAATATATTTTAAACCCCCAGTAATATTATATTTTATTTAAATACCATTAAGTATTTAGATAAGTAAACGGTTAAACCCGGACCGAACCAAACCCGCAATTATTAATCCCCAACCGGTTTAAATAACCCAAACCTGATTTGATATAACAATATATATATATATACTCCGTAAGTTAGTAGATGGGCCCCCCACAAGTGCTGACTGGACAGGAGGAGGGCCCGCCATCTTCTTCTTCCTCCAAATGTTGAAGACGTACAGTACAGTTCCGCTCCCGCCTAGTCGCCTGCGCTGCTCGACCCCGCCCGGAGGAGAAGGCCGCCGGCGACTGCTCGGCACCGACCGCCTCTCACGCTCCCGCCTGGACTCGCCCGGTTTGGACCCTGCTCGCACCTCTCTCGCACACGCTCGCTGCTCGCCCCTCTCGTACACGCTCTCGTTGCTCACGCTTATGACTTCGCCGCTCCCGAGCTCGCCGGAGCTATCGTCGGGGCTCACGAGTCCACCCGAACGTCCCGCACTCAGCCCACGCTCACTCTCGACTAGCCTAAGCATCGAAAAGACTAAAAAAACGAATCGAAACGAGGATAAATTCAGAGCTCACCGAGATGGATTTTTCGCGACTTCGGAGCTCTCGATCGGAGAGTTAGTCGTCGTCGGAGGTTCGCGATGGCTCCTCGGACTTGTACCGGATGTGGGTGAGTGTGTTGGTGAAGACCGAAGCTGATTTCGATCAGAAACGAAGGAGAATGTCTTACCGGAACAAGGCTTTGTGAAATAGAGCAAGGAGGTTTTTCGATGGCTCGTCGACGACGCTGGTGGCTTCGGGGCTGCTGGTGGTGCCTTGGCGGATGCTGGTGGCGCTGGTGGTGGTCCGACAACAATGGAACGGTGGCAAGAGGTGGTGATCGGCGGTGGTTCGAGGGTGCGGCAACGGTGATGGAACGATGGTGATGGTGAGTTGCGGTGACGTCGATGAAGATGGAAGGGAGCAGGAGAGCAGGAAAGAGGAAATAAAAGAGAGAGAGAGAGATGGAGTGGAGATGGCGGTGATCTGGTATGGTGAAAGAGGGAGCAGGAGATGATGGTGGTGATGGCGTGAAGGAGTGAAGACGAGGGAGTCGGGGATGGTGAAGTGATGGGAGATGGCGTACAGAAGAAGAGAGCGGGAGTAGTTGGCTGCAGGTCAGAGGAGTAGGGGAGGGGCTGATGCGACCCGAACTGGTGGGGGATTGGACAGTTATTAAATGCGGGATCAGTTAAATCAAATACCCAGTAAAATTAATCCTGAATACGTGAATTTCGAAACCCAAAATTAGTTTTCGAATGTTAGTTTCCCCGAATCCCGCTTTCTCGATCAATTAGATTTTTTTTTAAATCAAAAAGGATATCGCAATCCGATAATTATTTTAAATTCGCGATGTAACACGACGGAAATCGCTCGTCAAATTTTATATTCCGGTCGGAATACGCTAAACGAGTTTTAAATCCGATTAAAATTCATTTTTAATTTCCTTTTTCCGAAAATTTAGGATTTTAAAATCCGAGCCTTTATATCATTCACCTCTAAAAACAAGTCTCGTCCCCGAGACTAAAATCATTTAAAACAGGGGATGAAGTTTGAAATTAGTGAGTCCATGGATCATGTCATTGATCCCGCAAGTACCTCATAAGTGCCCCTATGAGATCCTCACAGCACCGTTGTCGTGATCATAATATCGCCAATAGATCGTAGCAAGAATGTAATATGGGCCCCTACCACATCCTTATTCCGACTTCTCGGTCATATCATAACTCGAAAAGCATCATAGCATCTCCCCTAGGTCTTATCAAGCAGTCTATAACGGCCCCTATAAAATGCATGTATCTACTTCGAGGGGCATTATAATGTAAGCTCGGTCAGAAAAATTCAAGAGGGTTCCTCAGTTTGAAAAGTTTTGGTCTCAAAATCATTGAAGTTCTCGATCGCGTTAAATTTCTTAGAATCCAAGTTAGTCAAGCAATTTCAGAATTCAAGAGGTGGAATCATCCACCTCTAAGGCTAATCCCATATTTCCTTCCTACATTCCAAGTTAGAGTCAAATTTCACCAATTTCGTTCTAGCATCTTAGCAATTCCAATTCAAGGCATCATATAACATGGCAATTGTATCACGCATTCCTAACCAGGTCATACTCATGACACGGACAGTCACATACCATAACATATCTAGCATCGTATCAGATATGGTAGGATTTATCATATCATCTCACGGAAGTTACACACCATATCAATGAGATAAGCACGTCATGTCAATTAGATAAGTACATCATACTCATTCTAACTACCAAGCGTCATCGCATTAGAGGCAAACAACTGCTTCCGTACATTAGCATTTCATCAAGTTCAGGGATAACTATGTTAGTACTAACAGTTCCCTATTGTCAACGGCAACACATCAGAGAATCAACATTGTCTATTGCATAGAATTCGCACAACATTCGGCCCCAAGTACAGTATACACTAGATCACTACCTCAGGAGAATCTGCCTAACACTACCAATCATGATGAGACACGATCACTACTCACCATCCCTTGCACTAAGATCAACTTCACCGAGGTCTACCAACTCAATCCACTACCAGCTCTAGGTACCATTGTATCCCGCTCACATACAACCTTCCTAGCCTCATAACTATTCGCAATCAAGGCCGAATACCAAAACCAACTACTAGGCATCCCAACTCCTACGCCATCAAGCCATCTAAGGGCCAATCCACTTTGACATCCCGATCTCAAGCCCTACCTTCCACTCGACCATCTAAACTATTTCTCGGAGTTCCCAATCACACGGTTTCCTGATCCGACAAGCTTAACAACTCGTCCATCTACCAAGACTCCTTATCGAGCGCACCCTCGTCCTAGGGGTCCTCTACCGGTCCCATCTTCGCCTTCTTAGAGAGATCCCAAGTCCCTAACTGAACCTCCCTCACGATCGATCAAGACGCTTCTTAACAATCTCGCTTACTCTTCCTAGGCTCTCAAGACTCCGCCCGACCATCATCTCCTAAAGAGACATCTTAAATCACCTTACTAACCTGATCATACTTCCCACGCCACTAACCACTCTCACTAACCATCCACCTCTAAGGACCCAACTCATGTTGACCATCTCACACCTGACATTCCCGACCAATTCTAAAGCGGAAACCCAACTAGTGGTACTCCCAACCACGAATCACCATGTCCCTCAAGCCGACTCACTCTAGATCCTCTTCCCAACATACTCTACCTGGACTAGTTCCCCCAACTTTGCACGTTTCCCCAAATTGCCTCAGATCACGCTTGGTCAACTTCGAAATCTCTACCGCTTAATCCCTTATGTACCGATCATCATTTTAACCGAATTCATATGACATCCTCGTCCGAATTTCCTAATTACCGCAACTTCACCAACCTTCTAAAATCTCTTATCCTCTAGCGTCCTCAATACCTTCTGCTTTGTCTAGTTCCCAAATCCATACTCAAAATCTCCCTATCTCAACCTTAAGCCCACAGTCTTACTAGGAATCTCAACTACATCCTTGCCTAGCTACTAGCCTTTCCTCGAAGATTCATCTCACATCCTCAAATACCTCAATAGCCACAATAACCTCCACTCATAAATACCGAGTCATTCCCTATGCCAAAATCCTTCAACAACGCATCTAGAAATCCTTCACTCATAATTTCCCCAAGCATTACCAATTCTATCTAAACAACCCCAAATATTCATCACACGAACAACCTTGAATGAACAACCTAATATCCCTGATCGATAATTTCCCAAGAAACCTCATACTACTCTTCCTTGGCAATTCCTCAACCTCATCCCTTACCGAAATCGCTCCCACTCACAACACACATCACCTAGTCCCAAATTCTACGATTCATCAGACGTTCCTTAATCGATCATACTCGACACCGCCCACGATCCGCTCATAGACTATCTAGACACCTTCCTTAGCACACCAATCCATCTCATAACACCTCCCCTCAAGAATCCCCCGAACAACTCCTAGCTCGCCCATCCACCTATAGAGCTAGGCCAACTGCCTATACTCACACCCACTCTTAAGGTCACCCTGATGGAACTAGTCTAGACCTCAACCGCTACCCTCCTATCCTAAACGCTCAAACCGCGCACCCATTACCTAACAACACTTCTAGCTAGGACATCTCCCTCAAAATCTCAACATACTAGCCCAACTCCCAACCTAAGACATACCTGGAAGCTCATCTATACTCACAGACCACTATTTTCGACACATCCCAACTCACTCGGCTTTACTCAAGCTAACGCATCATTCCTGCACCCCATCTCACAAAACCAAAGACCCAATCCGAAGACCTCAATCCACCTGCCACTTTTCGACCCGTCTCACCGAAGAATCTCACGACTCAAGCTCAAGAAGAAAGCACTACCATATATATAACCCATAATCTACTCACCAGCAAGTCAGTATACCAAGCACCAAGGCACATCATCATAGAAACAAGTTAATCGGGCAATCATTGCTACCAGTTCAGCACATCCGTCATCACACATTCAATTATGTCAGTTCTAGGCCTATCGCACAACATCAATTCCGATTAGTATAGAAGAATCCACGATTTGAATTAAGAATGCTCTTTCTCGAGTCAGTTGGGAGGATCATGTTCAAGACTGCCATCTTCGAAGCATGTTCGTCCTTTTGCCATTGGTGACGTCATTCCTGGAGTCTTTGGGTCATGGACCCATCACACTTCCGTTGTGCCGCTCCGGTGCCACTTGGTCGTCGGTCATTTCTTGCATGTCGGCGCTCATCGAAGGATCACAAGGGTTAGAAGTTACGGAGATAGGGGAGAGACAAGGGCGGACAACACAACTTCCTTAAGGGTTCAGACATGGACCAAGACTAGGGACGACGAGACCAAGGATAAGATCACAACCCAAGAGTTACAACGATGCCCTTATAATTGTGGCACACAAACACATAAAAATCAAGAGATATCATCACATTATTTTACACTAGTATGCACCTATCTCAAGGAATATCGATTTATACATTGATAACATGTTCATATAATCATCTTTATATGTGTAGAGAACAAGCTAGCAATCTATCATTTCATTCACCAATCATGCTTGACAGAGTAAGAACATGTATGCACAGACTGACATGAGACATATATGGCATAAGTTATGCAAGACCTATCAACCATCACAGAATATCATATGCATGACTTATCACTCAATTTAGATACACACATAAGCAAGTCATAATATTGTGGGATTGAGGCAAGCATGCTAAGATGTACCCTAAAAATCATGCTAAGGGTATGGTTAGTTCATGTAGGGTTGATATAGCAACTATCTCATCACATACATCTATATTCGCATAGTAAGACTAGGACGTCACACAATCATACGAGGGCCTATAACTGGGGGTATATGTCTTATATGATACTAGCAATACTCATTAAACATGTACACAGTCAATGAGGACCAATTAGGTTAATCTGGCATGCTAAGTCATCTGATTCACGTGTTAAACATGCAACGAGAGTCGACCACACTATCATTGACCTAGTTTATAGGGAGACAGTAATCATGGGATTCAATACATACGGCACATACATCCACTCATAAGTGCAACCATGCAAGGTACCAGGCAAGTCATGCTGAATTATACCAATATAACATGTCATGAAATCAGAAGGAAGCTATCATATAACTTGACAGAATTCTCTAAGGGCAATCACCGACTCACCACCCCATTTCCTCGTGGGACGCTAGTATGACTTGATGGGTAGGACACAAGGACATTCACGCCGTTTCCGAGAGGTGAGGGTAGAACTCGAGCTTAGACTCATGCGGCAAGAAGACATAGTTGACCAACGTAAATTTTCCGTGGAAGACACCGACCTCATGTACAAGACTCGATAGCAGCATAGATAGTGGGACACCAAACAGGACTCGAAACAGGGAGAGCAGACGCTTCTCGACCTTTTCTAACATACCTAGATATTTTGTGGGACGGATGACAGAGTCAAAACCATCAGGGGGTTTGAATTATGTAAGGGTTATTCCTACAAGACAAGAATTCTGATTGCATAAGAACAAGGCTTTCTCCCACTATCCCGTTTGCACGGTTATTCAACACATGATTCAAGTCAAGGCATACTGATTAGTTCGCTGTCCTAAGCACAATAGCACTCATCACGGAAGCATAGAGACGATCTATGCCATCCTTCGAGGGACGGCTGACCGGAGTGGAAAAAACCTCACGACCTCCTAATTCAACACTCCAACCTCCGTGATGTTCCTTGGAGTCTTCTAGGCCCATTTGTAAATAAAAGCTAGTATTTTGCCTACCGTTCCCCGAGTTCTACATCCATAAGGGATGTCTATCGCTTTAGTCTCTACCCACGAGATTGTTTCCCCTTTATTCATTTTAGGTTTTAAGTCCAATTAAATTCATTTTACCCCTTTTAAAACATTTTCCAAACCCATTTGAAATCATTGGGCGATTTCAAAACCATCTTCAACCTATTGTACTCGGATTGCAAAACCTCAGCTCTGATACCACCTTTGTAACGGCCCGAGATTATGATTCTCGAGTTACGTTTCGAGGGATGAAACCCCTCGTTGGGATCTTGCGCCCCGAGTACAGGTTGAAGGTTTGAAACCAAAGACGCATAGTTTAAAGTGGGATTTCGCACCCAAATCTGGAAGGTCCGTCATAGACCCCGGGGTAAACCCCTGTACCTATCCTAAGTCTACAATGTGCAAAACCTTTTATCATGCAAAGGACATAAGTTCTAAAAACAATACAACCAGTGTCGTGGCAATGCCGGGTCAAAACAGAGTATAAGTAGGAAGAAATCCCAAAAGTATAAATTTGGTGAAATCATAGTTCAAACACTCACTCTCCGCCATATGAATGGACCCAGTCATAACAGCACGAAATCAAGCAGTGGAACGGGTACTTGAAACTATACCACAAAGTCAGGCCAAGTGTTCGTCTACGGGTCCTTTGACCGCGCTGAGGACATATAATACGCCTATACCTAGAATAAGGATGCCTTCATGCAGTACTGAGATGTTAACCACACTATCATGCTCCTAATCCATATATACAGAATATGAAGTAAGGTCTTAACAAAGAATACCAAGTGGTATATCCCTCTTCTACCACCACCCCCCTTCCAGATAGGGTGGAGACTGGCCAGTTCAATGCTATAGGATATCACATCTCATCATCATATCGTATCTCATACTCATCTCATTTCTCATGATATATATATATATATATGTATATATAAATGACTCAAGGAGGACAACGCCCGATGAAGCTGGGCTGTCCTATGACCCTAACAACGACTCTAGGACTCACAGATAACGGCCGTTCTGTATTCAAACGCATATAGAATAAGAATGCTCATTCGTAAGTGCAATTCCTAAACATGATACTACATGACATGCTCTTATGCATATGCAACACCTACATACTATATGACACATCAGGCAGGAGGTACTGGTTACTGAGTAAGCCCCGGAGGTACTTACCTGGCTAGAAGATCAGCAAAAGAAGAATCCAGCACACAGTAGTCACGATCACAGAATATCACCTAATTACATGACGAGAATATGCTAAGTATACTTCTATAGCTTTTCTGAACACATATATTACTCACTCAAATTAGCAGATAGATAAGCAAGCTTTCACCAATCATACTTTCAATTCATCACGATCAACCATCTCTTATCTCATACCATTCATCATAACTTGTCAACTCATCACATTAAAAATAATCTCCATATATATATCATACTTAGCCAAATTCGCATATTATTATTTCATACTCATACTTATCATACAGATATATATCATCAGCATCATAATATCCAACATTTAATCTCTTGAAGTAAATCACCACTAGTCATGCTATAAGTCACACATGTCATACCGTTAATCAACCGATCATATTATCATGCTGGTTAGTCATCGAATAAGTCTTACTCTTAGGTTAGTTTCAAAACCATTTCAAATCCGAATTAAACAGTTAAGAATTCCGACCCTTGAAAATACTCGTCAAAGTCCTTTTTCAATTTATTTATTAAATTACTTTCCGATCTTTGAAATTCTTTTTCAAATTACTTTTAAAATGTATAAGTCCAAATAATATATTTTAAACCCCCAATAATATTATATTTTATTTTAAATACCCTTAAGTATTTAGACAAGTAAACAGTTAAACCTGGACCGAACCAAACCCGCAATTATTAATCCCCAACCGGTTTGAATAACCCAAACCCGATTTGATATAACAATATATATATATATATATATATATATATATATATATATATATATATATATATATATATATATACTCCATAAGTTTGTAGATGGGCCCCCCACAAGTGCTGACTGGACAGGAGGAGGGCCCGCCATCTTCTTCTTCCTCCAAATGTTGAAGACGTACAGTACACTTCCGCTCCCGCCTGGTCGCCTGCGCTCCTCGACACCGCCCGGAGGAGAAGGCCGCCGGCGACTGCTCGACACCGGCCGCCTCTCACGCTCTCGCCTGGAGTCGCCCGGCTCGGACCCTGCTCGCACCTCTCTCGCACACGCTCGCTGCTCGCCCCTCTCGCACACGCTCTCGTTGCTCACGCTTATGACCTCGCTGCTCCCGAGCTCGTCGGAGCTATCGTCGGGGCTCACGAGCCGACCCGAACGTTAGTTTCCCCGAATCCCGCTTTCTCGATCAATTAGATTTTTTTTAAAATCAAAAAGGATATCGCCATCCGATAATTATTTTAAATTCGCGAGGTAACAAGACGAAAATCGCTCGTCAAATTTTATATTCCGGTCAGAATCCGCTAAACGAGTTTTAAATCCGATTAAAATTCATTTTTAATTTCCTTTTTCCGAAAATTTAGGATTTTAAAATCCGATCCTTTACACACTATCTGTCTACGTCGATAATTTTCTGAGTCGACGCCTCTTAAGCCTGCATCTGAGCTTGAGATCGAGTACATAACTCGATATCGAGTGCCCCTGTGTCGACCGACAGTCTTCTGAGTGGGTCGATGTTGCTAGTGACGATCGAGGTCGACCTCCGAGGTCGAGATCGACTACTGCTTTTGTTGTTACAGGTCTTCTACTTCGCTAGAGATCGACAGTCCCTACCGACGTCAAGTGACCTACTCGAGCTCGAGGCTACTAGTCAACACAAACGTGACTTTCGGACTATCTAGGATGCCACTGACACGCTTCCTCATGGATCGATCCTAATTCCTTACCACTACAACGGGGAGTCTTGAATTTATTTGAAGAGACTAAGGGTTGAAGTTGTTTATATTTTATAATATTATTCAATTCAAGTCCTCCCTACATCATAGCCCGATGATGATCCTTCAGCAACTGATGCCAAAAGGCAGGGTCCGTCCATAGCCAATGAACCCTATGATGCCTATATGAGACCCCAAGATCTCCTGGAGGCAACTCGCCATCGAGGAGCTCATCTTCCTCATGATCGATCGGCTCCTCTGCCACCTCAGCCTCCCCCTCCTCCTCCTCCTCCCCCTTCTCCTGACCCACCACTTGCCCCACCACCTGCTCCACCACCTGACCCGCCACCTGCCCCGCCACCTCCTCCTCATGCACCACAACCTGCTCTGTTTGCTGGCCCTCCTCCTCCTCCTCCCCCTCCTCCTGTCTCGTATCATGCCCCCCTCCTCGTAATCCTCCCCATGCTGATAACTCGCATCATCAAGCTCCTCGAGGTCAAATTGAGCTCCCTCCGATCCCCATCCAGTGCCTCATTCCCCTCCGGGGGCACATCACCAGTCGCTAGAGAGACCGCAACTCGCAACAATGGAAGTGTAAGGCAATGACGGTCTGCGATGAGGACCTCCGCCCAAGCATCAAGGTCACTCTACGCGTGTCCGGAGGTACTGGCTTCACCCGTGTGATCATGAAGTCCAGATAGAAGGCTGAAGAACGTAAAATCGGCGTCCATACAGCCCTGCATCCTCTCCTCAAGCTGTGTTAGAGTTGTAGCAGCCACAACCGCCATAGCAGCCTCTATCGCCGTAGCACTCACAGTTATAGTCTCTTGTTCCGCAAGAGCCATGAGATCTCACACTGTCTGCGAAGACTCATCCGTTACGATGACCCCGACCGGATCGACGCTCCCGACTGCATGTAAAGGCACATTGTGGTCTCGACCGAGAACGATGCGAACAGTTCCGTCATCCCTCCTCATCCGAGAATCCTATTAAATTTCGAAGTAGTTTTGAAATATATTATTTTATTTCACTTGCATGTTACTTTTAGTATATTGTATTCAACTCTCTATTGAGATTATCTATTTCATTTAAATATCCAAGTTTCGATCGGCTTACAGTTCTTCATTTGATATACTAAATTTTTTTAATATTCGTATTTTGTTCAATATAATTTTGATATACATTATATTATGTTAACTATTTATTATATACTTCAAATTAACTTAATACGTAAAATTTAGATAAACTAACTATTTTATTTCAATATAATTTATTATATATTTCAATTATCTATATATTACTTTTAGTATATTGTATTCAACTCTCTATTTAAATTATCTATTTCATTTAAATATTCAACTTTCGATCTACTTATAGTTCTTCATTTGAAATATTTTATTTTGTAACAATTTATTTATATACTTTATTTTTTTAATGTTCGTATTTTGTTCAATATAATTTTGATATACATTATATTATGTTAAGTATTTATTGTATACTTCAAATTAAATTAATAAGTAAAATTTAGATAAACTAACTATTTTATTTCAGTATAATTTATTTATCTATCTTTTTTCGATACAAATAAAACTACTCTATCTAAAATAAAATAGATAAGTAAAATGGAAATAAAACGAATTCAATTACTAACCGATGGAGTACTCGACAGGGGAGAAACCTCCTGGGTTCGCCTCTTCCGACCCCAATGGCTCTCCCACCACTTCGGCCACCTCCACACTACTACAATTCCGAGCATAGGAGGCGGTTTAAAGCAGCGGTTCAGTATGGAAGCGGTTCGCCGCATCGGTTAAGGAGAATTTTATGAATTTAGAATTAGTTTAGTTTATAGAGGCGGTTTAGGCTGTAACGGCCCGGTTATTGATGTACATATTTGTACCATTGTTTATTGCATCATTTGACTTCTTATTTCATTCGATTTCCAAAGAAAAGGTTCAAAAGAATATAAACTTGTGTAAGAATGGGCTAAAATGCAAGAAATAGAGTCTGCACAAGTTTTGAGCTAACCATGCAGGAATTCAAGCAAAATCGAAGTCAAAACGAAGAAGCCAAGTGAAGCTAAGCAGAGGTAGATATCGACCCCTGACATAGATATCGACCTCTGGTGTAGATATCGACCTTCAACATAGACATCGACCTCAGCATAGACATCAAGTGAAGCTGAGAAGAGGTAGATATCGACCTTAGACCCAGATATCGACCCCCGGTGTCGATATAGACCCCCATATCGACCTCAACATAGAAATCGACCAGAGCTGAACAAGTCGAGCAGGAACAGAGACCTCGATATCGACCCCTTATCTCGACATAATATAGACTCGATTTCGAATGCGGATTGGAACTATATCTTCAAGGAGGCACGAAATTATCTCATACTTTCAAGATAGATGGCATCTGAAGAGTTATTTATCTTTTTACCTTTAAGTCATTTAAGTTTTATCAAAATAAAAGACCTATCCTAATTGTTTGGATAGAGTTCATAGTTTAGATAGGAGTTACAATCCTTGGATAGCGAGGATTAGTAGCCTATAAATAAAGCCCTAGGGGCTGATTTGTTAGATCATCCTAGAACGAATCTTTTAATTATCCCATCATCTTTCAATCATCCAATCCAAGAGACAATCAATAGAGTTAGAGTTAGAGAGAAGTTTTAGGGTTTGACGTTTGCGAAAGTTGACGTTGAGTTGTAAAGCTTCGGAGTTTATTTTAATGCAAGTTTCTTCCTTTCAAACAACAATGAGTTCCATGATGAGAAGCGAGTAGTCCCCCAAAGCTCTTAGGGTCGGGGTGAGCCCGACGTTAGCCATGCGCACTTGAGGTAAGTATTTGATGTTGATATCGTTGTGACTATCTCTCCTCCTACAATTCTATGTTTAGTCCTAATCGAAAGAAAAGGGATTCATGCTAACAACTTGAGTTATAAACATAAAATTGGTAGAGACAATTAGGTTTATTTACAAGAGTAATCCTAAGAGTTGGTGTACGGCGAAAGCTTGTCCCTCGGGAGAAATAGCGCAATTGTCCGTCTTATTTATCTTATCGCATGCATTGGTTAACGTTGTGGTAAACCCTAATCCTAGGAGTTGCTTTTTTACATAGTTTATATTCATCAAAACCTTTGTTTTATTTCTGTTCATTGCTTCTCATCCATCCTAAAATCTTCGGCCTTTCTTTGCCGATGAAGAACTAACCCACTGTAGGGAGACATCGATATCGACTCTAGACGTCGATATCGACCACTGAGTTCGTCGACAGTTTTCTGAGTCGACGATGAACATCGCTGCGGAGTTTGCTGAGCATCGATATCGACCCCTAGCATCGAAATCGACCCCTCTGTATCGACTGGCAGACTTCTGAGCCAGTCGATTTCGTGGACTAACATCGATATCGACCCCAACCAATCGATATCGACCACTTGTTTTTGTCTCTGCAGGTCTTCTGTTGTAGAGAACATCGACAGCCGAGGTCGACATCGAGGCCCAAGGTCGAAATCGAGGCTTCTGGTCGACGCAGACGTGAGATTTCCAAAGCTACTAGGATCCCGCTGACACGCCTCCTCGTGGATCGATCCTGACTACACTTCCACTACAATGGGAGGAAGTCTTGTAATTATTTGCTTAGGCCAGGAGTCAATTTACATTATTACATCTTTATTATTTGTAATTACTTGACATATCAAGCCTCCTGCAACAACAAATTGGCACCGTTGCCGGGGAGGCAATCAATCGCGCCCTAGTAGTCTATCTCACGTCTCTACCTAGTTTGATTTTGCAGGTGTATGCGACGCGCTGATCGCCCACCTGAATTTGAAGGAGTAGACGACCCTGAGCGTTATTTCCATCTAAGGGCCCAAGCTCAAAGAATCATGGCGGACAACGCGAACCAGGCTGATCTTATTGAGCAACTAAGGAAGCAGGTTGAGGACCTAACGACTAGAGAGGCGGCATTTAAGGAGCGTGCGGATAGGGAGGAGGAAGGCCGGAGGCAAATAGAAGCCCAAATCAATGCCCTCCCTAGGAATGCCAAGCAATATATGCACCCCGCGCTCACCGTGCCTGAATCGGCGATTCTTATCCCTGCCTCTAATTTTAAAATTAAACCTAACTTCCTTACTGAGATTAGAAGGCATCAATATGAAGGAAAACCTAACGAATGCCCTATGGCACATATTTCTACCTTCTTAGACCTTTGTGATACTATTGCTGATGGACGAAGTCTTGAATATATCCAACTAAAAGCCTTTCGCTGGTCTCTTACATGGAAAGCATTGCAGTGGTTGGAAAGCTTAGCCCCAAGATCGCTCCGCACCTGGAATTAAGTCAAGGACGCGTTCCTTAACAAGTTCTTTCCTCCTTCTAAGACGGCGTTGATCCGACAGAAAATCACGGCTTTCAAACAAAAGCCTGGTGAGGCTCTAGCAACTGTTTGGGAGAGGTTTAAGGACCTCCTACGATCATGCCCGACGCATGGCCAACCACCGTACGTAATTCAGGAGATCATATACAATGCTCTTGATGCTGCCACTAAGGAGAGGATCAACACCTACACCTCCTATGGCTACCTTGAACTCGCTCCACAAGAGGCTTGGGAAACCATAGAGAGGTTGGTGGAATTCGACAACACATATGGGACTCCTTAGGCTTCCGACGCACCATCATCGTCGAGGCCTGCCCCATCTATGCCCTTATATGAACCCTCCAATATAATCGATCCGGATGTAAAGGAGCAATTTCATAGGGATCAACTTTGAAAGCTCCAAAAGCAAGTGAGGTTCCTTTCAGCGAACCAAGATTGCATTGAATGTGGATCGCAGCGGCACACCACCATCGAGTGCCCCCATGCTGAACAAGTACACCTAGCGGAGACTCACCAAGAGGCGCGCTACATGAGGGGTCCCAATCACCAATATTGGGGAGACCAAAGGTTCCATCAACCACAAAGGAACCCGGTTAACCCTAGGGACCCTCCGCCTTATAGAGCTCCTGGGCACCCGGAGAGAGACCAAAAGAAGGATGATCTTCAACTAGTACTGGATGAAATCAGGCGGAATCAGGCTAAGAATGATCAATCCAACAATATCATCCATTCTCAACTCAATCACCTTACCACAAGGATTAGGGAGATGGATATTTGGAAAAAGAACGTAGAGACCCAACTGGGTCAATTGGCGGCACAAATCCCTAGACCGTCCGGAACACTCCCTGGGCAACCCACTACAAATCCTAAGGGACAATCCAGGATGGGCCATGTCGCAGCCATACAATTGAGGAGTGGCACCAAAGTACATAAGCTGCAAACGGAATCGGAGGAGAAAGCAGCAGACCCAGTCGGCATCGACAGACCAGTCGATGTCGACCCTGGGGTCGATATCGACACCCCTGTCGACCCCCTAGTCGACGTCGATGACACTGCAGAACCTGAGAGAGAACAACAGAGGTCGAAATCGACCCTACCAGTCGATATCGACCAACCTCCTGTTGACATCGAGGTTCAGCAGGCTCCTCCGACCACCGTTTTGGTTTCTCCACCAAAGAAAACGTTGCCCTTCCCTTCCAAAGCATTGGAGGATCCCACCAGAGGTAAGTTTAGGCGCTTCGTAAAAATACTTCAAGGTCTTAACGTTACTATCTCTCTTACAGAAGCCCTAAGCGAGATGTCTGCTTATGTGCGATTCCTCAAAGACATCCTGAGCAAGAAGAGATCCATGGCAGAGATTGCAGAGGAGTGCTCAAAGATGGATTTCCCTGAGAAAAAGAGTGATCCAGGGAAGTTTGCAATCACCGTGGGACTTGGCCAACATCGCTATAAAGCCCTATGTGACCTAGGGGCAAGTGTAAGTCTCATGCCTCTCTCTATTTGGCAAAAGGTGAACATTGGCGCCCTTGAACCTGTGGACATGAAACTTTATATGGCTGACAACTCATTCGTCAGACCCACAGGTATAGTTGATGACGTTCCGGTAAAGGTAGGTAAGTTCTTTGTGCCTACTGATTTCATTGTATTGGAGATGCCTGAAGATCCTGTGGTGCCTATTATACTTGGTAGGCCTTTCTTAGCTACTGCAGATGCCAATATCAATGTACGTCGAGGGTTACTAACCTTTACTATATGGAACGAAGTGATAGAATTCTCTTTCAACCCAACCATGAGTGAAACAAAGCACCTAGAGCAAGTAGTCCTCTCGCCGGCCAAAGAAAAGCTTAGAAAATTTTTGTTGGCGAGGACGAAAACAGCAAGCAGGGTCGACATCGACTGGAACCAGTCGATATCGACTAAAAACATCGAAATCGACCCCCCTTGGTCGAAATTGAGTATGCCAGATCGCTGCCAGGAGCTTAAGTATGGGGTCACAGAGGTCGATATCGACCCCCACATATCGATATCGACCACAGCACTCGAAATCGACCCTCCTTGGTCGAAATCGACCACCCCTCAGCCCGAAGATTTCTGTTTCGGGCCCAAACAGGTAAGCCCAGGTATGAATCAATTAAGCCCATTATTGATAATTCTACTACTAAAAGGGTCAAAGCTCCATGGTTTGCCTATATTGCAAAAGTTAGGTCAAGAAAGAGAAGGAAAGCGCCCAAAGAAGAACCTAATGATGAAGAAGCCTTGGTCGCCGAACTTAGTTACTACCAAAAGGACCTAGATGATCCAGGAGAAGGCTCGAGCTCGAAGGTTCCCTACATAAAAGGGTCGTGAAGAATTGACGAAGAAGTCGGCCTAACGACTCAAAAATCTAGAGCGTGTACATAAAACCTTTAAATTTTTTCGCATAGATGGTTTTTAGGATTTAACTTTTGGATTTTGAACTTTTAAAACTGAGATAATTCGTGCTTTATCTATATTTCTAACAAAGATTTCAGGTTTCTAAGCAAAAGGAACGACGAAGAAGAAAAGAAGCTTCTGCAGAGGCAGTCGAAATCGACTAGGCCAGTCGAAATCGACCCCCCCCCCCCAGGGTCAAGCCACCTCCTGGAGTCGACATCGAGGACTCAGGAGCGAAAAAGAGAGGTCGATATCGACCCTAATACTCGATATCGACCCCAACCTGGCAGCCCTTGTCTTCATTTTCTTCCTCGACTTCGATTGCAGTCGACATCGACCACTAACCTACATATCGACTTCGGGCATCGACCTAATCTGAAATCGACCTGAATCCGCAGGTTGCGCTGTGAGTTTCTCTCTACCCTTGTTCTTCTTTTTAATACAGTGAGGACACTGTATATTTTAAGTATGGGGTGGGGGGAAAACATGTCTTATGGTCATAACTTGGTTTTCTTCTTCGCATTGCATTCATGTTTAAATTTTTTGTTCTTAGTTTTCACTTTCATTATAAAAAATCAAAAAAAAATAGAAAAATGTCAAAAATACAAAAAAATGCATGTTTATTTTTAAGTTTGTTTTTTTACCCTACTTAGATGTCCTATGATGAAAACTCAATAGCTGACTTGATCATGTAAATCCTATGGCATATTTGGATGGTTTAGCCTAAGTCTTTAAAATTTTTATGTAGATTGTGAACTTGTGATGAAATTGAGCACATATGATCCTAGGCTAAAAAGCAAATCCAACAAAAATTGTCCTTGTGAGAATTTTGACCTATAGGGAGAACATCAAAAATCCCTCCGCTTTCTTGAGTGAATTTACTCTTCCTATGCATCTCTAAATGTTGTGATAGTTATTCAAAACCAATGCATATATATAATTATGTTTACGAGAATTAAATGATGGAGGCATCTTTTAAGCCATTTTTATCCTCTCTTTACCTACCCTGCATTATCCCTGCTTGAAGCCAGAACATTAGCTTGAGCCTGAAATTGCAAACTCCACAAAATTATCCCTAGCCGAATTGAGCCTGACCCCATTTGGGAATTGAGACTTAGATTGGTTGAACTAATGCCTTGTGGAAAGAAAAGAGCATAATGTCCAGTTTTGAGCAAGGAAATTATAGGATGGTGCATATTTACATTTTGTCATCTTTTGTAAAAGGATTTATGGCTCAACATATTAGTGCATGAGCCAAAATCCTTAAGTCTTTTATTTATACAAGTGTTATATTTTTGAGAGGTATATTAGAGTTCAAAAGAAGGGTTGATAGTATGGTTTACACCTTTTAAGTGCATATTTAGAGTATATTGTAGAAAGATAAGTTGGGAAAGAGCATTATAGAGATTGAGCTTACATTGAAGAGTTATGGTTTGGGTATTGCAAGTGTTGAGATTTAGGAGTCTTGATTCCCGAATTTTAAAAGCACCACATAGCCAAATAATTCCATACCTTTTATTTCATACCAAGCCCCATTACAACCCCGCCGAATGGAGTCTTCTTTGAAGTCTTCCATTGAGCGAAAGTCCTCCTGATGATTCTTATTGCATTTTCATAATTGGTTGCGAAGTGGATTATTATAAATTGCAATGTTTATGAGATTGTATATGGAATTGAGTCGAGAGTTGATCTTCATAGCCTAAACACATGAGAGTTGAGTGCAAACACATTATCCCTGTGAGGTTGGATCAAAATTGCATATGCCTATGGATCGCCAAAATATGTGCTATGACGTTAAATTCACTTGCTTTTCTTTGCTACCGCTTATGATGTTGCTTTTGACAAAGGCGAAGACTTGAAGGGTGTGTTGTAGGTATTGGTTATTGCTTGGTTATTGCTTGAGGACAAGCAAGTCTAAGTATGGGGTGTTTTGATGTACATATTTGTACCTTTGTTTATTGCATCATTTGACTTCTTATTTCATTCAATTTCCAAAGAAAAGGTTCAAAAGAATATAAACTTGTGTAAGAATGGGCTAAAATGCAAGAAATAGAGTTTGCACATGTTTTGAGCTAACCATGCAGGAATTCGAGCGAAATCGGAGTCAAAACGAAGAAGCCAAGTGAAGCTGAGCAGAGGTAGATATCGACCCCTGACATAGATATCGACCTCTGGTGTAGATATCGACCTTCAACATAGATATCGACCTCAGCATAGACATCAAGTGAAGCTGAGAAGAGGTAGATATCGACCTTAGACCCAGATATCGACCCCCGGTGTCGATATCGACCCCCATATCGACCTCAACATAGAAATCGACCAGAGCTGAACAAGTCGAGCAGGAACAGAGACCTCGATATCGACCCCTGGTGTCGATATCGACCCCTTATCTCGACAGATGATAGACTCGATTTCGAATGCGGATTGGAACTATATCTTCAAGGAGGCACGGAATTATCTCATACTTTCAAGATAGATGGCAGCTGAAGAGTTATTTATCTTTTTACCTTTAAGTCATTTAAGTTTTATCAAAATAAAAGACCTATCCTAATTGTTTGGATAGAGTTCATAGTTTAGATAGGAGTTACGATCCTTGGATAGCGAGGATTAGTAGCCTATAAATAAAGCCCTAGGGGCTGATTTGTTAGATCATCCTAGAACGAATCTTTTAATTATCCCATCATCTTTCAATCATCCAATCCAAGAGACAATCAATAGAGTTAGAGTTAGAGAGAAGTTTTAGGGTTTGGCGTTTGCGAAAGTTGACGTTGAGTTGTAAAGCTTCGGAGTTTATTTTAATGCAAGTTTCTTCCTTTCAAACAACAATGAGTTCCATGATGAGAAGCGAGTAGTCCCCCAAAGCTCTTAGGGTCGGGGTGAGCCCGACGTTAGCCATGCGCACTTGAGGTAAGTATTTGATGTTGATATCGTTGTGACTATCTCTCCTCCTACAATTCTATGTTTAGTCCTAATCGAAAGAAAAGGGATTCATGCTAACAACTTGAGTTATAAACATAAAATTGGTAGAGACAATTAGGTTTATTTGCAAGAGTAATCCTAAGAGTTGGTGTACGGCGAAAGCTTGTCCCTCGGGAGAAATAGCGCAATTGTCCGTCTTATTTATCTTATCGCATGCATTGGTTAACGTTGTGGTAAACCCTAATCCTAGGAGTTGCTTTTTTACATAGTTTATATTCATCAAAACCTCTGTTTTATTTCTGTTCATTGCTTCTCATCCATCCTAAAATCTTCGGCCTTTCTTTGCCGACGAAGAACTAACCCACTGCAGGGAGACATCGATATCGACTCCAGACGTCAATATCGACCACTGAGTTCGTCGACAATTTTCTGAGTCGATGACGAACATCGCTGCGGAGTTTGCTGAGCATCGATATCGACCCCTAGCATCGAAATCGACCCCTCTCTATCGACTGGCAGACTTCTGAGCCAGTCGATTTCGTGGACTAACATCGATATCGACCCCCACCAATCGATATCGACCCCCACCAATCGATATCGACCACTTGTTTTTGTCTCTGCAGGTCTTCTGTTGCAGAGAACATCGACAGCAGAGGTCGACATCGAGGCCCAAGGTCGAAATCGAGGCTTCTGGTCGACGCAGACGTGAGATTTCCAAAGCTACTAGGATCCCGCTGACACGCCTCCTCGTGGATCGATCTTGACTACCCTTCCACTACAACGGGAGGAAGTCTTGTAATTATTTGCTTAGGCCAGGAGTCGATTTACATTATTACATCTTTATTATTTGTAATTACTTGACATATCAAGCCTCCTTCAATAACAGTTATAAATATCCGAGATACGTTTCGAAGGTTGGATACCTTCGTTCGAATGTTGCAATTCAGGTACGGGTCGAGGTTTCAATCCTATAAAAATCAGTATTTTAAGCGGGGATTTCGAACCCCAAAGCAATCGAAGGGCTTTTGAATACCCTTAACCTGTCCTAAAGACTAAGTCGCGGAAATTCGTTTGAACAAAAATACGAAAGCGGAATTAAAGTACAACTTGCCACGGCAAGGCCGGGTCAAAATCAAATCCATAAAACATAGATTCAATAAAGCCTTTAGCCAAGTTAGCGGGGTTAGACAGGTTCTTCGCATTCGCCCGGCGGGGGGGGATTCCCATGCCATAGGAACATAGAACAAGCATACCTAAAAACAATTTGTGCGAGCGGGGTCCGACCGAGTCCCCCCAACGCACTCTGTCCCGCAAGCAACCATACACATACGCTATACCTTTAATAAAGATGCTCTAACGCAGTACGGAAATTTAAATCACACTAGCATGCTCCTAGTTGAAATAATATGCAGAAAAACTGTAAAGGCACCCAAAGAATGTCAAGTGACATATCCCTCTCCTACCTCCACCCCCTTTCCCGATAGGGCGGAGACTGGCAAGCTCATGAATGCATTCCATTTCATCATCGTCGAATCGGCCCGCAGGCCCGACCCGTAATCATATATAAGCCCGCAGGCAAATCTCGTAATCATGCTCGTAATAAAAGTAAAGGTGGTGCCATATTACTCGAATGACTCAAGACGAGACCCGATGAGACTGGGTCGTCCTATGACCCTAGCAAAGACTCTAGTTACTTCACAGATAACGGCCGTTCTGTTTACATACGTATAAAGAAATAGAATGCTCAACGGTCAATACACCCTAGCATGATACTACATGGCATGCTTTAAATGCATATAAAGCACCTAGTATATCACATGATCACAGGCAGGAGATTCTCTTTCGAATTTGAGAAAGCCCATAAAGGAACTTACCTGCAAAAGCGCAGAAGCCAAGAAATATTCAGCAATAGCAAGCAATCCAATCATGTCACAAATCACCTAGCATATAATATAAGATGTGCATAAGTCTACGTCTAAGTCACATAAGGCGCCCCTAACTATCACACATAAGTTCACGAAATCATATAGTATCACATCTTAACATTAATTCATCACTATCATCTCAACTCATCTCATCATCGCATCATCTTCCTTATTCATTTCCATCAATCAGCTCATATCGCCACATATCGTCTCATCCTTATATCATCTAAATCCTTCCATTTTATCCTAACTGTCATATTTCATCATGTCTCATCTTATATATATCATCATATAACATCTTCTATATCATCTCATATTTAAGGATATATATCCACATCTCATATCATAATTCATACTTAATCATTATATCGATATCATAACACAACACCTCATAGCATGCTTCTTAATCAACACATAACACATCAATATCACATATTATAATTTGCTTCACAAAATCTCACACATAAGATTCATAAGTCATTTGCAAGTTAGATAAGGCAAATCAATTTCCAAAGATTCCCGAAACTCTTAAATCTCAAGTTAGACTAAATCATTCTTCAAACCATTTTATCAAATCATACTTGACCCAAAACCCTCTTACAAAGCATTGCCTTTTAAATCAACTTATTATATTATTTTATCAAAACAGATCCGACAAGGTTAGGTCATTTCTAAAAATTCTCTTTTAAATTTTATTAAATCCATGTCGATTCATCAAATCAATTTCTATCCTTAAAACCCTTTTTCAAATTCTTTTCTTTTTAAAATCCAAGTTCCATAATATTATATCTTTAAATCACAATAATAATGTTATATTTTTTTTTCTTTAAATCTCATCAATAATTTTATATAATATATACTATCTCATTTATTTAATATATTTCATAAAATATATTTATATAACTTTAAAATCCTTATTTCACACAACTCACCCAAATAAAATTAGGCCCAAACTCTCCTCCCCTTTTAAAAAATTTTTTTGCCCCAACCCTTCAACCAAACCCGGCCCAATCTCCCCAACCCAACTCCTCTTCTTTCAATCCAAAATCACAAAGATAAAGGGACCCACACGGGCTGAGGTGGACGCGGGCCCCAATTCCTCTTCTTCTTCCCCCAGTCATTCTCCCCAACGCTCTGCTCGGATTTTCGCCGGAGCTTGAGCTCTCTCTCTCGCTCCCATTCTCCTCGCCCTCTCTATTCCTCATCCGCTCCTCGCTCCTCGCTCTCGCACACTACTCCCTAGTCCTCGCTCGAGCTCTCTCCCTCTCTTTTTCTTACCCGCACTCGCCCCTCGCGTTCTAGTGCTCGTCGGAGCTCGAGCTCGCTCGTCTCCCTCTGACCCATCCTCGCCTCTCCATGACCAATTAAAAAAGAAATAAAAGAAAGGAACCAAAATTGAAGCAAGGAAGGGAGGTGGTTCGAGTGCTCACCGAGGTGATTCCGAGGTGGTCGGGTTGCCGGATTTTTGTTTGGCTTCGTCGGAGACACAAAAGGGACCTTATCAGCCTAGATCGAAGACATGGGGTCAAAAAGGTGTGATTTTATAAAGATTTCGAGCAGAAAAAGGGAGGACAAACTCACCGAGCTTCGAATCGAGGCAAACAGGGGAAGGAGGAAGAAGGGACGGCGGCGTCGACCTTGGGGCTGCTCCTGGTGGCTTACTTGGCTCGTCGGCGTCGAGGGGAGGGGAGTGGAAGAAGGTATTGTTGCTACTTGCCGAAGGGGGAAGCAGCACGGAGGGGAGCTGCTCAGTGCTTGCGAGAAACAGGGGAGGTGCTCGAGCAGTGGCGTCGGGATGCTCAGGAGTTGCTCGGTGGTAGTGCCGCGAGTAGGTAGCGAGGTGTGTGGGTTGTGGGTTTTTGTTTGGGCATTTTTTTGGAAGCAAGGAGGAGCCGAAGAAAATGGGTGTGTGTGGGGGGGAAGGAGTGAAGGGTGGCCGGATTTCTGTCATGAAAAAGGGGTGTTGGGTGGGTTGAGTACAAGGGAGGAGCACAGCTTTATTGCCTTGCACAAGGTAAGAAGGGAGCAGGTGAGTGGCTTGTCTTCTAGTGCAAAGAAGGGTAGGGTGAGGTTGTTGCTACTACCGAGTGTAGAGGGGGAACTCAGATTTTTAGGTGAGATAGGGAGAAGAGAAAAAGATGATAAATTATGGTCCTAACCCAAATTCAAAATACCCGAAACCCGCTCACCCGATCTTATCCCGATGTGACTATAAATTAAACCAAAATTCCCAATCCGAACTAGTAATAATGAACTCGATAAAAAGTCTCGGTTGAAAATTAACGGAATAAAATCCGATGTTAAATCAAATTCAAAATTATACCGGAATTCGCTTCAGAATAATAAAAATCAAATTTATTGCTCGAGGACGGAGATTTTCAAAATCTTCCGGAATCTTATAGTTCAAACCCCAATTAAATCATTATTAATTCTTAATTTATAAAATAATATTTTAAAATTCCGAGTCTTTACATAGACAGCGGTTTTTAAAACTTATGTCTATAGGGGCGGTCCAAGTATCTTTTGGCAGCAGTTCATTTTATGGGATGATTTCTATGGCGGCGGTTCACCAAAACCCGCTAAAAAAATTATTTATAGCAGCGGTTCATTGAATTGGCGGGTTTAATTGGTACGGCCCGATTAATTTTTCCCAAAATTATTTGAAGGGCCCGCTAAAAAAGCTCGGAGATTTAGGGAAAACACCACGACCCCCTTCTCCAACTTCTCGATCTCTTCTTGAGCTCTCTCCCTCAGATCTGACCCAACCCTTTCCGTTGCTTCCCCCTCTCAGTCTCAGTCTCAATCTCAGTCTCAGACCGACGGCTCCCTTCATCCTCGTTCTTTGACTTCTCGATCTCTTCTAGAGGCCGATACTTCTCCTCCGACTCCGACACCACCCAGGCGCCGCCTCCAGCAGTACTCCCCCCTTCCTCCTCCGCTCGAAGTCGACGGCTAAGCAGCCTAAGCCTCACAACAACAAATACTCAATCTAGTCCGTGAACGCCACCAAGAGCCGATGAGGGTTAGTCCTCTTCCATTGATGCTTCAAATCTAGGTTTAGGGTTCTTTGGTTCAGATCTAGGTAAAGAATTTTCGATCTAGAGTTTCTATTTTGGTAAAGTCTGCTCTCGCACTGGTCGAAGTGGTTAGGGTTTTCGATTTTCGAATTCGTTTCTCGTGTTTGTGTTGTTGATCGCGTTCGATTTGGCTAGCTTCTGTCAAGATTCAAACTTGTTAGAAGTGGATTTCGTTTTTTTTAAATTATTTTTTGAGAGGTTAGAAGTGGATTTGGTTTTGTCATTGTCATTGTATTTATTAAAAAAAATTGATTTGGTTGTTTGTGTTTATAAATCAAAAGAGGAATTGAAGAACCGATTTTCGTTGTATATGATTATCATGGAGGGAAGATACATTTATACAGCTAATCCTGGGCGGTTTCTAGAATGCAAGAGACACCCGTTAGAAGAATACAAAGAGCTCTGTACATAAATGTATGATACTAAACCAGGACGACCCGACAGCCTTTGTGAAGAATACAAAGAGCTCTGTACATAAATGTATTTCATTTATATTTTTTTGGATTTGGGGTGGGCTTGAACCCATACAAACCCACCCCTGTATCCGCCAGTGGTGGCACCCATATTATCACAAAGAAGAACGGGTGGCTCAGGTAGGCGTAATCGGAGGTCATGAAGAAGTTGAAGGATCCAAGAGACTTCAGCCGTTGTAGAGGCAAGAACACGATATTCAGCTTCGGTGCTAGACCGAGCGACAGCCTTCTGTTTGCGAGACGTCCAACTGATCAGATTTTGCCCATAGAAGATGGCATATCCGAACTGAGATCGGCAGTCATCAATATCGGAGATCCACCTGGCATCAGAGTAGGCGGTGAGTCAGGGTACCGGAGAGGGTTGTATGAGAAGGCCATGAGTGATGGTTCCCTTCAAGTAACAAAGAATTCATTTCACAGCACACCAATGGGCCTCAGTTGGAGAGTGCATATACTGGCAAACACGATTAATAGCATAGGAAAGGTCAGGCCGTGTGATGGATACATATTGAAGAGCTCCAACGATTTGACGATAGAAATGCGGGTCAGCAAATGGGTCTCCATCTTGTCAAAGACGACTCCCTGGTTCAGTCGGGGAAGAAATTGGCTTAGCATCAACCATTTTGCTGCATTCAAGCAAGTCTTTAACATAATTGGCTTGAGACAGATGCATATGAGTGCTCTGTCGAGAGACCTCGACGCCCAAGAAGTAGTGTAGCGGACCAAGATCCTTGAGGGAGAAGGTCTGATCTAGCTGTCTGGTGAATGACATTATGAAGTCGATGTCATTTCATGTGATGATGAGGTCGTCGACATAGATGAGCAAATAGACAATAATGGATCTGTAATGATAAACAAACAAAGATGTATCGGACTGACATGAGGAAAATCCTCGGCTCGTAAGATACAGTTTGAGCTTGTTGAACCAAGCACGTGGTGACTGTTTGAGACCATAGAGAGCCTTTTGAAGCCGACAAACATGAGTAGGTTGGGTGGGGTCAACAAAGCCCTTCAGTTGATCCATGTAAACGATTTTAGACAGATCACCGTTCAGGAAATCGTTGTTGATGTCCATCTATCTAATAGGCCAACCATTTGTGACAGCAATGGAAAGGACAAGACGGATTGTAGTTGGTTTGATAATGGGACTAAAAGTGTCAAAATAGTCCACACCTTCCTCTTGATGGAAACCTTTGGCGACTAACCGAGCTTTGTACCTTTGAATTTTGCCACCAACGTCCCTTTTAACCCTGTACACCCACTTACAACCAACAACGTTAACATTCGGGGGACGGGGAACAAGGCACCACGTACTATTTTTCATGAGGGCCATATATTCAGCCTGCATAGCTGTTTGCCAACAAGGTTGTTTGGCAGCCTGGGCATAGGTTTTGGGTTCTGTTGGAGGTGGAAGACTCGCAATGTAGGCTAGAGGGTAGCGGGAGGATGTGAGAGCTTTTGGTCGCAGGGACTTGGTTTGAGCTCGGGTGGTCATAGGGTGTGTGCTTGTATCGGATGCCCGATAGTAGGTAGGTGCATTTGCAGGAGGTTTAAATATGCTTTGGCTGGCAGGACTCGGTGGCGGTGAGGGCGATGCTGTAAAAGGGGTGACCGTGGCCAGCTCCAAGGGTGTAGGAGGGGTCTGAGGGGAGGTTGGGCTATTTTCTTGTGAAATCACGGTGGGTGGGGTAGGAATAGACAAATTTGTGGGCTGCTGTAGTGAGGAAAATGTTATAGGATTGGGAGAAGGTGACGTTGAGTTACCCGAAGGTTTGGAAAGAGTAGAGTATGGGGAGTGTTATTCATCAAAGACAACATGACGAGTCACATACATTCGAGCGGACTCGAGATGATAGCATAAGTACCCTTTGTGTTTTGAACTGTAACCCAGGAAAAGACAAGGCATAGACCGAAAATCAATCTTGTGACGGTTGTAGGGGCGGAGAAATGGGTAGCAGAGACACCCAAAAATTTTTAAGAAGCCATAATCAGGGGTCTTATGCTACAACTTTTGATAGGGCGATTGGAAAGCAAGGATAGGAGTGATGGTTCGATTGTGGACATAAGTGGCAGTATGGAAAGCATGTTCCCAAAAGATTTGAGGAAGAGTAGCTTCAGCAAGGAGTGTGAGACCTTTTTCCACAATGATCCTATTTCGACGTTCAGGGGCACCGTTTTGCTCATGAGTGTGAGGGCAAGAAACTCGATGATGAATGCCATGGGTTTGAAGAAAGGTAGAGACATTTCTGTATTCCCCACCCCAATCAGTTTACAGTGCTTTTATTTGAACACCAAATTGAGTCTGAACCATGGATTGAAACTGGAGGAAAGTGTTGAAGACTTGTGACTTGTGGGAGATGAAATAAACCCATACAAACTTAGTGGCATCATCCAAGAATAAGACAAAGTAGCGATTTCCATTTAACGACAAAACGGGGGCAGGACCCCAAACATCGGAGTAAACCAAATCAAATGCACGCAAAGCATTAGAGTGCTTATGATGAAAAGGTAAACGGCGACTCTTGCTAAGTTGACATGCCTCACAGACAAGAAAAGTTTTATTAGAGTGGAAGGGAAGTTCAAACTGATGAACAAGACGACGAAGAATCGCCTCGTGGGGATGAGCAAGGCGTCGGTGCCAGTCAACGAGAGTAGTACGAGAGCCAAGGAAGACGATGGGTGAGGATGCAGCTGATGTGGTGGTGTTTTGGAGCCGATACAAGCCACGGTCAACGATCCCTTGAAGCAAGGTGTTTCCCATGTTCTTAACGAGGCATTTAGTATGATGAAATTCAAGGAGAACGTTGTTGTCAGAGGTGAGTTTAGATATGCTTATGAGATTTTTCTTAATATCAGGGACCAACAGAACATTAGAAAGGTGTAAGGGAGTGGGTTTAGCAGGCAAAATAGTTGAACCGACATGAGAGATAGACAATGGCGTACCATTTCCCACCATTAATTTATCATCGCCATGGAAGGATTCTGTGGTTTGCAGTTTGTCAAATTCAGCAGTGACATGATCAGTCGCCCCTGAATCAAAGTTCCTGCAGAAGACAAAAGCATCAAAGTCGATGGCGAGCAGAGACCTCGATATCGACGTTAGACCTCGATATCGACCTTTACAGTCGATTCCGATGTTTGTCACAGAAACTGTAATTCGTAACCAATTGTCGAAAAAGTGTCCGAAGAATGTAGGATGGTTAAGAAGGATGATCAGAAACAAAACTAAAACTTTTATATGGATTCAATTAATTAAAAGCTTCCAAAGTCGGGGTTTCATGCCACAATGATAACAATGCAAGTTTTATGCTAAAGTTATGAAATTTAATGTCTTTCCGTCAAATAACTTTCGCTATCAACACTTAGGTAATTAGAGGCTCTCGCATAGTTCCTAAGAGTTACTATCCAATTCATGAGTAATCCAAGTTCAAATATATAAGTGGCTTTCGCTTCAATAATGTAAATAATGAATCTCCCTAACTTTCGCAAGGATCATGCATAGGATAGAAGACGGAATCGCATAAAAGTCATACCTTTGATGCACTTACCCTACATCGCTATCGTCGGGCTCACCCCGACCCTATAAGTGGGTGGACTACTCGCTTCTCATCATGCAACTCATCATCATCATTGAAAGAAAACTAATTTTAATTAAACGAAGAAAGAAAGTACAACCGAATAAGCCAAATCTCCGCTCTCGCTTCCACCAAACAAATTCGGCCTTCTTTCTCTCTCTCCTCCTAATTCTCTGCGTGTGTATGTGTTTTAATAACAGAAATTGGATGTCTAAACTCAGCCCTAATGGCTTCTAGATATAGATATCAAACTTTGCTATCCAAAGACTCGAAACTTTATCTTTATTCTCTAAGATAAAACTTAAATAAATTAAAAACTAAAAGTTCTATGGTAAATCAGCTTCATATGATAGATCTGAGGTTGATGATAGGAAATCTCGACATTAGGATAGACGTGCAAGCTTCGGATAGAATTCTATCAAAATCTGAGTCGGGTTTATCTTTCTCGGCAACATCGATATCGACCTTGAACATCGATATCAACCTCTGTGAAACTTTATCTCGAGCTCTCCTTCTCCTACTCGGATTGGCACTTGACTTCTATCTTTTAGCTCGATCTGGCAACATTGATATTGACCTTCCGATGTCGATATCGACCTCTCTGATGTCGACATGCTCTATTTCATTTCTTGCTCGATTCCTATGTCTCTACTACACTCGATGTCGAGGTCCCCAGTCGATTTCGACCTCTTCAGAAGACTTCAAGTTCTTTTCTCGCTTTTCCAAATCTATCAATTTTTATCCTGTTTTCTGCGAAATCACATAGAAACTCGTGCAGACCCATATATTTGATATTTAAGCATAAACTACACTAATCCCATTTTTCCATTAATATGCATGCAAAAGAATGATAAAATGGACTCATATGTGCATAGAAAATATGGCAATTTGCGCGCACATCAGTAATATGCTTTTTACATACGGTTTTTATTTTTAGGCTTGCAACATTAACAAGAAAAGGTTGTTTGGTGTATTTGGTTCCAATCAGAGGCGATTGACTCAGACCTTCATAGTTCAAGTTTTTATGCTTAATTGTAGTTATTTTATGGTAGTTTTTACTTATCATCGATCGTCTTGAGAGGGGGCAGATTATGTTTTTCATCAGTTAAGCTATGTAGTTACAGGTCTTAGAATCTGTGTGTTGGTGGATGGTTATGGGACCCCTAAAATAATCTATAGCTAAGCAAGGGTTGTAATAAGTGTTAGCCATACCCGAGTGGTTAATTCATACCGTTGTTCTGGGTAAGAATCTAACTTGTGTCCATATAGAATGCTGGTTTAGTTCAAATAGATCCATTGAATGATTGTTTGTCAAGCTACAGAAGGATATATTCGCCTCATTAGCAAGCCATATTCGATTCAGTGGGTATTGAATCTGTTATTTATGCCAATTGTTTTCAGAATCGGCACATGAGTAAGGAAAGCAATAGAGATATATGAAATAGCATTCATTACTAATCATGCCACACTGCAACTGAATCCATTCATAACATTTACATAGCCACCTAGATTTCTTCCACCAAAGGGATTGAATCCCAATTCTACTAAGAAATCATTCTACTAGAGGGGTGCAAAAGGTTGTAAACCCCTGAGATCTCCTAAGCGAGACAATACACTCCCACAATATCCATACTGAACACCAAAAGTGTGGGAAGTTCATTGAAGAGCACAATAGCGGAGGCTTGAGACTTACCCTTGGGACATTGGCACCGCCACCAACCAAAATGCCAATGCAGAGGGATAGCTTCGGTTTAATTATCATGCTTTACCCTTTTGGCACCACCCCCCATGATTGAGGAAGAGGCAGTGTCGAGGGTTCCATCATCAGCTCTCCTTTTCGTCGATCTTGAGTGTGTAGACATCTCGAGCTCCATCTGACCACTATATTCCAGCACAGAGGGGGAGAGCTCAACATTGGATGTCCTTGAGCATGTCCTCCATTTTCTCCTGGCTAAGCAGTTCCATCAGGCAAGCAAAGTTATCATCATCTTGCTCATCATTGTAGTCCACCAGCTGCATCTCCTCCTCAGCAACAGGGAAGTCTATAGAGGAGAGCTGATAGACTAAAAAGGGTAATAACAAAGATCATACACCCTCTTCAAGGAGCATTCATATCAGACCGAGCTATCCAGGACAACATTCTCATTGCCCATGAAATCTTTCATTCATTTACACAGAAAAAAGGAAAGAACGGATGGATGGCAATAAAACTAGACATGGAAAAAGGCTACGATAGAGTTGAATGGGACTTCCTCTTTCAAGTTATGAAGAAATTCGGCTTCTGCACCAAATTTTGTGATTGGATCGAGCAATGCGTCAAAACTGTCTCTTTCTCAATCCTAGTTAATGACGGACCCTCAGAACCTTTCAACCCAGAAAGAGGCTTACGACAAAGGGACCCACTATCCCCACTCCTATTTATTTTAGGAGCGGAAATCCTAGCCCGAAAACTACAAATAGAAAGCAACCAAACAGACCAAGAAATAGGATTCAATATTACCAGACTGGGTCCTCGGATTCCATTTCTATCTTTCGCGAATGACATGATGATATTTGCCAAAGCAAGTAGTTCATCTGGTACTAAAATTAAAAGAATTATTGATGAATACTGCTCGATCTCTTGTCAACTTGTTAACTTTCACAAGTCGGCTTTCCAAACGACACCAAAAGTACCGGAAATTCTGAAACAAGAAATCCAACATCTAACAGATATTACAAATCAAAACAAATTGGACAAATATCTTGGTTGTCCAATCATAAACGGCAGAGTTAATAAAACAACATTTGAAGAAACGAACTGCAAGACAAAATCACAACTATCAAAATGGCGTGCAAACGCGCTATCCCACGAAGGAAGAGCCACCCTTATCAGAACGAACCTAGGGGCAAAACCAAGTTTTGTCATGCAGAATTTCATGCTCCTAAGCTCCATGCATAAAGAACTTGATCAAGTAAACAGAATTTTTTTCTGGAATAAAGATTCATCGTATAAGCCACTAATTGGGTGGGACAAAGTTTGTAAGAGAAAAGAAAATGGTGGAGCAGGTATCCACAAAACAAAAGACATGGAAAATACTTGTTGAACCAGAAAACCTATGGGTCCAAACCATCTCGCATAAGTATTTGAAAGATGAACACATTCGAACCTACGAAAGGAAAGGAAAATCGTCTTGGCAATGGACAAAACTAATGGAGATAAAAGACGAATTCTGTAAAGGCCTCATATGGCAAATAGGAAATGGAAAAACGATCAACTTTTGGACTGACAGATGGTTAGATGATGACACACTAGAAAATAGATGCCTTATGCCAGATATGATCAACAAAAGCGACAAAGTAGAGAAATACATAAATGAAAACAGACGATGGAACATTGTCGACCTCATACACATGCTACCAACATCTGTCATCGAAAAGATTGATGCGACATTCATCCCAGTACACCAAATAGAGGACAGACTATATTGGAGAAGAGATAGATCTTGATGGTTTAGCACCACGAGTGCCCTCTGACACATTACAGAAAACAATAGAATCACACCACCTAAAACGGCATGGATCTGGGCCATAGATATAGCCCCGAAAATAAAGAACTTCTTATGGAAATTGTATAACGATGGAATCCCAACAAAGACTAGATTAAACGCCAAAGGAGTGGCCATTCCTTCTGCATGCGTCCTATGTAACGCGTGCGACGAATCCCCACCTCACTTATTCACTCAATACTACATTATTAAAAACCTCATACGAAAAATCGACCCTGGAATAGGAAAACGACTAGAAGAATTAGACAGAAATGAACAAGATATAAAGAGAATTATGTCAATACTATTTGAAATAATATCTCCAGAACAAAGGAAAAAAATAGCAACTGCATGGTGGTGTCTCTGGACATCCAGAAATAAGAAAATCTTCAATAATGAAAACATTGTGACAACCCAAAACATGGTAAACATGACAAGACAAACAATCATGAATTGGGAAAAAACAAAACATTTAGATAAAACAAGCATTAATGGTACCACAAAAATAACATGAACCCGAAAGAAACGACACCTGCGATGGATTAAACCACCCGAAGGAACCTTCAAAATAAATTTCGACGGTAGTAATAACTACTCTGGTTCTTCTGGTGCAGGTTTCATCATTCGTGACCACAAGGGGTCACTAATTGGCTGCGGAGGTAAGCAGCTTACACTCAAGTCACCGCTCATGACGGAAGCTATGGGACTTCTATTGGGCATCCAAATGGCAAAGGAGTTGGGTTTGTCCAGTATCCACATCGAAGGTGACAACCTTACTGTGATCAACGCAATCAAGGGATGCTGGTCCTGTCCGTGGGAAATTGAGATGCTCATGACAGACATCCTCCTCCTGCTCCGGTCCTTTCAGCATGTTAGTTTGTCGCATTGCTTCTGGGAAATTAATAGATGCGTCGACCACATCTCTCGCCTTTTCAAGTCTGACGCCACACCAGATACTCAGCTAGATAGGCGTCTCTGTATTCTCATCCGCAAGGATGCTCTTGGATGGTGGTCTAGTAGGGACTAGCATCATCCAAATCCTTACCTGTATCAAAAATAAAAAAAATAAAAAAATAAAGAGAGGTAGACTTCATATCCCTACTCCACCAACACACTACTAACATTAGGCTAATCCCAACACCAATTATCGGATAACCTCCCACCATCTTTTTTATTTTATAATCCATATGTTAGTTTTCTAACAATATTTACTTGTTCAAGTCAGAATCTACTACGCCAAACTCACTCCATCGTGTGAACCCAATTATTGATTTTAGGGTTTCTATCTCTTCGATTACGTAAGCAACACCACAAAATATGATCGAGCACAATTATAAACACCAACATAGTGAGAATCATATGATCTCTTAATCTCCATCCCTATCAACCTTCCAACCATGAGCAATATAACCCAAGCCCAACTCCCGTCTACCAAATATATCTTCAACATCTTCCCTAGTTAACTTTTAGATTTTTAACTAGCAAAAACGGAAACCCAAAAATATTAATAACTAGTAAATTTGTATTCTTCCTCTAGCGTCCTTGCTGCCTCCCTCTTATCTAATTCGCTTCCATATATTGTCTAATGGAGGCGTGATTGGTTAGGTGGTGGGATTACAACAAGTTGGCTCCACACAACCTTCAGGGTCTGATGAAGGAGGAAATCAAGTCTAATAAATCCAAGTAGATATCAAACCGAATCCTAGTCCACGCAAATAAATTACAAGACTTCCTCCTGTTGTAGTGGAAGGGAATCAGGATCGATCCACGAGGAGGCGAGTCAATGGTGCCTGGATAGTCTATGTGAACTCAGCGCAAGTCGACCAGAAGCCTCGATATCGAGTTGAGAGGTCGATATCGACAGGGGCAGTCGATTCCTAGTGACGACGTCGATCTGGAGAGAAAACCTGCGAAGAAAGTAAACAACAGAAGCACTCGATATCGACTAGGGTGGTCGATGTTGAGTGGGTCAGTAGCTCCGTCGACTCAGAAAACTGTCGATGAAGAAGTGCTCGATGTAGGGTGGTCGATATCGACAAGTAAGGTCGATATCGAGTAGAATTCCACTCGATGTCGATTTGCAGCAGAACAAAAAATAAAGAAAAGAAATAAAAAGCAATAGTTGGTTTGGGTTTTAATTCAATAAACTAAAAAGCTTCTAGGATAGGGACTCACCACAACGGTAAACATGCATGTATTATCACTAATTCTCATAAAAGATTAAACTTTTCTCAACACCAATTAGGGAGATAGAGGCTTTTGCATAAAAACCTAATTGTTTCTACATTTTTCATAATTAGGGTTTATGTAAACTTTCGCAGGCAAAACCTAATTACTATCCAAATTCACATATATAATCCACTTTCGCTTCATATAAGGTAAATAAGGAATGATCCTAAACTCGCATAAAGGATTGAGTGCGGGGTAGAAGAAGAGATCGTATAATCAAATATGGAATAAGCGCACTTACATGGCTACCGTCGGGCACACCCCGACCCTAGAAGTGGGATGACTACTCACTCTTCATTGCAACAAACTCCATAGATTGAAAAGAAGAAACTTGCATTAAACTTTAAACTCTCCGAAGCTTTACAACTCAACGTCGGCTCTCGCAAACGCCAAACCTTAAAACTTCTCTCTAAATCTAACTCTAACTCTATTGATTGTGTGTGTGATTGAATGAATAAAAACCAGCCCCTAGGGCTTTATTTATAGGCTACTAATCCTCGCTATCCAAGGACAGTATCTTCTATCTTCTATCTACACTTTATCCAAACAAGTAGGATAGATCTTTTATTTAGGTAAATATCTAAATCAACTAATAGAAATCATAGGGTAAAAAGGAAACTACCCTTAAGACATAATCTTATCTAAAACAAAGGATAAACCGTGGCTTATGTAGATAGACTTGCAATTCGCGTCTCGAAAAACGCGTCCAACCCGTGTCGAAATATAGTCGATATCGACCAGATAGGTCGATTTCGACCTCTTTGTTTCTGCTCGACGGGCTCAGCTCTACAAAATTTCTGGGTCTTGGTCGATATCGACCTCAGGTTGTCGATATCGAGTGCTCTTCTTTTGCTGATGTTCTTGGTCTATGTCGACACTCAGAGTCTGTGTCGATGCTTCAGTCGATATCGACCAGATAGGTCGATTTCGATCACTTTTCTGCTTTCCTTGGTTTCTTCGTTTTGACTCCAATTTCGCTCCAATTCCTACATAATTAGACCAAAACTTGTGCAGACTCTATTTCTTGCACGTTAGCTCATTCTACACAAATTTGCTTTGTTTTTCAACCTTTTCTTTGGGAATTGAATGAAATATGAAGTCAAAAGATGCAATAAAAAGGGTACTAAATATGTACATCAGGGTCCTCCCAAATCATCATTGTTCTCACTAGCGTACCATCAAAATCTTGAAATAGAAGATCTGCCTGCAATACTTCATTACCTCCATAATTTCAAGGATCATTGTCAAATATCCATCGATTTTTAGGCCTTTCTTCAACCATAGTATTCCTTTCTAGTCTTCTTTGTATCTATTTCAATTAACCCTCAAGTTCTAGACCCGATATTGAACCCCATGAATCATAATTGACAACAACAAACCTCGATTGGTTCCACTCTCCTATTTGTGTTGTTCTTCGAAGATGAACCACCCCTCAAAGACCAATGACGGTGTGGATCTTGGCTCATCGGCGCTCATCTCTGTCATCTTTGTCGTTTTATAATACAACCAAAATATACAATAACACATTAAAAAATAGACAGAATTAAGAAAAAGGGATCAATGTATTTGTGTCTAACGAGTTTCTATTTTGCTTAAGCTGCAAGTAGATCATTGCTCTTTAATTAAATCAGGCTCATATTTTGACCTCAAGTATTAACAAAAGTGTGATCATTTTATTCATTTTTATCATTATTTTCTTCCAAAATTTAATACCTATTTACAAAAATAATGTTCTTGCCAACCAATGTAATGAATTAAGACACTTTCTTCCAAAATTTAATACCTAATTATTCATTTTTATCATTATTTGGTGGCGGTAGGATTGGTGGTTTCGAAGGGATCGTGAATGCATGATCAACACATGATGACTTTAGTTCCGAATCCAAATGTGAGGTGTACACAGTTATTTCCTAGGTTTACTCTGTGCATTTTTTCTGCAAACTCTCTCTCATCGTTGTCCTTAGATTTGCATACCATTCGTCTTGGTGTTATGTCATCTCCCATTTTCAAGAAAACAACCTTACTTTGAGTGGCTAGCCGACTGTGGTTTGGACCCTGGTTGTTGGTTCAAGCTTTTGCTAGGTGTGATCGTGTTTGTCTTATTCTTGATGTGCATCTGACGAAAGTCTTCCAAACATTTGTAGCAGACAAGTGTATCCTGTCGAATTGTCCTCTTCCCGATGACTTTCGTTAAAATGTGCTTTTCAAGCTATTTGTGCAAGCGAGTATGTCCTGATGGTCGTTCTTTGACACATTTATTCTTAGCTCCTTAGTTCCTACTCAATTGTCTATTTGTTTTTTTTAGCTTATTTGAGTTTTTTCTTATATTTGAGTTGTTCTATGCTACATCGAGAAGGGCAAGTATTTGTAAATACGTCATTAGTCCGATAGTCCGATACTCCGATCCTTAAATTATTGTAAGCTGATGCCTTTCTGTAGTGACCAAGGGCTCGTTTGGTTAGCTTCCTACTTCCCGGGAAGTCCAAAATCCTAGGAAGTAAGCCTCAATACATGTGTTTGGTATGATTTTAAAATATGGAAAAACATAGGAATTTCAATTCATGGGAATTTCAATTCATATGAAATGGAGGAAGTTAGCTTACCATGAGAGGTAGGTAAGATCTACTTCCTCCATTCACTTATTCCAAATCTCCTATAAATTTTATTAAAAAATCTCCAATTACTATAAAAATTCCATGTTTAACCAAACAAAACATAGGAATTGAATTCATTTCCAAACAAACACTTTTTACATTTATCATGAAATAGAATTAATGGGAATTACATGTCCTGGATAGTTACTTCTCCCGAGAAGTCTATTTCCCACGTTTAACCAAACGAGCCCCAATTGTAATTTGTAATACCCCTCGAAGACGAAGCTCGAAGAATCTATTAGGCATCACGCTCCATTGCAAATCAACACGGACTACGGTCTAAGGACTACGGAGGAGCAGCTTTTCAACACCGCCTAGCGTAGCGTTTCACCATCGGAGCTCTATCTAGATGTTGGGTGGATTGTATGGAGACCTCCCACCTCCATCGTCCTCCGATGACGACAAATCCATCAACCCCGCCTCCTCCGCCTCCACCGCCTCCGTCTGGTCCAGCAGCGTCAAGATGGCTCCTCCCACCCTCCGCAAGGCTTCCTCCTCCTTCCCCCCTCCTCCCTCCGTGCTCAGGTCTCAGAACGCCCTCAACAAGTCCAAACCCCCAAATCCGCTCCCTCCGAAAACCCTAAGCCCTGTCCCGGCTCTCGACGAGGATCTGGCGTCTCCTCCGGCATTGTTTCAGCCGGCGCTCGTTGGGGTGACCTCTTCGGTTGTGGAGGAGTACGATCCTGCCAAGCCCAACGACTACGAGGAGTACAGGAGGGATAAGAAGAAGAAGGCAATGGAGGCCGAGATGAGGAGGGAGCTGGAGAAGAGGTGGCAAGAGGAGGAGGAAAGAGAGAGGAAGCGAGAGAAGAAAGAAAGGGAGCAGAGGGAGCGAGAGAGGGATTTTGGCGAATCAAGGCTTAATATCTCAGGAGAAGAGGCTTGGAAGCGGCGGGCAGCGATGAGCGGTGGTGGCGCAGCCATCCCGCCGCCACCGCCACCACCGAGGTCACCGTCTCCACCAGGTAAATCTGACGGATTCTTGATTGAAAAGTCCGAGACTGTGGGGTTGGGAGTGGGGGCTGGTGGACACATGACTGCTGCCCAGCGGATGATGGCAAAGATGGGGTGGAAGGAGGGGCAGGGTTTGGGGAAACAGGAGCAAGGAATTACTACGCCATTGATGGCTAAGAAGACTGATAGGAGAGCTGGGGTGATTGTGAATGCCAGTGAGACAAAGCAGGATAAGAAGGTCGTCAAGAGTGTCAACTTCAACGGCCCGCCAACTCGTGTTTTACTGTTAAGGAACATGGTATGTGATCAGTCACTGCTTACTAGCTTATCATGTTGTTTATTTGTGCTTACCAGGTTAATCTGATGCATTATCTATATATTCATTCATTTCACTGATCAACTAGAGTTAAGAGGAAGTATGAGTGGGAATTGGTAGATGGGTGTTTCATAGTGATATGCTATTTCTGGGATTTTAAGGGGAAGATGTTATAAGGAGCACAGATGGACTCTTTTAGTTGTCCTCGAGTAGGTTGCCAAACATTTTGAGGGCGCATGGCTTTTTTATCACTGTAGTGTTGAGGCTCTGAATTCTTTTCCAATGAATAATGGGATAGATCCATGAAAGGTACAAACCTGATTCAGATTGAACTGTCATAATCAACTTGTCAGTTAAACCTCTAGGGATGACGAACCTGGTATTATTTTACTGAAGGGCCCAAAGACAGCCCCCATGATAGAGATCCCATTTCGAATCAGGATATATTTGAATGTATGGAGTGAGAAGGTGTAAATAACTCTATAAGAATTAGGAACTGAGAAATCTGATATGTTTATGTTTCATGGGAGTTTCCAACTAGCTGATTTTGAGGGGATAACATTTGTTCCACACTTTGTAGCATTTAAATGAGTATGTTGTTCATGTATCACAACAATATGATAAAAAATGGTGACCTTTTTTCCCTGGAAAATTACACTCCTTAATCCTGATTGGAAGGGTTGAGTATAACAATCCTAATTCTATCATATTTCACTATCTACCATAATATTGAATTATTGATACCTGTAGTAGCAATCAGAACTGAATTTGATATCATGAATCCTCTGACATAACAAAAATTACACACAAGACAAACCAATGTAATTAGACATAATAATCAGACAAATCAAAATTGAGCAAACTTATTCAATCAGGCTGCCATGAACAAAGTAATGGCCTGAAAGCCTGGTTTATAGATTAGAGTGCATGAGAAGAGATGGATCCTTACCAAAAAAAAAAAGGATGAAAAGGAAATAAAAGAGAAGGCATGCATATGTAATGGAATTTGAAAATCTGGGTGCTTATGGTTCAGATCAAGGAGTATCAGGTGGAATTTATATTGATAAAGAGGATGAGGTAGATATGTGAAAAATGTAATGGAGGAGAGGAGAATGATGTAAGAACAGTAAAATGGGGGCTAGGAAGATGAATAGGGGAAAGGAATAGGGTTGATGGATGAATAGGGGAGAGGAATAGGGTTGTTGATGGTAATTATGTTGTCTCTTTGACCAGTTTAACGGAATTAACATCAATAATAATTTCTCAAAAACATTTAACAATGGTTAAAATCCTGTGAAAATTTTGCAAAATGGGGGTTATTGAGCAATGCAATAATTTTAATGTTAGGGATATATGGCTATTGGATAAACTTCTAATTGAACTAAAATCCCTATTAATAACATCTAAAGTCTGTTCTCATGAGTCAAATTGATAGAGAAGTGGTTTAAAACATTATGAATCCAAACCCAAGCTGCCCTCATCTGCTTAACTAATCTTGAATGGGTGGTCCATGAATCGAGGTAGCCAGTTGTGACACCATTTTGGCTATCTTTGGTTGTTGGAGGTGATCTAGACCGAACTCAGGTCTGTTTCCTTGTTGACCCTGCTGGTCCTGTTCTGTATTGCATGCATGTTCTATTTAATTTTAGAAACTGACCTTTTTACTGGTTTAGCTGTATGAAAATTGGCCCCCAAAAAAACTATTTGACTTTTGACCAAAAAAGACAATAGGAATTTAGTATGAACTCTGTTGTATTTAAAAAGGTTTTTTATTTTCGATTTCATTCAAAACTCATTTGAAATAGCTAACTAACCAGATATGACATATTTACCTGCAATATCTATGTATAAATCCATAATAGAAAACTATTCAGAAGTTGACTAATTTCTGCAAAGGACTAATCAGATGTGAAACCATAAAGATGAGATATAGTGTTGGTTAATGAGAATATCTATGTGTCAACATATTTGATATAGTAGTTAGGAATTTTTTCCCCATGTAATATTCCCTAGGTTTATGCAAACATTAATACTAAAATACGCCATATTCACTCAATTTAATTCTCTCTCCATCAAGTTCTATATCAAATTTGGCCAATTTTTGTGTATTTTGGCTGGTACTGAATTTTGAACATGCAAATAGTCATAATTTCTGAAGTTCATATATTTTTTTGCCAAAACCTCAATTTAGCATCATTTTTGGCCATTTTCCCTATGCTCGATTCGTTTAATCAATGGAATTATAGGTTGGCCCTGGTGAAGTTGATGATGATTTGGAAGATGAGGTTGGATCAGAGTGTTCAAAATACGGCAAGGTGACTCGAGTGCTCATTTTTGAGATAACAGAGCCAAGTTTCCCAGCCGAGGAGGCAGTGAGAATCTTTGTGCAGTTTGAAAGATCTGAAGAAACTACCAAGGCATATGTTGATCTGGATGGCCGCTTCTTTGGTGGCAGGGTTGTCCGTGCAGCCTTCTATGACGAAGAGAGGTTTAGGCAGAATGAGCTGGCTCCTGTGCCAGGAGAAGTACTCGGTTTCTAAGATCACCATGACTAGAAGAAAATCTCAAAGAAAGAATTTGCAGATTTTCTGGTGATGAAAATGGCTAATGTTAGTGGTCTTGTGAAAGATTGATTACCCGTCCAGAAAAAAAAAAATATCCACCGTAACTAGAGTTGAGGGTTTTCATATGAAGAGTTCATAACAACAAACATGTAGGGATGAGATATTGATGTAAACTGGTCAAATGGGTAGCTAGCTTTACTTGCAAGGGAAGAGCTATTTTGGACTTCTTATAACAAATATCATTTGTTCCCGGGTGCTTGCTTTTGCTTTGTGTTCTACTTGGCTGTAATTTTAATTCATGGGTATTTTATTTAGGAATTTTTACCAGGTACAAAGTACAATTATTATTTTATTTTTTTAGAAGGAAAAAATTTGGGTGAGCTGAGATCCTAGCATTCTGTATTGACAAATGTGTGCAGCTTTATCTGCTATTCCTCGTTTCCCTCGTTTTCCTTGCAAAGTACAACTATTATTAATAGGTATGTTTAGAAATTGACTTCTTCCATTCCTCGTTTGCTGTTGCAATCACTAAAAATCAGCGAAAGTAACTGTAGGAAATAAGTATAATACAGTATGTTGCATTAGCTAAAAATGGTGTTTAAGCATTTGTCTTGAAGTTATATATTGTGAAAATAAAGTTGTATTATCCAGTGTGGTGTCTTATCATTGATACGAGTAATATTGGGGTTTCGTGTTTTTAGGTTTCAAATGACAAGAGCAATGGATTTTCATATTTGGTTCAAGATTAGCTTATTAGTATATTGAATGGTAGCATCAATGAGTGGTAGTATGATCAATGTTGATAGCATAATTAGATGGCAGTGTGTGACTAATAGTAATATAATAACGCATCATGCCAATGTTTTTAATATAAACTTGCATGTATAAATTACTATGAATTTATAGTCCTCAAGTTTAAGTGATTTCGATTTCATAACATTGTTGAGTGGTAGTGTGATAGTTTTTGGCAAAAATCACTAAACGACTACGCCTTTCATGTAATGATGCTTTATGCTTGTGCATTTGTATGTCACTAAAATGAATAAATGATGATTAATTAATATCAGTATATTTGCATGCCAAAATAATGATGCTTAATGTCAGAGTAATGGTGTTTAATATAAATATATCTATAATAATGTGTAATGTCATATTTATGTTTACTCACCTGTTGTATTTGTTGTCAACTTGGCTTCTATCGTGTATTTTCACCGCTAATTTTTACTATATTTACCGTAAATCACCGTAACATGTGACGGTGGGTTTAATGACAATTAAGGGAGCCACCGTCGTATGCTGCGGTGGGGTCTGCGTCGTATGTGGACGAGCAAATTTCAGTATATAGAGAGGATGACTAACAACAACCATAATTCGAAAAATGTCATACAGTGACGGTGGTTCGGACCGGACTGGACGAGCAAATTTCAGTATATACTATATAGAGAGGAGAGGACAGTGACAAAAACCATAATTCGGAAAATGTCATACATCAAAAAACGTAGTTCGGACAATCACACACATTAAAAAGCATAGGTCGAAAAATGACAGACATAAAAAATCTACGAATATATAAAGTCCAATGCTGCAAATACAGGGAAAACGAAAATGCCAATAGCGCAACTGACAACCACCATCTCGTCGGCGGTAGGCTCTATATCGTGCAATCCTTGCCGCGAACTGCTCGTCCCACCCATTGACTGTGGGATGGTGGTGTTGTGTCCATGTAGAGTATACAGGTGGTACAGGCGATCCAGGCGATAACCAAATCTGCGTATAACATATGCAAAATTGGCTTCAGAAGGGAAAAAATGAAATGTTAAGAATGGAATGCATATGAAATTCGAAACGTACTGGTAGGAAGTGGTTGCTCTTTCCGACTAAAGCTATCCCATCTAACTCTTCATATGATGGTACTGACGGGCCACCAGTGGCATACAGAGGCGAACACATGTTAATAGGAGGAATGTCGAGTATCTCAAATACAAATATAAAGATGTATAAATGTAAAGCAACTCCAAGCCTATGCAAATAATTACAAGACTTCCTCCCGTTGTAGTGGAAGGGTAGTTAGGATCGATCCACGAGGAGGCGTGTCAGCGGGATCCTAGTAGCGTTGGGAATCTCACGTCTTACGTCGACCAGAAGCCTCGATTTCGACCTTGGAGCTCGACGTCGACCTCGGCTGTCACTCCTCTCTGCAACAGAAGACCTGTAGAGACAAAAAACAAGCAGTCGATATCGACAGGGGAAGGTTGATATCGATGTCAGCAGACGGAATCGACTGGCTCAGAAAACTGCCAGTCGACACAGGTGGTCGATATCGACATTGAAGGGTCGATATCGATGTTCAGTAACTCCGCAGAGATGCTCGTCGTCGACTCAGAAAACTGTGTACGAAACTCAGTGGTCGATATCGACGTCTGTGGTCGATATCGATGTCTTCTCCTGCAAAGTTGTTAGCTTCGAAGACTTAAGGATGGATGAGGATGCGATGAACAGAAATAAACAGAGGTTTTGATGAATATAAACTATGTAAAAAGCAACTCCTGGGATTAGGGTTTACCACAACGTTAACCAATGCATGCGATAAGATAAATAAGACGGACAATTGCGCTAATTCACCCGAGGGACAAGCTTTCGCTGTACACCAACTCTTAGGATTACTCTTGCAAATAAACCTAATTGTCTCTACCAAATTTTATGTTTATAACTCAAGTTGTTAGCATGAATCCCTTTTCTCTCGATTAGGACTAAACATAGAATCGTAGGAGATGATATAGACACAACGATATCAACATCTAACACTTACCTCAAGCACGCATGGCTAACGTCGGGCTCACCCTGACCCTAAGAGCTTTGGAGGACTACTCGCACATGTTGAATGTAGACATGCTTTGAATTGAAATAACTTGCATAAATGGAAAACTTTGAATCTTTACAATCTCAACGCCAACTATCGTAAGCGCTTGAAACTTTAAAGCTCAAAACTAAAACTCTAACTTTCTATTGCCTATTGCTATTGTCTTTCTTGCTTGGATGATTCTAACAAACCAGCCCCTAGGGCTTTATTTATAGGCTACTAATCCTTGCTATCGAAGGATTGTAACTCCTATCTAAACTATGAACTCTATCCAAACAATTAGGATAGGTCTTTTATTTTGATAAAACTTAAAACAACTTGATAAAACTCAAAGTAAAAGATAAATTCAGCTGCTAACTATCTACAAGTACAAGATAATTCGTGGCCTTGATGATAGAATTCATAATCCGAGTCTCGAAATCGGATCTATCTTCTGTCGAGATAAGGTCGATATCGACGTTGGAGGTCGATATCGATGTCTGTATTTCTGCTCGACTTGTCCATCTCCAGCGATGTCTATGTTGAGGTCGATATCGATGTTTAAGGTCGATATCGAGTGCCTTCTTGGTTGGTCTGTGTGGTCTATCTCGACACTCAGAAGGTGTGTCGACAACTATGGTCGATATCGATGTTTAAGGTCGATATCGACCTCTGCTCAGCTTCACTTGGCTTCTCCGTTTAACTCCGATTTCGCTCGAATTCCTGCATGGTTAGCTCAAAACTTGTGCAAACTCTATTTCTTGTATTTTAGCCCATTCTTACACAAGTTTATATTCTTTTGAACCTTTTCATTAGAAATCGAATGAAATAAGAAGTCAAAAGATGCAATAAAAAGAGGTACAAATATGTGCATCAAAACACCCCATACTTAGACTTGCTTGTCCTCAAGCAATAACCAAGCAATAACCAACACCTACAACACACCCTTCAAGTCTTCGCCCTTGTCAAAAGCAACATCATAAGCGGTAGCAAAGCAAAGCAAGTGAATTTAACGTCATAGCACATATTTAGGCGATCCATAGGCATATGTAATTTTTTTTTGATCCAACCTCACAGGGATAATGTCTTTGCACTCAACTCTCATGTGTTTAGGCTATGAAGATCAACTCTTAACTCAATTCCATACACAATCTCATAAACATTGCAATTTATAAAAATCCACTTCGTAACCAATTATGAAAATGCAATAAGAACTATCAGGAGGAATTTCGCTCAATGGAAGACTTCAAAGAAGACTCCATTCGGTGGGGTTGTAATGGGGCTTGGTAAGGAATTAAGGGTATGCAATTATTTGGCTATGTGGTGCTTTTATAATTCGGGAATCAAGACTCCTAAATCTCAAAACTTACAATATCCAAACCATAACTCTTCCATGTTGCTCTTTTCAAGCTCAATCTCCCATAATGCTCTTTCCCAACTAATCTTTCTATAATATGCTCTAAAGATGCACTAAAAGATGTAAACCATACTATCAACCCTTCTTTCAAACTCAAAGATGCCTCTAAAAAATATAACACTTGTATGAAATAAATGAAGGACTTAAGGATTTTGACTCATGCACTATATACATATATATCTTTTTTTTTTGACGAAAATAATAAATAAATACTAAAAAATATGTGCATTTATATGGTGAGCCAAAAATCCTTTTACAAAATATGACAAGATGAAAATATATATCAACCCAAAATTTCCTTGCTCAAAACTGGACAATATGCACTTTTTATTTCCACAAGGCATTAGTCCAGCCAATCTAAGTCTCAATTCCCAAATGGGGGTCAGGCTCAATTCGGCTAGGGATAATTTTATGGAGTTTGCAATTTCAGGCTCAGGCTAATTTTCCAGCTTCAAGCAGGGATAACGCAGGGTAGGTAAAGAGAGGATAAAAATGGCTTAAAAGATGACTCCATCATTTAATTCTCGTAAACATAGACATATTTATGTATTGAATTTGAATAACTATCAGAACATTTAGAGATGCATAGGAAGAGTAAATTCACTCAAGAAAGCGGAGGGATTTTTTATGTTCTCCCTATAGGCCAAAATTCTCACAAGGACAATTTTTGTTGGATTTGCTTTTTAGCCTAGGATCATATGTGCTCAATTTCATCACAAGTTCACAATCTACATAAAAATTTTAAGGACTTAGGCTAAACCATCTGAATATGCCATAGGATTTACATGATCAAGTCAGCTATTGAGTTTTCATCATAGGACATCTAAGTAGTGTTTAAAAACAAACTTAAAAATAAACATGCATTTTTTTTTCGATTTTGACATTCTTTATAAAACTAACAATATTAAAGGAGTTAAACTTTCAAATGCATAAATGTTTAAACATGATGCAATGCATAAAAATAAAGTAGAGAGCAAATAAAAGATAAATACAAGCCAAGTTCGCCATGTTTTAACCATAACCACAACCAGATAAAGAAGTTTATAATGTCCAATTTTAATCCCACCCCATACTTAAAAATTACAGTGTCCTCATTGTTGGAAAAGCAAAGTAGAGGGAAGGAGACACTCACGCTTACTTACGCAATAAACATCACTGCTCAGGAGGGGAAGGAGGTGGCAAAAGCAAGGGCCAGTCCTGTGTAGGAGCTGACCCTGAGTAGTAGGTCGGGGCGCCCTGTGGGAATGTTGAAGTACCAGCCTGCTGATCGAAGGAATATCCCACGTCGTCCTGCCAGTCTGTGGAATAGGCGGGCTAGAAGGGAGGAGGAGGTGGAGGCATATAGCTGTGGTGGCTGTGGTGGCTGTGGTGGCTGTGGTGGCTGTGGTGGGACCCTTGCGGGCCCCCTCCACCCCCAGATACAAGGGAGGGGATTCTTGTATTATTTGTTTGAGCCAGGGAGTAGTTTAGTTGTGAATTGTTTATTCTGAATTATTTGAATCCCGACACACATCCCTCCAGCGAACAAATTGGCGCCGTTGCCGGGGAGGCAATCAATCGCCACCAAAGTTTAATCACGATCTTTTTCAAGCTTATTTTACAGGTTTATGCGACATTCTGATCGCGGATCTGTCCTGGAACCAATCAACGAGCCTGAACGTTTCTACCATCTTTGCAACAAAGCAATTCGCATCATGGCTGACAACGAGAAACAGGCTGAGACCATAGAGCGGTTGAGGAAGGAGATCGAGGACCACAACGCTACAATCGCGGCTGAGAGGGCCGCCGCAGCTGTAGAGCGAGCCCGTGCTGATAGGGAGAAGGATGCGCGCGGACAAGCCCAAGAGCGGCTAAATCAGTATCCACAAACGACGATGCAATACATGCATCCGCCGCTTCATGTTCCTGAATCCGCTATTTTAATTCCTCACTCCAATTATGAAATAAAAATTAACTTCCTATCTGAGATTAAAAGAAATACTTTTGAAGGAAGGCCTAATGAATGCCCCCTGCAATACATCTCTACTTTTATGGACATATGTGAAATAGTTGCTGATGGAGTAAATTTAGAGTATGTGCGATTAAAATCTTTTCGATGGTCTTTGGCAGGGAAGGCATTACAATGGCTTGAAAGATTGGCTCCACGCTCGCTGAGGACATGGGCGGAGGTGAAGGATGCATTCCTGAATAAGTTATTTCCACCTTCTAAAACGGCGATGCTGCGGCAAAGGATCACGGCTTTCAAACAAAAGCCAGGTGAAACACTAGCACGGGCGTGGGAGCGATTTAAGGACTTGCTGAGATCATGCCCAATGCATGGGCAACTTCCATATGTCATCCAGGAGATCTTCTACGACGCCCTTGATGCGCCGAATAAGGAGAGGATAAATTCACATACCTCCTATCGGTACATTGAGCTTATACCAACGGAGGCTTGGGAGACCATTGAGAGGCTCGTGAACTTTGACAACACCTATGGGGCTGCTGCGGCCTATGATGCAAGGCCTGCCCCATCTATGCCCCTTTATGAGCCTCCAAAGGAGATAGATCCTGATGTGCGGCAACAATTCCACAACGATCAGACACGCCGCCTTCAAAAGCAAGTCTGGTTCCTGAGCAACAATCAAACTTTTCAGGAGTGTGGCTTAACAAGGCATAACACTAGTGCCTGTCCACATACTAATCAAGTATCCATGGTGGAACAACATGAGGAGGTCAAGTGGACGAGAGGCTCCTATGGAGGGGGCAATCAACAATATTGGGGTGATCAAAGGTTCTATCAACAAAGGGATTCCCCACCATATAGAGCACCAGGGCACCCCGAGCGGGAGACAAGGAAAGATAACATGCAAATCATTCTTGATGAGATACGGAGGAACCATGCTGAGTTCAAACAAGCCAACAAATCCATCCGTACTCAGCTGCAGGGCATCAATTCTAGGCTTGGGGAGATCGACGTTTGGAAGCGTAACATGGAGACTCAAATGAGTCAATTGGCGGAAGCAATACCCAAAGCGTCAGGATCATTCCCTGGATCCAATGTGCCCAACCAAAAGGGCAAAACCACTGGACATATCGCGGCAGTGAACCTAAGGAGTGGGCGTCAATTACAAACGCCCGAGAAAAAAGCGGAGGAGAAGGAGCCAGAACAGACGTCGTTATCGACCCCCCCTGTCGATATCGACCAAGGTGACGTCGATGTCGACCTTGCAGTCGATATCGGCCCTGATGCTGCGTCACCACAGAAATCGACTCCTCCAGTCGATGTCGACCCTACTGATGTCGATGTCGACCTCACTACAGCCGCAGGAAGGAAGAAGGTGTTGCCATTCCCAACTAGAAAGATGATCAAGACCCAGCGGAAAAGAAGTTCCAACGGTTCGTGAAGATGCTTCAGGGACTCAATGTCTTTATACCATTCACAGAGGCACTTCACGAGATGCCATCCTATGTAAGGTTCCTTAAGGACATCTTGGGTAAGAAGCGATCGTTTTCTGAGATCGCAGAGGAGTGCAACAGGTTGGAGCTACCATAAAAGCGGGCAGACCCAGGTAAGTTTTCTATCGCTATAGGTCTAGGTCAATTCAAATTTAATGCTTTAGTTGACTTGGGCGCTAGCGTTAGCATGATGCCACTAACCATTTGGCAGAAGGTAAAGATAGGTCCTCTGGAGCCCGTGGATGCAAGACTATACATGGCAAACAATACGGTAGTTATTCCAACTGGGATAGTGACGGATGTGCCAGTATAAGTAGGTAAATTCTTTGTCCCTGCTGATTTATTAGTTGTTGATATAGTGGAGGACCCTGCTTGTCTCATTATTTTAGGTAGGCCATTCCTAGCAACCGTCGATGCCAACATTAGCATGAAGAAAGGATTGCTCTCATTCACAATTAGTGATGAGGTGATAGAGTATGCCTTCAACAAGACGGTGAAAAATCAAGGACCAATGGAGATAAAAGCCATAAATGGTGTCTACATTGCATGTGGAGAAGCCAAAGTAAGAAGTATGACACCGGAGGAGCTCGAGAAGAGGGCGATAGAAGCCCAAGTAGAGGAAGTTGTGGCAATCTTGAATGAAGGAGCCCAACAGCACATTGAAATCGATCCAGGTAAGTCGATATCGACTACTAATGTTCAAGATTCTGTGCCAGGTCATAAGTATGGGGTCGACGGAGGAGGAAAAGAAACATCGAAATCGGGGTCTAAGGTCGATATCGACCATACCCAGCCGAAATCGACCACCATCAGCGCTGAGAAGGGAGGAACGGAGACCTCGATATCGATCTTTGAGGGTCGACATCGACCTGAACATATCGAGCAGAAACTCCCCAAATCGACTGATCCTCCAAGAGTACAACAGAGGTCGATATCGACCTCTGAACATCGATATCGACCTGAGCCACAGACAGATGAGAAGGTAAGTCAAGGTACGGATTCCCCTGTTCCATTACAATTAAAGATTTATCATTATTTGGAAGAGGTGTGCCTTGGCATGTGCGATTATGTAGGGTATCCGATGATGATTCGAGCCAATATGAGATAGGAGACAAAGTCTATGTTGCCAAATACAAGGACCATTGGTTCCCTACGAGATTCAAAGATAAAAATTTGGGACCATTCATGGTGAATCAAATCCATCCCGGCGGAATGCAGCTGTGTGATAAGAAAGGAGTCATATTTGAGGCTCAGGCCACATGGGCTCTGCAGATGCCGCCTTGAGAAGCGCAAAGGAAGAAGTCGGCCTAGCGACTTAAAAATCTAGAGCTTGTAACAAAGACTTAGTTTTGGTTTTAGATAGCTTTTACTTTGGTTTGACACATTTTATTGTTTTGCACATTTTATCGACCTTAAGGTCGACTTAGATGGGCTTGTGGTCGAGGCTGGATCACCCTGAAGCCTGAGCCAGAAATCGATGAGAAACATCGATATCGATGTTAAAGGTCGATATCGACCATGACTGTTGTCTTCTTCAACTCCTGAAATTTGGCGGTTTAGTAAATTTTCTTCTTAACCCTAGTTCTAATACAGTGAGGACACTGTAAATTTTAAGTATGGGGTGGGCGAAAAGCTTACTTGCATATTCATGCTTAGTTTAGATTTGCATATTTATCTTAATGCATATTTAGTTTTATTTTCGAAAAAAAAAATGAAAAAATGACCCCCATTAAAAATTTGAAAAAAAAGGAAGAGTCATGGAAGTATAAAAAAGAGCTCTATGATGCAAAATTAGATTCATTAGAGATATAACATGAAATTGCCTAGTTAAGGGAAGTCCCAATGAAGTGCAAAAAAGAAAAAATAAAGGAGATGAAAAATTTGAAGTTGCTTTTGACATGTGCATGATAAGATGATGGAGGACTTTTTATGAAAATTCCATACAAGTGCTTACATTTACAAGTTCATATCCTAGCCTTACCTGTGCATATTTGCAAAAGTCACAAGCCATATATAAGCCTTACCATGATCATTATTGCTCCACATATATACATATTGCCCATTTTATACCTTATACCCTATCCAGGGACAAGTTTGAGAATGGATGTCATCTTTGGAGTTATATGGAGTTGTGCATTATTTATGAAGTTGTTGGCAGGAATGAAAAAAATTATGAATTATGGAAAATTTAATGAGCGAGAAAAAATCCGATCACCTCAGGAGATAAAGGTAGGTCGACCCTGCTCGTTGAGATGTTAGTTCAGCGAGATGGGACACAAGGTGAGGAGTCCGAAGTACTAAGTATCCGGGGCCATTCATGACACTCATGTTTGCGACTCGCGAGAAGGCAATGCTAAGGTTAGAGAGGTAAAAGCATTATATTGAATAAAAGCATTGAGCAATGAGTGAAAGGTGAGACATTATGAAGAAGGAATGTGGAATTTTTTGGAAAGAAAGTATGTTTCCCCGGATTTAACACCACATGGCCAAATATTAGCCCACCTTTAGCCTTTTACCAATCTACTTCTCACAAGCTTGCAAAAGTCCTCTTGATTATTAATGCTATGTCGCTAAAATTGTTTTTGCATATTACCTCCTTTTATGAGTATGAAATTGCTTTTATGCACAGGCATGGGCTTGGTTGACATAAGTACCTTATCGAGGATGACAATTGATTGTAGGGACATATGAAAAATGAATCTATGATGTTGAGGGTTTACTTTCTTCCCCTAAATGACCATAAAAGGTATTGCTTGGGGACAAGCAAGCTTAAGTATGGGATGTTTGATGTGCGCGCAAATTGCCATATTTTCTATGCACATAAAAGTCCATTTTATCGTCTTTTGCATGCATATTAGTTGGAAAACATGGGATTAGTGTAGTTTACCCTTAAATATCAAATATATGGGTTTGCACGAGTTTCTATGTGATTTCGTAGAAAATAGGATAAAAATGGACAGATTTGGAAGAGCGGAAGAAGAACTCAAATTCTTCTGAAGAGGTCGAAATCGACTGGGGACCTCGACATCGAGTGCAGCAGAGACATAGGAATCGAGCAGGAAATGAAACAGAGCATGTCGACACAGAGAGGTCGATATCGACGTCTGAAGGTCGATATCGATGTTGCCAGATCGAGCTAAATGATAGAAGTCGAGTGCCAGTCCGAGTAGAAGAAGGAAAGCTCGAGATAAAGTTTCACAGAGGTCGATATCGATGTTCAAGGTCGATATCGATGTTGCCCAGCAGAGGAATCCGACTCAGATTTTGATAGAATTCTATCCGAAGCTTGCACGTCTATCCTAAAGTCGAGATTTCCTATCATCAACATCAGAGCTATCATATGAGCTGATTTACCATAGGAGTTTTAGTTTTTACTTTATTTAGATTTTATCTTAGAGAATAAAGATAAAGTTTCGAGTCTTTGGATATCAAATTCGATATCTATATCTAGAGGCCATTAGGGCTGAGTTTAGGCCTTCAATTTCAGTTATTCAAACACACATACACGCAGAGAATTAGTGGAGAGAGAGGAGCCGAGTGAGTTGGAGAGAAGCGATAGCGGAGTTTTGGCTTGTTCGGTTGTACTTTTTTTCAAAGTTTAATTCAAAGTAGTTTTCGCTCAATGATGATGATGATGTGCATGATGAGGAGCGAGTAGTCAACCCACTTATAGGGTCAGGGTGAGCCCGACGATAACGATGTAGGTTAAGTGCATCAAAGGTATGACTTTTATGCGATTCCGCCTTCTATCCCATGCATGATCCTTTGCGAAAGTTAGGGAGATTCATTATTTGCATTATTGAAGCGAAAGCCACTTATATTGTGAACTTGAATTGCACATGAATTGGATAGTAACTCTTAGGAACTATGCGAGAGCCTCTAATCACCTAAGTGTTGATAACGAAAGTTATTTGACGGAAAGGCATTAAATTTCATAACTTTAGCATAAAACTTGCATTGTTATCGTTGTGGCATGAAACCCCGACTTTGGAAGCTTTTAAATTAATAGAATCTATATAAAAGTTTAGTTTTGTTTCTGATCATCCTTCTTTACCATTCTATTTTCTTCGGATTCTTTTCCGACAGTTGGTTACGAATTACAGTTTCTGTGACAAACTTCGGAATCGACTGTAAAGGTCGATATCGAGGTCTAACGTCGATATTGAGGTCTCTGCTCGACGTCGACTTTGCTGCTTTTGTCTTCTGCAGGAACTGTACTGGAAATCGACCAGAACTGAGGTCGATATCAACCAGACACATCGATATCGAGTGTCTTATGAGGTCGAAAGCTTTGATCGTGAGTACAACAAGGGAAGCGCTGACATACCTCCTCGTGGATTCGATCCTGAATTACCCTACTACTACAAGGGAGGAGATTCTTGTATTATTTGTTTGAGCCAGGGAGTAGTTTAGTTGTGAATTGTTTATTCTGAATTATTTGAATCCCTACACACATCCCTCTAGCGAACAAATTGCCATATTTTGCAGATCGAGCTATCCCAAGGAGGGTCGATGTCGATCTTATAAACTTTTCGATTAAAATCTTTTATGTGCATAGAAAATATCTTAATTCCCCGGCAACGGTGCCAAAATTTGACGTGGGGAAAATTGAATCGAAATATATAATAAAATATATAGCAATACAACTCTTAGCTTCTTCAAATAAATTCAAGACTCCCCGCTATAGTAGTAGGGAATCAGGTTCGATCCACGAGGAAGCGAGTCAGCGGGATCCTAGTAGCATTGAAGACACGTCCTAAATGTTCGACTAGAAGCCTCGATCTCGACCTTGGTGCTCGATGTCGACCTCGGCTGTCGATCCTTTCTTCAATAGAAGACCTGCAGAGACAAAAACAAGCAGTCGATATCGACTAGGGAAGATCGATATCGATGTTAGCAGGCGGAATCGACTGGCTCAGAAGACTTCCAGTCCACACAGGTGGTCGATATCGACGTTGGGGGGTCGATATCGATGTTCAGCAGCAGTGACCCAGGAGTCTCGAGATCGACTCATAAGACTGTCGATCTATCACCGTGGTCGATATCGACGTCTGTGGTCGATATCGACCTCTGTGGGTCGACATCGATGTCTGTGACCCCATACTTAAGCTCTTGGCAACAATCTAGCATACTCGATTTCGACCAAGGGGGGTCGATTTCGATGTTTTTAGTCGATATCGACTGGTTCCAGTCGATGTCGACCCTACTTGTTGTTTCCGTCCTCGCCAACAAAAATTGTCTAAGCTTTTCCTTAGCCGGCGAGAGGACTACTTGCTCCAGGTGCTTAGTTTCGCTCATGGTAGGGTTGAAAGAGAACTCTATCACTTCGTTCCCTATAGTAAAGGTTAGTAATCCTCGACGTACATTAAGATTGGCATCAGCAGTAGCTAAGAAAGGCCTACCAAGGATAATAGGTACTACAGGATCTTCAGGCATCTCCAATACAATGAAATCAGTAGGCACAAAGAACTTACCTACCTTTATCGGAACGTCATCAACTATACCTGTGGGTCCGGCGAATGAATTATCAGCCATATAGAGTTTCATATCCACATGTTCATGTGCTCCAATGTTCACCTTTTGCCAAATAGAGAGATGCATGAGACTTACGCTTGCCCGTAGGTCACATAGGGCTTTATAATGATGTTGGCCAAGTCCCACGGTGATTGCAAACTTCCCTGGATCACTCCTCTTCTTAGGGAAGTCCATCTTTGAGCACTCCTCTGCGATCTCTACCATGGATCTCTTCTTGCTAAGGATGTCTTTCAGGAATCGTACATAGGCTGGCATCTCGCTTAGGGCTTCTGTAAGAGGAATGGTAACGTTAAGACCTTGAAGAATCTTTATAAAGCGCCTAAACTTACCTTTGGTTGGATCCTCCAATGCCTTGGATGGGAATGGCAACGTCTTCTTTGGCGGAGGGGCCAAAACGGTGGTCGGAGGGGCCTGCTGGACATCGACATCGACAGGGATCTGGTCGATATCGACTGGGATGGTCGATTTCGACCTTTGTAGTGGCTCTGATGGCTCTGTAGTGGCCTCGACATATGGTCGATTTCGACCTTTGTAGTGGCTCTGATGGCTCTGTAGTGGCCTCGACATCAACCTGGGTGTCGACCAGGGGGTCGATATTGACGTCTTCCTCGACATCGACTGGACTGTCGATGTCGACTGGATCTGCTGTTTTATTCGATTCCGTTCGTGGCTTTTGTACTTTGTTGCCACTCCTTAATTACATGGCTGCGACATGGCCCGTCCCGGATTGCCCTTAGGATTTGTAGTGGGTTGCCGAGGGAAAGTTCCGGACGGTCTAGGGATTTGTGCTGCCAATTGACCCAGTTGGGTCTCTACGTTCTTTTTCCAAATATCCATCTCCCCAATCCTTGTGGTAAGGTGATTGAGTTGAGAATGGATTGCATTGTTGGATTGATCATTCTTAGCCTGATTCCACTTGATTTCATCCAGTACAAGTTGTAGATCATCCTTCCATTGGTCCCTCTCCGGGTGCCCAGGAGCTCTATAAGGCGGGGGGTCCCTAGGGTTAACCGGGTTCCTTTGTGGTTGATGGAACCTTTGTTCTCCCCAATATTGGTGATTAGGACCCCTCATATAGCACGCCTCATGGTGAGTCTCCGCTAGTTGTACTTGTTCAGCATGGGGGCACTCAATTGTGGTGTGCCGCTGCGATCCGCATTTAATGCAATCTTGGTTCGCTGAAAGGAACCTCACTTGCTTTTGGAGCTTTCGAAGTTGATCTCTATGAAATTGCTCCTTTACGTCCGGATCGATTACCTTGGAGGGTTCATATAAGGGCATGGATGGGGCAGGCCTCGACGATGATGATGTGTCGGAAGCCTCAGGAGTCCCATATGTGTTGTCGAACTCTACCAACCTCGCTATGGTTTCCCAAGCCTCTTGTGGAGCGAGTTCAAGGTAGTCATAGGCGGTGTAGGTGTTGATCCTCTCCTGGGTTGCAGCATCAAGAGCATTGTAAATGATCTCCTGAATCACGTACGATGGTTGGCCATGCGTCGGGCATGATCGTAGTAGGTCCTTAAACCTTTCCCAAACAGTCGCCAGAGCCTCACCAGGCTTTTGTTTGAATGCCGTGATTTTCTGTCGGATCAACGTCGTCTTAGAAGGAGGGAAGAACTTGTTGAGGAACTCTTCCTTGACTTCATTCCAAGTGCGGAGCGATCTTGGGGCTAAGCTCTCCAACCACTGCAATGTTTTTCCTGTAAGAGACCAACGAAAGGCTTTTAGTTGGACATATTCAAGACTTTGTCCATCAGCAATAGTATCACAAAGGTCAAAGAAGGTCGATATATGTGCCATAGGGCATTCATTAGATTTTCCTTTATATTGATGCCTTCTTATTTCAGTAAGGAAGTTAGGTTTAATTTCAAAATTAGAGGCAGGGATAAGAATCGCCGATTCAGGCACTGTGAGCGCGGGGTGCATGTATTGCTTGGCATTCCGAGGGAGGGCATTGATTTGGGTTTCTATTTTCCTCCGGCCTTCCTCCTCCCTATCCGCACGCTCCTTAAGTGCCGCCTCTCTAGTTGTTAAGTCCTCCACCTGCTTCCTTAGTTGCTCAATCAACTCAGCCTGGTTCACGTTGTCTGCCATGATTCTCTGAGCTTGGGCTCTTAGGTGGAAATAGCGCTTAGGGTCGTCTACTCCTTCCAATTCAGGTGGGCGATCAGCGCGTCGCATACACCTGCAAAACTAAACTAGGTAGAGACGTGAGATAGACTACTAGGGCGCGATTGATTGCCTCCCCGGCAACGACACCAATTTGTTAATAGGAGGAATGTCAAGTATCTCAAATACATATATAAAGATGTATAAATGTAAACCGACTCCTAGCCTATGCAAATAATTACAAGACTTCCTCCCGTTGTAGTGAAAGGGTAGTCAGGATCGATCCACGAGGAGGCGTGCCTTTTTTATTTTAATTATATATATACACTGTTATAAATAAAGCCATATATTAATATTAATAATATCATTAACAAATTATATATATTTCTATATATATATTACATACACACTGAAATATCTGTAATATTTTATATATAGTGTATATATATACTACATACACAATGTAGTTTTCCATATATATATATATAGGGATTGACTCCGGTGAAAACCTCAAATTGCGGTAAAAACCATGAGGACTACTCTATAGCTTGGTTTATTTGAAACCCATGCTAAAAACCTCAATTACATGGTGACTTTACAACTCAGTTCAACCTAAAAACCGTGCTAAAAACTCCAGTTTTAAAATAACACATGACTTTATATATCGGTTAAACCTAAAAACCGTGCTGAAAACTCATGTTTTAAAATTACATTAGTGACTTTATAGCTCGGTTTTATTCAGAACCGGGCTAAAATATGTGACCTTAGAGATCGGTTCTATTTATAACCGGGCTATAAAGCTAGTGAACGGGGTTAAAAAGCTGGTCCTCACAGGTTTTTACCGCAATTTTGGTTTTCACCGGAGCGCAACCCTATATATGTATAGATCATATGTACTCAGGTCTTAACGTGTATCATGTACACAAATCCTGTCCATTGATTTAGAGAAATCGGATGGCTGAGATTATCCATAATATTGATTAATTGAAAATTAAAATTAAAAAAACACAACACCAATGCTATATACATGCGCGTGAAACCACCCACTCCCAACCCTAACCCAGAATCGTGCCTCTGCCAGAAAGCAAAGAGAAAGAGAAGGAGCGGCGATCGATCAGGCGCTAGTGAAAGCGGTTTCGACTATGGCTTTGAATGTACAAGCACTCGGGACTCCGGCGATCAGGCAAAATCGAACCATCTCCTCCGGCAATCGAAGGAAAGTGAAAGGGTGATCAGATGAGTGACGAGCCTGAACATGGACACGACGAGCTCCCAGTCCGACTATGGCAGCGACGATTTGAAGGCGGCGGTCAGAGGCGAGTGCGAAGGTGACGATCAAAGGTGACTCTTCCTTCTTGCTCCCATGTCGGGATTTATAGCGATTTAGATCGCCTTCCTCCAAGTGTAGCAATTGCTTCTTCTTGCTCTTATGGTGGATCGATTCTTCCTTCTTGCTCGGGGCGTTAGGGGTTTCGGGCCGAACGAGGTAAATTACATTGATCTGATCGATGAATTCGATGTTCAGATCTGGGTTCCTCTCCTCAAATCCTTCCCAATCTCGAAGTCATATGCCCCGAGTCCGGTCAACCCCATTAATTTTTGCTTCCATGTTCTTCGCCTCTTATTATTTATTGCTCTCCAATTTTTGGTTTTCTATCCATTGAATTTCTTCGTTTCCATTATTATCCGCCATAACATGTATAGAAATTTTGCATAGCTTTACACTTCGGATTCATTGTTTATTGTTCCTTTGAGCATTGATTGGTTTATGTTTGAATTCATATGAATTGGGGGTTTTTACTATTCACATTTAGCTTATTCACAGTGGTGCGTACTCTTTCAAAATTGAGTGTGAGGGGGTGCTGAGGTTGGAGCCGGGGTATGCTATGGCTCCTCCTTGTTGATCTCATGGTGTCACCTCTACATCAGGCTTCAATTGGATCGCAGGCTTGCATGCGACGTCGTCCATCGAAGACAACTCGATCTCAATTTTCAACAGGATCGGGGTTCTTCCATGTCGATTTAACCAAAGTCAGGCTGTTGCTTGGTTCTTTCATGTCGATTTGAGCCAGGCTGTTGCTTGGTTGATGTTGTTGCTTGGTTGATGCGGTGCAGAGATGCGGTGAGCCATGTGAAATGATATTTTGTATCGATCATCTCTCTATGCAATTCTTGTTTGAAATCTAAATACGCCCTATTTTGTTGCGATTATGGAATTTGATTGCGTGATTATTTAGGACATGTTCGATATAATATCATTTCTTTTATTGTTATTTATAAATTAGATAGGGTACGTTGATTCAAAGTGTGTTTCAATTCGTGTGTCTGATTGATGTCGAAAAACCTAAATTGTGTTTTCATGGGATTTAAGAGGTATTCGGGGGAAAAGACGAATTATTCTTATGTATGGACCGATTTTGTGTTTAATGAGATGTTTTTTTTATGTTTGTGGTTGTATGAATGAAAAATGCATCGATACCATCGAATAATCATGTGATACGATCGAATAATCCAGTGATATCATCGAATAATTTTTAGTTATTTGTTAAAATGACATAAGTAACTGAATAATATTGTAACACCGTCGAATAATTAAGCTATATCATCGAATAATCAAGCTATACCATCGAATAGTCAAGCGATACCATCGAATAATTTGAATTAAACGAATAATATGGTAACACCATCAAATAATTAAGCGATACCATCGAATAATTTTTACGATACCATCGAATAATTTTTAGTTAAAAGTTCAGGGGTTTTCAGGGTGTTGGACCATTAGAATAATCCATCGATACTATCGCATAATCCATGATACGATCGAATAATTCAGGGATACCATCGAATAATTTAAAGAAGAAAAAAACCAAACCCCGCAAGTGTTGTACACTCGCCCCCATTCAGCTAGTGGAACAAAAAAGGGGTGGGTCCCACTGTTTTTTATTTAAAAAAAAAGAAAAAATGCGTCATAATAACAACCATCCATTCCAATCAATCAACGCCCCAGATTTGTATACATGATACACGTTAAGGGTTGAGTACACCAGGACCAACATATATATATATACACACACTCTATACATCCTCCATTGTAAGACTACATATATACACACTGCATCGGTGTTTATATACATGTACACACGTATATATGTGTATGCATATATGGGGGCACTAGTAAAATATAAAAAAATGACAATTCTATATGTATTACGTCTTTGAGAATCGCAAAATATATAGAAAAAATTTGAGTTTTTTATTTGAGGGACAAGGCCCGTCCCGTCCCGGACCCGTCCGGTGAGGGACAAGGCCCGTGCAGAATTCTAAAAAAAAGAGTAAATTCCGTCCCGGTCCCGTCCTGTAAAAATTACGCGAGACGGGACGCGGGACGATCTCCGTCCCTCGTCCCGTCCCGCCCCCACCCCTAATTTTTTATTTTGCATCGTATTTTCTCTGCTATTGTCTTTGGTGTAATGTCATTTTAATTAATCAATAAAGTTTAATTTTTTTTAAAAAATAAGTATTGGGTTACATATACTTAGCCTTATTTTTTTTGTTTTCGTGTTTTTCCAGTTTATCAATTTAATAAAATATTTCTAAATTTAATTGTGTGCCTTTTTATTTTAATTATATGTATTAATATTAATAATATCATTAACAAATTTTTTAAATTGAAATAAATCAACATTTCAGTGTATATATATACACTATATATAAAATATATATGTATTAATATTAATATATGGCTTTATTTATTTAGGTATAGTTTCAGGTAGCGAGTTATTCAGGGCCCGCATCCATTATATGTCCTTAGCGAGGTCTTCAGGGCCCGCATGAGTGGCTCGACCTTAACTCCTAGTATAGTTTCAGGTATTTGATCCTTGCTTGTTCTGTGCTTCCATGACGAGGGTTTCATCTGGGTTGTTCAAATAACCGAGAGACTGACTTACCACCAGACTCGACACTTTAGAGGTTTTATACTCGTTCATATTGGTTTTGACCCGTCTCTGCCGATGCAAGTTGTATTGTCAATTTCCTTTCTTTATGTTTTGAACTATAAATGGTTTTGAGCGACTTAGTCAAGTAGAACAGGTTATGGTCCCCAATGGACCTCTCACGAATTTAGGGTATGAAGAAGAGCACTCTATATCGACTACCTGAGCTCGATATCGACCAAGACCTAGAAATCGAGTGGAGTTGAGCCCGTCGAGCAGAAACGAAGAGGTCAAAATCGACCTGTCTGTTCGATATCCACTGGATTTCGACACGGGTTGGACAAACTTTTCGGGGCGTGGATTTCCATTCTATCAACAAGAGCCACGGTTTATCCTTTGTAATTTAGATAGATTATACCTTGGGGATATTTCCTTTTTACCCTAAAGGTTTATTTAGTTATTTAGATATTTACTTAAATAAAACATCTATCCTACTTGTTTGGATAGAGATTAGTAGCCTATAAATAAAGCCCTAGGGGCTGGAATTCATTCATTCAATCATACACACAATCAATAGAGTTAGAGTTAGAGAGAAGTTTAGAGTTTGGCGTTTGCGAGAGCCGACGTTGAGTTGTAAAGCTTCAAAGTTTAAAGTTTAATGCAAGTTTCCCTTTTCCCATCAAAGATGTTTGTTGCGATGAAGAGCGAGTAGTCGTCTCACTTCTAGGGTCGGGGTGAGCCCGACAGTAGCCATGTAAGTGCACTTATTCCATATTTGATTATGCGATCTCTTCTTCTACCCTGCGCTCAATCCTTTATGCGAGTTTAGGATCATTACTTATTTACCTTATATGAAGCGAAAGTGGATTAATATATGTGAATTTGGATAGTAATTAGGATTTTGCCTGCGAAAGTTGACATAAACCCTAATTATGAAAAAGGTAGAAACAATTAGGTTTTTATGCGAAAGCCTCTATCTCCCTATTGGTGTTGAGAAAAGTTTAATCTTTTATGAGAATTAGTGAAAATACATGCATGGTTACCGTTGTGGTGAATCCCTATCCTAGAAGCTTTTTAGTTTCTTGAATTAAAACCAAAACCAACTGTTACTTTTTATTTCTTTTCTTTTATTTTCTGTTCTGCTGCAAATTGACATTGACTGGATTTCTAATCGATATTGACCTTTCATGTCGATATCGACCACCTGCATCGAGCACTTCTTCGTCGACAGTTTTCTGAGTCGACAGAGCTACTGACCTACTCGACATCGACCAACATAGTCGATATTGAGTGCTTCTGTTGTCTTCTTTCATCGCAGGTTTTCTCTCCAGATCGATGTCATCACTAGGAATCGACTGCCTCTGTCGATATCGACTGCCCAACTCGATATCGAGGTTTCTGGTCGACTTGCTCAGAGTTCGCATAGACAATCCAGGCACCGCAGACTCGCCTTTTCGTGGATCGATCTGATTCCCTGCCACTACAATGGGAGGAAGTCTTGTAATTTATTTGCGTGGAATAGGATTCGGTTTGATATCTACTTGTATATATTAGACTTGATTTCCTGCTTCATCAAATTTCGGCGCCGTTGCCGGGGAGACTATCATTCGCGCCCTGTTTAGCCTATCTCACTCTTTTTCCTAGTGTTTTCATTCCTGCAAATGACTTCATAAATATATATGCACAACTCCATATAACAACTCCAAAGATGACATCCATTCTCAAACTTGTCCCCGGATAGGGTTTAAGGTATAAAAAATGAGCAATATGTAATATATGTGGAGCAATAATGATCATGATAAGGCTCATATATGGCTTGTGACTTTTGCAAATATGCATAGGTAAGGGTAGGATATGAAGTTGTATATGTAAGCACTTGTATGGAAATTTCATAAAAAGTCCTCCATCATTTTATCATGCACGTGTCAAAAGCAACTTCAAATTTTCATCTCCTTTATTTTTTCTTTTTGCACTTCATTGGGACTTCCCTTAACTAGGCAATTTCCTGTTATATCTCTAATGAATCTAATTTTGCATCATAGAGCTCTTTTTTATACATCCATGACTCTTTCCTTTATTTTCAATTTTTGATGGGGGTCATTTTTTTTCCTTTTTTTTTCTTTCGAATTATATAAAACTTGAAGATAAATATGACTAATTAACTATGTAATATGCATGAAAAATATGCAATAACTTATAAAATATGCAAAGACATGTAAGTAAGCCCTTCCTCCACCCCATACTTAATTCAGGATCGAATCCACGAGGAGGTATGTCAGCGCTTCCCTTGCTGTAATCACGATCAACCTTTTGACCTCAGAAGACACTCGATATCGATGTGTCTGGTCGATATCGACCTCAGTTCTGGTCGATTTCCAGTAGAGTTCCTGCAGAAGACAAAAGCAGCAAAGTCGACGTCGAGTGGAACCTCGATATTGACGTTAGACCTCGATATCGACCTTTACAGTCGATTCCGATGTTTGTCACAGAAACTTCAAAGCGTAACCTATTGTTGGAAAAGTGTCCGAAGAACGTAGAATGGTAAAGAAGGATGATCAGAAATCAAAACGTAACTTTTATTTGAATTCAATAAACTTAAAGCTTCCAAAGTCGGGGTTTCATGCCACAACGATAACAATCCAAGTTTGATGCTAAAGTTATGGAATTTAATGCCTTTCCGTCAAATAACTTTCGTTACCAACACTTAGGTGATTTGAGGCTCTCGCATAGTTCCTAAGAGTTACTATCCAATTCATGAGCAATCCAAGTTCACAATATGAGTGGCTTTCGCTTCAATAATGCAAATAATGAATCTCCCTAACTTTCGCAAGGAATCATGCATAGGATAGAAGACAGAATCGCATAAAACTCATACCTTTGATACACTTACCCTACATCGCCATCGTCGGGCTCACCCCGACCCTAGAAATGGGTTGACTACTCGCTTCTCATCATGCAACTCATCATCATCATTGAAAGAAAACTACTTTGTATTTGCAAAAGAAAGAAATTACAACATAACCAACGCAAACCTCCGCTCTCGCTTCTTTCCCACCTCACTCAGCCTTCTCTCTCTCTCTACAAATTCTCTCTATTGAAAACTGAATTCTCTGCGTGTGTGGATGATTAAACTCAGCCCTAACGGCCTCTAGATATAGATATCGAACTTTGCTATCCAAAGACTCGAAACTTTATCTTTATTCTCTAAGATAAAATTAAATAAAGTAAAAACTAAAAGTTCTATGGTAAAAAAACTCATGTGATATCTCTGACGTTGAAGATAAGAAATCTCGACTTTTGGATAGACGTGCAAGCTTCGGATAGAGTTCTATCAAAATCTGAGTTGGACTTTTCTGCTGGCAACATCGATATCGACCATGCATCCTCGATATTGACCTCTATTGGTGACATGCTTTGTTCTCTTTCTTGCTCGATTTCTGCCTCCCTGCTGCACTCAATGTCGAGGTCCTTCAGTCGATTTCGACCTCTTCATGAGACTTCGAGTTCTTTTTCCGCTCTTCCAAATCTGTCCTTTTTTGCCCTGTTTTTTGCGAAATCACATAGAAACTTGTGCAGACCCATATATTTGACAATAATGCATAAACTACACTAATCCCATGTTTTCCCACTAATATGCATGCAAAAGAATGATTAAATGGGCTTATATGTGCATAGAAAATATGGCAATTTGCGCGCACATCAGACACCCCATACTTAAACTTGCTTGTCCCCAAGCAATACCTTTAATGGTCATTCAGGGGAAGAAAGTAAAGTCTCAACATCATAGATTCATTTTTCATATGTCCCTACAATCAATTGCCATCCTCGATAAGGTACTTATGTCAACCAAATCCAAGCCTGTGCATAAAAGCAATTCCATACTCATAAAAGGAGGTTTATATGCAAAAAAATAGATTCCAGCGACATAGCATTAATAATCAAGAGGACTTTTTCAAGCTTGTGAGAAGTAGATTGGTAAAAGGCTAAAGGTGGGCTAATATTTGGCCATGTGGTGTTAAATCCAGGGAAACATACTTTCTTTCCAAAACATTCCACATTCCTTCTTCATAATGTCTCACCTTTCACTCTTCGCTCAACGCTTTTTTTAATATAATGCTTTTACCTCTCTAACCTTAGTACTGCCTTCTCGCGAGTCGCAAACATGGGTGTCATGAATGGCCCCGGATACTTAGTACTTCGGACTTCTCACCTTGTGTCCCATCTCGCTGAACTAACATCTCAATTAGCAGGGTCGACCTACCTTTATCTCCTGAGGTGATCAGATTTTTTCTCGCTCATTAAATTTTCCATAATTCATAAATTCTTTCATTCCTGCCAACCACTTCATAAATATATATTCACAACTCCATATAACAACTCCAAAGATGACATCCATTCCAAACTTGTCCCTGGATAGGGTTTAAGGTATAAAATATGGGCAATATGTAATATATGTGGAGCAATAATGATCATGATAAGGCTCATATATGGCTTGTGACTTTTGCCAATATGCATAGGTAAGGCTAGGATATTAACTTGTATATGTAAGCATTTGTATAGAAATTTCATAAAAAGTCCTCCATCATCTTATCATGCACGTGTCAAAAGCAACTTCAAATTTTCATCTCCTTTTTTTTTCTTTTTGCACTTCATTGGGACTTCCCTTAACTAGGCAATTTCCTGTTATATCTCTAATGAATCTAATTTTGCATCATAGAGCTCTTTTTTATACTTCCATGACTCTTTCCTTTATTTTCAATTTTTGATGGGGGTCATTTTTTTTCCTTTTTTTTTTCTTTCGAATTATATAAAACTTGAAGATAAATATGACTAATTAACTATGTAATATGCATGAAAAATATGCAATAACTTATAAAATATTCTAAGACATTTAAGTAAGCTCTTCCCCCACCCCATACTTAAAGTCTACAGTGTCCTCACTGTATTAGAACTAGGGTTAAGAAAAAATTACTAAACCGTCACAAATTTCAGGAGTCGGAGATGTCAGCAGGCATGGTCGATATCGACCATGGACATCGAAATCGACCTCTGTTATCGATATCTGGCTCAAGCTTCAGGGTGATCCGACCTCGATCACAAGCTTATCTGAATCGACCATAAGGTCGATGTTGATCTTGAACATCGATTTCGATGTCTGTTCTATGTGCTCTTCCCTTTCCTGCAACTTGTTAAAAATAAAAACAACATAATGCAATATAACATAAAGTGTCTCAAAATAAAATACTAACTAAAACCAAAAATAAGTCTTTGTTACAAGCTCTAGACTTTTAAGTCGCTAGGCTGACTTCTTCCTTTTGCGCTTCTCAAGGCGGCATCTGCAGAGCCCATGTGGCTTGGTCCTCAAATATCACTCCTTTCTTGTCACGCAATTGCATTCCGCCGGGATGGAACTGATTCACCGTGAATGGTCCCAAATTCTTATCTTTGAATCTCGTAGGGAACCAATGGTCTTTGGATTTGGCGACGTAAACTTTGTCTCCTATCTCATATTGGCTCGAATCATCATCGGATACCCTACATAAGCGCACATGCCCAGGCACACCTCTTCCAAATAATGATAGATCAATGGAACAGGAGGAATCCGTACCTTGACTTACCTTCTTATCTGTCTGTGGCTCAGGTCAACATCGATCTTCAGTCCTCGATATCGAGCTCTATTGTACTCCTGGAGGTCCAGTCGATTTGGAGAGTTCTCCCTCGATATGATCAGGTCGATGTCGACCCTCAGAGATCGATATCGAGGTCTCCTTTCCTCTTTTCTTAGTGCTTATGGTGGTCGATTTCGGCTCTAGGGCATGGTCGAAATCGACCTTCATCCCCGATTTCGATGTTCCTTCTCCTCCTCCGTCGACCCCATACTTATGACCTGATACAGAATCTTGAACATTATTAGTCGATATCGACTTACCTGGGTCGATTTCGATGTTCTGTTTGGCTCCTTCGTTCAAGATTTCCACAACCTCCTCTACTTGGGCTTCTATGGCCCTGTTTTGTAGCTCTTCCAGTGTCATACTCCTTATCTTGGCTTCTCCACATGCGATGTAGACACCATTGATGGCTTTTATCTCCATTGGCCATTGATTTTTCACCGTCTTGTTGAAGGCATACTCTATCACCTCATCACTAATTGTGAATGAGAGCAATCCTTTCTTCATGCTAATGTTGGCATCGACGGTTGCTAGGAATGGCCTACATAAAATAATGGGATAAGAAGGGTCCTCCGCTATATCAACAACTAAGAAATCAGCAGGGACAAAGAATTTACCTACTTGTACTGGCACATCAGTCACTATCCCTGTTGGAATCACTACCTTATTGTTTGCCATGTATAGCCTTGTATCCACGGGCTCCAGAGGATCTATCCTTACCTTGTGCCATATGGTTAGTGGCATCATGCTAACGCTATCTCCCAAGTCAACTAAAGCATTAAATTTGAATCGACCTAAGTCTATAGCGATAGAAAACTTACCTGGGTCCGCCTGCTTTTGTGGTAGCTCCAATCTGTCGTACTCATCTGCGATCTCAAAAAGCGATCGCTTCTTACCCAATATGTCCTTAAAGAACCTTACATAGGATGGCATCTCATGAAGTGCTTCTGTGAATGGTATAGAGACGTTAAGTCCCTGAAGCATCTTCATGAACCACTGAAATTTCTTTTCCGCCGGGTCCTTAATCATCTTTTTAGTTGGGAATGGCAACACCTTTTTCCTTCCTGCGGCTGTAGTTAGGTCGACATCGACATCAATAGGGTCGACATCGACTGGAGGAGTCGATTTCTGTGGTGACTCAGTATCTGGGTCGACATCGACAGGAAGGTCGACATCGACGTCACCTTGGTCGATATCAACAGGAGGGGTCAATATCGATGTTTGTTCTGGCTCCCTTTCCTCCGCTTTTTGCTTGGGCGTTTATAATTGACGCCCACTCCTTAGATTCATTGCCACAATGTGTCAAGTGGTTTTGCCCTTTCGGTTGGGCACAGTTAATCCAGGGAATGATCCTAACGCTTTGGGTATTGCTTCCGCCAATTGACCCATTTGGGTCTCCATGTTGCACTTCCAAACGTCGATCTCCCCAAGTCTAGAATTGATAAACTGCAGTTGAGTATGGACGGAGTTGTTGGCCTGCTTGAACTCAGCATGGTTCCTCTGCATCTCATCAAGGATGATCTGCGGGTCATCCTTCCTTGTCTCCCGCTCAGGGTGCCCTGGTGCTCTATATGGTAGGGGATCCCTTTGAAAGAACCTTTGATCTCCCCAATATGGTTGATTGCCCCCTCCATAGGAGCCTCTTATCCACTTGGCTTCCTCATGTTGTTCTGCCATAGATAATTGCTCAATATGTGGACATGCACTAGTGTTATGCCTTGTTGAACCACATTCCTGACAAGTTTGATTGTTGCTCAGGAACCTGACTTAATTTTGAAGTCGGCGCATCTGATCGTCGTGGAATTGTTGCCGCACATCAGGATCTATCTCCTCTGAAGGCTCATATAGTGGCATTGATGGGGCATGCCTTGAATCATGGGCAGCAGCAGTCCTATAGGTGTTATCGAAGTTCACGAGCCTCTCAATAGTCTCATATGCCTCCGTTGGTGTAACCTCAATGTACCGATAAGAGGTATATGAATTGATCCTCTCTTTATTCGGCGCATCAAGGGAATGGTAGAATATCTTCTGGATGACATATGGAAGTTGCCCATGCGTCGGGCATGATCTCAACAAGTCCTTAAAGCGCTCCCACGCATGTGCTAGTGTTTCACCTGGCTTTTGTTTGAAAGTCGTGATCCTTTGTTGCAGCATCGCCGTTTTAGAAGGTGGAAGGAACTTATTCAGGAATGCATCCTTCACCTCCCCCCATATCCTCAGCGAGCGTGGAGCCAAACTCTCAAGTCATTGCAACGCTTTCCCTGCCAAAGACCATCGAAAAGATTTTAGTCTCACATACTCTAAATTTACTCCATCAGCAATTGTTTCACATAAATCCATAAAAGTAGAGATGTGTTGCAGTGGGCATTCATTAGGTCTTCCTTCAAAAGTATTTCTTTTAATTTCACAAAGGAAGTTAATTTTAATCTCAAAATTGGAAGGAGGAATAAGTATAGCGGATTCAGGAACGTGAAGCGGCGGATGCATGTATTGCATCGCCGTTTGTGGATACTGATTGAGCCGCTCTTGGGCTTGTCTGCACGCATCCTCTTACCTATCAGCACGGGCTCGCTCTGCAGCAGCGGCGGCCCTCTCAGCAGCGATTGTAGCATTATGGTCCTCAATCTCCTTCCTCAACCGCTCTATGGTCTCAGCCTTCGTCTCGTTGTCAGCCATGATTCGAATTGCCTTGTTGTGAAGATGGAAGAAACGTTCAGGCTCGGCAATGGTTTCTAGGATAGGTTTGCGGTCAGAACGTCACATAAACCTATAAAATAAGCTCTAAAAGATCGTTTGAAAACTTAGGTGGCGATTGATTGCCTCCCCGGCAACGGCACCAATTTGTTCGTTCTTAAAAACGGGAGGTAGATTCAAATATTCAATATAAACTCTAACTATGCTAACTCCCTGTTCCAAGCAAATAATACAAGAATCCCTCCTGATGTAGTGGTAGGGTAATTCAGGATCGAATCCACGAGGAGGTATGTCAACGCTTCCCTTGCTGTAATCACGATCAAGCTTTCGACCTCAGAAGACACTCGATATCGATGTGTCTGGTCGATATCGACCTCAGTTCTGGTCGATTTCCGGTAGAGTTCCTGCAGAAGACAAAAGCAGCAAAGTCGACGTCGAATGGAACCTCGATATCGACATTAGACCTCGATATCGACCTTTACAGTCGATTCCGATGTTTGTCACAGAAACTTCAAAGCGTAACCTATTGTCGGAAAAGTGTCTGAAGAACGTAGAATGGTAAAGAAGGATGATCAGAAATCAAAACTTAACTTTTATATGAATTCAATAAACTTAAAGCTTCCAAAGTCGAGGTTTCATGCCACAACGATAACAATGCAAGTTTGATGCTAAAGTTATGAAATTTAATGCCTTTCTGTCAAATAACTTTCGTTACCAACACTTAGGTGATTAGAGGCTCTCGCATAGTTCCTAAGAGTTACTATCCAATTCATCAGCAATCCAAGTTCACAATATGAGTGGCTTTCGCTTCAATAATGCAAATAATGAATCTCCCTAACGTTCGCAAGGAATCATGCATAAGATAGAAGACGGAATCACATAAAAGTCATACCTTTGATACACTTACCCTACATCACTATCGTCGGGCTCACCCCAACCCTAGAAGTGGGTTGACTACTCGCTTCTCATCATGCAACTCATCATCATCATTGAAAGAAAACTACTTTGTATTTGCAAAAGAAAGAAATGACAACCGAACCAACCCAAACCTCCGCTCTCGCTTCTTTTCCACCTCACTTGGCCTTCTCTCTCTCTCTATAAATTCTCTCTATTGAAAACTGAATTCTCTGTGTGTGTGGATGATTAAACTCAGCCCTAACGGCCTCTAGATATAGATATCGAACTTTGCTATCCAAAGACTCGAAACTTTATCTTATTCTCTAAGATAAAACTTAAATAAAGTAAAAACTAAAAGTTCTATGGTAAAACAACTCATGTGATATCTCTGACGTTGAAGATAAGAAATCTCAACTTTAGGATAGACGTGCAAGTTTCGGATAGAATTCTATCAAAATCTGAGTCGGACTTTCCTGCTGGCAACATCGATATCGACCATGCATCCTCGATATCGACCTCTGCTGGTTACATGCTTTGTTCTCTTTCTTGCTCGATTTCTGCCTCACTGCTGCACTTGATGTCGAGGTCCTTCAGTCGATTTGGACCTCTTCAGGAGACTTCGTGTTCTTTTTCCGCTCTTCCAAATTTGTCCATTTTTGCCCTGTTTTCACCGAAATCACATAGAAACTCGTACAGACCCATATATTTGACAATAATGCATAAACTACACTAATCACATGTTCTCCCACTAATATGCATGCAAAATAATGATAAAATGGACTTATATGTGCATAGAAAATATGGCAATTTGCGCGCTCAGCAGGATTTGTGCCCACCCGGACAGCCCTACCTACAACAAAATGAGATGATCAACAAATTCTTATCTAACAAAACCAACTAAGTTTAATTTAAGTTATAAAGTTAAAAAAAGAAAGGGATAAGCGTAATTATTTGTTTTGTATGTCATATCCATCACGATGATGTAGGGAAACAACCTTAGTAAATATTACAAGTTTGGGTGAGAAAACATCAGGTCACTCAATTGGCTGTCTATACGAATGTATGGTATTTTTTTCATAAAGTGATTATAATGTTTGTTGTACATCCCCTCGGCCCTTTGCCTCTACTCTCTTCATCTTTACAACAAAATTGTACACTTGGCGGATACTTGTCATGTACACATTCTAATTCTTCATCGTTAAGGATATTCAACAAGCCCCGAGGTTTTAACCTGATCATGGCACCCCGTCTCACCATCTGATATTGCTTCGAAGTCAACCATCCGGCAAAGGCATGCACCAACAAGTTACTCAAAAGATCATGGTTGTAAAAACCATATATGACAAACACCCTCCACCTATATATCTCGTATTGACGACCCTTGAGTTCAAATGCCCATCCAATTTTCTTGATTATGATTATGTATTTGCGCGATGAAGGTGTGAAATCTTTATCCACATCGGCAATGTCTCTAGGATACCTATAATACTCGCAAACCAACCAAAAGTTACATAGCCCGTTTTGCTTGTTCTTCCAAGATCTTTGAGTTATTAACACCATTTTTTTATGCCACCCATAAAATGAGCTCACTCATTTGTGTTATTTGAGTCAAGGAAGTATCCATCTATTTGAAACACAACTGAATAAGTTGTACCCACTTCCAGAGCAAGGTCGAAAAGATCCTGCAAAGTCGAAACATGTAGATGGAATATGGACGAATCCCTTACTTCATCCAAATGTGTGTGTGTGTGTGTGTGTATATATATATATATATATATATATATATATAGGGTTGCGCTTCGGTGAAAACCAAAATTGCGGTAAATACCTTTGAGGATCGGTTTTTTAGCCACGTTCACTAGCTTTATAGCCCGGTTATAAATAGAACCGATCTATAAGGTCACATATTTTAGCCCGGTTCCGAATAAAACCGAGCTATAAAGTCACTAATGTAATTTTAAAACATGAGTTTTCAGCACAGCTTTTAGGTTTAACCGATATATAAAGTCATGTGTTATTTTAAAACTGGAGTTTTTAGCACGGTTTTTAGGTTGAACTGAGTTGTAAAGTCACTGTGTAATTGAGGTTTTTAGCACGGGTTTCAAATAAACCAAGCTATAAAGTAGTCCTCATGGTTTTTACCGCAATTTGAGGTTTTCACCAGAGTCAATCCCTATATATATATATATATATATATATACGGATTGACTCCGGTGAAAACCTCAAATTGTGGTAAAAACCGTGAGGACTACTATATAGCTTGGTTTATTTGAAACCTATGCTAAAAACCTCAATTACATAGTGACTTTACAACTCAGTTCAACCTAAAAACCGTGCTAAAAACTCCAGTTTTAAAATAACACATGATTTTATAGATCGGTTAAGCCTAAAAAACCGTCCTGAAAACTCATGTTTTAAAATCACATAGTGACTTTATAGCTCGGTTTTATTCAGAACCGGGCTAAAATATGTGATCTTATAGATTGGTTCTATTCATAACCGGCCTATAAAGCTAGTGAATCGGGCTAAAAAGCTGGTCCTCACAGGTTTTTACCGCAATTTTGGTTTTCACCGGAGCGCACCCATATATATATGGATTGGATCAAATGTAAAATTGTCATAGGGTGCAAAATGCTTAAGGCGTAAAATTCTCTTAATGGATCTACTTATAAGTAAATGAGCCTAATTTTTATGAGTAAATTGATAATGAGCCTAATTTATAAGTAAATGTGCTTAATTTAATTAGCAAAAGCGCCAACCCCATGTGACCCCATTGCCCCATGTGTGTGCCCCTTGCCCCTGTGCCCCCCTTATGTTTTTTTTTTTTCACGCCAACACTTTTTTTTTTCCTGTGTCGTCACTTTCTGTTTTGCAAATATCACTTGATGTTGTGCACATATAACATTGTGTTTTGCAAATATAATAATTTCTTATGGGTAAATAGGTAAATGGGCCTATTTCGATTATAAAAATTATAATTTTTATAATTGAAATAGGCCTAATTTATGGGTAAATAATAAAGTGTTGTGCCCGTTCATGAATAAGATTATAAAGTGCAATAATAAAATAATAAAGTGCATAAGTAATATGACAAAGTGCATATATAACATTATGATGTACAAATATAATATTTTGTTGTTCAAATATAATATTACGTTGTGCACATATAACATTATGTTGTGCAATTATAACTTCAAGTTGTACAAATATAATATTATTTTGTGCGTTTATAAACTATGGAATAATTATGTAATTTATTAATGTCAGATAAGGGCGTATTTGGGAAGAAAGGGAAAATATGGGTCAAAAATTGTAATTTCCTCTTCTCCTTCCTCACATCGACTGTAATCCGCAATTAGAAATGGTGGTTGCACTGGCGGAATTCGGCAAGCTCCCGGTGGCAGCCTAGCGCACGGCGTTGCAAAGGGGAGGCAGATACGGGACCGTGGTGGCGATATTTGGCGGCAAGGCGGCGGTCCCAAGCAAGGTTTTTTTTTTCTGTCGACATTTTCTGTTGTACAAATTGTAAAGACCAAGATTTTCAATATTATTTTTATAATTATAGATTTCATTCTGATTTAAAATTCGATTAATTTTTAATACTCCGAGAAAATTTGAAATTTTCTGTCCTCGAGCAAGCGATTTTATTTTATTCTTTCGAGATAGATTCCGACATGAACTGGTTATTCGAATTGAAAATGAATTTATCCCGCTTTATTATTCTGAGGCTTGAAAATATTTTTGAATTTTATTATTTATTTCGGGTTTGAATATTTATTTTAAATATATTAAATTGCATTGAATTAAGATCAAAAAGCGGATTTCGGGGTTTATTTTCGGGTATTTATTTTGTTTTTTATTCACTCCCACACTCCAAACGCCCCCCCCCCCTCCACCGGCCTCACCTTGTTATATCACCATCACCCTCACCCCTATAGCCCCTCCTACTCAAGCCATCCCCTCCCTCTCCATTTCATTTCATTCTTTACTACCACCATCCCAGCTCATGGCACAGCAGCACATCTCCAATCTCTCTCTTTCAAATCCCCACAACTCTACCTCATCCTCCTCTATTGAAATGCCCAAGCCCCTCCAAGCTCCTTCTCGTGAATCCAGACAAAGCCAAGCCACCGCCCAGGAGCTCAGCTGCCACCACCGACATCGAGCCCCTCCATTGCCTTGTTTCCGATCCAAAAACTCTTGACCGAGGAGCAAGCCCGAGCAGCCCCTCTTTACCTTCGAATCAACGCCCAAAAATCACCTCCGATTCCGCTCGACGCCACCAGCAACTCCAAGGTAGGAGAGACGCGCCCGTGCTTCCTGAATCGAAGAGGAACGAGCGTGAACGAACCTCCGACGAGCTGGAATGACAACCGGCAAAGCCCGACGAAGTCTCAAACCCCTCGGTGAGCTTTGACCCTCTCTCCTTCTCTCTCGTGTGTTATTTTCGATTCCTTTTTTTCGATTTCGACTGCAATAGATTGGGCAATAGGATGAACAGTACCCGGTTCGATTTCCTCCTTTTTCTTTCTTTTTTTTATCCAGTTCAACCCTTTTTTTTTATTTTTCGGTTCGGTTTTGCAAAAAAAAAAATCAGATTTGGGTAGGGGATGGGCTGGGATTCGGATTTGGGCCAGGTTTGGGTTGGAGATTTTGGGCCGATTTTGTTAAAATGTTTAATTGTTATCCTATCTATTATGGTAATTGTATTTACATCAACTTCTTATATTTACTTATATTTTTTATTTATTTGTAATAATATATTAATTTGAAGTTATTAGATTATCCTAAATTATTTATTAAATATCAAGGATTACTATAATAATTTATTATGGAAAATTAGTATATTACTTTAAATTATTTTACTAAGGTGTCGGAATTTATTTTATTTTAAAATATCAAACTATGATACTAAAATATATATTATTTATTTGATGGCAGATTTACTTAATTATTTAATTAATTTCTAATTTAGTGATTATTCAATTATTAATTATTGGTTGGTTATTTGATGATATTTAAATGATTGAATTTAAATCAAATTATTTGAAAATATTTATCAAAGTATCGGAATTTAATTAAAACATTTGAATGAAGGTTTAAGAATAAATTAACTAATGTTGGGATTATTTAATAATATAATTTTGGAATTTTGCTTAAAGGATTAAATGTTTAATGTTGAAATTTGGCTGAGCATGGTTTAAAATAAATTGTTTGACCATTGATTTGACTTCCTTGAGATTTAATTACTTGAGAAACCTTGGAACCGATCTACTTGAGTTGACTTGATGAATTGATTAATAAACCTTACTTGTAAATTGTAAAGACCGGAAAAGTTAAAATATTATTTTCTTACAATATTAAATTATGTTCGAATTTAAAAATTATTTCCGTCCTCGAGCAACTGAATCTTATTTAAACGAACTTCTATATAGTTTTGAATTGGGTTTTAGAAATGGAATTTGATTTTCGGAGATTGAGCATTATAAAATTAATTTGAGTTACGAGTATTGATTGAAATGTATTTAATTTTCGATTATCTTGAAATTGAATTAAAATATTTTTTTTAAATTCGATTTAGTCGGGAATTGATTGAGTCGGGATTAGCGGGTTTCGGGATATTTTTTTCGGGTTCAAAATATCTTGTGGGGACCTCTTTTTCCTATTTTATTTCTCCTTTTTCTTTATTTCTCTCTCTCTCTCTCTCTCTCTCTCTCTCGGCAGTCCCCTGCCTCCCACTACCCACAATTGCCTTCTCTTGCACACTGCACACAATGGTCCCCTCCCTTCCTTTGTCTTCTTTCCTTACAAACCCACACCACCCTCCTCCCTCTCTCTTTCATTTTCTGCAGGAAACCCAGAAACATCACAAAGGGGCATCCTTCCTCTCCCTTTTTTTCTCGCTGCACAACCCAACACCTCCACATCGCCATTGCCTCTCCCTCATTCTCTTCGGGTTCGATTGCAGGGAGCCACTTCCGGTCCTCCCTACCTTCCTTGTTCCGACGCCGGACCACCAGCACCACTGAACCACCAAACCCAGCACCCCACCTCTGCTCACCCCTGCTTTCGCTAGCAAAGCTGAGCCGCCGGAGCCTCCAGTGCGCTGCCGCGTGCAGCAGCTCCCCTGTTCCATTGCAAGGAGCCAACCGCGACAACCTCTTCTCCGTCCTCCTCCAAGCAGCAGCAGCAGCAGTAGAATTTCATCGAAGACACACTCCCTCCCGTCGATTGTAGCCGGAGCCCCGCCGACGAGCAACTCCGGCGAAAACTTCGAATCTTCGGTGAGCACTCTCCCCTCTCCTCTTCCTTGTTGTTCTTGGTCTTGAGTTGTCGGGTTGGGGTCGGAACCTCACTTCGGTCGGAGGGGAATGGCTTTGGATCGAAGAAGGCCGCCGCCGGTGGCTTGGGCTCCTGTTTTCTCCCTTCTCCCGTTTCAGCGTAGCTAACGCTCTGTTCTGAGGTTGAAGATAAGCTTCCTCCTCTGCCTTCCTTCCTTGTGGGCTGGGCCGGATCTGGGTAGGGCTTAAGGGTTATATCAGTTTCAAACGGGTTCTAGTGGGGAGGGAGTATTGAACCCGGATCCTCTTGTCTAGTCTTTCAGGTCTTGGGCTGGGTTTTTGGTTTCGGTTGGGCTGGGCTTATTTCTGAGTGGGTTTTGGTTATGGGGTATTTATATATATATACATATGTGTTTAATTTTCGGTTATAGATATATATATATATATATATATATATATATATATATATATATATATATATATATATATATATATATATATATATATATATATATGTTATATGTTTTTTATTTCTGATTTTAGGAAAATGAATTTATATATTTATATGTTCTGAAATTATTAATATTTATATCTAATAAGGTTTAAAAGTGATAATTATTGTTATGGAGTTATAAATATATTTATGGTTTTGTTTTTGAGTTTATATGGATAGTAAGTGTTAAATTGGTTGAATATTATTATAGTTTTGGAAATTGGTTATACTTATAATATTCTGAAAATTTATCATTATATATTGTGTTTGTTTTAAAATAATATTAATTGGATTATTTATATATGATGCTTTTATGAGGATTTAAATATGAGAGTTAGGAATTTTTAAAGTGATTTGTTGGTCTTGATTTATAAATATGATTTGTGAGCTTGGAGTTATTTTAATAATGTAAAAATGGAATTTATTTATATATGGTTTTTGAGATAAGAAACATTCCGGAATTATTTTATAACATGATTTTGGGAAATTGACTTTAAGGCTTGAATGTTTAATGTCGGAATTTGGCCAAGTATGATTTGAGAAATTTTTCGAATATGAGTTGACTTAATTTGGATTTAAGATTTTGGGAAAACAGTTTTACTATCTGTCGGTTTTGAGAATGTTGAGAACTGGGGTTCGTGTATATGAATGTTGGTCTGGTAGCTTATGGAAATGACTTGATGATAGGTGTGTATTGCTTTTGGATTGCTTTGGACTTGCATTTGGGCCCTTGCTTGTGTTATCTTGCTGTTCTGCATCAACAGGTAAGTATCCTACGGGACTTACTCAGTAACCTGGACCTCCTGCCTGATCTGTCATGTAATGTGTAGTTTTGTTGCATATTAAAGCATGCCATGTAGTATCATGCTAGGATTGCATTGAACTGAGCATGTGTTTACTTTGTGTGTTTGAAACAGAACGGCCGTTATCTGTGATAGTCCTAGAGTCTTTGCTAGGGTCATAGGGTAGCCCAGCCCCATCGGGTGCCCTGAGTCTATCGAGTCGATATGAGCATGATATGATAGCCCAGCACCATCGGGCAAGAGATGAGATGATTTGATATGATACGATTAGCCCAGCACCATCGGGCATGTTTATATTTATTTTATGATATGATGATGAGATATGATATGATATGATGATACCGTGGTGAGTGCACCACCACGAAGAGAGTGCTATGCTATAGCCCGAACTGGCCAGTCTCTGCACTAACGGGAAGGGGTGCAGAGGTAGGAGAGGGATATGCCACTTGGCATTGTTTGGGGCCCTTACAGTTCTTTTCTGCATATTATATATATACACTAGGGGCTTGATAGTGTGATTTAAATCTTGTACCGCATTAGTCATCTTTTGTTTAGGCATAGGCATGTTATGTGGCCTCAGCGCGGTCAGAGGACCCGCAGGCGATCACCAGGCCTGACTTCGTGGATAGTGTTAGGTACCGCTCTTGTTGCTCCATGCTTCTGTGACGGGGAAATCTTTTGGCGAATCGAAGAATCCGGCTAATATATTCTAACTTGACAAATGACAATCACCCACTTTGTTTTGGTTTTGACCCGGCTCTGCCGCGGCTTTTGTATCTAAGTCATGCTTTCGCTTTACTTTCGTTTAAATCGTATTTCTGAAACTTCGACTGATTAGAGGTTTGAAACCTCGACCCGTACCTAAATTGCAACATCCGAACGAAGGTATCCGACCTTCGAAACGTATCCCGGATATCTATATCCGGGCCGTTACAAAGTTGGTATCAGAGCCAGGTTGTGCAATTCGGGTACGCAAGGGTCGGGTGTATGTTTTTGAAAACCGCCCGCGGATTTCGAAGATTTGAAAGCATTTTAAAGGGGCAAAATGAACTTAATATGTCTAACTCAATTGGACTAAATATGAACTTGGCTTATGCTAAAAGAGGAGAACCAACTGATAAGGGGTCGAGAGGGTAGAAAAGGCGCTATACCATCCCTAATGGGTGTAGTCGGAAATGGGTAGGCGAAATACTAGCTTGTCCTTTACAGATGGGTGGGGAAGACTCCAAGGAGATCATTGTAATTGCCATTGACTGATTCCATGAGTGAGTGCTTGATATGCTAAAGATTTGATTGTTATGTTCTAACTATTGAAAGAATATTGATGATCTGTGAACAAGATAGCGGGATTACCCTTATTTCCCTATGATTAAGCTCAACTTTTGTGGAACGCCCCATTTCCTTATGAACCCTTTTGACAATTCAATCGAGTCCTCTCTTCGAATATCGGTCTTCCACGGGAAGTGGGTTGGTAAACACATGGTGTCGGGAATCATGATTAAATATAGAGGTTGTCCGAGAGAGTATTGGAAGACGGTCCCTGATGAAATTCCGAGCTAGAGAGTGAGATGTTTACGAGGCTGTCGTTACCAATCCTTATGACGATCCATCAGTGTCCTTTTGTCACGGAAAATTCATATCCGAATCCCACGGGAAAGAGGGGTAATGAGTCAGTTGGGAAGAGTCAATGTTGCCCTTATGGACTTCTATCGGGTTATCTTGATTGCTCTGTCCATGATTATGTGATTCTATATGCATTTATCCTTGATCAACAGTTTGATCCTTAGTTTGAAATTGTGCTTATGTGCCTTAATGTTCATAATGACTATTGTATGGGTTCGAGCTACATTTATCATACCTAAATCATCCCGACATGATCTACTTAGTATGTTGCATCGTCATACTAGGGCACGAATAAGTATGTCATATGCTAGGATGTCGTCTAACTGATGCCCTTCCTGTGAATAGGTTCATGATAGTGTGATTGTTCAGTTCTGGTATCATGATAGATTGAACCCCTTACTTGATGGATATGTGTTATGATTTGATGTCAACGTGCCTTATATGCTACGTAATTCCCGGTACACGTTATGATGATGATCTTTAATGTGAATTCGTAGTTATATAACATTCTGTACCCATGCTTGTCTCATTGCTTAGGTCTCGTGTTATGCCTTACTTTCTATCATGGTTATAGGTTGTCATAGCATGTCTACTTGGCCTATTGTATTGCTCGTATGATGGATTAAAAACATGAATCACATGATATGAGTCTATATGATTGTTGCTTCTTCTGAATTAGGTCCATGATAGTGTGATCGACTCTACCTTACATGAATGTCTCATAAGATGTGCTCTTTAACATGCTCGCCGAGGATGCCTCGATGCTTATCATTCATCTTGTGACAAGAATCTATAGCATGCCCGTCCATTTTGTCTTCTTTAGATTAATTAGTGTGGATTGCCTTGCATATGATGGTGTTGTGCGTCCCTTGCATTAAATGGAGAATATGTGTTATAATTGAGCCTTGATGAGTGTATGTTTTGTCATATTATGTGTTGATTCGAACTCATGTCCCCATATTCCCGTCACATTGCCCGTTACTTAGACTTGCACTATACCTCGCTACCCTCCCTCTCCTATTTCTGTATTATTGGAATGTGATCGAATTGAGCTCTTGCTTAGCGCCGAGTAATCGATCAAGTGCATGTATGTACCACATGTTATATTGAGCCATTAGCAGCGCGTAGGATCCTTAGTTATGACTTACGCACATTTATGCCTTGCCTACTTTATTGTTGATTCTTTCTCGAGCTAGGTACCTGATAGTGTGGTTCTTTCCTCTTTCTGTTCTCTTAGCATGTTTCACTCGTTCTGATTAGCTTAATGTTGAATTCGATGATTGACTAGCTTTCCGTGATAGTTAAACCCAGCATGCTTACATGGTTAAAATGTCTATTACTCTATGATATCCTCTCGTGCTTCCATGAATGTATGATTTGACACCTCGCTTGATCACACATCACTATATATCCTGATTTTGCAAATACATGACGCATGAATATCGGAATGAACAGAGTTGAATTACTTTAGTTGTACTCATGTTTGATGTGTGCTATTAGTATCATGTGGAGCTTATGACTTCCAATATGACCTGCTGAATGATTCCATATCATGCTTGTACTATAATGTGACAGCTACCGTACCATATATGTACTCTATGATGGTTCTTTCTTAGAATGATTATAATCTAACACCCGTGATGTTCATCTTGTTACTTCTGATGATGCCTCATGTTTCGTGAATATTATGTTGAACCTCTCTAAATAACTTTGGACTATGCTTGTATCACATTATGTATCGCTAGTATCATGTAGGACCCATGCTCTTTAAATGTATCTCGCCATATGATTTCGTGCCATGCTTGACCTAATATACGATCATTGTGAGATAGTACTATGTTGCCCTTTAGATGATCTCGTATGACGCATACACCAAACTTGAGCATTGTTCATATATGTGATAATTACTATGCTACTCTTATGTGTTCTCGTATGACGTTTCATCTGATTATTATAATATACCTTGCCATGATATATTTTGACTCATTTGTTGATGTGTATACCATGCTTTTACCTTGTTCATATGCATGATGATCGTTATCTTCACTAAATTCCGCATGACTTCGAATCATACATGATCATTGTGGGTTCCGCCTATCTTGCTTAAAGTTGCTAGGCATGTCCGTTCCCATGGAATACTAGAATGTCAGCTTGTTTCACAAACATCAGCGTAGTACTTGATCATGTCTTTGATATGAATACGAATGTTGCCCCGAGATAGGTACATGTTAGTGTGGATTGATGCGATTGATATGCTCCAAAATGAATTTATGCTTGTTTGTCACAAGTTGTAACCTAATGGACCCCATAAAGGCATCGTTACTATTCCCGAGTCAGAGTCTTGTCTCTAGTCATGTCGTCTTTAGCTTTGGTCTATTCCGTCTCGGAAAGAAACATTAGGTCGTCCGCTCTTGTCACTCCCCTATCTTCGCTAACATAAACTCCTACGCGTTACCTTGGATGAGCGACCTCATGGAAAAAAAGGATCGGGAAGTCGAATAGCGATAGAGCAGCGCAGCGAAAGCGTGGGCCCATAACCCACGGGCCTCAGGATCGATAATGTCGACGGAACAAGCCTATTTCGAGGATCACGATTGTTGGGTACGATATGACTTGCAGGTGGGAACGTCCTCTTTTCGAATTGCTAACCCTTTCTGAGCTTGTTGATGATGATATTGCACTGACTGATGTTGAAAGCTGCTTGTTGATGTGATGACTGTTGCTTGATTGTCTGTTGACTATGATGATATGATTCGATGCCTTACAATCCTAATGTGCCTTGATGACTTAATGTGATGCTACTCTGAGATGCCAAGCATGATCTAAATTCCTTGCCTATAATGTGAACTGCAAATGCTGAGAACCTGAACTGTTTATTAGATGTGGTTATGATGAGATGTGCTAGCTTGACTTGATTAGGTTCATATATGATGTTTTGCAATACTTATTGAGCATGATAGTAAATTGAGACTTTAAACCCAGTTGCAATGCGTAAATGATGAGCTAATGATGCTATTGATAAATGCTGATTGATATGATGTAGCCCTTCTGTGTAATAATGTCCATGATTACTTCTTCTTGAAACATGTGAGTGAGGTCTCTTGGTAGAATGGTTAGAGAGCGGTTAAGGAAATCGAGTGATTGGTATGATGTGAGGGTCTTCTTGATTATGTGATATATTAATATGTACTGGCATGATGCTAGATAGCAACCATGATAAACCTGTATGGCATGATATTACATGTTGATATGCAATACTGAGTTAAAATTTGTAGTGACAACTATGAACATGATATAATGATCCATTGCTATCCTATTGTGTTGTTCTAAAAGCATGTTATAATGTGTTGAATGAATCATGAGATGATGATACGTTGTTATGTGAAAGCATGATGTTATCCTATATGGTTGATAAGCCTGATTATGAATAGGTAAGTGATGAATATGACTTGGAGCATAGATATGACTTATGTGTATATATGAGATGATGGTGCATGACTGCTATTAATCGTTATATGACATTGTGATGAGCTAAGATGATGTCTGAAAAGCATGATGATATTTTGATGTTGATACACTGTTGATCTTCCCTTTTTGGTTGAATCTTAATAGCATGATTTTGTTAGATTGATGTGATAATATGTTATGATAATGCGAGATAGAAATTGGATATGATGACTATGTGAAATTATGCTTTACATGAGATCCCTTGTTATGACTGGTTCTACTAGTGTGCGATGTTGAGATGCGATCGTGAGATTTGACTTGTAGTAGTGTCCTGACTCCATGACACCTAACCTCTTTGATCTCTTGACATGTGTGCTGATATGATTTAGGAGAATTCGATGATACACTTGTGATGCCTTCGGTATGATATAGATACACTTTATGACTCGTGATATGACGTTGAGATGTTGATGTTGCTTTTGATGTGTTTGAAAGAATGGTATACTTTATGCTATGGGTAAACATGATACAAGGTTGAGATGTCGATTGGTTGAGATTTACATGATTGATGTTGAGATTGCCATATGAGAAATGGTTGACGATGTTGTGAGTCGATGAGTTGATTATTCATGTGCATGTTGAGTTGAGGATGATGATAGAATGATTTTTGGAACCTAGGAAGAGAATATGGGATTAGCCGTTAGAGGTGGATGATTCCACCTCCTACCTTCTGAATTTGATGGATTGAGTGCAAGAAGCTGGTTTGGTTCTGGGAGATTTTGACGAAACCTTGATTTGAAAGAATTTAACTTGTTTGGTGTAAAGTTGCTTGATTAAACGTTGAATTTGAAAATTTTGAACGGTTTTGAAAATGGCCAACTTTGGGGTTTTAAAGGAATCGAGAGTTTCAATGATTTGGACGACAACCTTTCCATTTACAAAACGGTTTGAGAATTTACGAACTGGATTTACATTATGACGTCTCACGAAGTGGATACAAGCATTTTATAGGGGCGCTTATAGATTGCTTGCTAAGACCTAGTCGGACGCAATAATGCTTTTAGAGTTGTGATACTTCCGAAAGGTCGAAGCAAGGATTTGATAGGGGCGCTTATTACACACTTGACTAGACCAATTGGAGATGTCACGACCGTGACCAGGATGTTGTGAGAATCTCGGAAGATGCAACCGAGACGATTACAAGATCCTCGGACATGGTCCTCGGACACACCGATTTTAAAACTTCATCCCCTTTGCTTTAAAATAATTTTAGTCTCGGGGACGAGACTAGTTTTTAGAGGTGGATGAATGTAAAGAGTGGAAAAGTTAAAATATTATTTTCTTACAATATTAAATTATGTTCGAATTTAAAAATTATTTCCGTCCTCGAGCAACTGAATCTTATTTAAACGAACTTCTATATAGTTTTGAATTGGGTTTTAGAAATGGAATTTGATTTTCGGAGATTGAGCATTATAAAATTAATTTGAGTTACGAGTATTGATTGAAATGTATTTAATTTTCGATTATCTTGAAATTGAATTAAAATATTTTTTTTAAATTCGATTTAGTCGGGAATTGATTGAGTCGGGATTAGCGGGTTTCGGGATATTTTTTTCGGGTTCAAAATATCTTGTGGGGACCTCTTTTTCCTATTTTATTTCTCCTTTTTCTTTATTTCTCTCTCTCTCTCTCTCTCTCTCTCTCTCTCTCTCTCTCTCTCTCGGCAGTCCCCTGCCTCCCACTACCCACAATTGCCTTCTCTTGCACACTGCACACAATGGTCCCCTCCCTTCCTTTGTCTTCTTTCCTTACAAACCCACACCACCCTCCTCCCTCTCTCTTTCATTTTCTGCAGGAAACCCAGAAACATCACAAAGGGGCATCCTTCCTCTCCCTTTTTTTCTCGCTGCACAACCCAACACCTCCACATCGCCATTGCCTCTCCCTCATTCTCTTCGGGTTCGATTGCAGGGAGCCACTTCCGGTCCTCCCTACCTTCCTTGTTCCGACGCCGGACCACCAGCACCACTGAACCACCAAACCCAGCACCCCACCTCTGCTCACCCCTGCTTTCGCTAGCAAAGCTGAGCCGCCGGAGCCTCCAGTGCGCTGCCGCGTGCAGCAGCTCCCCTGTTCCATTGCAAGGAGCCAACCGCGACAACCTCTTCTCCGTCCTCCTCCAAGCAGCAGCAGCAGCAGTAGAATTTCATCGAAGACACACTCCCTCCCGTCGATTGTAGCCGGAGCCCCGCCGACGAGCAACTCCGGCGAAAACTTCGAATCTTCGGTGAGCACTCTCCCCTCTCCTCTTCCTTGTTGTTCTTGGTCTTGAGTTGTCGGGTTGGGGTCGGAACCTCACTTCGGTCGGAGGGGAATGGCTTTGGATCGAAGAAGGCCGCCGCCGGTGGCTTGGGCTCCTGTTTTCTCCCTTCTCCCGTTTCAGCGTAGCTAACGCTCTGTTCTGAGGTTGAAGATAAGCTTCCTCCTCTGCCTTCCTTCCTTGTGGGCTGGGCCGGATCTGGGTAGGGCTTAAGGGTTATATCAGTTTCAAACGGGTTCTAGTGGGGAGGGAGTATTGAACCCGGATCCTCTTGTCTAGTCTTTCGGGTCTTGGGCTGGGTTTTTGGTTTCGGTTGGGCTGGGCTTATTTCTGAGTGGGTTTTGGTTATGGGGTATTTATATATATATACATATGTGTTTAATTTTCGGTTATAGATATATATATATATATATATATATATATATATATATATATATATATATATATATATATATATATATATATATATGTTATATGTTTATTATTTCTGATTTTAGGAAAATGAATTTATATATTTATATGTTCTGAAATTATTAATATTTATATCTAATAAGGTTTAAAAGTGATAATTATTGTTATGGAGTTATAAATATATTTATGGTTTTGTTTTTGAGTTTATATGGATAGTAAGTGTTAAATTGGTTGAATATTATTATAGTTTTGGAAATTGGTTATACTTATAATATTCTGAAAATTTATCATTATATATTGTGTTTGTTTTAAAATAATATTAATTGGATTATTTATATATGATGCTTTTATGAGGATTTAAATATGAGAGTTAGGAATTTTTAAAGTGAATTGTTGGTCTTGATTTATAAATATGATTTGTGAGCTTGGAGTTATTTTAATAATGTAAAAATGGAATTTATTTATATATGGTTTTTGAGATAAGAAACATTCCGGAATTATTTTATAACATGATTTTGGGAAATTGACTTTAAGGCTTGAATGTTTAATGTCGGAATTTGGCCAAGTATGATTTGAGAAATTTTTCGAATATGAGTTGACTTAATTTGGATTTAAGATTTTGGGAAAACAGTTTTACTATCTGTCGGTTTTGAGAATGTTGAGAACTGGGGTTCGTGTATATGAATGTTGGTCTGGTAGCTTATGGAAATGACTTGATGATAGGTGTGTATTGCTTTTGGATTGCTTTGGACTTGCATTTGGGCCCTTGCTTGTGTTATCTTGCTGTTCTGCATCAACAGGTAAGTATCCTACGGGACTTACTCAGTAACCTGGACCTCCTGCCTGATGTGTCATGTAATGTGTAGTTTTGTTGCATATTAAAGCATGCCATGTAGTATCATGCTAGGATTGCATTGAACTGAGCATGTGTTTACTTTGTGTGTTTGAAACAGAACGGCCGTTATCTGTGATAGTCCTAGAGTCTTTGCTAGGGTCATAGGGTAGCCCAGCCCCATCGGGTGCCCTGAGTCTATCGAGTCGATATGAGCATGATATGATAGCCCAGCACCATCGGGCAAGAGATGAGATGATTTGATATGATACGATTAGCCTAGCACCATCGGGCATGTTTATATTTATTTTATGATATGATGATGAGATATGATATGATGATGAGATATGATATGATATGATGATACCGTGGTGAGTGCACCACCACGAAGAGAGTGCTATGCTATAGCCCGAACTGGCCAGTCTCTGCACTAATGGGAAGGGGTGCAGAGGTAGGAGAGGGATATGCCACTTGGCATTGTCTGGGGCCCTTACAGTTCTTTTCTGCATATTATATATATACACTAGGGGCATGATAGTGTGATTTAAATCTTGTACCGCATTAGTCATCTTTTGTTTAGGCATAGGCATGTTATGTGGCCTCAGCGCGGTCAGAGGACCTGCAGGCGATCACCAGGCCTGACTTCGTGGATAGTGTTAGGTACCGCTCTTGTTGCTCCATGCTTCTGTGACGGGGAAATCTTTTGGCGAATCGAAGAATCCGGCTAATATATTCTAACTTGACAAATGACAATCACCCACTTTGTTTTGGTTTTGACCCGGCTCTGCCGCGGCTTTTGTATCTAAGTCATGCTTTCGCTTTACTTTCGTTTAAATCGTATTTCTGAAACTTCGACTGATTAGAGGTTTGAAACCTCGACCCGTACCTGAATCGCAACATCTGAACGAAGGTATCCGACCTTCGAAACGTATCCCGGATATCTATATCCGGGCCGTTACATAAATTATATGAGTTATGACATGAATATGAATATATGTGAATTGAAGCATGATTGGACATGGTAGAATCTTGAATTGAATTATGGAAATTAAGTGATGAAATTTGAGATGCTATATGATGATGCATGATAAGATGGCGAATAAGATATTAAATGTGAGATGATATATGAGACTTGATATATTGAGAAGAGATGCGAGATGGTATATGATGAGATATGATGAGATGATGTGATCAGTTATGAGATGATGATGAAATGTTAAGATGCAATATTATATGATTATGTGAACTTATGTATGATAGTTAAGGGTGCCTTGTGTGATTTAGACAAAGACTTATGCACATTTTACTTATTGATTTCTAGATGGATCTCTGACGTGCTTGGGATGGATTACTGTTGGTGTTTATTGCTTGGATTCTGCACTCCTCCAGGTAACACCTCCGGGGCTTACTCAAGTTAGAACCTCCTGCCTGATGTGTCATATAGAGTGTAGGTGTTGCATCCTGCATATTCATGTAGTAGCATGCTTAGGTTGCACAACTGATCGAGCATCCGTATTCTCTTTGCGTATGGTAGAACGACCATTAAATTGTGAGTCCTAGATTCATTTGCTAGGGTCATAGGACGACCCAGTCCCATCGGGTTTGTTCCTGATCGAGTTTGATATTATACCATGAAAAAAAAAGAATGAATGAAAAGCATGATATGTGACACGAGACTTGATATATGACATGATACATGATGTGATGAGATGTTGCTATATAGCATTGAACACGGCCGGTTCTTGCACTAACGAGCATGGGTGCGGGATTAGGAGAGGGACATGCCACTTGGCATTCTGTGCGGGATCCCATTTAATCGCTTTCTGTATATATATAAATTGTTAGTATGCTTTTGTGTTTTAATATTTCTGCACTGCATTAAAGCATCCTTTATTTAGGTATAGGCACATTATATGTCCTCAGCGAGGTCTTTAGGGCCCGCGTTAGTGGCTCGACATTGACTCGTGGTATAATTTCAAGTATTTGATCCTTGCTTGTTCTGTGCTTCCATAACGAGGGTTTCATCTGGGGCGTTCAACTAACCGAGAGACTTACTTACCATCAGACTCGACACTTTAGAGGTTTTATACTCGTTCATATTGGTTTTGACCCGGCTCCACCGAGGCAAGTTGTATTGTCAATTTCCTTTCTTTTTCTCTTGAACTATAAATGGTTTTGAGCGACTTATCCCCAATGGAACTCTCGCGAATTTAGGGTATCAAATCCCTTCTTTTAGCACTCACACCTTGTTTTAAAATTCAACCCGTACTCGAATTGCAAGATCCGAACGAAGGTATCCAATCGTTCGAAACGTAACCTGAATATTTATATTTGGGCCGTTATAAAGGTGGTATCAGAGCTTGGGTTGCGCGATTCGAGTACAAATGGGTTGAAGTATGATTTTGAAAATTGCCCAATGTTTTTAAAGGATTTTGAAAAGTTTTGAAGGGCAAAATGAATTTAATATGGCTAAATTAATGAACATAGCTTAATAAGCATTACTTAAAGTAAGGAAAATCGGAAAAGGGGAAATCGAGTGGGTAGCAAGGCGATAGACCATCCCTATTGGATGTAGACTTGGGAAAGGGTAGGCAAAACTTAGCTTTCTTCTTTATAGAGGGCCTGGAAGACTCCAAGGAGTTTACACCGTGGTGGTTGGAGTAGCGGGGTTAGGATATAGAGGCCGAGAGGATAGTTTCCCCTCCGGTCAGTTGCCCCCAAAGGGCAGCTTTTAGGTAGATCCTGTGACTTTATATAAATTGGGTCCGAGAACGATCCCCCTCAAACAGGATCAGATTAATTGTTGCTATTTGATTCTGTGATGAGTGTTGTCTTCCTCGAGCAAAATTTCTGTTTGTTAACTTCTTTGATATCTGTTGGCTATGAATTGCACTTCTGTGTGAACGGGATAGCGGGAGAGTCCTTCCTTACTCTGTAGTCAGGATTTCAATACTTGTAAAGCAATCTTTTCCATTATTCAACTTCATGTGTCATTTTCTTTTCATTTTGCCTTCTGTTCAACTGATTTCTAAGGTTGACAAATGTCGGAGCGTGTATTCCTTTCATTCCATTTTCGTCATCTCTCATGCCTCTAAATGATGTCTTATCGATTCTTTCCTTTTCCTTCTTTGCCTTCCTTTTCCTTTCATTTCTTTTCTTTCCTTTACTATTCTTTTCTTCTCCTTCCCTTTCTTTTATCTTCTTCCATATATGTTCCTATCGATTCTTCCCTGTATGATATTAGCGTCTTCCATGGGAAATTGGGTTGGGAATCTAATCATATTCGGGATTTCTGTTCGGGTGCATTGATTACTTAAGTGTGTGATGGAGTATGGTACTTGACACCATAGGTCATGCCACGAGTTAATTAATGTACTGGAATATCAACTTCGAATGATCTAAGATTCTCGACATGATTTTGAGTCTATAGAACATGTTGTTTTGGAGAGCCACCCTTTTCCATTTTTTTAAAGGTTCACATGTGTCTTTTTGTCATTAGACCTTATCCAGAGCTTGACCATCCTTTTTCGGGAAACAGTTGAGTGCTCTTTTCCCTTACCCAAGTGAGTCATACAAGCATTCCATAGGAAATGGGCTCTTGAGTCAGTGAGTTAACATTGCCCTTGGAGATATCTGTTTGGTTATGATTGTAGTCCCATCTCTGATTACGTGACCTGATATTTCATTATGCTAAATACATGTCCCTATACCCTTATATTCAGATTCAGCCACATTGCTTTATGCTCATATTATACTTTATTATGTTCCTCCATATTCCAATGTTTTTGTAGCATGATTAACTTGATCTCTTGCATATGGTTGTGCTAGTTGACTAAATGCATGAAGGTGTCATATGTTATGCATATTGTAGGATAGATGAATTGTGATTTAAGTGATTCTGTGCCTTATCCACGTGGTTATTTGCTCTCTCTTGACGTAGGTTCTTGATAGTATTATCGCTCTTTCATGCTTTCATGAACAACTGGTGTGACACTTCGCATGATTACACACCACGATATGTTCTGGTTTCGTGTATACATGACCCATGAAGGATATATTAAACTTATTTGGATCACCCCTTACTGTACCTATGCTTTGACATGAATTACTAGTGTCATGTAGAAACTATGCTTTCCAAATATAACTCATCATATCACTTCGAGTCGTACGTGCCCCCTTATGTGAACTTTGTCGTCGTAGGATGTGATAGCTTACTATACAGTCCTTATATGCTTCCGTGTCATGAATATATATTGACGTTATTCATTGCGATAGGTACATGATAGTGTTCATTGATATGACTAGCGTGCTTCAAGAACTAGGTGTATCTGGCTTGCTCTGATTGTGCCTCACAGATCTCTATAAGGGTCTCGTTGTCATTCTCGGTTTGGAATCTTGTCTCTAGTCTCATTAGTCCTTGGTCCGTATGTGACTCCATAGGAATTCGGGTTGTCCTCATTTGTCTCTCCCCTATCTCTATTAACTTAGGACCCCTATGTCATCTTATAAAAGAAGGTTTGACATGAGGAAGAGAACAATTGACTGGATAGCATTGAACCATCAGAGTGGCGCAGCGGAAGCAAGGTGGGCCGATGACCCACAAGTCTCAGAACTGACGTCATCAGCAACATTGGGGGATGAGTATGCAGCGGATTCATAGATATGCCTGATGAAAGGGGGCGTGCCCCCATTCGAACTACTAACCCCTTCTATGGTGATTGAGCTTGATGTGGTGCGATAGGCCTAGATGTGATATGGTTCCGATGTGTTGATGCTTTGTTATGTTGATATTTGATTTAGTGGTGAGTATGGCCTGATTGCCTCTGCATACGAGATATGGGATATTGATGTTAATGAGTTGCTGACTTAGTGTGCATGTTTGATGACTTTCTTTTCCTTTGTTTCCTTTCTCCCCTTCATTTTCTTCTCTTTTGTCATCTTTCTTATTCGTGTGTGTTAAGGTTCCTTTGATGGAATAGTCTAGAGAGTGATAAGGGAACTAGACGTCTTATGTTTTGATCGAGGATGGTGTAAGGTAGAGTCTTAGAAAAGAGATGTTGGATTAGGCAGGATCGAGTGAGTTCTAGATCTGGTAGGAGACAGTTGTTAGGAATTTCCAAATGAGCCTTCTAGGTAGGCCTTAGGTGGGGCGTATGATGAGAATGTCAAGATTACGGAGAGAAGACTGTAATGTAGGTGAGAAATTCTGGCCGAAGGACAAGGTACGTTTGTTTAAGCATCTTTGAGGGAGGATATGAGTAGACTAGGGCACACACGATTGAGGATTCTCGTAGGGAGCAGGGCATGATAGATAGGTTGTCGTACTAGGAGCGGAAGCGATGCTGTTGAGGAACTAGTTTTGGATGGCGATAAGATTTAAGTAAATGGGAATGGTTGAAGAGTTGTAGACCTTGTGGCTTAGGTTATTCGTACCGTGAGCGGGAACGACCTTAGTGAGGAATGAATTATGGATATCGTTAAGGTTTGAGTAGCTAGAACAATCAAGGATTAGTAAATCTTAGTAATTGGACTCATAAGCATTGCTAACGATTTCCTTTACTTGGCTTAAGGCATTTTCTCAAAAACTTATCGTTCACTTCCTAATCACCTCATCATCCGAATCAATTCCACACATACCAATTTTAATCCTTCCCTATACTAAAAATCTTCCAATCATACCTCTAGAATTCCTCCAATTACAACACAATCAAGCATCCTTAATATTACTCGAGCAACACCCAAGTACATACCTCACATTCTGCCGCCTATCATAAGTACAACTAGGTGTATCTGGCTTGCTCCGATTGTGCCTCATAGATCTCTATAAGGGTCTCATTGTCATTCTCGGGTTGGAATTTTGTCTTTAGTCTCATTAGTCCTTGGTCCGTATGTGACTTCATAGGAATTCGGGTTGTCCTCATTTATCTCTCCCCTATCTCTATTAACTTAGGACCCATATGCCATCTTATAAAAGAAGTTTTGACATGAGGAAGAGAACAACTGACTGGATAACATTGAACCATCAGAGTGACGCAGCGGAAGCATGGTGGGCCCATAACCCACAAGTCTCAGAACTGACGTCATCAGCGACATTGGGGGATGAGTATGCAGCGGATTCATAGATATGCCTGATGAAAGGGGGGCGTTCCCCCATTCGAACTACTAACCCCTTCTATGGTGATTGAGTTTGATGTGGTGCGATAGGCCTAGATATGATATGGTTCCGATGTGTTGATGCTTTGTTATGTTGATATTTGATTTAGTGGTAAGTATGGCATGATTGCCTCTGCATACGAGATATGGGATATTGATGTTAATAAGTTGCTGACTTAGTGTGCATGTTTGATGACTTTCTTTTCCTTTGTTTCCCTTTCTTCTCTTCCTTTTCTCCTCTTTTGTCATCTTTCTTATTCGTGTGTATTAAGGTTCCTTTGATGGAATAGTCTACAGAGTGATAAGGGAACTAGACGTCTTATGTTTTGATCGAGGATGGTGTAAGGTAGAGTCTTAGAAAAGAGATGTTGGATTAGGAAGGATCGAGTGAGTTCTAGATCTGGCAGGAGACAGTTGTTAGGAATTTCTAAATGAGCCTTCTAGGTAGGCCTTAGGTGGGGCGTATGATGAGAATGTCAAGATTGCGGAGAGAAGATTGTAATGTAGGTGAGAAATTCTGGCCGAAGGACAAGGTAAGTTTGTTTAGGCATCTTTGAGGGAGGATATGAGTAGACTAGAGCACACACGATTGAGGATTCTCGCAGGGAGGAGGAAGCGATGCTGTTGAGGAACTAGTTTTGGATGGCAATAAGATTTAAGTAAATGGGAATGATTAAAGAGCTGTAGACCTTGTGGCTTAGGTTATTCGTACCGTGAGCGGGAACGACCTTAGTGAGGAATGAATTATGGATATCGTTAAGGTTTGAGTAGCTAGAACAGTCAAGGATTAGTAAATCTTAGGAATTAGGTTGTTCTTATGATAGGCGGAAGAATGTGAGGTCTGTACTTGAGTGTTGCTCGAGTAATATTAAGGATGCTTGATACTGTTTTAATTGGAGGAATTCTAGAGGTATGATTGGAAGATTTTTAGTATAGGGAAGGATTGAAATTGGCATGTGTGGAATTGATTCGGATGATGAGGTGATTAGGAAGTGAACGATAAGTTTTTGAGAAAATGTCTTAAGCCAAGTAAAGGAAATCGTTAGCAATGCTTATGAGTCCAATTACTTGGGTGTGTAGGTAGAAAGACTGTGAATGGCGAATATGGGAACTATTCTAGGTGAAGGATGTCGGGAATGCTAATAGTTGAGGGATTGTGGAACATCCATGATGATGGTGATGTTTTGGGTAAGTCAGATAAGGATAACATAGAGAATCTTAGAGCAGATGATTGGTAATAAAGGTTAGTAAGAGGTAAAGTGTCAATGCTTGAGGATTGTAGTCTAAGGCAAGTTAGGAGTGTGCAACAATAAAAGACTAGAGTAGGACGATGAGAACTCATGGTTGATTGAGGCTATAGTGGGACTTTGATTGGTAAATTGGTATTGTGAATGGGTGAAATTTCTATGACCTTTTGGGAAATGAGGAAATACGATTCAGTTTAAAGATAGTTTAGAGATATTCTGTTGATTTAGATGGGTAATACATGTTGTTGATCACTTAGGTATAGGTGCGGTTGAGGAAGCTCGATGGGTTGTGTTACGGGTTTAGCTCTAGTTGGCTCTAACTTAGAATTTGGCTAGTGAGGACAACTGGTGATGCTAGGACTTTCCGACATAGCTGAGTGAAGTGGTTATGTTGTTTGGGGTACGTAGGTGGCTTAAAAAATTGGCCTTTGATTGTGACATATTGAGGCTATTGGATGTAATGATGCCCTTTGTATGAGGTTGCAATTAGGAGTTGGTCCTTTATAGGTGGATTAGCAATGGGTGTGCTTATTGGTATGGGAATTTGGATAAGAAGTGACGAAGCGATTCAGGATCTAGTAAATATAATGATCGAATGTATTCTTAAGGGTATAGGTGGAATGAATGAATTCGGAAGGAACACCTAGATTACTCATACGCTTGATAGAGGATTCTAGTGAGAGTTTGGAGTATTGGGCTCGATTTATGATTTCTTGGAGAGTTGTGAATTCCGACGCACGAGCTTTGATTGGTTAGGTAGGAAGTCAGGATTGTGATTTTGAGATCTTGAGTGAACTAATTCTTAGAGGATTCGTTGACCTGAGCCTTATGATATATATATATAGTGGATGAAAATTAAAATGGGCTTGACCTTTAGATATGACCCTGGCTCCGAGAACGACTTTCTGTTTGAGTTGATATCAAAATGCGGATTTCCCTAATTTTATGACTTGTTGATTATGTGATCTACTGATGATGAGATTTGATGTGTTGAAGTGTTGCCTTTTGATAAAATAGCATCCTTGTTATGAAGAATTCTCCTATGTTGATATTCCGATGGATGATGATTGGTTATGTTAGCTATGTTCTAGGAGGTTGTTATTCTTTTTATGATTGTTGGCGTGATAAATCTTGATGGACTGACTTTGGTTATGTTTATATATGATATCCTGGGTTTTTTAAATATGGATTATGATAATATCTCGAGATTGATTGATTGAAACCGAGTTCGGGAAATGAACCTAGGGAGTGGAATATGGGATTAGCACTTAGAGGTGGATGTTGCCACCTCTTGAGTTCTTGAAACCGAATTGACTGATATAGGAAGAAATGACTTGAGTTTTGAAAGGCTTCCTTAGTTTTTGGAAAAAATTTAGTCTCGGGGACGAGACTTGTTTTTAGAGGTGGACGATGTAAAGACCAAGATTTTTCAATTGTATTTTTATAATTATAGATTTCATTCCGATTTTAAATTCAATTAATTTTTAATACTCCGAGAACATTTGAAATTTTCTGTCCTCGAACAAGCGAATTTATTTTATTCTTTCGAGACAGATTTCGACATGAACTGGTTATTCGAATTGAAAATGAATTTATCATGCTTTATTATTCTGAGGCTTGAAAATATTTTCGGATTTCGTTATTTATTTCGGGTTCGAATATTTATTTTAAATTTATCAAATCGCGTTGAATTAAGGTCGAAAAGCGGGTTTCGGGGTTTATTTCAGGGTATTTATTTTGACTTTTATACACTCCCACACTCCAACCCCCCCCCCCCCCCACCTCCACCGGCCTAACCTTGTTATACCACCATCACCCTCACCCCTATAGCCCCTCCTAGTCAAGCCATCCCCTCCCTCTCCATTTCATTTCATTCTTTACCACCACCATCCCTGCTCATGGCACACCAACACATCTTCAATCTCTCTCTTTGAAATCCCCACAACTCTACCTCATCCTCCTCCATTGAAATACCCAAGCACCTCCAAGCTCCTTCTCGTGAATCCAGACAAAGCCAAGCCACCGCCCAGGAGCCCAGCTGCCACCACCGACGTCGAGCCCCTCCATTGCCTTGTTTCCGATCCAAAAACTCTGGACCGGGGAGGAAGCTCGAGCAGCCCCTTTTTACCTTCGAATCAACGCCCAAAAACCACCTCCGATTCCGCTCGACGCCACCAGCACCTCCAAGGTGGGAGCGACGCGCCCGTGCTTCCTGAATCAAAGAGGAACGAGCGAGAACGAACCTCCGACGAGCGAGAACGACCTCTGGCAAAGCCCGACGAAGTCTCAAACCTCTCAGTGTACCGGTGAGGACGAGACCCCAGGACCATGGCGAAAGACCTCCCGTTCCCTTTCCTTTTTTTCGATTTCGAATGCAGTAGATTGGGCAAGAGGATGAACAGTACCCGGTTCGGTTTCCTCCTTTTTCTTTCTTTTTTTATCCAGTTCAACCCTTTTTTCAATTTTCTGGTTCGGTTTTGCAAAAAAAAAAAAAAGTCAGATTTGAGTGAAGGATGGGCTGGGATTCGGATTTGGGCTGGAGATTTTGGGCCGATTTTGTTAAAATATTTAATTGTTATCCTATCTATTATGGTAATTGTATTTACATCAACTTATTATATTTACCTATTTTATTTATTTATTTGTAATAATATATTAACTTATTATATTAAAGCATTATATGAAGTTATTAGATTATCCTAAATTAGTTATTAAATATCAAGTTTGCTATAATAATTTATTATCGAAAATTAGTATAATACTTTAAATTATTTTACTAAGGTGTCGGAATTTATTTCATTTTAAAATATCAAACTATGATACTAATTTAGTTATTATTTATTTGATGGCAGATTTAATTAATTATTTAATTATTTTCTGATTTAGTGATTATTCAATTATTAATCATTGATTGGTTATTTGATGATATTTAAATGATTGAATTTAAATCAGATTATTTGAAAATATTTATCAAAGTGTTGGAATTTAATTAAAACATTTGAATGAAGGTTTACGAATAAATTAACTAATTTCGGGATTATTTAGTAATATAATTTTGGAATTTTGCTTAAAGGGCTAAATGTTTAATGTTGAAATTTAGCTAAGCATGGTTTAAAATAAATTATTTGACCATTGAGTTGACTTCCTTGAGATTTAATTACTTGAGAAACCTTGGAACCGATCTACTTGAGTTGACTTGATGAATTGATTAATATGCCTTACATGTAAATTATATGAGTTATGACATGAATATGAGTATATGTGAATTGAAGCATGATTGGACATGGTAGAATCTTGAATTGAATTATGAAAGTTAAGTGATGAAATATGAGATGCTATATGATGATGCATGATAAGATGGCGAATAAGATATTAAATGTGAGATGATATATGAGACTTGATATATTGACAAGAGATGCGAGATGGTATATGATGAGATATGATGAGACGATGTGATCAGCTATGAGATGAGTTGAGATGATGATGAAATGTTAAGATGCGATATTATATGATTATGTGAACTTATGTATGATAGTTATGGGCACCTTGTGTGATTTAGACAAAGACTTATGCACATTTTACTTATTGATTTCTAGATGGATCTCTGACTTACTTGGGATGGATTACTGTTGGTGTTTATTGCTTGGATTATGCGCTCCTCCAGGTAAGTCCTCCGGCACTTACTCAAGTTAGAACCTCATGCCTGATGTGTCATATAGTGTGTAGGTGTTGCATCCTGCATATTCATGTAGTAGTATGCTTAGGTTGCACAACTGATCGAGCATCTGTATTCTCTTTGCGTATGGTAGAACGACCGTTAAATTGTGTTTCTAGAGTCATTTGCTAGGGTCAAAGGACGACCAAGTCCCATCGGGTTTGTTCCTAATCGACACAGATATTATACCACGAAAAAAAAAGAATGAAAAGCATGATATGTGACACGAGACATGATATATGACATGATACATGACATGATGAGATGTTGCTATATAGCATTGAACGCGGTCGGTTCCTGCACTAACGAGCATGGGTGCGGGAGTAGGAGAGGGACATGCCACTTGGCATTCTGTGCGGGATCCCATTTAATCGCTTTCTGCATATATATAAATTGTTAGAATGCTTGTGTGTTTTAATATTTCCGCACTGCATTAGAGCATCCTTTATTTAGGTATAGTTTCAGGTAGCGAGGTCTTCAGGGCCCGCATCCATTATATGTCCTTAGCGAGGTCTTCAGGGTCCGCATGAGTGGCTCGACCTTAACTCCTGGTATAGTTTCAGGTATTTGATCCTTGCTTGTTTTGTGCTTCCATGACAAGGGTTTCATCTGGGTTGTTCAAATAACCGAGAGACTGACTTACCACCAGACTCGACACTTTAGAGGTTTTATACTCGTTCATATTGGTTTTGACCCGTCTCTGCCGATGCAAGTTGTATTGTCAATTTCCTTTCTTTATGTTTTGAACTATAAATGGTTTTGAGCGACTTAGTCAAGTAGAACAGGTTATGGTCCCCAATGGACCTCTCGCGAATTTAGGGTATGAAGAAGAGCACTCTATATCGACTACCTGAGATCGATATCGACAAAGACCTAGAAATCGAGTGGAGTTGAGCCCGTCGAGGAGAAACGAAGAGGTCAAAATCGACCTGTCTGGTCGATATCCACTGGATTTCGACACGGGTTGGACATTCTTTTCGGGGCGTGGATTTCCATTCTATCAACAAGAGCCACGGTTTATCCTTTGTAATTTAGATAGATTATACCTTGGCGATATTTTCTTTTTATCCTAAAGGTTTATTTAGTTATTTAGATATTTACTTAAATAAAACATCTATCCTACTTGTTTGGATAGAGATTAGATAGAAGATAGAAGATTAAATCGTTGGATAGCAAGGATTAGTAGCCTATAAATAAAGCCCTAGGGGCTGGCATTCATTCATTCAATCATACACACAATCAATAGAGTTAGAGTTAGAGAGAAGTTTAGAGTTTGGCGTTTGCGAGAGCCGACGTTGAGTTGTAAAGCTTCGAAGTTTAAAATTTAATGCAAATTTCCCTTTTCCCATCAAAGATGTTTGTTGCGATGAAGAGCGAGTAGTCGTCTCACTTCTAGGGTCGGGGTGAGCCCGACAGTAGCCATGTAAGTGCACTTATTCCATATTTGATTATGCGATCTCTTCTTCTACCCTGCGCTCAATCCTTTATGCGAGTTTAGGATCATTCATTATTTACCTTATATGAAGCGAAAGTGGATTAATATATGTGAATTTGGATAGTAATTAGGATTTTTCCTGCGAAAGTTGACATAAACCCTAATTATGAAAAAGGTAGAAACAATTAGGTTTTTATGCGAAAGCCTCTATCTCCCTATTGGTGTTGAGAAAAGTTTAATCTTTTATGATAATTAGTTGAAAATAAATGCATGGTTACCGTTGTGGTGAATCCCTATCCTAGAAGCTTTTTAGTTTATTGAATTAAAACAAAAACCAACTATTGCTTTTTATTTCTTTTCTTTTATTTTCTGTTCTGCTGCAAATCGACATCGACTGGATTTCTAATCGATATTGACCTTTCATGTCGATATCGACCACCTGCATCGAGCACTTCTTCGTCGATAGTTTTCTGAGTCGACAGAGCTACTGACCTACTCGACATCGACCAACATAGTCGATATCGAGTGCTTCTGTTGTCTTCTTTCTTCGCAGGTTTTCTCTCCAGATCGATGTCATCACTAGGAATCGACTGCCTCTGTCGATATCGACTGCCCAACTCGATATCGAGGTTTCTGGTCGACTTGCTCTCAGTTCGCATAGACAATCCAGGCACCGCTGACTCGCCTCTTCGTGGATCGATCTGATTCCCTTCCACTACAACGGGAGGAAGTCTTGTAATTTATTTGCGTGGAATAGGATTCGGTTTGATATCTACTTGTATATATTAGACTTGATTTCCTCCTTCATCAAATTTCGGCGCCGTTGCCGGGGAGACTATCATTCGCGCCTTGTTTAGCCTATCTCACTCTTTTTCCTAGTGTTTTCTTATAGGTGTATGCGACGCAGTGATCGCACACCTGAATTCAAAGGAGTAGACGACCTTGAACGCTATCTCCATGTAAGGTCCCAAGTTCAAAGAATCATGGCAGACAATGAGACCCAGGCTGAGCTAATTGAGCGCCTAAGGAAGCAAGTTGAGGACTTCACAACTAGAGATGCGGCACTGAAAGAGCGTGCAGACAGGGAGGAAGAAGCTAGGAGGCAAATAGAAGCCCAAATCAACGGCCTCCCTCAGAATGCCAAACAATACATGCACCCTGTGCCCTCAGTGCCTGAATCGGCTATCCTTATCCCCCATTCTAATTTTGAGATTAAACCTAGTTTCTTAACTGAGATTAAGCGACGTCAATTTGAAGGGAAACCTAACGATTGTCCTCTTGAGCATATATCTTTATTCCTTGACTTGTGTGACACTATTGCTGATGGACAAAGCCTTGAATATGTAAAACTAAAGGCTTTTCATTGGTCTCTCGCAGGGAAAGCTTTAGCATGGTTGGAGAGCCTAGCCTCCAAATTGCTCCGCACGTGGAATGAGGTCAAGGATACCTTCCTCAACAAATTCTTCCCACCATCAAAGACCGCGATGCTATGCCAGAGGATCACGACTTTTAAACAAAAGACAGGCAAGACATTGGCGCAAGCATGGGAGCACTTTAAGGAGCTGCCAAGGTGTTGCCCTACGCATGGGCAACCACCCTACGTCATCCAGGAGATCATCTATAACTCCCTGGACGTAGCTACTAAGGAGAGAATCAACACCTATACCTCCTATGGGTATCTTGAGCTCCTACCACAACAAGCTTGGGATACTATAGAGAGGTTGGTCGAATTTGACAACACCTATGGGACTCCTGTGGCCTCCGACTCAAGGCCTGCCCCGTCTATGCCACTCTATGAGCCCTCCAAGGAGATTGATCCTGACGTCAAAGATCAATTCATGCAAGATCAACTCAGGAGGTTGCAGAAGCAAGTCAAATTCCTCTCCGCCAACCAACCCTACGCTGAATGTGGCTCCGTAAGGCATATCATCATTGATTGCCCCCACACGGAGCAAGTACAACTAGTTGAGACCCACCAGGAGGCGCGCTACATGAGGAATCCCAATAGCCAGGGCTACCAAAACTAGGGAAATCAACCACCCCAATACCTCCCCAGGGATCCTTCACCATACAGAGCACCTGGCCATCCCGACAGAAAAAGGAGGGATGATCTACAACTCATCCTAGACGAGATGAGGCGGAATCAAGTAAAGAATGATCAATCCAACAATGTCATCCAAACATCCTTACATGGCATTAACTCTAGGCTTGGTGACATAGATACATGGAGGAAAGGCGTTGAGACCCAACTGGGTCAATTGGCAGCACAAATTCCACGACAATCCGGAGGACTCCCTGGCCAACTACAGCCCAATCCAAAAGGGCAGCCATCGGGCCACATCGCCGCAGTTTGTCTAAGGAATGGCAAAGAGCTACCAATGAATGTCGGAGAAGCACAGGAAATTCCTAGAGAGCCAGTCGATATCGACCACCCCCAGTCGATATCGACTAAGCCACTCGATGTCGACTCACCTGTCGACGTCGACCCTGTCCAGACGAACCCGAAAATGACCACTTCAGTCGATATCGACACCCCCAGTCGATATCAACCCTTCATCAGCACCACCTCGGGCCAATCCCGCTCCGCCAAGGAAGAAGCCATTACCTTACCCCTCCAAATCATTAAAGGATCCAGCGGACGCAAAGTTTCAACGGTTTGTGAAGGTTCTCCAAGGCATTAATGTCACCATTCCATTCACGGAGGCCCTTCATGAGATGCCATCATACGTCCGCTTCCTTAAGGATATATTGAGCCAGAAGTGATCAATTGCTGAGATCGCTGAGGAGTGCAGCAAGGTGGAATACCCAGAGAAGAGGAGTGATCTTGGTAGATTTGCCATCACCATTGGGCTTGGCCAACATCGCTACAAGGCCCTGTGCGACCTAGGGGCTAGCGTCAGCCTCATGCCTTTGTCCATCTGGTCAAAGGTCAATATTGGAGCCTTGAAGCCAGTTGATATGAAATTGTACATGGACGATAACAACTTTGTAAGGCCCACAGGCATCATTGATGACATCCCAGTCAAGGTGGGTAAGTTCTTTGTACCCACAGATTTTATTGTGCTTGATATGGCAAAGGATCCTACTTGCCCAATCATCTTAGGGCAGCCATTCCTAGCTACGGCCAATGTCAATATCAGCGTGCGGAAGGGACTCTTTTCATTCACCATTGGCAATGAGGTCATCGAATTCTCCTTCAACGCTACAATGAAGGAGGTACAACAAATGGAGGTCAAGGCGATGCATATGGGGAGAGTAATCCCTTGCGATGAACCAACGGAGAGTGCCTTTACTGACGAGGAGCTAGAGGAGAGGGCCATGGAGGCCTAAATGGAGGAGGTTTTGGAGATTTGGTACCAAGCCGACGACGAAGGAGAACCAGACAGAGCACTCGAAATCGACACAACCGAGTCGATATCGAGTGAAAAGGAGCCAAATTGACTGCCAGAGGCTAAGTATGGGGTCGACACAGCACACGGAATTGATCAGGGCCAGTCGATATCGACTGGGCCCACTCGACATCGACTCCCCCTACTCGACCTACCTCTATCAACTGAGAAACAAGAGGTCGATATCGACCAATCCACTCGATATCGACCTGCCCTTGAGAGCAATACGGACTCCGAGGTAAGTCCAGGTAAGATTCCTCTACCCTTAGAGATAAATTCGAATATCCCTTTAAAGCGAGTATCTTTGTTTGTATGCCTGGCTAACATGATAGGTAAGCCCATAAAAGAATACAAGGCAGACGACAAGGTGCTTATTGAGTAATGCAACGTCTTGGGATGCACAAGAAAGGATGGAAGGAAGAGGTCAATCATGACGATCTTTAAAGTCTATCCAGGAAGGTTGGAGCTTAAAGACAAGAAAGGGACGTTGTTCAAAGTAGAGCTTGAAAGCCCTGAAGAGGACATAAGAGCGATATGGTCTCTACATGTGCCACCTTAGATAGAAGCGTGGAAGAAGTCGGCCTAGCGACTATAAAGTCTAGAGCTTGTACATAAAATCTTTTAAATTTCCGCATAGATAGTTTTTAGGATTCAGAGTTTGAATTTTTGGGATTTGAAGACTTTGGATATATTGTGGTTTTATCTATTATGCACTAACGACTTCAGAAACGACGAGGAAGAAAAGAAGCTACTGCAAAGGCAGTCCAAATCGACTAGGCCAGTCGAAATCGACCACCTTAGGGTCGAGCCATCTCCTGGAGTCGACATCGAGGACTCAGGAGCGAAAAGCAACATTCAATATCGACCAAGCTAGTTGATATCGACCAGATCCAGGCGACCCTCGACTTCACCTTCTTCCTCAACTTCGACAGATGCAGTCGACATCGACCATTGTACTCGACATCGACTATTGGCATCGACCAACCTGAAATCGACCTGAATCCGCAGGTTGCGCTATCAGTTTCTCTCTACCCTTATTCTTTTTTTAATATAGTGAGTACACTGTATATTTTAAGTATGGGGTGGGGTAGAAACATGTTTTATGGTCATAACTTGGTTTTCTTCTTCGCATTGCATTCATGTTTAAGTTTTGTGTTCTTAGTTTTTACTTTAAAAAAATGTCAAAAATAAAAGAAAAAATGCATGTTTATTTTTAAGTTTGTTTTTTTAGCCCTACTTAGACGTCCAATGATAAGAACTCAATAGCTGACTTGATCATGTAAATCCTATAGCATATTTGGATGGTTTAGCCTAAGTCCTTAAAATTGTTTTATGTAGATTGTGAACTTGTGATGAAATTGAGCACATATGATCCTAGGCTAAAAAGCAAATCGAACAAAATTATCCTAGTGAGAATTTTGGCCTATAGGGAGAACATCAAAAATCCCTCTGCTTTCTTGAGTGTATTTACTCTTCCTATGCATCTCTAAATGTTGTGATAGTTATTCAAAGCCAATACATATATATATGTTTATGTTTACGAGAATTAAATGATGGAGGCATCTTTTAAGCCATTTTTATCCTCTCTTTACCTACCCTGCATTATCTCTGCTTGAAGCCAGAATATTAGTCTGAGCCATATATTGCAAACTCCACAAAACTATTCCTAGCCGAATTGAGCCTGACCCCCATTTGGGAATTGAGACTTAGATTGGTTAGAATAATGCATTGTGGAAAGAAAAGTGCATATTGTCTAGTTTTGAGCAAAGAAATTAAGAGTTGCTACATAATTGCATCTTGTCATACTTTGTAAAAGGATTTTTGGCTCACCATATAAATGCACCTTTATTTTGTTATTAATTTCGTTCAAAAATAATTAGTTACATAGTGCATGAGCCAATTATTCCTAAGTTCTTTTATCTTTTATACCAGATTTATATTTTTGAGAGCATATTAAGGTTTAGGAGATATGGTTTTGATATAGTAGTGATAAAGTTTAGGAGTCTTGATTCCCGAATTTTATAAGCACCACATGGCCAAATAATTCCATACCCTTTATTTCTTACCAAGCCCCATTACAACCCCGCCGAACCCCAGTCTTCTTTGAAGTCTTCCATTCAGCGAAAGTCCTCCTGATGGTTCTTATTGCATCTACATAATTGGTTGCGAAGTGGATTCTTATAAATTGCAATGTTTAAGAGATTGTATATGGAATTGAGTTGAGAGTTGATCTTCATATCCTAAACACATGAGAGTTGAGTGCAAACACATTATCCTTGTGAAGTTGGATAAAAAATTGCATATGCCTATGGATCGCTCAAATATGTGCTATGATGTTAAATTCACTTGCTTTGCTTTGCTACTGCTTATGATGTTGCTTTTGACGAGGGCGAACACTTGAAGGGTGTCTTGTAGGTGTTAGTTACTGCTTGGTTATTGCTTGAGGACAAGCAAGTCTAAGTATGGGGTGTTTTGATGTACATATTTAGTACCCTTTTTATTGCATCTTTTGACTTCATATTTCATTCGATTCCCAAAGAAAAGGTTGAAAAATAATGCAAATTTGTGTAGAATGAGCTAACGTACAAGAAATAAAGTCTGCACAAGTTTTGGTCCAATTATGTAGGAATTGGAGCGAAATTGGAGTCAAAACGAAGAAACCAAGGAAAGCAGAAAAGTGGTCGAAATCGACCTATCTAGTCGATATCGACTGAAGCATCGACACAGACCCTGAGTGTCGAGACTGACCAAAAACACCAGCAAAAGAAGAGCACTGGATATCGACTACCTGAGCTCGATATCGACCAAGACCCAGAAATCGAGTGAAGTTGAGCCCGTCGAGCAGAAACGAAGATATCGACTGGATTTCGACACGGGTTGGACACGCTTTTCGGGACGCGGATTTCCATTCTATAAATAAGAGCCACGGTTTATCCTTTGTAATTTAGATAGATTATACCTTGGGGATATTTCCTTTTTACCCTAAAGGTTTATTTAGTTATTTAGATATTTACTTAAATAAAACATATATCCTACTTGTTTGGATAGATATTAGATAGAAGATACTATCCTTGGATAGCAATGATTCGTAGCCTATAAATAAAGCCCTAGAGGGCTGGCATTCATTCATTCAATCTCACACACAATCAATAGAGTTAGAGTTAGAGTTAGAGAGAAGATTAGAGTTTGGCGTTTGCGAGAGCCGACGTTGAGTTGTAAAGCTTCGATGTTTAAAGTTTAATGCAAGTTTCCCTTTTCCCTTCAAAGATATTTTTTGCGATGAAGAGCGAGTAGTCGTCCCACTTCTAGGGTCGGGGTGAGCCCGACGGTAGCCATGTAAGTGCACTTATTCCATATTTGATTATGCGATCTCTTCTTCAACCCCGCGCTCAATCCTTTATGTGAGTTTAGGATCATTCCTTATTTACCTTATATGAAGCGAAAGTGGATTAATATATGTGAATTTGGATAGTAATTAGGTTTTTGCCTGCGAAAGTTGACATAAACCCTAATTATGAAAAAGGTATAAACAATTAGGTTTTTATACGAAAGCCTCTATCTCCCTAATTGGTGTTGAGAAAAGTTTAATCTTTTATGAGAATTGGTGATAATACATGCATGGTTACCGTTGTGGTGAATCCCTATCCTAGAAGCTCTTTAGTTTATTGAATTAAAACCCAAACCAACTGTTGCTTTTTATTTTTTTTCTTTTATTTTCTATTCTGCTGCAAATCGACATCGAATGGATTTCTACTCGATATCGACCTTTCCTGCCGATATCGACCACCTGCATCGAGCACTTCTTCGTCGACAGTTTTCTGAGTCAACAGAGCTACTGACCTACTCGACATCAACCACCCTAGTCGATATCGAGTGCTTCTATTGTCTTCTTTCTTTGCAGGTTCTCTCTTCAAATCGACGTCATCACTAGGAATTGACTGCCCCAGTCGATATCGACTTCCCAACTCGATATCGAGGCTTCTGGTCGACTTGCTCTGAGTTTGCACAGACAATCCAAGCACCGCTGACTCGTCTCCTCGTGGATCGATCCTGATTCACTTCCACTACAACGGGAGAAAGTCTTGTAATTTATTTGCGTGGACTAGGATTCGGTTTGATATCTACTTGTATTTATTAGACTTGATTTCCTCCTTCATCAGTGCACAATTAAGATTATAAAGTGCATAAATAAAATTTTAGTTTGAATGTGGATTTTTAGAAATTAAATGTGCAATTTTAGTTTGAAAAAGTGCAAATATAAAATGATAAAGTGAAAAAATAAGATCATAAAGTGTATGAATGAGACACACAGTGGGTTTTTGAAATCGATGTTTTAGTTTTGTTTTTTTTACTTTGGAGAGTTTGGGTTCACCTCTCGCATAATTTAGTCTGATAGATGTGAGTTTGAAATTGATTTTTTTACGTATAACAATTTCAAATTAAACTGCATACTTAATGTTAAAAAGTGCATAATTAAGGTTAAAAAATGCATAACTAAGATTATAATGTGCATGATTAGTAATTTGGGATTATTGTGTTCTTGTCTATTATGTAACCTATGTGGAATTCGAGTCCACATCTTTGTGCATACGCACATCGCTCTACCAATTGAGCTAATAGGTTTTAAAGCTTATTAAGTACAAGTGTATAAACACATTGAATTTGATGTATCTTTTTTATTTCTTTAACCTAGCACACAGACTTATCAAAGTAAAATGTGCTTCATTACATAATCTAAGATAGGGAAATGCCAAATCTAAACTAATCCATTTGGATAAAAATAGCAGCTCAAGGTTGTCAATAGTAAGAAAAACATATGCACTCTTTCTTATTTTTAACCATATAAACTTAAGCAAGGAGATTACATGTTATACATTGTACATTACAGCTAAACCCCAAAAGTAAGAGGGCATATGAGTTCTTCTACACTACCAATAAAAGGACCAAATAGTGTTTCTAGGATGCACCTGATAGGTACAGGTGTGGAGCTCCTTGCTTAGATTAACATCTCCAGAACGAACCTATGCTTCGTATAATTAACCTAGAACAAAAACATCTTACCAATATGACTCCAGAAAACGATACACACATAATCTGAAGGATGTGGAGCCTTTAGGAATCTCTTGTTGACGTGAATCCAACTATACAGCAGGACTGGTATTCATCGCCTTGTCTTCGATTTTTGGGAACCTGACTTCGGCGTTGCAGCTAGTAGAATAGAAAAACAAACATGTCAAGATGACGAGATTTCATTCATACAAATTAAAGATTGGTTCGAAATTTCCACGAAAAGTCATTAAACTACAAATAGATTCAAATGTTCTTCACTGCAGAATAAATATCATCATCTGATAGAAGATTGGTGAATTATCCATTTTTTATATCCACAAGGCTAAAACTATCACATAGCGATGAAAAAAAATCAGGTATCAGGCATGAATTGAAATTTCAAACCAATCTTGAAACAAAATCCACAATCATTTCATGCCACTTTCGAGGGGAAAACCAATCTTGTACAAACCCTAGATGCCATACCGATTCAACCCCTCATCACCAACACCAAATTGAGACGAATCAAATTGGAATTGAACTTCAAAATTCTCAAGTTGAAGTTCAAAATCCCTAATGAAATACTAAAATACTCATACGAGAGTTCCAATTTAGGTGACATAATTCAAATAATCTCAACTAATAATCCAAAGGAATTGCCTGAACAAAACATATGAATGAGTCCACCATTGCATCTGAAAATCGAGGCACTGAGCAACGACAGCCAAAGGAATCACCGGAAAGAGAAAGAACTGCTTTGTCCTGAGAATTACCTCCTAGAAATTCTGCAGCGTCAGCCTCAAAGTGCCACATCGCATCTTCGAAATTAGCCCTAGCTCCGATTTCTTCTTCAGCGACGACAACGACATATTGTGCACCGTCCTCCCCAGCCTGATCTCCTTGCTCAAGCCCTTGAGCTACGATGTTGTCACAACGCCGTCGTGGAGGCGTCGACGTGGAGGGAGAGGCCGGTTTGGAGGATCCAAAAGGCTTGGAGGCAGAGAGAGGCGGATAACCCTAGGTCGGCGATGAAAAGGTGAGGGAAGAAGACAAGGAGGAGGGAGAGGACGGAGGAGAGGGCAGAGATCCCGGAGGAGACGCAGCCAAGCCTGTCTTCGAGGGCGGAGAAGGAGGAAGGAGGCAGAGGATTGGCGAAGATCCTAGAGAGAGGAGCGTTCGTTTTCTCAATGACGGGAGGAAAACCTGTCGTTGATCCTGTCAAAATATAACTCAAGCTTATAACTAGTATAGCAATAAGAACGAGGTCGATCCCACAGAGAAATCGAGTAACCAAAGGGGGGTTTTTTAGAACGCAAAAGATCCACCTTTTACCAAAGCGGAATGGTGAAAGTAAAAGTAAATAAACTTGATTCATACAATATGGAGAAATAGTCCTACCTACAATTATCCACTTTATTTGGTTGAAGCGAACCTTGTAACTTCCTCTCTTCCTTTCAGGTTTCCTATGAATGCCCTTGTCCCAACCTAATATAGTTTCTAGTCCAACCAGTCCAGTAGACCTTTATCTCATGAGCAGTCCCTAAAGAAGGATTTAACTCAATCGATGGCTTTAAGTTCAGAGATTAACCAAGGTATTTACAGTCCCTAAAAAGGGATTTAACAACACATCCAACTTCCTACCCATCCGATTAGTTCAACCAGCCCTAAAGGGATAAGTTTGCTACTTGGGTTAAGGTTCACAACCATGAATCTGCAAAACCCTAGCAATTGAATTGATTTTAACTAGTTAGCCAGACAAGATAGAACAAAACAATGCATCATTCAAGTGCAAAGAAGTTGAAACATTCATTATAGGAATTAAGGAACGAGATTCAAAAACTCACAATCAATCCAAATAAAACTTCAAATTGCAAATAGAACAAAGGAGTTTAGTTCCTCATAGAAAACATCGCTCAATCTCTCAAATTGTCTGCTGAACATGAACAGAAAATAGTCAATAGATAGTGTAGGCCTCTAGGGTAAACCCCATACTTCAACTAAAATTCGGCAAAAACTTTTATTGAACTAGGTTTAGAATAAGGAAAAAAACGACGCGTCACGTCTGACGAATGATGCGGCGGCCGCGGCACAGATGTCGCGACCGCTGCCTGTGTGGAAACTTTATGTGCTGGTTGAGAAGATGCGGCGGTCGCGACAAGTGTGCAGCGGCCGCTGCCTATGGATGTCGCGTCCTCCTTGATCCCCGCTGCATCTGTAGACAGCTCCCATGTCTTCTCTTCCAACTTTGCTCCTTGTATCTTCATTCCAAGGTCATTGCATCCACTTGGGATGTTCGAATCCATCTCTACAAAATAAACACAAATTCGCACAGAATCCAAACTTTTCCAAAATAATCATAGAAAATAATTTAACACCAAATCATGCTCCAAATGCAATCTAATTAACCTAAAAATGCCTATAATGCCTATCTAAGATATGCATTATCAAATTCCCCCAAACCTAAGCCTTCGCTTGTCCTCAAGCAATGGTAGAATAAATGTGAATCAAAGCACCCCACGGAAAATTCCTTCATGTCTCAACCCCATCAAAAGCAACATCATGCTATGTGGCAACATAAACCAAGCAAACATACATCCTAGTATGTATTTAAGTGATCAAAGCCTAGAAGTAGAAATCATCCAACCCCACCAGGAATATGTGTTTCACTTATGCTCTCATGTGTTTAGGCTCTAAAGTTCAACTCTCAACTCAATCCAAAATGCACTAAGCTCATAGACATTGACAACAATATCACCACATCTCCACCGAAATGCCATTACTTGCGGAAAACAATAAAAATAATAAGCGATTTGGCTCTAGCAATTTTCTCTCTCTCTTCTTTCTATCATATATATTCTTTTTTTTTTCTTCTCTTTTTCCTTGCTTTTTTTTGGCTTTGGTATTTTTTTGACGCGAGTCGCAAACATGAGTGTAATGAATGGCCCTGGTTTATCAATACCTCAACTTACTTAAATAAAGTCGACTTGAACATCTTTTGACATGAGACACAAACATGGGTGTCATGAATGGCCCCAGCTAGTCAATGAATCAATGATCAAGCTTCCTTCAATAGTGGTTAGCTTTGACACCGTTTGACGTGAATCATACCCATGGGTGTCATGCGTAGATCCGTTTACTAAGCATTGCAACCACTGCCACTTTATTTCACTCTCAATAAGCAACTAAAGCCAAATATTAAACATAAAAGCAGAAATTCCGCAAGCAACAAACATATGAGTCAGTCTTGACAATAGATAATGAAGTCAATATCAAGAGGTAGAATCATAAGGAAAGTAACTCACACATATAAGCAAAGGTATTATATGATTCCAATAAGGCTAAAACATTCTCACAAGGGTCATGTTTTGTAGGATTTCAATCATACTCAAGCTCAATCATACATGCTCAATTATATTTGCCAGCTTATGATTCACATAAAATCAATTAGTATAGATAGGGCTAATACATCCAGAACTCCATGGAATTTATGTGATTATGCTGAAAATGAATTAGAGGACAAACTAAGCTAGATGGGTATTTGAATAACGCATATGTATGCAATGCATGATATTGATATTTTTGGATTTTTATCTTTTTCATATTTTTTTTCAATGCATAAGTAGACAGAAAGTATAAATATGAAATGCCCAATGTGTGCAGAAATTTAAACATGGTCTAACTAAATGCACTATATATACTAAACTCCCTTCCCCCACACTTAAACCTTTCATTTTCCTCAATGAAACATCAAAGACAACAAAACTAAATTAAATGAACACGAGGTGAGGGAAAGGGAAACTAACCACTCACTGAAGCGGAGGCTGGTAGGGCGGATACTGTGACCACCCCATGCTAAAGTAGTAGTATTGTTGGTTCCGCATCTCCTCCAAAGAAGAAGCCATATCTCTAACATTGCGACCCAAGTCGCTGAGCTCAAACTGAAAGGAGTCCTGGCATACAGAAAGCTGACTCATCTGTGCGAACATGCTATCACGCCAAGAGGACTCATCATAAGAAGAACTAGTAGAAAAATGTGAATATAGCATGCTACATAAGAGGCCGGATGTGAGAAATTCGGGCTATAATATGCATCCAATCTTTTATCTTTTTATTTTTTAAAAAATTATAGAGTATATAGCCCGGATATATGGCACGCCCGGGTTAAAATATCATGGTGAATTTTCCACAACCTAAATGAAATAACCCGGAGCAGACATATCCGGGTTATTATGATAATCTGATGACCCGGGCGTGTCCTCAATCATCTAGGTCCGGGCTAATATGTACCCAATTAACCAATCTTAAAAAAAAGCCCGTATGACCATCCGGGACATAAAACAGGGGCGCGAAAGTGAAAAAAAAGCGCAAAATCTGAAATTAATTGGCTTGGAATTAGACCTGAGCATGGGCCGGGCCGGGCGGGCTTGGGCCGGGCCTCCCACCTTTTCGCAGCCCATTGTATCGGGCCGGGCTTGGGCCAGGCCCGGTTGTTGGGCCTACTACCTTGCCCAAGCCCGCCCTTGTCGGCGGGCCGGGCTGCCCACCGGGCCAAGCGGGCTATTCATATAAAAGGCTTAAATTAAATTGATGAAGACTTAAATTAATGAAAGATTGAAAGTGCAGTGGGTTTTCTAAAAAAAAATTTACAATAATGTTCATGCGAACAGAGATGGAAGACTGCGTGCGGGCCGGTGCGGCTAGGGTTGTAAACTTGCAATTGAAATGAAAAGAGAAGAGAGATAATTAAACTTGCCCATCTATCGATAGTAAAAAAAATTAAATTGCATACATACATACAATATATAATATACATACATACATACAGTATCAAACACCGGAGTATATTATTAAATAATATATTATTAAATAATATTATATACCGTATATAATATATTATTAAATAATATTATATACCGGGCGGGCCTACCGGCCCGCTTGGGCTTCATACTCCGCCCAAGCCCAGTCCGGTGGGCCTCCCGGGCCGGGCCCATCGGCCCGCTTAGGTCAATTGGTCTGCCCAAGTCCGTCTTTTTTACCGGGCGGGTTGGGCGGGCCGGGCGGGTTAGCCCACGTCTGCTCAGGTCTACTTGGAATTCAATTCCCGTCTCTAATCGAAAAAAATTCCCGTCTTCACCAACTTCGTCCTCGCCTGCCGCCGAAGGGAGCTTCGTCCTCGCCTGCCGCCGAAGGGAAATCACGAAGGGAGCTCTGTCCTCGACGCCCTAACTCTCTCCGTCTTCACCAACTTCGCCGACCACCGCTGTCCTCGCCCGCCGCCAAAGGTCAGTTGCTCAGAGGAGGGAGCTTGCCCTAGATTTCTCGCCGTCTAGCCCGTCGTCTCGCCGTCTTCGCTGTTCACCCGCCAGAAAGGTCGGCATCTTCGCCTCTGGTTGTCTCACCGAGGTAATTGCTCTCTCGCCTTGTCTCTTCCTCTCTCCTTCTCTCTTCCTAATCTGCTGCAAGAAATTGAATGTATGGGTTTGCAAAGTTTGATTATTCTGGAATATTTTGGCCTGCTCCTTGTGTCCTTCTAGACTCCATAGTGTTTCTAAACACGATTGCATGGTTAAAATTCAGTGTTAGTGCAAAATTATAGCAATGATTTTTAAGATTTTGGGTTGTATTTGTAGCTGTGGAAGGAAAAAAGGACCTCCCATCTGTGTTTTTCTTAGCCTTTCCTACCTTTAATATTTTTTCTTGATATGTATCTATATGATCTCAGCAAGTCCCTTTCCCCTAGTTTTTGCCATTTTCTTTTTGGTTCTTGCCCCCACTTTAACCTCAAAGTTTATTGAAAGCATATAATCTTTGGTACGTACACTGATAAGTGTGAGGTAGAGACAGTCAGAAGCAAGCCATATCTACTGAAATATCTCTCTTAAGGCCTAAATAGACCAGTAATCGGGTGCTGCACTAGGAGAAGGATCAAAGCTAGGGAGTAGGGACCCTGTAGAGCTTTTTTTTCATTCTGCTTTGTTTTTTGGGGTAAATTGTAAACTGCTAGTTTTTGGTATTACAATTCTAACCTTATCACACATCTGATTTGGTACTAATTCAAGCAGTTTTTAAGGCAAGCTTCCAAAGCAATGTTAACTTTATTTGTTTGCTATTTCTTAAAGCAAATCCTATAGTGAACCAACCAAAGGGAAATTGGACTGATTTAATGCAGAAATGGGTTTAGCTTTAGTGCAACATCCAGTTTCTAAATTAAAGCAAAGAAAAGAAAGAGTCTAAACCTGTATTGACAACTTTTATATCCTTTCTTGAAAAGCAAAATGAGTTTGTAATTACACAATTCGAATAAAAACAGTTGGATTAATTAATGGAAAAAACTAAATTAAGCTACAAAAATGACCTGTTCATAGTTTTTACAAGTCAATATAAACAATACAATGTTAGAAAGGCATCCCATAGATTTATGCTTCTATTGCATCAGTAAAAATGACTCTTTTAACTCATGTAAAGAAATACAATAAGATATTAGAACTCAAATAATGAGGAATCAGTGGGAGATAATCTGTCAAGTGCTTGATTACAAGTGCTTGATTTTTACTCACTCGTAACAGAAAATCTTATTGATAAACTGAGCTAATTCAATGAAATTATAACCAATTTTACAATTGATTTCCTGCATTTGGTAGCAAAGCTACAATAACTTCTTTTAGCAAAAAAACAATTGAATTTTTTGAAATCTTCAGGCTTGGTTCCCGTTTAGTATATTAGATTCACCAACTTTAACCTCCTTTATAAAAACTTTTCAAGTTAATGATAATCCCTTTTTTGGTTACTGCTGGTGTTATAAGAAGGGGACGAAAAAGTGTTAAAAAAATCCATAACTTTTTCCATAGAGCACCAATTTGAGTGATTTCAAATCCCACAACTTTCTAAAAAGTTTATCTACATTTTCCTTTACAAAATTTTGATTAAAATAAGCTCTGATTTTTTTTTTTTGCTGTTGCTATCATACAAAGGAGAGAAAAAAAGTGCTTGGTTTCGATCAATAATTCATAAGAGGTACTGATTTTTTTTAGGTATTTGTGGTGATTTGGAGATATTGCAGTCATAAATATACAAGAATACTTTCAAAATTTATAAATTGATTTGTGGCTTTTGAATTAAAACTGTTTGCAAGTCTTTGAAATTTTATAAACTTTAGTAGTTTGTTTAATAGATTAAGGATTAGACTTTGAGATAGCTGCTAAATACGGAGCATATGACATCTATAAGCCTTACTTTTTTAATCACATCCTGTACGCACACATTCAAAACAACCAATGAAATTAAAAAAGTCTAAAAAATACACATTTATACATTTATATCTAACCATATATAAGAGATCCAAATTATGAATTATTACCTTTAATTTTTTATTTTTTATTTTTTTTACTATGTGGTAATTGATAATAGCTTGTAGTCATTAATATGTGGCAGGTAAACTTGTTGAAGACCTATAAAGTCTAATACAGCAAGATTTAATTTAATGTCCTTTATCATTTACCTTTGTAAGAAAATGCTACAGCCCCACTATCAGTGACTTTATTTATACAAATTTGTGAACTAAAATAATTTTGTAGTTATTAATTAAGTGGTAGGTAATAAACATTATCTATAAGTCTTATCAGAAAAATAATATAACATAGTACTAATAGTAAATTGATAATTAAGTTGCAGGTTGGGATATATATCTATAGTCTCCAGTAAGAGCTTAAGTATGGATGGAGGCAAACAAACAACATGACAGCCTTGAGACTTAGCCTTGCTTCTCCTATGCCTGTTTTAGTTCAGACATATGCTTATATGTGCTTATTCACATTTTGCATTCCCTACCCCCATCCCCTCCCCCTCTTTTTTTTTTAAAAAAATTCTTAAATGTGCTTAAATTCCAATGTGTTTCTTAATCTGTTTCTCAGTGTATTTAAAATTCATATTGTTTTTAATTGATAGAAGCTGTAAAGTGCAAGAGCTTCTTTGAATGGAGAAGTAAAACTTTTTTACTTTGGAGTAAGACTTTAGGAGATTATCTTTTATTAAACAATAAATAAAAGTAAACAAAACAGAAATTTTTTTGCCAAAATTATTGTGACGATAAAACTTATTAATAGATATTTTAACAAATTGAATAAATCTTCCTAAGTCACCACAAATGCCTAGAAAATCAGCACCTTTTGGGAATTCTTTATTGAAACCAGGCACTTTTTCCCCCTTGTGCTTATGACTCCTCAAGGCCATGTGGCCAACTCCCCTTCCCCTCCTGCTATTCTCTCCAAGTTCGACTTCTTCATAGCTCAGGTACAGTTTTTACCCAATTTTTTGTTTCCCCCAAAAAACAGGAGAAACCCTCCGAATTCCATCTCCTGGATTTCTTAGGAGTTTTCATTTGTTAGCTAAATTTAGGGCTTGTTGAGCTATGCTTTACTGATTTGGTAATGTTTGATCATTTAGCTATATTTAAGACATTTAAGCTCACTTGAAGATGCCATAAATCTAAAATTGATCATATAGTCTTTCTTCTTTTTGTTCTCACTATTTGCCTGTTGCTGATCTCATGTTTTTACTTTGAGATGAACTTTACTGATTGTTGAAGTTGCAATCCCCAACTGTTCTGCTTGTGGTGTAGTTATTGTTTCTAGTTTGGGTTCACATGAAACTCGAGTATTTGATTTGTTATATTAGAAAAATCTATGTATCACATTCACAATAACTTTTGCCATTTAACTTGATAAATTTGAAGAAGACAGTATCTTGAAGAGTAACTTGATGAATTTGATTTGATAATAAAGATACGTTGATTTTTACTATACTAGGAAGCAGGAACTCATTCTTGGAAAAGGAAAGTTGACATCAATTAGCATTTTTCAAGAAATGGATGACTATCAGTATTAGCTTTGATTTAGTGTATGAAATTACAAATCTATAACAAATGCATAAAGATTTTAGCAGGGTAAGTTATTTACCAGGAAATATTTATTTTGACAGGAGGTTCAATTTTAGGCCTTGAAATTGAGAAATTTTTTATATGGAATTTCAAACAAGCGCATGATGAAAAGTTATTTGTATTTTCTTATAACTTGAACTTATGGTTTTGGAATAAACATATAGGGTCTAAATTCTTGAATATTCACAAGTGTACATGGTTGTACTTGATTATATCTATCAAATCATTGGGATGATTTGAATATCACTCTTTGTTTTCTATCACCAAATCACATTTTCTGGCTATATCTCTTTACAGTTAATAGTTTGGGACTGTTCTGCATCTCAACCCTGAATTCCCAAGTTGATCATTGTCTAAATCCTTTCAGATTCACTTCTTTTGTGCTCCTTAAGCTTTAAGTTGTGTTTGATTGTTTTAATACCTGCTGAATTTGGTCTTTTGATCTCCAACAAGCTGCGTTTGAAGTTCTTGGTAGTTGCATGCTTATATTAAGACTCATATGAAGTGCACACAAATATCCTTATGAAATATTCATATTTGGAGGCTAAACTTCGATTCTCACCTTTATGCACTATTGTCTTACATGGTTTTCTAATTTGTTAGTGGTTCGGTGGCGAGGATACTTATAAAACCCGAGATATTGTTGAAATCCAAAGAGAGTGGTTAGACAAGTTATTTACTTTGATCATGTAAGTAAGAATTCATTTTAATATTATTGCTAATGTATTATTTTATTAATCATCATTGTGAGCGTTTGTTGATTGATGGTAAAAAAAAATGCATGACCTAAAGTAGGCCTATTTTATTGCACGTACAAGTCGAGTATAAAATGGTATGTATTTTTAAAACACTTCATTTTGGAATTGATCCTTGCTGTGTTTGTGTAATTTACCCAATGAAGTAATCCCTCATTGAAGTGCAATTTTATGAACTTGATCCTAGTAACTTGATCCTAGTTATCTTTGGTCTTCACCTCCCCATGTTGACTGCTCCCTTAGTTGGAATTCTCTCCCTATTTGATCCAGCTCCTTAAAAAGGCAATCGAACAAGTTCAGTGTCGATTTTTTAAGGCCGACTTGATATTTATTGGTACAATACGAAAGATGATTCAAATACGCCTTTGCGCAGATTGATCGCTAAGATGGCAATTCAGTGAGATTAACAGTACTTGTTAACTAGAGTTGGCAATTAATTTATGAGTTATGACTTAAAGATGATTTAGCCCTAATGTCCTAGCCAATTATATTGTAGATGTACCTCATTCCTCAAAGCCTTGTTAGTTTCAACCAAGGTTTGTTCTTGTTTACAATCAAACATATGAAATCGGATGATTTTATAGGTTATTGATTAGTTTGTATTATGTGTTTTCATTTATCTTGGTCTGGAGTTCATTAACATCATTTCAGTCTGCACAAACAACACAACTTTCGTATTGCTGCTGATTGTTGGTTTGGAGTTCATTAACACAACTTTTTTGTTATGCTTATTGTTGCTGATTTTTGCAGGATGGAAGGATATATTAGCTTCAGTAGGTTGCGCTTCATGTTAGACGAAGAACTCACCGAGATTGCCGGTCAATTCTAGCATATCATTTGTGTCTTTTGGCATCTGAACTCTCTAGTTATGTTTTGTTTTAGTTAATAGAAGACTATTGGTTCTACTATGCAAGGGAGAGACAAGATCTTGTACTGAGCATGATGGACATCGATTTGGATTCGACAAGTGTTTTGCTTATCTTAATGAGAACATGTTTACTCTTTTGTTTATAATCAATCTTGCACTGTGTTGGTGTTTGTATGTGTGGAATATATTTGTAAAACAGGTGAATAGGAACAATGTACAGGTGGAATAGGACCTATCAAAAATGGAAATTAAAAAACATATGTATATAAAAGAGCCCGGACTATTAAATCCGGGAAATATAAGCAATGCCAATTGTTGTCAAATTGATGTACCAAATAGCCCGGATCTACCAATGTTCGGGCTATATAACCTCCTTATGTGGGCCTTGTTAATAGGGAAATTAACCCGGAGTACAAATATGCGGGATATTTGATACACCAAATAACCCGGATATTAAAATACAATCCGGGCTATAAAATCTGTGAGATTTTTAACCACATTCAGACAAGACTCTATTAGCCCGGGCGTGTGCTTTTTGGGTCCGGGTTCTTTACCTATTATCACATTTAGCTGATGCCCGGACCCCATTTCCTATATATCCGGGCTCTATTATTTAAAACGCCCGGGCTAAAAAGCCTATTTTCTACTAGTGAGGCCCAGGATAAGGACCTATAGCAAACTGGCTGCCCCCGCTCTGATAGTCAGGCATAGGGTGATCCAAGGGGCAGCCTACTCAACTGGTGCAGCCTCCTACCCATCATCATTATCGGCCTCGACGTCATCAGTATCATCATCAAGAGCGTCCTCCTCATCGCCTTCTATGTAGAAGGCAACAGCTGTGGGACCGTAAGGAAGGTCTCTAGGCAATCTCAATCTGTTAACCCTTTGAGGTCCAGCCTTCCAGTTATAGCTTGACTCTAGCAAACCCTCTAGTAGATACGCTCTCCTCAACTGATCCTCCGTATAGGAGAATCCTCCATATATAAGAGCACCACCCTGTGACAGATCAATCAAGTGCTGAGCGATGAGAGTGATCATGCCTCCCAAACCAAACCTACTAGACTTCTTCACTGCAACTCTCTTACAGCCCTCTAGAAATACATCAACCTAATCCGAAATGACAGCCGACTGGGGCGAGAAACACCATAACCAAGACAAATCAGCAGCGGCCACCTTGTTCACCTCGCCTGCCCAATGAAAGCCATGGCTAGGACCTTGTGAATCAAGCGCAGACACGGATGGACAAACTTGTAGTTACACTCGCCCCTATGTCCATCAAAAGCTTCACCTGTCGCAACAAACTAGAAATCATATGTCAACTGATCATCCCCCTGCTCCACCCAATCCTCGGTGGGCTCCTTAGTAATACAAAAGGTCTCCCTCAACTCAGAAAATGTGAGGGAGTACTCATGATCAAGCAAGTGAAATGTAATATACTCATCATCAGACACAATCAGAGTTGATAGAAACTCAATCACCAGCTCAAGATATGTAGGGGCGCTCAAATTAATAAAATTGCCCAAGCGGCCAAGTGTTAGAATCTGTTGTGTACATCCCAACATCCCCAAAGTATGTAACATCAGAACATTAAAAAATTTCGTTTGCACAAACTTCTTTGATGTAAATCCTTCCTAAACCTCCCTCTGACTCCTAGATAAGTTTCGCAACTATCTAACCTTCTTAATCAATCCCAAATCCTCAATAAACACTAGTCAATCAAGGACAAATCCTCCAAAACACCCCTCTGAATTCACTCTCAAGTCAAATAGCACCAACACCAACCAAAACTCCATGAAAGTAATAAGAACCTGGCGCTGTGGTGTTTGCGGTAGCCAATGCAATATAGGGGGTGGCCATGGCAGGTGAGAGCGCAGGCGGCGGCCGCGGCACAGATGTTGCGGTCTTTGCACGTACGTCATCGTCCTCCTTCATCGCGACCAGCAAGAAACGTCTCCCAATTGATTGTTCTTACATACCAGGACCGGAATTAAAGGAATGGAGGGTTGGTGGTTAATGTGGTAGAGTATAGATGGAACAAGAAGGGGATTGAGGATAGATTTGAGGTGATATGTTAGAATGGAGAGAGAGGATGAAGAAAATTTGGAGCTGGGAGTGTGGGGTTGGAGGTTTAAGATGGAGTTTCAAGGTTGAAGATGATGGAGAAGTGGTGGGGTAATGTAGTGGTAGGTTTGGAAAGTGATGACAAGTCAGGTTAAAGAAAGGGGTAGGGTCGGATAAAAGAATGCTAGAAAGGTAAATAGGGCTCGGGATAACAGCGTGTGGCGGCCGTGGCAAATAGGCAGCGGCCGCTGCATATGTCGTTTGCCGCGGGCCTGATGCGGCGATCGTTACACAGTAGCGTTGGGCGCGACATCTGTTATTTCATATCAGTTTCTTCCTTTGCTGCCCCCGACGCCATTGTGGAGAACCCTGCCATGTTAATTTTTCCAACCAAAACAGAAAAATGCAAGACACATAATAAAAGCTAACTAGAGGGAAAAAAAACTAATATAAAAGAAGACTAATGCAAAGCAACTAGTAGAAGCTAAATAAAGAAATTCAAAGAAATAAAAATAAAAAAAACTTACATCGGGTTGCCTCCCGAGCAGCGCCTTTGTTTCACATCATTGGCTCGATGTAATCGTCCTTAATTGGGTTAATTGGTTGGTTCAGCAAGCACCAACTCATCCATTTCATCCTTTGGGAATCCTTCAAAATATGATCCATTGCACCATGGGAGAAAATATTTCTAATTATAAACGGTCCATTCCAGCGCAATTTGAGCTTTCCTGGGAAGAGTTTCAATCTTGACTGAAATAGGAGGACTTTATCCCCCACTCTTAGTTCCTTTCATAAGATATGCTTGTCATGCCATGCTCTTGTGTTTTCCTTGTAGATCAATGCATTTTCATAAGCACCTAAGTGCAATTCCTCCAGCTCTTACAGCTGGAGCTTCCTAAACTCACCAACCTCATTCATCCTCATATTGCAATTCTTAACAGCCCAATATGCCTTATACTGAAGTTCCACAGGGAGGTGACATGCTTTTCCATAGACTAATCGATAAGGTGACATCCCAATGGGAGTCTTATAGGTCGTTCGATAAGCCCACAGAGCATCATTCAGTCTAAAGCTCCAATCCTTCCTATTAGGTGCCACTGGCTTCTCAAGAATGGTCTTAATTTCCCGATTAGATATCTCTGCTTGACCATTGGTCTGGGGATGGTATGTTGTAGACACCCTCTGTGTGACATGATATTTCTTTAACAGAGCACTCACGGTCCTATTGCAGAAATGTGTCCCCCTATCACTAATCAAAGCCTTTGGCACCCCAAATCTTGCAAAAATTGTGTCCTTCAGGAAATCTGCAACTACTCTGGAATCATCAGTTCTGGTGGCTTTTGCCTCCACCCACTTGGAGACATAGTCCACCGCAAGCAAAAAATATATATTTCCAAAAGAACTAGGGAACGGACCCATAAAATCAATACCCCAAACATCAAAAATTTCACAAAATATCATTTTAGTTTGTGGCATTTCATTTCTAGCAGACATGTTTCCAACCCTTTGACATCTATCACAAGATTTGCATAAAGCATTAGCATCTCTAAATAAATGAGGCCAAAAGAAACCTGCTTCTAGAACTTTCCTAGCAGTCTTTTGAGGACCAAAGTGGCCTCCACACTCATGATTATGACAAAAAGTACGAACAGATTATACCTCATTGTCTGGTAGACACCTCCTTATTACCTGATCAGCATAATGTTTCCATAGATAGGGGTCATCTCAAACATAGAAGTGTGAATTATGATGTACCTTGTACTTTTGAGCTTTTGTGAAGTTGGGTGCGAACTCTCCAGTAACCAAGAAGTTCACCATATTGGCAAACCAAGGCCGAGGAGTATGGATGCCCATCAACAATGCAGAAGAATCGGGGTTCCCCTCATCATCAAAATCCAGATTGGGCTGTTTGTCAACAAGTGGCGGCTGCTGTATATGTGTTGCGGCCACTGCATCCAGCTCATTGTAGGTGGCAACCGCTGCATCTGTTGCCACGGCCGCTGCGCCCTGTTGCTGCTGACACGTTAGATTAATCAATGAAAATAAGGTGTCACTTGGAAACTCACCATGGATTGGCACTTAATTTTCGGGTTTGTCCTCCCCTTGGACAAGTCTGCTAAGGTGGTCTGCCACTAAGTTCTCCGCACCTTTCTTATCTTTGATTTTGATATTAAACTCGCTCAAGAGCAAGATCCATCGAATCAATCTAGGCTTTGCTTTCTTTTTAGTCAATAAATAATGAAGAGCAGCGTGATCGGTAAAGACAATTACCTTAGCTCATAGGAGATAGGAGCGAAACTTTTCCAACGCAAAGACCATGGTCAGAAGCTCCTTCTCTGTGGTAGAGTAGTTCCTTTGTGCTCCATTCGGAGTCATGGAAGCATAATAGATGACATGAGAGCTCCTTCCTTCCTTTTGTCCCAAAACTGCACCCACTGCATAATCACTGGCATCACACATAATCTCGAAGGGCTGAGACCATATGGGTGCCTAAATGATAGGGGCGCTCGTCAGGCGACCTTTACGCTCATTGAAGGCTACCCTACACCTGTCATCAAAATCAAAAACTACTTCTTTCTTATGTAACTCACATAGAGTTGGAGAAATCTTAGAAAAATCCTTAATAAACATGCGATAGAACCCCGCATGACCTAAAAAGAAGCGTATCTCACGCATATTAGTAGGGTAGGGCAGTGACTGAATGACATCAATCTTTTCCATGTGATCGTAGTCGCCCATGAGCTCGTCTCTTTTTTCATACAAAGGTTTGACTTCGGAGCTGAACATCAACTTTCAGTTGTGAAAACTCTTTGGCAACACCTCGGTAGTTTGGCTTGATCTAGTTGTATAAAATTCCGATTGAAGCCGATGAGTACTTGTTGGAAAGATATTTTAAGTGGCTACACCTTTATTGAAGGATCCAATCGTCAATTCTGCATGGAAGATGGCCAAAATCTGGGATCTTTGCAGAAGTCTGAAAATCTGGCACCTCATCAGAAATGACATAAATTAAGACGGAATGCATTTAATAAAGTCGGATTAAATGACGGGGCTTTAGAGATTCTTTCGAGCTTACATCTCTTTGATGGAAGCCAAGACCATTCGTTTTCCCACATTATGGTTGCCCATCTCTCCGTCATAAATCTCGGAACCCCTTTCATATTATCCGTCATTAGTTTATCAATTTATTTTAATTTCTTTTATATTTCATAACATCAATATTTTCCTATATAAAGGGATGTAAGAATTTCTTTTGAGAGAAGTTGAATTTGAGAAGAAAAGTGAGCCTTTTAGCTTCCAGTGATTCAGGTCAAGAATCTCGTTCTTAGGTGAGAGGCGGGGAACAAAAACTTCAGTGAGAGGCTGAAGGAGATTCCTAAGTGAGAGACGATGGAATCAAAGGGTCGGAAACACTTGGAGTGCGAGGGCGAGAGTGTGGACGATCGAGTGTTGGAGAGAGCTCGGAGTGCGAGGCTGAGAGCGATCTTGCATCACATATCCCTCATACCCCATCCCCTACCTTACCACCATCCTAAGGCCTTCCACAGCCTCATCATCACCCTCAAATCAACCTCAAAACGTCACTCCAAAACAGCCCCTCAATCCCTCTCAAAAGAACCCCATTCAGGATTATCTTTACTCAGGCGACGTCTTGGTAAAACGGTGTTTTCCGCTTCGTCTGACCTCCGGTTGATCAGATGTGCCCCAATACACGACTGCAACTTCAAGATCTACAAAATTAGTATTCGTACACCCTCGTGAGCCAAGCGAATCGATGGAAAATCGGCATTCTTTGATAAATGATATGATGCTTCCGAACTGCCAACAACTTCCCGACTTCTTGGAACTCTTGTCGCCGGTCCTTTTGCTCGAGCCCGGGCCCGAGCACGTCAAATGGTATCAGAGCTAATCGAATTGAGTCCATCGAGATTTCAATAACCGAGTTGTTTCTTCTTAGTAAAAATGTTCAAGAAATTGAGTTCCAAGCCTTTGCCCGAAGAGTACATCCTATGGGCTATTCGAGCCTATGATGATGGGTATCTTCGTCGGAGTGACATGGATGGTCCTACATATGATGTAGTTGATCAAGAGCTCTAGAGGAGATATTGTAAGAGAAGGGCTTGAGAGGAGGAGGTTCGGCGTAAGAAGAAGGTTGAACCACCTTGGCAAGAGATCCGTAAGCTCGCGGAAGACTCAATGCAACAAGTACAGGAAATTCGAAAACTCCTCATCTCATTGGGGTCGACTCCATCGAAGGCCACAACACCACCGCCTCTCTATTCAATGACAACATCCTCTACCGTCATGGGTGAAGAACATGAGATTAAAGAAGGCAAGTCCAAGGATGTTCCGACTGAGACTACAAAGGTCATGCTTGAGCTTAAGAAAGATGAGGAAATCATCCAACTTCCTAATTTTGTGCTTTCCATGAAGGGGAAACGAACGCCAACCAAGGTACCTATCTTTCTAAATTCCTTGTCAACTAAGTGGTTGGATGCGATCACATTCATTTCGTCTTGATTACCTTTCACGATTCATAAAAAAGAGGAGATTCAAGATCTGTTCAAAGAAGAAGAAGCATGTTCGAAGAAGTCGCTCATTTCCATCACGGATTCAAGGACGAATCCTTTTCAAGGGGAGGAGGATGATGTGATCTTAGTGGTCAATGAGCTCTACTTATTTATCGTACAAAGCTTTGTTGCCGGAGCTGAATATCAACTATCGTTTGATAAAACAACATGGTGACACCGTGGTATTTTGGCTCTTTCGGGCTGTACAAAATTCCGATTGAAGCCGATGAGCACTTGCTGGAAAGCTATTTTAAGTGGCTACAACTTCCATGAAGGACACTTCCCTTGAATCAGCTTCAAAGATGCTGGAATTGAACGTTCTTTCCAGCAGCTCAAATCTAGACGTTTTTTTCATGCTTTTATTTCTATCAAAATAAATCCCACATCGATTATAGATGCTTGGGGGCTATATTTTCAGCCTATATAACGCTTGTAAGAACTTCATTTTGAATCAAATCAAGTTTAGTTGAGGTAAATGTTAAGCCACTAAAAGCTTCCTTTGATTTCGGGTTAAGGATCGAGTTCTTGGTGAGAGGCTAAGAGCAAACCCTTTGGTGAGAGGCCGAGGGTGACACCCTAGTGAGAGGCGAAGGTGTTAAAGGGTTGAGATCCTCAGAGTGCGATTATGAGAGGATTGAGATTGGGTGTAGGGGATTCAAGGGTGAGAGGCCTACGGATCATGCTCCACATATCCCTTCTTTCCAGTTTCCATAAACCCCAAAATTATTCCCACAAAAAGAGTGTTCGAAAGCTCAAGCTTTAGTCGATTGATCCCTCGGGTCTCATCAAGTGGTATCAGATCAATGAGAAGGGTTCCTCAAGCTTTCGATAACCATGTTGTTTCTTCTTAGTCCAAATGTTCAACAAATTTAGTTCCAGGCCTTTTTTCCGAAGAGTACGTTCGATGGGCTATTCGAGCCTATGATGATGGGTATCTTTGTTGGAGTGACATGGATGGTGCTACATATAATTTAGTTGATCAAGAGCTCTGGAGGAGATGTTGAAAGGGAAGGGCTCGAGAGGATGAGGCTCGGTGTAAGAAGAAGGTTGAACCACCTTGGCAAGAGATCTGCAAGCTCGTGGAAGACTCAATGCAATAAGTACATGAAATTCGAAAACTCGTCATCTCATTGGGGTCGACGCCATCGAAGGCCACAACATCACCACCTCTCTCTTCAAAGACAGCATCCTCTACCACCATGGGTGAAGCACATAAGATTAAAGAAGGCAAGTCCAAAGATATTCCGATTGAGACTGCAAAGGTCATGCCTGAACTTAAGAAAGATGAGGAAATCATCCAACTTCCTAATGTTGTGCTTTCCATAAAGGAGAAACAAACACCAATCGAGGTACCTATTTTTCTAAATTCCATGTCAACTAAGTGGTTGGATGCGACCCCGTTCATTCCATCTTGCTTGCCTTTCACGATTCAAGAAGAAGAGGGGATTCAAGATCCGTTTAAGGAAGAAGAAGCATGTTCGAAGAAGTTTCTCATTTCCATCACGGATTTGAGGATGAATCCTTTTCAAGGGGAGGAGGATGATGTGATTCTAGTGGTGAATGAGCTCGACTCATTTATCTTACAAAGCTTTGTCGATGGAGCCAAATATCAACTCTCGTTTGAGAAAACAGCATGGCAACACCGTGGTATTTTGGCTCTTTCGGGCTGTATAAAATTCCGATTGAAGCCAATGAGCACTTGTTGGAAAGATATTTTAAGTGACTAAAACTTCCATGAAGGATACTTTCCCTAAATCAGCTTCTGAAATGCTCGAATTGGACGCTCTTTTCAGAAGCTCAAATCTAGACGTTTTTTCACGCTTTTATTTCTATCAAAATAAATCCCACAATCGATTAGAGATGTTTGGGGATTATATCTTCATCCTATATATTGCTTGTAAAACCTTCATTTTAAATCAAGTTAAGTTTACTTGAGTTAAAGGTTAAGCTACTAATAGCTTCCTATGATTCCGGGTTAAGGATCGAGTTCTTGGTGAGAAGCTAAGAGCGAACCCTTTGGTGAGAGGCCGAGGGTGACACCCTAGTGAGAGGCGAAGGTGTCAAAGGGTCGAGATACTTAGAGTGCAATTCAGAGAGGATTGAGATCGAGTGTAGGGGGTTGAGGGTGAGAGGCCTGCGAATCTTGCTCCACTTATCTTTTTTTTTTTTTCAGTTTTCGTAAACACCAAATATTAGCCACACAAAAAGAGTGTTTGAAAGCTCGAGCCTTGGTCGATCCCAATCCTCGAGTCTCATCAAGTGGTATCAGAGCAACGACAAGGGTTCCTCAAGTTTTCGAGTCAAAATGTTCAAGAAAACGGGTTCCAAGATCTTGTCCGAAGAGTACACCCAATGGGCTATTCGAGCCTATGACGATGGGTATCTTCATTGGAGTGACATAGATGACGCTACATATAATGTAGTTGATCAAGAGCTCTGGAGGAGATATTGAAAGAGAAGGGTTGGAGAGGATGAGGCTCGGCATAAGAAGAAGGTTGAATCACCTTGGCTAGAGATCCGTAAGCTCGTGGAAGATTCAATGCAACAAGTAAAAGAAATTCGAAAACTCGTCAACTCATTAGGGTTGACGCTATCGAAGCCCACAACAGCCCCTCCTCCCTCTTCAAAGATGACATCCTCTACGGTCATGGGTGAGACATTTGAGATTAAAGAAGGCAAGTCCAAGGATGTTTCGATTGAGATTGCAAAGGTCAATCCCGAGCTTAAGAAAGATGAGGAAATCATCCTAGTTCCCAAGGATCCGCTTTCCATGAAGGAGAAACGAATGCCAACCAACACGTCTAGCTTTCTGAATTCCATGTCGAGTAAGTGGTTGGATGCGACCTCGTTTATTCCATATTACTTGCCTTTCATGATTCAAGAAGAAGAGGGAATTCAAGATCCGTTCCAAGAAGAAGAAACATGTCCGAAGAAGTCGCTTGTTTCCATCACGAATTCCAGGACAAATCATTTTCAATGGGAGGAGGATGATGTGATCGTAGTCACCCATGAGCTCGTCTCTTTTTTCATACAAACGACTGTCTTCGGAGCTGAACATCAACTTTCATTTATGAAAACTGTTTGGCGACACCTCAGTATTTTGGCTCGTTCTAACTGTATAAAATTTTGATTGAAGATGATAAGCACTTGTTGGAAAGATATTTTAAGTGGCTACAAATTTATTGAAGGATCTAATCGTCAATTCAGCAGGGAAGATGGCCAAAATCTGGGATCTTTGCAGAAGTTTGAAAATCTGGCACCTCGTCAGAAATGAAATAAATTAAGACGGAATGCATTCAATAAAGTCGGATTACATAACGGGGCTTTAGAGATTCTTTCGAACTTACATCTCTTTGATGTCAGCCAAGACCATTCGTTTTCCTCCATTATGGTTGCCCATCTCTCCGTCATAAATCTCGAAAACCCTTTCGTATTATCCTTTATTAGTTTATCGATTTATTTTAATTTATTTTATATTTTATAACTTCAATAGTTTCCTATATAAAGGGATGTAAGAACTTCTTTTGGGAGAAGTTGAATTTGAGAAGAAAAGTGAGCCTTTTAGCTTCCAGTGATTCGGGTCAAGAATCTCGTTCTTAGGTGAGAGGCCGGGAACAAAACCTTCGGTGAGAGGCTAGAGGAGATTCCTTAGTGATATATGACGGAATCAAAGGGTCGAAAACACTCGGAGTGTGAGGCCGAGAGTGTGGAAGATCGAGTGTTGGAGAGAGCTCGGAGTGCGAGGCCGAGAGCGATCTTGCATCACATATCCCTCATACCCCATCCCCTACCTTATCACCATCCTAAGGCCTTCTACAAACCCATCATCACCCTCAAATCACCCCCAAAACGTCACTGCAAAATAGCCCCTCAATCCCTCTTAAAAAAGCCCCTTTCAGGATCGTCTCTGCTCAGGCGGCGTCTGGGTAAAATGTTGTTTCGCACTTTGTGTGACCTCCGATAGATGAGATCTTCCCTAATACGCGACCGCGACTTCAAGATATACAAAAGTAGTATTTGCACGCCCTCAGGAGCCAAGCCAATCACCGGGAAATTGGCAATCTTTGATGACTGATCTGCTACTTCTGAACTGCCAATAACTTCCCGACTTCTCGAAACTCTCGTCGCCGGTCCTTTTGCTTGAGCCGGGGCCCGATCACGTCACCCCTGATAGAAACAATATGACCCAAAACAATACCTTGCTCCACCATAAAATGACACTTTTCTGTATTGAGAACTAAGTTAGTGTCTACACAACGTTTAAGCACAAGTGACAAATGATGCAAACAAATATCAAAATCATCTCTATGCCAAGTGAAATCATCCATTAATACCTCCTCAATAAATTGCTCCACATACTTATAAAATATGCCCACCATACATCGTTGGAACGTCTCAGGTGCGTTACATAACCCAAAAGGCATTCTGCGATATGCAAAAGTGCCAAAGGGGCATGTAAATGTCGTCTTCTCTTGATGCTCCGGTGCTATGGGTACCTAAAAGTGACCTGAGTAGCCATCTAAGAAGAAATAAAAAGAGAGACCAGCAAGACGCTCAAGCATTTGACCAATAAAGAGTAAAGGAAAATGATCTTTGCGAGTTACCGCATTCAGTTGCGATAGTCAATACAGACCCTCCAACCTGTTTGGACCCTGCTAGGGACCAACTCACCATCCTGATTCTCAACGACGGTGATACCTCCTTTGTTATGCATAACCTGTGTAGGACTCACCCATTTACTGTCAGAGATAGGAAAGATCATACCTGCTTGCAAAAGTTTCAAGACCTCCTTCTTAACCACCTCCATCATTGGTGGGTTGAGTCTCTGTTGGGGTTGTCTAGATGGCTTAGCACCATCCACCAGAAGTATTTTATGCATGCATAGGGTGGGACTGATTCCCTTAATGTATGCAATCGTCCACCTTAAAGCTTCTTTGTTCTCCCTCAGAACATTCACCAATCGTTCTTCTTGATCATAGGTAAGTTTATTAGAAATAATGACAGGTAGAGTATCATTCTAACCAAGAAAAGCATACTTAAGGTGACTAGGGAGTTGTTTCAACTCAATTTCTGGTGCTTGGATAATAGAGGGAAGAAGCTTTTCACTTGGCATGGTTAGCTCAACGCGTTCTTCCCTTGGTGGCACATAAGTGCAAGATCGACTGTCTAATGCTAATACAACCTCTTGTAGGGTAGATGACAAAGAATAATCTCTAGAAATTTCATTTAAAGGGGCTTGTAGAGAAATCTCTAACTCATCCATGAAGTATAAAGAGGGGTCATCAGATGGAAATTTCATAGAGTCATATATATTGTATTCAATTTTTCTACCATCAAATTCCATAGTAAGTGACCCTGAATAAACATCTATCTTAGTCCTAGCAGTTTTCAGGAAGGGTCGCCCCAAAAGAATGGGAGCTTCATTGTTGCCAGGACCCATATCAATCACAAAGAAGTCAAAAGGGATTATCAAATTGTCTACCATTACTAAGACATCCTCAACAACCCCTTTGGGGTAAACAATAGAGCGGTCAACAAGTTGAATTACTACCCTAGTGTCATTCTGAGGTCCTAATCCAAAAGCTTCATAAACATGATAAGGTAAAACATTAATAGATGCACCTAAATCTAACATGGCCTTGTCAAATTTAGTCTCACCTATCCCACATGGAATTGCAAACATCCCAGGATCACTACACTTCTCAGGAAAACGCTTTTGAAATACATTAGTGGTTTGTTCAGTTACCTTAACCTTTTGCTTACCTTTGAGCTTCTGGTTCCTTTTGATAGTGCAATGTTCCTTTAAAAATTTAGCATATCTAGGAATGCTTTTAATTAAATTGAGTAAAGGAATATTTACCTCGCACACTAAACGTTTCGAAGATCTCCTTATCATTCTCGTACCTTCGTGTATCTTTCAGAGCCTCCGGAAAAAGTAGGAATAGGTTTCGGGGTATCGAAAGGTAGAGAGGAGGAAGGTGAATAGTTACCTGAACCGGCATTTGGAGCGATGCCGTGGCTGCTGCCTGCATGCAGTGGCCACTGCTCGGGTATGTTGTCGTGGTTGCTGCCTGCTGGTAATGGCCACTGCTCTAAGCACTGGGCATCATTTTCTTCCTCTAATATCCCGATTTCCTCATCCACACTTTCTTCTTCATCCTTATGCGATGTGGCAATCAGTTCCTTGCCACTCTTGAGCGTTACTACGCTAACATTTTCCTTAGGATTCGCTATTGTCTGCGATGGAAGCTTCCCCGATTCGTTAGCCTCTTTTGCACGTAGCAACTAAATGATTTGGCTCATCTGATTTTCCAAATTCTTGTTCTGCATCTCCAAGTTCTTATTCTGCATCTCCAAGTTCTTTGCGCGTTCAACCTGGCTCATTAAGATTTGTGTAAGGGCTTGCAGTTGATTCTCAACAGGTGCTTGGGCTTGTGGTTGTCCTCTCTGTTGAGGGTTAAACTGTTGTTGTGGCCTTGCCTGAGGCCCTACTTGATGATTGAAAGTTGCTTGTTAGTTGCCATAACCATAGCCCTGTTGATAGCCTCAATTCTAATTATTATTGTTGAAGTATCCAGGATTAGCAAAGTTGCCTTGTCTAGGCCTTTGAGGAGCAAAATTCTCAATTACATTCAACTCTACGCTAGGCTCTTATAGAATTGAGCACATATCCATAGGATGTGTAAATTCGTTGCAAAGTCCACATGCCTTCAACTGCTGCGAAGTTCCGTTAAGCACCAACTTCATCATCTCTTTCATTTCTGCCATATCAGTCTGCAATGCAGCCACTAGGGCATCAATAGTAAGCACAACCCCTAGGGCAGGTGCTCTTTTTGAATTGCCTTGAGCCCTCAGAAAGTTCCTTAATCACCTCTGATAATTCATATCTTAGATAGGCATTATAGGCATTTTTAGGCTAGTTAGGTTGCATTTAGTTCATAATTTATAGTTAAATTGCATCTTGGGATTATTTTGGAAGAATTTGGATTTTGCGCGAATTGGTATTTATTTTGCAGATTGAATCTGAATACCATTGAGAGATGTAGTATCTTGAAGAGGAGATGTAAAGACACTGGGATGGAGCACAAGAAGCAAGGACTTGAAGCAAGGAATGATGAAGACAAGAGATTGGAGTGCCCTCGGCATGGATAGAGGAGCTGGCAGCTAGAGCGTGCCACGGCCGCAGCACAATGCTGCGCCCGCAGTTGTGGCCACAATAAGGATTGACGCAACGGGATTGGAAGAGCTAGCGTGCCACGGCCGCAGCAACATGTCGCGGCCGCCGCATTTGTCACATGGGCGCTGCGTTTTGTTAAATTGAAACCCTAGTTTGTTATTTCGTTTTTGGGTTCAGCTTAGACATTTTAAGGCCGAGTGTTATTAGTTTTGAAGCACTTCATTTTCTATTCTATGTTCTATCAGACAATTTAGAGATTGAGCGATGTTTTCCATGAGGAACTAAACTCATCGGTTCTGCCTATAATTTGAAGCTTTGTTTGGATTGATTCTGAGTTTCTAATTCTCATTCCTGAATTCCGCTATTGAATGCTTCGACTTTCTTTTGCTTTGATTGCTTTATTGTTTTGTTCTATCTTGTCTGGCCAACTAGTTAGAATCAATTCAATTGCTAGGGTTTCGTAGATTCCTGATTGTGAACCTTAACCCAAGTAGTAAACTTATCCCTTTAGGGCTGATCGAACTAATTGGACAAGTAGGAAGTTGGATGTGTTGTTAAATCCCTCTTTAGGGACTGCAAATACCTTGGCTAATCTCTGAACTTAAAGCTATCAATTGGGTTAAATCCTTCTTTAGGGACTGTTCAATTGATAAGGGTTTCTAGGACTGATTGGACTAGTAACTATATTAGGTCGGGACAAGGGCATTCATAGGAAGCTTAATAGGACGAGAAGAAGTTACAAGGATCATTTCAACGAAATAAAGTGGAAAATTGTAGGTAGAACTGCTTCTCTCAATTGTTTGAATCAATTCACTTACTTTTGCTTTCATAAATCCGCTTTGCTCTCACAAACCCCCCATTTGGTTACTAAATCGGCATTTAAATCATACTTGAGCAACAAATCTCCCTGTGGATCGACCTCTTACTTATTGTTGTACTAGTTATAGGTTTGAGTTTTACTTTGACGGATCAACGACAGGTTTTCCCTCCATCAAATTTGGCGCCGTTGCCGGGGAGGTTTATTGATTCTTGTGTGTTTTTGGTGTTGATTTTTGGTGTGGACCATCTTATATGGTCCATACCCGTGCTACTAATACATGTTTGCTATTGTTTGATTCAAAGATCGAAAAGTCCCTTTCTGCCTTAAGGCGAGAAACTCGTGATCGCTTTCACGAATGTTCTTCTGATCAAGGAGAAAGCACTACAGAGATGGCTTACAACGCAAATCTTACTCTGAGGGAGCTTACTGCTCCTGACTTGGCACAACAACCCTTGGCAATCTAATTCCCTGCACTTGGGGAAGGAGTGAATTTTGAGCTGAAATATGGGGTAATTCATCTATTACCCAAGTTCCATGGGTTAAGTGGGGAAGATCCCCACAAGCATCTTTCTGAATTTCATATTGTGGTGGTTGGAATGAAACCTGAGAATGTCAATGAAGAACAAATCAAGCTGAGGGCCTTTCCTTTCTCTCTAAAGGATGAGGCAAATGAGTGGTTCTTCTATCTACCACCTGGGAGTATATCTACTTGGGCTGAGATGAAGAGAGTCTTTCTGGAGAGTTACTTTCCTGCAACTAAGCTTAACGCCTTAAAAAGGGCAATGAACAGCATTGAGCAGCAGGCTACGGAGTAAATTCATGAGTATTTTGAACGCATTAAGAAACTCTACGCTAGCTGCCCATGTCACGGCTTCTCTCAGAAGGATCTGGTTCTATTCTTATTTAATGGGCTTAATGATGAGGAGCGCAGAACGGTGAATTCTTGTTGTGGGGGAAACATGCTGAATAAGACACCAGCGGCAGCATGGGAGGTGTTCAAGGAGCTCTCTGATGACTCGAGGCAGTTCAACAAGAGCACTTGTGCTAGGGGTGTACTTACGATTGAGGCCCCAGTAGCTGCATTACAGACTGATATGGCTGAGATAAAAGAGATGATGAAGAAGCTGATAATTGACAGATCACCTCAGCAGTTGAAGAAATGCGGGCTTTGCAATCAATTTACTCATCATAAGGATATGTGCCCAATTCTGCAAGAGCCTAGCGCAGATGTGAATGCCATTGGGAATTTTGCTCCACAAAGGCCTAGACAAGGCAATTTTAGAAATCCTGGGTACTTCAACAACAACAATTACAACAAATGCTATCAGCAGGGCTATGAGAACTATCAAGCCACTTTCAATCAGCAAGGGGGGCAACAGGCAAGGCCCCAATAACAATTTGACACGGGTACTGAGGATGCTCTACAGACTTTGACACGGTTAGTCTTGAAGGTGGAGAAGCAACAATCAGATCGGATATCAAATTTGGAAAATCAAATCAGTCAACTCATTCAAGTCCTAAGTGCAAAAGAGGCAAACGATTCAGGAAAGCTTCCATCGCAAACTGTTGCGAACCCTAAGGAGAATGTTAGTGCAATAACGCTTAGGAGTGGCAAGGAACTGACTACCACACCTCATATAGATGATGAAGGGGTTAAGGACGACGAGGAAATCATGGACGAGGAGATATAAATATTAGAAGAGGATGGGAAATGCACGGTGCGGCGGCCGCAGCACACATGCCGCGGCCGCGGCACACCAGGGGAGCTGTGGCCGCAGCACAATGTTGCGCCCGCAGCCGCGGCCCCAGCCGGAACCCCGCCACCAGGTATGCCCTTTGTCCCTCCTTCTTCTTCTTTACCTTCTTCTCCTCCTCCTCCTCCTCCTCCTCCTCCTTCTTCTTCCTTACCTTTTGAGACTCCGAAGCTTATCCCACCTTTTCCCGAAGCTCTCAAGGATACACGGAAATTTGAGACGGACTAGGAGATTTTTGAGACATTCAGCAAGTGTCAGTTAAATATTCCTTTACTCAAATTGATTAAGAGCATTCCTAGATATGCTAAATTCTTGAAAGAATTGTGCACCATCAAGAAGAAGCAAAGATTGAAAAAGAAGGAAAAGGTAACCTTGAATGAAGATGTCTCTGCTGTGTTGCAAAAGAAATTGCCTGAAAAGTGTAGAGACCCAGGTATGTTCACAATTCCATGTGCAATTGGGTATACTAGATTCAAACAAGCCATGTTAGATCTAGGAGCCTCAATTAATGTTATGTCCTATAATTTGTACATGTTTTTGGGTTTGGGTGCTCTAACTGAGACTGGGGTTATAGTGCAACTCGTTGATCGATCACATATTAGGCTAAGAGGCGTTATTGAAGATTTTTTGGTTATGGTGGATGATTTGATTTTCCCTGTTGATTTCTTTGTTTTAGATATGGAACAGGGAGCCCCAGAAACACCCATTATACTAGGAAGACCATTCCTGAAAACTACAAAAACGAAAATTGATTGTTGTGAGGGTTTATTGACTATGGAGTTTGATGGAATGAAGATAGAGTTCTCTCTCTTTAATCATGCTAAGCTTTCTCCTGAAAATTCTTTAGATATGCCTGTTGCTAACAATATTGATCGCAACAACAATTTTCGTGATTTGTTAGAGACTCCTAAGGAGAATAGTTTCTTAAAATTTGAGCCCCCTAACAAATTGCAATCTTTAGGAAAAGCAGAACTCAAAATAGGTCTTGAAAGTTATGTTGCTCCGCCTAAGCCCATATTTTCACCCTATGAGAAACTAACTTCAAATGGTGTTGAAGCTTTTGCGATTGCAGGACAACCCCCATGATTAGCTCAAGGAGAGAAGCTAATGGTAATGGATGAGTGCTTGGACAGAAAGCTACACCTTCCAAGGGTGCCCGCACTTGTCAAGGAGTTGACAAGTGGAGTGACCCTGGTGGAGGAACCTAGGCCTATCAAGGGCCATTGCGTTGAGCCAACGACCTAAAACAAAGGCGCTTCTCGGGAGGCAACCCGAGGTGAGTTTTCTTTCTTTTTCGTTTAGATTTCTTTAGTTAGGTTTTATTGTTGTTTTGCATTTGCTTTGTTTGAGTTTGATGACTAACAAGAGGGAAGAGCTAGCGAAATTGGACATCAAGGCAAAAGGAGCCGCTACTGCATATGCGGCGGGCGCCGTCAAAGGCTGCGATCGCCGCCCCAATACGAGCCCTTTTGCCCCATTCTGACGTTCCTCAGCAAGTGGTTAGTCTTCCTTCTCCCTCACTTTGTTCTATTTTCTTATTTTTGTTGTCTTTTATGTTTCATTGAGGACAATGAAAGGCTTAAGTGTGGGGGAGGGATTTAGTGCGTTTAGTTAGGTCATGTTTCAATTTAGGGATTTAGTGCGTCTAGTTAGGTCATGTTTCAATTTCAGTTGTGTTTTTATTCTTATTTATGAATTAAAAAAAATAGAAAATGTCAAAAAAAATCCCAAAAATATCATGCATTGCATCCATATGTGTTATTCAAATACCCATCTGGCTTAGTTTGTCCTCTAATTTAAATTTCAGCATGATCATATAAATCTCATGGAGTTCTGGACGTTTTGGCTTTGTCTATATTCTTGTTTTTGTGAAGCATGACCTTGCAAATATAATTGAGCATGTATGATTGAGCTAAAGTATGATTGAAATCCTATCAACATGACTCTTGTGAGAATGTTAGCCTTATTTGGAATCATTTATAATTCTTTTGCTCAATTGTGTGATTTACTCTCCTTGTGTTGCTACCTCTTGGCATTGACTTCAGTCTCTATTTTTCAAGACCGACTCACATAATTGTTGCTTGTGGAGTTTATGTTTATATCTTGAGTCTTTTTGTTCTAGTTTGTGCATTTTTAGGGAAATAAAGTGGCAATGGTTGATACACTTAGTAACCGAGTCTATGCATGACACCCATGTGTATGATTCGCGCAAAACAGTGTTAAAGACAATCCACTAGGAAAGAAAGCTTGATCATTGAATAACCAGGTTCATTCATGACACCCATGTTTGCAACTTGCGTCAAAAGATGTTCAAGTGGACTTCATATTAGTAGGTTGAGGTGTTGATAGACCGGGGCCATTCATGACACCCATGTTTACCCCTCGCGTAAGGAAAGCACCAAGACAAGAAAATAAATAGAAAAAAAGAAGAAGAAAAGAAACAAAAGAAAAAAAGAGTCACATTTTATTTATTTTTCTTTATTGTGTCCCGCAAGTAATGGCATTTCGGTGAAGATTTGATGATATGGTGGTCAATGTCTATGAGCTTAGTGCATGTTGGATTGAGTTGAGAGTTGTACTTCGAAGCCTAAACACATGAGAGCATGAGTGAAACACATATTTCTGGTGAGGTTGGATGATTTCTACTTCTAAGCTTTGATCACTTAAATACATGCTATGACGTTTGTTTGCTTGGTTTATGTTGGCACCTGCTATGATGTTGCTTTTTGATGAGGTTGAGACTTGAAGGGATTTCCTGTGGGATGCATTGATTCATGTTCATTCTATCATTGCTTGAGGACAAGCAAAGGTTAAGTGTGGGGGAATTTGATAATGCATATCTTAGATAGGCATTTTTAGGCTAGTTAGGTTGCATTTAGTTCATAATTTGTAGTTAAATTGCATCTTGTGATTATTTTGGAAGAATTCGCATTCTGCGCGAATTGGTATTTATTTTGCAGATTGAATCTGAATACCATTGAGAGATGTAGTATCTTGAAGAGGACATGTAAAGACATTGGGATGAAGCACAAGAAGCAAGGACTTGAAGCAAGGAATGAAGAAGACAAGAGATTGGAGTGCCCTCGGCATGGATAGAGGAGATGGAAGCCAGAGCGTGCCGCGGCCGCAACATAATGCTGCGCCCACAGCCACGGCCGCAGCAAGGATTGACGCAGCGGGATTGGAAGAGCTAGCGTGCCGCGGCCGCAGCAACATGTCGCGGCCGCCACATTTGTCACATGGGCGCTGCATTTTGTTAAATCGAAACCCTAGTTTATTATTTCGTTTTTGGGTTCAGCTTAGACTTTTTAAGGCCGAGTGTTATTAGTTTTGAAGCACTTCATTTTCTATTCTACGTTCTATCATACAATTTAGAGATTGAACGATGATTTCCATGAGGAACTAAACTCATCGGTTCTGCCTATAATTTGAAGCTTTATTTGGATTGATTGTGAGTTTCTAATTATCGTTCCTTAATTCCGCTATTGAATGCTTTGACTTCCTTGTGCTTTGATTGCTTTATTGTTTTGTTCTATCTTGTTTGGCCAACTAGTTAGAATCAATTCAATTGCTAGGGTTTTGTAGATTCTTGATTGTGAACCTTAACCCAAGTGGCAAACTTATCCCGTTAAGGCTGATCGAACTAATTGGACAAGTAGGAAGTTGGATGTGTTGTTAATCCCTCTTTAGGGAGTGCAAATACCTTGGCTAATCTCCGAACTTAAAGCTATCAATTGGGTTAAATCCTTCTTTAGGGACTGTTCGATTGATAAGGGTTTCTAGGACTATTTGGACTAGTAACTATATTAGGTCGGGACAAGGCATTCATAGGAAGCATAATAGGACGAGAAGAAGTTACAAGGATCGTTTCAACCAAATAAAGTGGAAAATTATAGGTAGAACTGCTTCTCTCAATTGTTTGAATCAATTCATTTACTTTCGCTTTCATAAATCCGCTTTGCTCTCACAAACCCCCCATTTGGTTACTAAATCGGCATTTAAATCATACTTGAGCAACAAATCTCCCTGTGGATCGACCTCTTACTTTTTGCTGTACTAGTTACAGGTTTGAGTTTTACTTTGACGGATCAATGACAGGTTTTCCCTCCATCAACCTCCCAAGCTGTTGCTGGTGTGTTGTTCAAAATGTTTCCTCCACAACAAGAATTCACCGTTATGCGCTCTTTGTCAGTAAGCCCATTGAATAAGAATAGAACCATATCTTTCTGAGAGAAGCCATGATATGGGCAGCTGGCGCAGAGTTTCTTAAAGTGCTCCAAATACTCATGAATATACTCTATATCCTGTTGTTCAGTGCTGTTGATTGGCTTTTGTCAAGGCATTAAACTTTGTTGCAGGAAAGTACTTTCTAGAAAGACTCTCTTCATCTCAGCCCAATTAGCTATACTCCCAGGTGGTAGATAGAAGTACCACTTTTGCCTCAACCTTTAGAGAAAAAGGAAAGGCTCTCAGCTTGATCTACTATTCAGTAACATTCTCCGATTTCATTCTAACCACCACAGTATGAAATTTAGATAGATGCTTGTAGGGATCTTCCCCACTCAACCCATGGAACTTGGTTAACAAATGGACTACCCCATATTTCAGCTCAAAGTTCACTCCTTCCCCAAGTGCAGGGCATTGGATTGCCAAGGGTTGTTGTGCCAGATCCAGAGCAATAAGCTCCTTCAATGTACCATCTGCTTCGTTAGCCATCTCCGTAGTTCCTTCTCCTTGATCAAAAGAAAATTCATGAAAGCGATCACGAGTCTCTCGCCTTAAGGCCAAAAGGGTTCTTTCAATCTTTGAATCCAACGACAACAAAGATGAATTAGTAGCACGAGTATGGAACATATAAGACGGTCCACACCAATATTAGCAATAAAAACACATAAGAATAAATAAAATTTCCCCGGCAACGGCTACAAAATTTGACGGGAGGAAAACCTGTCGTTGACCCTGTCAAAATATAACTCAAACTTAAAACTACTATAGCAATAAGCATGAGGTCGATCCCACAGGGAAATTTGCTATTCAAATGTGATTCAGACGCTAATCGATTAACCAAAGGGGGGGGGGGAGGGGTTTAAGAACGCAAAAGATCCGCCTTTTACAAAAGCGGAATGATGAAAGCAAAAGTAAATAAACTTGAATTATCCACTTTATTTGATTGAAGCGATCCTTGTAACTTCATCTCATCCTTTCAGGTTTCCTATGAATGCCCTTGTCCTAACCTAATATAGTTTCTAGTCCAACTAGTCCTAGAGACCCTTATTTCATGAGCAGTCCTTAAAGAAGGATTTAACCCAATCGATAGCTTTAAGTTCAGAGATTAACCAAGGTATTTGCAGTCCCTAAAAATGGATTTAACAACACATCCAACTTCCTACCCATCCGATTAGTTCAACCAGCCCTAAAGGGATAAGTTTGCTACATGGGTTAAGGTTCCCAACCAGGAATCTACAAAACCATAGCAATTGAATTGATTCTAACTAGTTGGCCAGACAAGATAGAATAAAACAATCAATTATTCAAGAAAAAAGAAGTTGAAACATTCAATATAGGAATTAAGGAACGAGATTCCGAAACTCACAATCAATCCATATAAACCTTCAAATTGTACCTTTAGTTCCACATAGAAAACATCGCTCAATCTCTCTAATTGTCTGTTGAACGTGAATAGAAAATAGTCAATAGATAGTCTAGGGTAAACCCCGTACTTAAACTAAAAGTCGGCAAAAACTTTTATTGAACTAGGTTTAGAATAACAAAAAAACGGTGTGTCATGCCTGACGAACGATGCGGCACAGATGCCGCAGCTACTGCTTGTGTGGAAACTTCATGTGTTGGTTGAGAAGATGCGGCGGTCATGGCAAGTATGAAGCGGCCACTGCCTATGGATGTTGCAACCTCCTTGACTTCCGCTGCATCTGTAGACAGCTCCCACGTCTTCTCTTCCAAATTAACACCAAATCATGCACCAAATGCAACCTAATTAACCTAAAAATGCCTATAATGCCTATATAAGATATGCATTATCACTCATATCTGGAGAAGTGGGCGAGAGGGAAGAAGAACGGAAGAAACACCAGCAGCTAAACCCGATTTTTTTTTAAAAAAAAAATTAGACCCGCGTGTCCGGTTTCTACTAAATGCCAAAAATTTTCACTTTAAACAATTTTACACCCTATGACAATTTTACACCCTAACTCTTCCATATATATATGTGTGTGTGTGTATAGATATGTGTGTGTATATATATACACACATATATGTATGTATGTATGCATGTAAATATAAATTGACATAAATATTGCAATATACAAATTAATTTGAAACATGTAGATATAAAATATATTTCCCTAATATTGTAAAAAATACTACTATATACAAACAAATTAGAAACATGCAGATGTAATATATATATATATATATATATATATATATATTGTAAGTGGATTTTGTTACAACCATTCAAGACTTTACATCAATATGAGTTAGAGTTCGTCTGAATTGCTGTAACAATATGAGTTGAATGATAAATCATTTTCACTCCTTGACAATGACAAAGAGTGAACTTTTGATATTTGTGAGATCAGAAAGAGGGGCAATAATTTTTGGGATGTGTCCATAAAGTCATCTGATATTTAAAGGGATCGTCGTCGCGTATTTTTGGTAAAAAAAATATATGCTATAATGCGGTACGGATTCGCTAATATTCGTGAATCTGCAATGCGCGATAGCAGATCGGACTCCAAGCAATGACTTTTTTAAAAAAATAAAAATAAAAAAATATAACCGAATGCGCATTGCATATTCGTGAAAATCCACAAATCCGCAATGTGCGTCCGCAACCGTGTATTAGGTGATATTTTAACCATATAAAATTGTAGCCCATGATAGACATGGCCACGGATTGGACTTGTCGACCACCCAAACCCTAACCCGAAGAGGCCACAGGTTGACGAGTTCGAGTCGACCTGTTGACTGGTCGGGTCGACCCGCTGACCCGATGGGTTACTTTATTCTAAAAACATTGATTTTTTATAAAATTTTGACTACTACTTTATCTTCATACCACTTTTTTTTATCCAATCTTCATACCACTTTTTCTCATCCACTTCTTTTCGATATGAAGTGGAAGAAAAACATGTAAAGCTTTTATATATCTATAACACTTCCTTCCTCCACTACAATTTCAATGTGGGATGTAAGAGAAAAAAATATGAGAAGATATTTTTCTCAAACTTCATTTCTAATGTAGGAAATAAAATTTAAGTGAAGTGAGAGTTATGGGATGCACATATATATCTCAATGTCTTCTCATTCTAACTCTCAATTTTCAATGTGCAAAGATGCCCTTGTTCCACATTGGAAATGGGGGAATGAAAGTAACACTTCCAAAGCCGTAAAAAAAAAGAAGAATGACGGTGCATTTGTCCTACGTTGCATATTGCATATTAGTTTATGTATTATTATGAGCTAGTTAAATAGATGCACTTTTGTGCGGTTTTTATAATATTAATTCATTTGGTATTGAAAAACATATAAAGTAACTTATAATTAAACATTAACTATTACTACCAATCTACTATATATATTATTTTATTTTTAAAATTTAAATAAATCTTATATTAATACTCGTTTAACTAATTAATTTCTCCCAATATGTTTAATTGACTATCAATAAAAGAGATATAATATAATATATCCATATTTAATAAACATGGGTAAAGTCTTGTAAAAATATATCGATATCTAACTAAATTGGGTACGTAAAATCTTATCTTAAACATATATTTCTATATTGATTAAGTGAAATTGGATAAAAAAAATTAGTAAAATCTTACCTTGAGTGTGTGTATATATATTGCTATATTGTATTAATTAATGGGAAAAATGCAATTGGTTAAAAATACTACAATTATGGAGAAGCCGACATATGTCACAAATGACTTCTCCTTTTTTTATTAGGTAAGGATTCGGTTAGCAAATCCTATCTGATAGCATCCTTGCGGATGAGATCCTGTAGAACAGGATCGGTCGCAATCTCAGTTCCTCGGGTACTATGGAACAGGTGTGCAACCCTATCAGCCACAGTATTACCCATTCGGGGAGTATGAGAGAATGAGATTTAATGTACTCCTAGGACGAGCGTTTTGATTTCGGAGAGGATTAACTCTATTTCCCACGGGCATCTCGCGAGGCCTTGTAGATATTTTATAATGATAAGCGAATCCCCTTCGATGATTATTTTCCGGATTCTGAGCTGGACTATTTTTTCCACTCCTAGCAACAACGCAAGTGCTTCAGCTTTGATAGGAGATTGTCTTCCGAAACTTTTATGTCCTAGTTGAATAGGATTGCCCATCCAATCCCTGATAATGAACCCACCAGAGCTGCATAAATTCGAGATCGAGGATCCGTCGAAGTTGAGCTTGAAGGTCCCATCCGGAGGTTTTTTCCATCTTTGAGAAGTTGTATTTTGTTTGGTGTAGCTTTTCCCATTGTCATGACTCCGGATCAGAGTTGATTTGTCCTCTAATTCGCATGCCCTTTTCCAGCTAGCAGTCGTTGTACAGGCCAAGTTGATTATTTCCCCTGAAGAGAATCCGGTGTGTTTGCCAAACGATATTTGGTTTCTGTGGTACCATATTCACCACCATCTCGCAGCGATGGCAGCTTTTGATATTTCTCGTTAGATCTTCCCCCAATGTTTTAGGATTGGTTTGATATCTCTTGATACTTGTATTAGGTCACCTATTTTCCTCATCACCATGGGGGGAGGGGGGGGGGAGAGAATGTCTTGTATTGGTAGACACTTTATGAAGAGATGTGTTTCGTCCTCAGGTGTATCATTGCTCAAAGCACACGTTGTTGGTATATGCATCCCGCGTTGTGCCAGGCGAGTCTTTGTTGGTAGGCCCACTTGACTGATTTTCCACATGAAGTTTTTAATTTTGTGTGTGGTGTTTAATTTCCGAATCCATTTGTTGTTGTCGTCTGCCCTGTCCTCATACCGTGTCAGTAGGTTATATGCACTATGTGTGGTGAACCATCCATGTCGATCTAGCCACCAGTACAGCCTTTCTTGTGACGGAATGTGGATTTTCATAATATCATCGATAATGTGTGACAGGAGATTTTCCTTGAGTTTTTACACCCACCATCGACCATTTATGATGTAGTCCTCAACCTTTTCAGTGCTATTGTAGTTGCTTGGGCATGCTGGGTGAGTGTTTAGTGGTTTTGGCCAGATCCAACAGTCATCCTAGAATCTGATTGATTTCTCGTTCCCAATCACCCAAATTAGTCCTGTTTTTAGCTTAGGAATTAATGGGGAGAGTTTTGCCCATTACCAAGAGCAAGACCCGACCTTCTTATAATCAAGGATATCTTTGTTTTTGAGGTACTTGTACTTGACTACTTGAACCCAAACTTTGTCCGGTTCCGCAAGTGTTTTCCAGAGGAGTTTTAGTTGTAGCACCTCATTCATCTCTTGTGCCTTCGTGATCCCTAGGTCCGCTTTAGAGTGTGGTTGGCATATTCGATCCCAGCTGATTAGTGGCTTATGTTGGAGATCTTTATTCCATAAGAAAGTCCAATTAAGTTGGTCCAATTCCTTATGTATTGTGGATGGGAGCATAAAGCTTTGCATTGTGTAAAGCAGTTTTGCTGCCAGATTAGACTTAATAAGTACTCCTCTCCCCTGTTGGGATAGTGAATTAGCACGCCATTTAGATAACTGTTCTTTGGATTTGTACACTAGTTCTTCGAAATTTTTCCTTGTTGACTCGTTCGTTTATGATAGGGCATCTCAGATACTTTTCTAGATCGCGTTCATTTGATATCCCTATACAGTTCTCAAGGTCCCTTTTCCTAGAAGAGGGAATCCCTTTTGTTGCTTGGAAAGCGGACTTGTGGAAGTTTATCTTTTGGCCGGAGATTTTGCAATAGTTATCTACCACATCCCTAACCTCCTTACATGCAGAGATGCTACCTTTTCAGAAGATGATGATGTCATCTGCACACGTTAGGAATGGAATCCGTGGTCCATCCTTTCCGAATCTGAACCCTAGAGATTTCCTGAATTCCGTTGCGTACGCGATGTTTCTAGCTCGGACTTCTTCCCTCAGTATAAAAATAAATGGTAATAGAGGGTCCCCTTGACGGATTCCCAGGGTTGGTTGAAATGGGTCCGTAGGGCCGTTGTTGACAAAAACAGAAAAGGTGACCGTTGTGATGCATTCCATTACAAGGTTTCTAAATTTTTCATGGAAGCCAAAACGCTCTAGTACTAGCTTGATGAATGTCCAGTCAAGTCTGTCATAGGCCCTTTCCATATCTAGTTTTGTGGCTATCCATCCTTCTGTCCCCTTCCTAGTATTGAAAGAATAGAAGACCTCATGTTCTATGAGGACATTATCCTGAATAGCCCTGTCTAAGACGAATGCACCCTGAAGTGGGTGAATGAGTTTTCCGATTACTTTTTTCAGTCTTTCGGTCAGGATCTTGGATATTATCTTATATATTATTGTACATAAGTTGATTGGTCTATAGTGAGTCGTAGTTGAGGTGTTGTCTACTTTTGGAAGAAGTGTGATGAATGTATGATTAATTTTTTTTTAACAATTTCCCCGAGTGAAAGAATGCTTTGACGGCTCGAGTAACGTCACATCTGACGATATCCCAGTATGCTTTGTAGAATTCTGCTATCATACCATCTGGTCCAGCCGATTTATTACTTCTTAAACTGAAAACCACCGATTTGGTTTCTCCATTGGTGTGGGGGGGGGGGGGGGGGGGTGGTAGTCAGCGTCGCCCGGAGGCAACTTTATGGAAGTATGTCGAATTTGTGTCTAATAATTTTATGTGTTTTATTTTAGCTCTTTGATTCCAAAAACATTTTTGGAATCTAAGAAGAGCTTCTTATTTCTTTATTAGATTCATTTCTCTTTGAGTGTCCTCTTGGGAATGACCCTGGTCGTTGGTCTGTATATGTAGTAATTCAGATTCTAGTTTTGCTAACTGTTTGAAAATATTGCCAAACGAGGCTTTGCTCCAAAATTTGGCTCTTTTTTTAGAATTTTTGTTTTAAATACTAATTTAAATATAGCTGAGCCTGGACATGCAGCCCTCCATGCCTGTTTAACCACATCCTTAAAGTCTTTTTTAAGTATCCAGGCATTTTCAAATTTAAATGGTGGGGCTTTGGTAGTATTTTGTGTTGTGAGATTGATTGAAATAGGACAATGGTCAGATGACGAGAAAGCTTCATTGAAAGTATTAATATTTGGGAATTTTTGGATAATTTGATGTCAGACAACGACTTGATCCAGTTTTTCTTTAGTATTGTCCTGTCCCGAGGCTCGCTTTCTCCATGTGAATTTATTACCTGAGGTTGGGATATCTAAAAATGAACAAAGGTTTTTGAAGTCTACCAACTTGTTGAATCTCGAGGGGAGGGTAGGGGCGCCTCCTTCTTTGTCCGCTAGACAACCGATTTCATTGAGATTGCCTGTGAAAATACTAGGCAGGGGGCATGCTTGAATTAATAGAGTAAAATTGTTCCAAAAGGTTTGTTTTTGTTGATAGTCCGGAGGGGCATATGTAAACCAAATTCTACAGGAGAAATTGTCGTTTAGGTTGGTATAGTCAGCTGCAATGATCCATGGTAATTTGACTTCAATCGTTAGGCTTTCAATTTGCATTTGGAAGGATTTCCAGACTATCCCGATGCCTCCAGTTTTACCTATAGCTGGGGACCACCACGCATTTTCAAAGCCCGCTGATCTCCAAATTGCTTCTTCTAGGATATTTTCTATTTTTGTTTCTTCGAGTACAAACCTGGATTGACTCATTTATGCACCAAGCATGAATGCCTGTCCAAAAATGTTTTTTACCTATTCCCCTCCAGTTCCAAAAATGCATCTTCATAACACTTGTTTGGGGGGGGGGGGGTGTAAGGCGTGACCATTGAAGCCTTACCCCCCGGAAAATTTTCCAATTCCTTTTGTTTAAGTGAGTCCTTCTGAGGGTTATATTTAATTCTGTTAGGGGTGTGTTGATAGCAAGCTTAGTAAGGTTGTGAATTATATTGCTTATCTTAATAGCGTGCTTAAGCACCCACCACTTAAGTGTGAATTTAATAGCATTTTGTTTCCAAGTTATCTTTTCCAAACCCAATGTCAAAGCCCAACAAGGCCAGATATTGTCCTTTGTGTTGTCAAGGTGGGAAATTATATTCATTTGAATATTTGTCAAGCTAACTATGGTAAACATATGAATGTGATGGTTGTTGTGCCTACTCCGGATTATTGCATCTTCATTCCTTCCATGTGTAATTGTTCGCTTATGGGGATGGTGTAGGATTCAAATATTTAAATAAACAATTCACAACTAGACTACTTCCTTTCTCAAACAAATAATACAAGAATCCCCTCCCAATGTAATAGTAGGGTAATTGAGGATCGAATCCACCAGGAGGTATGCCAGCGCTTCCTTTGTTGCAATCACGATCAAAGCTTTTGACCTCAGAAGACACTCGATATCGATGTGTCTAGTCGATATCGACCTTAGTTCTGGTCGATTTCCAGTAGAGTTCCTGCAGAAGACAAAAGCAACAAAGTCGACATCGAGCAGAGACCTCGATACCGACGTTAGACCTCGATATCGACCTTTACATTCGATTCCGTTGTTTGTCACAGAAACTGTAATTCGTAACCAATTATCGGAAAAGAGTCCGAAGAACGTAGGATGGTTAAGAAGGATGATCAGAAACAAAACTAAAACTTTTATATGGATTCAATTAATTAAAAGCTTCCAAACTCGGGGTTTCATGCCACAACGATAACAATGCAAGTTTTATGCTTAAGTTATGAAATTTAATGTCTTTCCGTCAAATAACTTTCGTTATCAACACTTAGGTGATTAGAGGCTCTCGCATAGTTCCAAAGAGTTACTATCCAATTCATGAGTAATCCAAGTTCACAGTATGAGTGGCTTTCACTTCAATAATGTAAATTATGAATCTCCCTAACTTTCGCAAGGAATCATGCATAGGATAGAAGACAGAATCGCATAAAAGTCATACCTTTGATGCACTTACCCTACATCGCTATCGTCAGGCTCACCCCGACCCTAGAAGTGGGTGGAATACTCGCTTCTCATCATGCAACTCATCATCATCATTGAAAGAAAACTACTTTGAATTAAACGAAGAAAGAAAGTACAACCGAACAAGCCAAATCTCCGCTCTCGCTTCCACCAAACAAAATCGGCCTTCTCTCTCTCTCTCTCCTCCTAATTCTCTGTGTGTTTATGTGTTTTAATAACTAAAATTGGATGCCTAAACTCAGCCCTAATGGCCTCTAGATAGATCTGAGGTTGATGATGGGAAATCTCGACTTTAGGATAAACGTGCAAGCTTCGAATAGAATTCTATCAAAATCTGAGTCGGATTTATCTTTCTGGGCAACATCGATATCGACCTTGAACATCGATATCGACCTCTGTGAAACATTATCTCGAGCTCTCCTTCTCCTACTCGGATTGGCACTAGACTTCTATCTTTTAGCTCGATCTGGCAACATCGATATTGACCTTCCGACGTCGATATCGACCTCTCTGGTGTCGACATGCTCTATTTCATTTCTTGCTCTATTCCTATGTCTCTGCTGCACTCGATGTCGAGGTCCCCAGTCGATTTCGACCTCTTCAGAAGACTTCGAGTTCTTTTCTCACTTTTCCAAATCTGTCCATTTTTATCCTATTTTCTGCGAAATCACATAGAAACTCGTGCAGACCCATATATTTGATATTTAAGTATAAACTACACTAATCTCATGTTTTCCCATTAATATGCATGCAAAAGAATGATAAAATGGACTCATATGTGCATAGAAAATATGGCAATTTGCGCGCACATCAAACACCCCATACTTAAGCTTGCTTGTCCCCAAGCAATACCTTTAATGGTCATTCAGGGGAAGAAAGTAAACCCTCAACATCATAGATTCATTTTTTATATGTCCCTACAATCAATTGCCATCCTCGATAAGGTACTTTTGTCAACCAAGTCCATGCCTGTGCATAAAGTAATTTCATACTCATAAAAGGAGTTAATATGCAAAAACAATTTTAGCGACATAGCATTAATAATCAAGATGACTTTTGCAAGCTTGTGAGAAGTAGATTGGTAAAAGGCTAAAGGTGGGCTAATATTTGGCCATGTGGTGTTAAATACGGGGAAACATACTTTCTTTCCAAAACATTCCACATTCCTTCTTCATAATGTCTCACCTTTCACTCATCGCTCAATGCTTTTATTCAATATAATGATTTTACCTCTCTAACCTTAGCACTGCCTTCTCGCGAGTCGCAAACATGGGTGTCATGAATGACCCCGGATACTTAGTACTTCGGACTCCTCACCTTGTGTCCCATCTCGCTGAACTAACATCTCAACGAGCAGGGTCGACCTACCTTTATCTCCTGAGGTGATCGGATTGTTTCTTGCTCATTAAATTTTCCATATTTCATAAATTCAAATTCTTTCATTCCTGCCAACAACTTCATAAATAATGCACAACTCCATATAACAACTCCAAAGATGTCGTCCATTCTCAAACTTTGTTCCCGGATAGGGTACAAGGTATAAAATGGGCAATATGTATATATGTGGAGAAATAATGATCATGATAAGGCTCATATATGGCTTGTGACTTTTGCAAATATGCATAGGTAAGGCTAGGATATGAACTTGTATATGTAAGCACTTGTATGGAAATTTTCATAAAAAGTCCTCCATCATCTTATCATGCACATATCAAAAGCAACTTCAAATTTTCCATCTCCTTTATTTTTTCTTTTTGCACTTCATTGGGACTTCCCTTAACTAGGCAATTTCATGTTATATCTCTAATGAATCTAATTTGCATCATAGAGCTCTTTTTTATACTTCCATGACTCTTTTTTTTTAAATTTTTGATTGGGGTCTTTTTTTTTCTTTTTTTTTGGAATAATAAATGTATAAACTAAGTATGCATTAAGTTAAATATGCAAATCTAAACTAAGTATGAATATGCATAAAACATGTAATTAAGCCTTTCCCCCACCACATACTTAAAACCTAGAGTGTCCTCACTGTATTAGAATTAGGGTTAAGAAGAAAACTTACTAAACCGTCACAAATTTCAGGAGTCGAAGAAGACAACAGGCATGGTCGATATCGACCTTAAACATCGATATCGATGTTTCTCATTGTTTTTCTGGCTCAGGCTTCAAGGTGATCTGGCCTCGACCACAAGCCCATTTGAATTGACCATAAGGTCGATGTTGATCTTTGACATCGATTTCGATGTCTTTTCTGTGTGCTTTTCTCTTTCCTGCAACTTGTTAAAAACAAAAGCCAAACATGCAAAATAATAAAGTGTCTCAAACAAAAGTAAAAGTTGTCTAAAACCAAAACTAAGTCTTTGTTACAAGCTCTAGACTTTTAAGTCGCTAGGCCGACTTCTTCCTTTGCGCTTCCCACGGCGGCATCTGCAGAGCCCATGTGGCTTGGGCTTCAAATATAACTCCTTTCTTGTCATGCAGCTGCATTCCACCGGGATGGATTTGATTCACCGTGAATGGTCCCAAATTTTTATCCTTGAATCTCGTAGGGAACCAATGGTCCTTGGATTTGGCAACATAGTCTTTGTCTCCTATCTCATATTGGCTCGAATCATCATCGGATACCCTACATAAGCGCACATGCCAAGGCACACCTCTTCCAAATAATGATAAGTCCTTGATTGTAATGGAACAAGAGGAATCCGTACCTTGACTTACCTTCTTCTCAGTCTGTGGCTCAGGTCGATTTCGATGTTCAGAGGTCGATATCGACCTCTGTTGTACTCCTAGAGGATCAGTCGATTTTGAGTGTTTCAGCTTGATATGATCAGGTCGATGTCGACCCTCAGTGCTCGATATCGAGGTCTCCGTTCCTCCTTTCTCAGTGTTGATGGTGGTCGATTTCGGCTGGGTATGGTCGATATCGACCTTATACCCCGATTTCAATGTTTCTTTTCCTCCTCCGTTGACCCCATACTTATGACCTGGCACATAATCTTGAACATTATTAGTCAATATCGACTTACCTGGGTCGATTTTGATGTTCTGTTGGGCCCGTTCGTTCAAGATTGCCACAACTTCCTCCACTTGGGCTTCTATGGCCCTCTTCTCAAGCTCCTCCGGTGTCATACTTCTTACTTTGGCTTCTCCACATGCAATGTAGACACCATTGATAGCTTTTATCTACATTGGCCCTTGATTATTCACCGTCTTGTTGAAGGCATACTCTATCACCTCGTTACTAATTGTGAATGAGAGCAATCCTTTCTTCACGCTAATGTTGGCATCGACGGTTGCTAGGAATGGCCTACCTAAAATAATGGGACAAGCAGGGTCCTCTGATATATCAACAACTAAGAAATCAGCAGGGACAAAGAATTTACCTACTTCTACTGGCACATCTGTCACTATCCCAGTTGGAATGACTACCGTATTGTTTGCTATGTATAACCTTGCATCCACGGGCTCCAGAGGACCTATCTTTACCTTGTGCCATATGGTTAGTGGCATCATGCTAACGCTAGCGCCCAAGTCAACTAAAGCATTAAATTTGAATTGACCTAAACCTATAGCGATAGAAAACTTACCTGGGTCCGCCCGCTTTTATTGTAGCTCCAACCTGTTGCACTCCTCTGCGATTTCAGAAAATGATCGCTTCTTACCCAAGATGTCCTTAAGGAACCTTACATAGGATGGCATCTCGTGAAGTGCCTCTGTGAATGGTATAGAGACATTGAGTCCTTGAAGCATCTTCACGAACCGCTGGAACTTCTTTTCCGCTGGGTCCTTAATCATCTTTCTAGTTGGGAATGGCAACACCTTCTTCCTTCCCGCGGCTGTAGTTAGGTCGACATCGACATCAGTAGGGTCGACATCGACTAGAGGAGTTGATTTCTGTGGTGACACTGCATCAGGGTCGACATCGACTGGAAGGTCGATTTCGACGTCACCGTGGTCGATATCGACAGGGGGGTCGATATCGATGTCTGTTCTGGCTCTTTTTCCTCCGCTTTTTGCTCGGGCGTTTGTAATTGATGCCCACTCCTTAGATTTACTGCCGTAATATGTCCAGTGATTTTTGCCTTTTGGTTGGGCATAGTGGATCCAGGGAATGATCTTGACGCTTTGGGTATTGCCTCCGCCAATTGACTCATTTGAGTCTCCATGTTGCGCTTCCAAACGTCGATCTCCCCAAGTCTAGAGTTGATGCCCTGCAGCTGAGTATGAACGGAGTTGTTCGCTTGTTTGAACTCAGCATGGTTCCTCCGCATCTCATCAAGAATGATTTGCAGGTCATCCTTCCTTGTCTCCCGCTCAGGGTGCCCTGGTGCTCTATATGGTGGGGGGTCCCTTTGATAGAACCTTTGATCACCCCAATATTGTTGATTGCCTCCTCCATAGGAGCCTCTTGTCCACTTGGCTTCCACATGTTGTTCCGCCATGGTTACTTGCTCAGTATGTAGACAGGCACTAGTGTTATGCCTTGTTGAGCCACACTCTCGACAAGTTTGATTGTTGCTCAGGAACCTGACTTGCTTTTGAAGGCGGCGTGTCTGATCGTTTTGGAGTTGTTGCCGCACATCAGGATCTATCTCCCTTGGAGGCTCATATAGTGGCATTGATGGGGCAGGCCTTGCATCATAGGCCGCAGCAGCCCCATAGGTGTTATCAAAGTTCACGAGCCTCTCAATGGTCTCCCATGCCTCCGTTGGTGTAAGCTCAATGTACCGATAAGAGGTGTATGAATTGATCCTCTCCTTATTTGGCCCATCAAGGGCGCTGTAGAAGATCTCCTGGATGACATATGGAAGTTGCCCATGCGTCGGGCATGATTTCAGCAAGTCCTTAAATCGCTCTCACGCCTGTGCTAGTGTTTCACCTGGCTTTTGTTTGAAAGTCGTGATCCTTTGTCGCAACATCGCCGTTTTAGAAGGTGGAAAGAACTTATTCTAGAATGCATCCTTCACCTCCGCCCATGTCCTCAGCGAGCGTGGAGCCAAACTCTCAAGCCATTGCAATGCCTTCCCTGCCAAAGACCATCGAAAAGATTTCAGTGGGCATTCATTAGGTCTTCCTTAAAAGTAGAGATGTGTTGCAGTGGGCATTCATTAGGTCTTTCTTTAAAAGTATTTCTTTTTATCTCATATAGGAAGTTAATTTTTATTTCATAATTGGAGTGAGGAACTAAAATAGCAGATTCAGGAACATGAAGCGGCGGATGCATGTATTGCATCGCCGTCTGTGGATACTGATTTAGCCGCTCTTGGGCTTGTCTGTGTGCATCCTCCTCCCTATCTGTTGTTAGGAGGAGGATGATATGTCGAGTAATTACAAATAATAAAGATGTAATAAACGTAAACCAACTCCTAGCCTATGCAAATAATTACAAGACTTCCTCCCGTTGTAGTGGAAGGGTAGTCAGGATCGATCCACGAGGAGGTGTGTCAGCGGGATCCTAGTAGCGTTGGAAATCTCAAGTCTGCGTCGACCAGAAGCCTCGATGTCGACCTCGGCTGTCAATGTTCTCTGCAACAGAAGACCTGCAAAGACAAAAACAAGTGGTCGATATCGACTGGAAAGGGTCGATATCGATGTCAGTCACGAAATCGACTGGCTCAGAAGACTGCCAGTCGACACAGTAGGGTCGATATCGATGTCTGGTTTCGATATCGATGCTCAGCAACCTCCGCAGTGATGATCTTCGTCGACTCAGAAAATTTTTGACGAACTCAGTGGTCGATATAGACGTCTGGGGTCGATATCGATGTCTTCCTGCAGTGGGTTAATTCTTCGTCAGCAAAGAAGGGCCGAAGATTTAAGAATGGATGAGAAGGGATGAACAGTAATAACAGTGGGTTATGTGAATTAAACTATGTAAAAGAAACAACTCCTAGGATTAGGGTTTACCACAATGTTAACCAATGCATGCGATAAGATAAATAAGACGGACAATTGCGCTATTTCACCCGAGGGACAAGCTTTCGCCGTACACCAACTCTTAGGATTACTTTTGCAAATAAACCTAATTGTCTCTACCAATTCTATGTTTATAACTCAAGTTGTTAGCATGAATCCCTTTTCTTTCGATTAGGACTAAACATAGAATCGTAGGAGGAGAGATAGACACAACGGTATCAACATCAAATACTTACCTCAAGCGTGCATGGCTAACGTCGGGCTCACCCCGACCCTAAGAGCTTTGGGGAACTACTCGCTTCTCATCACGGAACTCTTTGTTGATTGAAAAGAAGAAACTTGCATTAAAATAAACTCCAAAGTTTTACAATTCAACATCAACTGTCGCAAACGTCAAACTCTAAAACTTCTCTCTAACTCTAACTCTATTGATTGTCTTGATTGATGATTGTTTCTAGGATGATTGAATGTCATCCCCCTAGGGCTTTATTTATAGGCTACTAATCCTTGCTATCCGAGGATTGTAACTTCTATCTAAACTATGAACTCTATCCGAACAATTAGGATAGGTCTTTTATTTTTGATAAAACTTAAATAAGTTAAAGGGAAAAAGATAAATAAGTCTTCAGCTGTCATCTATCTTAAAAGTATGAGATAAATCTGTGCCTCCTTGAAGATGAAGTTTCCAATCCGCATCTCAAAACCGAGTCTATCTTCTGTCGAGATAAGGGGTCGATATCGACACCAGAGGTCGATATCGAGGTCTCTGTTCCTGCTCGACTTGTCCAGCTCCACTCGATGTCTATGTTGAGGTCGATATGACGATCGATATCGACACCAGAGGTCGATATCTATGTTGAAGGTCGATATCTACCTCTGCTCAGCTTCACTTGGCTTCTCCATTTTGACTCCGATTTCGCTCGAATTCCTGCATGGTTAGCTCAAAACTTGTGCAGACCCTATTTCTTGTACTTTAGCCCATTTTTACACAAGTTTATATACTTTTGAAACTTTTCTTTGGAAATCGAATGAAATATGAAGTCAATCGATGCAATAAAAAGAGCTACAAATATGTACATCACTATCAGCATGGGCTCGCTCTGCAGCAGCGGCGGCCCTCTCAGTAGCGATAGTAGCATTGTGGTCCTCGATCTCCTTCCTCAACCGCTCTATGGTCTCAGCCTGCATCTCGTTGTCAGCCATGATGCGAATTGCTTTGTTGCGAAGATGGTAGAAATGTTCAGGCTCGTTGATTGGTTCCAGGATAGGTCCGCGATCAGAACGTCGCATAAACCTGCAAAATAAGCTTCAAAAAGATCGTGATTAAACTCTGGTGGTGATTGATTGCCTCCCCAGCAACGGCGCCAATTTGTTCGCTTATGGGGATGGTGTAGGATTCAAATATTTAAATAAACAATTCACAACTAGACTACTCCCTGTCTCAAACAAATAATACAAGAATCCCCTCCCAATGTAATAGTAGGGTAATTCAGGATCGAATCCACGAGGAGGTATGTCAGCGCTTCCTTTGTTGCAATCACGATCAAAGCTTTCGACCTCAGAAGACACTCGATATCGATGTGTCTGGTCGATATCGACCTCAGTTCTGGTCGATTTCCAGTAGAGTTCCTGCAGAAGACAAAAGCAACAAAGTCGACGGCGAGCAGAGACCTCGATATCGACGTTAGACCTCGATATCGACATTTACAGTCGATTTCGATGTTTTTCACAGAAACTGTAATTCGTAACCAATTGTCGAAAAAGTGTCCGAAGAATGTAGGATGGTTAAGAAGGATGATCAGAAACAAAACTAAAACTTTTATATGGATTCAATTAATTAAAAGCTTCCAAAGTCGGGGTTTCATGCCACAATGATAACAATGCAAGTTTTATGCTAAAGTTATGAAATTTAATGTCTTTCCGTCAAATAACTTTCGCTATCAACACTTAGGTTATTAGAGGCTCTCGCATAGTTCCTAAGAGTTACTATCCAATTCATGAGTAATCCAAGTTTAAAATATGAGTGGCTTTCGCTTCAATAATGTAAATAATGAATCTCCCTAACTTTCGCAAGGAATCATGCATAGGATAGAAGACGAAATCGCATAAAAGTCATACCTTTGATGCACTTACCCTACATCGCTATCGTCGGACTCACCCCGACCCTAGAAGTGGGTGGACTACTCGCTTCTCATCATGCAACTCATCATCATCATTGAAAGAAAACTAATTTGAATTAAACGAAGAAAGAAAGTACAACCGAACAAGCCAAATCTCCGCTCTCGCTTCCACCAAACAAATTCGGCCTTCTCTCTCTCTCCTCCTAATTCTCTGCGTGTGTATGTGTTTTAATAACTGAAATTGGATGCCTAAACTCAGCCCTAATGGCTTCTAGATATAGATATCGAACTTTGCTATCCAAAGACTCGAAACTTTATCTTTATTCTCTAAGATAAAACTTAAATAAATTAAAAACTAAAAGTTCTATGGTAAATCAGCTTCATATGATAGTTCTAAGGTTGATGATAGGAAATCTCGACTTTAGGATAGACGTGCAAGCTTCGGATAGAATTCTATCAAAATTTGAGTCGGATTTATCTTTCTCGACAACATCGATATCGACCTTGAACATTGATATCAACCTCTGTGAAACTTTATCTCGAGCTCTCCTTCTCCTACTCGGATTGGCACTCGACTTCTATCTTTTAGCTCGATCTGGCAACATCGATATTGACCTTCCGACGTCGATATCGACCTCTCTAGTGTCGACATGCTCTATTTCATTTCTTGCTCGATTCCTATGTCTCTACTGCACTCGATGTCGAGGTCCCCAGTCGATTTCGACCTCTTCAGAAGACTTCAAGTTCTTTTCTCGCTTTTCCAAATCTGTCAATTTTTAACCTGTTTTCTGCGAAATCACATAGAAACTCGTGTAGACCCATATATTTGATATTTAAGCATAAACTACACTAATCCCATGTTTCCATTAATATGCATGCAAAAGAATGATAAAATGGACTCATATGTGCATAGAAAATATGGCAATTTGTGCGCACATCAGTAATATGCTTTTTACATACGGTTTTTATTTTTAGACTTGCAACATTAACAAGAAAAGGTTGTTGGGTGTATTTGGTTCCAATCAGAGGCGATTGACTCAGACCTTCATAGTTCAAGTTTTTATGCTTAATTGTAGTTATTTTATGGTAGTTTTTATTTATCATCGATCGTCTTGAGAGGGGGCAGATTATGTTTTTCATCAGTGGAGCTATGTAGTTACAGGTCTTAGAATCTGTGTGTTGGTGGATGGTTATGGGACCCCTAAAATAATCTATAGCTAAGCAAGGGTTGTAATAAGTGTTAGCCATACCCGAGTGGTTAATCCATACCGTTGTTCTGGGTAAGAATCTAACTTGTGTCCATATAGAATGTTGGTTTAGTTCAAATAGATCCATTGAATGATTGTTTGTCAAGCTACAGAAGGATATATTCGCCCCATTAGCAAGCCATATTCGATTCAGTAGGTATTGAATCTGTTATTTATGCTAGTTGTTTTCAGAATCGACAGATGAGTAAGGAAAGCAATAGAGATATATGAAATAGCATTCATTACTAATCATGCCATACTGCAACTGACTCCATTCATAACATTTACATAGCCACCTAGAGTTCTTCCACCAAAGGGATTGAATCCCAATTCTACTAAGAAATCATTCTACTATAGGGGTGCAAAAGGTTGTAAACCCCTGAGATCTCCTAAGCGAGAAAATACACTCCCACAATATCCATACTGAACACCAAAAGTGTGGGAAGTTCATTGAAGAGCACAATAGCGGAGGCTTGAGACTTACCCTTGGGACATTGGCACCGCCACCAACCAAAATGCCAATGCAGAGGGATAGCTTCGGTTTAATTATCATGCTTCACCCTTTTTGCACCACCCCCCCATGATTGAGGAAGAGGCAGTGTCGAGGGTTCCATCATCAGCTCTCCTTTTCGTCGATCTTGAGTTTGTAGACATCTCGAGCTCCATCTGACCACTATATTCCAGCACAGAGGGGGAGAGCTCAACATTGGAACTGAGACCAGCAGAGGGTATAGGGAGAGCACCTTGCCCAATCAATTCCAGGATCATAACCTCTTCCGAGGGTGGGATGTCCTTGAGCATGTCCTCCATTTTCTCCTGGCTAAGCAGTTCCATCAGGCAAGCAAAGTTATCATCATCTTGCTCATCATTGTAGTCCACCAGCTGCATCTCCTCCTCAGCAACAGGGAAGTCTAGAGAGGAGAGGGGATCCACTTCCATTTCAAGGACCGGCTGGGGGTCAGATTTATTGCCATGGGGCTTGTTGGGAGATGCATTGGAGCCCCTAGTTTGATGTTGGCACCCTCAGTCTTGGCTGGGTTGGCTCTTGGAGATTCAGCTCCTTTGTCCTCTATGATCTTTTCAATGACCCAATCATTGGTCGAGGCATCAGAGGAGGAGGACTCAGGAGTGATGCAAACATTATCTTCAAAGAATTTGAAGATTTCCTCCTTAGAGTGGCCAACCTTAATTGGGCCATCCATCTTCTTCTTGGTCATGGCCACCTTCACCCACTCCCCTGAGGGGCCTATTCCAGCATCATGGTGTTGTTCTGAGACAACAGGAGATGGGTTATCCTTGGAGCTTGGCAGGTAACCTTTGTGCATCGTCATCCTTGAAGGGAAATCATTAAAGTTGTGATCTGGTTCCCCACAGGCGCCGCATCCCTTGGAGAAGTCATCAAACCACAAAGGGAAGTGCAGGACCTTGTCCTTCTCATCGATCACAAATGCCTTTTTGGTATGGGTTTTGCTGATGTCGATGTTGACACATACCCTCGGGTATCGGCGATGAGCACCCTTGTTGTTGATAGCATCCACTTTGAGAACCTTACCCAGTCCATTAGCCTCGGAAATGGAAGCCATGAGCTCATTACTAACAAATTTGGAGGGGAGCCCCGGGAAGCGGATCCATGTGTCGAGCACAAAGATGGACTCCTTTGCCGGGTCAAAGTCTACACTCTATGGCTTAAGGAGCATCAGTTGGTGCTCGATGTGATCGGGGCGGCCCTCCCACACATGCTCCTTATCATCCTCCAAATCGAACTTAATCTCGATCCAACTGTTGGTAGCAAGAATGAGCTGAAAGCCACCCTCCACAAATCGCCAATCATACTTGATCTTCTTCCAAATTTTTTTTGAGCTCCACTGGGTTCCCAATCATAGTTACATATAGTGACGAGTTGCACAGCCTGGAGATTTCCCCTTGCACACCTTGGAGGTTGGCTTTGAGCAGACTCAAGTCAGGTGCGGTTTTCTTCTTGCTCCGCTTGATAGCAAGAGATTGAGTGTGTGTATCCTCCGAAGAGGGGTTGTTACCCTTGCGAGATTTTGGTTGCGGAGAGGCATTCGTTTCCTCAATGATGGGTTCCTTCCCTTTGGATTTGTCATCCATGGCGATTGCAGAGTGAGTATGAGTATTGACAAAGGAGAGTATTTCTTGAGCAAACCAGAAGCGGAACAAGTGAGGAAAGAAGACCACCCCACAGTGGCTTGAATAGAGGATTTTGGTCGTGGATCCCCAAGGAAAGGGAGCTCTCTTGGATCATGTGTTGTTCGGTCTCCATATCAGCTTTTGAAGGGCTTCAACTTTTTTCCTTTCGATTCTCCATAGCGAGCCGCCGATTTCAGTCTGAGGGAGCAGAGAACCCTCCATTTGGATCGACAAAACGGGGCCGATCACCACGCTAAAACCTTCTTGACCACCACCAAAACAGATACCATAAACATCTAACCCTTTCCCAGCTCTCAGATCCCCTTTTCAGCGATAGTTTATTTTTTCCCTTTTCTAGACCATGTGATCCCTGAAAAAACCCCATCCATTGGTAGCCACCCAGCTTTTCACCCCCATGGCACAGATGACCCAGTAGACCAGTTGTGTTCTGGGTTGGAAATTTGAGTCCCTATACCGATTTTCGATTGCACAGTATAGAGGGGGGGATTTTGTTTAACTTTGATTTTCTTAATTTCGGAGAAAGATGGCTCTTTGCTGCAGTCTTTTTCTTGTTTGGGGATGGACATGGAAGAGCTTGTGTTTTCTCCTTGTTTGGGGATGAGCAGGGAAGGGTTTCTATTTTCCTAGGAGAGCATTTCATCTGTATGACTTCTCCTTTATTATACATAATATAATTGATGATTATTCTAAGAATAATATACATCATAATTATAAACTTATTTTTATTAAAAAAAATATTTTTTTAGAAAAAAGAATTGGAAACCGGGTCGACCCGGTGGGTCAACGGGTCACGGGGGGCTCGACCATAACCCGAACCCGCCTACCCAGCTTACCCGTCCCCCCAAACCTAGCGAGTCGATGACCCGTGGTGACCGGGCGAGTCCAGGTCGACCCGCGGCCCGTAGGCATGCGTAGCCCATGTAGCAAGATATGTCGGTTATCAATCTCCATAAACCATTATTGTTAGACCTGTCAAATTGTAACCCGACGTGTACGCCTAGTAAATTTTTGGTCAAGACCCGAAAATTTCAACCCGAGATTTATTTTGATCTGAACCTGAACTATACCTAGTAAATTTTTGGGTAAACCGGGTCTGGGTCGACCCAGTTGGGTCATTTCCAAATCTCAAACTTACAATAGTTGCTCATCCCCTCGGTGCTTGCATGCTCCGCCTCCATCCTTGTCGTCTCTGCTTGCCGGCTTCGCTTTCATCCTTGTCGTCCATACTTGCTTGCTCCGCTCATCTTCATCTCTCCTTACTCGCATATCTAGATATTCAAAGAGAAATGGAAGTTCACCCATTAATGAATATTTATTTGGTAGGGTTCGATGAGAAGGAGGTGTTGTTTGTGAGTCCATATAAGTTCTACAAATGAAGCTCTAGATGCGTTTGTTTTTTTGTTGAATTTCTACTTTTTTTTTTGGAATTGAGAAGCTAAGTTTTATTTTTGGTCAAATTTATTGAGAAGTTATGATTTTTAGGGTTGGATCTCTATTGTGTTTTATTTTGAGATTTGGGGTTTATGTAACCCTAGATCTCAATTTGGTTTGTTTCCTCTAGATCTAGCATGAAATTGGCAGTTGCGTTCTTTTGTTTCGGTTGAACTGAATCTGCATTTTTCGGGGGTTGTCACTATTGCTTTCCTTTTGCAATTTGGGGTTTGTATAATCCTAGATCTTTATTTTTTATTCGTATGTTTTTTGTAGTCGAGATTATCAAAGGAAGCAAGGTCAAGTATGAGCTGGACAAGAATAGTGGTTTGATAAAAAAAAAATACCACTTTCTTTGTCAGCTTTTTTTTTAACCGGAAAAAATTTGGCAGAAAGGTGGCCCTTTCTAACCAAGAGCATCCTTGCAGATGAGAAGGAAAAGATCAGAATCATCGGGGATCGAAGATCCAGAGCAGGTGAAGGGAAGGCGCGATAGTTGATCGGCAACCTGGTTAGCTTCCCTGAACACGTGACGAATCTGGAATGAAACGAAAGATTGGATAGAGAAAGTGGAATCTGAGATGAGCATCTCAATCTCACCAGGGACAGACCAACGTCCCAGGAGACTATTAATAATCGTAAGATTGTCTCCCTCAATCATATTGTGGCTGAGATGAAGATCAAAGGCAGCGAGAATGCCTTTCCAGAGGGCGTAGGCCTCTGAGCGAAGTACATAATGTAGAGGTGATGGACCAACTCCGGTAGAAACAGGGGAGCCAGCAGAGTCTCGGATAATAAAGCCAAAATGACCCTTAGTCGAGGGGGAGAAGGCACCATCGAAATTTAGTTTATGCCAGTTTAGGGGAGGCTTGTTCCATTTTGCCGTAGGCCGTTTGTTTTTACTAATGGTGACGACTTTGGTTGTGTTGGGGTCATCATCAATTTGTTTTGCCATATTCCAGTTAAAATTTTGTTCCGCAGAGAATGATGCAATTGCTCTGTAGTCAGGCTTGATGTTGTTGAAAAGGGTTTTGTTTCGGAAAAACCAGATACTCCACCGGACAGTAGCCAGGTTTGTGAAGGTATGCTTTCCAAGTTTTTCTTTTGTTTTGGTTAGGAATTCATTGATGTTGTTTGATTGTAGACGGAAAGTCCTTAGCTTTGGTATTAGTGTGGGGTTTGACTTATGGATCGAATCAAGCGAAATAGGGCACTAGAGCAGAAGGTGCTCTAAATCCTCATAGTGGGAGTCATACATAGGGCAGTCTGTGGGGATGCCGATTCCTCTGGAAGCCAATTTTGCTAAAGTAGGAAGGCCATTTTTTGATAGGCGCCAAAGAAAATCCTTAACTTTGGATAAGGTGTCAAGTTGCCAGATCCAACAAAGATCTTATTTCGTGTGTTGTTTTTCCGTATGTATCATTTTGATAGCTGATTGTGCTGAGTACCACTCATTCTTACTCCATTTCCAATAAAGTCTGTCTTGATTTATATTTCTAGGGATGGGAGTTTGTAGGATGGAGTTTATTGTGGTGTCATCAAGTTATTCTTTGGTGTATTCATGAATTTTTTGTAAGATGGACTTTCTTTGTCTACTATTTTCATCTCTTTCAATTTGAAAATAATTCAACTCTTATTTTTCCAGTCTAAATTGTTGAAAAAGATATTGCACACTATTTTATGTACTTGTTTTGACCCATCTAAGATGTTTTTGCAATGAGAATCATTAAAACTAAGCTGCTAGCTTTCATCGACATCTTAAGTATCTTTAATTAGGTGCCATCATTTTATAGTGTTGTCCTACTCGATTGTTTCTCTATCCAAAGAAGTTTACGCCATGAGCATATGTTTGGCCTATTTTTAAATATTCAAGAAGTTTTGATTGACCCGAATGCAAATATTGGAAAAATAAACCGATTTTGGGTTACAGTAGTATTATATAAAGGGAATGTATTTGAAGATGACATTTACGGGGTTGTTTGCAAGTATTGGAAAAATAAACCGATTTTAGCATTTTTGACTTGTTGTAATTATCTTTTTTTTCCTTCTTTTTTGGAAAATGCAAATATCAACAAATCCGAAATTGACCTGAAACTGGGTTAAACCCAGATTCATCTCAACCCGGGTCTACGCGAGACCTATTTTATCCGGAACTCAAAATGACCTGATCCGAATGACCCGATTGACAAGTCTAATTATTATAAAGATCGAAGTTGGGGAAGTCACTTAAATATACAAGGGAACTCTGTCTTCTCTTTAATGCTTGCTAAAGTGGAAAAGATTCAACGAAGGATAGCAGAGGAAGAAAAAGAGGAGTGGACAAACACGCGGAAATGGATGGGAGCAATGTTACTTACTCGTAAGTGTAAGTGCAAATTATTCGAGATCTCCATGACATGGACTAATCATAGATGTGAAAAAAGTGAGCATGAACTGATTACTATGGTATATTTGAATACGAAAAACTGTCCTGAAAAGAACATGTGCTTGATTTGGGGGAATTTTTCCTCCTAGTGTCCTGATTTTTCCTTTGTCATTCTGATTCAATTCGATAAGATTGATCTCGATATACTTGAAACATCTTGGACTTGGTGGGATCATAGATGCCAAAGTCATGAACATGAACAAAGCTATGCTAAGTATTTCCTTTGTCTTTATTGGTTTAAAGTAGACTATGCATTTGAGAGTTGCTATACTCCTCATGACAAATGTATTTCCTCTGAACTAGTTGAAATGAGGTACATTCTATGTATCAAAACGATTGTGAGCAGAAGTCACCCCCACCAAAAATTAACCTATATGGAATGCACCGGGAAAAAGAAAGCTTTATCCTATGAACTGCCTAAACTGAAAATGAATGGACAAACGCTTAATTTATATGAATTGGTGAATGATTTGAGATGGAACTGGAATGACTTGAAAATTCACTTTGTTTGGGTTCGGTCTCTAATAATCCTCCCAATCTCGATATCATACAACTATGACGAGAACCACCATGAATAGACCCATCCCTATTCGACATGTGAAAAGGCCAATAGAAAACTACCTTGTCTCTTCTTACTTAAGGAAGGTCCATCCTTTCTGATGGTTTGGAGGTTTCGGAAAATGAATAGACGACCCCTTTTCTTATGGTCCTTGGTGAACGCTTTGCTTCCTCTCATCTCCAAACTGACATCAAACAATTTGGAAATATGTAGACCTAAATCTAAAAGAAAACAAAAACATGTAGAACCCCCGCCTAGAACACCGAACAATGATAATGGAACAGAAACCCCTAAATCAACGAAGTTAATATGAAGATATGCTCATGGAACATATGCGGAATAGGCCGCAAAAACCTATGGACGGAAATAGACTCCTTTTGTAAAATTGAGAAAATTCAAATTATTGCACTAAAAACTGAAAGACAACCACACGAATCGGTGTGGAAAAAAACTGGATTTGATCAAATGATATGGGCACTAGCAATAGCACGAGCAGGTGGTATTTGTGTACTCTGAAAAAGCCGGAATCTATGAAATGAAACACTGAAAATGATACACACAGACCAAAGATTTATAGTGATAAGATATCAAAATGTACAAAGAAATATTAATCTAGCAATCTACTTCGTCTACGGTCCTCCTCATGAGGTCGATAAACCATATTTCTGGACATGTTTACAACAACATGTCCAAAGTATGGAATGCCCGTGTTTGATCATGGGCGATCTAAATGAAATCCAAAATAGCTCAGAAAAAGAAGGTGGGGTGGAACCTCATCCAAATCGATATAGAATTCTCACGACATTCAAAGACAACTGCTACTTACAAGAAGTACCCGCAATCAGAAACATGTTCACTTAGAGGAAAAATAGATCTGAAACTAACAACATCCTTGAGAAACTTGACAGAACCCTTATACAAGAATAGATACTCAACTGGTACCCAAATATTAAAACAAAAAATCATGCATTCACATCATCAGATCATTGCCCAATTGTGACAGATCTAGACAACCTAGAACAATACAAAGCACAACCATTTAGATTTGAAAAGATGTGGTTAGAAAGACAGGACTATAGGAATATTGTAACACAGGCATGGCGAGCCCAATTCCCTGGCTCGCACATGTACAACCTAGTTAAGAAAACCCAAAACTTGAAAAGACTGACAAAGGAATGGAATAAAAAAAACATTTGGGAATATATTCAGACAATTAAAAGAAATAGATGACCAACTGATAGAAATCCAAAACAATAGACCACTTCAGCAATCACGAGCCGAACTTCAAAAACAAAACAGAATCATAAAAGGAAAGAGGAAATCCTCAACTTCCACGAACAATACGTGAGTCAAAGAGCAAAAATTAGGCACCTTAAATTATCAGACACAAATTCTGGATACTTTGACAAGGTGGCAACAGGAAGAAGGAACAGGAAAAATATCAAAGAAATCTTTAATACGAGAGGACTAATGATATTAGGAGACGAAACATTAGAGCAGAAATTAGAGAAGATTTCATCCAACGTTTCAAAAAAAAGAAATCAACAATACAACACTTGCAACTTGTTTAGAACTTATAAACAACGAAATAAATGAATCCGACAACCAGGAATTGATAAAAGAAGTCACAAACTCGGAAATAAAAACCGCAATATTCAACATTGCAAAAGACAAATCACCAGGACCGAACGGAATGACAGCTGAGTTCTACCAGAGTTACTGGGACATAGTGGGACCAACGGTTACAAAGGCAATAAAAGGATTCTTCCACTCTAGCAGAATCTTGAAACAGGTCAACCAGACCTTCATTACTCTAATACCGAAAATAGAAAACCCGACAACGACTTCTCATTATAGACCTATAAGTTTATGCTCTACGATATACAAGGCAATCGCAAAAATTCTAGCTGATAGACTAAAAAGGGTAATAAAAAAGATCATACACCCTCTTCAAGGAGCATTCATATCAGACCGAGCTATCCAGGACAACATTCTCATTGCCCATGAAATCTTTCATTCATTTACACAGAAAAAAGGAAAGAACGGGTGGATGGCAATAAAACTAGACATGGAAAAAGCCTACGATAGAGTTGAATGGGACTTCCTCTTTCAAGTTATGAAGAAATTCGGCTTCTGCACCAAATTTTGTGATTTGATTGAGCAATGCGTCAAAACTGTCTCTTTCTCAATCCTAGTTAATGACGGACCCTCAGAACCTTTCAACCCAGAAAGAGGCTTACGACAAAGGGACCCACTATCCCCACTCCTATTTATTTTAGGAGCGGAAATCCTAGCCCGAAAACTACAAATAGAAAGCAACCAAACAGACCAAGAAATAGGATTCAATATTACCAGACTGGGACCTCGGATTCCATTTCTACCTTTCGCGAATGACATGATGATATTTTCCAAAGCAAGTAGTTCATCTGGTACTAAAATTAAAAGAATTATTGATGAATACTGCTCGATCTCTGGTCAACTTGTTAACTTTCACAAGTCGGTTTTCCAAACGACACCAAAAGTACCGGAAATTCTGAAACAAGAAATCCAACATCTAACAAATATTACAAATCAAAACAAATTGGACAAATATCTTGGTTGTCCAATCATAAACGGCAGAGTTAATAAAACAACATTTGAAGAAACGAACTGCAAGACAAAATCACAACTATCAAAATGGCGTGCAAACGCACTATCCCAAGAAGGAAGAGCCACCCTTATCAGAACGAACCTAGCGGCAAAACCAAGTTTTGTCATGCAGAATTTCATGCTCCTAAGCTCCATGCACAAAGAACTTGATCAGGTAAACATAATTTTTTTCTGGAATAAAGATTCATCATATAAGCCACTAATTGGGTGGGACAAAGTTTGTAAGAGAAAAGAAAATGGTGGAGCAGGTATCCACAAAACAAAAGACATGAACTCAGCATTACAGATGAAACTGCTATGGAAAATACTTGCTGAACCAGAAAACCTATGGGTCCAAACCATCTCGCATAAGTATTTGAAAGATGAACACATTCTAACCTACGAAAGGAAAGGAAAATCGTCTTGGCAATGGACAAAACTAATGGAGATAAAAGACGAATTCTGTAAAGGCCTCATATGGCAAATAGGAAATGGAAAAACGATAAACTTTTGGACTGACAGATGGTTAGATGATGACACACTAGAAAATAGATGCCTTATGCCAGATATGATCAACAAAAGCGACAAAGTAGAGAAATACATAAATGAAAACAGACGATGGAACATTGTCGGCCTCATACACATGCTACCAACATCTGTCATCGAAAAGATTGATGCGACATTCATCCCAGTACACCAAATAGAGGACAGACTATACGGGAGAAGAGATAGATCTTGATGGTTCAGCACCACGAGTGCCCTCCGACACATTACAGAAAACAATAGAATCACACCACCTAAAACGGCATGGATCTGGGCCATAGATATAGCCCCGAAAATAAAGAACTTCTTATGGAAATTGTATAACGATGGAATCCCAACAAAGACTAGATTAAACGCCAAAGGAGTGGCCCTTCCTTCTGCATGCGTCCTATGTAACGCGTGCGACGAATCCCCACCTCACTTATTCACTCAATACTACATTATTAAAAACCTCATACGAAAATCGACCCTGGAATAGGAAAACGACTAGAAGAATTAGACAGAAATGAACAAGATATAAAGAGAATTATGTCAATACTATTTGAAATAATATCTCTAGAACAAAGGAAAAAAATAGCAACTGCATGGTGGTGTCTCTGGACATCCAGAAATAAGAAAATCTTCAATAATGAAAACATTGTGACAACCCAAAACCTGGTAAACATGACAAGACAAACAATCATGAATTGGGAAAGAACAAACATTTAGATAAAACAAGTATTAATGGTACCACAAAAATAACATGAACCCGAAAGAAACGACACCTGCGATGGATTAAACCACCCGAAGGAACCTTCAAAATAAATTTCGACGGTAGTAACAACTACTTTGGTTCTTCTGGTGCAGGTTTCATCATTCGTGACCACAAGGGGTCACTAATTGGCTGCAGAGGTAAGCAGCTTACACTCAAGTCGCCGCTCATGACGGAAGCTATGGGACTTCTATTGGGCATCCAAATGGCAAAGGAGTTGGGTTTGTCCAGTATCCACATCGAAGGTGACAACCTTACTGTGATCAACGCAATCAAGGGATGCTGGTCCTGCCCGTGGGAAATTGAGATGCTCATGACAGACATCCTCCTCCTACTCCGGTCCTTTCAGCATGTTAGTTTGTCGCATTGCTTCCGGGAAATTAATAGATGTGTCGACCACATCTCTCGCCTTTTCAAGTCAGACGCCACACCAGATACTCGGCTAGATAGGCATCTCTGTATTCTCATCCGCAAGGATGCTCTTGGATGGTGGTCTAGTAGGGACTAGCCTCATCCAAATCCTTACCTGTATCAAAAATAAAAAAAAATAAAAAAAAATAAAGAGAGGTAGACTTCATATCCTTACTCCACCAACACACTACTAACATTAGGCTAATCCCAACACCAATTATCGGATAACCTCCCACCATCTTTTTATTTTATAACCCATATGTTAGTTTTCTAACAATATTTACTTGTTCAAGTCAGAATCTACTATGCCAAACTCACTCCATCGTGTGAACCCAATTATTGATTTTAGGGTTTCTATCTCTTCGATTACGTAAGCAACACCACAAAATATGATCGAGCACAATTATAAACACCAACATAGTGAGAATCATATGATCTCTTAATCTCCATCCCTATCAACCTTCCGACCATGAGCAACATAACCCAAGCCCAACTCCCGTCTACCAAATATATCTTCAACATCTTCCCTAGTTAACTTTTAGATTTTTAACTAGCAAAAAGGGAAACCCAAAAATATTAATAACTAGTAAATTTGTATTCTTCCTCTAGCGTCCTTGCTGCCTCCCTCTTATCTAATTCGCTTCCATATATTGTCTAATGGAGGCGTGATTGGTTAGGTGGTGGGATTACAACAAGTTGGCTCCACACAACCTTCAGGGTCTGATGAAGGAGGAAATCAAGTCTAATAAATCCAAGTAGACATCAAACCAAATCCTAGTCCATGCAAATAAATTACAAGACTTCCTCCAGTTGTAGTGGAAGGGAATTAGGATCGATCCACGAGGAGGCGAGTCAGCGGTGCCTGGATAGTCTATGTGAACTCAGCGCAAGTCGACCAGAAGCCTCGATATCGAGTTGAGAGGTCGATATCGACAGGGGCAGTCGATTCCTAGTGACGACATCGATCTGGAGATAAAACATGCGAAGAAAGTAAACAACAGAAGCACTCGATATCGACTAGGGTGGTCGATGTTGAGTGGGTCAGTAGCTCCGTCGACTCAGAAAACTGTCGACGAAGAAGTGCTCGATGTAGGGTGGTCGATATCGAGTAGAATTCCACTCGATGTCGATTTGCAGCAGAACAGAAAATAAAGAAAAGAAATAAAAAGTAATAGTTGGTTTGGGTTTTAATTCAATAAACTAAAAAGCTTCTAGGATAGGGACTCACCACAACGGTAACCATGCATGTATTATCACTAATTCTTATAAAACATTAAACTTTTCTCAACACCAATTAGGGAGATAGAGGCTTTCGCATAAAAACCTAATTGTTTCTACATTTTTCATAATTAGGGTTTATGTCAACTTTCGCAGGCAAAACCTAATTACTATCCAAATTCACATATATAATCCACTTTCACTTCATATAAGATAAATAAGGAATGATCCTAAACTCGCATAAAGGATTGAGTGCGGGGTAGAAGAAGAGATCGCATAATCAAATATGGAATAAGCGCACTTACATGGCTACCGTCGGGCACACCCCGACCCTAGAAGTGGGATGACTACTCACTCTTCATTGCACCAAACACCATAGATTGAAAAGAAGAAACTTGCATTAAACTTTAAACTCTCCGAAGCTTTACAACTCAACGTCGGCTCTCGCAAACGCCAAACCTTAAAACTTCTCTCTAACTCTAACTCTAACTCTATTGATTGTGTGTGTGATTGAATGAATAAAAACCAGCCCCTAGGGCTTTATTTATAGGCTACTAATCCTCGCTATCCAAGGATAGTATCTTCTATCTTCTATCTAAACTCTATCCAAACAAGTAGGATAGATCTTTTATTTAGGTAAATATCTAAATCAACTAATAGAAATCTTAGGGTAAAAAGGAAACTACCCTTAAGACATAATCTTATCTAAAACAAAGGATAAACCGTGGCTTATGTAGATAGACTTGCAATCCGCGTCTCGAAAAGCGCATCCAACCCGTGTCGAAATATAGTCGATATCGACCAGATAGGTCGATTTCGACCTCTTCGTTTCTGCTCGACGCGCTCAGCTCTACTCGATTTCTGGGTCTTTGTCGATATCGACCTCAGGTTGTCGATATCGAGTGCTCTTCTTTTGCTGGTGTTCTTGGTCTATGTCGACACTCAGAGTCTGTGTCGATGCTTCAATCGATATCGACCAGATAGGTCAATTTCGACAACTTTTCTGCTTTCCTTGGTTTCTTCGTTTCTGACTCCAATTTCGCTCCAATTCCTACATAATTAGACCAAAACTTGTGCAGACTCTATTTCTTGCACGTTAGCTCATTCTACACAAATTGGCTTTGTTTTTCAACCTTTTCTTTGGGAATTGAATGAAATATGAAGTCAAAAGATGCAATAAAAATGGTACTAAATATGTACATCAGGGTCCTCCCAAATCATCATTGTTCTCTCTAGCATACCATCAAAATCTTGAAATAGAAGATCGCCTGCAATACTTCATTACCTCCATAATTTCAAGGATCATTGTCCAATATCCATCGATTTTTAGGCCTTTCTTCAACCATAGTGTTCCTTTCTAGTCTTCTTTGTATCTATTTCAATAAACCCTCAAGTTCTAGACCCGATATTGAACCCCATGAATCATAATTGACAAAAACAAACCTCGATTGATTCCACTCTCCTATTTGTGTTGTTCTTCGAAGATGAACCACCCCTCAAAGACCAATGACGGTGTGGATCTTGGCTCATCTGCGCTCATCTCTGTCATCTTTGTCGTTTTATAATACAACCAAAATATACAATAACACATTAAAAAATAGAAAGAATTAAGAAAAAGGGATCAATGTATTTGTGTCTAACGAGTTTCTATTTTGCTTAAGCTGCAAGTAGATCATTGCTCTTTAATTAAATCAGGCTCATACTTTGACCTCAAGTATTAACAAAAGTGTGATCATTTTATTCATTTTTATCATTATTTTCTTCCAAAATTTAATACCTATTTATAAAAATAATGTTCTTGCCAACCAATGTAATGGATTAAGACACTTTCTTCGAAAATTTAATACCTAATTATTCATTTTTATCATTATTTGGTAGCGGTAGGAGTTGGTGGTTTCGAAAGGATCGTGAATGCATGATCAACACATGATGACTTTAGTTCCGAATCCAAATGTGAGGTGTACACAGTTGTTTCCTAGGTTTACTCTGTGCATTTTTTCTGCAAACTCTCTCTCATCATCATCCTTAGATTTGCATACCACTCGTCTTGGTGTTATGTCATCTCCCATTTTCAAGAAAACAACCTTGCTTTGAGTGGCTAGCCGACTGTGGTTTGGACCCTGGTTGTTGGTTCAAGCTTTTGCTAGGTGTGATTGTGTTTGTCTTATTCTTGATGTGCATCCGACGAAAGTCTTCCAAACATTTGTAGCAGACAAGTGTATCCTGTCGAATTGTCCTCTTCCCGACGACTTTCGTTGAAATGTGCTTTTCAAGCTATTTGTGCAAGCGAGTATGTCCTGATGGTCGTTCTTTGACACATTTATTCTTAGCTCCTTAGTTCCTACTCAATTGTCTATTTGTTTTTTTTAGCTTATTTGAGTTTTTTCTTATATTTGAGTTGTTCTATGCTACATCGAGAGGGGCAAGTATTTGTAAATATGTCATTAGTCCGATACTCCGATCCTTAAATTATTGTAAGCTGATGCCTTTCTGTAGTGACCAAGGGCTCGTTTGGTTAGCTTCCTACTTCCCGGGAAGTCCAAAATCCTAGGAAGTAAGCCTCATTACATATGTTTGGTATGATTTTTGAAAATGGAAAAACATAGGAATTTCAGTTCATGGGAATTTCAATTCATATGAAATGGGGGAAGTTAGCTTACCATGCTCGGTAAGATCTACTTCCTCCATTCACTTATCCCAAACCTTCACTTATCCCAAACCTCCAATTACTATAAAAATTCCATGTTTAACCAAAAAAAATATAGGAATTGAATTCATTTCCAACCAAACACTTTTCCAACCAAACACTTTTTTATATCCTGATAGTTACTCCATTGCAAATCAACACGGACTACGGTCTACGGACTACGGAGGAGCAGCTTTTCAACACCGCCTAGCGTAGCGATTCACCATCGGAGCTCTATCTAGATGTTGGGTGGATTGTATGGAGACCTCCCACCTCCATCGTCCTCCGATGACGACAAATCCATCAACCCCGCCTCCACCGCCTCCACCGCCTCCGTCTGGTCCAGCAGCGTCAAGATGGCTCCTCCCACCCTCCGCAAGGCTCCCTCCTCCTTCCCCCCTCCTCCCTCCGTGCTCAGGTCTCAGAACGCCCTCAACAAGTCCAAACCCCCAAATCCGCTCCCTCCGAAAACCCTAAGCCCTGTCCCGGCTCTCGACGAGGATCTGGCGTCTCCTCCGGCATTGTTTCAGCCGGCGCTCGTTGGGGTGACCTCTTCGGTTGTGGAGGAGTACGATCCTGCCAAGCCCAACGACTACGAGGAGTACAGGAGGGATAAGAAGAAGAAGGCAATGGAGGCCGAGATGAGGAGGGACCTGGAGAAGAGGCGGCAAGAGGAGGAGGAAAGAGAGAGGAAGCGAGAGAAGAAAGAAAGGGAGCAGAGGGAGCGAGAGAGGGATTTTGGCGAATCAAGGCTTAATATCTCAGGAGAAGAGGCTTGGAAGCGGCGGGCAGCGATGAGCAGTGGTGGCGGAGCCATCCCGCCGCCACCGCCACCACCGAGGTCACCGTCTCCACCAGGTAAATCTGACGGATTCTTGATTGAAAAGTCCGAGACTGTGGGGTTGGGAGTGGGGGCTGGTGGACACATGACTGCTGCCCAGCGGATGATGGCAAAGATGGGGTGGAAGGAGGGGCAGGGTTTGGGGAAACAGGAGCAAGGAATTACAACGCCATTGATGGCTAAGAAGATTGATAGGAGAGCTGGGGTGATTGTGAATGCCAGTGAGACAAAGCAGGATAAGAAGTTCGTCAACAACGGCCCGCCAACTCGTGTTTTACTGTTAAGGAACATGGTATGTGATCAGTCACTGCTTACTAGCTTATCATGTTGTTTATTTGTGCTTACCAGGTTAATCTGATGCATTATCTATATATTTATTCATTTCACTGATCAACTAGAGTTAAGAGGGAGTATGAGTGGGAATTGGTAGATGGGTGTTTCATAGTGATATGCTATTTCTGGGATTTTAAGGGGAAGATGTTATAAGGAGCACAGATGGACGCTTTTAGTTGTCCTCGAGTAGGTTTCCAAACATTTTGAGGGCGCATGGCATTTTTATCACTGTAGTGTTGAGGCTCTGAATTCTTTTCCAATGAATAATGGGATAGATCCATGAAAGGTACACACCTGATTCAGATTGAACTGTCATAATCAACTTGTCAGTTAAACCTCTAGGGATGACGAACCTGGTATTATTTTACTGAAGGGCCCAAAGACAGCCCCCATGATAGAGATCCCATTTCGAATCAGGATATATTTGAATGTATGGAGTGAGAAGGTGTAAATAACTCTATAAGAATTAGGAACTGAGAAATCTGATATGTTTATGATTCATGGGCGTTTCCAACTAGCTGATTTTGAGGGGATAACATTTATTGTTCCACACTTTGTAGCATTTAAATGAGTATGTTGTTCATGTATCACAACAATATGATAAAAAATGGTGACCTTTTTTCCCTGGAAAATTACACTCCTTAATCCTGATTGGAAGGGTTGAGTATAACAATCCTAATGCTATCATATTTCACTATCTACCATAATATTGAATTATTGATACCCGTAGTAGCAATCAGAACTGAATTTGATATCATGAATCCTCTGACATGACAAAAATTACACACAAGACAAACCAATGTAGTTAGACATAATAATCAGACAAATCAAAATTGAGCAAACTTATTCAATCAGGCTGCCATGAACAAAGTAATGGCCTGAAAGCCTGGTTTATAGATTAGAGTGCATGAGAAGAGATGGATCCTTTCCAAAAAAAAAAAGGATGAAAAGGAAATAAAAGAAGGCATGCATATGTAATGGAATTTGAAAATCTGGGTGCTTATGGTTCAGATCAAGGAGTATCAGGTGGAATTTATATTGATAAAGAGGATGAGGTAGATATGTGAAAAATGTAAAGGAGGAGAGGAGAATCATGTAAGAACAGTAAAATGGGGCTAGGAAGATGAATAGGGGAAAGGAATAGGGTTGATGGATGAATAGGGGAGAGGAATAGGGTTGTTGATGGTAATTATGTTGTCTCTTTGACCAGTTTAACGGAATTAACATCAATAATAATTTCTCCAAAACATTTAACAATGGTTAAAATCCTGTGAAAATTTTGCAAAATATCTGGTTATTGAGCAATGCAATAATTTTTAATGTTAGGGATATATGGCTATTGGATAAACTTCTAATTGAACTAAAACCCCTATTAATAACATCTAAAGTCTGTTCTCATGAGTCAAATTGTTAGAGAAGTGGTTTAAAACATTATGAATCCAAACCCAAGCTGCCCTCATCTGCTTAACTAATCTTGAATGGGTGGTCCATGAATCGAGGTAGCCAGTTGTGACACCATTTTGGCTATCTTTGGTTGTTGGAGGTGATCTAGACCGAACTCAGGTCTGTTTCCTTGTTGACCCTGCTGGTTCTGTTCTGTATTGCATGCATGTTCTATTTAATTTTAGAAACTGACCTTTTTACTGGTTTAGCTGTATGAAAATTGGTCCCCAAAAAAACTATTTGACTTTTGACCAAAAAAGACAATAGGAATTTAGTATGAACTCTGTTGTATTTAAAAAGGTTTTTTATTTTCGATTTCATTCAAAACTCATTTGAAATAGCTAATTAACCAGATATGACATATTTACCTGCAATATCTATGTATAAATCCATAATAGAAAACTATTCAGAAGTTGACTAATTTCTGCAAAGGACTAATCAGATGTGAAACCATAAAGATGAGATATAGTGTTGGTTAATGAGAATATCTATGTGTCAACATATTTGATATAGTAGTTAGGAATTTTTTTTCCCATGTAATATTCCCTAGGTTTATGCAAACATTAATACTAAAATACGCCATATTCACTCCATTTAATTCTCTCTCCAGCAAGTTCTATATCAAATTTGGCCAATTTTTGTGTATTTTGGCTGGTACTGAATTTTGAACATGCAAATAGTCATAATTTCTGAAGTTCATATATTTTTTTGCCAAAACCTCAATTTAGCATCATTTTTGGCCATTTTCCCTATGCTCGATTCGTTTAATCAATGGAATTATAGGTTGGTCCTGGTGAAGTTGATGATGATTTGGAAGATGAGGTTGGATCAGAGTGTTCAAAGTACGGCAAGGTGACTCGAGTGCTCATTTTTGAGATAACAGAGCCAAGTTTCCCAGCCGAGGAGGCAGTGAAAATCTTTGTGCAGTTTGAAAGATCTGAAGAAACTACCAAGGCATATGTTGATTTTATTTTTTTATTTAGGAATTTTTACCAGGTACAAAGTACAATTATTATTTTATTTTTTTAGAAGGAAAAAATTTGGGTGAGCTGAGATCTAGCCAATAGCATTTTGTATTGACAAATATGTGCAGCTTTATCTGTCATTCCTCGTTTCCCTTGCAAAGTACAACTATTATTAATAGGTATGTTTAGAAATTGACTTCTTCCATTCCTCGTTTGCTGTTGCAATCACTAAAAATCAGCGAAAGTAACTGTAGGAAATAACTATAATACAGTATGTTGCATTAGCTAAAAATGGTGTTTAAGCATTTGTCTTGAAGTTATGTATTGTGAAAATAAAGTTGTATTATCCAGTGTGGTGTCTTATCATTGATACGAGTAATATTGGGGTTTCGTGTTTTTAGGTTTCAAATGACAAGAGCAACGGATTTTCATATTTGGTTCAAGATTAGCTTATTAGTATATTGAATGGTAGCATCAATGAGTGGTAGTATGATCAATGTTGATAGCATAACTAGATGACAGTGTGTCGCTAATAGTAATATAATAACGCATCATGCCAATGTTTTTAATATAAACTCGCATGTATAAATTACTATGAATTTATAGTCCTCAAGTTTAAATGATTTCGATTTCATAACATTGTTGAGTGGTAGTGTGATAGTTTTTGGCAAAAAATCACTAAACGACTATCCCTTTCATGTAATGATGCTTTATGCATGTGCATTTGTATGTCACTAAAATGATAAAATGATGATTAATTAATATGAGTATATTTGCATGCCAAAATAATGATGCTTAATGTCAGAGTAATGGTGTTTAATATAAATATATCTATAATAATGTGTAATGTCATATTTATGTTTACTCACCTGTTGTATTTGTTGTCAACTTGGCTTCTATCGTGTATTTTCACCGCTAATTTTTACTATATTCACCGTAAATCACTGTAACATGTGACGGTGGGTTTAATGACAATTAAGGGAGCCACCGTCGTATGCTGTGGTGGGGTCTGCGTCGTATGTGGGCGAGCAAATTTCAGTATATAGAGAGGATGACTAACAACAGCCATAATTCGGAAAATGTCATACAGTGACGGTGGTTCGGACCGGACTGGACGAGCAAATTTCAATATATACTATATAGAGAGGAGAGGACAGTGACAAAAACCATAATTCGGAAAATGTCATACATCAAAAAACGTAGTTCGGACAATCACATACATTAAAAAGCATAGGTCGAAAAATGACAGACATAAAAAATCTACGAATATATAAAGTCCAATGCTGCAAATATAGGGAAAACGAAAATGCCAATAGCGCAACTGACAGCCACCATCTCGTCGGCGGTAGGCTCTATATCGTGCAATCCTTGCCGCGAACTGCTCGTCCCACCCATTGACTGTGGGATGGTGGTGTTGTGTCCATGTAGAGTATACAGGTGGTACAGGCGATCCAGGCGACAACCAAATATGCGTACAACATATGCAAAATTGGCTTTAGAAGGGAAAAAATGAAATGTTAAGAATGGAATGCATATGAATCTCGAAAGGTACTGGTAGGAAGTGGTTGCTGTTTCCGACTAAACCTATCCCATCTAACTCTTCATATGACGGTACTGACGGGCCACCAGTGCAATACAGAGGCAAGCACATGTTAATAGGAGGAATGTCGAGTATCTCAAATACAAATATAAAGATGTATAAATGTAAACCAACTCCAAGCCTATGCAAATAATTACAAGACTTCCTCCCGTTGTAGTGGAAGGGTAGTCAGGATCGATCCACGAGGAGGCGTGTCAGCGGGATCCTAGTAGCGTTGGGAATCTCACGTCTTACGTCGACCAGAAGCCTCGATTTCGACCTTGGAGCTCGATGTCGGCCTCGGCTGTCACTCCTCTCTGCAATAGAAGACCTGCAGAGACAAAAAACAAGCAGTCGATATCGACAGGGGAAGGTCGATATCGATGTCAGCAGACGGAATCGACTGGCTCAGAAAACTGCCAGTCGACACAGGTGGTCGATATCGACGTTGAAGGGTCGATATCGATGTTCAGTAACTCCGCAGGGATGCTTGCCGTCGACTCAGAAAACTATCGACGAAACTCTGTGGTCGATATCGACGTCTGTGGTCGATATCGACGTCTGTGGTCGATATCGATGTCTTCTCCTGCAAAGTTGTTAGCTTTAGTCAGCAAAGAAAAGCCGAAGACTTAAGGATGGATGAGGATGCGATGAACAGAAATAAACAGAGGTTTTGATGAATATAAACTATGTAAAAAGCAACTCCTAGGATTAGGGTTTACCACAACGTTAACCAATGCATGCGATAAGATAAATAAGACGGACAATTGCGGTAATTCACCCGAGGGACAAGCTTTCGCTGTACACCAACTCTTAGGATTACTCTTGCAAATAAACCTAATTGTCTCTACCAAATTTTATGTTTATAACTCAAGTTGTTGGCATGAATCCCTTTTCTCTCGATTAGGACTAAACATAGAATCGTAGGAGATGATATAGACACAACGATATCAAAATCTAACACTTACCTCAAGCACGCATGGCTAACGTCGGGCTCACCCCGACCCTAAGAGCTTTAGAGGACTACTCACACATGTTGAATGTAGACATGCTTTGAATTGAAATAACTTGCATAAATGGAAAACTTTGAATCTTTACAATCTCAACGCCAACTATCGTAAGCGCTTGAAACTTTAAAGCTCAAAACTAAAACTCTAACTTTCTATTGCCTATTGCTATTGTCTTTCTTGCTTGGATGATTCTAACAAACCAGCCCCTAGAGCTTTATTTATAGGCTACTAATCCTTGTTATCGAAGGATTGTAACTCCTATCTAAACTATGAACTCTATCCAAACAATTAGGATAGGTCTTTTATTTTGATAAAACTTAAAACAACTTGATAAAACTCAAAGTAAAAGATAAATTCAGCTGCTAACTATCTAGAAGTACAAGATAATCCGTGGCCTTGATGATAGAATTCATAATCCGAGTCTCGAAATCGGATCTATCTTCTGTCGAGATAAGGTCGATATCGACGTTGGAGGTCGATATCGATGTCTGTATTTCTGCTCGACTTGTCCATCTCCAGCGATGTCTATATTGAGGTCGATATCGATGTTTAAGGTCGATATCGAGTGCCTTCTTGGTTGGTCTGTGTGGTCTATCTTGACACTCAGAAGGTGTGTCGACAACTATGGTCGATATCGATGTTTAAGGTCGATATCGACCCCTGCTCAGCTTCACTTGGCTTCTCCGTTTTAACTCCGATTTCGCTCGAATTCATGCATGGTTAGCTCAAAAATTGTGCAAACTCTATTTCTTGTATTTTAGCCCATTCTTACACAAGTTTATATTCTTTTGAACCTTTTCATTAGAAATCGAATGAAATAAGAAGTCAAAAGATGCAATAAAAAGAGGTACAAATATGTACATTAAAACACCCCATACTTAGACTTGCTTGTCCTCAAGCAATAACCAAGCAATAACCAACACCTACAACACACCCTTCAAGTCTTCGTCCTTGTCAAAAGCAACATCATAAGCGGTAGCAAAGCAAAGCAAAGCAAGTGAATTTAACGTCATAGCACATATTTAGGCGATCCATAGGCATATGTAATTTTTTTTATCCAACCTCACAGGGATAATGTGTTTGCACTCAACTCTCATGTGCTTAGGCTATGAAGATCAACTCTCAACTCAATTCCATACACAATCTCATAAACATTGCAATTTATAAAAATCCACTTCGCAACCAATTATGAAAATGCAATAAGAACTACCAGGAGGACTTTCGCTCAATGGAAGACTTCAAAGAAGACTCCATTCGGCGGGGTTGTAATGGGGCTTGGTAAGGAATTAAGGGTATGGAATTATTTGGCTATGTGGTGCTTTTGTAATTCGGGAATCAAGACTCCTAAATCTCAACACTTACAATATCCAAACCATAACTCTTCCATGTTGCTCTTTCCAAGCTCAATCTCCCATAATGCTCTTTCCCAACTAATCTTTCTATAATATGCTCTAAAGATGCACTAAAAGATGTAAACCATACTATCAGCCCTTCTTTCAAACTCAAAGATGCCTCTAAAAAATATAACACTTGTATGAAATAAATGAAGGACTTAAGGATTTTGGCTCATGCACTATATACATATATATCTTTTTTTTGACGAAAATAATAAACAAATACGAAAAAATATGTGCATTTATATGGTGAGCCAAAAATCCTTTTACAAAATATGACAAGATGAAAATATATATCAACCCATAATTTCCTTGCCCAAAACTAGACAATATGCACTTTTTATTTCCACAAGGCATTCTAAGTCTCAATTCCCAAATGGGGGTCAGGCTCAATTCGGCTAGGGATAATTTTATGGAGTTTGCAATTTCAGGCGCAGGCTAATTTTCCAGCTTCAAGCAGGGATAATGCAGGGTAGGTAAAGAGAGGATAAAAATGGCTTAAAAGATGCCTCCATCATTTAATTCTCGTAAACATAGACATATTTATGTGTTGGCTTTGAATAACTATCACAACATTTAGATATGCATAGGAAGAGTAAATTCACTCAAGAAAGCGGAGGGATTTTTGATGTTCTCCCTATAGGCCAAAATTTTCACAAGGACAATTTTTGTTGGATTTGCTTTTTAGCCTAGGATCATATGTGCTCAATTTCATCACAAGTTCACAATCTACATAAAAATTTTAAGGACTTAGGCTAAACCATCTGAATATGCCACAGGATTTACATGATCAAGTCAGCTATTGAGTTTTCATCATAGGACATCTAAGTAGTGTTTAATAACAAACTTAAAAATAAACATGCATTTTTTTTTTCGATTTTGACATTCTTTATAAAACTAACAAAATTAAAGGAGTTAAACTTTAAAATGCATAGATGTTTAAACATGATGCAATGCATAAAAATAAAGTAGAGAGCAAATAAAAGATAAATACAAGCCAAGTTCGCCAAGTTTTAACCATAACCACAACCAGATAAAGAAGTTTATAATGTCCAATTTTAATCCCACCCCATACTTAAAAATTACAGTGTCCACACTGTTGGAAAAGCAAAGTAGAGGGAAGGAGACACTCACGCTTACTTACGCAATAAACATCACTGCTCAGGAGGCGGAGGAGGTGGCGAAAGCAAGGGCCAGTCCTGTGTAGGAGCTGACCCTGAGTAGTAGGTCGGGGCGCCTTGTGGGTATGTCGACGCTGCTCATCGCGAAACTCAGCGACGGACAACTCCAGCCTACTGAAGCGGGCAGTCACGTCGTCCTGCCAGTCTGTGGAATAGGCGGGCTGGAAGGGAGGAGGAGGTGGAGGCATATAGCTATGGTGGCTGTGGTGGCTGTGGTAGTTGTGGTGGATGTGGTGGGACCCTTGCGGGCCCCCTCCACCCCCAGATACAAGGGAGGGGATTCTTGTATTATTTGTTTGAGCCAGGGAGTAGTTTAGTTGTGAATTGTTTATTCTGAATTATTTGAATCCCTAAACACATCCCTCCAGCGAACAAATTGGCGCCGTTGCCGGGGAGGCAATCAATCGCCACCTAAGTTTAATCACGATCTTTTTCAAGCTTATTTTACAGGTTTATGCGACGTTCTAATCGCGGACCTATCCTGGAACCAATCAACGAGCCTGAACGTTTCTACCATCTTCGCAACAAAGCAATTCGCATCATGGCTGACAATGAGACACAGGCTGAGACCATAGAGTGGTTGAGGAAGGAGATCGAGGACCACAACGCTACAATCGCCGCTGAGAGGGCCGCCGCTGCTGTTGAGCGAGCCCGTGCTGATAGGGAGGAGGATGCGCACAGACAAGCCCAAGAGCGGCTAAATCAATATCCAAAAACGGCGATGCAATACATGCATCCGCCGCTTCATGTTCCTGAATCCGCTATTTTAATTCCTCACTCCAATTATGAAATAAAAATTAACTTCCTATCTGAGATAAAAAGAAATACTTTTGAAGGAAGGCCTAATGAATGCCCTCTGCAACACACTCTACTTTTATGGACCTATGTGAAACAGTTGCTGATGGAGTAAATTTAGAGTATGTGCGATTAAAATCTTTTCGATGGTCTTTGGCAAGGAAGGCATTACAATGGCTTGAAAGATTGGCTCCACGCTCGCTGAGGACATGGGCGGAGGTGAAGGATGCATTCCTGAATAAGTTCTTTCCACCTTCTAAAACGACGATGCTGCGGCAAAGGATCACGGCTTTCAAACAAAAGCCAGGTGAAACACTAGCACGGGCGTGGGAGCGATTTAAGGACTTGCGGAGATCATGCCCAATGCATGGGCAACTTCCATATGTCATCCAGGAGATCTTCTACAATGCCCTTGATGCGCCGAATAAGGAGAGGATAAATTCATATACCTCCTATCGGTACATTGAGCTTACACCAACGGAGGCTTGGGAGACCATTGAGAGGCTCGTGAACTTTGACAACACCTATGGGGCTGCTGCGGCTTATGATGCAAGGCCTGCCCCATCTATGCCCCTATATGAGCCTCCAAAGGAGATAGATCCTGATGTGCGGCAACAATTCTACAACGATCAGACACGCCGCCTTTAAAAGCAAGTCAGGTTCCTAAGCAACAATCAAACTTGTCAGGAGTGTGGCTTAACAAGGCATAACACTAGTGCCTGTCCACATACTGATCAAGCATCCATGGTGGAACAACATGAGGAGGTCAAGTGGACGAGAGGCTCCTATGGAGGGGGCAATCAACAATATTGGGGTGATCAAAGGTTCTATCAACAAAGGGATCCCCCACCATATAGAGCACCAGGGCACCCCGAGCGGGAGACAAGGAAAGATGACCTGCAAATCATTCTTGATGAGATGCGGAGGAACCATGCTGAGTTCAAACAAGCCAACAAATCCGTCCATACTCAGCTGTAGGGCATCAATTCTAGGCTTGGGGAGATCGACGTTTGGAAGCGTAACACGGAGACTCAAGTGAGTCAATTGGCGGAAGCAATACCCAAAGCGTCAAGATCATTCCCTGGATCCACTATGCCCAACCAAAAGGGCAAAACCACTGGACATATCGCGGCAGTGAACCTAAGGAGTGGGCATCAATTACAAACGCCCGAGCAAAAAGCGGAGGAGAAGGAGCCAGTACAGACGTCGATATCGACCCCCCCTGTCGATATCAACCAAGGTGACGTCGATGTCGACCTTCCAGTCGATGTCGACCCTAATGCTGCGTCACCACAGAAATCAACTCCTTGAGTCGATGTCGACCCTACTGATGTCGACCCTACTGATGTCGATGTCGACCTAACTACAGCCGCAGGAAGGAAGAAGGTGTTGCCATTCCCAACTAGAAAGATGATTAAGAACCTAGCGGAAAAGAAGTTCCAGCGGTTCGTGAAGATGCTTCAAGGACTCAATGTCTCTATACCATTCACAAAGGCACTTCACGAGATGCCATCCTATGTAAGGTTCCTTAAGGACATCTTGGGTAAGAAGCGATCGTTTTCTGAGATCGCAGAGGAGTGCAACAGGTTGGAGCTACAATAAAAGCGGGCGGACCCAGGTAAGTTTTCTATCGCTATAGGTCTAGGTCAATTCAAATTTAATGCTTTAGTTGACTTGGGTGCTAGCGTTAGCATGATGCCACTAACCATTTGGCACAAGGTAAAGATAGGTCCTCTGGAGCCCGTGGATGCAAGACTATACATGGCAAACAATACGGTAGTTATTCCAACTGGGATAGTGACGGATGTGGCAGTACAAGTAGGTAAATTCTTTGTCCCTGCTAATTTCTTAGTTGTTGATATAGCGGAGGAACCTACTTGTCCCATTATTTTAGGTAGGCCATTCCTAGCAACCGTCGATGCCAACATTAGCGTGATGAAAGGATTGCTCTCATTCACAATTAGTGATGAGGTGATAGAGTATGCCTTCAACAAGACGGTGAAAAATCAAGGGCCAATGGAGATAAAAGCCATAAATGGTGTCTACATTTCATGTGGAGAAGCCAAAGTAAGAAGTATGACACCGGAGGAGCTCGAGAAGAGGGCCATAGAAGCCCAAGTATAGGAAGTTGTGGCAATCTTGAATGAAGGAGCCCAACAGCACATTGAAATTGACCCAGGTAAGTCGATATCGACTACTAATGTTCAAGATTCTGTGCCAGGTCATAAGTATGGGGTCGACAGAGGAGGAAAAGAAACATCAAAATCAGGGTCTAAGGTCGATATCGACCATACCCAGCCGAAATCGACCACCATTAGGGCTGAGAAGGGAGGAACGGAGACCTCGATATCGATCTCTGAGGGTCGACATCGACCTGAACATATCGAGCAGAAACTCTCCAAATCGACTGATCCTCCAAGAGTACAACAGAGGTTGATATTGACCTCTGAACATCGACATCGACCTGAGCCACAGACAGATGAGAAGGTAAGTCAAGGTACGGATTCCTCCTGTTCCATTACAATTAAAGATTTATCATTATTTGGAAGAGGTGTGCCTTGGCATGTGCGCTTATGTAGGGTATCCGATGATGATTCGAGCCAATATGAGATAGGAGACAAAGTCTATGTTGCCAAATCCAAGGACCATTGGTTCCCTACGAGATTCAAAGATAAAAATTTGGGACCATTCATGGTGAATCAAATCCATCCCGGCGGAATGCAGCTGCGTGATAAGAAAGGAGTCATATTTGAGGCCCAGGCCACATGGGCTCTGCAGATGCCGCCTTGAGAAGCGCAAAGGAAGAAGTCGGCCTAGTGACTTAAAAATCTAGAGCTTGTAACAAAGACTTAGTTTTGGTTTTAGACAACTTTTACTTTGGTTTGAGACATTTTATTGTTTTGCATATTTTGTTTTGGTTTTAACAAGTTGCAGGAAAGAGAGAAGCACACAGAAATGACATCGAAATCGATGTCCAAGATCGACATCGACCTTAAGGTCAACTTAGATGGGCTTGTGGTCGAGGCCGGATCACCCTGAAGCCTGAGCCAGAAATCGATGAGAAACATCGATATCGATGTTAAAGGTCGATATCGACCATGACTGTTGTCTTCTTCAACTCCTGAAATTTGTGACGGTTTAGTAAGTTTTCTTCGTAACCCTAGTTCTAATACAGTGAGGACACTGTAAATTTTAAGTATGGGGTGGGGGAAAAGCTTACTTGCATATTCATGCTTAGTTTAGATTTGCATATTTATCTTAATGCATATTTAGTTTTATTTTCGAAAAAAAAATGAAAAAATGACCCCCATCAAAAATTTGAAAAAAAAGGAAGAGTCATGGAAGTATAAAAAAGAGCTCTATGATGCAAAATTAGATTCATTAGAGATATAACATGAAATTGCCTAGTTAAGGGAAGTCCCAATGAAGTGCAAAAAAGAAAAAATAAAGGAGATGAAAATTTTGAAGTTGGTTTTGACATGTGCATGATAAGATGATGGAGGACTTTTTATGAAAATTCCATACAAGTGCTTACATATACAAGTTCATATCCTAGCCTTACCTATGCATATTTGCAAAAGTCACAAGCCATATATAAGCCTTACCATGATCATTATTGCTCCACATATATACATATTGCCCATTTTATACCTTATACCCTATCCAGGGACAAGTTTGAGAATGGATGTCATCTTTGGAGTTATATGGAGTTGTGCATTATTTATGAAGTTGTTGGCAGGAATGAAAAAAATTATGAATTATGGAAAATTTAATGAGCGAGAAAAAAATCCGATCACCTCAGGAGATAAAGGTAGGTCGACCCTGCTCGTTGAGATGTTAGTTCAGCGAGATGGGACACAAGGTGAGGAGTCTGAAGTACTAAGTATCCGGGGCCATTCATGACACCCATGTTTGCGACTCGCGAGAAGGCAATGCTAAGGTTAGAGAGGTAAAAGCATTATATTGAATAAAAGCATTGAGCGATGAGTCAAATGTGAGACATTATGAAGAAGGAATGTGGAATGTTTTGGAAAGAAAGTATGTTTCCCCGGATTTAACACCACATGGCCAAATATTAGCCCACCTTTAGCCTTTTACCAATCTACTTCTCACAAGGTTGCAAAAGTCCTCTTGATTATTGATGCTATGTCGCTAAAATTGTTTTTGCATATTACCTCCTTTTATGAGTATTAAATTGCTTTTATGCACAGGCATGGGCTTGGTTGACATAAGTACCTTATCGAGGATGGCAATTGATTGTAGGGACATATGAAAAATGAATCTATGATGTTGAGGGTTTACTTTCTTCCCCTGAATGACCATTAAAGGTATTGCTTGGGGACAAGCAAGCTTAAGTATGGGGTGTTTGATGTGCGCGCAAATTTCCATATTTTCTATGCACATAAAAGTCCATTTTATCGTCTTTTGCATGCATATTAGTGGGAAAACATGGGATTAGTGTAGTTTATGCTTAAATATCAAATATATGGGTCTGCACGAGTTTCTATGTGATTTCGCAGAAAACAGGATAAAAATGGACAGATTTGGAAGAGCGAAAAAAGAACTCGAATTCTTCTGAAGAGGTCGAAATCGACTGGGGACCTCGACATCGAGTGCAGCAGATACATAGGAATCGAGCAGGAAATGAAACAGAGCATGTCCACACAGAGAGGTCGATATCGACGTCTAAAGGTCGATATCGATGTTGCCAGATCGAGCTAAATGATAGAAGTCGAGTGCCAGTCCGTGTAGGAGAAGAAGAGCTCGAGATAAAGTTTAACAGAGGTCGATATCGATGTTCAAGGTCGATATCGATGTTGCCCAGCAGAGGAATCCGACTCAGATTTTGATAGAATTCTATCCGAAGCTTGCACGTCTATCCTAAAGTCGAGATTTCCTATCATCAACACAAGAGCTATCATATGAGCTGATTTACCATAGGATTTTTAGTTTTTACTTTATTTAGATTTTATCTTAGAGAATAAAGATAAAGTTTCGAGTCTTTGGATATCAAATTCGATATCTATATCTAGAGGCCATTAGGGCTGAGTTTAGGCATTCAATTTCAGTTATTCAAACACACATACACGCAGAGAATTAGTGGAGAGAGAGGAGCCGAGTGAGTTGGAGAGAAGCGAGAGCGGAGTTTTGGCTTGTTCGGTTGTACTTTCTTTCAAAGTTTAATTCAAAGTAGTTTTCGCTCAATGATGATGATGATGTGCATGATGAGGAGCGAGTAGTCAACCCACTTATAGGGCCGGGGTGAGCCCGACGATAACGATGTAGGGTAAGTGCATCAAAGGTATCACTTTTATGCGATTCCGCCTTCTATCCCATGCATGATCCTTTGCGAAAGTTAGGGAGATTCATTATTTGCATTATTGAAGCGAAAGCCACTCATATTGTGAACTTGAATTGCACATGAATTGGATAGTAACTCTTAGGAACTATGCGAGAGCCTCTAATCACCTAAGTGTTGATAACGAAAGTTATTTGATGGAAAGGCATTAAATTTCATAACTTTAGCATAAAACTTGCATTGTTATCGTTGTGGCATGAAACCCCGACTTTGGAAGCTTTTAAATTAATAGAATCTATATAAAAGTTTAGTTTTGTTTTTGATCATCCTTCTTTACCATTCTATTTTCTTCGGATTCTTTTCCGACAATTGGTTACAAATTACAGTTTCTGTGACAAACTTCGGAATCGACTGTAAAGGTCGATATCGAGGTCTAACGTCGATATCGAGGTCTCTGCTCGACATCGACTTTGCTGCTTTTGTCTTCTGCAGGAACTGTACTGGAAATCGACCAGAACTGAGGTCGATATCAACCAGACACATCGATATCGAGTGTCTTCTGCGGTCGAATGTTTTGATCGTGAGTACAACAAGGGAAGCGCTGACATACCTCCTCGTGGATTCGATCCTGAATTACCCTACTACTACAAAGGAGGAGATTCTTGTATTATTTGTTTGAGCCAGGGAGTAGTTTAGTTGTGAATTATTTATTCTGAATTATTTGAATCCCTACACACATCCCTCCAGCGAACAAATTGTCATATTTTGCAGATCGAGCTATCCCAAGGAGGGTCGATGTCGATCTTATAAACTTTTCGATTAAAATCTTTTATGTGCATAGAAAATATCTCAATTCTTCGGCAACGGCACCAAAATTTGACGTGGGTAGAATTGAATCGAAATATATAATAAAATATATAGCAATACAACTCTTAGCCTCTTCAAATAAATTCAAGACTCCCCGCTATAGTAGTAGGGAATCAGGTTCGATCCACGAGGAAGCGAGTCAGCGGGATCCTAGTAGCATTGAAGACACGTCCTAAATGTTCGACTAGAAGCCTCGATCTCGACCTTGGTGCTTGATGTCGACCTCGGCTGTCGATCCTTTCTGCAATAGAAGACCTGCAGAGACAAAAACAAGCAGTCAATATCGACTAGGGAAGGTCGATATCGATGTTAGCAGACGTAATCGACTGGCTCAGAAGACTGCCAGTCGACACAGGTGGTCGATATCGACGTCGGGGGGTCGATATCGATGTTCAGCAGCAGTGACCCAGGAGTCTCGAGATCGACTCATAAGACTGTCGATCTATCACTGTGGTCGATATCGACCTCTGTGGGTCGACATCGATGTCTGTGACCCCATACTTAAGCTCCTAGCAACAATCTAGCATACTCGATTTCGACCAAGGGGGTCGATTTCGATGGTTTTAGTCGATATCGACTGGTTCCAGTCGATGTCGACCCTGCTTGCTATTTCCATCCTCACTAACAAAAATTGTCTAAGCTTTTCCTTAGCCGGTGAGAGGACTACTTGCTCCAGGTGCTTAGTTTCGCTCATGGTAGGGTTGAAAGAGAACTCTATCACTTCGTTCCCTATAGTAAAGGTTAGTAATCCTCGACGTACATTAATATTGGCATCAGCAGTAGCTAAGAAAGGCCTACCAAGGATAATAGGTACTACAGGATCTTCAGGCATCTCCAATACAATGAAATCAGTAGGCACAAAGAACTAACCTACCTTTACCGGAACGTCATCAACTATACCTGTGGGTCCGACAAATGAATTATCAGCCATATAGAGTTTCATATCCATAGGTTCAAGTGCTCCAATGTTCACCTTTTGCCAAATAGAGAGAGGCATGAGACTTACGCTTGCCCCTAGGTCACATAGGGCTTTATAATGATGTTGGCCAAGTACCACGGTGATTGCAAACTTCCCTGGATCACTCCTCTTCTCAGGGAAGTCCATCTTTGAGCACTCCTGTGCGATCTCTGCCATGGATCTCTTGTTGCTAAGGATGTCTTTCAGGAATCGTACATAGGCTGGCATCTCGCTTAGGGCTTCTGTAAGAGGAATGGTAACGTTAAGACCTTGAAGAATCTTTATGAAGCGTCTAAACTTACCTTTGGTGGGATCCTCCAATGCCTTGGATGGGAATGGCAACGTCTTCTTTGGCGGAGGGGCCAAAACGGTGGTCGGAGGGGCCTGCTGGACATCGACATCGACAGGGATCTGGTCGATATCGACTGGGATGGTCGATTTCGACCTCTGTTGTGGCTCTGATGGCTCTGCAGTGGCCTCGACGTCGACCTGGGTGTTGACCAGGGGGTCGATATCGACGTCTTCCTCGACATCGACTGGACTGTCGATGTCGACTGGATCTGCTGTTTTCTCCGATTCCGTTCGTGGCTTTTGTACTTTGTTGCCACTCCTTAATTGCATGGCTGCGACATGGCCCGTCTCGGATTGCCCCGGGTCCCTAGGGTTAACCGGGTTCCTTTGTGGTTGATGGAACCTTTGGTCTCCCCAATATTGGTGATTAGGACCCCTCATGTAGCACGCCTCATGGTGAGTCTCCGCTAGTTGTACTTGTTCAGCATGGGGGCACTCGATGGTGGTGTGCCGCTGCGATCCGCATTCAATGCAATCGTGGTTCGCTGAAAGGAACCTCACTTGCTTTTGGAGCTTTCGAAGTTGATCTCTATGAAATTGCTCCTTTACGTCCGGATCGATTACCTTGGAGGGTTCATATAAGGGCATGGATGGGGCAGGCCTCGACGATGATGATGTGTCAGAAGCCTCAGTAGTCCCATATGTGTTGTCGAACTCCACCAACCTCTCTATGGTTTCCCAAGCCTCTTGTGGAGCGAGTTCAAGGTAGCCATAGGCGGTGTAGGTGTTGATCCTCTCCTTGGTTGCAGCATTAAGATCATTGTAAATGATCTCTTGAATCACGTACGGTGGTTGGCCATGCGTCAGGCATGATCGTAGTAGGTCCTTAAACCTTTCCCAAACAGTCGCCAAAGCCTCACCAGGCTTTTGTTTGAAAGTCGTGATTTTCTGTCGGATCAACGTCGTCTTAGAAGGAGGGAAGAACTTGTTGAGGAACGCGTCCTTGACTTCATTCCAGGTGCGGAGCGATCTTGGGGCTAAGCTCTCCAACCACTGCAATGCTTTTCCTGTAAGAGACCAACGAAAGGCTTTTAGTTGGACATATTCAAGACTTTGTCCATCAGCAATAGTATCACAGAGGTCTAAGAAGGTCGATATATGTGCCATAGGACATTCATTAGGTTTTCCTTCATATTGATGCCTTCTTATTTCAGTAAGGAAGTTAGGTTTAATTTCAAAATTAGAGGCAGGGATAAGAATTGCCGATTCAGACACTCTGAGCGCGGGGTGCATGTATTGCTTGGCATTCCGAGGGAGGGCATTGATTTGGGCTTCTATTTTCCTCCGGCCTTCCTCCTCCCTATCCGCATGCTCCTTAAGTGCCGCCTCTCTAATTGTTAAGTCCTCCACCTGCTTTCTTAGTTGCTCAATCAACTCAGCCTGGTTCGCTTTGTCTGCCATGATTCTCTGAGCTTGGGCTCTTAGGTGGAAATAGCGCTCAGGGTCGTCTACTCCTTCCAATTCAGGTGGGCGATCAGCACGTCACATACACCTGCAAAACCAAACTAGGTAGAGACGTGAGATAGACTACTAGGGCGCGATTGATTGCCTCCTCGACAACGGCGCCAATTTGTTAATAGGAGGAATGTCGAGTATCTCAAATACAAATATAAAGATGTACAAATGTAAACCGACTCCTAGCCTATGCAAATAATTACAAGACTTCCTTCCGTTGTAGTGGAAGGGTAGTCAGGATCGATCCACGAGGAGGCGTGTCAGCGGGATCCTAGTAGCGTTGGGAATCTCACGTCTTACGTCGACCAGAAGCGTCGATTTCGACCTTGTTGCTCGATGTCGACCTCGGCTGTCACTCCTCTTTGCAACAGAAGATCTGCAGAGATAAAAAACAAGCAGTCGATATCGACAGGGGAAGGTTGATATCGATGTCAGCAGACGGAATCGACTGACTCATAAGACTGCCAGTCGACACAGGTGGTCGATATCGACGTTGAAGGATCGATATCGATGTTCAATAACTCCGCAAAGATGCTCGTCGTCGACTCAGAAAACTGTCGACGATACTCAGTGGTTGATATCGACGTCCGTGGTCGATATCGATGTCTTATCCTGAAAGTTGTTAGCTTTTGTCGGCAAAGAAAAGGCGAAGACTTAAGGATGGATGAGGATGCGATGAACAGAAATAAACAGAGGTTTGGATGAATATAAACTATGTAAAAAGCAACTCCTAGGATTAGGGTTTACCACAACGTTAACCAATGCATGCGATAAGATAAATAAGACGGACAATTGCGCTATTTCACCCGAGGGACAAGCTTTCGCTGTACACCAACTCTTAGTATTACTCTTGCAAATAAACCTAATTGTCTCTACCAAATTTTATGTTTATAACTCAAGTTGTTGGCATGAATCCCTTTTCTCTCGATTAGGACTAAACATAGAATCGTAGGAGATGATATAGACACAACGATATCAACATCTAACACTTACCTCAAGCACGCATGGCTAACGTCGGGCTCACCCCGACCCTAAGAGCTTCGGAGGACTACTCGCACATGTTGAATGTAGACATGCTTTGAATTGAAATAACTTGCATAAATGGAAAACTTTGAATCTTTAAAATCTCAACGCCAACTATCGTAAGCGCTTGAAACTTTAAAGCTCAAAACTAAAACTCTAACTTTCTATTGCCTATTGCTATTGTCTTTCTTGCTTGGATGATTCTAACAAACCAGCCCCTAGGGCTTTATTTATAGGCTACTAATCCTTGCTATCGAAGGATTGTAACTCCTATTTAAACTATGAACTCTATCCAAACAATTAGGATAGGTCTTTTATTTTGATAAAACTTAAAACAACTTGATAAAACTCAAAGGAAAAGATAAATTCAGCTGCTAACTATCTAGAAGTACAAGATAATACGTGGCCTTGATGATATAATTCATAATCCGAGTCTCTAAATCGGATCTATCTTCTGTCGAGATAAGGTCGATATCGACGTTGGAGGTCGATATCGATGTCTGTATTTCTGCTCGACTTATCCATCTCCAGCGTTGTCTATGTTGAGGTCGATAACGATGTTTAAGGTCGATATCGAGTGCCTTCTTGGTTGGTCTGTGTGGTGTATCTCGACACTCAGAAGGTGTGTCGACAACTATGGTCGATATCGATGTTTAGGGTCGATATCGACCTCTGCTCAACTTCACTTGGCTTCTCCGTTTTAACTCCGATTTCGCTCGAATCCCTGCATGGTTAGCTCAAAACTTGTGCAGACTCTATTTCTTGTATTTTAGCCCATTCTTACACAAGTTTATATTCTTTTGAACCTTTTCATTAGAAATCGAATGAAATAAGAAGTCAAAAGATGCAATAAAAAGAGGTACAAATATGTACATCAAAACACCCCATACTTAGACTTGCTTGTCCTCAAGCAACCAACACCTACAACACACCCTTCAAGTGTTCGCCCTTGTCAAAAGCAACATCATAAGCGGTGGCAAAGCGAAGCAAGTGAATATAACGTCATTGCACATATTTAGGCGATCCATAGGCATATGCAATTTTTTTTTGATCCAACCTCACAGGGATAATGTGTTTGCACTCAAATATCATGTGTTTAGGCTATGAAGATCAACTCTCAACTCAATTCCATACACAATCTCATAAACATTGCAATTTATAAAGATCCACTTCGCAACCAATTATGAAAATGCAATAAGAACTATCAGGAGGACTTTCGCTCAATAGAAGACTTCAAAGAAGACTCCATTCGGCGGGGTTGTAATGGGGCTTGGTAAGGAATTAAGGGTATGGAATTATTTGACTATGTGGTGCTTTTATAATTCGGGAATCAAGACTCCTAAATCTCAACACTTACAATATCCAAACCACAACTTTTCCATGTTGCTCTTTCCAAGCTCAATCTCCCATAATGCTCTTTCCCAACTCATCTTTCTATAATATGCTCTAAAGATGCACTAAAAGATGTAAACCATACTATCAACCCTTCCTTCAAACTCAAAGATGCCGCTAAAAAATATAACACTTGTATGAAATAAATGAAGGACGTAAGGATTTTGGCTCATGCACTATATACATATATATCTTTTTTTTTGACGAAAATAATAAATAAATACTAAAAAATATGTGCATTTATATGGTGAGCCAAAAATCCTTTTACAAAATATGACAAGATGAAAATATATATCAACCCATAATTTCCTTGCCCAAAACTGGACAATATGCACTTTTTATTTCCGCAAGGCATTAGTCCAGTCAATCTAAGTCTTAATTCCCAAATGGGGGTCAGGCTCAATTTGGCTAGGGATAATTTTGTGGAGTTTGCAATTTCAGGCTCAGGCTAATTTTTCGGCTTCAAGCAGGGATAATGCAGGGTAGGTAAAGAGAGGATAAAAATGGCTTAAAAGATGCCTCCATCATTTAATTCTCGTAAACATAGACATATTTATGTATTGGCTTTGAATAACTATCACAACATTTAGATATGCATAGGAAGAGTAAATTCACTCAAGAAAGCGTTGGGATTTTTGATGTTCTCTCTATAGGTCAAAATTCTCACAAGGACAATTTTTGTTGGATTTGCTTTTTAGCCTAGGATCATATGTGCTCAATTTCATCAAAAGTTCACAATCTACATAAAAATTTTAAGGACTTAGGCTAAACCATCCGAATATGCCATAGGATTTACATGATCAAGTCAGCTATTGAGTTTTCATCATAGGACATCTAAGTAGGGTTTAAAAACAAACTTAAAAACAAACATGCATTTTTTTTTTGATTTTGACATTCTTTATAAAACTAACAAAATTAAATGAGTTAAACTTTAAAATGCATGTGTTTAAACATGATGCAATGCATAAAATTAAAGTAGAGAGCAAATAAAAGATAAATACAAGCCAAGTTCGCCAAGTTTTAACCATAACCACAACCAGATAAAGAAGTTTATAATGTCCAATTTTAATCCCACCCCATACTTAAAAATTACAGTGTCCTCACTGTTGGAAAAGCAAATTAGAGGAAAGGAGACACTCACACTTACTTACGCAATAAACATCACTGCTCAGGAGGCGGAGGAGGTGGCAAAAGCAAGGGCCAGTCCTGTGTAGGAGCTGACCTTGAGTAGTAGGTCGGGGCGCCCTGTGGGAATGTCGTAGTACCAACCTGCTGATCGAAGGAATATCCCATGTAGGAGCCCAACCCCTCAAGCATCCTTCCATAGCGGCGCTGCTCATCGCGGATCTCAGCGACGGACAACTCCAGCCTAGTGAAGCGGGCAATCACGTCGTCCTGTCAGTTTGTGGAATAGGCGGGCTGGAAGGGAGGAGGAGGTGGAGGCATATAGCTGTGGTGGCTGTGGTGGCTGTGGTGGCTGTGGTGGGGCCCGCAACAGATACAAGGGAGGGGATTCTTGTATTATTTGTTTGAGCCAGGGAGTAGTTTATTTGTGATTTGTTTATTCTGAATTATTTGAATCCCTACATACATCCCCCCAGCGAACAAATTGGCGCCGTTGCCGGGGAGGCAATCAATCACCACCAAAGTTTAATTACGATCTTTTTCAAGTTTATTTTACAGGTTTATGCGACGTTCTGATCGCGGACCTATCTTGGAAACAATCAACGAGCCTAAACATTTCTACCATCTTCGCAACAAAGCAATTCGCATCATGGCTGACAACGAGACACAGGCTGAGACCATAGAGCGGTTGAGGAAGGAGATCGAGGACCACAACACTACAATCGCCGCTGAGAGGGCCGCCGCTGCTGCAGCGCGATCCCGTGCTGATAGGGAGGAGGATGCGCGCATACAAGCCCAGGAGCGGCTAAATCAGTATCCACAAATGGCGATGCAATACATGCATCCGCCGCTTCATGTTCCTCAATCCGCCATTTTAATTCCTCACTCCAATTATGAAATAAAAATTAACTTCCTATCTGAGATAAAAAGAACTACTTTTGAAGGAAGGCCTAATGAATGCCCCCTGCAACACATCTCTACTTTTATGGACTTATGTGGAACAGTTGCTGATGGAGTAAATTTAGAGTATGTGCGATTAAAATCTTTTCGATGGTCTTTGGCAGGGAAGGCATTACAATGGCTTGAAAGTTTGGCTCCACGCTCGCTGAGGACATGGGCAGAGGTGAAGGATGCATTTCGCTGCTTCTGCATCATTTGATGATCAGCCTCAGCCATGTCCCCGCCCATGACCTTTTCCTCGTCCTCTTCCATGGCCACTAGGAGAGTCGTCGACGTTAATTGCATTGGACCCAGTGGCCTCTTCATTTACTTCCGCTGCTTCTGCATCATTTGATGAAGATTGACCTCAACCTTGAATTTGTCCTATGACAGATCGCTGCTCTCCTCTCTATCGACTCGACGTTGGGCCCGAGCACGCTCACGTTCCTAAGGTAGAGGGTTTGTTTGACAAGGGTGGTGATTCCTTAGTCTCCCGGTCGGTCTACGGTCCTCGGGGTTAGGTAGAGTCAATTGTGTATGGGAGGGATGATCCTCATCATTGAATGCTGAGGCGATCCTCCAACGAGTATCGTCGTCCATATCTCGACTCTAGAACAACGTGATTAAGCGCGAGATGTCGACATCAACTCTTGTGAGCGAAGTGTTATCATCAACACGGTCAATGTAGGGACGTTCCCAATCCAATTGCTTCCAAAATATGTGAATCTGGGATGGCCTTATCGGTATCTGCTCGTCCCGACAAGCTCGCATTTCATGTGTGTAGGGCAGACCGTAGATGTCCCTCCAGTATCTATCTCAACATGGTTGCGATGGTGGATCTGTTTTCATGTTCGTGTATATATCGAACAACAAGTTGAAACATTCCTTTGACACAATATGTCGAACCAGATCGAATATCCATAGGCCGTGGGAGTCTGTCGGCCATGTGTTATAAGCTCGCCCCATTGTATTCTTCATTTTACTGATTTGGTCCTCCATCATCAGATCGATTGCTTTGATGACGTGAGTGAAGTCACCGATCGCTGAGTTTAAGGTGCTCTTTAGCACCGAATGGGTGGACTCAGTCCTACAAAAGATATCGCCCGCGATTACCGGCATGTGTACAGATGATGACGGAAATAAATGGGGATGAAAAAGTATGGCATACATGTTTGTCGTGGTTGTACCAAAATATTGTATAGTATCTGTCCATGCACGAACAATATTCTCCGAGTAATCGCGCAACCACGCCGCCTCCAAGTATGACATTAATCCTTCAATGTGGCCCCACTCGGCATGCATACCCCTCCTTTGGGCGGTGAACGTCTCAGCTGATCTCTGGATTCGAAGAGGTCATAATATGCGCTCTTAAAACGACCCGCAACATCAAGATTCTTTGACTTCTTAAAAGAAGCTTCTTCGCATTTGTGGAGGATATGGACTTTGCACAACATATGTCTGACATTGGAAAGCACCACTCGCAGTGCGGCGATGAGCCCCAGCTCTCGATCGGTGACAACTACGTTTGGCAAATTACCTCGCAAGAGGTACAAGAGCTGTTGCAATGCCCAACTGTATGTATCTGTGTTCTCGTGTAACATGAAGCAGAAGCCAATGACGAAGTTCTTTCCCATGCAAGTGAATCCAATGAACTCACACAATGGGATCCTGTACCTGCACCATGACATATTTTAGTTGTAACGCCTTTCTTGGTAGGAGTAGTAGATTTGTTAGAAATAGAAAGATACGCATTCATCCTATATGTGCTGTCGATGATGAAGACATATGGGAAGACGTGCAGCAGGTGGCGAGAGTGCGGATGCGCTAGGAAAAGATCTTGAAGCTTGTTTGCATCGTCAACGACTCTCCTTATAGCGTAGAAGTAGCCCCTCTCTCGTAATAGGTGGAGTGCTTCCTGGGTGACTGTTCGCTCTCCTCTACCTTCGGCCTTGAACTTTGCCCTAGCATTGTACACTTATCGCCGCGATGTTACGAACAACTGTTTTCGTTTCATAGCTGTTTGATTTAAGGTTGCTAAAATCGACTTTGGTGGTGTACTAGCTACGATCAAGGCCAATGTAGTCTCCAGCTGCTCTTTATCCATTCGACCAACGTATGGTTGTGCCTTCCGTGAATTACGTCCAACCCCATTCACCCCGTTTGAATTCTACACCCAACAAGGTGAACGAACACTGTTCTATCTTTGAAATGGCTATGCGATTGGTACGGATGGCCACATCTCCAGCAACTCTCAGCCTCTTGCATGGAATGTACTCACCGTACTTCTCACACGCTAGCAATACATTGCCACGCCTGGTAGCAGTGTTCCCCCAAGACCGCTTAATAGCGAGAACCATATGTAGCAGTATGGCGATGTCATGACAATGTCGTATCAAGTCATCGCAATTTGACCACATTTGCGGGTTGGTGAAATCTATGATGTAATCGTGGAATACCTGATGACGGGGTTCCATTTCGTTACACGCATCCTACATCGGATCAGCCTGCTCTTCTAATGGTTGCTGTGAGTAGGTAATACATGTATTTAGATATATCACATGACTAATATACAAATCCGTACTTCATCCTATGTATATTGACTCCAATTCGATCTCTAAGCAGGTTTCCATTCAAGTTGTTTATAAACCTACGTAAAAACGTAATTGCTGGTACGAGAATATAACAACCCTAAAAATGTAATTACATCAACAACATACTTATAGATATACAATAACTATAAACCTACGGAATCGAGGTGGTCAGTGCCACCACATGTCCCCACGGTGACATCCACCGCATGGTTACACGGTCAAGGGACCGCACTCTCTCACAGTGACATTGACTGTATGCTCCAGCAGTGGGTCCCCTATATATATACAGGTCCCCTAATCTTGTATCCCATGAGACAGATTTATGAGCTATTACACGAGCGACATGCCAAGGTTGTATGATTGTGACGATTGTCTCATTACTATCGTGTGGCCTTTGGCATGTTACTTGAGTTGTAGTTCATACGATCAGAATAAAGAGAATAAATATTGATTGTCCGATTAACATGCCTTCATACTTGAAGATAGTTGCCCAGGAGTGATGTCACGGCCAACATGTCATCTCCTCAGGATTTCCGGCAAACAGCTAGAAATCATGCGGGCGTTGACATGTTGAACGTGTTATGCCTCGTGCAAAGCAACATAAATAATATTGAATAAAATTTTCAAAGAAAGGGGCAACCCACCGCAGCACGTAGCGGTGACTATGACCGCATGTTTATGTGGCGGGGATTGCCACCCTCTGCCGTTGCGGTCGACTCCACCGCCATAATTTGCGGTACAGTCCCTATCTTAGAATAGCATGGTTGCCCTGTTTTGGAATTGTGTAGGGAGCCAAAAATGTCAACAACTAAGATCTTTCATCGCTCAACTAGTCGAGTCGACTACAAGGTTACTTGGATTTACCACAAGAAGCCATTGTATGCATATGACTGAAATTGTCACCATCCATCTTACAGGGAGGGAAGTACGTGCATTATTTGTCGTCTCGACTGTGAAACAGACACTCGACTGTCTTACCCAATAGATTTTGCTTATGCGCATTGTTATGGCGAAGAGGAGTCCCTATGTTTTATTATTTAACGGCCGAGGTGGAAATCATAAGGCGCATTATGACCTATGTTGATGAAAATATGATAAGCACATGTGCCATCAAGATTAGTAAGTACGTGAGCAAGATGTCAAGGACGTTCAATCGAAACGACAGACGAGTTACTTTCAACGAGATGAAGATTCAACTGTCGCCCAAGGAGACGTCATCGTCTGTGGACAATTGTTAGATGTATATTGTCAATAATGTAATCTGTCCTAGTTGTTTGTTATCCGTTGTCTGCCATGACAGTAGTTGTTTGTTTGATCTGCTCCGTTATATGGCACGCAATTAGGTTAGGCGTCATGTATTTTCGAAATTGCAAATTTGAAAATTCATTTCATCTTGCCAAGTAGAGTTGAGTTTCGTCATATATGGATTTAAAGTAGAGTTCAATACATAGATTTACGATAACAACATTGCATACCCGATAACGTCAACACAACGGCTCCTAACAACTACACAATCTAACTACTACAAACATAGTCAAGTACAACCATCCAGCAAATCTGCAACAGAACAAGTATCAACTAACTCCTCTACAACGCTCAGGAAGATCTGAATCTCCATGCGATTAAATGCATACTTGGTCCCTATCTCATTCACCAGACACACTGCTTTGTTCACTGCGTATCTCGCTATCCGTGTCGCGTAGTTGAGACAGACATTAGAGAAGAACCCGCCTATAAACCCTGTGATCTCCCTAGTCGCCTTACCGCAGTATGACTCAGAGTCCTGCACGTAGGAAGGCTCTATCTACACATAGTCAAGGTCAACTGAATCCGATCTCGTGAATGCCTCGCCGTCATAACATATGAACTAAAAAAGAAAACATGGAAATTCCTTCCACGGCGATTTTGAACCATTTTGCATGTTTTGTCTCCCCTTTGAAAACTTCTATTTTTGGCATGTTTATATTCAGTCGCTCCATTGACGGTGGGACCGGGGACAACTTTTAGGCATTCCACCGTCATCAATTGCGGTCAAACCCACCGCAATTGGTGATGGTGGGTTCCACCGCAGACAGCAGCGGTGGGTGTCTTATATATTTCCCCGCCCTATTTGGGTAATCGACGGAGCAACCGTGCGAACTACTTCCCGCTCAATATGTGAAAGGCATGATTGTAGTGTTGGTAAACCCTTGGACTATCATCACGACTTTCACATTGTCGACCGGGTAATAGTTCAGGGAACTACATTTATGCACAAGAGTGATTTCTTATTGAAGATGTCATCCGCTTCATTTATTCCATGTTAAGCGCTAAAAATAGAAGGGTGTTGACATACTGAATGAGTCATCACAGGACCAGCCCATTAAAATGAAGACGAGAGTTATTTGAATATTCCGTGGAAATCGCAACATATTGTAACCACTGATAGTACAAATACATTAAAAGATTTTCATCCAATACTGATGATCAATACAACAATACAACAACTTCTCCATACTAAAGCAAATAACTCCTACTGACGTACAATAGTACAACATTTCGTACAAACTGAAGCAACTAACTCCTACAAACGTAAATAATTACGATCATCGGGTGCAGGACATATGGAACAACTACCAATGGACTCCTCGAAAATTTGCGTGAATATCTAAATCTCCATGTAGTTCCACGCGTACTTCTTTAGTTTCTTGTTTGCAGGATGTACCACTTCATCAACTAAGAATCTCGCTATCCTTAACGCGCAGCTTAAACGGACATCTCTAAAGAAATCGTTGATGAGCCCTTTGATCTTCAGCCACTTCACCATAGTACGACTCCAGATCCTCAGTGTACGATGATTCTTCCCTTCAAGCAATCAAGGTCAATCGGCTCTGATATCGTTACCGTATCACGATCGTAACAGACAACGCAAAATAGACAACATGAAATTCCATCGACTTTCGATGCGGACAGTTTCAGAAGTAATCCTCCATTTGACGAGTATATTTGTCAACGGTGATTTGAATCTGTGTGCCCTTCCTTGTCTCCGCTGTCAGCCGAACTATTTTTATTGCCAATTTTTCCAGTGTGCAAGTTGCAATGGGCAGTGCCACCCTTATAGTACTGAACCATTGAGTAACGGTTAAATGCCCACCACATGTGGGTGTGGTGCGTGCATTTTGCATTCCCAAACCCACCGCATTTAGGTACGGTGGAGTGAATTTCAATTTCAAAACCCACCGCATAAGTGTGCGGTATGTTTTGCTATTACGGACCTCGTTCCGCCAATGCCACCGTTGTATGCCACGGTGGGTGACAGAGGAAAACCTGTCGTTGTTTCTGCCAAAGAATATTCAAACTCACAACTAGTATAGTTGGTAAGAAAGAGGTCGATCCACAGGCAAATCTAATAAATTCGAGTGTCAATCTAATCGCAAGTAACAACAAAAGAGAGTTTTGTGAGAAAAATATCCGCCTTTTATCAAATCGGATGCATGCAAACTGAATAATGTTGGTTGTAAAATGCAATAGAGAGAACTAGGTTCACCTACAATTTGTCACTTCAATTGATGAATTTGATCCTTGTTTCAGCCTCTAGTTCTTGTCTTTTCCTACGAATGTCCCTGTCCAGATCTTAGGTAAATTACTAGTCCTACGAGTCCTACGAGTCGATATTTAACATATATTCAACTTCCTACACATCTAATTAGTCCTACGAGTCCTAAAGGGATATGATTGCCACTTGGGTAAAGGTTCGCTACGAGGAATCTACAAAATGAATCTACTCTAACTAGTTGATCATACTAGAGAGAAAAATCACATTCAAGGAATTAAGCACAAAGAAGCCAAAACATTCGAATAGGAATAAGAACTAGATTAAGAAACTCACAATTCAACAATCAAATATCCAAACTGTAGGCAAAACCTTGATAGTTTAATTGCTCATGCTCAAACGTTGCTCTCAATAATCTCTAAAGTGCATAAGGTGAATAATAGAATAACCTAGAAATATCTTTTTAAAGCCTCCAAAGAGTCGGCCAAAAATAACATAAAAACCCTAATTAAAGTTCGGCTTCCGATTCGGCGGTTCTGCAAAGGCCTCGAGGCAGCTACCATAGGTCGCGGGGCGGCCAGTGATTTATTCAGCTTCTCTTCACGGCGCTTCTGCTACTGCTAAGGCATCCTCTTTAACTTCTTTTGCTCTCCTCATTCACTTCACCTTGAATCTGTGATACCTGAAATAAACCATAGAACTGTGTAGACTCAGCCTCTTCGAACTCAACAAGTGATTATGTAAATGTAACTAAAATATGCAATATTCTCAACTAAACTATGCTAAATGTAATCTATAATGCAATAATAATCGTGCTCTATGAAATTCCCCCACACTTGAATCTTTGCTTTTCCTCAAGCAATAGAAAACTCAACTTTGTAGCCCCACATATTAGCAATTCATGTATCCACCCCAATATTCTTAAAGTGCATGAAAAACTAGCGAATGCAATAGATCAACAACATCATAGCATATAATTGCAATAATCAATGAAGTCAGGTAAGCATATCCATTTTAGACCTCACAAGGAATATGTGTTTCACTCTCGCTCAAGTGTTTAGGGTTAAATTTTTACGCTCAAAACTCAATCTTTAAAAACATAGCTACAATAGTCTTGCACCAGTGTTCTAGCTCTCCATAGCTGGTGACTCTACACACAACAAAAATCACGAGGCCTTTCAATTGGGTTGTAATGGGGCCAAGGTAGACAACATAAGGTATGGAACAATTTAGGCCATGTGGTGCTCATAATCCGGGAACTAAGGAAGCAACCAAATCACAATACCACTCATAAACTCATATCAAAGCTCTACAATGTCATACAATTCCAATCTCAAGCATAATACTTTACAAACCATACTCAACTCATTCCTTTATTCTTTTTTTTTTCTTTTTTTTCTTTCATATGTTCTTTTTCATGCTATATCAAATGATTTTCCTTGACTTTCACCTCTAAGTGAATTTTATCCTCCTTAGGTCCCAAGTATGTATAAACTACTAGCAAGAATCAAACATCTCATAAATATACCTCAAACATACAATCTTCCACTCAAACCATCATCCACAATATAAATATTCACCATCTATTCCTAAATTCCCGGATGGGATCAGGCTATAATTGGCTATGGAAAAATCTTGTGGAGCTACAAAAGAATAGGCAATTAAGCTCAAATTAGCTTCAAGCGTGGAATAGAGTCAAATAGGGCTAATAAAGGTGCCTCAATCATGTTTATGCCATGTGAAGAAATCATAATATGCAGCATTGAAAAAGATATCTAAATGCAAGCCAAAGAGGAAGCAATTAAATAGAGTACACTCAACAAGCAAGAGGACTAAATCAAACACATTCCTGAATAGGAAAAAATAAGCTTACCAAGTCATGTCTAGAACATCAAGATCACCCAAAAATCAAAGATCTTATGTGTTCAATCATTAACCAGTCATGTTCACCAAATAGTGTGGAAATTATATATCGAAGGTTTCAACAAGCACATCATGGGGCATAAATCTCAATAGATAAATTAGAGGACAAGTGGCATCCATATGGGAAAATAAGACCTAATATCCTGCCTAATGCATAAATATAATTAAACACACACAGATATATATATATATATATATATATATATATATATATATATATATATATATATATATATATATATTCGGATTTTTATTTTTTTGCATAAGAATTAACATAAACTAACATGAACATAAATACTTAAACATGCAACCTAAAGTCATAATGCAAACCTAAAGATAAAATACAATCCTAACATGTCATGCAAGTCTTCCCCCACACTTGACTCTGACATTGTCCTCAATGACAAAAACATCAAAATAAAAGGAAAGGGAAAAGAAAAAGAAAAAGAAAAGGAAAAACTGACCTGCTCACTGCTGAGGTGGTGGTGGCAGGTAAGATGGGAACTGAGGATAAGCAAATCAATAGAACTCCTCTTGTCTCTGCCTTTACAACTCCAAAGCCTCCCAGGCCTCCTGCTGTCTCTGTAGCATCTTGACGAGAGGAAAACCTGTCGTTGATCCGTCAAAATAAATCTCAAACCTATGACTAGTACAACAATAAGTAAGAGGTCGATCCACAGGGAAATTCCTTACTCAAGTGTGATTTAAGTGCCAATTAAGTAACCAAATGGGGGGTTTTTTATGAATGCAAAAGATCTGCCTTTTGTCAAAGCGGATTGATGAAAGCAAAAGCAAATGAATTTGATTCAGAAAATGATGAGAAACAGTTCTACCTACAATTTTCCACTTTATTTGGTTGAAACGATCCTTGTAATTTCTTCTCGTCCTTTTAGTTTTCCTATGAATGCCCTTGTCCCAACCTAATATAGTTACTAGTCCAATCAGTCCTAGAAACTCTTATCAATTGAACAGTCCCTCAGAAAAAGATTTAACCCAATTGATAGCTTGAAGTTCAGAGATTAACCAAGGTATTTGCTGTTCATCAGAAAGAAATTTAACAACACATCCAACTTTCTACTTATCCAATTAGTTCAATTAGCTCTAAAGGAACCAGTTTGCTACTTAGATTAAGGTTCACAACCAGGAATCTACAAAACCCTAGCAATTGAATTGATCTAACAAGTTGGCCAGACAAGATAGAACAAAACAATCAATCAATAAGCGCAAAGAAGTTGAAGCATTCAATCAAGGAATTAAGGAACGAGAATTAAAAACTCACAATCAATCCAAATAAGCTTCAAATCATAGGCAGAACAGATGAGTTTAGTTGCTCATGGAAAAGATCGCTCTAATCTCTAATTGTCTGATGAATGTAAAAACGAATTCAATGGAAAACTAGGGCTAAGCCCTCTTTAAAATTGTCTACACCCAAGTGGGCCACAAGAAAATTAGATAAAGTAGGGTTTTTGGATAGAAAACATCGCTGCGCCGAATATGAAAACGCGTCGCTCTGGAACATGTGGCGGCCACTGCTCTAATGCAGCAGCCGTTGCCTGGCTGCTACATGACATCTCCTTGGCAATATATGCGGCGGCCACTGCCTCTAATGCGGCGGCCGCTGCATCTGTCAGTGACGAAAAATCCCAATCGAATCAGCTCCCGACGTTAATAGGTAAGTTCTAGCTCTCTGAAAGAGCTTTCCATGATAGTCAATCGGACAATCGCGGCCTCCAGAATGTGCAAAATAAGTTCAGCATGTCTGGTGACAACTTCTGCAGACTTGTTCTTCGTTTAGGCTCGCTTCTTCTTCTCAGGACCTCTTCTGATCTTCATGTAAACTTCTACGATCAAGTAGACATCCTCATGTAATGCATCATTAACCCATGTCTCCTCCTCGGATCCACATTTACCTGAAATAATCAATAAAAGTGTGTAGATTCCGACTCCACCAACATAGAGAGCAAATATGCAAATTATACTTAAACCATGCATGATATGCATCTTAATTAAGCTAAATGCAACCTATTATGACCGTCTAAATGCATGCTATCAAACTCCCCCACACTTAAGCTTCGCTAGTCGTCGAGCGAAGAATATAAAAGCATACTATACCCATGCTTTCCTTCTTCATGCATTAGCCCAAATCAAAAGCAACATCAATTTGAATGAACACATGATCAAGTGAATAAACATCATAGCATGTATTTAGCGATCATAACATAGAAATAGAAATAATCCAACCTCACCAGGAATATGTATTTCACTCATGCTCTCATGTGTTTAGGCTTTGAAGTACAACTCTCAACTCAATCCAAAATGCACTAAGCTCATAGAAATTGACAACAATATCACCAAATCTCTACCGAAATTCCATTACTTGCGGAAAACAATAAATAAAATAAGCAAATTGACTCTAGAATTCTTTTTCTTTTTTTTCTTTTCTTCTTTTTTTCTTCTTTTTTTTTTCTTTTGGTCTTGGTATCTTTCAACACCTCAACTTACTTGCATGAAGTCCACTTGAACATCTTTTGACGCGAGTTGCAAACATGGGTGTCATGAATGAACCCGGTTACTCAATGATCAAGCTTCCTTTCTTAGTGGATTGTTTTCAACACCGTTTTACGCGAATCATACACATGGGTGTCATGCGTAGACCCGGTTACTAAGTGTAACAACCATTGCCACCTTATTTCACTCAATATGCATATAAAGATAAAGGCAAAAAACAAAAAAAAAAGCATAAACTTCGCAAGAAACAAACATGTGAGTCGGTCTTGAAAATATATAATGAAGTCAATATCAAGAGGTAGAAACATAGGGAGAGTAAATCACACATTTAAGCAGAAGGTATTATAAATGGTTCTGATGGACGATTTTTAGTCGCGTAAACCGTATCAAAATAAAACTCAGACCTACAAACTAGCATAACAAGTAAGTAAGAGGTCGATCCCACAGAGAATCAAGTATTCCTTTGCAATGTGTATTTACCAATTAGTGAAAAGGGGGGGTTTTTGGTTGATTGAGATTGAAAAGAAAACAAAATAAACTATAAACAAGTTGATGCAAAACAATTTAGGGAAGACCGCTCTACCTACAACTATCCACTTTATTTGGTTGAATTGATATTGTAACTTCCTCTTGTCCTTTTAGTTTTCCTATAATGCCCTTGTCCCAACCTAATATAGTTACTAGTCCAATCAGTCCTTGAAACCCTTATCAATTGAACAGTCCCTAAAGAAGGATTTAACCCAATTGATAGCGTTAAGTTCAGAGATTAACCAAGGTATTTGCAGTCCCTAAAGAGGGATTTAACAACACATCCAACTTTCTACCTATCCAATTAGTTCAATCAGCCCTAAAGGGACAAGTTTGCTACTTGGGTTAAGGTTCGCAATCAGGAATCTACAAAACCCTACCAGTTGAATTGATTCTACCAAGTTGATCACGCGAGATAGAATAAAACAATCAAACATTCAAGCACAAAGAAGTTGAAACATTCAATATAAGAAATAAGGAACAAGATTTAGAAACTCACAACTCAATCCAAACAAAGCTTCAAATTGCAAATAGAACGAAGAGAGTTTAGCCGCCCATGGCGAACATCGCTCTCAATCTCCAACTAAAATCGTCTTGAATCCTAATCTAATGAATGAATGGAAACATAGGGCTAAGCCCTCTCTCAAATTCGTGCCCTTTTCATGTCCAAGTCGGCCAAAAAGACAAAAGATAGAATAAATAGGGTTTTGGATAGAAAACACGTCGCTGAACTCTGAAGCGCGTCGCTCTGGGCAAATGCGGCGGCCGCGGCATATTGTTGCGCCCGCAACATCAGTCTTTTACAGAAAATTCATGTCGAATCAGCTCTCGATGTTAACAGGAACGTTGTATCTCTCTGAAAGAGCTTTCCAACGCATGGTCATAATAGTCAATCGGACAACCGATGCCTCCAGAAAGTGCAAAACAAGTTCATCATGTCTGGCGACAACTTCTGCAAACTTGTTCTTCGTTTCGGCTCGCTTCTTCTTCTCAGGACCTCTTTAGATCTTCATGTAAGCTTCCTCGATCAACTAGACATCCTCATCTAATGGTTCATCAACTCATGTCTCCTCCTCGGATCCACAGTTACCTGAAATAATCAATAAAAACGTGTAGATTCCGACTCTACCACCATAGAGAGCAAATATGCAAATTATACTTAACCCATGAATGATATGCATCATAACTAAGCTAAATGAAACCTATTATGACCATCTAAATGCGTTCTATCAAACTCCCCCACACTTAAGCTTTTGCTTGTCTTCAAGCAATGAAAAACAAATGTAGAATTAATCCTCTCACAAATAAGATCTTCATGCTATAGTTTTAGAAAAGCAACATCAAGCAATAGGAGCCATGAATAAGAGAACAAATATCCCAGCAAATATATGAGCGATCCAATAGTAAAGGCAAATTTAATCCAACCTCACCGGGATAATGTATTTCACTCAAGCTCTCATGTGTTTAGGTTTTAAAGTCCAACTCTCAACTCAATCCAAAATGTTCTATACACCGTGAAAGTCATCACTTGCAAACAACATCATGAGGACTTTTATAAGGTTGTAATGGGGCTTTGGTAGGAACATAAGGCATGGCAAACCAACCAGAACAACACCAAAACTTCCATACTTCGCAAACTATTCCAATAACATAAACTCCAATACACATCAATAAGCACTCTTCGATTTCAATAACCATACAACTCATGCAATTTTTCCATTTGGACGATGACTTCTTTTCTTTTCTTTTATGCTTACTTTTGCCCCTAGGTGAATTTTATCCTCCCTAAGTCCAAGCTTACTAGACTTTTACTCCTAAGTGGATTTTATCCTCCTTAGGCCCCTAGTAATAAGTCATCTCTATTATGCAAGAAGGGTTACCTTATTTCGGCTATGCCTCTCACAATGCACAACCATACATACATCCTCTCCACTCAAAGCAACTCCAACATAAAGATTTTTCACCAATTCTCCTCCTAATTCCCGGATAGGGTCAGGCTAATCATTGGCTATGATATATTTTTGTGGAGCTATTAAAAAGAATAGGCTTTAAGGCTCAGCTGGGCTTCAAACAAAGGATAATGCAAAGGGTAGATAAGGTATAATACGGCTAAAGAAACATGCCTCAATCATTTGAAATTCACAAGCAACAAACATGTCCAATACGGTATTGAAATAAGAAGCATATGGAGAGTATAATCACACAATAAAAGCAAAATGGAATAATATGTAAAGTCCCTATAAGGCCAAAACAAACTTACAAGGGTTATATTTTTGCTAGATTTCAATTAAACCTCAACTATGAACAATACTTGCTCAATTATATTCTAAAATCATGCTCCAAAAATCATTTTCAAGCAATTCAATCAAATCATGGGATTTATGCAATAAGATCATAAAAATAAATTAGAGGACAAACTAAACCAAGATGGGTATCTTTAATAACACCTAAATGCAATGCATGATATTTTTGTGATTTTTTTTTTCAATGTGATATACGAGTAAAAATAAATATGAAAACATAAATAAAGATGATATGCAAACTCTATCTATATGCAATACAATCCCTCCCCCACACTTAAACTTTTCATTGTCCTCAATGAAACATAAAAGACAACAAAAATAAAAACATAGAGGGAGAGATGAGTGAAATATGCACAATGTGGTGGAACGATCTCCTTTCAAATAGTAGGCTGATACGTCGGATCTGAGCATTGCGGCGGGTTAAAGGCGGCGACCTTTCCTGAAAGGTTAGTCTATCCAAAAACTAAAAGCAACCATCTAATGCCTAATGGAAAACATTATTTATTGAAAAGAAAACTAGCTAACTAGGAATTGAAATAACTAAATTAGAAAACTTACCTCGGGTTGCCTCCCGAGAAGCGCCTTTCTTTAATGTCATTGGCTTAACTTATTCTCAATCTCAAGATCTTATCTATCAGACATCGTCAAGGCCCTCAATAGCCTATCATATTCTTGTGCACACATCTTACAAAGAACATCATAACACAATAGATTGAAAGCATAAAATATGAAATTCAAAAACACATTCAATCTATCAAAGAGTCTAGCATGACTCTCTGCTGAAGGAATATGATACCACCAACACTGTTCCGCTGGTGGCTTCTCAAAATAGCAATAAAAAGGATAAACATAATCACCATTACCTTCCAAATTGCAAAAGTTTACCTTTATTACCTCTTGAGCCTCAGCTGATGGCTCTAGACTTGGTTCATCAATGGGCAAGCTCAGAATGGATGTTGCAGATGGAGTAGGAGACACATCACATGTAACCTCATGCGTCGACTCATGAGATTCCAAGTCAGGAAGCACTAGACCCTCTCCTCCATTGTCGAAGACACTATCGTTGTCTACAGCCAATTCCTCCTCTTCTTCATCGAAGCTCCTTTCTTTCTCACCTTTTGCACTTAAAAGTTGAATGAGTTATCTCATCTGATTCTCCAATTTTCCGAGTCGACTCATTTTTTCTTCCTCCAACTGCTGCAACACTTGTGTGAGAGTTCGGATTGATACTTCCCGCTCAACCGGGCGACTATGTTGCAGAAAAAATCCCAAATCTCAAAGAGTCCCATATCCAATAGGCCTCCATTACTCATGGACTCAACAAGACTCCGTGTTTCAGCATTCATCCCATCAAATATGCAAACACACATCTCTCGCACACCATATTGATAACCCCATGAACCAAGGTCGTTCACATACTCATGCAATCTAGTGAAATATTGGTGAAAGTTCTCACCTTCAAACTGCAACAATCTCAACATCTTAAAAAGTTAGTAGCAAGGGCGTCGTGAACCGTAAGATAGGTTCACAACGAGTTAGGTATATGCACAAAAATCAATAAATACACAAAACAAAGAAATAAACTTGATTACCCGGCAACGGTGCCAATTTGATGGACGGTTTTTAGTCGCTTAAACCGTATCAAAATAAAACTCAGACCTACAAACTAGCATAGCAAGTAAGTAAGAGGTCGATCCCAAAAGGAATCAAGTATTCCTTTGCAATGTGTATTTACCAATTAGTGAAAAAGAGGGGGTTTTTGGTTGATTGAGATTGAAAAGAAAACAAAATAAACTATAAACAAGTTGATGCAAAACAATTTAGAGAAGACCGATCTACCTACAACTATCCACTTTATTTGGTTGAATTGATATTGTAACTTCCTCTTGTCCTTTTAGTTTTCCTATGAATGCCCTTGTCCCAACCTAATATAGTTACTAGTCCAATCAGTCCTAGAAACCCTTATCAATTGAACAGTCCCTAAAGAAGGATTTACCCCAATAGATAGCTTTAAGTTCAGAGATTAACCAAGGTATTTGCAGTCCCTAAAGAGGGATTTAACAACACATCCAACTTCCTACCTATCCAATTAGTTCCATCAGTCCTAAAGGGACAAGTTTGCTACTTGGGTTAAGGTTCGCAATCAGGAATCTACAAAACCCTAGCAGTTGAATTGATTCTACCAAGTTGATCACGCGAGATAGAATAAAACAATCAAACATTCAAGCACAAAGAAGTTGAAACATTCAATATAAGAAATAAGGAACAAGATTTAGAAACTCACAACTCAATCCAAACAAAGCTTCAAATTGAAAATAGAACGAAGAGAGTTTAGCCGCCCATGGCCAACATCGCTCTCAATCTCCAACTAAAATCGTCTTGAATCCTAATCTAATGAATGAATGGAAACCTAGGGCTAAGCCCTCTCTCAATTTCGTGCCCTTTTCGTGTCCAAGTCGGCCAAAAAGACAAAAGATAGAATAAATAGGGTTTTGGATAGAAAACACGTCGCTGAACTCTGAAACGTGTCGCTCTGGGAAAATGCGGCGGCCGCGGTATATTGCTGCGCCCGCAGCATATGGCAGCGCCCGCAGCATCAGTCTTTTACAGAAAATTCAGGTCAAATCAGCTCTCGAGGTTAAGTGAACATTGTATCTCTCTGAAAGAGCTTTCCAACGCATGGTCATAATAGTCAATCGGACAACAGTCCTCCAGAAAGTGCAAAACAAGTTCAGCATGTCTGGCGACAACTTCTGTAGACTTGTTCTTCGTTTAGGCTCGCTTCTTCTTCTCAGGACCTCTTTAGATCTTCATGTAAGCTTCCTCTATCAAGTAGACATCCTCATCTAATGGTTCATTAACTCATGTCTCCTCCTCGGATCCACAATTACCTGAAATAATCAATAAAAACGTGTAGATTCCGACTCTACCACCATAGAGAGCAAATATGCAAATTATACTTAACCCATGCATGATATGCATCATAACTAAGCTAAATGCAACCTATTATGACCATCTATATGCGTTATGTTTTGTAAGAACATCCTCACAAGGGTTAAGTATAATTTGCATATTTGCTCTCTATGGTGGTAGAGTCGGAATCTACACGTTTTTATTGATTATTTCAGGTAATTGTGGATCCGAGGAGGAGACATGAGTTAATGAACCATTAGATGAGGATGTCTACTTGATAGAGGAAGCTTACATGAAGATCTAAAGAGGTCCTGAGAAGAAGAAGCGAGCCTAAACGAAGAACAAGTCTACAGAAGTTGTCGCCAGACATGCTGAACTTGTTTTGCACTTTCTGGAGGACTCGGTTGTCCGATTGACTATTATGACCATGCGTTGGAAAGCTCTTTCAGAGAGATACAATGTTCACTTAACCTCGAGAGCTGATTTGACCTGAATTTTCTGTAAAAGACTGATACAGAATCCAATATATGCGTTATGTTTTGTAAGAACAACCTATTATGACCAGCTAAATCCAATAAGGCTAAAACATCCTCACAAGGGTTATGTTTTGTAAGATTTCAATCATACTCAAGCTCAACCATACATGCTCAATTACATCATAAAATCATGCTTCATAAGAAAACATTTTAAGGAAATCAGGCTAACCAAATCAAATTCATCGTAGGATTTACAAGTTCATGCCATAAGAATGTAGAGTTTCGCTAACTAAGGTGGGTATTTGAAATCTTTGTACATGCAATGCATGATATTTTTGGATTTTTTTTGTGATGCATAAGTAGACAGAACTTTTAAAATGAGTACAGAAACTTAAACATGGTGCAGAATTTTAAATATGATCTAACTATATGGACTATATATACAGAATTCCCCTCCCCCACACTTAAACTTTTCATTGTCCTCAATGAAACAGTAAAGACAACAAAATGAATCAAATGAATTGAAGATGGAGGAAAAGGAAACTGATCACTCACTAGGGCGGAGGCTGGTAGGACGGGCCAAAAAGGGGACGAAAAAAAAGGAATGCGGCAGCCGCTGCCTTCATGCGATGGCCGCTGCATAGGTGCGTTGGGGCGGCGGCCGCGGCCTGTTGGTGGCGAACGCTGCACTATGCAGTAGCGGATCCTTCTTATCTATGACATCCAATTCCACTAGCTCTCCTGTCTCGTTAGTCATTGAACCAAAACCACACAAATGCAGAACAAAATAAAAACTAACTAAAGAAATCTAAACAAAAGAAGAAAGAGAACTTACTTCGGGTTGCCTCCCGAGAAGTGCCTTTGTTTCTCGTCGTTGACTCGACGTTGTGGGTAAGCTTAAGACTCTAATCAGACATAGTCAAAGCCCTCAATAACCTGTCAAACTCTTGCGCACAACTACCAAACAAGCATGCAATACATACAAAAAATTGAAACTAAATAATAAAGAATTTAAGAACCGTTTCGACTTATTGTATTCCTGAGCTTGACTACCCACAGAGGGTATATAATACCAACAATTCAGTTCTATTGGTGGCTTATCAAAGTAGTAGTCAAATTAATCAACGCATCAAACAATATTCAGTCTAGTGCAGGAGACTGTTCGCTGGTAAGGGGGAGGTGGGGTGTGTATAAAATAGGAGAATAAAATAAGCACAACTAGACTATCTCCCTGTCCCAAACAAATAATACAAGAATCCCCTCCCTTGTAGTAGTAGGGTAATTCAGGATCGAATCCACGAGGAGGTAGGTCAGCGCTTCCTTTGTTGTACTCACGATCAATGCTTTCGACCTCAGCAGACACTCGATATCGAGTATACTGGTCGATATCGACCTCAGTTCTGGTCGATTTCCTAGCGCAGTTCCTGCAGAAGACAAAATAGCAAGTCGACGTTGAGCAGAGCTCTCGATATCGATGTTAGTCCTCGATATCGACCCTTAAGGTCGATTTCGATGCTTGTCACAGAAACTGTTTTTGTAACCAATTTGTCGGAAAAGGATCCGAAGAAAATAGAATGGAGAGGGAAGATGAACAGAAGCAAAACTAAGACTTTTATGAAGAATTTAATTAATTAAAAGGCTTCCAAAGTCGGGGTTTTATGCCACAACGATAACAATGCAAGTTTCATGCTAAAAATATGAACTTTTATGTCTTTCCGTCAAATAACTTTCGTTATCAACACTTAGGTGATTAGAGGCTTTCGCATAATTCCTAAGAGTTACTATCCAATTCATGAGTAATTCAAGTTCGCAATATGAGTGGCTTTCGCTTCAATAATGCAAATAATGAATCTCCCTAACTTTCGCAAAGGATCATGCATGTGGTAGAAGACGGAATCGCATAAAAGTCATACCTTTGATGCACTTACCTCACATTGCTATCGTCGGGCTCACCCCGACCCTAGAAGTGGGTTGACTACTCGCTCCTCATCATGCACATCATCATCATTGTTATTGAAAGAAAGCTACTTTGAATTAAAACTCCGAAAGAAAGTACAACGGAACAAGCCACTCCGCTCTCGCTTTACAACTCCACTCGGCCACTCTCTCTCTCTCTCTCTATTGCAACTGAATTATGTCTCAAACTGAATTCGGAATACCTAAACTCAGCCCTATTGGCTTCTATTTGTAGATGACGACAAGGACTCGAAACCTTATCTTTATTCTCTATGATAAATAAATAAATAAATAAAAAGTAAAAGCTAAAACTTCATGGTGAAATCAGCCTCCTCATGATAAACCTGATGTTGATGATAGGAAATCTCGACCTTTGGATAGATATTGCAAGCATTGGATATAATTCTATCAAAATCGGAGTCGAATTCCTCTGCTGGCATGGTCGATATCGACCCTTTGACCTCGATGTCGACCCCTCCAAAATCTTATCTCGAGCTTCTCCTTCTCCTACTCGACTTCTATCAACTTGGTCGATCTGGCAGCATCGATATCGACCTCCAGACGTCGATATCGACCTCTTTTGTGTCGAGATGCTCTGTTTCCTTTCTGCTCGATTCCTATGTCTCGATGTACTCGATGTCGAGGTCTCTGCTCGATTTCGACCTCTTCAGAAGACTTCGATTTCCTTTTCCGCTCTTCTGAATTCATCCATTTTCATCATGTTTTCTGCGAAATCACATGGAAACTCGTGCAAACCCATATATTTGACATTTAAGCATAAACTACACTATTCCCATGTTTTCCCATTAATGTGCATGTAAAAGACAACAAAATGAATTCATATGTGCATAGAAAATATGGCAATTTGCGCGCACATCAAACACCCCATACTTAAGCTTGCTTGTCCCCAAGCAATACTCTTAATGGTCATTCAGGGGAAGAAAGTAAACCCTCAACATCATAGATTCATTTTTCATATGTCCCTACAATCAATTGCCATCCTCGAGAAGGTACTTATGTCAACCAAGTCCATGCCTGTGCATAAAAGCAATTTCACACTTATAAAGGAGGTAATATGCAAAAAACAATTTTAGCGACATTGCATTAATAATCAAGAGGACTTTCTTCAAGCTTGTGAGAAGTGGATTGGTAAAAGGCTAAAGGTGGGCTAATATTTGGCTATGTGGTGTTAAATCCGGGGAAGTACACTTTCTTTCCAAAATATTCCACATTCCTCCTTCATAATGTCTCACCTTTCACTCATCGTTCAATGCTTTTTTCACTTTAATGCTTTTACCTCTCTAACTTTAGCAATGTCTTCTCGCGAGTCACAAACATGGGTGTCATGAATGGCCCCGGATACTTAGTACTTTGGACTCCTCACCTTTGTGTCCCATCTCGCCAAACTATTATCTCAGCGAGCAGGGTCGACCTACCTTTATCTCCTGAGGTGATCGGATTTTTTCTCGCTCATTTAATTTTCCATATTATATCATTCCTGCCAACAACTTTATAAATGCACAACTCCATATAACTCCAAAGATGTCATCCATTCAAAAAACTTTGTCCCCGGATAGGGTATAAGGTAAAAAATGGATAATATGTATATGTGGAGCAATAATGATCATAATAAGTCTATATATGGCTTTGTGAATATGCGTAGGTAAGGCTAGGATATGAACTCTGCTTGTATGGAATTTTTATAAAAAATCCTCCATCATCTTATCACGCACATGTCAAAAGCAACTTCAAATTTTCATCTCCTTTATGATTTTCTCAAAAAAAAAAATTGCACTTCATTGGGACTTCCCTTAACTAGGCAATCTCATGTTATATCTCTAATGAATCTGATTTTGCATCATAGAGCTCTTTTTTATACTTCCATGACTCTCTTTTTTTTCAAAATTTTTGATGGGGGTCAATTTTTTTTTTTGCATTAAAAAATAAATATGCAACCCTAAACTAAGCATGAATATGCAAATAAGCCTTTCCCCTACCCCATACTTAAAATCTACAGTGTCCTCACTGTATTAGAACTAGGGTTAAGAAGAAGACTTACTAAACCGTCACAAATTTCAGGAGTCGAAGAAGACAGCAGGGAAGGTCGATATCGACCCCTTACATCGATATCGATGTCTCTCTGATTTCTGCTCGGGCTTCAGGGTGATTCGGCCTCGATCACAAACCCTATCCATGTCGACCTTGAGGTCGATTTCGATGTCCGCCATCTATTTCGATGCTTTTCTGTGTGCTTTTCTTTCTCCTGCAATTTGAAAACTAAACACAAAATATGCAAAACAATAAAGTGTCTAAAACCAAAACAAAAGCTGTCTTAAAACCAAAACTAAGTCTTTGTTACAAGCTCTAGATTTTTAAGTCGCTAGGCCGACTTCTTCCTTTGCGCTTTTCAAGGTGGCATCTGCAGAGCCCATGTGGCTTGGGCCTCAAATATCACTCCTTTCTTGTCCCGCAGCTGCATTGCCCCGGGATTGATTTGATTCACCGTGAATGGACCTAAGCTCTTATCCTTGAATCTTGTAGGGAACCAATGGTCTTTAGATTTGGCAACATAGACCTTGTCTCCTATCTCATATTGGCTTGAACTATCATCGGATATCCTACATAAACGCACATGCCAAGGCACACCTCTTCCAAATAATGATAAGTCCTTAATTGTAATTGAACAAGAGGAATCCGTACCTTGACTTACCTTCTTCTCAGTCTGTGGCTCAGGTCGATGTCGATGTGCAGAGGTCGATATCGACCCCTGTTGTACACCTGTAGGATCAGTCGATTTGGGGAGTTTTGACTCGATATGATCAGGTCGATTTCGACCCTCAGAGGTCCATATCGAGGTCTCCTCGCCTCTCTTCTCAGCGCTGATGGTGGTCGATTTCGATAGGGTGTGGTCGATATCGACCCTTGACCCCGATTTCGATGCTTCCTCTTTTCCTCCGTCGACCCCATACTTATGACCTGTCACAGAATCTTGAACATTAGTGGTCGATATCGACTTACCTGGGTCGATTTCGATGTCCTGTTGAGCTCCTTCGTTCAAGATTGCTTCAACTTCCTCTACTTGGGCTTCTTTGATGGCTTTTATCTCCATTGGCCCTTGACTTTGCACCGTCTTGTTGAAGGAATACTCTATTACTTCATCACTAATTGTGAGTGAGAGCAATCCTTTCTTCACGCTAATGTTGGCATCGACGGTTGCTAGGAATGGCCTACCTAAAATAATTGGACAAGCAGGGTCCTCCGCTATGTCAACAACTAGGAAATCAGCAGGGACAAAGAATTTGCCTACTTGTACTGGCACATCTGTCACTATCCCAGTTGGAATAACTACGGTATTGTTAGCCATGTATAATCTTGCATCCACGGGCTCCAGAGGACCTATCTTTACCTTGTGCCAAATGGTTAGTGGCATCATGCTAACGCTAGCGCCCAAGTCAACTAAAGCATTAAATTTGAATTGACCTAGACCTATAGCGATAGAAAACTTACCTGGGTCCGCCCGCTTTTGTGGTAGCTCCAACCTGTTGCATTCCTCTGTGATCTCAGAGAGCGATCGCTTCTTCCCCAAGATATCCTTAAGGAACCTTACATAAGATGGCATCTCGTGAAGTGCCTCTGTGAATGGTATAGAGACATTAAGCCCTTGGAGCATCTTCACGAACCGTTGGAACTTCTTTTCCGCTGGGTCCTTAGTCACCTTTCTAGTTGGGAATGACAACACCTTCTTCCTTTCTGCGGCTGTAGTGAGGTCGATATCGGAAGCAGTAGGGTCGATATCGACTGGAAGAGTCGATTTCTGTGGTGACGCAGAATTAGGGTCGACATCGACAGGAGGGTCGACATCGATGTCACCTTGGTCGATATCGACAGGGGGGGTCGATATCGACGTCTGTTCTGGCTCCTTCTCCTCCACTTTTCGCTCGGGCGTTTGTAATTGACGCCCACTCCTTAGGTTTACTGCCGCAATATGACCTGTGGTTTTGCCCTTTTGGTTGGGCACAGTGGATCCAGGGAGTGATCCGGACGCTTTAGGCATTACTTCCGCCAATTGACTCATTTGAGTCTCCATGTTGCGCTTCCAAACGTCGATCTCCCCAAGTCTAGAATTTATGCCCTGCAGCTGAGTATGGACGGAGTTATTGGCTTGTTTGAACTCAGCGTGGTTCCTCCGCATTTCATCAAGGATGATTTGCAGGTCATCTTTCTTAGTCTCCCGCTCTGGGTGCCCTGGTGCCCTATAGGTTGGGGGATCCCTTTGATAGAACCTTTGATCACCCCAATTTTGTTGATTGCCCCCTCCATAGGGGCCTCTCGTCCATTTGACCTCCTCATGTTGTTCCGCCATGGATACTTGCTCAGTATGTGGACAGGCACTGGTGTTATGCCTTATTGAACCACACTCCTGACAAGGTTGATTGTTGCTCAGGAACCTTACTTGCTTTTGAAGGCGGCGTGTTTGATCGTTATGGAATTGTTGCCGTACTTTAGGATCTATCTCCCTTGGAGGCTCATATAGTGGCATAGATGGGGCAGGCCTTGCATCATAGGCCGCAGCAGCCCCATAGGTGTTGTCAAAGTTCACAAGCCTCTCAATGGTCTCCCATGCCTCCGTTGGTGTAAGCTCAATGTACCGATAGGAGGTATATGAATTGATCCTCTCCTTATTCGGCGCATCAAGGGCGTTATAAAAGATCTCTTGGATGACATATGGAAGTTGCCCATGCGTCGGGCATGATCTCAGCAAGTCTTTGAAGCGCTCCCACGCCTGTGCTAGGGTTTCACCTGGCTTTTGTTTGAAAGCCGTGATCCTTTGTCGTAGCATCGCCGTTTTAGAAGGTGGGAAGAACTTATTCAAGAATGCATCTTTCACCTCCGCCCATATCCTTAGCGATCGTGGGGCCAAACTTTCAAGCCATTGTAATGCCTTTCCTGCCAAAGACCATCGAAAAGATTTTAGTCGCACATACTCTAAGTTTACTCCATCAGCAACTGTTTCACATAAATCCATAAAAGTAGAGATGTGTTGTAGGGGGCATTCATTATGTCTTCCTTCAAAAGTATTTCTTTTAATCTCAGATAGGAAGTTAATTTTCAGTTCATAATTGGAGTGAGGAATTATAATGGCAGATTCAGGAACATGAAGGGGCGGATGCATGTATTGCATCGCCGTCTGTGGATACTGATTTAGCCGCTCTTGGGCTTGTCTGCGCGCATCCTCCTCCCTATCAGCACGGGCTCGCTCAGCAGCAGCAGCGGCCCTTTCAGCAGCGATTGTAGCATTGTGGTCCTCGATCTCCTTTCTCAACCGCTCTATGATCTCAGCCTGCGTCTCGTTGTCAGCCATGATGCGAATTGCTTTGTTGCGAAGATGGTAGAAACGTTCAGGCTCGTCAATTGGTTCCAGGATAGGTCCGCGATCAGAACGTCGCATAAACCTGCAAAATAAGCTTAGAAAAAGATCGTGATTAACTTAGGTGGCGATTGATTGCCTCCCCGGCAACGGCGCCAATTTGTTCGCAGGTAAGGGGGAGGTGGGGTGTGTATAAAATAGGAGAATAAAATAAGCACAACTAGACTATCTCCCTGTCCCAAACAAATAATACAAGAATCCCCTCCCTTGTAGTAGTAGGGTAATTCAGGATCGAATCCACGAGGAGGTAGGTCAGCGCTTCCTTTGTTGTACTCACGATCAATGCTTTCGACCTCAGCAGACACTCGATATCGAGTATATTGGTCGATATCGACCTCAGTTCTAGTCGATTTCCTAGCGCAGTTCCTGCAGAAGACAAAATAGCAAGTCGACGTCGAGCAGAGCTCTCGATATCGATGTTAGTCCTCGATATCGACCCTTAAGGTCGATTTCGATGCTTGTCACAGAAACTGTTTTTGTAACCAATTTGTCGGAAAAGGATCCGAAGAAAATAGAATGGAGAGGGAAGATGAACAGAAGCAAAACTAAGACTTTTATGAAGAATTTAATTAATTAAAAGGCTTCCAAAGTCGGGGTTTTATGCCACAACGATAACAATGCAAGTTTCATGCTAAAAATATGAACTTTTATGTCTTTCCGTCAAATAACTTTCGTTATCAACATTTAGGTGATTAGAGGCTTTCGCATAATTCCTAAGAGTTACTATCCAATTCATGAGTAATTCAAGTTCGCAATATGAGTGGCTTTCGCTTCAATAATGCAAATAATGAATCTCCCTAACTTTCGCAAAGGATCATGCATGTGGTAGAAGACGGAATCGCATAAAAGTCATACCTTTGATGCACTTACCTCACATTGCTATCGTCGGGCTCACCCCGACCCTAGAAGTGGGTTGACTACTCGCTCCTCATCATGCACATCATCATCATTGTTATTAAAAGAAAGCTACTTTGAATTAAAACTCCGAAAGAAAGTACAACCGAACAAGCCACTCCGCTCTCGCTTTACAACTCCACTCGGCCACTCTCTCTCTCTCTCTATTGCAACTGAATTATGTCTCAAACTGAATTCGGAATACCTAAACTCAGCCCTATTGGCTTCTATTTGTAGATGACGACAAGGACTCGAAACCTTATCTTTATTCTCTATGATAAATAAATAAATAAATAAAAAGTAAAAGCTAAAACTTCGTGGTGAAATCAGCCTCCTCATGATAAACCTGATGTTGATGATAAGAAATCTCGACCTTTGGATAGATATTGCAAGCATTGGATATAATTCTATCAAAATCGGAGTCGAATTCCTCTGCTGGCATGGTCGATATCGACCCTTTGACCTCGATGTCAACCCCTCCAAAATCTTATCTCGAGCTTCTCCTTCTCCTACTCGACTTCTATCAACTTGGTCGATCTGGCAGCATCGATATCGACCTCCAGACGTCGATATCGACCTCTTCTGTGTCGAGATGCTCTGTTTCCTTTCTGCTCGATTCCTATGTCTCGATGTACTCGATGTCGAGGTCTCTGCTCGTTTTCGACCTCTTCAGAAGACTTCGAGTTCCTTTTCCGCTCTTCTGAATTCATCCATTTTCATCCTGTTTTCTGCGAAATCACATGGAAACTCGTGCAAACCCATATATTTGACATTTAAGCATAAACTACACTATTCCCATGTTTTCCCATTAATGTCCATGTAAAAGACAACAAAATGAATTCATATGTGCATAGAAAATATGGCAATTTGCGCGCACATTAGAGACATCCTTTACTTGCTCTGTAGCCTCAGCAATAGGCTCTGGACCTGATTCGTCAATGGGCAAGCTAGGGATGATCTCGTCAGATGAAGTGTCTTCTTCCTCTATCTTCTTAGTTTGATCTTCAACAATGACCTCAAGAGGTGCAATAGAGGTCTCAACGAGTTGAGATACTAGAGGACGTGACTCGTTCTGCGCACATTGATAATCCATGTAGCAGAAAAATTCCCACATCTCCAAGAGTCCCATATCTAATAAACCTCCATCACTCATGCGCTCAGTAAGACTCCATGTCTCAGAAGTCATGCCATCAAATATGCATAGAAGCACTTCCTTTATACTAGCTTGATATCCCCATGAATAAACATCGTTAATGTACTCCTGCAGTATGATGAAGTATTGATGAAAACTCTCTCCGTGTAACTGCAATAACCTCACCTTCAACATATGTTAGTAGCATGGGTATGGATCATAAAAGATGATCCACACTAAGATTAGCAACAAAAACCCACAAGAATAATTAAATCTCCCCGACAATGGCGACAAATTTGACGGGAGGAAAACCTGTCGTTGATCCGTCAAACTAAATCTCAAACCTATGACTAGTATAGCAATAAGTAAGAGGTCGATCCACATGGAAATTCGTTATTCAAGTGTGATTTAAGTGCCAATTAAGTAACCAAATGGGGGTTTTTATGAATGCAAAAGATCCGCCTTTTGTCAAAGCGGATTGATGAATGCAAAAGTAAATGAATTTGATTCATACAATGATGAGAAACAGTTCTACCTACAATTTTCCACTTTATTTGGTTGAAACGATCCTTGTAACTTCTTCTCGTCCTTTTAGTTTTCTATGAATGCCCTTGTCCCAACCTAATACAGTTACTAGTCCAATCAGTCCTAGAAACTCTTATCAATTGAACAACCCCTTAGAAAAGGATTTAACTAAGGTATTTGCTGTTCCTCAGAAAGGAATTTAACAACACATTCAACTTCCTACTTATCCAATTAGTTCAATCAGCCCTAAAGGGACAAGTTTGCTACTTAGGTTAAGGTTCAATATCAAGAATCTACAAAACCCTATCAATTGAATTGATCTAACAAGTTGGCCAGACAAGATAGAACAAAACAATCAATTAATAAGCGCAAAGAAGTTGAAGCATTCATTCAAGAAATTAAGGAACGAGAATTAGAAACTCACAATCAATCCAAATAAGCTTCAAATCGTAGGCAGAACAAATGAGTTTAGTTCCTCATGGAAAAGATCGCTCTAATCTCTAATTGTTTGATGAACGTAAAAATGAATTCAATGGAAACCTAGGGCTAAGCCCTTTCTAAAATTGTCTACACCCATGTGGGCCACAAAACAATTAGATAAAATAGGGTTTTTGGATAGAAAACGTCGTTGCGCCGAATCTGAAAATGCATCGCTCTGGAACATACGGCGGCCGCTGCACTAATGCAGCGGCCGCTGCTTGGCTGCTACATGACATCTACCTTGGCAATATATGCGGCGGCCGCTGCCTCTAATGCAGCGGCCGCTGCGACTGTCAGTGATGAAAAATCCCAATCGAATCAGCTCCCAATGTCAACAGGAAAGTTGTAGTTCTTTGAAAGGGCTTTCCAACGCATGGTCATAATAGTTAATCTGACAATCGAGGCCTCCAGAATGTGCAAAACAAGTTCAGCATGTCTGGCGACAACTTCTGCAGACTTGTTCTTCGTTTAGGCTCCCTTCTTCTTCTCAGAACCTCTTCAGATCTTCATGTAAGCTTCTTCGATCAACTAGACATCCTCTTGTAATGCATCATCAACCCATGTCTTCTCCTCGGATCCACAATTACCTGAAATAATCAATAAAAGTGTGTAGATTCCGACTCCACCAACATAGAGAGCAAATATGCAAATTATACTTAAACCATGCATTATATGCATCTTAACTAAGCTAAATGCAACCTATTATGACCGTCTAAATGCATGCTATCACATCTGCTCTTGCATGCGCTGCATCTCTGCCTGGCTATCGAAGTACTCTGTCATGGTAGAGGTCAACCCATGAACATCGCGAAGAATGTCTCCTAAGTCAACGTACATCTGTTGCTGATGGTCCCACATAGCATTCTGGCGGCGGGCCATCTGCTGCTGATGCTCCCACATCACATCCTGGCGAAGAGACATCGCCATCATTTGCGGTTGAAGCTCATAATATCCTGAACCAGCACTCTCAACTGTGCCAGAAGGTCCAGCATCCCCACCTCCTACATCCGTCTGAACATCAGGAGCACCACCATCATCGTCCTGACCAGCGTCATCCCCGTCATCCTCATCATCGTCATCCTCATCATCATCACCCTCAGGGCCCATAAAGAAATCATCTGCAGTAGGACCAAATGGAAGTGGCCCGAGTAATCTCAGATGAATCCCCCCAAGATGGCCGGTCTTCCAGACCCATATCGGCGCTATCCCCTCCAAGTGGCCAGCCTTCCTCAGCTGTCTTTTGTGGTCCAAAGTGACCACCACATTTATGTGAGTGACAAAAATTAAGGACAAATTGTACCTCATCGTCGCGAAGACATCGATGTATCACTTGATCCGCGTAATGCTTCCATAGGTATGGGTCATCCCAAACATAGAAATGAGCATCATGCGTATCTTGTCCTTTTAAGCATTAGAAAAGTTGGGTGGAAACTTTTGCGATACTAGAAAGTTTACCAAATTAGCGAACCAAGGACATGGGATAGAGCTTACCTTTAGAATTTGTTCTAAATCAGCTTCTGCAGAGGCCGCGGGGTGGCTAGGGGTAGCCGTGGGGCGGTCGGCAATTTGGGAGCAGAGTTTTCTCCGAGGACTGGCCACGGGGCGATTGGAGACTATGAAGACCTCAAATAACTCTTCGTTAGGAAAACTCCCCAGGATGTGTGATTTCTCTTCTTGTCCATTCTTTCCCTAAATATACGACTTAAATGATCTGCGACAAGGTTCTCAACACCCTTGTTGTCCCTGATTTCGATGTCAAACTTGCTTAAAAGCAAGATCCATCTAATCAGTCTTGTCTTGGCCTCTTTCTTCGTCAAAAGGTAACGAAACGCTGCATGGTCAGTATACACAATAACTTTTGTACCAAGCAAGTAAGATCTAAATTTCTCAAAGGAAAAAACTATAGCAAGAAGCTCATTCTCTGTGGTTGAGTAGTTTCTTTGGGCTCCATTCAAAGTCATAGACGCATAGTAGATAACATGAGAGCTCTTCCCCTCTTTTTGTCCAAGCACGGCTCCCACAACGTAGTCACTAGCGTCACACATCAATTCGAAGAGTCAGGACCAATTTGGTGCTTGTATAATCGGTGCACTAATAAGACAGGTTTTTAACTCATCAAACGTTGTCCTGCACTTCTCATCGAAAGCAAATGTGACCTCCTTCTTCAGTAGGATAAGGCAAGGATTGAATGATGCCAACCTTTGCCTTATCAACCACAATCCCCTTATGAGAGACAATGTGATATAAAACAATGCCTTTCTTTAACCACAAAATGAGACTTTTTTGAATTGAGCACTAAGTTAGTGTCAACACACCTTCTAAGCACAAGTGCCAAATGGTTTAAGCAAGCATCAAAACTATCACCATGTACTGTAAAGTCATCCATAAAAACCTCAATGAATTGCTCTATATATTCAGAAAAAATACTCACCATACACCTTTGGAATTTCCCAGGAGCGTTGCACAAGCCAAAAGGCATCCCGCGATATGCAAAAGTGCCAAACGGACAAGTGAATGTCATCTTTTCTTGATCCTCTGGTGCAATGGCTATCTGAAAGTACCATGAATATCCATCTAAAAAGCAATAATATGGACGACCAGCAAGCCATTCAAGCATTTGATCAACAAATGGTAAGGGAAAGTGATCTTTTCGAGTTACCACATTCAACTTGCGATAATCGATATAAACTCTCCAGCCTGATTGGACTCTGGTGGGGACCAATTCACCCTCTTGGTTCTCAACCACTGTTATGCCTCCCTTCTTTAGTACTACATGCGTTGGACTAACCCATTGACTATCAGAGATGGGATAAATCATACTTGCCTGAAGGAGTTTTAGCACCTCCTTCTTCACTACCTCCATCATAGGTGGGTTAGTCTCCATTGAGGTTGCTTGGACGGTTTGGCTCTCTCTTCTAACAAGATTCTGTGCATGCAAGTAGCTGGGCTGATTACCTTGATATCCGCTATGGCCCATCCTAGAGCGGTCTTATGTTCTTTGAGCACCGCTACCAACCTATCTTCTTGTTCTATAGTAAGCTTGTTAGAGATGATGACAAGCAAGGTGTCACCTTCCCTCAGGAATGCATACTTCAAATGCTCAGGAAGTGGCTTGAGCTCAACAATAGGTGCCTGCACAACAGAAGGTAAGAGTTTCTCGCTCGGAACGGTTAGTGCCATATGGGTACCTACCTGTGAATAAATAGGGAGGGAGGACAATTCTCTTATGGTCTTCTGCAGGTTATTGGACAAAGCATAATTCAATGAAAACTCCTCAATAGAAGCTTCTAAAGCTACCTGCAAGTCATCTACACAACTCATATCAAAAGTATCCTACATACAAGTATCAATGGTATCCACAAAGCATAAGGAAGGATCGTCAGAATAGAATTTCATTGCATCATATATATTGTATTCAACCTTCTCACCATCGAATTCCATAGTCAAAGAGCTAGAATACACATCAATTTTTGTCCTAGCAGTCTTTAAAATGGGTCTACCTAGGAGAATAGGGGCCTTTTTCTTAGCAAGATCCATGTCTAAACAAAAAAGTCAGCAGGAAAGATCAAGTTGTCAACCATGACCAAAACATCCTCTACTATGCCTCTAAGATAAGTATTTGAGCAGTCCGCTAGTTGGATCACCACTCTAATCTCATGCAAAGGTCCTAAGCCTAATGATTCATACAGAGAATAAGGTAAAGCATTAATAACTGCACCTAAGTCTAACAAAGCTTTATCAAACTTAGTCTCATCTATCACTCATGGGATTGTGAACATGCCAGGGTCGCTACATTTCTTTGTGATGTACATATTTGTACCTCTTTTTTATTGCATCTTTTGACTTCATATTTCATTCAATTCCTAAAATAAAGGTTGAAAATAATGCAAATTTGTGTAGAATGAGCTAACGTGAAAGAAATAGAGTCTGCACAAGTTTTGATCTAATTATGTAGGAATTCGAGCGAAATCGGAGTCAAAATGAAGAAACCAAGGAAAGCTAAGAAGAGGTCGAAATCGACCTATATAGTCGAAGTCGACTATAGACATCGACACAGACCCTGAGTGTCGAGACAGACAACAACACAGCAGAAGAAAAGTACTCGATATCGATCACCTAACATCGATATCGACCAAGTCCCAGAAATAGAGTGGAGCTGAGCCCGTCGAGCAGAAACAGAGAGGTCAAAATTGACCTATCTGGTCGATATCGATTGGACTTCGACACGGGTTGGACACACTTTTCGAGACGCGGATTTCCATTCTATCTTCAAGAGCCACAGATTATCTATAGATTTAGATAGATTTCGACCTGGGGAATATGTAATTTTTACCCCAAGGCTTTATTAACTTATTTAGATAAGTTACCAAAATAAAAGATCTATCCTACTTGTTTGGATAGAGTTTATAGTTTAGATAGAAGATACTATCCTTGGATAGCAAGAATTAATAGCCTATAAATAAAGCCCTAGGGGGCTGGCATTCATTCATTCAATTTCACAATCGCAATAGCAATATAGTAGAGTTAGAGAGAAGCTTTAGGGTTTGGCGTTTGCGAGAGCTGACGTTGAGATGCAAAGTTTCAGAGTTATGAATGCAAGTTTCCTCTTTTATATCAATGATGTTTCCTGCGATGAGGTGCGAGTAGTTTCCCAAAGCTTCTAGGGTCAGGGTGAGCCCGACGTTAGCCATGCGTGCTTGAGGTAGGTATTTGATGTTGATATCGTTGTGTCTATATCATCTCCTGCGATTCTATGTTTAGTCCTAATCGAAAGAAAAGGGATTCATGCTAACAACTTGAGTTATAAACATAAAATTGGTAGAGACAATTAGGTTTATTTATAAGAGTAATCCTAAGAGTTGGTGTACAGCGAAAGCTTGTCCCTCGGGTGAAGTAGCGCAATTGTCCGTCTTATTTGCCTTATCGCATCCATTGGTTAACGTTGTGGTAAACCCTAATCCTAGGAGTTGCCTTTTATATATTTTAGTCAGATAAAAATACTGTCTTTATTCTGTTCATTACTCCCTTATTCATCCTTTTAGTCTTCAGCTTTTCTTTGCCGAAAAAAGCTTACAACTTTGTCGGAACAACATCGATATCGACCTCCATCATCGATATCAACCATTGTGCCTTCGTCGACGGTCTTCTGTGTCGACGTCGATCATCCTGCACGAACTGCTGAAGTCGATATCAACCCCCATCCTCAATATCGACCATCCTGTGTCGACTGGCAGTCTTCTGAGCCAGTCGATTTCTGCACTAACATCGATATCGACCTTTCTAGTCGATATTGACTGCCGTTTTTGTCTCTGCAGGTTTTCTGTTGCAGAAGGAATCGACATCCAAGGTCGACATCGAGCACTTAGGTCGAGATCGAGGCTTTTGGTCGACCAAAGACGTGAGCTTTCCAAAGCTACTAGGATCCCGCTGACCTGCTTCCTCGTGGATCGATCCTGACTACCCTTCCATTACAACGGGAGGAAGTCTTGTAATTATTTGCATAGACCAGGATTCGATTGACATTTATATTTCATATATTTGTTTAAAGAACTCGATTTCCTCCTATCAATACTTAGGCATACACTTTTAAAACACAGCAGACATACGTACGCTTACCTTAATCTTCTGCTTCCCCTTCAACTTTTGATTCCTCTTTATGGTGCAAATTTCCTTAAGAAATTTAGCATCACGAGGAATACTTTTAATCAATTTGAGTAAGGGAATGTTTACCTTGCACTTACTGAACGTCTCAAACATTTCTTTATCATTGTCAGGTCTCATTATGTCTCTGAGGGCTTCAGGAAAGGGAGGAACATGTTTGTAAGAGTTGAGAGGAGGAAATTCACCTCTTACACAACAATCGAAGGAATCGTCAAGAGCAAGGCCACAAGGCAGCTGGGTGTGGCCGCGGGGCGGCTCGTTGAAATCTGCTCCTTTAGAATCGTCTTGGTCGTGGGGCGGCTCAGGGTGGCCGCGGGGCGGCTGGAGATTTCGAAGATCTTCTTCTCCGTCTTCTTTAGGCAGCTCAGAATCCCCATGGTTTCCGTCATCTTGAAGAATGGCAATCAGTTCCTTACCACTTCTTAGTGTTATGGCACTGACGTTCACCTTAGCGTTCACCATCGTTTGAGATGGTAGCTTTCCTGAGTCCTTAGCCTGCAATTCGCTCATCGATTGAGCCAATTGGCTAATTTGCTTCTCCAGATTCTTGGAGTGCCTAGCCTGGCTCATGACTATCCTTGTGAGGATCTTGATAGGGTCCTCAGTTGATTAATCCTCTGGTGGAGGTCCTCTCTACTTGGAATCGAATTGTTGGTGACGCCTATGTTGGGGTCCCCCTTGTGGATTGAAAGGGGCTTGGTGATTACCATAGCCATACCCCTGGTAACCTGCATTATAATTGTTATTGAAATGATTAGGGTTAGCATAATTACCATACCTGGGCTTCTGCGGAACAAAGTTTCCCATGACGTTAAGCTCAAGATTAGGCTCTTGAAGTAGTGGGCACATATTGTTTGGATGTGAGGGATCATTGATGTACATATTTAGTGTCCTTTTTATCGCATCTTTTGAATTCATATTTCATTCGATTTCCAAAGAAAAGGGTGAAAAATAGTGCAAATTTATGTAGAATGAGCTAACGTCCAAGAAATAGAGTCTGCACAAGTTTTGGTCTAAATATGTAGGAATTGGAGTGAAATCGGAGTCAAAACGAAGAAGCCAATATAAGCTAAAAAGAGGTCGAAATCGACTAGACTGGTCGATATCGACTGAAGACCTCGACATAAACTTTGAGTGTCGAGACAGGCCAAGAAGACCAGCAAAGGAGAGAACTCGATATCGAGTAGATGGAGTCGATATCGACTATGCCTCAGAAATCGAGTGGAACTGAGCTCGTCGAGCAGAAAAGAAGAGTTCGATTTCGACCTATCTGGTCGATATCGACTGGATTTCGACACGGGTTGGACGGGCTTTTCGAGATGCGAATTGCAATTCTATCATGAAGGGCACTGTTTATCCTCTATTTTAGATAAGATTGTGTCTTAAGGATGATTTCATTTTTACCCTAAGATCTTTATTAGTTGTTTTAGATATTACCTAAATAAAAGATTTATCCTACTTGTTGGGATAGAGTTTAGATAGAAGATAGGATCTACTTTCCTTGGCTAGCAAGGATTAGTAGCCTATAAATAAATCCCTAGGGGGCTGTTTTTTGTTCATTCAATCACAGAGATCATATCTCACAATAGCAATAGAGTTAGAGAGAAGTTTTAGGGTTTGGCATTTGTGAGAGTCGGCGTTGAGTTGTAAAGCTATGAAGGTATAAGTTTAATGCAAGTTTTCTTCTTTCAATCAAAGATGTTTGTTGCGATGAAGAGTGAGTAGTCGTCCCACTTCTAGGGTCGGGGTGAGCCCTACGGTAGCCATGTAAGTATGCTTATTCTATATTTGATTATGCGATCTCTTTTTCTACCCCGCGCTCAATCCTTTATACAAGTTTAGGATCATTCTTTATTTACCTTATATGAAGCGAAAGTGGATTATATATGTGAATTTGGATAGTAATTAGGTTTTGCCTGCGGAAGTTGACATAAACCCTAATTATGAAAAGGTAGAAACAATTAGGTTTTTATGCGAAAGCCTCTATATTCCTAATTAGTGTTGAGAAAAGCTTAATACTTTATGTGAATTGAGTATAATACATGTACGGTTACCGTCATGGTGAATCCCTATCCTATGAGTCCTTTAGTTCATTAAGTAAAACCCTAAAAACTGCTGTCTTTATTTCTGTTTTCTTTATTTTACTGTTTTTTCTGCACTCGACATCGTATGAGGATCCACTCAATATCGACCATATCAGTCGATATCGACCACCCTGCATCGAGTAACTCTACGTCGACAGTCTTTTGAGTCGACAGGAACTATCGATCCACTTGATTTCGACCATTCCAGTCGATATCGAGTTCTTTTGTTTTTTTCTCTTCTTTGTAGGTTCTTCCCAGATCGACTTCACCACTAGAAATCGACTACCCCTGTCGATATCGACCTCCCAACTCGATATCGAGGCTTCTGGTCGACTTGCGCAGAATTCGCAGAGACTATTCAGGCACCGCTGACCCGCCTCCTCGTGGATCGATCCTGATTCCCTTCCACTACAACGGGAGGAAGTCTTGTAATTTATTTGCGTGGACTAGGATTTAGTTTGATATCTATATATATTTATTTGAATCGATTTCCTCCTATATCAAATTTTGGCGCCGTTGCCGGGGAGGCTATCAATCGTGCCTTGTTTAGTCTATCTCACTCCTTTTCCTAGTGTTTTCTTGAAGGTGTATGCGACGCGCTAATCGCCCATCTGAGTTCGAAGCTTTAGACAATCCGGAGCGCCTCCTTTGTCTACAAGAATGTGCAAAGAGGTTCATGGCCAACGAGGAAACAATGCAACAAGAGCTTGAAAGGCTTCGCAAGCAAGTGGAGGATTTCGAAACTGAGCGCACTCAGCATACCCAGGCTTAGCAAAGATTAGCCCCTCGCTATGAACAAGAAGCCCGAGCCCGCCAGGAAGCCCAAGAGCTACTTCACCAGATCCCTCAGAATGCTAAGGAATATATGCACCCCACCGTGGCAGTGCCTGAGTCTCCTATTATTCTCCCTAACGTTGCTTTTGAAATTAAAACTACTTTTATTACGGAGATTAGGAGACATGCTTTTGAGGGAAAGGGCGATAAATGCCCTATGGCGCACATTACTACATATATTGATCTTTGCGACACCATTGCTGACGGTGTCAATCTTGAATATGTGCGCCTAAAAGCTTTTCGATGATCTCTTGTAGGAAAGGCGCTACATTGGATGGAGAGCTTGCCGCCACGATCTACCCGCACATGGGCTAAAATTAAGGACATGTTACTCAACAAGTTCTTTCCACCATCAAAGACAACACAGATCCGCCAAAAGATCATGTCCTACAAGCAGAGACCGGGGGAGACGCTAGCGCAAGTCTGGGAGTGCTACAAGGATTTACTGAGGTCTTGCCCTACTCATGGGCAACTGCCATATGTCATCCAGGAGATCATCTTCAATGCCCTGGACGTGCCAACATGCGAGCGGATCAACACCTACACCACCTATCATTACCTGGGAGCTTACCCCTACTCAAGCCTGGAAGACGATTGAAAGGCTAGTGGAGTTCTGATGTGTTGCTATTCCCGATTCTTCGCCTGTGGGTTTCGAATCAAGAATACAACTTGTTGACGGCCCGATCTTGCAATAACTCCTTGATTGATCTTGAGTTGAGTGAAGGTATTGAAGGTAAGATAGGTGATAAAGCGGCGGAAGTCAAACACGAACACAAAGCAACACAATACAAGGAAGGGATGGAGCCAAGCCACGGCAGCAATGGCGACGGATGCAGCGGGTATACCACGGCTGCAGCAAGGGAGGCAGCAACCGCCGCCTGGTGTCCTCAGGTGAGCAGCGACGGAGCCCTCTCCTGCTTTCTGCGACGGATGCTCCTAGGGTTTTGCGACGGATTCTGCAGGAATTTGTGTTTTGTGTTTGGTTTGTGTTTGGGGTTAGGGTTTCGAAAGACACTTGTTTGGATGATTAAAAGGATGAAGAACAATCTGAATTTTTTAATGCAAAGTTTTTGGGATTGATAATCGAAGAACCATTTAGCCAAAGGGTTTCTTCAATTCTATTTCAATCTGATTTTTTAATGAATGTCAAAGAACGTTTAAATAGAATCCTAATTAGGCCAACCATCCTTTACAAAAGGATAGACTTGGCTCACCTAATTCTAATATAATTATATAAATAAAATCCTAACTAGATAAATCAAAAAAAGATGATAATTAAGAAAGCCTATAGATATACTCTCCTAACCATCTTATTTAACCTAACTAAGTAATACTATAAATAAGACATTCCATAAATAGCTCCAACTAACATAGGAGTTACTAAATATGGAAAGAATTAATAATAATAATAATAATAATAATAATAATAATAATAATTAAAAATATCAATGTCTTCTTCTCTTCAAGTTGTGGTGGCGCCTTCTTCTTCCTCTTGAGGACGACACACATTGCCATCAATAGCCCTCGAATCGGTCTTGAGAGCTCGCCTGGATCAAGATCATTGTTTGACCCACAGAAGGCCATCTTGATCCGCATCAAGTTCGACAACACCTATGGGACTCCTGCGGCACCAGATGCTAGGCCGCCCCCATCCATGCCACTATATCAGCCTTCTAAGTAGGTGGACCCTGAGGTGAAGGACCAATTCATGAAAGACCAGGTAAGGCGACTTCAAAAACAAGTTAGGTTTCTATCTAACAACCAAGTTTGTTTAGAATGTGGGTCACAGAAACACAACACGACGACTTGTCCTCACACGGAGCAAGTTAAATTGGTGGAGACCCACGACGAAGTCAAGTATGCACGGGGGCCAAACTATGGAGGCAACCAAGGGAATTGGGGTTATCAACAACCCCATTATCAACAACATCAGCGACCCCCGCCATACAGAGCACCTGGCCATCCCGATACAGAAAGGAGGGATGATCTACAATTCATCCTAGACGAGATGAGGCAGAACCAAGCGGAGACAAAGCAATCCAGCAATGCCATCCAAACATCATTACATGGCATTAACTCTAGGCTTGGAGAAATTGATACATGGAGGAAAGGCGTTGAGACCCAACTAGGTCAATTGGCGGCATCTATTCCACGACAACCCGGAGGGCTCCCTGGCTAACCACAGGCCAATCCAAAGGGGCATCCATCGGGACACATCACCGCCATTCACCTAAGGAATGGTAAGGAGATACCCATCAACGTCGGAGAAGCGAAGAACATTCCTGGAGAGCCAGTCGATATCGACCACCCTCAGTCTATATCGACTTAGCCACTCGATGTCGACCCACCTGTCGACGTCGACCATGTCCAGATGAACTAGAGATCGACCACTGCAGTCGATATTGATACCCCCCAATCGATGTCAACCCTTCATCAGCACCACCTCGGGCCAATCCCGCTCCGCTAAGAAAAAGCCATTGCCATATCCCTCCGATTCATCAAAGAATCCAGCAGACACAATGTTCCAATGCTTTGTGAAAGTTCTCCAAGGCCTTAATGTTACAATTCCACTCACGGAGACCCTTCATGAGATACCATCATATGTTCGCTTCCTTAAAGATATCTTGTGTGAGAAGCGATCAATTGCTGAGATCGAAGAGGAGTGCAGCAAGGTGGACCACCCAGAGAAGAGGAGTGATCCTGGTAGATTTGCCATCACCATTGGGCTTGTCCAACATCGCTACAAGGACTTGTGCGACCTAGGGGCTAGCGTGAGCCTCATGCCTTTGTCCATCTGGTCAAAGGTCAACATTGGAGCCTTGGAGCCAGTTGATATGAAACTATACATGGCCAATAACAACTTTGTAAGGCTCACATGCATCATCGATGACGTCTCGGTAAAGGTGGGTAAGTTCTTTGTACCCACTGATTTCATTGTGCTAGATATGGCGGAGGATCCTACTTGGCCAATCATCTTAGGGAGGCCGTTCCTAGCTACGGCCGACGACAATATCAGTGTACGAAAGAGACTATTGTCATTCATAATTGGCAATGAGGTCATCGAATTCTCCTTCAACCTTACAATGAAGGAGGTGAATCAAATGGAGGTCAAGGCAATGCAGGCAATAGGGAGAGTAATCCCTTGCGATGAACCAATGGAGAGAGCCTTGACCGACGAGGGGCTAGAGAAGAGGGCCATGGAGGCCCAAATGGAGGAGCTTTTGGAGATTTGGAACCAAGCCGACGATGGAGTAGTGCCTGACAGAGCACTCGAAATCGACACAACCTAGTCGATATCGAGTAAACTGGAGCCAAATCGAGTGCCAAAAGCTAAGTATGGGGTCGACACAGCCCTCGAAATCGACCAGGGCCAATCGATATCGACTGGGCCCACCCGAGATCTACTCCCCCTACTCGACCTGCCTCCATCGACCTAGAAGAAAGAAGTCGATATCGACTGATCCCTGAGAGCAGTACGGACTCCAAGGTAAGTCCAGGTAAGAATCCTCCACCCTTATAGATAAATTCTAATATCCCTATGAAGCGAGTATCCTTGTTTGTTTTCCTAACTAACATGATAGGTAAGCCGATAAGAGAATACAAGGCAGGCGACAAGGTGCTTATTGAGCAATGCAACACATTGGGATGCAAAAGAAAGGATGGAAGGAAGGGATCCTTAATGACGATATATAGGGTCTATCCAAGAAGGTTAGAGCTCAAGGACAAGAAAGGGACGGTGTTCAAAGTAGAGAGTGAAAGCCCTGAAGAGGACATGAGAGCAATATGGTCCCTACATGTGCCACATTGGATAGAAACACGGAAGAAGTCGGTCTAGCGACTATAAAGTCTAGAGCTTGTACCTAAACCCTTTAAATTTCCACATAGATGGATTTTAGGTTTTGAATTTTGGATTCTGAGACTTTGATATAATGTGGTTTATCTATTATGCACTAACGATTTTAGGTTTCATAGCAAAATGAACGGCGAAGAAGAAAAGAAGCTTCTGCAGAGGCGGTAAAAATCGACCAAACCAGTCAAAATCGACCACCCTAGGGTCGAGCCATCTCATGGAGTCGACATGGATGATTCGGGAGCATAACACAACAATCAATATCGACCCACATAGTCGATATCGACCAAGTTCTGGCAGTCCTCGACTTCACCTTCTTCCTCGACTTTGACAGATGTAGTCGACTGATGTGCGCTCAATTTACCATGTTTTTCATCTACTTTTACTTCGATTTCTGTCTATATTTTCATGCATATTGGTTGGGAAAGCATAAGATTTGTGTAGTTTAATTTTAATTGCCAATTATAGAGGTCTACACGAGTTCTTCTGTTATTTCGCAGAAATCGAGGTAAAATTGAAGCGATTTGGAGAAGAGAAGAGAAGCTGGAAAATCACTCGAAGTCTAATGAGGAGTCGAAATCGACCAAGTGACTTGACATCGAGTGCAACTAAGACCCGAAATCAAGCCAGGAAGAAAAATAACTCTACCGAATACAGACTAGTCGATATCGTCCAATGCCAATCGATATCGAGTGCCCCAAATCGAGTGAAGTGATAAAGATCAAGTGAAAATCCGAGGTCGAGTAGAGCTAGCTCGAGATAGAAGAGAAGTGGTCGATATCAACTGAAGCTAGTCGATATCGAGTGACGCTGCAGACAGATCCGACGGTTTTGATAAAATCTTATATGAAGCGGTTTACTTCTACATTAAGTCGGAGATCTTTTATCTTTTTATTAGACTTTATATCCTTTAGGGTGAATTCATATTTACCTAAAGTGATTTTATTTATTTACTTTAGCAAGTTTTATCTTAGGAATAAGATAGATTTTCTTATCCTTGGATATCAAGGTTTGGAATATATAATTAGAAGCCATTAAGGCTGAGTTTTTTTTTATCATTCATTCGCAGAGAAAACACTTTCAATTTAGTAGAGAGAGAGAGAAGGCCGAGTGAAGAAAGAGAGAGCGAGAGCGGATTTTGCTTTGTTCGGTTGTAATCTTTCGACAATTTCAATTCAAGTTAGTTATTTTTCTATGATGATGATGATGTCTACGGTTATGAAGCGTGAGTAGTTCCCTTACTTCTAGGGTCGGGTTGAGCCCGATGATAGCCATGTAAGTTTATGCATAAAAGGTATGATTTTTATGCGATTCCGTCTTCTATCCTATGTGCATGATTCTTCTACGAAAGTAGTAGGCGATCCTTATTTTCATTATTGAAGCCAAAGCCATCTTTTTGTAAATTTGGATTAATTATGAAATTGGATAGTAACATTTAGGGTTTATACGAGAGCCTCTAAATCACCTAATTGTTAGTAACGAAAGTTATTTAACGAAAAGGCATAATCTTTCATGTATTTGGCATAGGCTTATATGGTTATCGTTGTGGCATGAGATCCTTGATCTTGGAGGTTCTTTAGTTTATTGAGTTTATAAAACCTGTGATTTTATTCTGTCCATCCTTTCTACATCATTCTTAGTTTCTTCGGACACTTTTCCAACAATTAGGTAACATTTTACAATTTCTGTGGAAGACTCAAAATTGACTTCTGTGGTCGATATCGAGTGGCTGACCCGATATCGAGTGCCCTACTCGACGTCGACTGTCTCTGTCTCTTTTGCAGGAAGTTTGCTGGAAATCGACTTGAACTGTAGTTGATATCGACTGATCTACTCGATATCGAGTGATCTTCTGGAGTCGAAATTGAACGTGATTTCGAGCTTAGGAACCGCTGATATACCTCCTCGTGGATTCGATCCTGAATACCCTACTACTACATCGGGAGGGATTCTTGTAATTTATTTGCTTGGACAGGGAGTTGGTTTCGTTCTTATTTATAGTTATTCAACTAGTTTCCCTCCTAACAAATTTAGGCGTCGTTGCCGGGGAGGCAATCATTCGCGCCCTAAGCTTTTCTCACGTTCTTTTCTAGTGCTGATTTTGCAGGTTTATACGACGCTCTAATCGCGAAACTATCTTGGAAAGTCTATAGGAGCCCGAACGTTTCCTCCACCTTCAAAACAGATCAATCAAAATCAATGCGGAGAACGAGACACAGGCTCAACTCATTGAGAGATTGCGGGAGGAGATTGAGGACCACAATGCCACCATTGCCAATGAAAGGTCAACTGCACCTGCAGAGAGAGCTCTTGCTGATAGAGAGGAGGATGCACGCAGACAAGCCCAAGAGAGGCTCAATCAATATCTGCAGACGACCATGCAATACATGCGCCCTACACTCACCGTGCTCGAATCTGTAATCATCATCCCTCCCTCTAATTATGAAATCAAAATTAAATTCCTTTCTGAAATTAAACGCAATACTTTTGAAGGAAGAACTAATGAATGCTCCTTGCAACATATTACTACTTTTATGGATTTATGTGAGACTTTCGCTGATGGAGCTAATTTAGAATATGTTAAACTAAAATCTTTTCGATGGTCTCTTGCAGGGAAGGCTTTGCAATGGCTTGAAAGCTTGGCTCCACGCTCACTGAGAACATGGGCATAAGTGAAGGATGCGTTCCTAAACAAGTTCTTTCCTCCATCAAAAATGGCGATGCTGCGACATAGGATCACGACTTTTAAACAAAAGTCTGGCGAGACATTGGCGCAGGCATGGGAGCGCTTCAAAGACATATTGCGATCATGCCCTACTCATGAGCAACTACCTTATGTCATCCAGGAGATCTTCTACAACTCCCTGATGCACCGAATAAGGAGAGAATCAACTCTTACACCTCCAATCGGCACGTTGAGCTTACACCTACGGAGGCCTGGGACACAATTGAGAGGCTTGTCAACTTCGACAACACATATGGGACAACTGCGGCCTATGACTCAACGCCTGCCCCATCTGTGCCACTTTGTGAGCCTCCAAAGGAGATCGATCCTGATGTGAGGCAGCAATTCAACAATGATCAAACACGCCGCCTGCACAAGCAAGTTAGGTTCCTCTCTAACAACCAAGCTTGCCAGGCATGTGGGTCTACTAGGCACAACACCAACGCCTGCCCACATCTTGAGCAAGTCACCATTGCAGAAACACTTAAGAAAGCTAAGTGGATGAGAGGCCCCTACGAAGGAACCACGTTGAGTTTAAACAAGCCATATAACTCAGTCCATACTCAGCTGCACGATACCAACTCTAGGCTCATGGAGATCGACGTTTTGAAGAAGAACATAGAGACCCAAATGGGTCAATTGGCTGAACAAATTCCCAAACCGTCAGAATCGCTGCCATGATCTATTGTGCCCAATCTTAAGGGCAAAACTACTGGTCATATAGCAACTATGAATCTAAGGAGTGAGCGTCAACTGCGAACGCCCGAGCAAAAAGCAGAGGAAAAAGCCACAGGGGTGGACTCGATATCAACTCATCTAGTCGATATTGACTGAGATGCAGTGGACCTCGCATCTCCTTTACTCGATATCGATCCAGAAGCTGAGTATCACCAGAAATCAACTCCTCAAGTTGATATCAACCAAATCCTACTCGATATCGACTCAACTCCAGCCGTAGTGAAGAAGATGCTACCATTCCCAAGGAAAAATTTAAAGGACAAGGCCGAAAAGAAGTTCCAACGCTTCGTGAAGATGCTTCAAGGGCTCAATGTTACCATTCCATTCACCGAAGCTATTCATGAGATGCCATCTTATGTAAGGTTTCTTAAGGACATACAGGGGAAGAAGCGATCAATTGGTGAGATTGCAGAGGAATGCAGCAAGTTGGAGCTACCTGAGAAGCGGCCAGACCCAGGTAGGTTTTCTATCACTATAGGCTTAGGTCAACACCGATTCAATGCTTTATGTGATTTAGGGGCTAGTGTTAGCATTATGCCACTAACCATATGGTCAAAGGTAAAGATTGGTGCCCTAGAGCTTGTGGATGCTAAACTCTATATGGCGAACAACAAGGTGCTCATTCCAACAGGCCTGGTAGATGATGTGCCAGTGCAAGTAGGTAAGTTCTTTGTCCCTACTGATTTTCTAGTTGTTGATATGGCAGAGGACCCCGCTTCTCCAATTATTTTAGGAAGGCCCTTCTTAGTAACTGTTGATGCAAACATAAGTGTAAGGAAAGGAGTGGTCTCTTTCACCATCAGTGATGAAGTAATAGAGTACGCCTTCAACAAGACGGCGAAGAAGAATGAAGGTCCTATGGAGGTGAAGTCAATCAAGGGCGTCTACATCGCATGCGGGGAACCTAAAGTAAGAAATATGACCCTCAAAGAGTTAGAGAAGAGGGCTATAAAGGCCCATGTGGAGGAAATCATGACAATCTTGAACGAAGGCACTAAAGTACCACTCGAAATCGACCCACGTAAGTCGATATCGACAAACAATTTTCAAGATTTTGTGCCAGGTTTTAAGTATGGGGTCGATGTCGAAGGAAATCACTCAAAATCGAGTGCAGCACTCGAAATCGATGAAAATCCAAAGCCAACATCGACTGAACCAGAAGCTGAAGGAGAAAAAAAATCACTCAATATCGAGTCCACCTAGTCGATATTGAGTAGATCAGATCGAGTCGACTTCCCTCACATCAACAGAACCACCAGGAGCAGAAGATAAGTTGATATCGAGTGACACTAGTCGACATCGACTGGACCGTCAGACAGAAAAGGAAAGTTCTGAATATGTAAGCCGAGGTATGGATTCCTCTTCCTCAATTTCAATAAAGGATTTATCTCTATTTGGGAGAGGTTTGCCTTGGTATGTGCGCTTGTGCAGGATATCCAATGATGATCCGAACAACTATGAAGTAGGGGATAAGGTGTATGTCTCCAAATCAAAAGATCATTAGTTCCCACGCAAGTTCAAAATAAAAAGATGGTTCCATTCACTATGAACAAGATCCATCCAGGTGGGATGCAGCTGCGAGACAAGAACGGAGTACTATTTGAGGCCCAGGCTACATTGGCTCTGTAGATGCCGCCTTAAGAGCATGGAAGAAGAGGTCAGCATAGAGACTATAAAGTCTAGAGCATGTAATAAGACAAATAGTTTTTTAGGGTTTAGATATTTGTTTGTTTTAAAACTTTATGTTTGGTTTTGCATTTTGTTTTATTTTCTAACGAATTTCCGGAGAAAGAAGAAGCGGAAAAAAAGAGACTCGATATTGAGTACATTACTCGATATCGACTGAGAAAGTCGATTTAAAGAAGCTGTGATCGACCTCGGATCACCCTGAAGCTTAGAATCACCAGGAATCGAGTGAAATTAGTCGATATTGACTGGATCACCCGATATCGAGTAGCCATGCAGACATCTTCAGCACCTGATTTTTGCTAATTTCTAGTAAGTTTCTTTCTTAACCCTAGTTCTTATACAGTGAGGACATTGTAATCTTTAAGTATGGGGTGGGGCAAAGGCTTACATCCATATTTTAATACTTTAGATATGTTTATTTATCTTTATGCATCATATTTATTTTTCAAAAAAAAAAAGAAAAAAAATCACCCCCATTGAAAATTTTGAAATTATTGAATAAGTGTCATGGAAGCTTTTATTGAACTCGACAATGCAAAAAACAGATTCATTAGAGATATAGCATGAAATTGCCTAGTAAAGGGAAGTCACAAGTAAGTACAATTTTTTAGAGAAAACCATGAATGGAGGTAAAATTTGAAGTTGGTTTTGATATATGCATGATAAGATGATGGAGGACTTTATATTTTCCATACATGTGCTCAATTTCATATCCTAGCCTCACCTATGCATATTTGCCTTACACAAGCCATATATGAGCCTTACATTATTATTGCTCCACATACATTACATATTGCCCATTTTTTATACCTTATACCCTATCCGGGGACTATGTTGAGAATGTATGTCATATCTGGAGTTGTTATATGGAGTTTGTGCATATTATTATTAAAGGTAGATCGACCCTACTCGTTGAGATGTTAGTTCGGCAAGATGGGACACCAAGGTGAGGAGTCCGAAGTACTAAGTATGATGTTGCTTTTATTCACATGCATGCAATTGTTGACATTAGTACCTTTTCGAGGAAGGCAATTGATTGTAGGGACATATAACAATGAATCTATGATGTTGATGGTTTAATTTCTTCCCCTGAATGACCGCTAAAAGTATTGCTTGGGGACAAGCAAGCTTAAGTATGGGGTGTTGATGTGCGCGCAAATTGCCATATTTTCTATGCACATTTATGTCCATTTTGTCGGATATTTGCATGCATATTAGTTGGGAAATCATAAGATTAGTGTAGTTTATGCTTATTTGCTAAATATAGAGGTCTACACGAGTTTTTATGTTATTTCGCAGAAATCGAGACAAAAATGAATCAAATTTGGACAAGTGAAGAAGAGCAGAAAAAGAACTCGAAGTCTACTGAAGAGTCGAAATCGACATATAGACTCGACATCGAGTGGAAACAGAGTACAAGAAATCGAGCAGAGGAAGAACAGAGCATGTCGACACAGAGAGGTCGATATCGATGTCCCAAGGTCGATATCGAGTGGCCTAAATCGAGCATAAAGATAGAAGTCGAGTGCTAATCCGAAGTCGAGTAGGACTGCTCAAGATAAAGAAAAGAGGAGGTCGATATCGAGGTTCATGGTCGATATCGACTGCTGCTGCAGACAGATCCGACGCTGTTTTTGATAGAATTCTATCCGAAACTTTACATATATCCTAAAGTCGAGATTTTCTATCCATTAAACACCAGACTTGTTATCCCTTATGGTGAATGAGTTATTTACCTAAGGAGTTTTAGTTCTTTTACTTTATTAAAGTTTTATCTTAGGAATAAAGATAGAGTTTCATATCTTTGGATAGCGAGGTTTGAGATGTATAATTAGAGGCCATTAGGGCTGAGTTAGGATCTTCCAACATTGAAGCAATCTGTTTTAGTTACACAGAGAATAGTTAGAGAGAGAGAGCTGAGTGAGGTTGATTGGAAACGAGAGCGGAGATTTGGCTTTGTTCGGTGTAATCTTTCTTTTGCAAGTTTAATACAAAGTAGTTTCTTTTCAATGATGATGCATTCAATGATGATGAAGCACGAGTAGTCAACCCACTTCTAGGGTCGGGGTGAGCCCGACGATAGCAATGTAAGTTTGTGCATCAAAAGTATGATTTTTATGCGATTTCGTCTTCTATCCTATGCATGATCCTTTGTGAAAGTTGAGGAGATTCATTATTTGCATTATTGAAGCGAAAGCCAATCATATTGTGAATTTGGATTAGTCATGAATTTGGCATAACACTTGCATAGTTATCGTTGTGGCATTAATCCCCGACCTTGGAAGCTTTTAGTTTATTGAGTTCATATAAAAAGTTGTGTTTTTTTATTCTATCCACCCTTCCATCACCATTCTACGTTCTTCGGACATCTTTTCCGACAAATTAGGTCCGTTTACAGTTACTGTTGAAGACTCGATTTCTACTGCAGAGGTCGATATCGAGTGCAGACATCGATATCGAGTACCCAACTCGACTTCGACTTTGCTTCTGTCTTTTACAGAAACTTAGTTGGAAATCGACCAGAACTAAGGTCGATATCGACTGTACTACTCGATATCGAGTGGTCTTCTAGAGTCAACACTTTATCGTGATCGCAAGCTTAGGAAGCGCTGATATACCTCCTCGTGGATTCGATCCTGATTTACCCTATCACTACATCGAGAGCAATTCTTGTATTTTATTTGCTTGGACAATGGAGTCAGTCTAGTTTGATATTTTATTTTGGCGGATCTCCTCCCCCTACGAACAAATAGGCACCGTTGCCGGGGAGGCAATCAATCGCGCCCTAAGCTTTTCTCACGTTCTTTCTTAATGCTGCTTTTGCAAGTTTATGTGACGCTCTGATCGCGAACCTATCTGGGAAAGTATTGACGAGCCTGAACGTTTCTTCCATCTTTGAAACAGAGCTATCCAAATCATGGCGGATAACGAGACACAGGCTCAGATCATAGAGCGGTTGAGGAAAGAGATAGAGGACCACAATACTACAATCGTCAATGAAAGGGACGTCACTGCTGCAGAGCGAGCCCACGCTGATAGAGAGGAGGATGTGCATAGACAAGCCCAGGACAGGCTCAATCAGTATCCACAGACAACGATGCAATACATGCATCCGCCGCTACATGTTCCTGAATCTGCTATTTTAATTCCTCCATCTAATTATGGGATAAAAGTAAACTTCTTGTCTGAAATTAAGAGAACTACTTTTGAAGGAAGACCTAATGAATACCCCTTGCAACATATTTCTACTTTCATGGACTTATGTGAGACTATTGCTGATGGTGTGAACTTAGAATATGTTATATTAAAGTCCTTTCGATGGTCTCTTGCAGGGAAGGCATTACAATGGCTAGAGAGTTTGGCTCCACGCTCGCTGAGGACATGGGTAGAGGTGAAAGATGCGTTCCTAAACAAGTTGTTTCCTCCATCAAAAACGGCGATGTTGCGGCTAAGGATCACGGCTTTAAAATAAAAGCCTAGTGAGACGTTGGCACAGGCATGGGAGCGCTTTAAGGACTTGCTGAGATCATGTCCTACGCATGGGCAATTACCATATGTCATCCAGGAGATCTTCTACAACTCCCTTGATGGGCCGAATAAGGAGAGAATCAACTCTTACACCTCCTATCGGTACATTGAGCTTACACCAACGGAGGCCTGGGAGACAATTGAGAGGCTAGTCAACTTTGATAACACATATGGGACTGTTGCGGCCTATGACTCAAGGCCTGCCCCATCTATGCCACTTTATGAGCCTCCAAAGGAGATTGATCCTGATGTGCGGCAACAATTCCACAATGATCAAACACGCCGCCTTCAAAAGCAAGTTAGGCTCCTCTCAAACAATCAACCTTGTCATGAATATGGCTCAACAAGGCACAACACTAGTGCCTGTCCACATCTTGAGCAAGTTAGCATGGCAGAGCAACATGAGGAAGCTAAGTGGACGAGAGGCCCCTATGGAGGGGGCAATCAGCAGTATTGGGGAGATCAAAGGTTCTATCAACCTCAACACCAACAAAGGGATCCCCCACCTTATAGAGCACCAGGGCACCCTGAGCGCGAACCAAGGAAGGATGACCTACAGATCATTATTGATGAGATGCAGAGGAACCATGCTGAGTTCAAACAAGCCAATAACTCCGTCCATACTCAGCTCCAGGGCATCAATTCTAGGCTTGGAGAGATCGATGTTTGCAAGCAGAACATGGAGATCCAAATGGGCCAATTGGCAGAACAAATACCCAAACCGTCAGGATCGTTGCCTGGATCTACTGTGCCCAACTTTAAGGGCAAAAGTACTAGACATATAGCGACAATGAATCTAAGTAGTGGGCGTCAATTGCGAACGCCCGAGCAATAAGCGGATGAGAAAGCCCCAGAAGAGACGTCGATATCGACACATCCACTCGATATCGACCAAGGTGATATCGATGTCGAGCATCCTGTACTCGATGTCGACACAGATGCTGAACTTCACCAGAAATCGACTCCTATCTACCACCATCCAGTCGATGTCAACTCAACTCCAGCCGCAGTAAAGAAGAAGGTGTTGCCATTCCCAAAGAAAGCTTTTAAGGACCTGGCGGAAAAGAAGTTTCAGCGCTTTGTGAAGATGCTTCAAGGGCTCAACGTTTCAATTCCATTCACCGAAGCACTTCATGAGATGCCATCATATGTGAGGTTCCTTAAAGATACACTAGGTAAGAAGCGATCAATTGCTGAGATCGCAGAGGAGTGCAACAGGTTGGAGCTACCAGAGAAACGGGCGGACCCAGGTAAGTTTTCTATCGCTATAGGCTTAGGTCAATATCGCTTTAATGTTTTATGTGATTTAGGCGCTAGTGTTAGCATGATGCCACTAACCATATGGCACAAGATAAAGATGGGTCCCCTAGAGCCAGCCTGCAGGGCATCAATTCTAGGCTTGGGGAGATCGACGTTTGTAAACGGAACATGGAGATCCAAATGGGTCAATTGGCGGAACAAATACCTAAATCGTCAGGATCGCTGCCTGGATCTACTGTGCCCAACCTTAAGGGCAAAACTACTGGACATATAGCGACAATGAATCTAAGTAGTGGGCATCAATTGCGAACGCCCGAGCAAAAAGTGGAGGAGAAAGCCCCAGAAGAGATGTCGATATCGACACATCCACTCGATATTGACCAAGGTGATATCGATGTCGAGCATCCTGTACTCGATGTCGACACAGATGCTGAACTTCACCAGAAATCGACTCCTCCAGTCGATATCGACCACCATCCAGTCGATGTCGACTCAACTCCAGCCGCAATAAAGAAGAAGGTGTTGCCATTCCCAAAGAAAGATTTTAAGGACCTGGCGGAAAAGAAGTTTCAACGCTTTGTGAAGATGCTTCAAGGGCTCAACGTTTCAATTCCATTCACCGAAGCACTGCATGAGATGCCATCATATGTGAGGTTCCTTAAAGATATACTAGGTAAGAAGCGATCAATTACTGAGATCGCAAAGGAGTGCAACAGGTTGGAGCTACCAGAGAAGCGGGCGGACCCAGGTAAGTTTTCTATCGCTATAGGCTTAGGTCAATATCGCTTTAATGCTTTATGTGATTTAGGCGCTAGTGTTAGCATGATGCCACTAACCATATGGCAGAAGATAAAGATAGGTCCCCTAGAGCCAGTGGATGCAAAGCTTTTGATGGCCAAAAAAACACGGTGGTGATTCCAACAGGGATGGTAGACGATGTGCAAGTGCAAGTAGGTAAGTTCTTTGTCCCTGCTGATTCTCTAGTTGTTGATATAGCAGAGGACCCTTCTTGTCCCATTATTATAGGAAGGCCATTCTTAGCAACCGTCGATACCAACATAAGCGTGAGGAAAGGATTGCTCTCATTCACCATTAGTGATGAGGTGATAGAGTACGCTTTCAACAAAACGGTAAGGAAGAATGAAGGGCTTATGGAGATAAAGTCAATCAAGGGTGTCTACATCACATGCGGGGAAGCAAAACTAAGGAATATAACACCTGAAGAGCTAGAAAAGAGGGCCATAGAAGCCCAAGTGGAGGAAGTCGAGGAAATATTGAATAAAGGAGCCAAAAAGCCACTCAAAATCGACCCAGGTAAGTCGATATCGACTAACATAGTTCAAGATTCTGTGCCAGGTTATAAGTATAGGGTCGACGTAGCAGAAGAGAGCTCGAAATCGAGCACAATGGTCGAAATTGACCAAAAATCTAAGCCGACGTCGACTGAACCAGAAGCTGAAGGAGAGAAGAGCACCTCGATATCGAGGTCAGAAGGTCAAAATCGACTAGACCATATCGAGCAGAAATCCTCCACATCGACAGGACCTCCAGGAGCTAAACAGAGGTCGATATCGAGTGATTCTGATCGATATCGACTAGACTTAGAGACAAAAAAGTTAAGCCAAGGTACGGATTCCTCTTTCTCGATTTCAATAAAGGATTGATCACTTTTTGGAAGAGGTTTGCATTGGTATGTGCGCTTGTGCAGGGTATCCAATGATGATGTAAGCAACTATGAAGTAGGAGATAAGGTTTATGCCTCCAAATCAAAAGATCATTGGTTCCCGAGTAAATTCAAAACGAAGAGAATGGGACCCTTTACTGTGAATCAAATCCATCCAGGCGGGATGTAGCTGAAAGATAAGAATGGAGTGCTGTTTTAGGCCCAGGCTACATGGGCTCTGCAGATGCCGCCTTGAGAGCATAAAGAAGAAGTCGGCCTAGCGACTATAAAGTCTAGAGCTTGTAAAAGACAAATAGTTTTGGTTTTGGACATCATTTTTGGTTTGTTTTGAGACATTATTATTTGTTTTGGTTTTGTTTTTATTTTCTAACGAGTTTCAGGAAAGGGAGCAAAAAGAGAAGTCGAAATCGAGTAAAGTCCTCGATATCGACCAAAAGGTCGATTTAGGAGCTTGTGGTCGAGGCCTGATCACCCTGAAGCTTGGAACTAGTAGAAATCGAGTGAGATAGGTCGATATCGACTGGTCCACCCGAAATCGACCTCACCGGCAGAAGTTTTCAACTCTTGAGTTTCGTGAATTTTTAGTAAGTTTCTTTCTTAACCATAGTTTTTATACAATGAGGACATTGTAATCTTTAAGTATGGGGTGGGGGAAAGGCTTACTTGCATATTTTTAGCATATTCTAAAATTTTTCATAGTTTTTGCATATTTTTTTAAGGTTTATGCATATTTTTCATACATTATTACTTTAGTTAGCATATTTGTCTTTAAGCATTATTTATCTTTAGCATATTTTAATTTTTGAAGAGAGAGAGAGAGAGAGAAAAAATGACCCAAAAAAATAGAGAGAGAGAGAGAAAAAATGACCCCCATCAAAAAAATTTTGAAAATAAAGGAAAGAGTCATGGAAGCTTATATTAAACTCGACGATGCAAAAGTAGATTCATTAGAGATATAACATGAAATTGCCTAGTTAAGGGAAGTCACAATGAAGTGCAAAAATATTTAGAGAAAACCATGAAAGAGAGGTAAAATTTGAAGTTGCTTTTGACATATGCATGATAAGATGATGGAGGACTTTATAATTTCCATACATGTGCTCAATTTCATACCTTAGCCTTACATATGTAAATTTGCATTACACAAGCCATATATGAGCCTTACATCATTATTATTGCTCCACATATATTACATATTTCCCATTTTTTATACCTTAAACCCTATCCGGGGACAAGTTTGAGAATGGATGTCAACTTTGGAGTTGTTATATGGAGTTTGTGCATATTACTATGAAGTTGTTGGCAGGAATGAAAGCAATTCTTGAATTATGGAAAATTTAATGAGAGAAAAAAAATATGATCACCTCAGGAGATAAAGGTAGGTCGACCCACTTCTAGGGTCGGGGTGAGCCCGACGATAGCAATGTGAGGTAAGTGCATTAAAGGTTTGACTTTTATGCGATTCCGTCTTCTACCCCATGCATGATCCTTTGCGAATGTTAGGGAGATTCATTATTTACATTATTGAAGCGAAAGCCACTCATATTGTGAACTTGAATTGCTCATGAATTGGATAGTAACTCTTAGGAATTATGCGAGAGCCTCTAATCACCTAAGTGTTGATAACGAAAGTTATTTGATGGAAAGACATTAAAGTTCATATCTTTAGCATGAAACTTGCATTGTTATCGTTGTGGCATGAAACCCCGACTTGGGAAGCCTTTTAATTAATTAAATTCTTCATAAAAGTCTTAGTTTTGTTTCTGTTCATCTTCCTTCTCCATTCTATTTTCTTCGAACTCTTTTCCGACAAATTGGTTACAAAAACAGTTTCTGTGACAAGCATCAAAATCGACCATAAGGGTCGATATCGAGGTCTAACATCGATATCGAGGTCTCTGCTCGACGTCGACTTGCTGTTTTGTCTTCTGCAAGAACTGCGCTAGGAAATCGACCAGAACTGAGGTCGATATCGACCTGTATACTCGATATCGAGTGTCTGTTGAGGTTGAAAGCCTTGATCGTGAGTACAACAAAGGAAGCGCTGACATACCTCCTCGTGGATTCGATCTTGAATTACCCTACTAGTACAAGGGAGGGGATTCTTGTATTATTTGTTTTGGACAGGGAGATAGTCTAGTTGTGCGTTATTTTATTCTCCTACTTACCACATTCCCCCCGTTGCGAACAAATTGGCGCCGTTGCCGGGGAAGCAATCAATCGCCACCTAAGTTAATCACGATCTTTTTCTAAGCTTATTCTGCAGGTTTATGCGACGTTCTGATCGCGGGCCTATCCTAGAACCAATTAACGAGCCTGAATGTTTCTACCATCTTCGTAACAAAGCAATTCGCATCATGGCTGACAATGAGACGCAGGCTGAGATCATAGAGCGGTTGAGGAAGGAGATCGAGGACCACAATGCTACAATCGCTGCTGAAAGGGCCGCTGCTGCTGCTGAGCGAGCCCGTGCTGATAAGGAGGAGGATGCGCGCAGACAAGCCCAAGCGCGGCTAAATCAGTATCCACAGATGGCGATGCAATACATGCATCCGCCGCTTCATGTTCCTGAATCTGCCATTATAATTCCTCACTCCAATTATGAATTGAAAATTAACTTCCTATCTGAGATTAAAAGAAATACTTTTGAAGGAAGACATAATGAATGCCCCCTGCAACACATCTCTACTTTTATGGACTTATGTGAAACAGTTGCTGATGGAGTAAACTGAGTATGTGCGACTAAAATCTTTTCGATGGTCTTTGGCAGGAAAGGCATTACAATGGCATGAAAGTTTGGCTCCACGATCGCTAAGGACATGGGCGGAAGTGAAAGATGCATTCTTGAACAAATTCTTCCCACCTTCTAAAACGACGATGCTACGACAAAGGATCACAGCTTTCAAACAAAAGCCAGGTGAAACCCTAGCACATGCGTGGGAGTGCTTTAAGGACTTGCTGAGATCATGCCCGACGCATGGGCAACTTCCATATGTCATCCAAGAGATCTTTTATAACGCCCTTGATGCGCTGAATAAGGAGAGGATCAATTCATATACCTCATATCGGTACATTGAGCTTACACCAACGGAGGCATGGGAGACCATTGAGAGGCTTGTGAACTTTGACAACACCTATGGGATTGCTGTGACCTATGATGCAAGGCCTGCCCCATCTATGCAACTATATGAGCCTCCAAGGGAGATAGATCCTGAAGTGTGGCAACAATTCCATAACGATCAAACACACCGCCTTCAAAAGCAAGTAAGGTTCCTGAGCAACAATCAACCTTGTCAGGAGTGTGGTTCAATAAGGCATAACACCAGTGCCTGTCCACATACTGAGCAAGTATCCATGGCGGAACAACATGAGGAGGTCAAATCGATGAGAGGCCCCTATGGAGGGGGCAATCAACAAAATTGGGGTGATCAAAGGTTCTATCAAAGGGATCCCCCAACATATAGGGCACCAGGGCACCCTGAGCGGGAGACTAAGAAGGATGACCTGCAAATCATCCTTGATGAGATGCGGAGGAACCACGCTGAGTTCAAACAAGCCAATAACTCCGTCCATACTCAGCTGCAGGGCATCCATTCTAGACTTGGGGAGATCGACGTTTGGAAGCGCAACATGGAGACTCAAATGAGTCAATTGGCGGAAGCAATGCCCAAAGCGTCAGGATCACTCCCTCGATCCACTGTGCCCAACCAAAAGGGCAAAACCACAGGTCATATTGCAGCAGTAAACCTAAGGAGTGGGCGTCAATTACAAACGCCCGAGCAAAAAGCGGAGGAGAAGGAGCCAGAACAGACGTCGATATCGACCCCCCTGTCGATATCGACCAAAGTGACATCGATGTCGACTCTCCTGTCGATGTCGACCCTAATTCTGCGTCACCACAGAAATCGACTCCTCCAGTCGATATCGACCCTACTGATGTCGATATCGACCTCACTGCAGCCGCGGGAAGGAAGAAGGTGTTGCCATTTCCAACTAGAAAGGTGACTAAGGACCTAGCGGAAAAGAAGTTCCAACGGTTCGTGAAGATGCTCCAAGGGCTTAATGTCTCTATACCATTCACAAAGGCACTTCACGAGATGCCATCTTATGTAAGGTTCCTTAAGGACATCTTGGGTAAGAAGCGATCGCTCTCTAAGATCGCAGAGGAATGCAACAGGTTGGAGCTACCACAAAAGCGGGCGGACCTAGGTAAGTTTTCTATCGCTATAGGTCTAGGTCAATTCAAATTTAATGCTTTAGTTGACTTGGGCGCTAGCGTTAGCATGATGCCACTAACCATTTGGCACAAGGTAAAGATAGGTCCTCTGGAGCCCGTGGATGCAAGATTGTACATGGCTAACAATACGGTAGTGATTCCAACTGGGATAGTGACGGATGTGCCAGTACAAGTAGGTAAATTCTTTGTCCCTGCTGATTTCCTAGTTGTTGACATAGCGGAGGACCCTGCTTGTCCAATTATTTTAGGTAGGCCATTCATAGCAACCGTCGATGCCAATATTAGCGTAAAGAAAGGATTGCTCTCACTCACAATTAGTGATGAAGTAATAGAGTATTCCTTCAACAAGACGGTGCAAAGTCAAGGGCCAATGGAGATAAAAGTCATCAATGAAGCCCAAGTAGAGGAAGTTGAAGCAATCTTGAATGAAGGGGCTCAACAGAACATCGAAATCGACCCAGGTAAGTCGATATCGACCACTAATGTTCAAGATTCTGTGACAGGTCATAAGTATGGGGTCGACGGAGGAAAAGAGGAAGCATCGAACTCGGGAAGGAGACCTCGATATCGACCTCTGAGGGTCGAAATCGACCTGATCATATCGAGTCAAAACTCCCCAAATCGACTGATCCTCCAGGTGTACAACAGGGGTCGATATCGACCTCCGAACGTCGACATCGACCTGAGCCACAGACAGAGAAGAAGGTAAGTCAAGGTACGGATTCCTCTTGTTCAATTACAATTAAGGACTTATCATTATTTGGAAGAGGTGTGCCTTGGCATGTGCGCTTATATAGGGTATTCGATGATGATTCAAGCCAATATGAGATAGGAGACAAGGTCTATGTTGCCAAGTCTAAGGACCATTGTTTCCCTACAAGATTCAAGGATAAGAACTTAGGTCCTTCACGGTGAATCAAATAAATCCCGGTGGAATGCAGCTGCGAGACAAGAAAGGAGTGATATTTGAGCCCCAAGCCACATGGGCTCTGCAGATGCCACCTTGAGAAGCGCAAAGGAAGAAGTCGGCCTAGCGACTTAAAAATCTAGAGCTTGTAACAAAGACTTAGTTTTGGTTTTAGACAGCTTTTGTTTTGGGTTTTAGACACTTTATTGTTTTGCATATTTTGTGTTTATTTTTCAAATTGCAGAAAAGAGAAAAGCACACAGAAAGGCATCGAAATCGATGTCAGACATCGAAATCGACCTTAAAGTCGACATGGATAGGGTTTGTGATCGAGGCCAAATCACCCTGAAGCCTGAGCAGAAATCAAGAAGACATCGATATCGATGTAAAGGGCGACCTTCCCTGTTGTCTTCTTCGACTACTCAAATTTGTGACGGTTTAGTAAGTTTTCTTCCTAACCCTAGTTCTAATACAGTGATGACACTGTAAATTTTAAGTATGGGGTGGGGGAAAGGCTTGCTTGCATATTCATACTTAGATTAGGGTTGCATATTTATTTTAATGCATATATAAAAAAAAAGAGAGAAAAATGACCCCATCAAAAATTTTGGAAAAGAAAGAGTCATGGAAGTATAAAAAAGAGCTCTATGATGCAAAAATAGATTCATTAGAGATATAACATGAGATTGCCTAGTTAAGGGAAGTCACAATGAAGTGCAATTTTTTAGAGAAAACCATAAAGGAGATGAAAATTTGAAGTTGCTTTTGACATGTGCATGATAAGATGATGGAGGACTTTTTATGAAAATTCCATACAAGTGCTTACTTATACAAGTTCATATCCTAGCCTTACCTATGCATCATTGCAAAAGTCACAAAGCCATATATGAGCCTTATCATTATTGCTCCACATATACACATATTGCCCATTTTTTACCTTATGCCCTATCCGGGGACAAAGTTTTTTTTTGGATGTCATCTTTGGAGTTGTATGGAGTTGTGCATTTATAAAGTTGTTGGCAGGAATGATACAATTATGAAATATGGAAAATTAAATGAGCGAGAAAAAATCTGATCACCTCAGGAGATAAAGGTGAGTCGACCCTGCTTGCGTTGAGATAATAGTTCCGCAGGATGGGACACACAAGGTAAGGAGTCCGAAGTACTAAGTATCCGGGGCCATTCATGACACTCATGTCTGCGACTCGCGAGAAGGCAGTGCTAAGGTTAGAGAGGTAAAAGCATTATATTGAAAAAAAGCATTGAGCGATGAGTGAAAGGTGAGACATTATGAAGAAGGAATGTGGAATATTTTGGAAAGAAAGTATGTTTCCCCGAATTTAACACCACATGGCCAAATATTAGCCCACCTTTAGCCTTTTACCAATCCACTTCTCACAAGCTTGAAAAAAAGTCCTCTTGATTATTAATGCTATGTCGCTAAAATTGTTTTTTGCATATTACCTCCTTTATGAGTATGAAATTGCTTTTTATGCACAGGCATGGATTTGGTTGACATAAGTACCTTCTCGAGGATGGCAATTGATTGTAGGGACATATGAAAAATGAATCTATGATGTTGAAGGTTTACTTTCTTCCCCTGAATGACCATTAAAAGTATTGCTTGGTGATATGCATGTGTTTAGTTATATTTTCCCATATGTTTTGATGTCAATTTGAGTCATTTTCATATGGTTTTGCATCGGGTTTAATGTCTTTTGCATGTGTTTTCATATTTCATGAGAAATAGATGTCTTCACTAGCTTTTGTGTACAGAATTTTGGGAGCTGTTTTTGAAGAAACTTTTAACAATGAAAAGAAGCGGAAGAGAATAAGGAGCGCATAGGAAAAATAACGGAAGCAATCGGAATTCAAACGAGGTCCGAGGTCCTCCGCTTCGGTATAGGTTCCAGCTGAGCTTATTTACCCGGATTTAATTATTTTTACTTTTTTTCTTTCCTTAGATAGACTTTAGATAAAATTCATATATTTGTTATTTCCTAAATTAGTTTATGGGCTATTAAGTATAAATAGGATTTTTAGGGTTTGGAGGATTTTCTTCTTCCTTCACCTCTTTTTGAGCAACTTTTAGAATTCTCAGCACAGGTTGAGAGAGCATTTGTGAGCGGAATTGAGAGCTTTTTGAAGCGATTTCTTCGGCGACGGTTGGAGAACGTTTTGTGAGGCTTTTGTGACGCTTTGTTGACATTATTCTCAGGTTTTTATGCAATTTAATTTTCTGATTTTTATTTATTTCATGAATTTTGCAATGTGTACCATGTTTATGTGTGAGTAGTCGCCTTTTCTAGGGTTGGGGTGATCCCAACGATAGTTATGCTTGCAATTTTGCTATGAATTGATGAATTAATTGGTTTTATCTATTTTATGTGCTTAAGTACCTAATCAAAGTTGGGGAAAATTCCTTTTTGCAATTAAATTGAAAGATTGAATTGTGAATTGGATAGTAATTAGGGTCTTGAACGCAAGTTTGATAACCTAATTAAGATTGATAGTAAAGTTTATTAATTTGTGAAAATAAATTGATTGCTTTGCTAGGGTTGATGCAAGTTGACCTCTTTAATAGATAAAAACATGATTTTTATATGATCCATTGCAATGCTAGTATGATTATCGTTGTGGTGATCTCTATGCCCTAGACTTTTATTATTATTGATTTTTCCTAAAAATTCCAGCAGCCCACAAACCCCCAAAATTCTATAATTTTCCATCTTTTCTTGCTATTTCTTGCTCTTTGGTAACTAGAATTGAGTCACTGACTTTCTCCCTGTGGACGAACTTGACCCTACTATACTATAGCGGGGTTTCGATCTTATAAATTTATTTGATTGAAATAAACCCTTCATCAAATTGGCGTCGTTGCCAGGGAGATTTCAATTGTGCCAAGGTTTTAGTTACTATTAGGGTTTGGGAATAGCCCATCCCCCTTTGCTTTTGATTGTGGTGTCTTTGTTTTTGTTTTTGTTTTCAGTTTATGCGATCAGGGCGACGCAGGCTTGATTTCGATTTTGTTATCGATCCCGAAACAGAACGCTCTTTTCATCGCATACGACGAGAAGCTAGGACAATGAGCAACACAGACAACAATGGCAACAATGTTGACGTTGCTGCGCAGATGGCTGACCTCCGTCGTCAGATGGAGCAATTTCGGCTCACTGCAGAAAGAGAAAGGGAGGCTGCAGCGAGAGAAAGGGAAGCGACTGCTCGTCTGCAACAGCAGTTGGATGCTATCCCGAGGAATGCAAAGTAATACATGCACCCAGAACTGAGGGTGCCCGAATCTGCAATCGTCCTCCCCGAGATTGAGCGAAATTTTGAGATTAAATCCCACTTTATTTCTTTAATTAAAAGATCTCAATTTGAGGGCAAAGCTTATGAATGCCCTATGCTTCATATTAAGAACTTTATTGATTTATGCGATACAATTGCTGCTGATGATGTATCGTTGGAATATGTGCAACTAAAGGCATTTAAATGGTCTCTTTCAGGAAAGGCTCTGAATTGGTTGGAGAGTTTGACGCCTAGGTCCATCACTACATGGAAGGCTTTGTATGACTTGTTCATGACAAAGTTCTTTCCACCGGCAAAGACAACGGATCTTAGGAAGAAAATCACCTCCTTTCACCAATTGCCAGGAGAGACATTTTTGGAGACTTGGGAGAGATTCAAGGAGTTGCAGAGACAATGCCCTACCCACGGGCAACCTGAGTATGTCCTCCAAGAAATCTTCTTCCAAGGCATCAATGCGGAGACTAAGACTCGATTGAACCTACACACCGATTGTGGGTTCCTCGAGATGAATCCAACTGATGCATGGGCTCTATTGGACAAGCTAACGGAGTACGACGCTATGTATGGCACCCCAGTGGCTAGACCGTCAGGTAAAAAACTTTATGAGCCTGCTAATGAAATTGACCCAGATGTGCGTAGGCAATTCCATGAGGATGAGACCCGACGCCTCAAGAAACAAGTAATTTTTCTATCTAGAAATCAACCTTGTTTAGAATGCGGTTCTCTAGCTCATAATACTATAGATTGCAATAATATTAGCCAGGTACAAAGGGCAGAACACTACGAAGAGGTAAATTATATGAGGGCTCCTTATAGGAACCCCAATAATAATAATAATTATGCGGGGAATCAAAATAACAATTATGCAGGGAGGAACAACAATTACCCTAATTGGGGTAACTATGGACAAGGACAAGGGAGTCAACCTCCTCCGCAACAAGATCAAAGGGTTCCCCCATATAGCCCCCTTGGGTATCAAGAACCACCATCATGGGTACAAGAGTTTAAGGAAGGATTCAATGGGCTTCGTGCCGATGTGAATTCCCAATTTAAGGGAGTTCATGCACAACTAGGAGAGTTAGAAACTTGGAAGAAGGGAGTGGAGTCCCAACTAGGTAATCTCGCGGCACAAATCCCACGGCCTCAAGGGAAGCTCCCAGGCCACACCGACGAGAACCCTAGGGGGCAAATAGCTGCAATACACCTAAGAAGTGGAAAGGAGGTGCCTGGTCGAGAAAGCACGCCAAACGAGGAAGAAAACGGGGACAATAGTGTCCATACCAAGGCCGTACCGACCCCCACAGCCTCGGTACTGACCCCCCCAGTAGGTACGATCTCTTCTTCTCCCGTTTCTTCTAATTCCAGTAGCCATACCAAGGCTGTAACGACCCCCTCAGGGTCGGTACCGACCCCTCCTCCAGCAGCGGCGGATTCTTCTGCAGGGCCTATTTCAGCCCCGAATCCGATGAAAGTGCTCCCATATCCTCCGAAAAAGGTAAAGGACACAGCGGAAGGTAAGTTTTAAAAGTTTGTGAAGATGCTTCAGAGTTTGAATATATCTATTCCTTTCACTGACGCTTTGAGTGAGATGCCAGCTTACACTAAGTTTTTGAAAGACATCTTAGCTAAGAAGAGATCCATGTCTGAGCTTGCTGACGAGGTCCGTTCAGTGAAGCTCCCTGAGAAACTTGGAGATCCAGGTAAGTTTGCCATTACTATTGGTTTAGGATCTTACCGTTTCAAGGCTTTGTGTGATTTAGGTGCAAGTGTAAGCCTTCTCCCCCTTTCGATATGGTCTAAGACAAGCTTGGGAGCCCTAGAGCCGGTCAACATGAGAGTATCCATGGCAAATGGAGCGGTTGTATCACCAACTGGGGTGATTGATGATGTGCCTGTCCGTGTAGGTAAGTTTTTCGTCCCCAATGATTTTATTGTTATGGATATGCCAGAGGATCCAGTGGTGCCTATCATTCTTGGAAGGCCCTTCTTAGCCACCGCTGGAGCAATAATTGATGTTTGGAAGGGACTCCTAACATTTGAGATTGGGGAGGACATCGTTGAGTTTCGCTTCAATCCAACGATGAAGGAAACCACGGACATGGTAGAGGTAAGCTATTTTGATTGTCTTGAGTCTACAGGCCCAGTCCCAGGTCTTCTGGAAGGTCAGGAGGAAGTGTATTCTTTGGAGGTCCTGGAAGCGATATTGAAGACGAAGGAGGAAGAGCCCAATCTTATTCCAATTGAGTCTTCTCTAGAGCTTAAGCCGCTTCCAGAAGGTTTGAGGTATGTTTTCTTGGGACCCAATTCCACTCTTCCTGTGATCATTAATGCGAAATTGAATGAGGAAGAAGTTGATAAATTACTTGATGTGCTTAGGACACATAGAAAAGCTATTGGTTATTCTTTGGATGATATCACTGGAATTTCACCCTCTTTATGCATGCATCGAATATTCATGGAGGATGATCATAAGCCAACCATAGAACATCAGCGTAGGCTTAACCCAAATATGAAGGAAGTAGTAAAATCTGAAATCTTGAAAATGTTGGATGCTGGAATTATTTATGCTATTTCTGATAGTAAATGGGTGAGTCCTGTTCATGTTGTCCCTAAGAAAGGTGGAATGACTGTGATTGAGAATGAGAAAGGTGAGTTGGTACCTACGAGGACCACTACTAAATGGCGCATGTGCATTGATTATAGGAAGTTGAATAGTGCTACTAGGAAAGATCATTTTCCTCTTCCTTTTATTGATCAAGTTCTTGAGCGTCTAGCCCAGCACGATTATTTTTGCTATTTGGATGGCTATAGTGGTTTTTGGCAGATTCCTATTCATCCGGATGATCAAGAGAAGACCACTTTTACTTGTCCTTATGGAACTTTTGCTTACAGAAGGATGCCATTTGGGCTCTACAATGCCCCTGCAACTTTTCAAAGGTGTATGATGGCTATTTTTTCTGACATGATTGAGGATATAGTAGAAGTGTTTATGGATGATTTTTCTGTTTATGGTTCTTCTTTTGATTCATGTCTTGCCAACTTGAGTAGGGTGCTACAAAGATGTGAAGAAACTAATTTAGTGCTTAATTGGGAAAAATGTCACTTCATGGTTCAAGAGGGAATTGTTCTTGGGCATTTGGTTTCAAAAAGGGGAATTGAGGTAGATCGTGCTAAAATTGAATTGATTGAAAAATTACCTCCTCCCACTAATGTTAAGGATATTAGGAGCTTTATAGGACATGCAGGCTTTTATAGGAGATTCATTCAAGACTTCTCAAAAATTGCTAAACCTTTAACTAACTTGCTTATGAAGGATGTAGCTTTTGAGTTTTCTGCTGAGTGTCTTGAAGCGTTCAACAAATTGAGAGAAGCCCTTGTCTCCGCTCCTATTATGCAATCGCCCGATTGGAACCTACCCTTTGAGATCATGTGTGATGCTAGTGACTATGCCGTAGGTGCTGTGCTTGGGCAAAGGAAGGACAAGAAGCTTCATGCCATCTACTATGCAAGTAAGACACTTGACGAAGCGCAGAGTAAGTACACCACGACGGAGAAGGAATTCCTCGCCGTGGTATTTGCCTTTGAAAAGTTTCGTACTTATTTAGTAGGTTCTAAAGTCATTGTCTATATGGATCATGCTGCGGTAAGATATTTGAGGACTAAGAAGGATGCCAAGCCTAGGCTCCTTCGTTGGATGCTTTTGTTGCAGGAATTCGATTGTGAAATTAGGGACAAGAAAGGAGCAGAGAACTTGGTGGCTGACCATCTGTCTAGGTTGCCCTTGGACCACCTCATGGAGTCCGAAAATCAAGTTCCAATCAATGACTCCAGGCCGGACGAAAACCTCATGAGAAACGATTCGGTAAGTTCCGGTGAGGACTCCTTTTATACCCCTCCTTCTTCTCCTAGTTCTCATCATATTTGTGCTATTAGAGGGTCGAGGAACCCTTGGTTTGCGGATTTTGCTAATTATATTGTAGGGGGAGAAATCCCTAAGGATTTGACTTCGCAAGCCAAGAAGAAGTTCCTCCACGACGTCAAGCAATACTATTGGGATGATCCCTACTTATTCAAGAAGGGGAGCGACCACATCTTTAGACGTTGTGTACCGGATGAAGAGATTGAGAGCATAATCAAGCACTGTCACACCCTTCCAACGGGTGGCCACGTAAAGAGTTTCAAGACCACGACGAAGATTCTTCAAAGTGGCTTCTATTGGCCTACTTTGTTCAAAGATGTGCATGCTTACATTGAAAGTTGCGATGAGTGCCAAAGAGCGGGGAACATCACTTGGAGGCATGAGAACCCTCTTACCGGTATCCTAGAGGTTGAACTTTTTGACGTTTGGGGTATTGATTTTATGGGGCCCTTCCCTTCATCAGGGCCCTATAAATATATTTTGGTAGCGGTAGATTATGTTTCTAAATGGGTTGAAGCTATAGCCACTCGTACTAATGATTCTAAAGTTGTAGCTAGATTTATGAAGACTAATATTTTTCCCCGTTTTGGTGTCCCACGAGTTCTTATTAGCGATGGAGGATCTCACTTCATAGAGAGGGGCTTTGAAGCTCTTTTGGCTAAGTATGGGGTGTCTCATAGGGTGGCAACACCTTACCACCCCCAAACTAGTGGCCAAGTTGAGGTTTCCAATCGACAAATCAAGAGTATCTTAGAGAAGACGGTGTCACGCTCGAGGAAGGATTGGGCATCTAAGCTAGATGATGCGTTGTGGGCTTATAGGACAGCATACAAGACACCATTGCGCACAACTCCCTACAACTTGGTTTACGGTAAGTCTTGTCATTTGCCCGTCGAGCTTGAGCACAAAGCATTATGGGCTCTTAAGGAACTCAACATGGACCTCGACGTGGCCGGAGCAAAGAGATTCATGGACTTGCAAGAGTTGGAGGAGTTGAGGCTCAAAGCTTATCAAAACGCCGAAATCTACAAAGAGCGCACCAAGAAGTGGCATGACAAGAAGTTGGTACCAAAGACATATGAGGTAGGTGATAAGGTTCTTCTTTTCAATTCTAGATTGCGTTTGTTCCCAGGGAAGCTTAGATCACAATGGAGTGGACCATTTGTGGTTCATTATATCTATCCCCATGGAGCGGTGGATCTAGTTGATGAAGGAGGGGCCATGTTCAAGGTCAATGGCCACCGACTCAAGAAGTACTATGATAGGATGGATCCGGAGGAAGAAATAAGAGTCACTTGGGCTCTTACATCATTAGACTGAAGTCGAGGTAACCACGTCAAGCTAACGACGTTAAAGGTAGCGCTTACGGGAGGTAACCCGCTTTATTTTCCTTTCCTTTTTAAATTTTAGTTTTATTTTTTTAATTTTAGGATAGATAAGTTAGCTGGGATAGAACATATTGCACTAACAATGCATGTCTTGAGAGGTGACCACAGTGAAAATGGGTGAAAAACGGATTCCGGAGCGAGAAACGGAGGTATACCGAGTCCGTACCGACCCCCAAAGGCTCGGTACCGACCCCTCTGGCGGAACAGGTAAGGATTTCGAAAAAAACTCAATTTCCAGTAGGTATACCGAGGCCATACCGACCCCCACAGCCTCGGTACCGACCCCTACGGAATTTCTAAAATTTTTTTTTTTTAAAATAAAAAAAAAAAACAGAACCCCGCCTGTCTTTCTTTCTCTCTCCCGAGCCTCTCCACGCTGAACCGAACCCCCACCGCGCCCAGCCTCCTCTTAACTCTTCGCTGCCCAAGCCTCCATCGAGCCATCTTTGACCCACCAGCCCCACACCGGTCGAACCACAACCCACACTCGCACCCCCTAAGCCCAGCCCTGACCCGGTTCGCACCCAGCCGAGCCCTAACCGAACCAGTTTACCCCAACAGTGCTGTTCTTCCCTTCGGCTCGTTACATCTTCGAAATCCCGGTTTTTCTTCTTCATTCAACTCAATTTTGGTATGATTTCTTACCCTAAACTTGTTTATTTCAATTATTTTGATTGATTTGATGATTTAGGTTGAGATTGAGACCTAGGGTTTGATTTAGGAGCAGAATTTGGGGCTTTTTGGCCGAAAGCCAAATTGGTCGAAATTGATGACATGGTTGTGTTGTTGGGTTGATTTAGAGTTACTTTCATGTTCATGGAAATGTCAAATTCTTTATGGATTGTGCGCTAATTGAATTTTAGAATTTCATTGCGATCCGTTTCAGGCTTTGATTTTGGATTTGATATTTATGCTTTTTGGTTGATTAGCTTCTTCTATTCTAGCATAAAATCTATTCCCTTGCATGATTTGACAATGCAAACAAGTTATATGTCCATTGTATATTTGTTTGACTTGTTTTGAACTTAAGTATGGGGTTGTCATGGTTGGTTTGTGCATATTGAGTTTTGCATTACTTATGTTACCTTCATGAGTATATGGTTTTATGATTAGGTGTTGCAATTTAGTGACCTTACATGATGACTATATTGTCTATATTGTTTTCCCTATTCATATCGTCTATGTAGAGCTTATGGTTACATATATGGGTAATGCATTCTATTCTGCATGATGGTGATTTTATATGCATTGGAGCTTATTTTAAATTGTTTATATGCAATTATTTCTTTAGGTGGTATCTCTTGCGCTTGGCTATTTATATACACTCGGGCTTTATGTGTTTATATGTTTTTCTAGTGCATATTATCATTCTTAATTTGCATGGTTAGATGTTAGCTTCTTTTGAGTTTAGCTGATTTGGTTTGGTTTCACTGTTTTAGAAAGGATTTTAGTTTTCAATTGGTTTGTCTTGTCCAGGAAAATGTTCAGTCGTCAGCGTAGCAAGAGGGCTAGGGAGTCATCCGCTACAGTTCCGTTGGATAATGTCATCATCTCCGACTCCCGTTTGAAGAAGGATTACAAGGAGTTCCACAAGAAGGGCAATCTGAAGGCCCGATGGTATAGCCCTGATGATGGAGAGCGCCTTGGGGTACATGATGACTTATTGGAGGCCTTCTCTTACTTAGGCGCCACTAGTCTTCTGGATCATGTCCCCCACCACTACCCCGCTCTTACTGCAGAGTTCACGGCTACATTGGCAAGCGATATGGCTAGCCTAGATTTTGTGGGCCCTATTACATTCCAGCTGGGGAATGTTCAACACTCCTTCACTTTGCAACAATTTAATGCATTGCTGGGATTTCCTAACCCACTGGCATTATACAATCATCTCAGCTGCAAGGCCCTTCAGACCTGGACTCTAATTACGGGCAATCCTTATTGGCCTTCTCGAGGAGCACTTTAGGGTAAGGACATTGCGAACCCTCTTTTCCGTATTATTTTAAGAATTTTTGGTAGCACTATATGGGCCAAGAAGGAATTATCTAAACCCACTAGAACTGAAGTGGCTTGTTTGAGAGGGGTACTATTTGAGATGCAGACACCCCTGAACTTGGGGTTTGAGTTCATTATGCATGTCTTGGCCTATAGAGCACGCACGGAAGACATCTGGTATGGAGGCCTGGTGGCGCTGTTGACCAGGCGCCTTGAGGTTGACTTCACCAGATACAAGGTTGTGCCCACTCTGATGATTGACACTGCGTACTTGATTGGTGCTAATGTGATCAAGCGCAACGGAGACAAGCTTCTGTCAGTTTTTCATGATCACGAGGTGGAGATTACCAAGCCGAATATGGACTTGTTGTACGTCCCTAACTGGATTATCACTTGGGCTTCTGAACCTTCACCGACTCCAGAGGATATTCTGAATGATCCTTTGAGACGACAGAGACCATCGAGATACCCCCGCCCGGAGAGCACTTTTGCCTTGGTGGTGCCTTCACCTAGTTTATTTGACGGTTTTGGATCCTTTGGGCAAGGATCCTACCATGAGCATAGGCAGCAAGAGCACGACACTGACTATATGGATCATGACGCTAGGCCTAGTAGCCGCCCCTTTTCTGATGGGGCTGGCCCGAGCAGATCTGCGCCTCAGTATTCTCCTAGCCTTACTGACGTCATGGATGAGCTTAGATCTCTGAGACTGGGCCAGGAAGCCCTACAGAACGGGCAGGGTGCTCTTATGGAGGAGTTTACACGCTTGAACAGGAGGATGGACAAGCATGAAACGCACCAGTATTCCTTCATGGCTTGGGCATCTTCTTTGTTTCCACATCATCGATTACCACTACCACCTTCTCCGTAGAGTTTATGAATGTCTTCAGCAGCTTCTGAATTTCCTTTGTGAGTTTCTGAGTCTTTTCCCTTTTACTTTGATTTTTCTTTTGACAGTGGGGACATTGTCTATTTTTAAGTATGGGGTGGGGGATTCAGAAACTATGTTTAGGGGTTTTGTATTATATTTATGTTTATGTGTTACATTTTACCTTAGTTGGATTATGTTATGCATTCATGTTTAAGTTTTTTTATGCATTTGAGTCTTTTGTCATATTTTAGTCACTTGAGTCTTGCTTTTAGTTTCAAAAAAAAAATTCAGAAAAAAAAAAGAAGAAGAAGAGAACAAGTATAGTTTGTGTTTATATGTTTGTGAATAAAGTGCATGAGCCAAATTTACCTTATTTCCTTTACTTTTGCAAGATTCATATTGTTGAGAGGTTATTTGAGTTTGAGAGGTTGTGTTCTTCATTAAGATAAGTTGGAGAGTTTTGTTGATTCATATGATTGAGAGTTATGGTTTGGTTGAGTTGTGTTGGAAATTTAGGAGTCTTGATTCCCGAATTTTATTAAGCACCACGTAGCCAAATAATTCCATGCCCTTTTATTTCTTACCAAGCCACATTACAACCCCGCCGAATGGAGTCTTCTTTGAAGTCTTCCATTGAGCGAAGTCCTCCTGATGGTTCTTGTTTGCATTTACATAATTGGTTGTGAAGTGGATTTACATTTAAATTGCAATGTTTATAAGATTGTATGTGGAATTGAGTTGAGAGTTGATCTTCATAGCCTAAACACATTGAGAGTTGAGTGTAAACACATTACCCTTGTGAGGTTGGATTTATAATGCCTATGCCTATGGATCGCTCATAAATGTGTGATGACGTTAAATTCACTTGCTTTGCTTTGCTACAACTTTATGATGTTGCTTTTGACAATGGGGGAGACTTGAATGATGTGTTGTAGGTATTGGTTATTGCTTGGTTATTGCTTGAGGACAAGCAAGTTTAAGTATGGGGTATTTTTGATGTGCATGTGTTTAGTTATATTTTCCCATATGTTTTGATGTCAATTTGAGTCATTTTCATAGGGTTTTGCATTGGGTTTAATGTCTTTTGCATGTGTTTTCATATTTCATGAGAAATAGATGTCTTCACTAGCTTTTGTGTGTTTTACAGAATTTTGGGAGCTGTTTTTGAAGAAACTTTTAACTATGAAAAGAAGCGGAAGAGAATAAGGAGCGCATAGGAAAAAGAACGGAAGCAATCGGAGTTCAAACGAAGGAGATATAGGCATTTTTCCGAGCCGTACCGACCCTGTACCTGGGTCGGTACCGAGGCCTGATCTGGACAAGCAAGACGAGATGAGCAACAGTGGACATACCGACCCTAGGGGGGTCGGTACCGAGGTCCTCCGCTTCGGTATAGGTTCCAGCGGAGCTTATTTACCCGGATTTAATTATTTTTACTTTTTTTTTTCCTTAGATAGACTTTAGATAAAATTCATATATTTGTTATTTCCTAAATTAGTTTATGGGCTATTAAGTATAAATAGGATTTTTAGGGTTTGGAGGATTTTCTTCTTCCTTCACCTCTTTTTGAGCAACTTTTAGAATTCTCAGCACACGTTGAGAGAGCGTTTGTGAGCGGAATTGAGAGCTTTTTGAAGCGATTTCTTCGGCGACGGTTGGAGAACGTTTTGTGAGGCTTTTGTGACGCTTTGTTGACATTATTCTCAGGTTTTTATGCAATTTAATTTTCTGATTTTTATTTATTTCATGAATTTTGCAATGTCTACCATGTTTATGCGTGAGTAGTCGCCTTTTCTAGGGTTGGGGTGATCCCAACGATAGTTATGCTTGCAATTTTGCTATGAATTGATGAATTAATTGGTTTTATCTATTTTATGTGCTTAAGTACCTAATGAAAGTTGGGGAAAATTCCTTTTTGCAATTAAATTGAAAGATTGAATTGTGAATTGGATAGTAATTAGGGTCTTGAACGCAAGTTTGATAACCTAATTAAGATTGATAGTAAAGTTTATTAATTTGTGAAAATAAATTGATTGCTTTGCTAGGGTTGATGCAAGTTGACCTCTTTAATAGATAAAAACATGATTTTTATATGATCCATTGCAATGCTAGTATGATTATCGTTGTGGTGATCTCTATGCCCTAAACTTTTATTATTATTGATTTTTTCTAAAAATTCCAGCAGCCCACAAGCCCCCAAAATTCTATAAGTTTCCATCTTTTCTTGCTATTTCTTGCTCTTTGGTAACTAGAATTGAGTCACTGACTTTCTCCCTGTAGACGAACTTGACCCTACTATACTATAGCGGGGTTTCAATCTTATAAATTTATTTGATTGAAATAAACCCTTCATCACTTGGGGACAAGCAAGCTTAAGTATGGGGTGTTTGATGTGCGCGCAAATTGCCATATTTTCTATGCACATATGAATCCATTTTATTGTCTTTTGCATGCACATTTATGGAAAAACATGGGATTAGTGTAGTTTATGCTTAAATGTCAAATATATGGGTTTGCACGAGTTTCCATGTGATTTCGCAGAAAACAGGATGAAAATGGATAAATTCGGAAGAGCGGAAAAAGAACTCGAAGTCTTCTGAAGAGGTCGAAATCGACTGAAGACCTCGACATCGAGTACATCAGAGACATAGGAATCGAGCAGAAAAGGAAACAGAGCATATCGACACAGAAGAGGTCGATATCGACATCTGGGGGTCGATATCGATGCTACCAGATCGACCAAGTTGATAGAAGTCGAGTGCCAGTTCGAGTAGGAGAAGGAGAAGCTCGAGATAAGATTTTGGAGGGGTCGATATCGATGTCTAAGGGTCGATATCGACCATGCCAACAGAGGAATTCGACTCCGATTTTGATAGAATTATATCCGATGCTTGCAATATCTATCCAAAGGTCGGGATTCCCTATCATCAACACCAGATCTATCATGAGGAGGCTGATTTCACCATTGAGTTTTAGCTTTTACTTTGTTTTAGTTTATCTTAGAGAATAAAGATAAGGTTTCGAGTCCTTATCGACATCTATAAATAGAGGCCAATAGGGATGAGTTTAGGTATTAAATTTCAGATCGAATAACATCCAATTTCGCAGAGAATTTCAGTTGCAATAGAGAGTAGAGAGAGAGAGGAGGCCGAGTGGAGTTGTAAAGCGAGAGTGGAGTGGCTTGTTCGGTTGTACTTTCTTTCGGAGTTTTTATTCAAAGTAGCTTTCTTTCAATAACAATGATGATGATGTGCATGATGAGGAGCGAGTAGTCAACCCACTTCTAGGGTCGGGGTGAGCCCGACGATAGCAATGTGAGGTAAGTGCATTAAAGGTTTGACTTTTATGCGATTCCGTCTTCTACCCCATGAATGATCCTTTGCGAAAGTTAGCGAGATTCATTATTTACATTATTGAAGCGAAAGCCACTCATATTGTGAACTTGAATTGCTCATGAATTGGATAGTAACTGTTATGAATTATGCGAGAGCCCCTAATCACCTAAGTGTTGATAACGAAAGTTATTTGATGGAAAGACATTAAAGTTCATATCTTTAGCATGAAACTTGCATTGTTATCGTTGTGGCATGAAACCCCGACTTTGGAAGCCTTTTAATTAATTAAATTCTTCATAAAAGTCTTAGTTTTGTTTCTGTTCATCTTCCTTCTCCATTCTATTTTCTTCAGACTCTTTTCCGACAAATTGGTTACAAAAACAGTTTCTGTGACAAGCATCGAAATTGACCATAAGGGTCGATATCGAGGTCTAACATCGATATCGAGGTCTCTGCTCGACGTCGACTTGCTGTTTTGTCTTCTGCAGGAACTGCGCTAGGAAATCGAGCAGAACTAAGGTTGATATCGACCTGTATACTCGATATTGAGTGTCTTCTGAGGTCGAAAGCCTTGATCGTGAGTACAACAAAGGAAGCGCTGACATACCTCCTCGTGGATTCGATCCTGAATTACCCTACTACTACAAGGGAGGGGATTCTTGTATTATTTGTTTTGGACAGGGAGATAGTCTAGTTGTGCTTTATTTTATTCTCCTACTTACCACATTCCCCCCGTTGCGAACAAAGCCCCATTACAACCCCGCCGAATGGAGTCTTCTTTGAAGTCTTCCATTGAGCGAAAGTCTTCCTGATGGTTCTTATTGCATTTTCATGACTAGTTGCGAAGTGGATCATTATAAATTACAATGTTTATGAGATTGTATATGGAATTGAGTTTAGTGTTTATCCTCATAGCCTAAACACATGAGAGTTGAGTGCAAACACATTATCCCTGTGAGGTTGGATCAAAATTGCATATGCCTATAGATCGCTCAAATATATGTTATGACGTTAAATTCACTTGCTTTGCTTTGCTATCACTAATGATGTTTTTTTGACAAGGGCGAAGACTTGAAGGATGTGTTGTAGGTATTGGTTACTTCTTGGTTATTGCTTGAGGACAAGCAAGTCTAAGTATGGAGTGTTTTGATGTACATCTTTAGTGTCCTTTTTATCGCATCTTTTGACTTCATATTTCATTCAATTTCCAAAGAAAAGGGTGAAAAATAGTGCAAATTTGTGTAGAATGAGCTAACGTGCAAGAAATAGAGTCTGCACAACTTTTGGACTAAATATGTAGGAATTGGAGCAAAATCGGAGTCAAAATGAAAAAGCCAAGAGAAGCTGAAAAGAGGTCAAAATCGACTAGACTGGTCGATATCGACTGAAGACCTCAATATAAACTCTGAGTGTTGAGACGGACCAAGAAGACCAGCAAAAGAGAGAACTCGATATCGAGTAGATGGAGTCGATATCGACTATGCCCTAGAAATCGAGTGGAACTGAGCTCGTCGAGAAGAAACGAAGAGGTCGATTTCGACCTATCTGGTTGATATCGACTGGATTTCGACATGGGTTGGACACGCTTTTCGAGATGCGGATTGCAATTCTATCATGAAGGCCACGGTTTATCCTCTATTTTAGATAAGATTGTGTCTTAAGGGTGATTTCCTTTTTACCTTAAGATCTTTATTAGTTGTTTTAGATATTTACCTAAATAAAAGATTTATCCTACTGGTTGGGATAGAGTTTAGATAGAAGATAGGATCTACTTTCCTTGGCTAGCAAGGATTAGTAGCCTATAAATAAATCCCTAGGGGGCTGGTTTTTATTCATTCAATCACAGAGATCATATCTCACAATAGCAATAGAGTTAGAGAGAAGTTTTAGGGTTTGGCGTTTGCGAGAGCCGGCGTTGAGTTGTAAAGCTTCGAAGGTTTAATTTTAATGCATGTTTTCTTCTTTCAATCAAAGATGTTTGTTGCGATGAAGATCGAGTAGTCGTCCCACTTTTAGGGTCGGAGTGAGCCCGACGGTAGCCATGTAAGTACACTTATTCTCTATTTGATTATTTGATCTCTTCTTCTACCCCACGCTCAATCCTTTATGAAAGTTTAGGATCATTCCTTATTTACCTTATATGAAGCGAAAGTGGATTATATATGTGAATTTTGATAGTAATAAGGTTTTGCCTACGGAAGTTGACATAAACCCCAATTATGAAAAGGTAGAAAGAATTAGGTTTTTATGCGAAAGCCTCTATATTCCTAATTGGTGTTCAGAAAAGCTTAATCCTTTATGTGAATTGAGTATAATACATGCATGGTTACAATTGTGGTGAATCCCTATCCTAGGAGCCCTTTAGTTCATTAAGTAAAACCCCAAAAACTATTGTCTTTATTTTTGTTTTCTTTATTTTACTGTTTTTTCTGCACTCGACATCGTCTGAGGATCCACTCGATATCAACCATATCATTCGATATGGACCACCCTGCATCGAGTAACTCTACGTCGACAGTCTTCTGAGTCGACGGGAACTACTGATCTACTCGATTTTGACCATTTCAGTCGATATCGAGTTCTTCTGTTGTTTTCTATTCTTCGCAGGTTCTTCCCAGATCGACGTTACCACTAGGAATCGATTGCCCCTGTCGATATTGACCTCCCAACTCGATATCGAGGCTTCTGGTCGACTTGCGCAGAATTCGCAGAGACTATCCAGGCACCGCTGACCCGCCTCCTCGTAGATCGATCCTGATTCCCTTCCATTACAATGGGAGGAAGTCTTGTAATTTATTTGCGTGGACTAGGATTCGGTTTGATATCTATCTATATTTATTAGACTCGATTTCCTCCTACATCAATCATCACAAAGCCCACATGCCTTGAGTTGTTGAGGTGTCCCTTTGAGCATCATCCTTCTCATCATCTCCTTCATCTCCATCATATCAGCTTGCAAATTGGAGCTTGAAGAATCTACAGCTAGTACTCCACGAGGGTTTGCCCTCTTACTATATTGTCTGGACCCCACAACAAGCTCTGAGAACAACTTCATAGCATCGTTTGGGGTTTTGTTGAGAATGTTACCCCCACTAGCGGCGTTCACCATTCGACGCTCATCGTGAAGCAAAGCTCCATGCAAATAAAGCACCAAGTCCTGTTAAGGGTAACCATGGTAGGGGCAACTTGAGCAGAGCTTTTTTAATCGCTCCACATACTCATATAAAGTCTCAATTGCTAATTGCTTGATGTTGATGATGGCCTTCAGAAGAAAGTTCAGCTTTGTAACAGGGAAGTAGTTTTCTAAGAACAACCTTTTCATCTTTGTCTAGGTGGTAATGCTCCCTGCAGGCAAGTAGTAAAACCAATCATTAGCCGAATCTTTCAATGTGAAAGGAAAAGCTTGCAGCTTGATTTGGTCCTTTGTGATATTGGCTGGCCTCATGCTCTCAATGATGGCATGGAACTCCGCCAAATGTTTATTGGGATCCTTGCCACTCAACCCATGGAACTTAGGTAGAAATCGGATCCATTGAGCCTTGAATTCGAACTTGGTCCCATCAGTAAGCGTTGGAAACTGCACCGCCAATGGTTATGTTTGTAGATTCGGCGCGGTGAGTTGCCTTAAGGTTTGGTTCACGTTATCCAACACGTTGTCACCCATCTTTGCTGTCCCTTTGGCTTCTTGATTGAAAGGTAATGCGCGAACGTTATTGCGAATCTCCCGCCTTAGGTTGGAAAGAGTCCTCTCAATCTCTGAATCAAAATGAAATAAAGATGGATTAGTAGCATGGGAGCAGACCCTATAAGTGGTCCACACCAAGATTAGCGATTAAATAACAAAAGAAATTAACAAGAAGTTCCCCGGCAGCGGCGCCAAATTTGACAAGAGGAAAACCTGTCGTTTTTCCTGCCAAAGAATACTCAAACTCGCAACTAGTATAGTTGGTAAGAAAGAGGTCGATCCACAGGGAAATCTAATAAATTCGAGTGTCAATCTAATCGCAAGTAACAACAAAAGAGAGTTTTGTGAGAAAAATATCCGCCTTTTATCAAAGTGGATGCAGGCAAACGGAATAATGTTGCTTGTAAAATGCAATAGAGAGAAATAGGTTCACCTACAATTTGTCACTTCAATTGATGAATTTGATCCTTGTTTCAGCCTTTAGTTCTTGTCTTTTAGTACGAATGTCCCTGTCCAGATCTTAGGTAAATTACTAGTCTTACGAGGCCTAATAATTCTTATCTCTAAACAACCCTAACACTGTCAAGATTTAACCTAAAGATAGCATTAAGAATATGAATTAACCAAGGTACATGTAATATCAAGCTACGAGTTGATATTTAACATATATTCAACTTCCTACACATCCAATTAGTCCTACGAGTCCTAAAGGGATATGATTGCCACTTGGGTTAAGGTTTGTTACGAGGAATCTACAAAACTCTAGCAATTGAATGAATCTACTCTAACTAGTTGATCGGGCCAGAGAGAATAAAACAAAATCAAGAATTAAGTGCAAAGAAGTGAAAACATTCGAATAGGAATAAGAACTAGATTAAGAAACTCACAATTCAACAATCAAAGATCCACACTATAGGCGAAACCTTGAGAGTTTAGTTGCTCATGCTCAAATGTTGCTCTCAATAATCCCTAAAGTGCATAAGGTGAATAATAGAATAACCTAGAAATGTCTTTTAAACGCCTCCAAAGAGTCAGCCAAAAATAACATAAAAACCCCTAATTAAAGTTCGGCTTTTGATTCGACGGTTCTGCAAAGGCCGCGGGGCGGCCGGCGATTTCTTCAGCTTCTCTTCACGTCACTTCTTGAGCTGCTAAGGCATCCTTTTTAACTTCTTTTGCTCTCCTCAAATTCACTTCACCTTGAATCTACGATACCAGAAATAAACCATAGAATTGCGTAGATTCCGCCTCTTTCAACTCAACAAGTGATTATGTAAATGTAACTAAAATATGCAATATTCCCAACTAAACTATGCTAAATGTAATCTAGAATGAATTACTAATCATGCTCTATCAGTGGGCCCATTTACGGGTCCAACCCACCGCTGTATACTACGGTGGCATCCACGAATCGTCATTAATGCCACCGTCAATATCTACGATAATTAGTGGTGGACATAGTAAAAATTAGCGGTGTAGATATCCGACCCGGTTTCAATTTGATATTATAATCAAAAGATAGTGTCATAGTTGTTGGTAAAATGATGCTTAATATTAGTATATTTAAAATGATGGTTGATGTGTGTATATTTGTATGTCAGTACCATGATGTTTATGACGAAGTCCGATTTCAGAATCCCGTTCCATCGGGTTTCAGGATCAAGTAAAACTCGGGCGACCTCGGGTGATCGGGCTTATCTGAGACGTGCGATGAGGTTTAATGTCTGCATACTAAAACCCGGGTTGATCCGAGCTTCAGCTATCCGCGGACTACCTTCCTCTATTGGACTAGATCAAGTGTCGGTCCTCACTGGCCAAGACTAATCCCGCTTGGAAAGGGGCGCTCAAAGCCAAGGAATCCAACCTAAGCCATTAGATATTCCCATTTCCGACCCCTGAGAATGAAGCCCCTTCACCTATTTATAAGTGATGTACATATGTGTACCTTTATTTGTTGCATCTTTTGACTTCTTATTTCATTCAATTCCTAAAATAAAGGTTGAAAATAATATAAACTTGTGTAAGAATGAGCTAACGTGCAAGAAATAGAGTATGCACAAGTTTTGATCTAATTATGTAGGAATTCAAGAGAAATTGGAGTCAAAACGGAGAAGCCAAGTGAAGCTGAGAAGAGGTCGAAATCGACCCACATGGTCGATATCGACTACATATCGACACAACTTCTGAGTGTCGAGACAGACCAGAACACCAGCAGAAGAAAAGCACTCGATATCGATCACCCAACATTGATATCAACATAGTCCCAGAAATCGAGTGGAGCTGAGCCTATCAAGCAAAAACAAAGAGGTTGAAATCGACTTGTTTGGTCGATATCGACCATACTTCGACACGGGTTAGACACGCTTTTCAAGATGCAGATTGCTATTCTATCTTCAAGAGCCACGAATTATCTTGTAATATTAGATAGATTACAGCTGAGAGTTATTTACTTTTTACCTTAAAGATTTATTAAGTTGTTTTAGATATTTACCAGAATCAAAGATCTATCCTACTTGTTTGGATAGAGTTTATAGTTTAGATAGAAGATACAATCCTTGGCTAGTAAGGATTAGTAGCCTATAAATAAAGCCCTAGGGGGCTGGCATTCAAACATTCAATTACACAGTTAATCATACAATAGAGTAGAGTTAGAGAGAAGCTTTAGGGTTTGGCATTTGCGAGAGCTGACGTTGAGTTGTAAAGTTTCGGAGTTATTAATGCAAATTTCCTTTCAATCAATGATGTTTCCTGCGATGAGGTGCGAGTAGTCTCCCAAAGCTTCTAGGGTCGGGGTGAGCCTGACGTTAGCCATGCGTGCCTGAGGTATGTGTTAGATGTTGATATTGTTGTGTCTATATCATCTCCTACGATTCTGTGTTTAGTCCTAATCGAAAGAAAAGGGATTCATGTTGACAACTTGAGTTATAAACATAAAATTGGTAGAGACAATTAGGTTTATTTGCAAGAGTAATCCTAAGAGTTGGTGTACAGCGAAAGCTCGTCCCTCGGGTGAAATAGCGCAATTGTCCGTCTTATTTGCCTTATCGCATGCATTGGTTAACGTTGTAGTAAACCCTAATCCTAGGAGTTATATATACACACACACACATAAAAACACTGTCTTTATTCTGTCCATTGCTTTCTTATTCATCCTTGAGTCTTCGGTCTTTCTTTACCGTCAAAAGCTAACAACTTTGCAGGAACAACATCGATATCGACCCTACTAGTCGATATCGACCACTTTGCTTCATCGACGGTCTTCTGTGTCGACGTCGATCTCCAGAGTTCTTGTTGTTGAGGTCGATATCGACCCATATCATTGATATCGATCACCCCTGTGTCGACTGGCAGTCTTCTGAGCCAGTCGATTTTTGCACAAACATCGATATCGACCTTCCTAGTCGATATCGACTTCTTGTTTTTGTCTCTGCGGGTCTTCTGTTGCAGAAAGGATCGACAGCCAATGTCAAAATCGAGCACCAAGATCGAGATCGAGGCTTCTAGTCGACCAAAGACGTGAGCTTTTCAACGCTACTAGGATCTGGCTGACATCCTTCCTCGTGGATCGATCCTGACTACCTTTCTACTACAACGGGAGGAAGTGTTGTAATTATTTGCATAGGCTAGGATTCGGTTTGCATATATTTTATATATTTGTTTGAAGAACTCGATTTCCTCCTATCTAATAAATTGGCGTCGTTGCCGGGGAGGCAATCAATCTTGTCCTAGTAGTCTATCTCACATTTTTATCTAGTTTGGCCTTGCAGGTGTATGCGACGCGCTGATCGCCCACCTGAATTCAAAGGAGTAGATGACCCTGAATGTTATCTCCATCTAAGGGCCCAAGCTTATAGAATCGTGGCAGACAATGAGACTCAGGCTGAGCTAATTGAGCAACTAAGGAAGCAAGTCGAGGACTTAACAACTAGAGAGGCGGCACTTAAAGAGCGAGCAGATAGGGAGGAGGAAGGTCGGAGGCAAATAGACGCCCAAATCAACGCCCTCCCTCAGAATGCCAAGCAATACATGCACCCCATGCTCTCAGTGCCTAAATCGGCTATTCTTTTCCCCCACTCTAATTTTGAGATTAAACCTAGTTTCTTAACTGAGATTAGGTGACGTCAATTTGAGTGGAAACCTAACGATTGTCCTCTAGATCATATATCTATATTCCTCAATTTATGTGATACTATTGCAGATGGACAAAGCCTTGAATATGTTAAACTAAAGGCTTTTCGTTGGTCTCTACCCCCAGATCGCTCCGCACCTGGGACGAGGTCAAGAATGCCTTCCTCAACAAATTCTTCCCAACATCAAAGACCGCGATGATGCGCCAGAAGATCATGGCTTTTAGACAAAAGCCAGGCGAGTCATTGGCGCAAGCATGGGAGCGCTTTAAGGAGCTACTGAGGTCCTGCCCTACGCATGGGCAACCACCCTACGTCATCTAGGAGATCATCTACAACGCCCTGGACGTAGCTACTAAGGAGAGGATTAACACCTATACCTCCTATGGGTATCTCAAGCTCTTACCACAACAAGCTTGGGATACTATAGAGAGGTTGGTCGAATTTGACAACACCTATGGGACTTCTGTGGCCTCCGACTCAATGCCTGCCCCATCTGTGGCACTCTATGAGCCCTCCAAGGAGATTGATCCCGACATCAAAGATCAATTCATGCACGATCAACTCAGGATGTTGCACAAACAGGTCAAATTCCTCTCCGCCACCCAACCCTGCGCCGAATGTGGCTCCGTCAGGCATATCACCACTGAATGCCCCCATACGGAGCAAGTACAACTAGCGGAGACTCACCAGGAGGCGTGCTACATGAGGAATCCCAATCGCCAGAGGTACCAAAAATGGGGAAATCAAGCACCCCAATACAACCCCAGGGATCCTCCGTCTTATAGAGCTCCAGGCCATCCGGAGAGAGAACCACGAAGGGATGATGTCCAACTTATTCTTGAGGAATTAAGGAGGAACCAGGCTTCAAATCAACAATCTAGCAGCGCTATCCAGAACCAACTTCAGGGCCTCAACGCCCGAATGGGGGAGATGGATACTTGGAAGAAGACGGTTGAGACCCAACTGGGTCAACTGGTGGCCCAAATCCCAAAGCCACCTGGCAAACTCCCTGGACAACCACAAGAAAATCCAAGGGGTCAAGCCAGGCACATTACCGCTATCAATCTAAGGAGTGGACGCACACTGCCCGAGCAAAGGAGCGAAGGAGAAGCCGCTGGAGACGCAGTCGATGTCGACCCCCAGGTCGATATCGAGGGCCCTGTCGACGTCGATCCTACAGTCGATGTCGAGCCCACTGCCAAGCACAAAACAGAGCCAGAGAGGCACTCGATATCGAGTAACCAGGTTGATATCGACCTACCTATCGATGTCGACCCCTCTGGAAATCGACCACAGCTTCAGACTCCCCCGAGGTCGACCAAACCTATCGATATCGACCCCCCTGGTGTCGATATCGACCTGTCCAGAAAGCAGAAATCGACCTCTTTACCTCCAAAGCCATCCAAAACTTTACCCTTTCCTTCCAAGGCGCTGCGGGATCCAGGAGACACCAAGTTCAGACGCTTCGTGAAGATCTTACAAGGTCTAAATCTCACCATACCACTCACGGAAGCGCTCAATGAGATGCCTACATATATGAGGTTCCTGAAGGACATCTTGTCAAAAAAGAGGTCCATCCTAGAGATCGCCGGCGAATGCAATTCAATTGAGTTCTCTGAGAAGCGCGACGATCCAGGCAAGTTTGCGGTGACGGTAGGGGTTGGTAAGCATCAATTCAAAGCTCTATGTGATCTTAGGGCTAGTGTCAGTTTGATGCCGCTATCAATATGGCAACAAGTTGGAGCCCGTCGACATGAAGCTCTACATGGCGGACAACTCCTTTGTGAGACCAACTGGGGTTGTGGATGATGTCCCTGTCAAGGTGGGAAAGTTCTTCATACCCATGGACTTCATCGTGTTGGACATGCCGGAGGATCCTATAATGCCTATCATCCTTGGTAGGCCATTCTTAGCAACAGCGGATGCCAACGTCAATGTGAGGAATGGCACCCTTACATTCACAATCGGCAACGAGGTCGTGGAGTTTCGCTTCAACCCTACAATGAGCGAAACAAAGCAACTGGAACAAGTTGTCCTCTCACCGACTAAGGAGAAGTTTCATAAATTTTTTTTGGCAAGGACGGAAACAGCCAGAAGAGTCGACATCGACTGAAACCAGTCGATATCGACTGAAACGCTCGATATCGACCATACCATCTCGATATCGAGTGAGCCAGATGATTTCCAAGAGCTTAAGTAAGGGGTCCCTGACATCGACATCGACCCCCACATATCGACGTCGACTACAGAACTAGATATCGACCCTTCTTTGTCGAAATTGACTGACCCTCAGCCCGAAGATTTCTGTTTCGGGCCCGAACAGGTAAGCCCAGGTATGATCTCTAACCCTCCTCTGTCCATTACTTATAATTCATCTAATGGGAGGGTCAAAGCTCCATGGTTTGCCCATCTTGTAAAAGTTAGGTCAAGAAAAAGAAGGAAAGCGCCCAATAAAGAAGAACCTAACAAAGAAGAAGCCTTGGTTGCCGAACTTAGCTACTATCAAAAGGACCTAGATGATCCAGGAGAAGGCTCAAGCTTGAAGGGTCCCTACCTTAAAGACTCATGACGCATTGACGGAGAAGTCGGCCTAGCGACTCAAAAATCTAGAGCTTGTAACTAAAACGTTGATTTTCGTTCATAGAAGGTTTTTAGGGTTTTGATTTTATGGCAAGAAGACACCGGTTGATCGTCATAAGAATCAAGAAGGACAGCCCCAAAAACACCTTACTTTTGACTCAAGGGGACATCAAGAACCACCTTCCAATACTCACTCAGACAACCTTCACATCCATACATGATTCCCGACACAATGTGTTTACCAACCCAATTTCCCGTGGAAGACACTGAAATCCGGGAGAAAGACTCGATAGAACCGTCAAGGGGTTAACATAGTGGAAGGGGCTATTTCACACAAGCTGGGCTTGACCATAGGGAAATAAGGGTACTCCCGCTATCTCATTTGCGCAGATCAATTAGTACACATTTCATAGTCAGGGCATACTAATCATTTCCACAACAAGTGCTTAGCATAGAATCAGTTGATGACAACTATAATGATCTCCTTGGAATCTTCCAGACCTATCTGTAAAGAATAAGCTAATATTTCGCCTACCCATTCCCAACTACATCCAATAGGATGGTCTAGCGCCTTTTCTACCCGCTCGATCCCTTTAGTTTGATCCATCATATTTAATAAGCCGAGTTCATATTTAGTCCAATTAAGTTAGGCATATTAAATTCATTTTGCCCCTTTAAAACATCTTCAAATCCTTTCAAATTCATGGGCAATTTTCCAAAACATACACCCGACCCTTGCGTACCCAAATCGCACAACCTGGCCCTGATACCAACTTTGTAACGGCCCGGATATAAATACCCGGGTTACGTTTCGAAGGTTGGATACCTTCGTTCGGATGTTGCAATTCAGGTACGGGTCGAGGTTTCAAACCTCTAAAGATCAGTATTCAAAGCGGGGATTTCGAACCCCAAGCAATCGAAGTCACGGAAATTCAATTCAAATGAAAGTAAAGCGGAACCAAAGTTTATATACAAGTGCCACGGCAGAGCCAGGTCAAAACCAAAACATAGTGGGTGATTGCCATTTTATCAAGTTAGAATATTAGTCGGATTCTTCGGTTCGCCAAGAGATTCCCCGTCACATTTGTAAGGAGCAAACAAGAACGGTACCTAACACTATCCACGAAGTCAGGCCTGGTAATCGCCTGCAGGTCATCTGACCGCGCTGAGGCCACATAACATGCCTATACCTAAATAAAAGATGACTAATGCAGTACAAGATTTAAATCACATAAGCATGCTTTGACAGTTATAATATGCGGAAAAACTGTAAAGGGCCGAAGACAATGCCAAGTGGCATACCCCTCTCCTACCTCTGCACCCCTTCCCGTTAGTGCAGAAACTGGCCAATTCGGTGCTATAGCATAGCAATTTCCTCGTGGTGGTGCACTAACCATGGCATCATCATATCATATCATCTCATCTCATCGCTTGCCCGATGGTGCTAGGCTATCATATCATGCTCATATCGACTCGATAGACTCAGGGCACCCGATGGGGCTGGGCTACCCTATGACCCTAGCAAAGACTCTAGGACTATCACAGATAACGGTCGTTCTGTATTCAAACACACATAGTAACCACATGCTCAATTCAATGCAATCCTAACATGATACTACATGACATGCTTTAATATGCAATAAAACTACACATCACATGACACATCAGGCAGGAGGTCCAGGTTACTGAGTAAGTCCCGTAGGATACTTACCTGTAGATGCAGAACAGCAAGATAACACAAGCAAGGGCCCAAATGCAAGTCCAAAGCAATCCAAAAGCAATACACGCCTATCATCAAGCCATTTTCATGAGCTACCGGACCAACATTCATACACACGAACCCAAGTTCTCAACATCCTCAAAACCAACTGATAGTAAAACCGTTTTCCAAAACCTTTCCGATACGATCAAATCGACCAAAATCATTCTTCCAATCAACCCATTGGTAAAATCAGACCAACCATATTTTCCAAACTCTTAAATCCCAAATTAAGTCAACTCAAGTTCAAAATAATTCCTCAAATCATACTTGTCCAAATTCCGACATTAAACATTTAAACTTTAAAACCAATCTCCCGAAATCACATTATAGAAATAATTTCAGCATTTTAATTTCAAGATAAATCCACCCTCTCAACCTTATTTATAAATCGAAATCAACAATATTCAACAACTTGAACTTGAAAACATCCCATTTTTAAGAAACCACATCTATAGATTTACATTAATAAAACACTTTAACTTTTCCTAAAACACATATAAGATCATATATTAATATATCCCAAATCATATTATTTCCAAATACTTTTATAACATATACTAATATTTTCGAAAGTTATAAGCACCACCATCATAATAATACGCATCTATATGATAACATTTTTCAATAAATATTGCTTTTAAAAGCATTTAAAATAATATATTAATATTTCCAGAATATATATATATATATATATATATATATATATTCCTAAAATCAGAAATAACATATAAAATAATATATATCTATATATCTATAACCTAACACATAACATATAATAATACATATAATAAATCAATAGTGAACAACTAACAAGGCCCATTCTAACCCAGCAGCCCAAAATAAACATGAGCCCAACCCTTACCCGATGAGAAAAGAAAAGGAAAGGCCCAAACCACATGCCCATTTTCGGAGGCCCTAACCCGGATTGAAATGAAAAAGAGCCCACCCGGATTGAAATGAAAAAGAGCCCAGAAATTAGGCCCAAATCAAGGAAAGAGGGAGCCTCCCTCAAGCTCAGACAGAGGTCGGCCACAGACGACGGAGGAAGAAGAAGAGGGGCTCGCCGGTGGCTCCTTCCCGTCCCAGGCGTTCCCACTCTCAGCTAACCAACCTACTTCCCGGCCCCTACCCAGACAGAAAGATCAAACACGGCAATGGAAAAGAGTGGGAAGATGAGGGCTCACCGAGTGAAGTAGGGGGTCTCGATGCTCGCCGAAGTCGATGGCCTCGCAAGAGGCTCAAGCTGCACCTTCTCGGCCTGGGTCGGAGATGTGAGGTCAAAAGGATGGATCTTTGTTTTTCTTGGAAGTGAAAGGAAGAGGAAGGAAGGAGAATTCAAGCCTTTACCGAATCCGATTCACGAAACAGGGGTGGAAAGTAGACAAGGTGTTGCTCGGGCTCATCTGTGCAGCTGTTGGGCTCGCCGACGTCGGAGGAAGCTACTGCCGCTGGCTCGAGGTGGAAGGAGGGAAGCCAAGGAGGAGCTGGTGCCTTGCCCTCGACAAAACAGAGGAGGCGACGGGGTGCTTGGCTTCAACGAAGAGGGAGGGAGTAGAGGAGCATCGGGCGACGACGAGGAGCTAGGGAGGTGGAGCTAAGGTGATGAGGTGGTGCTGCTGCTGTGAGCACGGACGAAAATGGAGGAGACCTTCGTGGTTCTTTAGTGGGTAAGAAGGCAGAGGAAAGCTGAGGTCTCGGCAACAGAGGGAAGGGAAAATAAGAGTGAAGGGGGTATGGGTGGGTTGTATGTGTGTGTGGTGTTGTGGTTCTGAGAAAGATGACAAAATGTGGGTTGGGTGAATTGCAGGTTGTGAGGATGGGGACCACAGAGAGAGAGGAAGAAAAGAAAAAGAATAGGGAGAGGAGTGGGCCCCACAACACTAATTTAAAATCCCGACACTCGATCTCAATCCCGCTCACTAAAACGAATTCCCGACACTCGACAATTTAAATTGAATATTTAAATCATTACGGGAATTAATACAATTTTATCGATAAACAAACTCGAAAATGGGATTAAATCCGCTACAACCCAAATTTTAAAATGCCGGAACCTACTTCGAAAAGATTAAGAATAAAAACACGTTGATCGAGAACGGAATTTTTCAAAAATTTTTGAATTTTCAAATCTACTCAAATATAATTAGTTACCCTCTCATAATATAATTTTAAACGTTTTTCAGTCTTTACAGCTTTGACATAACTTAAAAATACCAAAGGGTTGATTGAAACCAATGCTACAGGCATTGTTCCTCCTCATCAAGGAATTACTGATGTAAACACCCAAAGAGAAAGAAATGAACTCGAGAAAAAAAAAATGGAATGTAGAAGCAGCCAACCCAAACGAGCAAGCATTTGGATGAAGTTCTACTCTTGAAAGACAAAGGGAATTCAGTTGCAAAACTGACATCCACTAATGGAGAGCATATTGACGTGAGAAGAAGTTGTAGATTAAGCAAGAACAATGCAACTCATAATTCCAATCCAAAGAAGAGTTCGGAAACCTTTGCTGATCAGGGCATCTATGTAGTGACAATGAGGAAGGTGATGCTTCTCTGAAAAGAAAGGTGAAGGAAGGTGAGTGTGCCTTAAAGTCTAGCTCAGTGATGAATGTGGAAGGTTCTTGATTACTAGAAAAAGGGCTTAGCACCCTTCCTAAAACAGTTAATGATAATTGCTTCTTGGAATGTAAGGGATTTCAACAGCACCCCTAAGTATAAAACTGCTCGAGGATTGCTGAGAAGTAGGAACATAGCCTTTCTAGGAATCCTAGAAACAAAGCTAAATCAAGCAAAGTTAGAAGATATCATGAATAAGAGTTTCAATCAGTGGAATTATTTACATAATTTTAATTACAGTGCAGCGGGTCGAATTGTGATTATTTGGGACCCTGCAAGAGTTGTTTTTGTGCACAAAAGGTCTATAGATCAGATTATATGTGGTGATTTGAGGTGCAAAACCACGGGGAAACAGTTTAACATTGCTTAGGTGTATGGCCTGCATACTATTGTTAGTAGAAGAACCCTCTGGGATGATATTACATTGGAATGCTCTATCAGACATGGCCCTTGACTAATTATGGGAGATTTCAATGGAATAATGATATCTTATGAGAGTAAGAATGTGGCCTCGGTGACAACTTATGAAATTGCAGACCTATGGGATTGTTGTGCTCAGATTGGTCTCAGAGATACAACGAGTATTGGTGAAGAGCATACTTGGTTTAAAGGGAAGATGGTAACCAAGACTGACAGGATGATGATGAATTATTGTTGGGACTCAATGAACATCTAATGCAAAGCATCATACCTTATCCCAAAAGTTTTCTCAGATCATTTTCAAGTTATTGTTGAAGTACTTGATCAACAAGTTGGGAAAAAAGGCTCATTCAAGTTCTTCAATATGTGGGTTGGCTATGACAATTTCCAAGATACTGTGGTGCAAAAATGGAGATTTGATGGCTCGGGAACTAAGCAGTATATCTTGTGCAAGAAATTACACAACTTAAAGCAACCTCTTAAGGAACTGAATAAGCTCCACTTTTCTAATATCTCAGCCAGAGCAAAATTTGCCGAAGAGGAGTATGAGAGAGCTTTTGCAACATGGAGAGTTGAGTCTAATTCTAAGCCACTTCTACAAGATTTAGAGTTAGCAAAGAAGAAATCTAGAAGGATTTTGGATGTTGAATTTAAGTTCAACTCACAACTAGCTAAAGCTAGACAAACTTTTAAACGCGATAAGTGTAATGCATATTTCCATGGCTTAATGAGAAAAAACATGAGGAGGAACCACATCATCTCCATAATTAAAGAAGATAGGGTTGAAACAACCTCTCTTGAAGCTACGAACCTACAATTTGAACAATTTTACAAGCAGCTGCTAGGCTCCTGGAAACATACTTAGAACGTTGATGCAGGTGTGGTCTGTGGGGGGGGCTTGCTAAAAGATGATAGACATTATGCCCTTACTCAACTTGTCACTATAGAAGAAATTAAAAATGCTCTTTGGAGCATAGGGGATGACAAGTCTCCAGGGTTGGATGGTTTTACATCTAAATTCTTCAAGGAAACTTGGAATACTACCGGGAAACAGTTCTATGATGCTATTCTAGAGTTATTCAGCACAAGCCATCTCCTTAAACAAGTAAATCATAGTAGTATCTCTCTTATTTCTAAAATTCCAAATGCTAACAAGGTGGAAGATTTCAGATCTATATCCTGTTGTAATGTGACTTGCAAGACTATTACCAAGATTCTAGCAAACAGGCTCCATCCGAAACTTCAAACACTAATATCTCCTACGTAATCTTGCTTTATTGAAGGGAGGCTCATGAGTGAAAATGTTATGCTCTTACAAGAATTGATCAAGAAGTACTCGAGGAAAAGAATCAGCTTGAGGTGCATTCTAAACCTTGATCTCAAAAAAGCTTGTGACACTCTTTCATGGAAATTTATTGAACAAATGCTTTCTTGTCTTAACTTTCCGCCTCTCTTTATCAATTGGCTTTTATAATGTATTTGCACTCCCTCTTTCTCCCTTAATATAAATGGTAACATACATGGTTTCTTTCATGGCAAAAGGGGTCTTAGGGAAAGGGACCCTATATCCCCATTGATTTTTATCCTATGTACTGACTATTTGTCTAGACTCTTAACATGAAGGATGAGTCATCCCTCCTTCATATTCCACCCTAAATGTGGTCCTCTTTAGATAACTCACCTAGCTTATGCTGATGACCTTATACTTCTTTCCAGAGGGGAAACAACTTCCATGAAGATCTTGCTGGACTCTCTGGAGCACTTCTCTTTTGTCTTCGGTCTTACAGTAAGCTCATCCAAATCATCCTACTTTCTAGCTAGTGTGACAGATAAAGACAAGCTTTTCTTGGAGTCTACTTCAAGCTTTAATCAAGGTTCCTTCGCTTTCAAATATCTGGGCATCCCAATTTCTTCAGGGAAGTTCACCATCTCTTAGTTTTCTTCTATGCTTGACAAGATCCTCACAAACATAAGCTATTGGAATACTAAAAATCTTTCTCATGCAGGGAAAGTTGAATTAATTCGTGCTGTCTTGCAAGGCATATAGGCCTTCTGGTTTTTATTCTACCTTCTCATTTTAATCTTATTCAAAGAATTAATAGTTTGTGTGAGTTAGTTAGAAGGATGTGTGCCTTCCAATAAATGAAGGTGGGCTGGGTCTTAAATATTTAAAAACATGGAATCATGCTTTTCTTACTAGGTTACTCTGGGATATCATACGGAAGAAGGATAACTTATGGATAAGATGGATATACCACAACTACTTACAACGAGGAAACATTTGGAACTGGAATGTCCATAAGATAAATGACTTCCCACTCATAAAGAAATTACTTGCAATTAAAGATGATCTTCTAGCAAGTGCAGGTACACAAGAAGGAGCTCGGGCTCTATTACACACTTGGTGTACAGGATATAGATTTAGGGTTATGAATGCATATGACTTCTTTAGAAGAAAGGCTCCTCAGATGGCTTGGCACACGGTGGTCTGGGACCACACCATCATCCTCAAATAGTCATTCATATTATGGCTTGCATAAAGGAAAATATTGGCCACTAAAGACCTTATTAGATCTAGGGAAGTTGATCCCACTTGCACTCTATGCAATCAAGCATTTGAAACTCATCTGCCTATCGAGAATCAAATCTATTTGATCTCGAATTCTTACTCTATTAAAAAAAGAACCATTTCATATCCCTTCTCTAGTCGAGACTCTAGACATCTTGATTCACCCACTGCAATGGATAAATACATTGTTTAATTTTTTAATCCAAGTTGAAATACAGTCACCCATTCACCTCCACCATCAGACATCTACTCCATAACCCATATGTTCAAATGAAATTCAAAACAAAATCTAAATCAAATTGAAGAAATACAAATTCTAAACCAAAGAGAAAATATGGTATTTCCCAATTCGGAAGACCAACAACAACGAAATCGAATAGCTCTCCCAATTCAAAGGAGGAAAGGGAACAAAATCCAACAAATTTGATTCAGAGGACGAAAGGGAATAAAATTCGATGAACTGAAGTTGTTTGGCTCTACATCACCAATAACTCTACTGATGTTTCAGAGAGCGCTTATGCTTCACCGCAGTGGCCAAATGCCCAAATCAACCAAGTTGCGACACCCTAGTCCGAACTGCGCTCCATCCCGATGCCAACGAGGACAGATATGAGAGGTTGAGGAACGAGGCTAGCGATCACAATGAGTAAAGCGGATGAGATGGATGAAGAGGCAGATGCGACCAATGTGAAGCTTTAGGACGACGACCTTGGTGGAAAAAGGAGATTGATGTCCCTCGTTCAAGGAGTGGTGGTAGTAGTTTTGGACGTCGATAGGGCTGATTGGTATGGTACCAAGAAAAAACTTGGATTACCATGTATCGTACCGACCCTATTCGGTATGATATTTTTTATACCATCTACCAACCAACAATGTCAGTAACTGACATTACCAACATACAATTGCGATATAAAATTTTCTGTTTTTTTTCTGGTAACTGGCGTAAATTTTACAAATTACAAATATACATACAGTTACACACGGTAATAGGTAATAGAATGTGTATATATATAGTGTATGGATCATTTGTGCACAAGCCTTAGGGTGTGCACTGTGCACAAATATTATTCGGTGAAATGTGAAACATTATTCGGTGAAATTTGAAGCATTATTCGGTGAAATGTGAGTATTGTTTAGGGGAATGTGAAACATTATTTGGTGAAATTTGAAACATTTCGTATAAATTGTAAGTATTGTTTAGGGAATTGAGGTTTTTTTTACTTGAAATGGATTAATAAAAAAACTAAACATTATTCGGTAGAATGTTACAAATTATTCAGTGGAATTGGGACGTTTTCATCTGAACTGAACGGAAAAAAAAATAACAGTATTCGGTAGAATCTTTCACATTTCACCGAATAATGCTTCAAATTTCACCGAATAATGTTTAACATTTCACCGAATAATATTTGTGCACAGGGTGTGCACACCCGAACCACACCCTATATATATATATATATGGTACTATGGTATCGTGGTATTTTAAGATTATCTACCATCAACTATACCAACACATGTCCGTTACCAAACATTGATTACCGATTTGTCGATTACCGACTCGATGGTAACCAACCCATGTCGGTACAGTTCAGTAGTCAGTTGGTATGGTAAAAAATGTACCATGAGCTAGCCCGACCAACAAGGCTACCATCGTCAAAGATGGAGATGAGGAGGTTAGAGAGGAAGGTGGATAGAAGGTGTTCGTTGGAGTTAGGACGAGACGAGAGGTAGAAGATGAAGTCTTTATATCTCTTTTTTTTATAAAGAACAAATGTCACATGTTATATTTTAAGTGGCAATATAAAATGTATAAAGTCTATCGACAAGATAGATTTCGTTTATAAGCAAGACGGAGTTTCTGTAATTACACCTGAGTCCTTTTTATTTTTTACAAAATAATTATGGGTTGGCCCAAGACAAAAAAAATTACTTTTAAACTAGATTTTTACAACTGCCTCCTCCTTCAACTCCACGTTCATCTTTAATGTTCAACACTTCAATTAAAGATCTAGCACTATAAGGTATGTTATCTCATATAATGTAAAATTTTCATTGATTTCGGTTGATTCAACATAAAAATTGGGGTTTTGAATTTTGAGAGATGAATGCTAGGAACCCTTGGAGTGTTCAAAGCACTGTTCTAAAAATCCCGCCTAGGCGCCGCCTAGTCCCCGCCTAGGCGCTAGGCGGCCTGATAGCACCCAAGGTCCCATGACTCCGGACGACATTGACGACAAGATGAGAGTGCCATTTGATGGTCCGATCACTCGAGCTCGGGCCAAGATGATTCAAGATGCGACAAAGGCTCTTCTTGTTCGTTTGGGTGCAACCATGGACCAAGGACTCCGACCATCATGGGTCACAATGCTCAAGGTTCAACCAACGGTCCAAGGTCTTAGTCTGCGGCCTTATTCTACCTTGATGTAGGGCCGAGACTTGATGAGCTAGGCTAGGGCCGAATGGCCTTAAGTAATTTTTATTATTATTTCCTTTCCTTTATCTATTTAGGGAAATAAAAAGTGAGGAATATTTAGATCCTTGCTTAGTTATAGTTTTATCTATTTTTGGATATTTTTAGATAGATAAAATTACTAGGATTTATTTAATTAATTTAGATAAAAGTGAGATGGCTAGGGTTTCCTTTGCATAGGAACCAATCTCACCATCAAACCCTATTTAAGTTGTATTCGTCATCAAACCCTACTGGAATGGCCGCGCCCGCGGCCTCAGCATCCCCACCTCTTGGATTACCCGCGGCCGCGGCTTTTCAGGCAGCACCCGCGGCCTCTGCATCGTCCTTTTCTTCTTATTCTTCCTCCTCGACGATGTCCTCTTCTTCCATCAAGGGATCCGTGGAGAAGCGGGCGCTCACAACTCGGAAGTTGACACGAGACTCACATCGACCTTATATCCTTTTACTTCAAAAGGATGTTCTTGTCACTTCTATTTCTTTCGATAGTTTGCCTGCGCCTATTTGTCGCTTATTGCAGGACTATTTAGATGTGATGCCCGATGAGCTACCCCCTGGTTTACCACCCGTCCGTGGAATTGAGCACCAAATCGATTTCATGCCCGGTGCCTCGTTGCCTAACCGTGCGGCGTACCGTGCTAGTCCGGAGGAGACGAAGGAGTTGCAACGCCAAGTCTCCGAGCTTATGGAGAAGGGATTTGTTCAGGAAAGCCTTAGTCCTTGCGCCGTCCCTGTCATTTTGGTACCCAAGAAGGATGGATCGTGGCGGATGTGCGTTGATTGCCGCGCAATCAACCAAATAACGGTTAAGTATCGTCACCTTATACCTCGTTTGGATGATATGCTTGATGAACTCCATGGTGCTTGCATTTTTTCTAAAATTGATCTTAGGAGTGGCTATCACCAAATTAGGATGAAACAAGGGGATGAATGGAAAACGGCTTTCAAAACTAAGTATGGTCTTTATGAATGGCTTGTAATGCCTTTTGGTCTTACTAATGCTCCTTCTACTTTTATGAGGCTTATGAACCATGTGCTTAGGAAATACTTAGGGAAGTTTGTTGTTGTCTATTTTGACGATGTCTTGATTTATAGCAAGAACCTAGATGACCATGTTCACCACTTAAAGTGTGTATTTGATTGTCTTCGAAAGGAGAAACTTTTTGCTAACTTTAAGAAGTGTGTTTTTGCTTCGGAATCTACCATTTTTCTTGGCTTTGTTGTGTCCAGGGATGGTCTAAAGGTAGATACCGAGAAGGTTCGCGCTATTGAGGAGTGGCCGCAGCCGTCAACACCAACCCATGTTAGATCATTCCTTGGTCTTGCGGGGTTCTACCGGCGTTTCGTGAAGGATTTCAGCATCATTGCCGCCCCACTCCATGAGCTTACCAAGAAGGATGTAGCGTTTCGCTGGAATGACGCTCATCAAAGGGCTTTCGACGCCCTCAAGGACCATCTCACCCATGCACCCGTGCTTCAACTGCCGGACTTCTCCAAGACCTTTGAGCTCGAGTGTGATGCGTCCAACACAGGGATTGGCGGTGTTCTTCTTCAAGACCGTCGACCCGTAGCCTATTTCAGCGAGAAATTAGGCCCTGCAGAGCTCAACTACACCACCTACGATAAAGAGTTGCTCGCTCTTGTTCGTTGCCTACACACTTGGCAACATTATTTGTGGCCAAAGGAGTTTGTCATTCACTTGGATCACGAGGCCCTCAAGTACCTCAAGAGCCAAACTGTGCTGAGTCGACGTCTCACAAGGTGGGTTGAGTTCCTATAAACCTTTTCTTATGTGGTGCAACATAAGAAAGGTACGGATAATGTGGTAGCTGACGCGCTATCACGAAGGTATGTCCTCTTGAACCATTGTGATGCACATATACTTGGTTTTGCTTTGATCAAGGAACTTTATGAGCATGATCCGTTCTTTAAATCTATATATGCTCATTGTGTGTCAAAGGGTGAGTATGAGTCCTATTTTGTAGATAATGGCTATTTATTTCGATCGTGCAAGCTTTGTATCCCGACATCATCTATTAGGAAACTTCTCACCTTAGAGGTTCATGAGTCTAGGGGCCATGGAGGCCTAGAAAATACTTTAGCGGGGTTAAAGCAACACTACTTTTGGCCGAAAATGACTAATTATGTGCTGAGATTTGTCAAGAGTTGTGTCACATGTGCTAGAGCTAAGTCAAAACACCAACCACATGGCTTGTATACACCCTTACCGATTCCTAAGGGGTCGTGGGAAGATGTGTCTATGGATTTCATTGTAGGTTTGCCTAGGACATCTAAGGGTCATGATTCTATATTTGTTGTGATTGATAGATTTTCTAAAATGGCTCACTTTATTCCATGTCACAAAACCGATGATGCTATACATGTTTCTAGCTTGTTCTTTAGGGATATTGTTAGATTGCATGGTGTGCCTTTGACTATTGTATCGGATCGTGATCCTAAATTTGTGAGTTCTTTTTGGAAATCTCTATGGTCTAGGTTGGGGACTAAACTTTTGTTTTCTACTTCATGTCATCCCCAAACCGATGGCCAAACTGAGGTCACTAATAGGACCCTAGGGGCTCTCCTAAGGTTTGTTTTGCGTACTAACCTCAAGAGGTGGGAAGACTGCCTACCTTTTGTTGAGTTTGCTTATAACAGGTCTATCCATTCAACAACGAAGCGGACTCCGTTTGAGGTGGTGTATGGCCAAAACCCCCTTAACCCTGTGGACATGACGCTGCGGCCTTTCAAGGAGAAGGAGAACATTGATGCAGCAAACCAGGCGGACTTCATCCGGCAACTCCATGACCGAACTAGGGCGCAATTGGAGAGGAAGGCGGCCCAGTACAAGGCATCCAAGGACAAGCATCGCCGGGATGTGCAATTCGACGTCGGCGATCTTGTTTGGTTGCACTTGAGGAATGAGAGGTTTCCGCATCACAGGAGGTCTAAGCTTGACCCTCGAGGAGATGGACCATTCCGTGTGGTTCAGAAGATGGGACCTAATGCCTACAAGCTCGACCTTCCAGCGGACAAGTATGGCGTTCATGCCACCTTCAATGTCGCTGATTTATCCTTATTCGTCCCGGATGACACTTCCGACGACGATTTGAGGACTAATCGTAATCAAGTGGAGGAGAATGATAGCACCCAAGGTCCCATGACTCCGGACGACATTGACGACAAGATGAGAGTGTCATTTAATGGTCCAATCACTCGAGCTCGGGCCAAGATGATTCAAGATGCGACAAAGGCTCTTCTTTTTCGTTTGGGTGCAACCATGGACCAAGGACTCCGACCATCATAGGTCACAATGCTCAAGGTTCAACCAACGGTCCAAGGTCTTAGTCTGCGGCCCCATTCTACCTTGATGAAGGGCCGAGACTTGATGAGCTAGGCTAGGGCCGAATGGCCTTAAGTAATTTTTATTATTATTTCCTTTCCTTTATCTATTTAGGGAAATAAAAAGTGAGGAATATTTATATCCTTGCTTAGTTGTAGTTTTATCTATTTTTGGATATTTTTAGATAGATAAAATTACTAGGATTTATTTAATTAATTTAGATAAAAGTGAGATGGCTAGGGTTTCCTTTGCATAGGAACCAATCTCACCATCAAACCCTATTTAAGTTGTATTCGTCATCTTTTATTCTCACGTTGAATTTAAAGGAGAAGCACTTGGCTAAGTGCTTTCTCTTCTTCAACCCTAGCAATCTTACGCTCTTCGTCAAGTTCAATTAAGTTCCATCATTGAATCCTTTGAGATCTTAAACACACATCCTAATCCAAATAAATCACACTCACAAAGATTCAAAGTCACCCAAGGCAAAACCGAGCAGAGAAATCAAGAAGAAGTTGCCCAGAAACTCGTCCCTCCAGGCCGCACCCTGGCCGCGCCCGCGGCTTCTACAGGACAGCCTCTGCGACAGCTTCTCCGAAGGCTGTTTTCGGTGGTTATTTTTGTTGTTCTCCTTCCCTACCTTCAAGATCATCATTCCCTCATAAGATCCTTCAAAGACGAGTCAAGATCGGCCTTAAGACATCGCAAGATCCGAACTAAACGAGTCGTTGGAGATTACAACGCATCACGGCCCCCTTCCGCCTAGAGCTAAGTGGGCGCCTAGGCACATCTAGGCGCCCGCCTTGACTGCCTAGGCATCGCCTAGGTGCCGCCTAGGCGCTAGACGGCCCCTCACCGCCTAGGATCCGCCTAGCGCTTTTTAGAACACTGGTTCAAAGTAGTAGGGCCGTCAATAGGACGATGATAAGGATCGCCATCGAATCCACGTCTTGGTTGGGGCGGCTTATTACAACGACCGTCGTCGTAGATCAAGCGATCAAAAATCCTAGGTGGTGGCCGGAAAAATTCGAGATGATTATTTAGATTTTGGATGTGATTTCGGTAGTGGGCTGCAAGATTGGGATCGAGAGGTTGTTGGTGGTGGCCGCGATCGGGAGGGTTAGCGAATTGATGGGAGCCATGGGGCGGGGTGGTGGTGGAAGGAGTTCGGTGGAGGAGGAGGGAGAGAGATGGGGGATTGGTAGGGGATATGCGGCGACAGTGGGGCCTGGAGGCGCGACGGGGGAGGTAGTTGGTGGTGTTGGTGGTGGTTGTGGTCAAGGGCGAATCTAGAAATTTTTTCAGGGTGGGTACAATTTTTTACGGATAATTTTTATATTATTTTTATTAAAAATATTTTTTTAAAAAAAATATATGAAGAGAATATCTTAAATTTATAAGAATAATAATTATTATTTAATTTTAAAATATCAAATAAATTATAAGAATTTTAAAATAATGGAAATTGGAAAATGGATTGAGGAAAAAATAAATAAAAATATGTGTCTAGTGAGATTTGAACAAGGAATGATTGAATCGGGGTGAGCTTAACCACTAAGCCACTAAAAATACTTGTTTTTTACCTTTCAATTTTTTACATAACACATATATTCTTTTATTTTTTTCCGAATCGGGGTGGGCGACGGCCCGATGTCGCCCACCCTTGGATCTGCCGCTGGTTATGGTGATGAGGATTGGGAGGAGGAGGGTAGAAGGGAGGAGGGAATCTGGTGTTGCTTGGTGTTGCCATGGCGGTGAGGGCTTTAGCGGGCTAATCTGTTATTATTTTTGAAAAAATGAAAAGTACTTGATTGTAAATACATAAATTTCATCTTGCCGTTAGACGAAAAACATATTGCCGTTAGACTCACCCTATAAAATGTGATGTTTACACCAAGTGTAAACGTATCACTCTCCTTAAAATTATTTTTCATTTATTTACGGATAGGCTACTATGTGCACTCAACACGAACGGATTTAGGATCCGTTTGACCCTTAATCTGACTAATGTCAAGTATTAAATACGTCTGATATTAAAAAAGTAACGAACGGATCAAAGATCCGTTGAATATAACGAACGAATAAAAAATCTATTCATGTTTTTTTTTAAAAAAACAAGTTTAAATTTAAAAAAAAAAATTTTGTACATGTGGATCAAAGATCCATTTAGTCTTTTTTTTTATATAATTGAAACTTTTTGTATATTGTATATATAAACAGATCAAAGATTCGTTTCAAACGTTTTTAATGCTTGAGAAGTGTCAAAGTTGAGGGTCAAATAAATCTAAATTCGTTTGTTTCAAGTGTATTTAGTACCGGTGGTCGGTGCGCCTTTATTTATCGTATAGTTGTGAGTCTTGTTACTATGATTTCAGATTTCTCACACTCGTCATCGGGAGGCTGATTCTCTTACCCTCTCCTCTGGTAGACTTATCCGAGGGTAAAAATGTAAACTTCTTCTAATCAAAAGTAAGTCAAACTTTATAAAAAAAAGAAATGAAAATGGAGAGAGCAGGACAATAATTACATGCATCAATTAAAGAGAACAATAATTAATGCACACTAATCCTTCCCCTCCAATGGTAATAATTAACTTGTTTCACAATTGTGACTTTTATAAGAAAATATGAACGAAGAATATATATAAATGCATATATTTTTATCATGAGAAGACATATCTTAACAAATCCACTTACAACATTTATAATAATTCAAAAGATGTAGAAAGATTTTCTAAAGTTGTAAAAACATGTTATTTTACTATATATTATTTGAACAATCGATTTTTTAAGATTTTTTTTAATGTTAATGTATAAGTAAATACATATATATTTTTTCAAATATGTTAAAATAAGTATTTTTTTTTGTCAAATATGTGTATTTTTTTTTCAAATATAAAACAAATGAAATTAATGTAAAAACTAGGGGTGGGCATGGGACGGGATGGAATGGGACGGGACCGGGATGAGGCCCGTCCCGCTTTAATTTTTTCGGGACGGGACCGGGCCGGGATTCACCTTTTTTTTGAATCCCACACGAGCCTTATCCCACACGGGACGGGACGGGACGGGACGAGACGGGACTTGTCCCTCAAATAAAAATAATAAAATATTATAAAACTTGAAAAAAAATTTCATAGTTCGTGTTTCATAGAATGATATCACCATAATGTTAACACTCTCAGCAACACAATTTCATACAAAAAAACATTGCCAGCAGCACAAGCCTCTTGTAACCCTAACCGATTAGAATTGAATAGAGATTTCACCATCCATAGTTCATATTATTTTTTATCATTTTTCCTTGTTATTATTATTATAAAAATTAATAATAATAATGATAGTAATAATAATAATAATAATAATTAATAATAATAATAATAATAATAATAATAATAATAATAATTCTCACCGAATTCAACTATAAATACAATTTGTGATTTTTTTTCAAAAATAAAAGTAGCAAAGTAGAAATGGGACACGCGTCATGCTCTGATTGGTTGGGACTGTTGTGGTCTGAAGCAGCATGGAAAGCAACAGCCAGACGCATGGCTTTTTTTATAATTAAATATTAATTACAAATTGGAAGCAACTTGTATTCAATTTTGACCCTTTATTTATTAAAATCCAACGGTGTAAGAGTTCAATCCGTGGGCTCAGCCTTGCACCAATAGAGATGGGGCCTCGTAAAGAGGGAGGTACAACCAAATTTTTTTTATTTAACCACCGAGTTTACATTTTCTGTTTCTTTTCAAATCGGTACCCTATATATTTCAATTATCGCCCAAATTTTTATTTCTTTGTATAATTGGCACCCTAGATGTAGAATAATTGACTATGAAATTCATTTTCAAAGTAATAACCTAATGTACAGAGTAAAAATTGTGTTAACACGAAGACAAGCATCAATAATTTTTGAAGTTTTAGAATTATTTTCATTATTATTCTAAGTAAAATAATAAGAATTTATTTAAAGTGATAAAACCCATTATTAATACTTGTATTTAGAATTTTATATTATCTCTCATAAGTAAAATTACCAAAAATAAAATGATTGATCGAATCACTTGAAATGAATAAAATGATCGATCAAATTACAAAAAAAATATGATTTATAAATTATGTAATAATATAATTACCAAACATAAAATGATCGATCAAAACACTTGAAATGAATAAAATATAAAATCATAACTTTATTTGGACATGAAAGATAATAATTTGTCTATAAGGAATTTTATATCATCTACTTAAATACATAATAATCAAATATAAATAATTGAATATATTTTTAAAAAACAATATTACAAGAATATGAATTATGAATATATGATAGTTTAATATATGAAAGAGAATATTTTAAATGCATCGAATAATTCGAATCCATCGAATATTCTAATTCATTGAATAATCATAGATGAATTTATATATACGAGGATTAAAGTAATCTTGTTTAGTTATTTTCATATAGGCAATAATTTGTTTACTTTATTAGTATTTAAGATTACCTCACAAAGGAGTCGGTTTACTAGATTACTCGAAACTTCAAAAGTCATCAACTCATATATGGTTTCTAGATCATCTCTCGAAATTTCGGTTTAGCAATTCAAACAAGAAATCTTTATATGTAAGGTTCCATGATGTTATGTGTTAATTAGACTTCATTTCCCTTTAAAATCACATATAAGATAAATTTTAAGTTTTTTTACCTATTATTAATGACTTATTCAAACAAAATGATCTAATAAAATAATTATGAAAAAAGAATGAAGGTCATTTCGATATAATTAGGATAAAATATGAGTTTGTGTAAATTTTTTTTACTAATTTGAGTTTATAAGTATCAATTGTACAATTTGGATATTTATTACGAATTTGGATTGATATAGGTAACGCTTATAGAATTGGTTTTGATTTGATCATATAAGTTCATTTGTATAAGTTTATATAATAAAAAAAATACATATGTTATCACAAAAATAATTTTACCTTCTTATTTTTTTATTAATTTGAGTTTATATAATATAAAATACATATATAATATCAAAATTATAAATTTGAGTTTATAAGTACCACTTGTACTTGTTTTAATTCTTTCTTGTTATTAATTTGATCATTAAAGTTTGTGAGTTTAACTTTTACATGAGTAAGATTTATGATATTAGATTTTATTCATTCATATATATTTTATAAATTTGAGTTATCTTTGTTATTTAAGTTTACGAATTTTGCATAAGAAATGTATTACGTGCAGGGTGCTGATTTGGAATAAAAAAGAAAAGTATGGACAATTATTAAAGGTTTAGGGTGCGGATTTTAACAAAAAAAATAAAGTATGGGTGGCTACATAGCAGTCAATATGAAATTAAGCTCAAACGGGGCGGAATTGGATCAGATTGAATTCCTAATATTTATAGTTGATGTCAAACAGGGCGGAACTGGATCAGATTAAATTCCTAGGGATAACTACAAATCTCTCTAAAAGACATCTACTTGATTAATTTGATAAAATCTGTCATATTTTGGTCGGATTGGATAAGTTTCGAATTTGGGGATAAACTCGTTTGAGTTCGTTTGGATGCGAAATCACAAATTGGTTAAAGATATTCAGATAAGAACACGTGGGAAACATTCTAGAAGTAATTTCATTGAGATTTGGCAAAGATTTGAGGAGCTAAAATTCCCCTTTGGTTCAACAGTAAACGACGCAGTGCAAAGGAAGAAGAAGGGTTCGGTTCGAAAATTTCATTTTGATGGGCCCGGTTCACCTGAACCGGAAAAAAATAGAAAACCATTAGTTCAAGCCTATTCCTATTTATAAATATTTAAATATAATATATGTGTATATGTGTGTGTATCCGAAAATTTATTTAGTAAAATTCTACATGAAGTAAATAATAAAAATAACAAAACATTTGATTAAAGACATTTTATTTTGCATAATAACATTTTTCTAAAACTTTATATTAAAATAAAGTACAATTATAACCTATTTTGAAGAAAACTATACAACTTTGCCTTAAAATAATATAACTTAAAAAACTAATTAATTTCATTCCTTCTTATTTTCATTCCCTCCCAATAAAATTTATCTCCTATATTTCCCTCCCTCCCCCCTATTTTACTTTTACATTTCCTTCCCTTCCCTCCTATGAAATTTCATTCCCTCCCAATAAAATTTCACCCCCTCTTATTTTCATTCCCTCCTATTTTATTTCCTCCCAATAAAATTTCCCTCCATTCCCTCCTATTTTACTTTTAGGCCCTGTTTGGTATGAGTGCTGGAATCGGAATCGGAATGGAATCAGAAAATGGTAATGACTCATTACTGGAGCTGGTTGTTTGGTATTTTGTTGGAATGAACCATTCCTGAAATAATAATAATAATAATAATAATAATAATAATAATACTCCATAATAATAATAATAATAATAAATAAATAAATAAAAATAGTGATAAAAGTAATAATATTAATAGAAATATATTATTATTATTATTAAAAATAAAAATAAAAATATATTATATTATATTGATAATAATAGTATAAGTATAAATATAATATAATATTATATAATTAATAATAATAATATAAAACTAATATAAATAAAATAAAAAATATTGAAAAAAATAATATTATTAATAGAAATATATTATTATTATTATTGAAAATAAAATATAATATAATATATATTAAATAATAAAGTATTGATAATAATAATAAATATTAATAGAAATATATTACTATTATTAAAAATAAAAAATATATTATAATATATATTAAATAATAAAATATTGATAATAATAATAATATAAGTATAAATATAATATAATTAATAAAATAATGATAAAGAATAATAATATTAATAGAAATATATTATTATTATTAAAAATTAAAATATAGTATAATACATATTAAATAATAATATATTGATAATAATAATATAAGTATAAATATAATAAAATACTGATGAAAATAATAATATTAATAGAAATATATTATTATTATTATTAAAAATAAAAATATAATATATATTAAATAAAAAATTATTGATATTAATAATAATATAAATATAAATATAATATAATAAAATATAATTTATAATAATAATAATAATAATAATAATAATAATAATAATAATAATAATAATAAACTACAAAATTGGGAATGTGGATTACCTAGTATTTTGATGGGAATGAAATGGGCTACAAAATTGGGAATGGATGATTCCCGTGAATCATTACGATTCCAAGTTTCTATCATACCAAACACCTAAATCGGGAATCATCCATTACGATTCCCAATTTTGATTCCCAAGAATGGATACCAAACAAGCCCTTACATTTCCCTCCATTCCCTCCATTCCCTTCCCTCCTACGAAATTTCACTCCCTCCTATTAAAATTTTATTCCCTCTTATTTTTATTCCCTTCTATTTCGAAATTTCATTTCTAATGAATAATCTAATTAACAAAAATAAAATTCGACGAGGAAAAAATAAAATAAAATGAAATTTTACTTATGTAATAATCTAATTAACAAAAATAAAATGATCAATCAAATCAATATAATGAATAAAATATAAAATCATAACTTTATTTAGACATAAAAGATAATAATTTGTTTATAAAGAATTTTATATCATCTACTTTAATACATAATAATATAACACGGATAATTGAATATGGTTTTAAAACAACAAGATTACGAGAATAAGAATATATGATAGTTTTATAAGTTGTATACTAATACTTGTATTTAGAATTTTATATTATCTCACATAAGTAAAATGGACAAAAGTAAAATGATCGATCAAATCACTTGAAATGAATAAAATGATTGATCAAATTACAAAAAATTTATGATTTATAAATTATGTAATATTCTAATTACCAAAAATAAAATGATCTATCAAATCACTTGAAATGAATAAAATATAAATTCATAACTTTATTTAGACATGAAAGATTCCAACTTTGCCTTAAAATAATTTGAAAAAAAAATTCCAACTTTGCCTTAAAATAATATAACTTAAAAAACTAATTAATTTATTATAAGTGCACATAAAAATAACGATGAAATATCTCAAAAATAGTTATAAGACTTTGTATATATTTAATTTGAAAAAATTTTCTAAGTTCAAAATAAAAGAACTTTATTAAAAAACATATTTAATTAAAACGATAATACCAAAAAATAATTTGGGGTATTTCAATTTCATGTTAACACAACCCTGGTTAACGAGAGTTCGAATGAATTTTATTTCTCCGAATTCTTGATCATATGTTAACCCGACTCTGTTTAACGAGAGCTCGAAATAATTTTATTTGCTCGAATTTGCGATTTTTTGTTACCCCGACGCCTGGCCCGACAGTATGGATACATCTTCAATTAAACATAAAAATAAAATCAAGCTGTTTCGACCAAATTAAAATTTTATTTCATTAAACATAAAAAACAATTTTTTTGTGAGGAAAAATATGTTCTTCATACGAATTATATAAAAAAAAATGTATGAAAAACACATTCCATTTGTATGCAAGCTAATTTAGTGAAGCAAGTGTTTTTTGACTTTATATTATCGATTCTTATATCTTGTTTGATTTTGATGGCATATTCCCGATTGCATCCGTGCTTGCATGTATCCGATCCGGGTTAACGAGAGTTCGAACTAATTACATTCCAAAGTATAAAAATAGGAGTTCGAACTAATTAAATTGTATAGTATAAACAAAGTATAAAAATATTTAATTACAAAGTATAAATTGTAAAATGTAAACAAAGTATAAAAAATTTGAGATCTAACTAATTTATCTACAAAGTACTTATATACTTCAAAGTGTAAATTATACGAAGCAAAATAACACATAAACAATTTAATTACTATCATTTTTGTATTTAGTAGGAGAAATAATAATAGTTGTAGTAATTAGGGGTAGTAATTATGATATAGGGTACATTGAACTCTACAAAAAAGCAAACCCATTTATTTCCTATTAAAACTTTTCTTTTTATTCCCTTTTTTACTTGGACATCCAAATACTCTTGAGTAAGGCTTATCAAAAGGGTAAGAGAAACATTTTCCTTCGTCATCGTAACCTCTCTCTCATTCGTTGATTTGTATAATCAAACCCTCATCACCTTCCCTTTTCGCATCGCAATCATTGCTGGCGCCTCCTCAATCAATCCTCCATTGTAAGTAAATCTTTCTCGTAACCTTTTAGAGTCATCTTTATCAGTTTATCTAATCAATCTCTAGCTTTTCATTTTTTAGCCGTTAGATCTCTTATTAACTCTCTCTCTCTCTCCCTTTGTGTACGGCAACAACCTGAACAAATTTCCACTTCGGAATCTTCCGTCTGTCAAATTTAAGCCTCCAATTTTGACTTCTAATAGATTTTTCTTCAATCAACTGAAAGCTTCGCTAGTGTTTGAATTCAAAAATGGCTACTTCCAAATCAATTTCAACAAAAATAAAGCTGATTAAATGTTGTTGAATTTTAAGAATCAAGAACTAGATCAGAAGACTGTACGAATAGAATTGGTTGATACTCACGATTACGAGAGATTTGTTGGTTGAAAGATGGGATCTTTCCGGGGGCATGCCGTACCGGGGACGCTGTTCTTGTTTGTAGGCTTATGGCACGTCTGCTGCAGCGTCTACAGATACGCCACTGATCCCAAGAGTTTTCGGGTCAGGGTTTGGAATCCGGTGCCTGGTTTTGATGGCAGGCTCAAGCACTTGGAGTTGTATGTTGTGGTGATTGGTGCCTTCTTTGATTTATGTATTGAGTTTCTGTATTCGCCTCATCTTAAGTACTTCGTTGATGGGGAGCTGAATCCTGCCCACATGAACAATTTCGAGCATTCCGGGATGCTTTTTATGTTTTTTGTCTCCGGGCTTGTGGCTCTGCTCTCCGAGAACACAAGGTTAGTGTTTGCTCACATCTTGCCTTTTTTAGCCATGTGATTAGCTTTTGATTGGTTTTGGGGAGATTATTTGATTAATCACTGGATTAGCTTGTGGTTGACTTCATGTGTCATATAGATAGAGCCTAAACAAGTCTTTGGTAAATGAGATTGAAACATATATTTCTTGTTTTGCTGATTTTGTTTGGCAAGCACCTCAATTAGTGATGATCTATGAGCAGTTTGAGGTTTATTGGATGTTTTGCTTTGTTGAAAATTTTCTTGGCCCAATGATTCGATGGATGATCAGTTTGGAATCTAGATGGCCGTTGTAGAAGTGAAAAAGAAGTGTTCTAATATGATTCTTGGGAAGATAGTGTCTAAAAATTAAGCAGGAAGACTCAAATAAGCTTGTTAGCTACTTATTCCCTGCTTGTTTTTTTAATCAGGGTAAAAAAGCATGGATAGAAAGTGCTGACCAGTTATTTTCTGAAGCAAATTTGCTTGTTTTTATGCACACTCATGTAACAATATCACTTTTTTGTTTGCATGTATGCTCAATTTCTATGAAAGTAGCAGTTTTCAGGTAAGGTTGTATTAGACCATAGATAGTTTGGATTGATTTCACCCAACTTTCTATGAAAGTATGCTCAATTTCTAAGAACGCTTGCTTCATGCTGATTTCAGAGGGTGGATATAGACATACTTCTTCATTAATCCTGTTCTGGGTGAAAGAGCATCTTACCTCTAAACCCATAAATGCATCTGAGAGCAAATTTACCTCAGATCCTTGTTTGATGTATTTGTGATTTACATTTAACATGTTTGTCTGTTTCCCTACAATGGACTTGTTTAATGTGGTTGAATTAAAACCCTCAAGTCCTTTGGTCACCCATTCTGTCGGAGAGTGGTTTGAGCCATCTCTTATTTGGTACTCTGTATTAATTACATTACAGTGCTTATAGGCTTGTAGCTAAAATTTGTATGATAAGGGGTTTTGAGGCAAACCAGCAGCATTAGATGCAGGCAGAAAGCTTGTTGTGTACATTGGTTCTATTGGAAGAATGTAAAAAGTTGAGGATCGACTTCACAAAAGACACTCAAAAGCAGATTAATCTTCCACGAATTCCCTATGAATTCTGGAAGAGTTACCTATTATGATGATCTCAGAGAGACAACTGTCAACTGAGTCAAGGCACCAGCCTTGACAATTCTTACTTTCTAATTGGATAAAATGATTGTGTGATTTCTTGTACCTTAGAAAGTGCAAGAACGTTTGAACTTTAACCACTTTCAAGTTTTATTATGATACCAGCTTTACACCACTATCACAGTACCTACAATAATGAATCCAAACTGGGGAGGGAATATAGACAATTATAAAGGAAATAGGTTCATCAGTATTTGGCATGACTTGCATATAATTATACCATGCAAGCTTTGCACATTGTAGTAACAATGTTCATTCTTTTCAGTATGGGCATTTGTCATTAATGTGACCCCTGTTAGATGTGGAATTTTGTTTTTCTAGGACATGAACTCTGTGCCACTGTATATTTGGCATGTTTCTATTTTGTGATTGATGCCTATTATTGACAACAGCATAAAGACAAGAATTATGATATTAATATGACACTGGAGACTGGAGGATGTGCTTGGAATATTTTTAGGTGAGCTCACATTGAGCAAATAATTTACGACCGTTTCCTGAAAAACTAGCATTCTGTTCTTTCATTTCTACATGCTCATTGTGGTGAACAACTGCTTCTCTCTGAACTAAAGAAAAATCATCCGACTAGTTTACTGTTGTCAACTGGGCCTTATTGAGCAGCTGCAATTTTTTTTACTTGATTTTATTTACAATAACTCATTTCATTATCCTCCTTTGGTTTCAAGTGATACTTTCTAATGTTTATGGCTGATCACGTCATCTTTCTGTTGCCAGATTTCTCCCCTTGACACAGGGAGCACTCAGCTTGGTTGCAGCCACAGCCTTCTGTGCTGAATACCTCTTATTTTACTTCCACTCAACAAACCACAAAGGCCTCGAAGGATACTACCATTTCATCCTCGTCCTCCTGGTAGGCTTGTGTGTCATCACGAATATTGCTGGGGCTCTCATCCCTGACAGCTTTCCAGTTGATCTATGCAATGCACTAGCCATAACCCTCCAAGGCCTCTGGTTCTACCAGACTGCTTTCACCCTCTACGGCCCTATGATGCCAGATGGTTGCCGGCTCAAGGAAAACGATGTTGTGTGCAGTTCAGCTGACAGTCAAGCCCGGGGCGAGTTGCTGGCTAACTTCCAGCTGTTCTCAATGGTCCTTGGCGTATTTTTTTTTGTTGTGGTATCATACAGTTTAGCTGGTTTAAAAAATGGACATTTTCCTGTTCCAGTGGCTTTGCATGATTCTGAGGTTGATTTGAATAGAGATTAGAGGTTAGTACCCTTATCCTACTTTTGCCGTCTCTGGAATTCATCAAGTGCCTATAATGAACATTCTCATTACATTTTCGGTCCTTGTAATGTTCTATTTTGGGATCGTGTGGATACATTTTCATGTTTCTTAAAGTTTGATTTGCTGTTGAAACAAATCAATTTTCTACCTTATGGAATTGAATCTCTTACGACTTTCGTGATGGCAGTTCCTTCTTTTGGATGCGGCTGATGCTAATTGTGAGATCGATCTATAATTGATGTGAGTTACAACAACTAACGCTTGCGGATTAAGGGTGGAGATAAGTGATAACCAACTATGCAGTTGATGACACATTTAGGTGTGCCTCCGGAACTACAGAATTTTATTATTATTACTGTTGTTGTTATTGTTGTATTGTACGAGAAAATAAAAGGAAAACACATCATAGTTCATAAGCATCATGCTTGCATGAAAGTCACTTTCTGCAAATGCACAACATATGTATCTGATAGAAAACATTTCATAATTCATCTTTATGTGAATAATTAGCTAACTCCAGTGGTGGTGTTAAATGTGTATATTTTACACAGTATTACAATGATTGTTTTAGGGGTTTTTAAATGTACATATTTGAACATGAAATTGGTATATTTGAGCATATGAAAGTTCCCCTCATGTGCAAAAACTTTTTCATATTTTGATAAAATGGATAAAAGTTTAACCAATGAGAGGAGATGTGATATGACATCATAAATGATTTTTTAATCATTTTTTATACCTAAATTTGATTTAATATAAGTTAAATTAATCCAAAAATTTTCATTTAAAAAGTCCAATGGCAAAATTAATTTTATTTAGTGATATACATTTAGATGTGCCTCCGAAACTACATATAATAATAATAATAATAATAATAATATTATTATTATTATTATTATTATTATTATTATTATTATTATTATTATTATATACTGTGGTGTTGACAATTGTTTTTGTGGTGATAATATCATTATGATAATTCTTTGTTGAAATAATAAAGATCAAGATGATAGATTTTTGGTAAGAGTCAAATGTCCAATTTTGAAAAAGGAGTCGATGACAATATCATTGTTTTTTGGTGCAATCTAACTTAGGTTTTTTTTATGTGTCAATTAATAATGATCCAATATATTTAAGACACATTAGACAATAACCTCATCTATTTTATTTACGTGTCATCCTATGTTTTTTTATTAGGAAATATTTCGAGGGCAAGACAGACCTGGCAACTCAATAGGCCGATAAAATCGGCAGATGAGAGCCGTCAAACATACAACGTAAAATAAAAACGGTGCAATACAGAAGAAGTGAAAATCAAACAAACCCAACGTTTGTTTGCTTGGGTTTGTTTGCTAAGGTGATAGGCATATTTGTAGCTTAAGTGGGCTTTAGAAGCTAAGGTGATGACTTTTTCATAAAAAATTTCAAAACACCTTAAAATTCAAGCTAAATGCTATAAAACTCATTCTTGATGAAATAAAATCAGATTGAAAACGTATTATTGTACTAAAATCAAGTTTTAGGTAGTAAATAAGTTAGAAAAAAACCCAAATTCGAAGCTTCACAAAGTACTAAATATAAGTCTAACAATAGAAGATTAAATAATAGAAAGAAATCAAGTTGAATGGGAAGGATGGACGGTTAGGGAGTAGGTCAAGCAAAATCATAATTGTCATTTGCATCATCTTCTTTCTTAATGTCTTTAAATGGAGCAAACTCCCCATCGTCATCATCAATAGACTTGTATCTAAATAAAAAAAGGAAGAATAGGAGGCAGGCATGAAGGAGAGAGGGTTGATCATTTATGACACAAAAAGTTGTTAAAATCCTCAAAAAGAATTCAACAAAATATTCTCCAAACAAAAAAAGGTATGGAAAGATTGCCCAAAACATAGTGGAAAATGAACTAGTTGACATTCAATCGAAAAATATCAATTAGCTATCAAATTATTTAGTATCAAAAGAGAAGAGATTGATTAGGAAAAAACAAGATCTCCTGCTATTTCAAAAAACCTATTGGAGTCAGGGAGCAAAAGCTAAACACCTAAAATTAGCCGATACCAACACATCCTACTATCATAGGGTGGCATCTGGAAGAAGAAATAGGAAAAATATTAGAAATATTACCACTAGATCTGGAACACTGATTGTGGGGGAGGACAATATTAGACAAGAGATTAAAAAAGACTTTGAGGACCGTTTTACCAGAAATCCTATTAATATGGATCGTCTTCTAGAGTTTCTAGGTTTAATTGAGCATGCCATTACGGACGAGGAAAATTTCATGCTCATTGCCCAACCATCCAACAGTGTAATCAAAAGGACGGTTATAAATTTAGAAAGCAACAAATCTCCAGGTCCGGATGGAATGGCGGCTGAATTTTATAAAAAAAAAATATTTGGATATCGTGGGGCAAGACGTAACACGTGCTGTCAAGGCCTTTTTCCACTCTAGCAAAATGCGTCGTCAAATAAATCACACTTTTATTACCCTTCTGCCAAAATGCAATAACCTAGCGAAGACGGCAGACTACAGACCAATTAGTCTATGCTCTATTGTCTATAAGGTCATCTCTAAAATACTGATAGATCGTCTGAAAAGAGTTATTGGAAAACTAATCCACCCCCTTCAAGAAGCTTTTGTCTTTGACAGAGCAATTCAAGATAATGTGCTAATTGCACATGAAATCTTCCACTCTTTCAAAACTAGGAAGGGTATTGACGGATGGTTAGCAATTAAACTTGACATGGAGAAGGCTTATGATCGTGTGGATTGGACATTCACTATGCTTGTCCTCCAGAAATTTGGCTTCCATCAAAAATTTATAGAGCTCATAATGGAATGTGTAACAAAAGTCTCCTTCTCCGTTTTAGTAAATAAAGGGCCTACGGAAGTTTTCAGGCCTTCTAGAGGCCTTAGATGAGGGGACCCTTTATCGCCCTTTCTGTTTATTCTAGGAGCAGAAATCTTGGCAAGGAAACTTACCCAAGAATCATTATCTGTAGAGAAATTAATCGGTTTCCCATTTGGTCAAACTGGCCCCCGTGTCCCGTTTCTTGCCTTTGTTGACGACATTATAATCTTCACAAAGGGTAACATGGCAGCATGTCAAAAAACCAAAAAGATCATCGATGATTATTGTCTGATATCTGGATAAAAGGTGAATTACCATAAATCTGCTTTCCAGGTTACCTCAGGTATCCCTAGAGCGAGAATTCTGGAAATTGAAGGCTGCCTAAATATTTCAAAAAAAATTAATCTTGATAAATATCTAGGGTGCCCAATTGTGGAAGGTAGGGTGAATAAATCCACATTTGAGGATATAATAAATAAGTCGATGGATCAGCTTAGCAAGTGGAGAGATGACTCGTTATCACAACAAGGACGAGCAACGTTGATTGCTTCAAACCTAGCATCTAAACCTCTATATACAATGCAGAGCTTTTTACTACCTCAAAATATCCATTCCAAGCTAGACCAACTCAATAGAACCTTTTTCTGGAACAAAGATCTTTAGCATAAACCTCTTATAAGCTGGGACAGAATTTGTAGATCTAAAACATAGGGTGGTTTAAGTTTGTGAAAAACAAGACATATGAATGAAGCTCTACAGATGAAACTTTTGTGAAAATTTTGGCTGAACCGGACAATGTCTAGGTTAGGAGTATTCAATATAAATACCTTAAGTCAACAACTATACTGGATTATTCATCTAGGGGGAATGCCTCTTGGCAATGGACTAAACATCGAACCTTAATTCAACCATTTAAGAAGGGTCTTATTTGATCTGTGGGCAATGGACGATCTATTAAATTCTGGCATGACAACTGGGTATCGAAGTTAACTCTTAGAAATCATTGTCTTTGTCCATCCTCCACTAACTTAGATGAAACAATTAACGAGTACATTCATGACAACAAGTGGAGGATGGATAAGCTGCGACAAGTTCTCCCTTCAGATATTATCGAAATAATTTTTAACACACCTCTACTGTCCACACCGTTTGAAGATAGATTGTATCGGTGGCCAGATAACAAAGGGTGGTTTACAACGTCAAGTGCGTACAAATTGGTAACGCAGATTTCAGCCCCTCAACAAGATAATAATGACTGGATTTGGCGCATCAATATTCCATCTAAAATTAAAAACTTCCTTTGGAAACTAGACCAAAATGGCCTCCTAACTGCTGCCTGTCTGTCTAATAAGGGGCTTGCAGTTCATCCACATTGCTCCTTGTGTAGCCATCATAATGACGACGCGGTCCACCTTTTATTGGAATGCAAGTACAGTCGCTTCTACAATATCTTAGATGCTAAGTCTGAATCGCTTATTAAGCAAATTATCAATACCTCCATAGATATGAAATCAGTTCTTCGAATTGTTGGAGAAATACAGAATGTTAAGACGAAAATCAGAGTGGCATTCCAATGGTGGGTAACTTGGTTTGTCCGAAATCAATATGTGTTTAGAAATGTGAATCCCCCTTCGTATGATGATTTTTTGCATACAGTAGAAGCACACATAACTAATTGGGAAAAAGCTTGTAGATTTAACTCCCTTGAAAACGATGACTCCAGAATGGAAAACGAACTGATTAACAGTAACAGTCATATCAACAAAAACTGTAATAACAAAATAAAGGAAAAGAGGAATGCTAAATGGAAGAAACCTCATATGGGAACATATAAATTAAATTTTGATGGGTCATCATCGAATAACAGAGACAGTGTGCTAAATGATCCAGGTCTTCGGGACCTCATCCGCAAGGATGAGGTCCCGAAGACCTGTTACTATTAATCAGTAACATCCGAGCAGCCCTATGTCGGTTAGCGCTAAATTTTGATGGGTCATTAAATTTCGGTTAGTGCTATGTCGCATCCGAGCAGCCCTGTCGCATCCGAGCAGACCTGTTACTGTTAAATTTTGATGGGTCATTAAATTTCGGTTAGCGCTATGTCACATCCGAGCAGCCCTGAATTGTTTAATGATCCAGGTCTTCGGGACCTCATCCGCAAGGATACTTTCGGTTAGCGCTATGGCGCATCTGAATTCTTACCTAATAAAAAAAAAGAAAGATTGTAATATATCATAAACAACTGAAATAGGGGGGAGCTCATTGCTTTGAGCTTTTTTGTACTTATGGCTTAAGCTACACTTGGGCACTTTGGGTGGGCTTTTCCACCCTTGATGCCCCTTGACCAAGGCAGGCAGTGACATGTGCGCCTTAGGCTGAAGTGGGCTTAAGTGAACCTGGGCTTGACTTTTTTAAACACTGAGCCTAACCCAAAACAGTAGAAGACAACGTAGACAAGACCCGAAGCCAAGCGCCATCAAGCGACGAAATCGTTAGACAGTAGTACATCAGGAGTCCTTGTGGGCAATGAAGACGAACCTCCAATGAAGACGAACCAGACCCGACACCGGACGCCAGAGCCTATGCTAAGACTAGGATCGCAAAGAGCACCCAGAAATTCGGCCGAGAACCACCCTAAGTCGCACCAAAAAACCCTAACGAGATTTTAACGAGACCCTTTCAGGATTTTTATTAAACCCTTTCGGGAATTGGTTTCAACTCAACCGAAACAAAAAAATATATTAAGCCGATTGAGAATTTAAATTTAATTTTAATTTAAGTTTTTTTTTCGGGCCTACTTTGGGCCCAAGAAAAAATATTGCGCCCAAAGAATAGGACACGGGCCCAAACTTGGGGCCACTCGGGCCCAAGGAAACACCATTGGCCATAGTTGTAGGAAAGAGCGACTTGCAACACGAGGCAAGGATGGAGCCGCAAACCCGGCGGCAACTGGCCACCACTCGAAGAGAGGTGAAAGGGCAGGAGACCAGAGAGGGGCGGGGTTCACAGGAGCGCTAGAGATGGGCAGGAACCCTGACAACCGCAGTACAGATACACAAATTAATAGAGGAATCGCAAGCGGAGGAGAAGACGACTTCCAGGCGCCACCACCAGGCACCAACTGTAAAGGCCAAAATTATTTTTATTATTTTTTTAATTATAAAATAAATTATTTTATCCGGTTTACGAAGATTGAGCAAAACTTGTCCTCGAGCACAATTTTCAATTTAAAAATCCTCCTAAACAATTCCGGCATCATTTTAATGTTTTGATTTTGACGGATTTTAATTCCGCTTTCGAGCTCCGAGTTGAGAATTTAATTTGATTTTGATATTTTAAAAATAATTTGAATATTTGATTCGAGTTCGATAGAGTCGGGATTAGCGGGTTTCGAGTTTCGAATTTTGGGAATCTTTGCATTTTATTTTGGGGACCACTCTTAACTATTTTCTTTTCCTTTTCTTTTTCTTCTTCTTCTTCTTCTCTCTCTCTCTCTCTACTTCCAGCTCCCATGTCACTGCACCCAGCTACCTACTCCATTTTTTGCTAAGCCACAAACCTCCTCCACCCTCTTCCATCACCCTCCTGCTCCCCCTTATTTTGGCAACCCAAACAACCCCACTCCAAGGTCAGAAGACCACCCCTTCCTTACCTTTTACCTTTGTCTGACCTATTACAGTACATCACCCATCTCCATTTCATTTTTCAAACACACCCAAACAGCTCCTCCCACTTCCATTTTCATCACCACTCCACACCCTTGTTTTCGCCCCTCAGTTGAGCCATCACCACCATCAGCTAACCAACACCTCCTTCGTGTAACGGCTCGGATATAGATACCCGGGTTACGTTTCGAAGATTGGGTACCTTCGTTCGGATCTTGCAATTCGAGTACAAAGCCTAAAGATTAGTATTTTAAAGTGGGGATTTCGAACCCCAAAATAGCCGGAGGGCCACATGGAATCTTCAAGTTGTCCTAGGACTATGTCGCGGAAATTCGTTTGCAAAACTATTGAAAGCGGAAGTAAAGTACAACTTGCCACGGTGAGGCCGGGTCAAAACCAAAACACAAATTCTGAAATCGTAAAGCCAAATTAGCGGGGTTAGGCAGGTTCTTTGCAAGCGCCCAGGGGATTTTCCCACGTCATAGAGACAGAGAGCAATCATACCTAAAAACAAGTGGTGCGAGCGGGATAAAGACTGAGACCCCAACGCACCCTGTCTCGCAAGCAAACATACATATACGCTAATATAAAGATGATGCAAATGCGGAAATTAAATCACACTAACATGATCCTAATATACAATATGCGGAAAAGAACTGTAAAGGCGCCCAAAGAATGCCAAGCGGCATATCCCTCTCCTACCTCTGCACCCCTTTCCGTTAGTGAAGAGACTGGCCAGTTCGATGCTATAGCATATCATGTCATATCATGTCTCATCATCATATCATATATCATACTCATGCCCGATGGTGCTGGGCTATCATCATGCTCATATATCGACAACTGACTCAGGGCACCCGATGAAGCTGGGCTACCCTATGACCCTAGCAAAACTCTATGACTCACAGATAACGGTCGTTCTGTTCTCTATCACACAAAGTAACCGAATGCTCATTCATAAGTGCAACCCTAGCATGATACTACATGGCATGCTTTAATGCTTATGCAACACCTAGTATGTCATATATTCACAAGCAGGTATACTCCTTCGAGTCTGAGTAAGCCCATAAAGGAACTTACCTGAATAAGCCGAACAGCAAAGAGACACGGTAGAAGCAGAATCCAAGCAATATCAACAATCACCTAATATACAAGTGATAAAAGAGCCATAAGACACTATTCTACTATCTAACACATGGAAAGGTTTTCACAAGCTAATCACAAAAGGAAAAAATAACTAGATTCCGAGAAAATATCTGAAATATCCAAATCTAGGTCAAACTCGGTCAAAGTTGCTATGATAGAATTTCTAACACCTTGTTTTCCAATCAAGTTCTCAAAAGAATATTTCCAAAACATAGAAACTCCTTTTTCAACAATTACCCATAATACATAAATAACTAAAACAACACCCTCTAATTTTATAATTAAATCCTTCCAAGTTTCTCAACTAAAACATTTTAAATTCATCATAAGGGCACTTATACAAATCATTTTATAATATAACACTTTCCAACTTTATTTTCATAAAAATCAGATTAATAATAATAATAATAAAGATAATAATAATAATAATAATAATAATAATAATAATAATAATAACAATAATAAAAATAGAATAACATAACTAGATACTATATACATATACATATCATATATATACTCAGATGGGGCAACAGAATAAGGGCCCAACCCGGCTGGCCCAGCCCAGCAAACCAGCATGAGCCCAGAACCCAACCCGAAATAAAAGGGAAGCAAGGATAGGGTCCGGGTTTGTAAGCCAAGGCAAGGGAAAGAAAAAGGATTCGGGTTTGTATGTGATATAACCCGTTTGGCAATTTAACCCGACCCAGGCCCACGAAAACAGGCCCAAAGGAGGTCTCCCTTTGTCTTCAACCTCCAGCTGAAGCAAAGGAGGGAGCGGGGAGTGACGGGGAAGAGAGGGAGGGGGAGCCCTAGCCTCCGGCGGCCCATTGGCCTCCATTCTTCCACCACGGAGGTCGGAATAGGATTCCGACCACCAACGACTCGAAAGGAACGAAGCGACAACAGAAGGGGAAGAGGATTACCGAGCTTCGAGGGGGATCTCCGCTCTGACGAAGTGCTCGGGGTGGCTCCTGGTGCAGCAATGGAGAAGTGGCTAGCTCCGGCCTAGGACGACGGGGAAAGAGGGTTAAAAGAGCGACTAATACACTGATTGAAGTCAAGGGACGAAGATTGAATGAGCTACCTTGTCGGCTCCAAAAACAGGTGAAAAAAGAGGCGGCGGCTCCGACGATGGCTCCTCCGTGTCCGTAAGAGGCTCTTCTGTGCCTAGGAAGGAAGAGGGACGAGTAAAGGATTTGCTTTTGAGGTTAGAAGCAAAGATACGAGAGGGGAGATGTTTTATCGAGCTTGAACCGGACAAAGGAGGGAAGGCACTTCAGCGGCACGGCGGCGGCTCTGGCGGCGTCCGATGCTTCCCTTGAGCTCCGGAGATGGAAGAAGGTGTTGTTGGCTGCTCGGAGGAGGAGTTCCGAGGTGGAAAGATGATAGCTTGGGGGTGGATTGGCTACGGCAATGAGAGTTTTTGTGGGTTTTGCCTCCTGGGTTTTGACAGGTGAGAGAGAGAGGATGAGGGAGAGAGAGGATCTGTGAGGTGAGAGGAGAATGAGGGTGTGAGGAGAGGATTGCCAGTACAAATAGAGAAATTGGGTGGGTTGGTTGTGGGTGTGCCGTGAGGTGAGTGAAGGCAGGGGTGGGGGACCATGTTGCTGCAACAGAACGGGGGGGAATGGAGAGAGAGAGAATAAATATATATAAAAGAATAAAATAAGGTAATTAGAATGGGCCCCACACGCCTAACAATTTGAATTTTCGACGCTCGATTCCCAATTTCCGCTCATAGAACGGAATCCCGACGCTAAGAATTTAAATCGAAATAAAATCATTTCGGATAATAAAATTAATTTTAATAATTCTCGAATACTCAAAAACGGAATTCAATTCCGTCAAAATCCAAGTTTAAAATGAAGTCGGAAGGATTTATAAAATTTTGACCTTGCTCGGGGACAAGTTTTCTTCCAATCAAATGAATAAAATAGTTGTATTTCAAGTAATTTAAATTAAAATAATAATCATATAATATAAAATATATTTGGTCTTTACTTTCATCCACCTCTAAAAACAAGTCTCGTCCTCGAGACTAAAAATCATTCTAAGCAACGGGAAGAAGTTGAAAGGGGTGAGTCCGAGGATCATGCCATCGATCCCGTAAGTAGCTCATAAGGGCCCATATGAGATTCTCGCTGTATCCTTGACGTGATCATGCTACTCCCAATTGGTTGGAGCAAGTATGGGATATGGGCCCTTATCCCATCCCTGCCCCGACTTCTCGGACGTATCATAACTCAAAAGCATATAAATATGGCTTGGGAGGGTTCAAAAGCGTTTTAAATGGGAAGTTTGACCTCGAAACCATAGAACTCTAGGTAGCGTTTATCACTTTAATAAAACCAAAATGGTCCTTTTCAAAACTGCTCAAAATTTTTCAAATCCAATGCCAAATCAAGAAATTTCATATTGCGGCCCACTCATCAAGGATCATAAAGCCATAATCTCATCAACTCATATATAGATAGCTACCAATATCAACCACCTCTCACGTGGTAAGTATCAAACATCAAGGAGATAGTCTCAACAAGTCAAACAGCTCAACGCATAAACGGTCTAAAACATAACATGAGGTGTGCTAGTATCTCAAAACGTGCCAAAATGGCGAGAAGGTCTCAACATGCTACGAGTCATAAAGTATCTCGACATCCTACAAAAGCATCACAAGTCCCAACGGACGTCACATCAAGCACATCAGCACGCAAGCCATGAGAACCGATCTCTAGCCACATCATCTCAGCATAGAATCTGCACAGAGAAAGCAATCATAAGCACACAATCACATAAATACCCATTCCCAAAGTAAAAGACTACTAAAGCTCACCACTAGCTCGCGAGGTCAAGGATAGGTCAACACTCGGCTCAACATAAGACGCTAAGAGCTCATCTACGACACTTCCATAGCTCGACCGGAGGCATCCTCCGTCTCCCAAGTCGCCTCCTCGGGACTCCTCCTAGACCACTGGACCAGAAGAAGAGGAACCTCCTTGGTCCTCAACTTCTTGACTCGACGGTCAAGCACCCTAACTGGGCTCTCTACATAGGTGTGATCGGGCTCTATCCGGAGATCAGAATGGTCAAGGATATGGCTCGGGTCTGGGACATATCGCCGAAGCTGGGACACATGAAACACATCGTGCACTCCGGCTAATGATGAGGGTAGGGCTAAACGGTACGCGACCTCGCCGACGCTCTCGAGAATCTCAAACGGTCCCACAAATCTAGGGCTCAGCTTGCCCTTGATGCCAAAGCGGCGAACTCCTCTGGTCGGCGACACTCTAAGCCATACATGCGATCCAACCTCAAACTCGATCTCTGTCCGCCGACGATCTGCATATTTCTTCTGCCGGTCCTGAGCGACCCTCATATGCTCCCGTATGCGTCCGATCTGGTCGTCTGTCTCTCGAACCATCTCCGGCAACGAAGCTGTGGTGTCGGAGGGCTCGTCCCAACATACTGGCGACTTGCAGCGCCTCCCATACAATGCCTCATATGGTGCCATCTCAATCGACGAATGGTAGCTGTTGTTGTACGAGAACTCGACCAACGGTAAGAATCTGACCCAACGGTCGCCCCACTCTAACACGCAGGATCTCAAAATATCCTCCAGAGTCTGGATCGTCCACTCACTCTTTCTGTTCGTCTGCGGATGATAAGCAGTGCTGAAACGCAAATGAGTCCCCAAAGCATCATGAATCTGCTGCCAGAACCTCGATGTGAAACGACCATCTCTGTCGGAAACTATCCTCTCTGGAACCCCGTGGAGTCTCACAATCTGCCGGATGAACTTGTCTGCTAGTCTCGAAACCGACCATGTCTCCTGGATGGCAATGAAGTGGGCAGACTTGGTCAGTCTGTCGACCACGACCCAAATAGCATCGAATCCTCTGACATCTCTCCTCAATCCAGTGACGAAATCCATGGAGATATCTGTCCACTTCCACTCGGGAACCGGAAGTGATCTGACCAAGCCACACGGTCTCTGATGCTCAATCCTAACCTGCTGACAAGTTTGACATCTGGCGATGAAATCTTGATACGGGGATTAGCCGTGGATGTCCCGATCTTTCGACAACAAGCACAAAAACACAAAGGTCACAAGTTAGATGTGAAAGAACTCAATAAAGACTCAAATGACTAGACAAAGCAAGGATAAATGGATGAGAAAGTCTAGGTAGAACGAGCGAATAGACCCTTGATCCCAATTGAACAAAGTCCTAAACCAACGACTAGCTAACCAATCTCTACAATCTCACACAACCAGGGACGTATCCAAGGAGCACGAGAAGGGGGCTCGTGGGAGCTTGATAGCACCAATCAACTAGCGAAGATCGACACACACAAGACAAACCAAGCGGATTCAACACCAAGAACTCTCGGCAATCTTGAAACACTCAAGACAATTTGGCTTGCAAAGCAATGCTCATAAGATGAATAAAAATGATCAATGTTGTGTGTGATTACAACCGGCCTAGGGGCTATTTATAGCCTTAGATGGGAATAGAAAAGCTGAAAATAAATGACAATTAAAAGAAATTCAGCAACTTAAAAGAAATTCAGAAAATGGCAAATAGAATCCCTAAAATCTAGGACAAGCCTAAAGACTAGGACAACTAGCCGTTAGTGGTTATAATGGGCTGCGTGGTGCTCGGTACAGCCTCGGCACTAATCCGCACAAGGGTCCGTAGCTTGGGCTGCGTTGATTCCGAGTCCTCTTTAGCTAAGGCATGACTCACGAGATTGAGAAGAGCTTGGTGAAGCTTCTTGGCACGAGCTCGAGTCATTGGCCCATCCGTCATCATTGGTGCATTTGGAGGAGGTCTAGGCTCGGATGGTCCCTCATCATCCTCCCCTTCTTGAAAAGGGTTCGACCACGAACCTAAGTCTTCATCAATAGCTAGATAAGGCACCAAATCAGCCACATTGAAGGTGGCACTCACACCATACTCTCCCGGGAGCTCCAATTTGTATGCATTGTCTCCAATTCGTTGAAGCACCTTGAAAGGTCCATCTCCACGTGGTGACAACTTGCTCTTTCTACGCTCCGGGAACCTCTCCTTCCTTAGGTGAACCCACACAAGATCTCCGGGTTGGAAGATCACTTGACGCCGTCCCTTGTTAGCTCTTGTGGCATTGTACTCGGCCTTTTGCACAAGCTTTAGCCTCGTACGTTCGTGCAACTCCTTGATGAAATCCACATGCTTACCTGCGTCAAAAGACTCCTTTTCCCTCATAGGATATGGGGCTAGATCTAGTGGGGTTAGTGGGTTAGTGCCATAAACACATTCAAATGGAGTAAGCTTAGTAGATGAATGCATGGTTCGATTATAAGCAAATTCCACATGTGGCAAAGCTTCCTCCCACAACCTAAGGTTTTTCTTGATTATAGCTCTAAGGATGGTAGTTAGCGTTCTATTGGTGACCTCGGTTTGCCCATCGGTTTGAGGGTGGCTAGAGGTAGAAAATAACAACTTAGTTCCCATTTTATGCCATAATGTCTTCCAAAAACAACTTAGGAACTTAGTGTCACGGTCACTAACTATGGTCCTCGGAATGCCATGTAACCTAACAATTTCTCTAAAGAACAAATCAGCTACATTAGAGGCATCATCGGTTTTATGACAAGCTATAAAATGTGCCATTTTAGAGAAACGATCAACAACCACAAAGATCGAATCTCTCCCCTTCTTAGTCCTAGGTAACCCCACAATAAAATCCATCGATATGTCTTCCCAAGGGGCTGTAGGTGTAGGCAAAGGGGTATACAATCCATGGGGCATTAACCTAGATTTGGCTCTAAGGCACTCAAGGCATCTCTTAAGACAATGCTCTACATCCCTTAACATATGTGGCCAATAGAAATGATTCCTAAGGGTGTGGTATGTCTTATCTCGGCCAAAGTGTCCCATAAGTCCTCCACGGTGTGCTTCATCAACTAACAATAGCCTAAGGGAACATCTAGGGATACAAACTTTATCCTTTCTAAACAAAAATCCCTCAAAGACATAAAAGCTCTCAAATGAACCCTTTTCGGCACACTTATTGAAAACATCTCCAAAATCCAAGTCATCCACATATAACTCTTTAATATAAGCAAAGCCTAATACTCTAGAGTCTAAGGTAGTTAACAAGGTGTATCTCCTAGATAGGGCATCGGCAACTATATTGTCTTTACCCTTCTTATATTTAATCACATAAGGAAATGTTTCAATAAACTCCATCCATCTACCATGTCTCCTATCAAGCTTGTCTTGGCTCTTAAAATGTTTCAAAGATTCATGATCTGTTTTCAAAACAAACTCTCTAGGCCATAGGTAGTGTTGCCAAGTCTTAAGTACTCTAAAAAGGGCATAAAGTTCCTTATCATATGTAGAATAATTAAGACTAGCACCTTTTAGCTTCTCTGAAAAATAAGCAATGGGTTTACCTTCTTGCATGAGCACGCCACCTATTCCAACTCCACTAGCATCACATTCCACTTCAAATGGCTTGGTGAAGTCCGGAAGGGCTAAGAGTGGTGCCTCGGTCAACCTTTGCTTGAGGGTGTAAAACGCTTTTTCTTGAGCTGTTCCCCAATGAAACTCACTCCTTTTCTTGGTTACTTCAGTGAGAGGGGCGGCAATTGAGCTGAAATCCTTCACAAATCGTCTATAGAAGCTTGCAAGGCCATGGAAGCTCCTAACTTGGCCGATTGTGCTAGGTGTAGGCCATTCTTGTATTGCCTTGATCTTGGCCTCATCCACTTGTAGTCCTTTGCTGTTCACTACAAAACCAAGAAAAGAGACTTGATTAGTGCACAATTCACATTTCTTTAAATTAGCATACAAGTGCTCTAATCGAAGTGTAGAGAGTACTTCCCTTAAATGTGCTTCATGTTCTTCGGAAGACTTGCTGTAAATCAAAATATCATCAAAATATACAACAACAAATTTCCCTATAAAATTCCTAAGCACATGATTCATAAGACGCATAAATGTACTTGGAGCATTAGTTAGACCGAATGGCATAACAAGCCATTCATATAGACCAAATTTGGTCTTGAAGGCTGTTTTCCACTCATCCCCTTCTCTCATCCTTATTTGATGGTATCCACTCTTCAAATCTATCTTAGAAAATAGAGTAGCACCATGTAGTTCATCTAGCATGTCATCTAGACGAGGGATGGGGTGTCTATACTTGACCGTGATGTTGTTAATGGCTCGACAATCGACGCACATTCTCCATGTGTTGTCTTTCTTCGGCACTAGCAACACCGGAACGGCACAAGGACTCTTGCTCTCTCGTACGTATCCCTTGTCCAACAATTCTTGAACTTGGGATTGGACCTCTTGGGTCTCGGTAGGATTCATCCTATAAGCCGGCCTATTAGGCAAAGAAGCCCCAGGCATGAGATCAATTTGATGCTCAATCCCTCGGATAGGGGGCAGGCCGGTTGGGATCTCTTCGGGGAATACATCCCTATATTCCTCAAGTAGGGCCAAGATCCGTGGGGGTAAGGTGGCTCGAAGCTCCTCACTTAACAAACTCAACTCTTTGCATAAGAGCATGAGTGTCGTTTCCCCATCCAAGTACTCGTCCTCAAATCCTCCCTTTGATGCAAAGAGAACATTTGGGGCTCGAGGGCTTGTGTTTTGGCTCGATGGAGCCGGCCCTTGTGTCTTACCTTCACTTACCTTCTTCTTCTCAAACTCGTCGGCCACTTGCGTGGGTGTCATGGGCTTGAGAGTGATGTTCTTTCCCTTATGCACAAAAGAATAGCGGTTAGTGAAACCATCATGTAAGACCTTGCGATCAAATTGCCATGGACGACCAAGAAGAATATGACAAGCTTGCATGGGCACTATATCACATAACACATCATCTTCATAATGTCCTAGTTTAATAGAAACCTTAACTTGCTTGTTTACTTTCAATGCACCACAATCGTTCATCCAATGCAACTTATAAGGCCTAGGGTGATGTATAGTAGGAAGTTGTAACTTTTCAACCATTTCTACACTAGCAATATTGCAACAACTACCTCCATCAACAATTACATCACAAACCTTGCCTTTGACTAAACATCTTGTATGAAATAAGTTTTCTCTTTGGTTATCATCACATGGGGTTGGTTTAGCATGCAAGGCTCTCCTAGCAATCAAACATTCACCATGTTCATACTCAATGCAGTCATTATCATCATAGTCATCATAGGAATTCACATTAGCATCACAATCATCATGCAAACACTCATCAACTTCATCATGCTCAATATCATCTTCACAAGTGTTGCCTTGGTGATCTAGTATAAGAGTTTTCCTATGTAGGCAATCCTTCATCATATGGCCTCTATCTTGGCACTTGAAACACACAATTTCCCTATTTCTAGAGGCGGAAGGGTTAGGGTTACCTCCCTTGGTGTTACCGGTGGTGTTACTCGGGGTCCGAGTGCCATTCGTCGCTCCCGCGCTCGCGGCTGCGTGATTTGGCGTCCCGCGGTATCCACTCCCGGTCCTTGCTTCTCCCCCATGCCCGGGGCCTTGCCTCGGTACCGAGGGCTCTCTCCCGTAGGGTGGTGTGACTCGGCGGCCTTGATAGCTTTGGCTTCCCGAGCTCCGGTTTCCTTGAGCTCCTAAGCTTCTTGCCTTCAATTTCCTATCAACCTTCACGGCTAAATGTAAGAGATCAATGCTAGTATTATAAGGATAACAATCAACTTCTCTAGCCAAGTAAGGGTGTAGGATTCTTAAGAACCGAGCATTGGTGTCTTCCTCATCTTCTACCACGTTTGCCCTTGCCATAGCCAATTGCATGGCATTGAATGCTTCCTCCACACTCATGGAACCTTGCTTGAGGTTCTCAAGCCACTGCTTGAGTTCCCTAGCGTAGTGTTGAGGGATGAATCGTGCCCTCATGAGTGCCTTCATTTGTTCCCACGTGGCTACGGGTGCGTCTAGGGCTCTTCTCCTTTCCTTCACAAGGGTATCCCACCATATTAGTGCAAAACCGCTAAATTCAAGGGTGGCTAGTTGTACCTTCTTGTAATCGGTGAAGTTGTGGCAGCTCCAAATGTGCTCGATCTTGGTCTCCCATTCGAGGTAAGTGTCCGGATCGCACTTTCCCTCAAAAGGTGGGATTGTGACCTTGACCTTGCCAACTCCGTCTTGCTCGGGCTCTCGGGGCCTCCGTGGACGGGGTCCTTGTTCATGCCTTCTCGATTGGCGCTCCCATTGATCCTCTTCTTCTTGGAAACCCTCAAAGTGTTCATAGGGCTCAAAGTCATCCTGCACATCACGAAAATGATTAAAACGACCACGCCTCTCACGAGGAGGTGGGTTCTCTTCCGGTGGAGTATTTCGTGCATAAATAGGAGTTCTAGGAGGACCTTCCCGGTTGTCTTGGGTGTGCTCCGGGGGTGGAACGCGGCTGTGATGTCCGGAAGCCGAAGGCTGGCCTTGGGGTGCCCTAGGCATCTCCGTGGACGTCGAAGGGCGTGCCTCTAGGGCTGCCATCCTTTCCATCAACGTCGTGATGTTGTTGTTCATTTTGTTCAACATGTTGAACAACTCCGGGGAAATGGGCTCGAAAGTCTCCGACCTTGGGGATTTGTTACCTATAGTCATCACAACTCAAACAAACACGTAAATAGGTTAAGGTTAGACAAAACAAAAACTTCCTCAAAAGTGTTTGCTCTCGACACTCCTCTCCCTTTGGTGCTGAAATGCTTGTTGTTGCAATTTGTCTTACGATAGTCAATCACTCAAGCTAGTCAAAAGGACAATCAAAAATCCTCTAACCAAAAGAGATTAGCTAGACAATCAATGATAAGGGTCCAAGCTGAAAATTTCAGAAATGAATCAAAGAAAGTGAGATCAAGAGATAATAGAAACAAAGGACAAGAATAAAATGGTAAGAAAGGACTAAGCACAAAACTTGATCAAATCAACCTTGTCTAACCTTCAAACTACAAGCAAGATAGTTGTTGGTAGGCTAAGGATAGGTTGAATGGTAAGATGGTGTTTAGGCTTTCTTGGCTCACAATGGCTCTTGTTCACTTGCAATGCTTACTCTTGCACTTCTCTTGTACACTTAGAACAATCAACAACAATGCAACTCAAATCTGATTTTTTTTTTTTAAATTCTTTTTCTTTCTTTCTTCTCTTTTTTTTTTTCACTGTCGACTTCTCTTTCTTTTTTTTTTTTTTTTTGAAGTCTGATTTTTTTTTTTTGACTTTCAGCAATTAAATAACAAATGAAAAATCTGAAAATGAAAATAAAAGAGACCTTGTAACTAATAGAGCTGTTGGGATGGAAGTGTGGCTAAAAAATAGGAGCTGGAAATGGTATGGCTAAAATGTAGGGATTTTTTTTTGACTTTTCCTTTGAATTTCAGAAAATAGCAAAAATAGAAGACCAAAAATCTGATTTTTCTTGGTGGTGATGAAAGGGTGGTCGAATGGTGGTCTGATGGTGGTGATAGGGTGGCGGTATGGTGGTGATGAATTGGTGATGGGGTCGGCAGAAGGTAATGCCTAAGCAAACCAACAACAACCAATGCTAATAGTAAGAAAAATCAAACAAAAGAAGAGATGATCAAACCTTGCACTCCAATGGAGTTTTTGAGTTTTTTTTTGATGATGACAATGGAGATGAGACACTTGATGTCGGTAGCCGAAGCTCTGATACCAATTTGATACGGGGATTAGCCGTGGATGTCCCGATCTTTCGACAACAAGCACAAAAACACAAAGGTCACAAGTTAGATGTGAAAGAACTCAATAAAGACTCAAATGACTAGACAAAGCAAGGATAAATGGATGAGAAAGTCTAGGTAGAACGAGCGAATAGACCCTTGATCCCAATTGAACAAAGTCCTAAACCAACGACTAGCTAACCAATCTCTACAATCTCACACAACCAGGGACGTATCCAAGGAGCACGAGAAGGGGGCTCGTGGGAGCTTGATAGCACCAATCAACTAGCGAAGATCGACACACACAAGACAAACCAAGCGGATTCAACACCAAGAACTCTCGGCAATCTTGAAACACTCAAGACAATTTGGCTTGCAAAGCAATGCTCATAAGATGAATAAAAATGATCAATGTTGTGTGTGATTACAACCGGCCTAGGGGCTATTTATAGCCTTAGATGGGAATAGAAAAGCTGAAAATAAATGACAATTAAAAGAAATTCAGCAACTTAAAAGAAATTCAGAAAATGGCAAATAGAATCCCTAAAATCTAGGACAAGCCTAAAGACTAGGACAACTAGCCGTTAGTGGTTATAATGGGCTGCGTGGTGCTCGGTACAACCTCGGCACTAATCCGCACAAGGGTCCGTAGCTTGGGCTGCGTTGATTCCGAGTCCTCTTTAGCTAAGGCATGACTCACGAGATTGAGAAGAGCTTGGTGAAGCTTCTTGGCACGAGCTCGAGTCATTGGCCCATCCGTCATCATTGGTGCATTTGGAGGAGGTCTAGGCTCGGATGGTCCCTCATCAAATCTGTAATATCGGCTGGCATCCTCTGCCACCAGTAGGATCTCCTCAAATCCTGGTACATCTTATTCGTCCCTGGATGGACCGAATTAGGGGTGGTATGGGCCTCCTGCATAATCCTCTGCCTCAGATCTAACGTAGAGGGTACTACAACTCTGCTCTGAAAAGTCAGCAATCCATCGGCTCTCTCCATAAGCTCTCCAGCTCATCCTTGTGCTATCCGCTCTTTCAGTGCTGCCACCTCGGGGCAATCCGCCTGACCTCTACGAAGCCCATCTGTCAGCTCTGAGTGAATCTCGAGGAAGGATAGCTGACCCCTCTCTCGCTGAATCCATACCTCTATGCCACAAGACATCAACTCTGCCTGCAATCTACGCTACGCTATCAATCTGGCCAGAACCACCTCCTGATGAGTCTTCCGACTGAGCACATCGGCCACCACATTGGCCTTCCCGGGATGATAGATGATCTCCAAATCATAATCCTTCAGGAGCTCTAACCAGCGTCTCTGTCTCATGTTGAGCTCCTTCTGGGTGAAGATGTACTTCAAGCTCTTGTGGTCCGTCATCACCTTGCATGAAGTACCATGCAGATAGTGTCTCCAGATCTTTAGAGCATGCACTACAGCTGCCAGCTTAAGATCATGTGTGGGGTAAGTCTCCTCTCCAGGCTTCAACTAGCGTGAAGCATAAGCAATAACTCGGTCCCTCTAGTGCAGAACGCAACCCAAACCAGCTCGCGAAGCATCGGTATAGATCACGAAGTCCTCGGTCCCATCAGGTAGCGTCAAAACCGGTGCGGTCGTCAGCTTCTCCTCGAGAAGATCAAAACTGGTCTGGCACTCCTCACTCTAAATGAAAGGAACGTCCTTCCGTGTCAGCTGTGTCATCGGTCGAGCGATCCTCGAGAAGTCCTGAACAAAGCGACGGTAGTAGCTGGCCAATCCTAGGAAGGAACGGATGTCTCGAACGTTCTTGGGCACCTCCCAAGCAACGATAGCATCAATCTTCGCCGGATCCACGACGACTCCAGCTGCTGAGATCACATGACCTAAGAAGGTCACCTCGGGAATCCAAAACTCGCACTTGCTGTACTTGCCAAACAGCTGATGCCTCCTCAACGTCTCCAGAACAATCCTCAGATGCTGCTCATGCTCCTCGTGGCTCCGCGAGTATACTAGGATGTCATCGATGAATACCACAAAAAATCTGTCCAGATAGTCTATGAACACCCTATTCATAAGCTCCATGAAGGCTGCTGGCGCGTTGGTCAGCCCGAAAGGCATGACCACAAACTCATAGTGTCCATACCACGTCCTTAAGGTGGTCTTCTGGATGTCCTCTGATTGCACCCTGAGCTGATGATATCCCGATCTCAAGTCGATCTTCGAAAAGACCACTGCACCCTGAAGCTGGTCCATCAGGTCGTCAATCCTCGAAAGCGGGTAACGGTTCTTCACCGTCGCCCGGTTCAGCTCGCGGTAATCGATACACAACCTCAACGAACCATCCTTCTTCTTGACAAACAGCACCAGAGCTCCCCATGGCGATGCACTCGGACGAATGTAGCCCTTCTCGGCTAACTCCTCAAGCTGAGCCTTAAGCTCGGCCATCTCTGTGGGTGCCATCCTGTAGGGTACTCGGGAAATGGGCCTGGTGCTCGGCTCCAACTCGATGGCGAAGTCAACCTCTCTCTGCGAGGGTAATCCGGGTAACTCATCGGGGAAGACATCGGTGAAGTCTCGAACGACGGGTACCTCAGACATGGTGGGTCGGCCTCGGTCCACCTCCAAAGCATAACACCAATATCCCGTACAGCCCTGGTCAAGAAGCCTCGCTGCTCGAACTGCGCTAATTAGTGCCCTATTCCTCTTGGGGTCACTACCCCAAACCTGGTGCTCGGTGCCATCCTCTGCTAGAATCGACACGGTCCTCGTCCGCAAGTCGATGATCGCCCCATAGTGGTCCATGAAATCCATGCCAAGAATCAAGTCGTGGGTCCTCAAGGTCATCACGATCAGATTAGCGGGCCACTCTCGCTCTCTTATACGGATGGGGCAACCTAGGATCTCACGACTCGTCCTAATCCTAGCCCCATCCGGCATACCCACAGTCAGGGGCGGACCCCTCGTGCAGCTTAGGCTCAGCCTAGAGACGCACGACTCTGCTATGAAGTAGTGTGTGGCACCCGTGTTAAAAAGAATACTCAAGCACTCGTCTCGGAGAAATATAGTACCTGAGGCACTCGGAGCGGATCGATCCTCAACTCTCATCTGGAAAACGCGGGGCGGTGGGGGCAATGTAGAACCCGAAGCTCTAGATGTCTGTCCTCTCCCATATCCTGACCCAGACGGCCCAGCGGAAGATGATCATCTGCCTGTCCCAGGCCCAGATGGCCCACTACCCCCTCTAGCTGAATCTCTGCCACGTCCTCCGGGCCGACCCCTAACAGCTGTGCTGCCTCTCCCCTGCCCCGGGGAGTAAGTCAGAAGCGGGGGCTGAGGAGCGGCGGGAAGTCTCGGTGCGGGTGTAGCCGGTGGGGTCCTACCACCCTGAAGGCAATGAGCGGCTATGTGTCCCATACCTCCACAAGTGTAACATCTGGTAGATCTATCAGGGCAATCTCTCTGGTAATGACCGGGCTCAGAACAACCATAGCACGTGATGCTCCGGACGCTAGAACCTCGACGAGCCACTGGTGGTGCTGGGGGTGGCATAACTCTCGGCATCCCTCCTCTGAATCCTCAGCAGAAGGCTCCTCGGGAACTCACATCTGATCTCGTGTCAGCGGGCCTCGGCCTCTTCGCCTTTGGGCGAGAGGGGGCATACACAGTAGTAGTTAGGATCCTCTGCTGCTCATACATCATCACGACCTCCAGAAAGCGGTCAAACGGAACAGCTCCCAAACTAGATGTGTGTAGAAGAATCTCTAGGGGCAACCTCATAGACAGCAAGCGAATACGACTCTCATCAGTAGGGCAGAGGTGAGCGCAGTAGATCAGCTCCCTCTTGAACTAGCGAATGACCTCCGATACAGGGCGAGATGGGTCGTAAGCAGTGCGCATGAAGGTGACCTCCCTAGTCGTTTGTGTCCCTGGCGGACAATACTCCCGAAGCATCAGTGCTCGAAACTCCTCATAGCTCCACTCTGCCTGGCCCGTCTTACAGACGGTCCAGTGAAGAAATGCATCCTCTCGCAGAAGTCCTGCGGCCAACCTTTGATGCTCGGAAGTAGGAGCACCAATGAAGTCAAATATGCTATCTATCTGTCTCAGCCATGCCTCGATGTCTGCTCCGTCCTCTCCCAAGAAGTGTGGTGGGCTGCAGAGTGCTAAAGATCGAACCCCGTCGATGTGCTTCTCAGGGCGCACATCAACGGGGGCTGGTGCGACTGGCTGTCCAACTGGGATCTCTATAGCTGGCTCAACCGGCTGCCTGACGGGAATTTTATACCAGGTGTATCCAGTGGAGGATCTCCGACCAGCCCTCGTAGCATCTCGATCAATGTCGTCCTATCCATTTGTCTCAGTATCTCCTCTAGCTGGGGGGCTAGAACCTCCGTACCCCCGATATCCTGAGCGTCATCATCTGTCCTGTCGGCCACGTCCCGACGAGGTCGTCCTCTGCCCCTACATGCTGGGCCCCCACGCCCGACTGTCCCACGTCGTGTATCTACCATACTGCTGTATATCCAGAGTTTATCACTCAGCATAGAAGCACTCAAGTATGATTACAATGATCTCCTTCGAGGGAGATCGCCCTCGGGCCCAATTGATATACATACAACACGTCAAGCTGTCTGAGGTCGCTCTTCGAGGAGCGACTGATCGGAGGGGCAAATACCTCGCGGCCTCTACCTAACTCGCCACTCCAACCACCGCGGTGCAATTCCTTGGAGTCTTCCAGGCCCGTCTGTAAAGAGTAAGCTATAGTTTGCCTACCCGTTCCCGATCTACATCCAATAGGGATGGTCTAACGACATTCTACCCACTCGATCCCCATTGCTTGATTTTACTCCATTTTAAGGCCAAGTTCATATTAGGTTCATTTGAGTTAGACATATTAAGTTCATTTTGCACCTTGAAAACTTTTTCAAATCTTTTGAAATTCGTGGGCGGTTTCCAAAACATACACTCGACCTTTTGGTACCCAAATTGCAAAACCTCGCTCTGATACCAACTTTGTAACGGCCCGGATATAGATACCCGAGTTACGTTTCAAAGGTTGGGTACCTTCGTTCGGATCTTGCAATTCGAGTACAGGTCGAGGTTTCAAAGCCTAAAGATTAGTATTTTAAAGTGGGGATTTCGAACCCCAAAATAGCCGGAGGGCCACGTGGAATCTTCAAGCTCTCCTAGGACTATGTCGCGGAAATTCGTTTGCAAAACTATTAAAATCGGAAGTAAAGTACAACTTGCCACGGCGAGGCCGGGTCAAAACCAAAACACAAATTATGAAATCGTAAAGCCAAATTAGCGGGGTTAGGCAGGTTCTTTGCAAGCGCCCGCGGGATTTTCCCACGTCATAGAGACAGAGAGCAATCATACCTAAAAACAAGTGGTGCGAGCGGGATCTGAGACCCCTATGCACCCTTTCCCGCAAACAAACATACAAATACGCTAATATAAAGATGATGCAAATGTGGAAATTAAATCACACTAACATGATCCTAATATACAATATGCGGAAAAGAACTGTAAAGGCGCCCAAAGAATGCCAAGAGGCATATCCCTCTCCTACCTCTGCACACCTTTCCGTTAGTGAAGAGACTGGCCAGTTCGTTGCTATAACATATCATGTCATATCATGTCTCATCATCATATCATATATCATACTCATGCCCGATGGTGCTGGGCTATCATCATGCTCAGATATCGACAACTGACTCAGGGCACCCGATGAAGCTGGGCTACCCTATGACCCTAGCAAAACTCTAAGACTCACAGATAACGGTCGTTCTGTTCTCAATCACACAAAGTAACCAAATGCTCATTCATAAGTGCAACCCTAGCATGATACTACATGGCATTCTTTAATGCTTATGCAACACCTAGTATATCATATATTCACAAGCAGGTATACTCCTCTAAGTCTGAGTAAGCCCATAAAGGAACTTACCTGAATAAGCCGAACAGCAAAGAGACACGGTAGAAGCAGAATCCAAGCAATATCAACAATCACCTAATATACAAGTGATAAAAGAGCCATAAGACATTATTCTACTATCTAACACATGGAAAGGTTTTCACAAGCTAATCACAAAATGAAAAAAATAACTAGATTCCGAGAAAATATCCGAAATATCCAAATCTAGGTCAAACTCAGTCAAAGTTGCTATGATAGAATTTCTAACACCTTGTTTTCCAATCAAGTTCTCAAAAGAATATTTCCAAAACATAGAAACTCCTTTTTCAACAATTACCCATAATACATAAATAACTAAAACAACACCCTAAATTTTATAATTAAATCCTTCCAAGTTTCTCAACTAAAACATTTTAAATTCATCATAAGGGCACTTATACAAATCATTTTATAATATAACACTTTTCAACTTTATTTTCATAAAAATCAGATTAATAATAATAATAATAAAGATAATAATAATAATAATAATAATAATAATAATAATAACAATAATAAAAATAGAATAACGTAACTAAATACTATATACATATACATATCATATAGATACTCAGATGGGGCAACAGAAAAAGGGCCCAACCCAGCCGGCCCAGCCCAGCAAACCAGCTTGAGCCCAGAACCCAACCCGAAATAAAAGGGAAGCAAGGATAGGGTCCGAGTTTGTAAGCCAAGGCAAGGGAAAGAAAAAAGATCCAGGTTTGTATATGATATAACTCGTTTGGCAATTTAACCCGACCCAGGCCCACAAAAACAGGCCCAAAGGAGGTCTCCCTTTGTCTTCAACCTCCAGCCGAAGCAAAGGAGGGAGCGGGAAGCGACGGGGAAGAGAGGGAGGGGGAGCCCTAGCCTCCGGCGGCCCATTGGCCTCCATTCTTCCACCACGGAGGTCGGAATAGGATTCCGACCACCAACGACTCGAAAGGAACGAAGCGACAATAAAAGGGGAAGAGGATTACCGAGCTTCGAGGGGGATCTCCGCTCCGACGAAGTGCTCGGGGTGGCTCCTGGTGCAGCAATGGAGAAGTAGCTAGCTCCGGCCTAGGACGACGGGGAAAGAGGGTTAAAAGAGCGACTAATACACTGATTGAAGTCAAGGGACGAAGATTGAATGAGCTACCTTGTCGGCTCCAAAAACAGGGAAGAGAAGGGGCGGTGGCTCCGACGATGGCTCCTCCGTGTCTGTAAGGGGCTCTTCTGTGCCTAGGAAGGAAGAGGGACGAGTAAAGGATTTGCTTTTGAGGTTAGAAGCAAAGATACGAGAGGGGAAATGTTTTACCGAGCTTGAACCGGACAGAGGAGGGAAGGCACTTCAGCGGCACGGCGGCGGCTCCGGCGGCGTCCGATGCTTCCCTTGAGCTCCGGAGATGGAAGAAGGTGTTGCTGGCTGCCTGGAGGAGGAGTTTGGAGGTGGAAAGGTGATAGCTTGGGGGTGGATTGGCTACGGCAATGGGAGTTTTTGTGGGTTTTTCCTCCTGGATTTTGACAGGAGAGAGAGAGGATGAGGGAGAGAGAGGATCTGTGAGGTGAGAGGAGAATGAGGGTGTGAGGAGAGGATTGCCAGTACAAATAGAGAAATTGGGTTGGTTGGTTGTGGGTGTGCCGTGAGGTGAGTGAAGGCATGGGTGGGGGACCATGTTGCTGCAACAGAACGGGAGGGAAGGGAGAGAGAGAGAGAATAAATATATATAAAAGAATAAAATAAGGTAATTAGAATGGGCCCCACACGCCTAACAATTTGAATTTCCGACGCTCGATTCCCAATTTCCGCTCATAGAACGGAATCCCGACGCTAAGAATTTAAATCGAAATAAAATCATTTCGGATAATAAAATTAATTTTAATAATTCTCGAATACTCAAAAACGGAATTCAATTCCGTCAAAATCCAAGTGTAAAATGAAGTCATAAGGATTTATAAAATTTTGACCTTACTTGGGGACAAGTTTTCTTCCAATCATACGAATAAAATAGTCGTCTTTTAAGTAATTTTAATTAAAATAATAATCATATAATATAAAATATATTTGGTCTTTAGACTTCGAACACCCATGAACACCAGCAGCCTCCCAAGAGCCTGTCGGAGGAGCCCCCAACCAAGCATCACCTCCTTCCATCCCTATTTTCTCTGTTTTGCGTTCCAGCTCAGGAAGGCTTGATTTCCTCTTCCTTTCACTTCAAAAAACCTCAAAGCCATGCCTTACTCCTTTTATACTCGTCCTAGGTCGAGAAGGAAGCAATCCCGACTCCGTCGAGGCAAGGTCAACGCCAAATCCTTCCCTCCTCCCTTGTTTCGCGTACAAACGGACCGATAAGTCTTGATCCTTGGTTTCCATTCGAAAACCACGTAAGGTCCCTCCTTATGACTCTACACACTCGGCCTAGGTTCCTCGGAGCTCTCCCCCTTCATTGACGAGCCCAGACCAGCCCGAGCACTCTGGCGTCGCTCTTCGAAGACCTTCTGTAATACCTCGAATTCCTCCTTCCTCCTTGCTCTCGTTTTGTTCTTTCTACGTGAGTTGAGGTCGAAATAGTGTTTTGATTAGTTGGGGGTAAGTTTGGGTCAGAAAGGGGCGCCGGAGAGGCTGAGTTTCCATCCTCTTTCTTCGCTGCCGAGCGTTGTGCATGTAAAGACCGAGATTTTTAAATATTATTTTTTTAATTATAGGTTTTTATTTTAATTTAAAATCCATTTAAATTCTAAGCCTCCAAAAATTTTGAAGGTTTCCGTCCTCGAACAAGTGATTCACTTTAAATTCTTTTGAACAAATTTCGACATGAACGTGTTATGCGATTTGAAAATGAATTTATCCCGCTTTGTTATTCCGGGTCTTAAAATATTTTCGGGTTTGTTATTTATTTCAGATTCGAATATTTATTTTAAATTTATTTTAATCAAATCGGAATAAAGTCGGAAAGCGGATTTCGGAATTTATTATGTGGTATTTACTTTGATTTTTATTTACACTCTCACACTACTCTCCCAAACCCCTACCCCTACTACCCCTATTGCAGATTTGCCCATCCCCTGCTACACTACAGCTCACCAGCTAAACCACTTTCTTCCCCTCTCCCTATAATCTAGCTGCAAAAAGAAACACATCTCTACACTCACAAACCCAAGACACTCTCCCTCTCCTTTTTCTTTTATCTTCCATACCCCCATCTTGCCATCTCCTTTCCTTGTCCCTTGTCGCCGGGTAGCACCACCCACAAACACCACACCTCCTCCCAAAACCGCCAGCAACCACCCTCACCAGCTCTTCTTCCTCCACCCTTCTCTGTTCGCTTCACCGAGCACCACCAAGAGCACACCCTACTCTCTGTTTTTGAAGCCCACATCGACACCACCACCGGCCTCCAACAACACCAGCAGCAGCCCTCCTCCATCTCCTCCAACGATCACGAGCAGTCGGGAGAGCCAGAAGCCCCAAGAAAAGCCGAGCAGCAGCACCCCATCTTCGCATCACCATCTTCCTCCTCCCTCTCTCCTTCCCCTGTCTTCGCCATTTTCGATCGGTAAGCCCGTTCTCCTTCTCCTTTCGCTCTGAAAAGGGGTAAGAGTCAACCTTTAGCTCTCCTCTGCGTTTACAGGCCGAGCCCGCTCGATCCCGACTCCGGCAATCCAATCCGCGCCTTCGACAAAGATTTCCGGTGAGCCCTCGGAACCACGTCCCTTCAGTGAGCACCTCGCAACCTCCTCCTTTCGATCTTGTTTTTCCTGCTTTAGAAATCTGGTTGTCCTTTGTCCTTTGATTCCGGGGAGGTGAGCGTGAGTGAGAGCGGCGAGGTCGAGTGAGCGAGGTAGCTTCGAGCGGGTGTGGAAACGAGCACAAGTAAGGAGATGGGGCGGGCAGGAGCGAGGCTGGAGCGGCAAGAGCGAGAGGGAGTAGGAGAGACGAGGCGGAGGGCGAGGCGAGGACGGAGCGGAGTTGCGAGCAGAGCCGCGGGGTGGCCAGGTCGGACTTGGGCTGTAATATGTGATTGAGGGGAAGCCAGAGGAGGGGCGAGGTTGAAGAAGCCTGTGGGCCCGCCTTCTCCTTTTTTTTTATTTTTTACTTTTATCCCCCTAGAACTTAAAGTTCTATCATTTGGAGCACTCTCAGCCTATCCACGTGGAGGTTTCTCAGAATTTTTTTTTCCTTATTTGCCCTTCTCTTTCTCTTTTCTTTCTGAAAAACTGAAGCCACGCTTCTCAGAATTTTTGCACTCACCTTCTCTACCTTCTCTTTCTCTGTATCTCAGGACTCACGAGTGATGATCTGAGGGAAGGAAGAAGGTTGACGAAACCGGTTTTCTCTGGAAGCTGCAAGCGCCGGAGACAGCTACTGGAGTTGCCGGCGGCTGTTGTGTACAGGATCGTCGCCGATCGATTACACCTAGGGTTTTCGTTTATGGTGATGGCGATGATGGCTCTAAATTCGGATGGGGGTGGAGATCCAGAAGAAAGAGAAAAGGGCTTTGATTGTAGATCGTGGTAGGGGTGGGTGGGCACCTCCGGTGGTCTGTGTTACTGGATGCCTGGATCTCGGTCTCTTCTCGATTTATTAGTTTGATCGATTTGTGTGAAATTTGTTCAATTTTGGCCTTTTCGGTATGACTCTTATCTCGGTTTCCTTGGAGGTTTGATGAAGATGTCGAGCAGTTTCACAAGCCTCTCGAAGGTTACTTTGCTCTGCTTTTGCCTTTTTCAATGTTCTATCTGTTTGATCTGTCTCTCTTTATAATGTCCATTGTTGATGTTCTTAAATCAACTACAACGCAGTAGTTATTTGTAGCTGAATTTAATTTTGCTACTTTTTGAACCAAATTGTGTTTTTGTCGATTATTTTGTTTCTTTGGATCAGTGCCTGAACAAGGATTTGGGTTAATTACTATTGCAAAATTGAACATGAGATATCTCTTACTAGATAGAATTAGGTTGTAAATCGATCCATTTGAGTGTAATAGTGTACTGAACCGTTAATAAGTCTATGTGTGTATGTGATAGTTCTTTCTGATTCGTGTGTGTTCAATCCCCTTATAGTAAATTCTCTTCTATTTCTTTCTTGAACTGTACATTTGAACTTCTTGTATGAACAGGATAACACTCCAAGGGGAATTCAATGAAGTTATGTTTGGATGGGAAGAGGTACCTCTATGTCAGAACGTAAAAAGGCGATCTCAACTGTGAAAGTAAGTAGCTCATAGCTTATTGACTACTTGCTCAGATATCTTTCACTTTAGTTCATGATATCTTTCCTTTTTTAGGTAACCAAATTTGGCATCATTCGTGTTTCCTTTTTTGTCGTGTCTATGATACAGTTTCTCAGTCTTTTTTGCATATTGCCTTTGCCTATGATATCTTCCGAATTTAGTTAATGCTTTAATTTGAAAATACTATCCTAAGTGTAAAGTGTAATAGAACAAAACTCAGCCATGGATGAAAGCTGATTTGGTCCTACCATACTAAAAGAGCTAATCTTGTAATTTTTCATCAACATTTAACCAACTGAAAGCGCCAATATTTAACTAACTGAAAGCGCATTTCTGTTTTATTGATCTCCGGTGCTTGTATTTTGTGTTATATATAATGCTTCTTTTTAAAAGGAAGCATGTTCCTGACATTGTTGCACACTTTATCTTTCCATTTAGGTTTGGATTACTGATTATCTCTGACACTGCTATTTAGATATTGTCCTTTTGATTTCTACTATTTTAAATTTTGCTTCTTTCAAAGAACTCTGGTTTTGGGGACACTTCCTCACCATGAGTTTGGGTTGAAGAGATCATGGTTTTGAGAACTCTAATCATTTTGTTGTAGGGCAAAGAAGTGGTATGCAATAACAATATCTATTATATACTGTATTTTACTAAATCTGGAGGTAGTATAGCGGAGACAATGATGTCAGTTGGAACAAATTGAGATATGATTGACACAGCTTGTGAGTCATGTACTTGGGTTGTTGTTGTTGTGGGTTATGGACTGCAATGGATAACTAGAGAATAACGAAAATTAAGAATAACTAGAGAATAACGAAAATTAAGAATGCTCCATCTCTTAGGATTCTACGCATTATATATTGAATCATATAATCTTAATCAAGCATTTGAATTGATTTTGATTCAATTCAGGGAAGAAATCTTCGTCCAAAGTGGTTATTGGTATTGTGGTTGGAGCATTATCAGCTGGGCTACTGTTAATTGGGTCCATCTTCTGTCTGGTCAAGACCAACCAGGAAAACAACTTGCCGAATCGCCACTAATCAATGCTAATGGTAAGTAAATTACACGTAATGCCATGGGTTTGTCATTTTTTATGACATGTTTATTGTCCCTTCGATCTCCTGTTTTGTGCTATTAGCAACGGAAGATTTCAGTACTGCCGAGTACTTGCAATATGCAAAGTAATCTCAATATAGCAATTTGCCAGCAAATCTGCGATTACGATTGATACAAAGGCGAGTTTGATAGTTTGTAGTTTTATATATGTGCTTATTATTCCCTATATTAATCTTAGTTAATTTCAATATGCCATTTTCAAACTCTTTTTCCGAATTTATGCTATATTTAGATTACTTTGCACTTTGCATTATATGTGATTATGTTCAGTTTTGATGGATGTTACTGATGAGTCTTCTTTATTTTTTCAGTTTAAGCATCATTTAAAATTTAAAGATTCTAACAGAAAAATCAGCACAGCTTTATCCGTTAGCTGAGATTTGTTCCAAAATCTTTTATTTTATTATTTATGTTTTCCATTTCAAATTACTAGGCAGTTAAATTTGTTCAATCCTATTTTCAGTTTTTAAAAAACCCACTCCACCCACTAACTTATTAAAAAAACTAATTAACCCAGTAACGGTTGTACATAATTGCCCAGTGAATTTTCTTTTAAATCCTATTATCACCTTCTTTCATCCATTCACTCCTTTTTCTGTTTACTCTCTTTTGTCTTCTTTATCTCCTTCGTCTGTTTTGTGTAAACTTTGTTGTTTACTTCAAACATGCTTCCCCGTTCTCGTATTGTTGATGGGTATCACTTTTGTTGTGGAAGTTTTCTTATTGAAGCATTTGCTTCTTACCCACAGCATGGCGAGTCAAGTAAACTTTCTATTTTTCATTATAATTTTCTTGATCACGATGGATTTGCCATGGTATATCCGGATTCATTTCCATGGGATGGGTATGTAGTAAATTGGCAAGTGATCGGAGCTATGTTAACTGTGTGCAATGTTCCCGATTGTCTTCAAACTATGTATGCAATCGATCACATAAATGATTTTATAAATGAGTGCATTCTTACATCAAGCTTTGATATCCAACGCGGGTTAGTGCCAAGTATTACAATATATGTTGACACATATATTTTGCATTCGGTTGACCATTCCGTTCATCCGGTTGACAACTTGGCTGATGTGGGTGCTTTTGGTGAACCCGACATTGACAACTTGCCTGATGTGGGTGCTTTTTATGATATTGACATTGATCAAATTGATTTTCCTCCAGATTGGTATGAGTATGCATTAGTTCCTTTATGTTTATGCTATTTTACTTCAGTTTATGATCCATATAAACTTACTTATGACCATTATTCAAATAACGCAGGGACTTGCTTATGGATTATGTTCCAGTGCCACAACCTGCGTCAATTGAAGCTGTTAATTCGCTCCTCGTAGGACTGTTTTGTGAGACAGCTGGTCGGTCATGCATCATATGTCTTCAAGAGGTCGATAGCTCGACTATGCTGACTCGAATGCCATGTGGCCACCTTTTCCATGACGTTTGCATCCGTCATTGGCTCGAGGCTCATCACTCTTGCCCTATATGTCGGTATAGGTTGCCGGTTGCTAACAACGATGTGCCTTGATATGTTGTGCAATTCAAATGTTTTACAAACTACTACTAGCTTCATGTTGTTAATATCTTTGAATGTTTATTTCTTTCTATGGATAGTGTTGTGTATTTCATTTTTCTGCTTTCTCTATGTTTCAATGTATTTTAATATAATTGAATGTTTATGTGTATGTTTTAAGTTCTTTACCACTAATGAAAAATTTAGTGGTAAATGTATTTTAATATATTTCCCACATCACGTATTTGAATTTTTGACTTTCATTAGTTACATGAATTCACATTACAATCACAAATAATTTGTGACTAATGTTTTTTTATATGTTGGTTTTAATACCTTCACCTTTTGGAGCATCAATTAGTTATATACCCATCCACTTTCTATTAAAAAAACCGGTTCAACTCTACTCACTGCTGATAAAAAATAAGAAAACAAATTATTCAAATAACTTCCACCTACGTTGTTTAACTTTGAAATTAACTAATTTGTAAAAATCAATTCAACCCAAACTCCACCCACGTTCTATTAAGTTTGAAATTAATTTGGAACAGTTACTTAAACCCAAAAAACTTCACCCACGTTGTAAGCTATTAAAATTAATTTGGAAAAGTATTTTTTATTTATTTTTTCTTCTACCCATGCAAAATGGAAGTTACTTCATTTTTATTAGTATGGAAGTTACATTTGTCATCCCACTCCACCCACTAAGTTCATAACCGGTCCGACTACACCCCACATACCAACTCCCATTCGGTATAGTAACTATGTTCTTCATTTTTTTGGTTTTTTCATTCATTACATTTTTCCTAGTAAATATTACGTTACTTTCGGTTTTTTCATTCATTACATTCATTACTGATGAAAATGTCTACAACAGAGTAATATTACTGTTTTTTTTTCTTTTTACTTGTACACATACAACATGGAAGTTACTTTTTTTTATTACATTGGAAGTTACTTTTTTTTTTACATTCGGTATAGTAAATATTTCATTACATTCGGTTTTTTCATTCATTACATTCATTACTGGTGAAAATGTCTACAACAGATTAATATTACTGTTGTTTTCCTTTTTTCTTCTACACATACAACATGGAAGTTAGTTTTTTTTATTAGTGTGGAAGTTACCTTTGTCATCCCACTCCACCCACTAAGATCATAACCACTCCGCCTACCATCCACAAACGAGCTCCCATTCAGTATAGAACCCATTATCTTCGTTTTCTTGGTTTTGTCATTCATTGCATTCTTCTTAGCGATTTCTGCACCATTTGAAGGTATCCTTGTACTTCATTTTATTACAAATCATTGTTCAATAGTGTCACTTATTTAACTTATATTTTTCAGTTGATGCTCAATCGCTTTTCGAACATCCATCACAGATTGCGCAGGTACGTTTACCTATTTTGTGCAACAAACATTATGTTCGTGTAGTGGAAATTTTTGCACGTTTGTGTTGTTTTAATTGGTGTAAATTTTCGTTATTTGCTTGTGTCCTACAGGTTTCAAATGGCACCACCTGTAGATACGATCAACAACTTAGATGGATTGACAAAGAAAATTTGGACAATTAGGGGAAGGATTACAGTTCTTTGGACAACGTGTTTTCGAGACTCCAACGACGTGGACGGAATCCAACTTATTATGATGGATGAACTGGTTATAAATTTATGTCATATTTGTTTTTATCTTATATATATTTATTACCATTTATACAATATATTATCTTCTTCACAGGGGGATACCATTCAGGGAACAATAACAAAAAAGAATGTTGCAAAATTTGCACCTCTTATCAAGGAGGGCGGTTTGTATTCGTTTCATAATTTTCTTCTCTCTGAGAACAAGGATGCTGTGAAATTTGCTCCTCACAAGTACAAATTGATCTTTACTTTCAAGACTGTCGTTTCTCGGATTGAAGGGCTGAACATTCCTCTGCATAGTTTTAACTTTGTTGATTTCAGAGACATCAAGTTGAACGTCTTTGACCATGATTGTGCTGTTGGTAATTGTGTTTATTGACTACATGGGTATATGTTATTGCTTATATTGTTGTTCCTGCTTTGATGATATGAGTTTGAACTTGTGGTTTCTGTAATGTAGATGTCATTGGGTACATTACCAAGTTTTCTCCGCTTGAGGGTTACGTCAATGATTCGACTTCATCTGCGAAACTTGATTTCTGCTTGGAAAATGAAGTGTTAGTTTCTATTTAAATTTATTATTTATCCATATTTTTTTCATAAATTTGAACAAAAGGTATTTTCACTGTTTTATTGTTGATACTTTAATACCTAATACATAAGGTTCATGTTTTATTTTCTTAAATTTCGTTTTTCTATTAGTTAATGAATTACAATAGATGAAAAATTATACAGGTATCATAGACTGTTTGTTGGATGCCTCATGTTTTCATTTACAGCCCATTATCCGAGTTTTACAATGCAAATTACATTTATTTTTCCATTAATTGTACAAGTATTAAGAACTAAATGGTTAATGGTTATAATTTATCATTGTCATATTCCTTCATTTTCAGTAATGAAACCCTCAACTGCACTATGTGGAATAAGTATGCGCACGAATTGAATAATCACTTGACGACCGTTGGAGAAGACAAGGTGTTTCTAATCATCAAATTTGCAAAGGTCAAGAAGCTTGCAGGTTGGTATCACCGATCCCTTTTTACTTGATTGGTCATTCACTTGCCTTTATCATTCATCACTATAAATAATGATTTTGTCTTCTATATATGGACTAATAACTTCCAGGTGGATTTATCTTGAATAATACTTTCAACGGAACTAAGCTATTTTTTGATGCAACGATACCTGAGATTGCAAGCTTCAAAGAAAGGTTATCATGTTACATGTTATATTTCAAGTTGATAATAGACTTGTCGAATATGAACTTTGTTTACCTATTTTCATGTGTTGTGCATTGTAGGTGGTGTGATGGAAATTCCAATGTTCTCGTGAGATCAACCATTGCAGAATTGTCTCAAACACCTATGCGGGATCCCTTTCCAATTAATGCAAAGCAATGCGTCCAATTCTTATATACTGTCTCAGAGGTTTATTTCGTCGTGATTTGCAATTACTATTAGTTAGTTTATGAAATTTAAATTCCCGTTGTGATTTTTTTCCTTACATTTTTTGGTTAATAGCCCTGCACTGTTGTTATTGTTGGACACATCACCCAAATATGCAAAGATGTGGATTGGGCATATCATGCATGCAAAATTTGCAACAAAAAGGCTATATATCAGGACTCTATGTTTTGGTGTAGGAGTTGTTCTATACAAATCAAGTTCCCTCAACAAAGGTATGTATGTGTATGTGAATGTTTTCCTTTTGTATAGAATGGCTCATCTTGATTTACACGGATGACCACCTTCGTACGTATAATTTAATTTATAGGTATGAACTTCCGTTTATTATTAGTACCGAAGCTCGTGTAGGTTTATATGTTATTTTTTGTTTCCTATTTCTTTTTCTTTTTGCCTTAGGTGACTTATGGTGTTGTTGTTGTTTGATCATTTAGTTCTTTTTCGTTGAATCTTGTACGTGCTTTTTTATAAATAGGTATATAATATGGTGTATTTAGAATCCCCAACCCTATTTTGTTATATTGCTTCGAAATATGTGTATGTGTTTTTCAATACATTTTATATGTTTGTTTTAATCGGAACAATATGACCTAAATATTTTTTTAAACCAAACTGAATACCTATACTCTTTTACTATTTTTTCGCTTGCTGTAGTGACTGATGTTAATTACTTTTTCGTTATAGATTTATGCTTCGTATTATGGTGGAGGATGATACTGGGACTGCCAAGATGACATTGTTCAATCAAGTAGTTGTCCAGTTGCTTAACAAGGATGTTTCTACTTTACGTGCTCGGATGCTTAAGGTGATTGCCCCTAACATATGTTTGTATGTAACTATTGTGTTCTTACTCTACTTGGGATCATATTAGATGTGTTGTTTTCGTATTGTTGTGTTATAGGGAGATTCCAAGGTTACATTTCCCCCAGAATTCAACAAGCTTCTCTCTCGTAAGTATGTGTTCGTTGTTGAGGTTGAACCATACAATATTCAACATCCACATGAAGCGTATTCTGTAAAGAGAATCAGTGATGATGGGTCCTTCATTGAGAAATTTGAAAATCAGGTGATTTATGCCAATGTTTTTTTTTACCTATTACATGTGGTTGTTCCTTTTCTTTTATTCTATGGCTTCAAGCTTACTAATTCTATTACTATATGATTGGCACATGTCTTTTGTTTTAGGATGAAGATTCAGATCATTTGTCTCATCAACCCGGAGCTCCTTCTACTGCTTCTTCAAGTATTGTCCTCACTCCATCGAAGCGATCTCATGAATCCGAAGATGAGTACACTTGCACTACCAGTGGTGAAGGTCAATCGTCATCAGCCAAGAAGGTTGTTACCGAAGACGACCCAAGAGTATGATTAGTCTCATTTTACATCATTTAAGCATTAAACATATATTTTTATGTTGGTTTCGTATCATGTGAACTGTTTCTTTCGTATGAATTTAGCACAATTTCATGTATTTGAGACTTGGAGTTTGGTGGAGTTTTGTCTTATTTTCAATGTACTTTTTGGAGTTGTGTTATGTCAACATTTTTTTTATTAATGGTTTGTGCTTTGTGGATGGATATGAATGATTTTATTTCATACCTCAAATATTTCCTACAAAATATAATTTTTGTGTTGTAGGGAGTGGAGTATATAGTGATGTAGGGAGTGGATTATATAGTGATGTAGGAGATCTTCATTGGTAGAAATGGATGGATAGTTTATTTAATATTCAAATACTTGCTACCACAAAATTGAATGGTCTAATCATTCCACACCTACTTGCTACACCAAAATTAAATGTTCAAATTGAATGATTTTTTCCATCCGTAGAAATGGATGCTTAGTTTATTTAGCTTTCAAATACTTCCTACCACAAAATTGAATGGTCTAATCATTCCACACCTACTTGCTACAACCTAATTAAATGGTGGAATTGAATGGTCAAATTCAATGGTCAAGTCAATTCATGGCAACATTGTATTGTCAATTCATATTGCATCATTGAATGATTTCAACACAACCTAACACTAGCTACTGGCCGGTCAAATTTGTGTACAAAATTAAAACCAAACACAATGTCCTTATACATCCTATATAAAGGACAATTTTCAATCTCCTTCCTCACGTTATTGTTCTTTTTTCTTCATTCCTTACCCTTTCTTTCTTCTACACAATTCTTCTTCCGTTGTACCTCAACATGTCTTCATCTTCAGGAGTACCTTCACGTGAAGATACGCCTCCTGATGAAAATGGAAATCGTCGAATACGGCGTGATCGAATCATTATTGGTTAGATATTTTTCTTACTCAATCAATTTTAAGTTTTTGGACCTACTTCGTAATCTTTGTTTGTTATTATGTTTTGTAAAAATAATAACAGATATTCTTACTCCCACTTTATTATTGAACGAATTAGCTTAAGTTGTTTGGTTCAGTTTCTCGAAATTCTGGATACATGATATTGTTTAGAAGCTCTTATTATGTTTGTATTTGTCACCATTTTTTTCTTGATTCGTTTATACTTTTTTACCATGAAAATGTTTGTAGCAAAGTTATATTACTGTTTATGCTTTTTTTTCCCGAGGCTTTGAAGGGGAGGTATCTTGTACATGCATATAAATGCATTATACTAATATGTATTTTCATATATAGCAGCACCAGAGGATGCTCGATTCAAAGTAGGTGAAGTATGTGAAGTTATAGGAGGTGAAGAAGGGTTTTTAGGTTCGTTTTATGATGCATTTATTGTACGGGTTGTAAACGACACACATTATGAAGTGAAGTATGTGAGCTTGAGGAGCCAGGATGGTACTAGGAGTCTAAAAGAAATAGTACACATGGGTCGAGTTCGCCGAATACCACCCGAGGAGCCATTTGACTCATTTGCTGTCGGTGACTCTGTTGATTGTAATGCTCGTGATGGATACTGGCACGGTCGCATTGTCGCTCACAATAAGCGAGAGAGAAAATATACGGTTCACTTTCCGTTGACCTATGATACGAGTGACTACTATGCTCATCAAATGCGACCCCATTTCGATTGGATCGACTATAAATTTGTTGGTCAGGATAAGTTTATGTTCATGGTTACCGGGTAGCCATTCATTGAATGTGACTATGTCGTATGAAATGGTATTTTGTTTGGGTAGTTGTATGGTTTGTAATGTGGTTTGGTTTGTTGCGTTTATTTCCCCAGTGTGAACTATTTCCACATGTTGTTTTTATTAGTATTTGTAGTTTGACATTGACTACCTTCAATTTTGTTTAATGTATGTTTTCGGAATTTTGAGATAACATTTTGCTCACGTTTGATCTTATATTGATGATGTATTTCATGAGACAAATTTAATAATTATGTAAGATTCATATAAATATACTCCGTATTATGTAAATACCATCTGCAAAAGTATACGATTAGTTTAAGGTCAAACAAATATGTATCTTTTGTTAATTTTAGAACAAAATACTAGATAGTTTGATTATAACTATATTTTAACCATTTGTTTTAATTGTGTCCGACTCATATATATATGTTATTTAAAAATAATTTGTACAAGCATACGAGTATTTTATTTTCTCCTCCTGTCGAACATATTTAAAAACACTAAGTTTGACGCAACATTATTTGGTTAAAAGTTTACACAAACAAAATCCACAACATGTTTCTTATTTTAGACAACTATTAAATATATATGTTTGTTTAAAATGGCTAATTTTGTATATGTTAAATTAAAGGTACGATAAAATATTTGATTATGATTATTTTTAGAAAATTTAATTTGTTACATTCCATATCCATTATTTTATATTTGTTATTTATAATATTTTATTTGTCGTATTTCATGTCAGTTTAGATAACTATTAAATATATATGGTTATAAAAATCCATCATCCCTTGTCATACAGAAATTTTACAAATAACCTATTTGAAATTGAATAACCGGCTTTGTTTATAGATATAATAAAACTTTGGATTTATTATGTAATATTGACCAACTAGAGGGGTATTTAAGTCCAATATGTACAAGGTAAAAAAACCCTAATTTCACTTTCCTCTTTCTCACTCAGTTGACTTCTTTTTTTCACTCTCTTTTGTAAAGCCCTCCGTCCGAGCCGCCGATGGATATGTGTGCTGTGTGTTACCGGTGTTGAATCTATTTTCCAGGTTTGCAATCTGTCTTTTCTCTTCGTAATTTCGTTTTTCACTTTCATTTATGCCATCTCATGTTTGTCACTCTGTGTTCTACAACCGATTGGCTTTCTCATGACGGACCTTACGCCGGTGACGACTATGTTCCAGGTCACTAGGTGAGCAATTTCTCTAATGCTTTCCTAATTGGATTCTTGGCATACCTAGGAGGTTGCATGAATTTCATACCTTCAATTAAGAAGGGTTTTCGGTTGATTTGTGCGTTTGTTGTTGATTCTCTTACGGGGTGCCCGCCATATGTTTGATAAAATGCCACAGTGAAATGTGTAAGGAATGTTCTATATGTTGTTTTTGCACAATCTATATTTTGCTAGGGAATTTTGGAAATTAATAGGTGTTTGAAATTATTTAAAGTATATCGTCTGTTGTGCTGTTAGAAATCTGATATCTACTTATCTATGTCTAAACTTCTAGTATATATATGTGAAGTAACCATTGTGATTTTCAAACATTTGTGTATAACTTTAAGCCTTTTATGTCATGTTTGTTAACCATCGTGTGTATGTCGATTGTCTCGCAGATTGAAGTTTGTTCATTTAGAAGTTAGAGTTCTTTTGAATGGAGTGCGAAAAATCAAATAAGCGCAAGCGAGTATCTGTTGGTGGAAGTAAAGATCCGATTTCGCAGCCATCGACCCGTACTCGGTCTAAAGCTCCAATTTCGCAACCATCGAGCCGTAGTAGGTGTCATGCTCCAAGTTTGCAGGTACGTCGTGATAATGGCAAACGAATTCCTGCTTCGTATAAGTTGGTATTTAAGGATGATGCTCAGAAAACCAAGTATGCCGTATTAGCTAAGAGGAAGATCATTCCCACTAGGTATGTCGATGATCCTACGTTAACGAAGTTGGGTATTGTAGATGATGTGTATTACCTGTTTGATAGAGTTGGATGGAAGGAATTTGTGAACAAGAAATCTGAAACCTACGAGCGTCTTACATTAGAGTTCTTGAGTTCTTTAAGTGTACAACTGCTTCGTGGGAAGAAATGTGAACAAGGAAATGTGAAGTTTAGGATCTTTAATACTGATCATGAAATGACTCTTGGAGTTTTCAATGACTTATTTGGATTGCCAAATGAAGGAGCTAAAAGATTGGGTACGTGTCGAACTAATGATGCTTGGCGTGAGTTAACCGGGGTTGGATTCGCTCCTGAAACAGCAAGATCCACATACTTGAGCAATCCTTGTATAAGATATGTGCACCGATTGCTTTCCAACACTGTCTTTGGATGTGGTGAGAGTGCGGGTGTTGTTCGGTCAAGTGAATTGTTCTTAATTTGGGCAATGTTGACGGAGCAGAAGGTGAACACCGGAGCGTTTATAGCTGGACAGTTGCAGAGGGTTTCCAACACGAAAGATGGGAAGATAGTAGTTGGTGGTTTAATCACGACTGTTGCTCTAGGACTTGGCTATGATTTATCAGCATTGACCCCTGTTTCTGGACCATCTCGGCTTGATATAGATGGCTGCATTGCATGGGAGATGATTGTTTTAAAGAAAGATAAGTATTTTCTGACCTTACCTCATTCTGATGTGGCGATACCTCTTCCTAATGTTGAGATAACGTCGGTGAAAGATAAGAAGAATTGGAGAATTGGTCCAGCATCAACGGAGATAACATCTAAGTTTGGGATAACTGATCCACCGTGTGAACCTGAAGTAACTTTTGAGCGAAGTGATTTGGTCTCTATTCGGGAATCTTTAGCTGCGATCATAGATGAGCAAAAGCTGCAACGGTTGGTTCTACAGCGTATTGAAGGTTCTCTTGCGGAGATGGAACAAATACTAAGGTATGAAGAATGAAGTCGATCCGGATGATATTTTAGTATTTCTTACTTTTATGATATGAATCTTATTGCAGCAGAGCATTTTGTGACTTGTAAGTCTCTGCTTACTGTTAGTACGTTTTTAGTTGAATGTTGTTGTCAGTTTGTGTATCGTAGACGAATGGCCTATTTCTGACTTGATTGCCTGTTCGCATATTAATCAATGTGGGAAGTCGTGCATATTAAGTTGATTGCCTCTTCGCATAGAAGTCGTGCTTGACAGGAAGAAATCAACTAATGAACATCAGGTCTTTTACAAAAAACATAGTGAACTTCATTTTTTATAATGCAGTAACCTACAAAATCCTAAAGATATTAAAAACAAAGATATATAACACAATGAAATGAAACACAAACAGCTACGTAAACTATTTAAACTTCAAAATGCCAAATAGGTTCAATGTGGCAATGCGAAACGACAAACGGGACAAACATGATTGTAAGTCAACCATGTTCGAAGACAATCCCGATGAAACATATGTCCACATGGCATTTGAAGGATGCGCCTGGAGACGATTAATCTGTCAAGACAAATGGAACATACTTGTGTACTTGTACTATTGTCATTGACCTCCTCTAGTGCGTCAACTATTAATGGATTTGCTGGTTGTTGATGATGAATATAGCCGTCAAAACCCGGAGGATTTTGAACACCTTGAGCAATGACAAAAACGTCAAGTCGGATGCTCGGGGCCCTCCCGTACTCAACCAGGTCTTCATCGTCGTTTAACCAAACGCACATAAATGTCTTTAACATTCTTATTGCCTTGTATATTTGAATCAGGAAAGGAATATTAGCATCCGTAAGGACATTACCGCATTCAACCCAAGTCATTGGTATACCATTCCAAGGAAACGTATTGACTTCCTCTTCAAACTCCCCATTGTGTAACTGATTATAGCAGACCGTGATATGACTCTCTCCATACGTAGCCGTTGGATATTCTCGAAGCCTCACAACATAAGGACCAACGGTGTAGTGATATCCGGATTCGGACATTTCTTCAAACGCCATGCCTTCAAACCTGCGTAGAAACTAGAAAATAGTTAATGAATTTGGGAAGATCTTACTGGGCGATTGGCATATATAGACTAAAGAAACCCAACCTTTAGCATTTATAGTTGCAGGCATGTACTCACCCCCAACTGTAAAGTTACATTGAATAGTGGCCTTTGTACGTGGGAGGGAGTTAATTTAAATCTAATTTTAAGGAAAACAAGTTAATGGTAAAGGAAAGTGAATTGTGGTGTACTATCTGCAATAATGGCATGTACTTATCCCACTAACACTAACCACTACCTATTTTAATTACTCCATATTCAACACAGTTATGCATGGTAACTTACTACTCATTCCCACCCGCACTAATTACCGTATACATCTATCATGTTCTTCTTTTTCTTTATTTGTTTTTTTTACCCATTTTTATTTAAAAAACACATGTTGTTATTAGTTAACTACTATAGATGGAAGTTACTTTGTTTTTTTGCTTTCAATCTGAACTTCAGATGGTGTTTATTGATTTGCTCACAAACTGATCAATTAGGTAACGATTGCTCATTTATCAGGTGAATTACTCAACAATTGTATATCAAATATTTATTTTGCTGCATTTCTCCTTGAACTGTGGTAGGTAATCAAAATCTTTCAACATGGATGACAAAATTAGAAACCAAGCAGCGAATAGATTGAAGAGAGCGAATGTACTGAGGGATAAACGAAGATGAATACAAAGTGTCGAAGGTAGAATGTATATATCTTTTGATTTCATGTTCTATTGGTCCAACTTTGATATTGTAATTACTTACATATTCATCCGTATATGTTTTGTAGAGACACCGTTGTTACGGTTGAGTGATCGATCGCATAATAGACCTACCTTAAGTGACATTACGAATAGTACGTGGCCATTCATTATTTTATTCAATGCCTTATGTGTAATCACTTATTTAGTTGTATATTTTATTTCAATACTAACATGGTTATACTTGTAGTTGTCGATCAGACGAATCATAATATTTTGAGTAGTAATTTCATGGATTCGCCTCAAATCTATATGGGCGAAATGAGCTCCTTTGTGTCCACATTGACAAACGTGGAAACACCCATGACTATGCATAACAGTCAAGGTGTGGGATCGTGTTCCTCGGGGCCGCATGATTCCATTTCAGGTAATAATTAATTAGTTTTTGTGTATTATTATATGTTAAATTAAGACAATATCATTGTAAATTTTCATATATATATATATATATATATATATCCGTACTAATATTTGATTTAGAGTCTTTGTTTATAGTTGTCAACAAAGCACAACAAACTGCCAATAGATTGAATAGACGAAATATATTGCATGAAAAAAGAAGGAGAAGAGAAACTGCCAGAGGTTCGATTTATTATTTTACAAACTAATAATACGTAATTCAATGTAAATGTTGATATCATGTTATTGGGTTTGTACGCTATGATATATGAGATGTTATTCAAACCATTGAACAATATAAGTTGTGATTTTTGTAGGATTGGGTCTTCAACCGAGAAGGTCAAGTGATCGATCGACCCATTTCGAACCAGTAACTGAAGCACCTAATTGTATGTCTCTTTTATAGTTAAGTGAGTTATGAAACTATATTTTTGTAAAAAGACGAAACATATAATACGTTGATGTGGAGGGTGATACACCTAGTGTTTGTCTACGTTTGTTTCGTCGATGTTGTACTTTTTATGATTTTGTTCAAGAGATTAACTTGTCATTTGTCATTGTTCAATGGATTCAGATGGTGACAATATGGATAGTTTACCGACATTCTCCTCTACCGTGCACAACAATCATGGTGTTGCAAGTACATCTATGACACCTCCTATACCCAATAGAGGTTCCAATCATGCCACCTTTCATTATTATATAATATTTTTATATGTGAAACATGTTTGGTAATTTATGTAAAGAATGTTCTCTTTATAACACATTGATTTATTGAAGCGTTTTCTTTATTTTGTATGCGGTGTTTGTTTTTCTGATATGTGTAATGTTGTTCTTATAATTAGGTGATGATGATGATGATGGTGATGATGATGCTGATGGTGATGTTTATTCTGATGCCCCCTCTCTGCTTAATATAGGTATATAAATCCTGCATCTTCTTCCACTATGATCCTATTTATACATTACTATTTGGTGATGATATTCGACATGTGTTAAATGTAAATACTACTTTATTTGTTTTATAGGACAATATGTTGATATTGGTGATCCAGTCTATATTTGTCAATTTTGTCGAGCTAAATTGTGGTATGAGGAAAGATTGGATAAAGCCAAGACGCCTAGAAATCCTAAATTTTCTCTATGTGGTCAGAAAGGGAAAGTCCAGTTACCTTCTATGCCAAGACCTCCGCCGGTATTGTATAATCTTTTGTGTAATAAGGATCCGCGGAGTAAGCATTTCCTTCAAAACATAAGGGCGTACAACATGATGTTTTCCTTCACTTCATTGGGAGGAAAATTCTCTCCTATTAGCGGGGGACGGGGACCTCCTGTTTTTCGTATGGTGGGTCAAAATTATCATCTAATGGGAAGTCTCTTGCCGGATGACGGCGAGTCTCCGAAATTTTCACAGTTGTACATATATGATACAAATCAAGAAGAAGACAACCGGATTCGTGCTTACAGGTATGTTTTATTTATTCTATTTCTTGGCACATATATATAACAAATTTATGTATTCAACTGTCTTATGTTCATCGTACTCATCTGTAGTGGTAAGTGTCGCACGTCCAAGTCTTTAGATCCATCTATAGTCCGGGATTTGAAAGATATGCTTGATCAGCATAATGAATTGGTGAAAGTCTATAGGTTGGCAAGGGATTGTGTCTCTTCCGATGCCATCCCCAATGTTCGTATGAAACTCATTGCTACGCGAACAACGGATCCTCGCCGCTACAATTTGCCGACGGCATCGGAAGTGGCTGCGTTGATTGTTGGAGATATAGGTGTCAATGCTGGGCCAAGGGATATTGTGGTCGAGACTAAGGATCGGAGACTTAAGGGTATTGATGAAGGTCATCCTTCATACTTCAGTTTGCAATATCCATTATTACATCCATACGAGGAAGATAATTACACACCATTTATCCCCTTCAGTGGGGATATTAGTAATCCTGAATGGAAGAGGTCGAATATTACTATGCGTGAGTTTTTTGCGTATAGGCTGCAAGATAGGGAAGGTGAGGTTTCCATCATTGCTTTAGGGAGGGAACTAACCCAGCAGTATGTTGTTGATGGTTACACTATTATTGAAACAAGTCGGCTCAACTTCCATCGAATGAATCAAAGGAATTACAGGTCGGCGACATTTAACCATCTCAGAGATACAGCTGCTCAAGGTACGGGTTCTTCTTCTTCAGTAGGGAAGCGCATTAAATTGCCAGCTTCGTTTACAGGTGGTGAGAGGTATATGCTGAATAATTATCGGGATGCTATGGCTATTTGCAAGTATTTTGGGCCGCCTGATTTATTCATTACATTCACTTGCAATCCGAAGTGGCCTGAGCTTGATAGATTGGCTAAAGCATATGGTGGATCAACGTCTGATATTCCTATTTGGGTATCTCGACTTTTCAAAGTAAAGTTGGAAGCAATGATACGTGACTTGAAAGACGGAGAAATCTTTGGTCAAGTTAGTTCGAGTAAGTATCTTTTACCTCCTTTGTATATTCTTTGTATGCGAGTTATACATTTCAATAATTGTTTTGGCTTATGTATGGTTTAACATATGCATTTCCTTTTGTGGTGTATAATTGGATTGATAACTTGTCTGCAAATTTCTTTATTTGTCCGACCATGTTCTAGTGTCATATATCAGCATGTTCCACCACCGGTGAAAAAATATACCGGTATCAAATGTAGTGTTTTGTATGCCTTGTATAATGATTTGCACCCAAAGTTAGTATTTTGTTGGTTGAAAAAATTAATATACTTGCCACATCCGAACTTAACATTATTTATGTTATTGTTAGGAACGTTATAATGACTATAGTTTATTGGGGAAGGAATTGTAGTCATTACTTGCTATGACTTGTATCATTGTTTGTGTTCCATTGTTGTGTTTGTGTTATCTTCCCCAATTAGTTTATGTGTCAATTGAAAAATTATATATATTTGCAACTAATGGATTGTTGTTTTGTTATAATGTAGTCATATACACCATTGAGTTCCAAAAACGCGGCCTTCCCCATGCCCATATTGTGTTGTTTTTGCACCGCAATTCGAAGATGACTTTGGTTGAGGATATTGATGGTCTCATATCTGCAGAACTTCCTGATCCAGAGGCTGATAAAGAATTACATGAGGTTGTTCGTGATTTGATGATTCATGGGTCGTGTGGATCTTACAATACAAGAGCACCATGTATGGCAAACAATCGTTGTCGAAAAAACTATCCAAGAAGGTTTGCTGAAATGTCTAGCATTGGGACTGATGGATATGCTCACTATCGACGACGAGATGATGGGAGAACAATCGACATTAGTGGAAATGCGATTGACAATAGATATGTTGTGCCATACAACCGAGATCTTCTGCTTAAGTATAAAGCTCATATTAATGTTGAAGCATGCAATCAGTATGGAGCAGTCAAATATTTGTTCAAATATATTAGCAAAGGCAATGATCGAGTGACAGTGGTAATGACTACAGACCGGGATGGAAACATCGTTCTTGATGAGATTAAGGCGCATTATGATTGTAGGTATATTTGCCCGCCGAAAGCTGTATGGAGAATTTTTGGTTTTGATATACATGGGCGTACGGTTGGAGTGGAGAGATTGTTTTTCCATTTGCCCGGACAACAACATGTGGTCTATAATGATGATGATTCCCTTGAAGAAGTTATGAACAGAGCTGGAGTTGATTCTTCTAAATTTTTGGCATGGATGAAATGTAATCAGTCATATTCTTCTGCGCGGGAGTTAACTTACATTGAGTTCCCGTCACGATTTGTCTGGAAACAACGAGAGAAAATGTGGAGCCCTAGGAAGCGTGGGTTTCAAGTTGGCCGCCTGTATTATGTTCCTCCTACGACAGGTGAGTTATATTATCTACGGATGCTTTTGAATCAGGTTAAAGGCCCAACATGTTATGAAGATATTCGGACAGTTGATGAAGTCCTTTATCCGACATTTAGAGAATCGTGTTATGCACTGGGACTGTTGGCTGATGAGAGAGAGTACATCGATGGCATAATTGAAGCCAGTGAATGGGGTTCTGCAAACTATTTGAGGGTGTTATTTGTAATATTGTTGTTATCTTCAAGTATGTGTACACCCGAGTTGGTCTGGGAAAAGACTTGGAAACTTCTCGCGGATGATATCTTATATAGGCAACGGATTATGTTGAACATTCCAGGTACAATTTCTTCTAAATACTCATGATATAGTGACATGATATTTTATTTATAATTTGTAAGTGGTTTTGTAATATATTTTTGTACATGTTGGTGCTATATTTATTAGTACAAGTTAGTTAATTAAAAGGAAATGACAATAATGAATGCTAACTTTATATTGTGTATTTTGCAGATTTGGAGCTGACTGATGAACAAATTCAGAGCTACACTATACTAGAAATTGATAAGTTGCTGAATCAGAACGGTAGCAGTATTATTCAGTTTCCTAGCTTGCCGCAAGTGGATGAAGCGCTTTCAAGTGGATGGTCTAACAACCTCATCCAACAAGAGTTGATGTATGATCAAGTGCAATTGGCGGAAGAACACATGACTCTTATTTCGAATTTCACATCTGAGCAGCATGTCGTGTATTCAGAAATCATGGAGGCTGTGTCGAGTAATTCAGGGGGCTTTTTTTTCCTCTATGGCTATGGAGGTACTGGCAAAACTTATCTTTGGCGAGCTTTATCTGCAGCAATTCGGTCAAAAGGTGAAATTGTGCTGACTGCTGCTTCAAGTGGTATTGCTGCTCTTCTCATTCCAGGTGGGCGCACTGCTCATTCGAGATTTGCTATTCCGTTGCATCCTGATGAGTATTCATGTTGCAATATTGAGAGGGGTTCTGCACGAGCTGAACTTTTGAAGCATGCTCGACTTCTCATTTGGGATGAGGTGCCATTGATGAAGAATTATTGTTTTGAAGCACTAGACCGTACACTTAGGGATGTGATGGAATCTGATGTACCTTTCGGTGGAAAAGTGGTTGTCTTGGGAGGTGACTTTAGACAAATTCTGCCGGTTGTTCCCAAAGGTAGCCGACAAGATGTTGTCTCTGCTACTATAAATGCATCGTACCTGTGGAGCGACTGTAAGGTAAATGTCTAACATTATAATATTAAGTATTCTTATACTATTATTATACCATTGAGTTTAGTTTTTTTCTCAGTCATCTAAAACGCAGCGATATTGGTACCATGTAGGTTCTCAAATTGACAAAAAATATGCGGCTTCAAACGGGATCTCTATCTTCCGAAGCGGATGATATAAGGCAGTTTGCTGAATGGATTTTGAGGATAGGTGATGGTATTGAAGGACCACCGAATGATGGTGAAGCTAATGTTGATATTCCGAGGGATCTTCTCATCACCGAATCAAATGATCCTCTTGCATCTATAGTGGATGCAATATATCCATTGTTGGTAAGTAACTTACAAGATCCATCCTATTTTGAGAAGAGAGCGATTTTAGCCCCTACTCACGAAGAGGTCGGAAAGGTTAATGATTATGTTTTATCATTGCTCCCTGGTGACGAAAGGGTGTACTTGAGTTCTGATAGACTTTGCTCTGGAGCAGAATCGGCTGACCATGAAATTTACACCGCTGAATTTTTGAACAGTCTTAGATGTTCGGGTCTGCCTAATCATAGTTTGAAGCTTAAATTAGGTGTCCCCGTCATCTTGGTTCGCAATATTGATCAGTCCGCAGGTTTATGTAATGGAACAAGACTGATCATCACTCAGCTAGGTTCGCGAGTTGTCGAAGGTCAGGTTATATCAGGAAGTAGTTTGGGAGAAAAGGTACCTATTCCTCGCATGATTATGACTTCTTCATATCCAACTATGCCCATACAGTTTGAAAGAAGGCAATTTCCTTTGTTGGTGTGTTTTGGTATGACAATCAACAAAAGTCAAGGGCAATCGCTCTCACAAGTTGGTTTATATTTGCCTCGGCCGGTGTTCAGTCATGGCCAGTTATATGTTGCGGTCTCTCGAGTGACGTCTAGAAGAGGTTTGAAGATTGTTATATGTGATCAAGATTCTAACATTTTAACCTCTACTACTAATGTAGTCTATAAAGAAGTTTTTCACAATGTATAGTTTGTTGTAACTTGGTTGAGGTCATATGCATATAGATGTTATGGTTCAATTGATTATTAATTTCGTGCATTGTAGTTGATTTATATTACTTTATGAAATCATGTTAAAGTAAGTTATGTGTTGCTCTTTGTTCTATCATATTAGTGAAAAACAAGGTTCAACCGAGTACTAGTGGTTCATTATCACTATGTGTTTGGAATTAGTGGTTCATCTTGGAATTCGTGCATTTTTTTTCTTCCTGAAGGACTCTAAATTCTACTAAATATTGAAGGATTATAATTTTATTTTAAAAGTTAAGTAGTCACCCAAGTGCAATTTATATTATATGAACTCTTCGATCATAGTTGGAAGCCTGTTATATCTTGTGTAGTTGTATTCTTAATTCGAGGAAAAGGTTGATGATCTGTTTAAAAAGTTGTAGGAATTTTGATCACTCAATTTGGTGCTCTATGGATGTAGTTATGCATTTTTCTATCAACATTGATCGAAAAATGCCTACATATTATATGAGGGAGTTCATATGAGATATGGTTTACGTATGATGAAGGAGTCTCTATGAACTTTGATTTGTGTTTGATGAGGGAGTCCATAATTTTGAACAACCTCTTTGCTAGGATTCATGAAATTGATCAATCATAAGATTGGTTGATGATAGCATCCATGGATAGTTGGGCCTGTGGGTACAATTCTTAATAATGGTATTGGGCTTTATTCATAATTTGTAAAAGTAACTGTCCGGCCCACCTTAAATAAGTCTGGCCACGTTCATCTCATCTTCCAATTCATTTCCCCGGCGTTTCATCTCCCTCCAAATTCATCTTCATAACGTCTTCAGTGATTGTTCTTCATCCACAGTCGTTTTGATCTCCGGCCGAGTAAACTTCAATCTCTGATCATCCAAGTGTCGGTTAGTTTGTAGTTGCTGTTTCTGTTTAGTTTTTGTTTTTGTTCATTTGTTTAAGTGACTCGATCATAGAGATAGGGTTTTTTTATTTTTGGTTTTGTAGGTTTCTCTGGTTCAATGGCTTTTCAACCGCTTATGGAACAAGGGTATCACCACAGTGTTGGCCATTTTACTGTCATTATCTTCGCCAATGAGTCTCAAGTTTATGGAGACAGTGAAATGGTGGTGTCCATCCAATCCGACCATCTTCCTCTAAATATTCATCACGTATACCTTTGGGATGGGTTGCCATTGACTTTACAAGACTGCGATGCAAGGCTAAATGACGCGGGAATCCCGGCGGTTATTCGACATCAGGTAGGAAATCAAATGTTAAGTAATTTTACTACAACATGGTTTCCTCAAGACGCAGATTTGGTCGAGTATGGGGTGTGCCCTAACGTCGCGTTCAATTTGTACTACACGGATGCGCCTTCATCGGATTCGAGCTCTGAATCCGACATGGAGGTTGAGTATCAACATCATCCAGCCCCTGGAGACGTTGTTGCAGCCCTTCGTGAGGTATATGATCTTGAGTGCGATGGGGATCATTGTACCATATGTCTTGAACTCATGTGTCAGTCGATGCCTGTGATTTGCCTGCCATGCTCACATTCTTTTCATCCAGAATGTATCAGAAATTGGCTTAATATTCAAGCCTTTTGTCCCGTATGTCGATTTGCATTGTAACCTTAGTTGTATTGAATAGTCGACGCAATCAGATGTTAGTTTTGTGTATGATGGTTATGTTATGTTGATTGCATAGTCGACGCAATGATTACTTGGCTTTTGGGTAGTATCGGTATGTTAGCCGTATTTGTATAGGATTGGCATGCTAGCAAAAGTCAGTGTATTTTAACACTTTTGGTGTATTGGTGTAAGGAAAGTTGTAGTCCCTGTTGTTAGTACTTGGTGTAAGAATATTTATAATATGAATGGAATTTGGTCAATGTGAATGTTTCTGCTGCTGATTTATTGTCTCTCTTTCATGAATCCATCACTCTTTCAAAAATATGTCAATGTGAATGTTCATTTTGCTGTCAAAAATAGAGATCCTTTTGCTGTCAACAATATGTCAATTAGCTTCATCTGTCAATTGCAATTCATGAAACCATCACTCTTTCATTGAAAAGAAATATGTCAATGTGAATGTTCCTTTTGCTGTCAAAAATAGAGTTCCCAGTTCAGTCCCTTTGTTTGAAGATGCTTAGCAGTTCTGAATGGTTTACAAATTCTGTTTTTGAAGTTGTGAGTATATTGAATTGTATGATATTTTCACAAAATGATAGAAAATGTGAATGGAGATAATGCAAATGGCGAAGGTCCTAAAATAAGTAAATCTATAAATGCTATCTGTATAAAGTGAGAAACTGCATCTTTTCTATCAGCACCTATTTTCACAAGGGCCATTTTTTACTCTGTGTATTCAGATCAGACAATATGTCCATGCAGATGCTGTGCTTATTTATTCTGCCTGGTCATATATTCATATATGATATTCCTCCTAAGCTGTGGGGCACTTGATCGTTCTGACTATGTTTAATTTCAATCTCATAATGAAGAAGATAATAAACAAGAGCAATCTCAAAAAAATCCAATTAATAATCCAAAATCTGAGATTATATGAAATCAAAGCAATCTGACTTGATCACAAGGATCATGTGGAAAACTAACAAGTTGATTAGTGTGATTGAGGTTTATACAAAGCCTATATGGGATTCGAACCCACATCATGTGTTTAATAACACATTGCTCTTCCATTGAGCTAATAGACTTTAAATAGATATTCATGAATCCATCACTCTTTCATTGAAAAGAAATATGTCAATGTTAATGTTCCTTTTGCTGTCAAAAATAGAGTTCCCAGTTCAGTCCCTTTGTTTGAAGTTGCTTAGCAGTTGTAAATGATTTACATATTCTGTTTTTGAAGTTGTGAGCATCTGGGTTTGTATGATATTTTCACAAAATGATAGAAAATGTGAAAGGAGATAATGCAAATGGAGAAGGTCCTAAAATAAGTAAATCTATAAATTATATCTGTATTAAGTGACAAACTGCATCTTTTCTACCAACACCTATTTTCACAAGGGCCATTTTTTACTGTCTCTATTCAGATCAGACCATATGTCCAGGAAGATGCTGTGCTTATGTATTCTGCCTGGTCATATATTCATATATGATATTCCTCCTAAGCTGTGGGGCACTTGATCGTTCTCAATATGTTTAATTTCAATCTCATAATTAAGAAGATGATAAAGAAGAGCAATCTGAAATAAATCCAATTAATAATCCAAAATCTGAGATGATATGAAATCAAAGCAATCTGACAGGATCACAAGGATCATGTGGAAAACTAACAAGTTGATTAGTGTGAATGAGGTTTACACAAAGCCTATATGGGATTCGAACCCACATCATGTGTTTAATAACACATTGCTCTTCTATTGAGCTAATAGACTTTAAATAGATATTCATGAATCCATCACTCTTTCATTGAAAAGAAATATGTCAATGTGAATGTTCCTTCTGCTGTCAAAAATAGAGTTCCCATTTCAGTCCCTTTGTTTGAAGTTGCTGAGCAGTTCTGAATGATTTACATATTCTGTTTTTGAAGTTGTGAGCATCTGTGTTTGTATGATATTTTCACAAAATGATAGAAAATGTGAATGGAGATAATGCAAATGGAGAAGCTCCTAAAATAAGTAAATCTATAAATGCTATCTGTATACTGTATTCATCTTGTAAGAGTAGACTACCATGTTGGTTTTGCTAGCATATTATAATATATGTAAGATGTCCAGGGGTTTCAAAAGGACCATTGAAAATCCAAACCCCCTAAGAAGGAAAAGTTGACACAACTTTACTTGCACTATCTCAATAAGAGACACCCTATTTTGATCAATGCAATTTTTAGTTCTGTTGTTGCAATGTAGGTGTGTTGTCGCATTAAACACAGAAAACAGATTATTAGTCTCATCAATCTAGCAAAGGACCAAAGGTATGAGACTATTCCCAATCTGTTTTCAGTTCATTATTGTAAGTAGAAAACACACATCTCACAAAAGATCTACATGATTAAAATAAAACCACAGACAGAATGAAAAGGGGAATTCTAACCTAGATAGAAATTAGTCATTCAAATTCAATTCCAACTTCCTAATTCCGAAACCCTAAAGTCTACTTTGTTACAAATTAAATCCAAATATTTCGAACAATTAAAATGAAATAGAATAAATTATACCTGATTTCACAATTAGAACTGTTGAGAGTTGAATTTTTTCTTCATCAGAGTGGAGTGAGCCGAAAGTACTCATCTTCGAGTGGCTGCCTTGGCCAACCGATAATAAGAGTCAAAGCCGGTGACAAGAAGGAGTCGACGGATTGAAGAACGAAGGAGGCTGGCAGGCGAGGGCGGCGCCTCCGAGAGGGGGATTGCCTGTTCAGCCGTGGTGTTCGTCGTTCATCCTTTTCATTTGCATTGCTTGTAAACGCAGCCTTTATTTGTTTCCCAATTTGCGTATTTATCCCTTTTTAATCAATACAAAAAAATAACAATACTTCCAGCTTATTTTATTTGTTTCAAGTTTTAACATTTACTTCATCAATTTTGTCATAATTTAAGCCTAATGTTGTATAAAAAATTATAAAGTTTTATTAAATGTCTAGTATGATCATATTTTTCTTTGATTTTTTTTATTATTGTTTTCTAAAGATTTATCATATTTTAATAATTGTTCGGGAGATATTCTGACGAGTACTAAGTTTGATACATCATATAAAACGCATTGATTAATGTAATAACATCTGAAAAATAAGATGAGTTTACTTAAGGTTTTTCTATGGAATGATTGGTTTATGTAGTTTAATACTACCTCCGATACATAATATATGTCGTTGTTTGACTTTTCAACACGTATTTTAATGAGGTAAAAACTGTATAAAATATCAACATTTATAAATCCCGTGCGTCTGCGCACGGGTTACTGGCTAGTTTGTCTTAAAAGTTATAGAAATGTGGATGGAGGAATAGAAGATGGGCTGGGAGCTTCTTGGGTCGGATTCTTCCTTTGGGCCGGGTATGGTATCCGGGTTTGGGTTAATATCTTGGGCCTCCTTCTCTTTTCTTATTATTATCCGGGTTTGGGTTATTATCCGGGTTTGGGTTTTGAGTATTTGGGTTAGATTTATTATATGTTAGTTCTATTAAATTATTTATATATTATATAATTCTTATATAAATTGTTATTTACTTATTATTAAATTATTCTATTTTAATTATTAGTTAATTATTTAAATATTTATCATAAGTTATTTAAAATCTAATTGTTTATTGATAATGTTTTGATGTTGGGAATGATATTCAAAAAAATCTATGGATTTATTGATTCCTTATTTTTATTAAGTTAATTGCTTATATTTTTTTGAAATATTTATTTAGTTGTTTAATTTGATTTGTTGAGAATTATTTATGTGGATACTTTATTTGTTAAGTTTTGACATTAAATGATTAGTTTTGAATGATATAGATTTTTTTTTAAAATATTTCTAAAGTGTCAAAATTTATTTAGACAATGACTTTCAAATAGAAATATGCCGGAATTATGTTAATAATATAATATTGGAAAGTTGGTTTAAAGATTTAAATGTTTAATGTTGGGATTTGACTAAGTATGATTTTAAAAAGGGTTGTTGTGAAAAATGAGTTGACTTAACTTGAGATTTAAGAGTTTTTTGGAAGCTTTGGGAAAATTACTTACTTGATTTAAATTAGTGAATTACTTGATGGATCTTACTTGAGAATTATGTTATAAAATGAATATGTTGCAAGCATGATTATATTTGAAGTCTTGAGCATGATTATAAGGCATGATGTGATATATGTTATGATGAAAAATTGAAATGCTATAAATATGAGATAATATATGAGATATGAATATATATGAAATTGAAGCATGATTTGATATGTTGGAATTCTGAGTTGATTTATGAAAATGATTAAGAAAAGTGATGAGATGAACACTACCAAAAATGTAGGAAATAGCCACGGCCAAATAGCCACGGATTGGCCACGAATGACCGTGGCTAAACGGTTTAGCAACGAGCATAGCCATGAATTTTACATTCGTTGCCATTCGTGGTTATATGCCTCGTCGCTAATAGTTAGCTCCCCAACATCCGTGGCTAATAGCCACGATCTGACAAGTCTGTGGCTATGTCCGTGGCTAGCTCGGGATCATGTCATCCGTGGCTGTAGCGACAAAGTTAGCCACAGTGTATGTCGTGGCTGATTTCGTGGCTTGGCACGTGTGAGATGTCTGGCGTCTATCGTGGCTGATTTCGTGGCAAAAACCGTGGCCAATTAGGTGGCTTAGTTCGTGGCTTTATTGTTGGCTACGGCCGTGGCTATTCCCGTGGCAGTATTCGTGGCTCGTTTTGTTTGGTGGTGTTGATGGAACGCAGGGTTAGAAGGTGAGGCAGAGAGAGAAAGCTGAAGAGGGGGTGTGGGTTGTAAGGGAAGAAGACAAAGGAAGGGAGGGGACCAAATGTGTGCAGTGTTGCAAGAAGAAGGCAATGTGTGCAGTGTGAGTTGCAAGTGTGAGGCAGGGGACTGCCGAGAGAGAGAGAGAGAGAGAGAGAGAGAGAGAGAGAGAGAGAGAGAGAGAGAGAGAGAGAGAGAGAGAGAGAGAGAGAGAGAGAGAGAGAGAAGGGGAAATAAAATAAATGTTATTGGTCCCCCGAACGAATTCGAATTAGCGGAATAGACTCGAAACCCGCTCGCCCGATCGAATCCCGACTAAATCAAATTCAATTAAAATTTAATTTACTAATTTCAAGATAACGGAATTTAAATTAATTTTATCAAAACTCGGAGCTCGAAGGCGGAATTAAACCCGTTAAAATCTAAATTCTCAAAACGATGCCAGAATGTTTTTAAAATCAAACGTACACTCGAGGACGGATTTTCTCACATTTCTACCGATTGAATAAAATAATCATTTATTTACTCAAATATAATAATATAATAATATAAAATACATTCAGTCTTTACATTTCCGATACGATCAAATCGACCAAAATCATTCTTCCAATCAAACCCATTGATAAAATCATACCAACCATATTTTCCAAACTCTTAAATCCAAAATTAAGTCAACTCATATTCAAAATAATTCCTCAAATCATACTTGGCCAAAATTCCGACATTAAGCATTTAAATCCTTAAAACCAATTTCTCAAATAGAAATAATTCCGGCATTTTATTTCAAAAACTTGACTTTCATATTTCAAGTAATTTAAGACATTGATAATTATTTCCCAAAATAAATCCATCTTTATAAACCCCATTTACAAAACATTAACTCTTCGATCAACTTGCAAATGTATGCTACTTAAAATAATTCCGGCATTTTTATCTCTTTAAAATCCTCATCTTAAAATCACCTTATAAATCATTATATATTAACACTTTTCAAATATTACTTTAAAACTCTATTTTTTAAACAACAAACAACATCTAATAACACACTCCAACTAATATTTAAATATAATAAATTACCAAAATCAATCCATTTTAATAACCCACATTTATAAAAAAACAACACTAAATTACTTTATCATTTCTAAAACATTTATAAAAACACCACATAATATCATAATATATATATATATATATATTTACAGAGATTATAATGTATTTTCATAATCAGAAATCATATATAATAATAGTTATTATTTAACAATCAACTAACTACCATATATTATACAACAAAATAGCTAAATAAAACAAGCAACATAACCCAATTCCCATCAAATCCGGACACATCCCAATACTCAAGCCCAAACTGAAACCAGAGAAAGAAAAGAAGGAGTCCAACCCAGAAAGAGAGGCCCAAACCCATACCCGAAGAAGGAGACCCAAACCGAAAAGGAAAGAGGAAGGAAGATCCAAGGTCCAGCCCACGACCCGAAACCCGGATCCGCCAGCCCAAACCCAAACTCATTTCAGATTATTAGTGAACCGGCTAATTTAAAAGGAAGGGAAACCGGACCAAGAGAAGAAAAGAAAGAAAAGAAGACCAAACCGGTCCCTGAGCTCGTCTTCAACCCAAAATAGAACAGAGCACAACGACGACAGAGAGGGACAGGAGAAAGAAGAGGTGAGTGCTCAGGCCACCGGCGTCCTTTCGGCCCCAAACATCACCCCGACGATCGACACACTAACCCGACCAAGACCCACATGATTTGAACAAAGTGCAAGCAAGGAGAGAAGGGAGAGAAGAGAGATTACCGAGGGCTTCGTTTCTTCAATTCTGAGGTGCTCGAGGGCGGCTCCGGCTGCGTCGGCGAGGGAGGGGTGTCACTTTGGGCCTAGGATGATGGAGGAATAAATAAAATTCCACTTTTACTCGGTTTAAGGACAAAAGGAAGTGAAAGAAGGGAGGAGGCGGTCTTACCGAGCTTCGAGCTCGAAAACAGGGGAGAAGAAGATGGGGCTTGACTCGGCTCTCTAGGGGTTCTCCTGGTGGCTCCATGGGCTCGCCGGTATCGAGGGAGGTGGTGGTGGTGTCACCTGCTGCTGATGTTCATCCAGAGAGAAGGATGAGGTGAAGGCCGCGGGTGGTGGTGGTTGCCGGCAGAACAGGGAGGCGGAAAGGAGGAGAACGTAGGTGTGGTGTTCAATAGTCAAAAGGAGGAACATTTGAGCTTGGAAGCTCTTGGCCAAGATGGGGAAAGAAGAGGAGGAAGGGAGGGTTTGTGTAATTGGATGAAGAAATGTGAGGCAGGAGGGAGGTGCAATTGGATAATGAGGACAAGCTGTGTGCAGGGGGTGTGTGAGCTGGGATGGGGGACCAGCTTCACCATACCCACAGGAATCCGAGAGAGAGAGAGAGAGAAAAGAAAAGAAAAGAAAAAGAATTTGAATATGGAATTGGTCCCCACAAAAGAATTCTAATTAGCGGAATAGACTTGAAAGCCGCTCGCCTAATCGAATCCCGACTAAATCAAATTTAAATCAAATTTCAAGATAAACGGAATTAAATTAATTTTTTTTTATCAAAACTCGGAGCTTGAAGGCGGAATTCAAATCCGCTAGAATCTAAATTGTCACAACGATGCCGGAATGACTTTAAAATCAAAACTTACGCTCGAGGACGGGTTTTCCACTTTTACAAATTGACTAAAATAATAATATATTTAATTAAAATAATAATATAATATATAGAATATATTCGGTCTTTACCCCTTCAACATGTAGTTTGTGTATCCCTAATTCAAATACTTTTCGAAGGCCTTATTATGATGCCAAAGCTTTTGCCTTAAGAGGTGATTGTTTGCATATTGATTTGTGTCATATATGGATTGGCTGACTATTCCAGGCTTTGATAATAAATCCAATAGCATTGTCATCATTTGCGGGAACTATATCTAGGTCAGTTGGACAATTTTCACAATTTTCCAAAACTCAAGTGTATCAATCCAAATGTTCCAAGATTTGAAGTCTTTTTTATTGAAACTGTTTTAAGAATTCTTTTCAATTCTTGTTTTTAAAAAAGAATTCTTAATTTTTTTTATCAGGTAAAAATTCGAAATCATATGATGCCTGGTAGATTAAGAGGGCACAAGGTATGCCAGATGGATAGACCCGTCAAGATACAACTAACAACCACAACAAACTACAATATAAGAACCAATCAAACAAGGCAAAACGGGGAAAACAACCCTCAAACAAAACTATGAATCAAGTAGTGTTCGGTTAAATGGGGAAGGAAGACTCGATGCGAGATGTGGATAGCGAGCGCATAGGAAAGCTAACGCTAACACGATCTCTCACCGTCGGGAAGACGGAAAGCAGAAATCCACAAGGGTAATAGACGACCCCTGGGAAAGTGTGGATCACACGACGTTCCCTCTACCTAGATGAGGGATCTTCGGAGATCACAAGCACTACCACGATCACCTCAATCAAACAGGGTTGTAAGACTACTCCTCATCTGAAACTAACCCCAAGCGACAAGACGAAGCCCCACAACAACCAGAAACCAAATGGTCCAGAAGCCCAATTAAGAACATAGGATGAGAATGTCTTCAATTTTACAAGATTGGTTGAAGGTTATTATTCAAAGAGTAAAAACCGAGCATGAATCGTAGGAGAATTAATATATATACGGTTAGTTCTGGTGAACACACCCTTTAACGTGTATCATGCTAACAAATTAAGACCGTTGATTGAATGAAATGAGTGGTTGAGATTAACAGGCAATTTTTTTTAATAAATAAATGTTGGGCCCTGCCACTAGATCTGCTTCAGTTGCATATGAATGGCGCGTGTGGTGAATTGCACCGGTTGAAATGTGATTCCATGGACTTATTTGGTTTTGGTTAGGATTTGTGGGCCGCTTTTTTTTTAAAGATTGAAATGTGATTATACAAGTTAATTTGGAAAATGTTTACTATAGTAGACCTCCCTTGTGGTCCACCTCCTTCTATTTTTAGTCCATCATTAATTAACTATTTAATTAATTTGTATGGGTAAAGTAAAATGTGTTTATTATTCTTTTTTTTTTTGTTGTGGGATAGGTGTTTATTATTCTAAAATGTAGTTAATGTATTTTTTTGTCACAAAAATGTAGTTAATGTAACTTGTCTTTTATATGGGTTGCTTTAAAGATTAGGTGATTCGCTAAACCAACCCACTTTTGGGAAAAGTTGGCAGGGTTAACCCAATCCGAATTTTTTTTTTCACAAAACCGGATATTCGGGTTCAAGTTGCAACCGGTTGCAGGTAATGAGGGGGAAGACTGGACATTTTGTGATCGACACCTGGACAAGAGAGAGAGAGAGAGAGAGAGAGAGAGGGAGAGGGAGTAGGGAAAAAGCAATCTATAGGGTTATTGGACAAGACAGAGAGAGATAGAGCTGGAAGAGGGCAATTGCAAGGACAACTACAGTAAAAGGGAGGGAGCCCGAAATTCCCGCCCATCGATGGTGCCAAAACAGCAGAAGGGGAAAGAGGAATGAGGAGGGGGAGAGTATATAAACATTGAAGAAATTTTGCAGCAAATCATTAGGCCACATTAATGCATTGCAGGGGAGCTTTAAATGGGGGAGGGAGAAGAGCCGGCGGCATTTGAAGAAGGAGGGTTGGTGGCCAATGATTTGGGGGTCTATATAAGGAGATCAGAGGGAATGATAGGCGTCACATTTAATGAGGACCTGGGGGAATTAAATCTGAAGAAAGAGAGAGAAGTCATCAAAGAAGAAGCAAGTGGGCCTAGGTTCAGTAAAAGGTTGACTTCTAAGCGGGTATATTTCACTGGACAGATAAAGAAGAATCACATGACACATATTGGTTGTTACTGGACATTCTCCCGCCTAGTTCTGATAGAAAATGGGTAAGTGTTCTCTCTATGATTGGACGTTTCTATGTAAATCTTATAGTAAAATTGACTTTCTGTCTCCCTATGTAATGCAATAATGTAAAGACCGGAAGATTTTAAAATAATATTTTATAAATTAAGAATTTATTTCGATTTAATATTGATTTAATTGGGATTTGAATTCTAAGATTTCGGAAAATTTTGAAATTTCTTCCTCGAGGAGAATAATTTTATTTCAGTTATTCCGAAGCAGATTCCGATGTAAAATAAATTTGATTAAAAAACGGATTTTATTTCCGCATTCTTACCTCGAGATTTGAAAGTATTATTTAGATGTCATTATTATTATTTCGGATTGGAAATTTTGATTTAATTTTCGATTGAGTCGAGATTGGTTTGAGCGAGCGGGTTTCGAAGTTTATTTCCCGAGAAAATTTTAATCTCTGATTGGGACCACAAAGCTTGTCTTTTTCTTCCATTTCACACCCAATATCAACACCCTCCCTCACTTGCTGGCTTTACCTGAATTGCAACCCAACAACATCTCCCTTTCATCCTCCTTCAGCTCTTCTTTTCCTCTTCTGGCTAAATACAGCCCACGCCAACTATACACCTCCCTCATCCTGTTGATTTCGGATCTGCAACACACCTCCCCTCTCTATTTTGATTGTGAAAACCAACAAGCCACTCCACAAATCCTTTGCTTCTTCCTCTATTTCACCAATGCAGCTCCTTTTCTAGATTTCATTACTTTGATGGCCTCAAAATTACAAGCTCAAACCTTTCCCCTTTCATTCAATGGGAGCTCATACCCTTCACCACATAAACACACCGAAAACGCAGCCTCTTTTGTTTGCCTTCGATTCTCAACCCAAAGCTTTCCCTTTTTTTCCTCTGACTCAAGCTCACTCCTCCCACGTTCCTCTGTGCGACACCCCTTTGAAAGCTCCCTGATGGCCTAGTCGAGCAGCAATAGCGGCATTCACCACAACCACCCTCTAAATCTTTCCCTTACCTTCGAGGTCGTGAACTGCAAAAGCATCATCGCCTCCTCTCTCCTCCACAACCAACACCACTCTTCTTCTCCTTCTTCGAGACCAGAGAAACGGAGTCGAGCTGCCCAGGATCTCAGCACTGGCGCCGACGCCATCCCCGAGCACCACCATTGAGTCATTCCACCTCCATTTCCTCTGTTTTGCGTTGTAGGACTCGTAAGGTTTCGTTCCCCTCTCTTTTGCTTCGAAGCTCTATAAGGCTCCACCTTTAAGCCCTTTCCTTTGTCCTAGGCCAAGCGAGAAGCACCACGAGCCTCCGGCGAGCCCCGATGCACCTCCAGTGAGCCGTCGTGTTTGATCCCTCGCGGTGAGCATCCTAACCTCCTCTCGGCCTCCGTTTTTCGATTCCTTTTGTTGCTTTCATCCTTGTTGCTTGAATTGGCTATTAGAGAGAGAAACGAGAGCAGAGAGAGAGCTGGGGAGGGAACATGGGGTAGGGGTTGATGATGATGAACAATAACGGTCCGGGTGGGTTTATTTTGTTTGATTTTGGGGCTGGTTTTCTTTTGATTGAAATTTGAACCGGTTCAATGGGTTTGGTTTTAAAAGATTTGGGTTCAGGGCATTATGGGATCCGATTTTAGGCCTTGGGATGGGTCGGACTTTCTGTTCTGGGCTTGGATCCGAATCCGGGTTATAGATTAGAGGTTTGGGCTTTTCTTTTGATTTGGAAAATTGGTTTTGTGTATTTTAGTTATTGGGGAACCTATTCTGAATTATTATTGAAATAATTATTTATGGAATTGATTTATTTATTAAGTATTTAAAAAGGGATTTATTTGGGTGAGTTATGTAAAATAAGGATTTTAACGGTTTATAACTATATGATATAAAATACTATATTAAATAAATAAATGGAATATAAAATACTATATTATATTATTGATGAGATTTTAAAATATAATATTAATATTGAGATTTTAAAATATAATATTATGAGACTTGGATTTTTTAAAAGGGATTTGGAAAAAGGTTTAAATGATGGAAATTGGTTTATAAGATAAAGGAGAATTTTTGGAAATACTAACCTTGTCAGAATCATTTTAATAAAATATAATAATAAGTTGATTAAAGAGAAATGGTTTATAAATGGATTTTTGGGTCAAGTGTGATTTGGAAAAATATTTTAAATAAAGATTGATCTAACTTGAGATTTAAGAACTTCGGAAATCTTGGGAAATTGACTTGCTTATATGACTTGTAAATTATGATATGTGATATTGATGTGTTATGTGTTGATTATGAAGCATGCTATGAGGTGTTGTGTTATGATATCGATATAATGATTAAGTATGAATTAGGATATGAGATGTTGATATATGTCCTTAAATATGATATCATGATGTGTTGTCGTATATATGAAAGTATGATGTTATGTTATATGATTGAGAAGTATGATATGTTCTTAAATAAGATTATGGATATGTTATATAATGATTCATTAGAGTATGAATACGACTTATATATGAGATAATGATACATGTTCTCTAAAAGGATTGATATATGGTAAAATAATGAGTTGAGATGATGACATTAATGAGATGTTATATGATGCTATGAGTTAGGAGATAATGATGATGATGTTGAGACAAGATGCGAGATGATATGATTGAATGAATAAGATGGTATGATAAGATATGAGGTGAGTTGATATGAGGGTGATGATGATAACGAGACCTATGAAATATATGAAGTTATGTATGATAGGTAGGGGCACCTTGTTTGACTTAGATAGACTTATGCATATTTATATGTTTATTAGGTGATTTGTGATCTATTGGACATTGCTTATTATTGGTGTTGATTGCTTGGATTCTGCGCGCCTCCAGGTAAGTTTCCTACGGGAGCTTACTCAGTAACCCGGACCTCATGCCTGATGTGTCATATAGTATGTAGATGTTGCATATGCATAAAAGCATGTCATGTAGTATCATGCTTAGGATTTGCACTTATGAATGAGCATCCCTATTCTTTATGCGTTTGAAAAGAGAACGGTCGTTATCTATGAGTCTTAGAGTCTTTGTTAGGGTCATAAGGTAGCCTAGCTTCATCGGGTGCCCTGAGTCAGTATTGTCGATATATGAGCATGATGATGAGATAGCCCAGCACCATCGGGCATGAGCATGATGATGAGATAGCCCAGCACCATCGGGCATGAGCATGATATATGATATGATGATGAGATATGATATGATGATGAGATATGATATGCTGTGATGAGATATGATATGCTATAGCATCGAACTGGCCAGTCTCTGCACTAACGGGAAGGGGTGCAGAGGTAGGAGAGGGATATGCCACTTGGCAATCTTTGGGCGCCTTTACAGTTCTTTTCTGCATATTATATAAACTAGGAGCATGATAGTGTGATTTAAATTCCGTACTGCATTAGAACATCCTTTATTCTAGGTATAGGCGTATTATATGTCCTCAGTGAGGTCTTTAGGGCCCGCATGCGTCTCTGGGCCTGACTTCGTGGATAGACTTAGGTACCTGCCCTTTTGCTGCTCTGTGCTTCTATGGCGAGGGATCCTTCTGGGCGAAAGCGAAGAACCGGACTAACCCGCTAATTTGGCTTAAGTGCTATTTAATTATGATTTCGGTTTTGACCAGGCTCCGCCGTGGCAAGTTGTACTTTACTTCCGCTTTCACCAGTTTTGAAAATGAACTTGCGTGATATAGTCTTAGGACAGCTTAAGGGTTCCCAGTGGCCCTTCGATTATTTTGGGGTTCGAAATTCCCACTTTAAATACTGATCCTTTGAGGTTTGAAACCTCGACCCGTACTCGAATTGCAAGATCCGAACGAAGGTATCCGACCTTCGAAACGTAACCCGGGTATTTATATCTGGGCCGTTACAAATAAGGGGCAAATCATCCATTTGTATTACTGTATTGTTTGGAGGATGGTGGGCATGTGAAGGGGGCACTTGGGTCTTCAAGGCCGTGCTGGTGGACGAAAGGATTAACTACGTCAATCTGAAAAAACAGTTGATGGACAAGTTTAATGTAGATGGGAGGAGGCATGACGTCGAGCCCACATTTGTAAAGCCGAAGAAGGAAGGGTGCAGGTCGTTTGCCATTGAGGATGAGGAAGACTTGCAGTCCTATAAGTTTGTAAATGGGCTATCTGGGAACGATCCTGGCCCATCGACCTCAATGTCTCCTAGCGATGCAAGGTTGGTGGAGATGTGGCAAATACACAAGGATCGACAACGGATGACTCAAATGGTGTTTATATATCTCCTGCAGGGGGGATGTTGTAGTGCCGTTAACTGGGTCGCCCGTGACCCAAGAAGATCACCCACAGACGAACCCCCCCCCCCCTCCCTCCCTTGGCACTTGATGAAGAAGACGAAGATTTAGGAGTACAAGTTGTCCAGGTAAATCAAACGGGTATCCAGTTAGAAACATCATGTGTCCAGTTACACGAAACTTCTGACCAGTTAGGGATAAGTGAGGAGTTGGAGTTTGCGAAGAGGGCAAAGAATGCCACCATGGTTAAAAATGGGAAGCAGGTCATTTATCTCAGCAGTGACTTGGAAGATGAAGTCAACCCACGTGGTGGTATTGGTCGGGTCGCCATTGACCTCGGCAGCTCCTCCGATGAGGATGATGCAATCACAAAAGTGGTTAAACCTGAGCACGGGAGTTCTAGTCGGACGAAGTCTTGGTCATGGGATTATGAAGCAGAGCGATCGATGAGGGAAGTAGAGGAAGCATACGAAAGAGGAAAATGGAAGTCGGGAGCTTTTTCGAAGTCTGTTGAAAGTGAACCAATGGCGGAGGTGAACTCATTGGATCCTCGCCAGTCCACTGTTAAGCTCCGAGAGGGACAAGTATTTCGGAATAAGGAGGAGGTGCATGAGATCATAACGTGGGCGGGTCTAGCTCGGTGCTTCACGACCAAGGTCAAGAAGTCGACAAAGAGTTTGTATGTTGTAGTGTGCGATGCTGCCAAGTACAAGTGGTCATGTCGGGCATCGACTTACAAGAACTCGCGATTATGGATGATTCGAAAGCTTGTGGACAAGCACACATGCAAGATGAACAGGGTGGTCACATAAAAGCGATGTGCGACGTACACACAGCTGGGGCAGCGACTTGTCGACAGGTATGTCCTTCACCTTTACCACGCACTTTATCTCTACAATGTAGATGCCAAAAGGTAAAATCAGTGTCCACTTTCCGCAAATGAACTGGACACTAAACGATATAAATTGGACAAACATAACTATTAACTGGACACACCAAAAATTTAACTGGACACACGTGGTGGTAGAAGCTTGGCTGCGACTTAATATCAACTTGTTTGTGAATGGGTATGTGAAGTTTCGTAGGGTCAAAGAAGCCCCTGGTTCCGGAGGAAGTGCAGTCCCTCATGAAGTCGCAGCTGGATGTCACATGCAGCTACTGGAAGGCGCACCAAGCCCGGTTGAGTACGAGGGACAAAGTCTACGGGACGGGTGAGGAAAGTTATCGGAGCATGTACTCGTACATGTACATGTTGGAGCAGGCCAACCCTGGGACGTACACTAGGATAGAACGCGACACGGAGGGGCATTTCAAGTATGCGTTTGTGAGTCTTGGAGTGTGGCGGAGGGCTATCCCTCACCTACGAAAGGTCAGACCTTCCTGGTCTCCATTGTATTTGTCATAAGAATTCCGTGCTTTGAAAACAGGGGAGACCACTTTCATACTTACAGGACGCACGTCATTTACCGGGAAACATGACACTCATGTAAACAAAACATGACGTGTGTTTGATTGTACGTGACACCACTAACGCCTCAAGTTGTTTTCTGTCCAAGTCATATCTGTGGACGAGGGGTTCTTGAAGGGGAAGTTTTGAGGGTGCCTGCTATTTGCTACCGTACAAGACGCTGACCACCACATATACCCTGTCGCCTTGGCCATGGTGGACGGCGAGAATGATGGGTCTTGGGGGATCTTCTTCAGGCACATGTTGCGTGTTGTGGAAGACAAGACTGATCTGATGTGGGTATCTGACCACCACATTAGCATCGAGAAGGGAATACGGGATAGCTACGTATTCGCGAATTATGGCATATCCACATGGCACTTATTTCAAAACGTCCGGTTCCGGTTCAAGTGTGGGAGCATGCAAGACCAATTCATGATGATGGCTAAAGCTTACACGTACGATGAGTTCCAGTCGTTATACGAGGAGTTCTATGCACGGGCTCCTACAGCGGACCAATACATCAAGGAGGCTAGGTTCAGCAACTGGGCAATGGCGTTCTACACCGAGAATAGGTACAAAATCACTACCATTAATAACTTCGAGTGCTTAAACTCAGTGTTCAAACATCCTCGGGATTTGCCACTAACAGCCCTTATAGATGCCATTCTTGAGACTGTCAGCAAGTGGTTCATCACTCGGAGATAGACCAGCTCCGCCCAGGGGAAAGTCATCAGCAACTGGGTTGTTAACGCCATCAGATCGAACTTCGTGCAGTCCCTTTCCATGGTCGTCAGGCCGCTGAGTCCTCATGAGTTCAAGGTACGAAAGGGAACCTCCACCTGGCTTGTAAACCTAACGGGGTGTTTATGCAGCTACAGATGCTTCAACATCGACCAGTACCCATGTTCGCACACACTCGCGGCAGCCCAATCGCGCGGGGTCGACGTGTACTTCGCTTGTAAACGACTTCTATAAGGTTGATGCATGGCGTGCGTGCTACGAGGACGTGATCTACCCAGTCCCGTCTCGAGACACTTGGCGGGTACCCCAGGCAATCACCAATGAGACTTGCCTCCCCCCTTATCAAGCCACGACCTGGGAGGCCGAAGACATCGCGGTACCCATCCCAATGGGAAGGGAAGTTCCCAAAGCGGCGCCGCACCTAGCAAAAGGACATGACAGATGAACGTACCCATGTTAGCTCTCTACTTGGTCGATCATATAGATATGACATGCCAACTACATCTTTTGACATGACAGATGAAGGTAATGACATGACAGTCTGTAGGTACCGCATTTTGTTTTTCGGGCTCAAATCTTCGGAAACGTTTACGCTCCACCTTTTGCTTTTCGGTATGTAGTTAAACCGTTTTTTGTAATTAATACTTGTTGGACCTTGTCTGCCATTTCAGTATGTACATGACATGCACTGATATTTACATGCCGGGTGATATTTTGGACATGACATTGCATAGTGGTCAGTTTCAGTCTATTGGAAATGCGAACCACTTAAATGTAGATACAAGTGTCAACAATCATACGAAATACATGACAACTGTCCAAACAACAATGTTCTTATAAAGTGAGAAGGAGCCAATGACTATTGAGGATCGGGGTTGGGTCGGAAGGTACCGTGGAAGATGGCGACACAAAGGACTTGGCGATACGCAGTGATGAAGGCGTCGTCCACCCCTTTGAAGACGCGGTCGCCTGATGCGAGCATCTGCATAAAACGGATAGCGTAGGGGTCGGAGTCTCCTCTGCATAACGAAAAATAAATGTGTCAAACCAAATTTGCAACACTTATACTAGAATGCGATAGATGGACAACCACGACTTACGATTGCTTATCTGAGGAATCCCCTTCACACAGTTGTACTTAAATGGCTGGGGCAGTTTTCCTGCATGTTTGGCATGGAGCTCTTGGTGGACACTCATCAGGGTGGGCAGGGTGTGCGTGACGGGCTTTAGAAGGTCGGGCAGATGTCGCTCAAGAGTGAGACGAGTGTCCGGATCATACACATGGACGGTCCACTCGGCCAGGTTAATCTCCAGTGCAACCCAGTGGTTGTCCTTCAGATTCCAGGGGGCCAACACGCGGTCGACGGTGGCCCAAGGCTTCGGAAATCGCTCGGCCAACACTCCGTCGAAGTAGTATGTGAACTCCTCGTCGATGTCCATGTCGGTCTATCGCTGTAGCAGTACCCCAAAGTAGGGGTCGACGACGACGACAAGTGCATACTTCGATTCGCTGAATACCTCCTTCCGGAGGATGCCGCATGCTTGGTCGATATACTGCGAACAACGAACATGTGTCCAGTCAACAACATCAATGTCATGTTATCGGAGCACGGGTGAGCAGAGATTACCTCTAAGCTCACCAAATGCTTCGGCACTTTGAGGTCCCCGAAGAAGTCCCTCTGGAGGAGGGTGTCCATCATTGTGCATGCGGGCGCAGTCCCGTCGGTCATCCACACAGAGAAGGCGTCGATGTCGGCCCTGGTCGCCAGGCCCCGGGCCACGGCGTCAGCCCCCGCCATTTGGTTCTTCCCCTTGGCAACCTGTTGCTTCTTCACCCCTTAGTAACTTCGTCAACCCCCGCCATTTCCTTCTTCCCCTTGTCGACCCACGACTTCTTCACCTCTTGAGCGACTTCGTGCCCAGCCAACGACGTAGGAGGTCGCCGCACCATTGTCCCCCTACGGTCAAAGGGGACGTCGACCTGAGAGCCCTCATCACGCGCCTCCTACACACAAATATGGTTCTCGTACATGACAGTCGGTAGTGGGAGACATGACACCTACTGACCTTAACATGACATCAACACTCAAATGACTTACCTCAATGGATGTCTGTGTGGTGGATGCATCTGGCTCAGCAACGGTTGCCGTCCCTGTGTCCCCAAGCCCTTTCGCCTTAGTCTTAGAGCCCTCGGCCAGCACCTCAACCACATTAGCCTGATCCTAATACATGACAGTTGATAGGGTTAGACAGAATAACTACTTAACTTGGCATGACACTATGAGTCAAATGACTTACCTTAGCGGTTCTGGCTCAACATCGGTCGCCCTTCCCGTGTCCCCAAGCCCTGTGCCATCAGTATGACCCTTTTCCTTCAAAACTTCCTCAACCTACGCACAAATGGGAAATAAGTTAGCATGACATGGGTCGCCATAGAGTCGCCACCATTGTCAACATTGACATCATAGTACGACATGGATGACTTACCTCAGTGGTTGTTTCTGTGGTGGGTGCTTCTGGCTCAGCATCCTTCTCAATTTCCGTGTCCCTAGGGCCTGTGCCCTCATTCTGACTCTTCTCCTTCACATCGCGAGTTAGTGTCACCTCCATTGATAACACTGACATCACAGTAAGAGTTAGATTACTTACCTCAGCGGTTGTCTTGGTATGTTCTTCTCGATCAACATCGGTTCCTGATTTCTGGCCCATGTCCTTAACAATGTCGTCACCCTACGCAGAAATGGGAATGAAGTTAGCATGATGCCTGTATTAATAGACATGACGGATGTATATACTGACATGACAAGTTGACCATCTTACCTCCTTCGACTGCACCTCAACATGTTCGGGTTCATCCCAAGGGGTTTCATCCCTTTCCAGCAAGTGTGTGACCGCGTCCTCGGCTAGCTTCTTCCCCATCACGACCCTCTTGAGCTCCTTCATCAACGCCTCAACCGTTTGCATCCTCTCGTTAAAAGTGGCCATTATGGTTCTCCCCATTTCATCCATCTTAGACAAAATCATTGACACATCCACTTGGGTTGCCGTCGTACTTCCCTCATCCTGCGTGCCTGACCCGGATGCCTGCGTCATGCTCGCCCTTTGTCGCGCAGCGACATTGAACTCCTAGACGAGGTTGTCGAAGAACTTATTCGGCTTCTCTGTCGGGTAGACGGCGCCAAGGACAACCCCCTTCCGCTCATCCTTTGCATCCGGGAGGAGGACTGTCCAAATAGCGTCAACCTCGTCGAAGCTGCCCAGCCCATCCTTCGACTCCTGCAGGCGGAGGGCAATAGAATTGTACGTGATGTTGTGCTCTTTCGACTTATATCGCATGCAGTGGGGGTAGACTTTGTCGTTGCGCATGATAGCGAATTGTTTAGCGACTGGGGACAAAGCCTCGTACACCCACAACTACAAAAAAAACTGACGTCATTCATGATTAGTTTGGAATTTACATTGTCTAGTGACCATGGAAATGTGTCCAGTACAAAGAGTTCATTGTCAAGTGAGCTTCGTACACATACCTGGAAGGCGAGGGGGAAGCCGGCTAACAAGTATGACGGGCGAGGGCTGCTGACCCCGTGCTGGAGCTTGCGCTCGATAATGTTTTTGAGGAAATCGTGGGTTTGCTCGAAACACACACGTCCCCACGGGTAACACAAGAAGGCATCAATGTCCGACACAATGTTCACAACCCACCCCTGAATATTGTTGCGGGGTTACATCGCAAAGAGCATAGCACCCCCTCCACCAGCATTATCAGCACATACTTAAAGCGCTTGGCGAGGGAACGCTCAGCCTTCATTGCCACTAGGTAGCGCACCTCGAAGTCTTTCATCCTCAGCTTCTCCACCCCGAAGAACTTTAAGCAGGCAACCTTGTCCGCCTTAGTCTCGTTGTTCCGCGGCACGTACGAGCACTTCATCACCAGCGCGAACTCAATGATGGAGAACCAGAACATGGAGCCCTAGATCATATACCAGGTTTCGTGCTCTTTTTTCGACCGCAACTACCGCTGCAGGACGTAGTGGACTAACTGTGCTGAGAACTCGACATTGGAACCAAGCCTCGCAATGCCGCCCAACGGGCTTTCCAACAAACGGGTCCAGTTTGAGGTGGTTAGGTACTCGTCAACTTTTAAAAGGACCTGGGGTCGAGCGTACTGATTGCACCGACACTTGAAATGCCGGTCCTCGAGGACGGCATAAATCGCATGCACGGTGGGGTGGAAATGTTAGAGCCACTCATCTGTAAAACCAACTTCTCTTGTTCGACACTACGCAAACAATACCTTGCCTGTATTCGTTGTCTCGGTAATCCGACCTTCAAATGAACGAGCTATGTTCTGCTTTGATACCCTGTAGACTGGGAAGCAATGCATTAGCACGCTGCAAACATATGCTCATTATCATCACACCAGTCACAATGCACATGACGGTAAGGTTATATGACATGTCACCTCAGCATTAAAACATGACAGAAACCATATCTCACCCTATACTCATCAAACTCCAAGTAAATTTCGACCCTAAACATATCAGATGTCACCGTATTCAGAGCAAACTTAATAACCATTTTTAAGCTTCCACCTAATATACTTCGCGCTAGTTTGCATATTCACATGACATGATAGAATGTGGCAGAATTTCCATTCAATGGTCAAAGGTTTTACAAAAGTAATCACACCTAATAACTTGAACCTGAAAATTTTGTAAACGGGATCAACGTTCTCCAATTTCACCAATTTTACCAATTTCACCAATTTTCCAAAATTCACCCAATGTTCAACATCATGTGTTGATTTTCCCCCATTTCCCTCCCCATTCATGGACTTAACCATATCATCGCGGCAATGGTACTTCCCTTTTCTCCCCGTCGCGAACACCCCCGTTCTCACATTTCCACCCATTGTCTTCAAACTTGACGCTGGTTACTTCCTACATGATAGGGGGATATTCCACCCCTTCATCCAATTTCAGACCATGGTAAACAAATTAGGTTTTTCAATCGGTCCCTCCCCCTTTCAATTTCTGCAATCGGTAATAAATCGGTAGAGTTAGGGTTTACTTACTTGAAAACCGACAGTCCCTCTCTTCTAAACGCTGTCAAGGTCGTCTTCTTCCTTCGGTAGAGTTAGGGTTTCCTTCGATCCCGGTCTCTTCTTCTCCTTTCTGGCAGGTTCGTCTTCTTCCTTCTGTTTTCTTCCTCTTCCATTTTCGTTTCTCCTATGGCGGTTTCAGATGACTGCCTCTTGCCCTCCCTCCTCCCTTTTTTTACGGCCCAAAGTGACAGTTGAGTTGACAGTTTTTTAAAAAACTGTCCTCTCTCTCCTCCTCTTTCCCTATCCACACATCACAGTTTCACTCCCCTCCTTAATTACCCCCTCCGGTTTCAATGTCACTTTTTAACCGGTTGGGTTGCAAATTTTTAAGGGGGAGGGTTATGTAAGACCCGGGGTCTTAAGAGGCGCCAGCCCATGCCACCTAGCCCTCTCAGGTCCGTTGTCCTCACTTGGAGCCTGAAAAGGAAGAGCTCTAGTAACATGGGTAGGGCTTGAATCACTTATAAATCACTCCCAACATCCTTATGATATCCGATGTGGGACGAGGGTATTACAATCTCCCCCACTTAAAGCACTGACGACCCCGTTAGGCCCAAGTGACTGCCCTCCGGGAGAAGCGTACCCGAGCATACTGTCAGAGTACCTCCGGGCCCAGAGTCGGCTCTGATACCATCTATAAGACCCGGGGTCTTAAGAGGCGTCAGCCCAGGCCACCTAGCCCTCTCAGTTCCGTTGTCCTCACTTGGAGCCTGAAAAGGAAGAGCTCTTGTGACATGGGTAGGGCTTGAATCACTTATAAATCACTCCCAACATCCATATGATATCCGATGTGGGACGAAGGTATTACAATCTCCCCCACTTAAAGCACTGACGACCCCTTCAGACCCAAGGGACTGCCCTTCGGGAGGAGCGTACCCAAGAATACTGTCAGAGTACCTCCAGGCCCAGAGTCGGCTCTGGGCCCGGAGGTACTCTGACAGTATGCTCGGGTACGCTCCTCCCGGAGGGCATTCCCTTGGGCCTCACGGGGTCGTCAGTGCTTTAAGTGGGGGAGATTGTAATACCCTCGTCCCACATCGGATATCATAAGGATGTTGGGAGTGATTTATAAGTGATTCAAGCCCTACCCATGTCACAAGAGCTCTTCCTTTTCAGGCTCCAAGTGAGGACAACGGACCTGAGAGGGCTAGGTGGCATGGGCTGGCGCCTCTTAAGACCACGGGTCTTACAGATGGTATCAGAGCCGACTCTGGGCCCGGAGGTACTCCGACAGTATGCTCGGGTACGCTCCTCCCGGAGGGCAGTCCCTTGGGCCTGACGGGGTCGTCAGTGCTTTAAGTGAGGGAGATTGTAATACCCCCGTCCCACATCGGATATCATAAGGATATTGGGAGTGATTTATAAGTGATTCAAGCCCTACCCATGTTACAAGAGCTCTTCCTTTTCAGGCTCCAAGTGAGGACAACGGACCTGAGAGGGCTAGGTGGCATGGGCTGGCGCCTCTTAAGACCCCGGGTCTTACAGATGGTATCAGAGCCGACTCTGGGCCCGGAGGTACTCCGACAGTATGCTCGGGTACGCTCCTCCCGGAGGGCAGTCCCTTGGGCCTGACGGGGTCGTCAGTGCTTTAAGTGAGGGAGATTGTAATACCCCCGTCCCACATCGGATATCATAAGGATGTTGGGAGTGATTTATAAGTGATTCAAGCCCTACCCATGTTACAAGAGCTCTTCCTTTTCAGGCTCCAAGTGAGGACAACGGACCTGAGAGGGCTAGGTGGCATGGGCTGGCGCCTCTTAAGACCCCGGGTCTTACAGATGGTATCAGAGCCGACTCTGGGCCCGGAGGTACTCCGACAGTATGCTCGGGTACGCTCCTCCCGGAGGGCAGTCCCTTGGGCCTGACGGGGTCGTCAGTGCTTTAAGTGAGGGAGATTGTAATACCCCCGTCCCACATCGGATATCATAAGGATATTGAGAGTGATTTATAAGTGATTCAAGCCCTACCCATGTTACAAGAGCTCTTCCTTTTCAGGCTCCAAGTGAGGACAACGGACCTGAGAGGGCTAGGTGGCATGGGTTGGCGCCTCTTGAGACCCCGGGTCTTACAGATGGTATCAGAGCCGACTCCGGGCTCGGAGGTGCGCCGACATAATGCTCGGGTACGCTCCTCCCGGAGGGCAGTCCTTGGGCCTGACGGGGTCGTCAGTGCTTTAAGTGGGGGAGATTGTAACACCCCCTTCCCACATCGGATATCATAGGATGTTGGGAGTGATTTATAAGTGATTCAAGCCCTACCCATGTTACAAGAGCTCTTCCTTTTCAGGCTCCAAGTGAGGACAACGGACCTGAGAGGGCTAAGTGGCATGGGCTGGCGCCTCTTAAGACCGCGGGTCTTACAGATGGTATCAAAGCCGACTCTGGGCCCGGAGGTACTCCGACAGTATGCTCGGGTACGCTCCTCCTGGAGGGCAGTCCCTTGGGCCTGACGGGGTCGTCAGTGCTTTAAGTGAGGGAGATTGTAATACCCCCGTCCCACATCGGATATCATAAGGATATTGGGAGTGATTTATAAGTGATTCAAGCCCTACCCATGTTACAAGAGCTCTTCCTTTTCAGGCTCCAAGTGAGGACAACGGACCTGAGAGGGCTAGGTGGCATGGGCTGGCGCCTCTTGAGACCCCGGGTCTTACAGATGGTATCAGAGCCGACTCCGGGCTCGGAGGTGCGCCGACAGTATGCTCGGGTATGCTCCTCCCGGAGGGCAGTCCTTGGGCCTGACGGGGTCGTTAGTGCTTTAAGTGGGGGAGATTGTAACACCCCCTTCCCACATCGGATATCATAGGATGTTGGGAGTTATTTATAAGTGATTCAAGCCCTACCTATGTCACAAGAGCTCTTCCTTTTCAGGCTCCAAGTGAGAACAACGGACCTGAGAGGGCTAGGTGGCATGGGCTGGCGCCTCTTAAGACCCCGGGTCTTATAGATGATATCAGAGCCGACTCGGGGCCCGGAGGTACTCCGACATTATGCTCGGGTACGCTCCTCCCGGAGGGCAGTCCTTTGGCCTGACGGGGTCGTCAGTGCTTTAAGTGGGGGAGATTGTAACACCCCCTTCCCACATCGGATATCATACGATGTTGGGAGTGATTTATAAGTGATTCAAGCCCTACCTATGTCACAAGAGCTCTTCCTTTTCAGGCTCCAAGTGAGGACAACGGACTTGAGAGGGCTAGGTGGCATGGGCTGGCGCCTCTTAAGACCCCGGGTCTTATTGATGGTATCAGAGCCGACTCTGGGCCCGGAGGTACTCCGACATTATGCTCGGGTACGCTCCTCCCGGAGGGCAGTCCCTTGGGCCTGACGGGGTCGTCAGTGCTTTAAGTGGGGGAGATTGTAATACCCCCGTCCCACATCGGATATCATAAGGATGTTGGGAGTGATTTATAAGTGATTCAAGCCCTACCCATGTTACAAGAGCTCTTCCTTTTCAGGCTCCAAGTGAGAACAACGGACCTGAGAGGGCTAGGTGGCATGGGCTGGCGCCTCTTAAGACCCCGGGTCTTACAGATTGTATCAGAGCCGACTCTGGGCCCGGAGGTACTCCGATAGTATGCTCGGGTACGCTCCTCCCGGAGGGCAGTCCCTTGGGCCTGACGGGGTCGTCAGTGCTTTAAGTGAAGGAGATTGTAATACCCCCGTCCCACATCGGATATCATAAGGATGTTGGGAGTGATTTATAAGTGATTCAAGCCCTACCCATGTTACAAGAGCTCTTCCTTTTCAGGCTCCAAGTGAGGACAACGGACCTGAGAGGGCTAGGTGGCATGGGCTGGCGCCTCTTAAGACCCCGGGTCTTACAGATGGTATCAGAGCCGACTCTGGGCCCGGAGGTACTCCGACAGTATGCTCGGGTACGCTCCTCCCGGAGGGCAGTCCCTTGGGCCTGACGGGGTCGTCAGTGCTTTAAGTGAGGGAGATTGTAATACCCCCGTCCCACATCGGATATCATAAGGATGTTGGGAGTGATTTATAAGTGATTCAAGCCCTACCCATGTTACAAGAGCTCTTTCTTTTCAGGCTCCAAGTGAGGACAACGGACCTGAGAGGGCTAGGTGGCATGGGCTGGCGCCTCTTGAGACCCCGGGTCTTACAGATGGTATCAGAGGCTCTGGGCCCGGAGGTACTCTGACAGTATGCTCGGGTACGCTCCTCCCGGAGGCAGTCCCTTGGGCCTGACGGGGTCGTCAGTGCTTTAAGTGGGGGAGATTGTAATACCACCGTCCCACATCGGATATCATAAGGATGTTGGGAGTGATTTATAAGTGATTCAAGCCCTACCCATGTTACAAGAGCTCTTCCTTTTCAGGCTCCAAGTGAGGACAACGGACCTGAGAGGGCTAGGTGGCATGGGCTGGCGCCTCTTAAGACCCCGGGTCTTACAGATGGTATCAGAGCCGACTCTGGGCCCGGAGGTACTCTGACATTATGCTCGGGTACGCTCCTCCCGGAGGGCAGTCCCTTGGGCCTGACGGGGTCGTCAGTGCTTTAAGTGGGGGAGATTGTAATACCCCCGTCCCACATCGGATATCATAAGGATGTTGGGAGTGATTTATAAGTGATTCAAGCCCTACCCATGTTACAAGAGCTCTTCCTTTTCAGGATCCAAGTGAGGACAACGGACCTGAGAAGGCTAGGTGGTATGGGCTGGCGCCTCTTAAGACCCCGGGTCTTACAGATGGTATCAGAGCTGACTCTGGGCCCGGAGGTACTCCGACAGTATGCTCGGGTACGCTCCTCCCGGAGGGCAGTCCCTTGGGCCTGACGGGGTCGTCAGTGCTTTAAGTGAGGGAGATTGTAATACCCCCGTCCCACATCGGATATCATAAGGATGTTGGGAGTGATTTATAAGTGATTCAAGCCCTACCCATGTTACAAGAGCTCTTTCTTTTCAGGCTCCAAGTGAGGACAACGGACCTGAGAGGGCTAGGTGGCATGGGCTGGCGCCTCTTGAGACCCCGGGTCTTACAGATGGTATCAGAGGCTCTGGGCCCGGAGGTACTCTAACAGTATGCTCGGGTACGCTCCTCCCGGAGGCAGTCCCTTGGGCCTGACGGGGTCGTCAGTGCTTTAAGTGGGGGAGATTGTAATACCCTCGTCCCACATCGGATATCATAAGGATGTTGGGAGTGATTTATAAGTGATTCAAGCCCTACCCATGTTACAAGAGCTCTTCCTTTTCAGGCTCCAAGTGAGGACAACGGACCTGAGAGGGCTAGGTGGCATGGGCTGGCGCCTCTTAAGACCCCGGGTCTTACAGATGGTATCAGAGCGGACTCTGGGCCCGGTGGTACTCCGACAGTATGCTCGGGTACGCTCCTCTCGGAGGGCAGTCCCTTGGATCTGACGGGGTCGTCAGTGCTTTAAGTGGGGGAGATTGTAATACCCCCGTCCCACATCGGATATCATAAGGATGTTGGGAGTGATTTATAAGTGATTCAAGCCCTACCCATGTTACAAGAGCTCTTTCTTTTCAGGCTCCAAGTGAGGACAACGGACCTGAGAGGGCTAGGTGGCATGGGCTGGCGCCTCTTGAGACCCCGGGTCTTACAGATGGTATCAGAGGCTCTGGGCCCGGAGGTACTCTGACAGTATGCTCGGGTACGCTCCTCCCGGAGGCAGTCCCTTGTGCCTGACGGGGTCGTCAGTGCTTTAAGTGGGGGAGATTGTAATACCACCGTCCCACATCGGATATCATAAGGATGTTGGGAGTGATTTATAAGTGATTCAAGCCCTACCCATGTTACAAGAGCTCTTCCTTTTCAGGCTCCAAGTGAGGACAACGGACCTGAGAGGGCTAGGTGGCATGGGCTGGCGCCTCTTAAGACCCCGGGTCTTACAGATGGTATCAGAGCCGACTCTGGGCCCGGAGGTACTCTGACAGTATGCTCGGGTACGCTCCTCCCGGAGGGCAGTCCCTTGGGCCTGACGGGGTCGTCAGTGCTTTAAGTGGGGGAGATTGTAATACCCCCGTCCCACATCGGATATCATAAGGATGTTGGGAGTGATTTATAAGTGATTCATGCCCTACCCATGTTACAAGAGCTCTTCCTTTTCAGGATCCAAGTGAGGACAACGGACCTGAGAAGGCTAGGTGGCATGGGCTGGCGCCTCTTAAGACCCCGGGTCTTACAGATGGTATCAGAGATGACTCTGGGCCCGGAGGTACTCCGACAGTATGCTCGGGTACGCTCCTCCCGGAGGGCAGTCCCTTGGGCCTGACGGGGTCGTCAGTGCTTTAAGTGAGGGAGATTATAATACCCCCGTCCCACATCGGATATCATAAGGATGTTGGGTGTGATTTATAAGTGATTCAAGCCCTACCCAAGTTACAAGAGCTCTTTCTTTTCAGGCTCCAAGTGAGGACAACGGACCTGAGAGGGCTAGGTGGCATGGGCTGGCGCCTTTTGAGACCCCGGGTCTTACAGATGGTATCAGAGGCTCTGGGCCCGGAGGTACTCTGACAGTATGCTCGGGTACGCTCCTCCCGGAGGCAGTCCCTTGGGCCTGACGGGGTCGTCAGTGCTTTAAGTGGGGGAGATTGTAATACCCTCATCCCACATCGGATATCATAAGGATGTTGGGAGTGATTTATAAGTGATTTAAGCCCTACCTATGTTACAAGAGCTCTTCCTTTTCAGGCTCCAAGTGAGGACAACGGATCTGAGAGGGCTAGGTGGCATGGGCTGGCGCCTCTTAAGACCCCGGGTCTTATAGATGGTATCAGAGCCGGCTCTGGGCCCGGAGGTACTCCGACAGTATGCTCGGGTACGCTCCTCCCGGAGGGCAGTCCCTTGGGCCTGACGGGGTCGTCAGTGCTTTAAGTGAGGGAGATTGTAATACCCCCGTCCCACATCGGATATCATAAGGATATTGGGAGTGATTTATAAGTGATTCAAGCCCTACCCATGTTACAAGAGCTCTTCCTTTTCAGGCTCCAAGTGAGGACAACGGACCTGAGAGGGCTAGGTGGCATGGGCTGGCGCCTCTTAAGACCCCGGGTCTTGTAGATGGTATCAGAGCCGACTCTGGGCCCGGAGGTACTCCGACAGTATGCTCGGGTACGCTCCTCCCGGAGGGCAGTCCCTTGGGCCTGACGGGGTCGTCAGCGCTTTAAGTGGGGGAGATTGTAATACCACCGTCCCACATCGGATATCATAAGGATGTTGGGAGTGATTTATAAGTGATTCAAGCCCTACCCATGTTACAAGAGCTCTTCCTTTTCAGGCTCCAAGTGAGGACAACGGACCTGAGAGGGCTAGGTGGCATGGGCTGGCGCCTCTTAAGACCCCGGGTCTTACAGATGGTATCAGAGCCGACTCTGGGCCCGGAGGTACTCTGACAGTATGCTCGGGTACGCTCCTCACGGAGGGCAGTCCCTTGGGCCTGACGGGGTCGTCAGTGCTTTAAGTGGGGGAGATTGTAATACCCCCGTCCCACATCGGATATCATAAGGATGTTGGGAGTGATTTATAAGTGATTCAAGCCCTACCCATGTTACAAGAGCTCTTCCTTTTCAGGATCCAAGTGAGGACAACGGACCTGAGAAGGCTAGGTGGCATGGGCTGGCGCCTCTTAAGACCCCGGGTCTTACAGATGGTATCAGAGCTGACTCTGGGCCCGGAGGTACTCCGACAGTATGCTCGGGTACGCTCCTCCCGGAGGGCAGTCCCTTGGGCCTGACGGGGTCGTCAGTGCTTTAAGTGAGGGAGATTGTAATACCCCCGTCCCACATCGGATATCATAAGGATGTTGGGAGTGATTTATAAGTGATTCAAGCCCTATCCATGTTACAAGAGCTCTTTCTTTTCAGGCTCCAAGTGAGGACAACGGACCTGAGAGGGCTAGGTGGCATGGGCTGGCGCCTCTTGAGACCCCGGGTCTTACAGATGGTATCAGAGGCTCTGGGCCCGGAGGTACTCTAACAGTATGCTCGGGTACGCTCCTCCCGGAGGCAGTTCCTTGGGCCTGACGGGGTCGTCAGTGCTTTAAGTGGGGGAGATTGTAATACCCTCGTCCCACATCGGATATCATAAGGATGTTGGGAGTGATTTATAAGTGATTCAAGCCCTACCCATGTTACAAGAGCTCTTCCTTTTCAGGCTCCAAGTGAGGACAACGGACCTGAGAGGGCTAGGTGGCATGGGCTGGCGCCTCTTAAGACCCCGGGTCTTACAGATGGTATCAGAGCCGACTCTGGGCCCGGTGGTACTCCGACAGTATGCTCGGGTACGCACCTCCCGGAGGGCAGTCCCTTGGACCTGACGGGGTCGTCAGTGCTTTAAGTGGGGGAGATTGTAATACCCCCGTCCCACATCGGATATCATAAGGATGTTGGGAGTGATTTATAAGTGATTCAAGCCCTACCCATGTTACAAGAGCTCTTTCTTTTCAGGCTCCAAGTGAGGACAACGGACCTGAGAGGGCTAGGTGGCATGGGCTGGCGCCTCTTGAGACCCCGGGTCTTACAGATGGTATCAGAGGCTCTGGGCCCGGAGGTACTCTGACAGTATGCTCGGGTACGCTCCTCCCGGAGGCAGTCCCTTGGGCCTGACGGGGTCGTCAGTGCTTTAAGTGGGGGAGATTGTAATACCCTCGTCCCACATCGGATATCATAAGGATGTTGGGAGTGATTTATAAGTGATTCAAGCCCTACCCATGTTACAAGAGCTCTTCCTTTTCAGGCTCCAAGTGAGGACAACGGACCTGAGAGGGCTAGGTGGCATGGGCTGGCGCCTCTTGAGACCCCGGGTCTTACAGATGGTATCAGAGCCGACTCCGGGCTCGGAGGTGCGCCGACAGTATGCTCGGGTATGCTCCTCCCGGAGGGCAGTCCTTGGGCCTGACGGGGTCGTCAGTGCTTTAAGTGGGGGAGATTGTAACACCCCCTTCCCACATCGGATATCATAGGATGTTGGGAGTGATTTATAAGTGATTCAAGCCCTACCTATGTCACAAGAGCTCTTCCTTTTCAAGCTCCAAGTGAGGACAACGGACCTGAGAGGGCTAGGTGGCATGGGCTGGCGCCTCTTAAGACCCCAGGTCTTACAGATGGTATCAGAGCCGACTCCGGGCTCGGAGGTGCGCCGACAGTATCCTCGGGTATGCTCCTCCCGGAGGGCAGTCCTTGGGCCTGACGGGGTCGTCAGTGATTTAAGTGGGGAAGATTGTAACACCCCCTTCCCACATCGGATATCATAAGGATGTTGGGAGTGATTTATAAGTGATTCAAGCCCTACCTATGTCACAAGAGCTCTTCCTTTTCAGGCTCCAAGTGAGGACAACGGACCTGAGAGGGCTAGGTGGCATGGGCTGGCGCCTCTTAAGACCCCGGGTCTTATAGATGGTATCAGAGCCGACTCTGGGCCCGGAGGTACTCCGACAGTATGCTTGGGTACGCTCCTCCCGGAGGGCAGTCCCTTGGGCCTGACGGGGTCGTCAGTGCTTTAAGTGGGGGAGATTGTAATACCCCCGTCCCACATCGGATATAATAAGGATGTTGGGAGTGATTTATAAGTGATTCAAGCCCTACCCATGTTGCAAGAGCTCTTCCTTTTCAGGCTCCAAGTGAGGACAACGGACCTGAGAGGGCTAGGTGGCATGGGCTGGCGCCTCTTAAGACCCCGGGTCTTACAGGTTAACCTTTGAAAATTATTTGGATAGTGGGTTATGGGTGCAAATCATTTCGGTTTTAGGGTTAAATTGTGCAATTCCCTCTTAAAGATTTCACCTAATTAATTACGAAAAATACATAAATTCAATATACTATTTTATTTGTTATATATCACTTGCTTTATTATTAAAGTTAAATCTTGATAAAAATATAATCTATAAGATTAATATACCCTTAAAAAAATTAATGCCTCTTTTAAAAAAGAGAGATGAGTTATAGTAGTACCATAAATGCTTGATATTGATGTACACAATAATAACTATTCCAATAAAATAAGCCCAAATTTCAAACGATAAGTTTTTTTTTTGAACCGAAAATAATTTGGCAATAAGAGGACCTTATATGCCAAGAGCATCCAGATGGATGAAATCGCGAAGCAGTGGATCGTCAGGTGTCCCTGAGCCTGAGAAAGCAATGTTGAGATGCGATAATCGGTCCGCAACTCGGTTTGCCTCCCTAAAGACATGACGAATCTCAATCGAGTGAAAGAGACCTAGGGAGACTAGACTGTCGGAGACAATCATTTCCGAGTCGTCCGTAGGTTTCCCACAACCCTTAAGGCTGTTGATAATAGTGAGGTTGTCACCCTCAATTATCAAATTTGTTATGTTAAGTTCTCGTGCGGTGTTAAGACCATTCCAAAGGCCCATGCCCTCAGCTCCAGAGACTGATGATATGGAGGACGGGCCGGCGCCATAGAAAATAGGTGTGCCTGTATGGTTTCTGATAACATATCCAAAGGAGCCAGAGGAGGAGGTAGATAAGGCTCCGTCGAAGTTTAGTTTATAGGATCCCAAAGGCGGGGCCCTCCATCTTGCGTTCCTTTTTGCCCTTGCAGTCAGGGTTCGTATCTCTTTATTCTTAAGGTGGTTTGACTGATCTTCAGGAGTGTCGTCATTTTGTTTAGCTATATTCCACATAATCGTTTGATCTTTTACAAAAGAGAGTATACTTCTGACGTCTGGCTTTGTGTTATCAAAGAGTGTTTTGTTCCGGACGTACCAAATACTCCACCAACTAAATGCTAGCTTAGTAAATCTTTGAATTCCTATTTTTTCTTTTATGGCACAGATGATACTATTTAACTCAATTCCTTGTGAAAAGCAGATATTTAGAGTGGTAACCAGGGTAGGGTCTATATTTGCTAGAGTTGCTCGGGTGATAGGGCAGTCCCATAAAAGATGCGTTAAATCTTCGTAACTCGAGTCACAATGCGGACATGAGGTAGGGATTCCCACCCCCCGAGAAGCAAGTCTGGCTGATGTAGGTATACCGTTTTTCGTTATTTTCCAGAGGAGTGTTTTGACTTTTGATGGTAGGTCAAGATTCCAGATCCATCTCAAATCGAATTTTTGGTGCCGTTTGAAGTTGTTGATCATTTGTATTGCAGAGCTTGTACTGAACCATCCATTCTTGCTCCATTTCCAGTATAGTCTATCTGTATGTATATGTTTGGGGATCGGATACGTCGCTGTTGTTTCTATTACGCCATTTGGTAAGGTATGTTGGAGGGTTTCATTTAGTTTTTCCAAATTCCATTTTTTATCATTTGTTATGAAATGTTGTATTGTGGAATGGGTGTCTACTTGCCTTCCTTCCGAGACCATAGCTATAAGGGGTGATTTGCCAATCCAATGATCGTTCCAGAAGTTAATACTTTCTCCATTTCCAACAGACCAGCGGATACCATCTTTAAAAAGAGGGATGAGTTTTATAAGTTGAGTCCATTGCCAAGAAGTGTCACCCTTTTTGTGGTACTGTAGTATGTGTTGTTGTTTTAGGTATTTTTCTGTGATTAAGGTGACCCATGGGTTGCGCGGTTCAGCTAAGATTTTCCACAATAGTTTTAATTGCAATGCCTTGTTCATATCTTCAGAGTTTCGGAGACCAAGGCCCCCATGAGATTTTTCCTTACAAACCTCAAACCAACTGACGAGCGGTTTGTGTTTAGGACCTTTATTCCATAGGAAATTCCGATTAATCTTTTCAAGTTCTGTATGTATAGTTTTTGGTAGAAGGAAGCATTGCATAAGGTGTAGAGGTTTTGCCAACAAAGTAGTTTTAATTAGAGTGCACCGTCCTGCTTGAGATAAGCAGTTAGCTTTCCATTTATGCAGCTGAGATTTAGTCGTGTTTAAGAGGTCTTTAAATGTGTCCTTGGTAGCACGCCCACAAATGATAGGGCAACCTAGGTAAGGGCCTAGGTTATTTGTGCATGGGATCTCTAATTCATTATGGATTGCATTTTTCTGGCTTGTTGTCATGTTTGGGGTAGTTTGGAAGTGTGATTTGTGTCTATTTACCTTTTGTCCTGATAGGGAAGAGAATTCCCGGAGCATTTTATTGATTTGATCACATGCAGTTTTAGTTGCAGATGCAAAAATGACAATGTCATCTGCAAATGCCAGGAATGGGATTCTGGTCCCATTGCGTGTAATTGTGATGCCTAGATGGATCCTAGGGACAACAGATTCTTGATATAGCCCACGGGCTAGAATTTCTGATAGTATGAGAAATAGGTACGGAGATAGAGGGTCTCCTTGTCTAAGCCCACGTTCAGGAGCGAATAGGTCAGTGGGCTCATTGTTTACTAAGACCGAGTAGGTAACTGTAGTTATACATTCTCTTATCCACCCAGTAAAGCGCGGACAGAAACCAAATCTGTCCATGACGGAGAATAAGAAGTTTCAGTCAACAAGGTCAAAGGCTTTTTCCATGTCAAGTTTGACTGCCATCCAGCCAGATTTTCCTTTTTTCTTTGAGAATGAGTGAAAAATTTCATTGGCTATTAGAATATTGTAAATCGGTCAAACATAATACAAAAAAAAATCAAAATCATTTAATTATAGTATAAATAAAATAAATTGGAAAATCTATTTATAAAAAAATATTGAAAAATCTACTTTTTAGAGCATGGTAAATTTTCTTTATAAAGCAGGACCAAAATACACCTACAATTAAATTAAATTACACTCCTACCCAAACCTACCCCACCCCACTCATACACTAAAACATCACCAGCTATCTCAAATAATCGATCACCTCCACTAAGAAATCAATTGCATTCAAAAGCCAAATAAGTTAGACCTTGATCTCCACTCAGAAGTCCACCCATCTTCATCCAATTTAATCAAGGTCCAATTTAATCTAATCAAGGTCCAATTTAATCAAGGTCCACTCAAAAGCAACAATCTCCTTCAATTGATTGTGCATTGTTGGCAGGGTAATTGTTGTTTTTACAGCAAGAACAACAAAGAATTAGAGGAGAAATGAAGATCAAGGTCCAATTTTTAACTTATCAGAGCACCTCGATCCACAATAAAGCCAAAATTTTGAAGTTGCAGAAGTACAACCACTGGAGATAATTAGTCATAACCGGAAACGCAAATCATAAAACCTGAAACCCTAAATCCAACCTAACCCGATTACAAACTCAGAAGGAATAAACTCGGGCAATTGAAAGGAGAAATTGACCAGTGTGAGAAGGAGATGAAGAGGACGAAAGAGCAGAGAAGGAGGAGAGAGAGGAGTATTGCTTGAGAGTCACTTGCAGGGCCGCCATTGTCGAGAGTCGAGATCGAAGCTGCCGTTGCAGATGGAAACTCGTGTGGTAAACACCTCCGCAGTGAGAGTCGGCAATTGATAGGAGAAAGTGAGACCTGGTGGCTGGTACTGGTCTGGAGAACTGAGGACGAGGGAAAGAGACGGAGGGAGTGGATTAGTATCATATAGTCAATCTGGTTGTTGCGACCATTCTGTTATAGGTCGTTGTGACCATTCTCTTATAGGTTGTTACGACCATATGTATTTTTTAAAACAAAATTGGTCCCAACGATCAATTGGTAATTAGTCGTTGCGACCATTTGGTTATGCGCTAAACGGAAATTTAACTCTACACTAAATAGAAATTGTGCTAAAAAAATCATTAAACAGGAAAAGGTTAAAATTATCCAAAAAATGAATTGCTTAAAGAGCCAATTGGAGGATTAGAATCATCTTTAATAACTTTTTTGTAGTTAATAGACCACATAATAAATCTTTGAAGTATATAAACCCTTTTGTTGATATTATTACTTGTTTACTTTTAATAACAAAGTTAAAATAATTTAATAATAATACTAAAAACTATTTTAAAAAATCCTTAAAGATGATTACAAATTTTTTTTGAAATTCTATTTTCATATAATACAAGTGTGCACTAATTTATAGCATAATTATATATTAAATAATAACACTAGTTTTTTTTTGTAATATTTACATACGAGATTATAATAATCAATTACAATATATTTACCATAACAATTGTATTTATTTTATTACATGAATAATTACACTAAATTATTCATTGTATTAATTACAATATGGAATCTCTATGATAGTTGATACAATTCGAAAAACGTCAAATTGGCCAACAACAAGGCAACTGAGATTTATTCAAGGATTTGAAGTGATGGAGATTAATGATCCATGATTGTATTATATTATTATGTTTAGTTAATTTTAGTCTATCCTATTATTTAATAAGTTTGAATATTTAGTAAGTACTAGTTTTTATATTATTTGAGTTTTTATTGAATAATATTATATTGTTGATGGCCTTTAAGAATTTGTTAGAAAAGCCTATTAGGTTTTTTTTATGTGTTGCTATTTAAGTACTTTTATGATTAATGAAAAAGGAACACTCAATTATTATTTTTCCCCAAACCAAGTATCTTGAGAAACCCTAACGGACGTGAGAAGCGTTCATCTTCTTCGTGAGATTCGAAGAACTAAGGACCGTGAGAAGCGGCGGTGAGTGATTAATTTGTTTGTGAGATTCAAGCAAGCTGAGAACTCATTGGTCTAAAGGAGAATTCGTGAGATTCGAGTTCTTTCGCAGATCTAATTCGACTACCTATTCATCGCCGATCGAATACCACTTAGGCGTTAGATTCACCATCAAGTGGTATCAGATGTCAGTACATCGACAGGTAGTCGTCTATATCCGATTTAATTATTGATTTTGTTTCAATTTCATCAATTTAATCACCATAAACACAAAAAACAAAAAAAAAAACAAATTCCCAAACCCTAATTCACCCCGACCACCACCTTCACTTTCGGCCACCACCACCAGCCCCGACCATCGCCACCAGCCATGTGCCACCCATCCGACACCACTCTACCACCACCACCACATCCCTTTCTACACCCACCAGTTCGCAGCCAAAAAAAAAAATTCACAGCCCTAACCGCCACCACCACCATCACCTCTCCACCACCACCTGCGACAACCACCACCACCACCCCTCGACAGCCATCTATCGACCGCCACCGAAACTCCCAACCAGCCACAAACCTAGCAACCCCTACCAGTGAACAGTCCAACGAACAACTAAAAGTGCAGCCGCGCACTGCACGCACGCCCGCGCGCCCCTGTGCATGCCCGTGCTATGGAAGTGCACGCCCGTGCACCTGGCTTCTGTTGGCCACTTAGCTTGGCAGTTCGTCGTGCACGCCTGTGCGCTCAACAACCTCCTTTTTTTTCCTAACTTTGCTTCCCTTCGGGTGTTGTGTATTGTACCTCTAACCATGTCGCAGGCTATCCGAAAGCAATTGATTGATGATTTGTGTCGCCTTGTTGACAAACTTGAGTGGCAAATGCACCTACTCATTGACCAACACAATTCTTGTTTCAATGACTCCATGATAAAGGCACCATTGGTAGATTATGAAGCACTTACTCCCATATATGAAGTCTATGCCGATGATGTTGGGCATGTTGTTGCTTTTGATTCGGAGGATCGAGTTGTGGTTGACGAGCTTTTTGAGGAGTTTGTTGATGATGTTCCCTTGGTTGCACTACACATGAGTTTCATTCCTATTGTGGAACACTTTGAGGTGATGACTATTGGCTTTATTCATACTATTCCTCATTATTCTCCTTCGGTATTTTCATTGTTCCATGAGTCACGGATGACTCGATCTCAAGAAAGAGAGCAACGAAGCAAGGCGTGTGATTTCGAGAATTCGTTATTGGTCACACTGCAACCACTACAACATCTCATCTCGACGTACACACATTAGGGCGACCACACTCCTACGAACATCGCTGACATTGTTCTCTCTAACAGGCCGCCTCATTGGCCGCCTTATTTGTCTCCCGTCATTGTTGTCATGATCATTCTTCATTCCCATGATTCGTGGACAAATCAATTTCAAGAAAGGGAGAATGATATGAGTTGGAAGCTATGGAAGACCTAGGATTCGTGATACCTGTAGTTCATCGAATCTCGGGATGTTGAGTTGTTTTATTTTGAATAAAATATGCTAGACATTATTTATGTTTTATTTTCTTGTTATTTTTATTTTTAGAGTTATGGATTAATAACTAGATAAGTGTTATGATTTCTATCTTGAGATAATTGTTAGGATTTTTAGTTTTAGATAATTATTAGGATTTTAGTATTTTATTTTAATTAGGGTTTATCTCTATTTTGTAATCTCTATTTAAGCAAGTTAATGAAAGCAAGGAAGGCAGATCCTGAATTTGAGAAAAAGAACATTTCATTAGAAACCCTACAGAGAGCGAGAAACTTTCAACCATTCGAGAGATTCAAACACTAAGGACCGTGTGAAGCGGCGCTGAAAATCAGTTTTTGTTGTGAGATTCGACAAAGATCGATACTCGTGGTTCCAACAACGTTCGTGAGATTCAAGCGTTTGCGGGATCGAATTCGACTACCTATCAAAAGATCGGGCCAACCTTCATGCATGAGATTCGCATCAAAACTCCTGTAAACTAAAAATAGAGGAAGGTGGACCACCAGGGTGGTATACTAAACATGATCCAGTTAATTTGGGTTTGGTTGGGATTGGTGGGACCTATCCACTTTTATTTTAAAGATTGTAATATTGTCTTATTTGAAGGTAGTTTTAGTGTATTCGTCCATATTACAATACTATTCGGTTACTTATGTCATGTTAACAAACGATTAAAAATTATTCGATGGTATCCCTGGATTTTTCAATCGTAACGCTAGATTATGCGATGGTATCGACGGATTATTCATTGATATGACTGAATTTCCATTTTTACGATATTCTAAAAATGCTCTGAACTTTTAACTAGAAATTATTTGATGGTATCGATTGATTATTCGATGGTGTTGTAGTATTATTTGGTTACTTATGTCATTTAAATAAATGACTAAAAATTATTCGATGGTATCGTTGGATTATTCGATTGTATCGGTTGATTATTCATTGGTGTCAATACGCTTTTCATTCATATGACCGACTTTTCATTATTACTATATTTTAATCGGCTAGCACTATGAAAACACCCTGAACATTTGTCAATCTATATCATAGTTTCTGGACAGATATGACAGTACTAAAATCACATACTCGCAACCGTATAAAACCTTTCTAATGACAAGTACTTACATAATCATATAATTTTAAGATCGAACAACAAACCCCCATCTCATGAAGCACAAAATCGGTCCATACATATGAATAATTCGACTTTTCCTCCGAACACCTATTAAATCCCATAAAACCACATAAAATCCACATCTCATCACACACAATTTGCTACAAATTCTCACAAAATTGGTTCATATATATATGAATAGATCAAAATTTTAACAAATTAATACAACCAATTTCAACATAAACTATCATAACCAATAATAAGTCGACAACTTTTAGGAGGAAGGCCGGAGAAATCGAGTCGTGGTTGCTTAAATCGCCACCGGGATGACACCTTTAGAAAACCAGTAGAAGGAGAACAACCATGGCCACTCTTCCATTGAATATATAAACACCAAACATTTTTAGAAAGAAGGGAGCAGGCCCTAGTCGTCAAGGCTAAAAAGAGGAAGACAAACAGGCCGGAAGGAGGGAGTAAGAGAAAGAGAGAATAAATGAACGTAATCGGGAGAGCATTAGTTCATCGAGGCCAGAACGGAGAGCACATCTCGAGCCCAATGATGAATATAGGCGGAAAGGAAGCCTCGATCTGAACATGGTCGAATGGGTCGGGCTTCAATTCAAGCTCTTTTTTCTCCTCCGATGTCGCGCCATTACGAGACCCACATCTCATTAGCCTTCCTTTATCCATTACCAAGGGGAAGCGGTAAAGAATATTCTAATAATGATCTCGATCTGAACATCGTCACAGTCTTCGTCCCCTTCTAGTTCTCGACTCCGATCTCTCCTTCAAATCGCCACAAACTCCGATCTCTCCTTCAAACGTCGCCATCGTCTGCTCCTTCTCCCACTTCACCACCACCTAGTTGTCGGAAACCCTTCAGTGGTTGCCAGAAAGTCGATTGATTGCCCGCTATTGTTCTCTTTCTCTCTTCTAGAAACTCGATAAAAGGGGGGTTTTCGGTTAGAGTTATATCAATATAGATTGTAGCACAAGCTACTAGTATAGGAGTGGGTTTGTGTTTTTTTAACATTAAATTACAATTAATAAATATATTTGATTAATCTCAACCTTTCATTTTTCTTCAGTCAAGGACCAAGATTTGTTAACATAATATATGTTAAGGGGTATGTACATATGACATATACTCTATATTTTTTTATACAGGCGAGAGTTTGGAGGGGGTCAACCGCGGTTGTACCACCACCCAAGAGCGTCCTTACGGATGAGAGTTTGAAACTCTAAGTCGGATCTCCAAGACGTCGTGTCGGACTCCAATGCCAAGTGGGGAAGTCTATATATATATAGAGTATATATATATATATATATACTCCCTCTGTTTCAAAATAAATGTCTTTTGTCATTTAGTACACATTTTTTAAGAAAGTAAAAACACTATAAAAATTATTTTTTTAATCAATTTTTTTTAATAATTTCATACTTGTTAGTCATAAGTATGAACCTTATACAAAAAAATTCATTAAAAAAATAATATTTTATAGAATTTTTACCTTCTTAAAATACTTGCCAAAAAAGAAAGTGACTTTTATTTTGGAACAAATGGAGTATATATAGTTATGGTGAAAACACCTTGGGAACGAATCTAGACCATCAAATTGAGTAGAATGGAAGGTGTAGATTAATTGAATTTATTATATTTTTAAAAAGTAAAAAAAAAGATGGCCACATGACAATTAGGCGCGTGTAGTGGTCTAACTACTCCGTTTTTTTTTATTAGGAAAAAATTCGGGGGAGAAAACTCTACCCTAAGGCATCCTTTCGGATGAGGTCAAGAAGACCAGGATTATTCTGAATATTAGTACCCCAGGCAGAGTGGCAAAGGTGTGCAACCTTATCGGCCACTCTATTGCCTATTCGGGGTACATGGAGGAAAAAGACTCTTTTCCAGCTTTGTTAACATAGTTGTAATATCTGACAGAATAAGTTAGATTTCCCATGGACATTTTGTTGTTCTGTTGAGATAGTCAATAATTATTCTAGAGTCCCCCTTAATTTGAAGTTTGGTCATTTGTAAATTTATTGCGTTCTGTACCCCGAGTTTTAAAGCAAGAGCTTCAGCTTTTAATGGACTTTGATTACCAAGTTTTTTATATCCTATGTTGATTGGCCGACCTTCCTTGTCGCGGATAATAGTCCCAGTTGTGCGGGTCCTGTCTAAGAGGGAAGAACCATCAAAGTTTAATTTGAGAGTTCCTCGGGGTGGCTTACGCCATCTAATGTTTGTGCGTTTCATTTTCTGTCGTCTATAAGGTTTGGTTCGTGGTTGTATGTTGGGGTCATCAACGTGTCCACCCTCAAAACTAGAAGATTTGCTCCAATTTAACTCATGTGTTTTAATGATGTGGAGCGTGGTATCTCTACTAGGAATTGGAATCGACTTGAAGATATGCTGATTTCGAGAATACCAAACGGTCCCACCAACAGAAGGCTAGCTTAGCTTTGGATTTATTGTTGATGTTGTTTCCAATGTAGGCCATAACTGGTTTAATGTCTCACGATTGCTGAAGCATCGCTGCTATAGTTGTATTGGTATCGGTTGGGAATCTGAGGAGGGAGGTCGTGTATTGGCATTCCAACAGAAGATGGGCATCATCTTCTACCACACAATCGCACAAACAGCAAGTGGGGGGCACTAAAACGCTCCACTGTGCTAATCTAACGGCCCTAGGAAGCCCGTCCTGGCTTATTTTCCATAAGAAATTTTTGACCTTTAGTGGGATGTCCAGGTTCCAAATCCAAAAGTTAGGATGAGGGCATTGAGATGACTGACCTGAAATCAGTTTATATGTACTAGAGGTGGTGAACCAACCCTCCCTGTCCAGCCACCAGTATAGTCGGTCCTCAAAGGGAGCAGACGACAAAGGAATATCTAGGATTTCGTCGACAATGTTTGAAGGTAGCACCTCGCAGAGCTTCTCAGACCACCATCTGCCGGCCATAATATAATCGCTAATGGTCTCCTCAAGATTAGCAGATGGAGGGCATTCACCCCTAGCATTTAACGAGAGGTACGAGACCCAGTTATCCGACCAAAATTTTACCGATTTTCCATTTCCTACCGACTAGATCAGCCCTGTTTTGAAATAGTCAATGAGGGTTGTCAATTGGGCCCATTGCCAAGATGAATCACCTTTTTTCCTATATTCCAGTAAATTAGAAGACCGAAGATACTTGTGTCTAATAATGGAGACCCATACGTTTAATGGTTCAGCAAGAATTTTCCATAAAAGTTTCATTTGGAGGGCTTCATTCATATCTTTTGATTTTCGGATTCCAAGTCCACCAGCCCGTTTTAGTCTACAGATCCTATCCCAGCTGATAAGTGGGCAGTGTTGTAGATCCTTATTCCAGAAAAATGTTCTGTTCACTTGATCTAATTCTTTATGCATCGAGGCTAGTAGCAGGAAGTTTTGCATAGTGTATAGGGGTTTGGATGCTAAATTTGTGTTTATTAGGATGGCGCGGCCTTGTTATGATAGCGCATTAGCATGCCATTTACTTAATTTCTCTTTGGATTTTCATATGATGTCCTCGAATGTGGCTTTGCTTACTCTACCATTGATGATGGAGCAACCTAGGTATTTCTCCAAGGAAGAGACATTTGAAATATTTAGACAGTTACTGAGCTCAGAAATCTTTGAGTTCGTAATTCCTTTGGTTGCTTGGAAGCTAGATTTATGGTAGTTAACCTTTTGGCCATAAACTTTACAGTATGATGTACATATTTATATCTCCTTTTATTGCATCATTTGACTTCTTATTTCATTTGATTTCCAAAGAAAAGGTTCAAAAGTATATAAACTTGTGTAAGTATGGGCTAAAATGCAAGAAATAGGGTCTGCACAAGTTTTGAACTAACCATGCAGGAATTCGAGCGAAATCGGAGTCAAAACGAAGAGGCCAAGTGAAGCTGAGCAGAGGTAGATATCGACCTCTGACATAGATATCGACCTCTGGTGTCGATATCGACCCCCATATCGACCTCAACATAGACATCGACATGAGCTGAACAAGTCGAGCAGGAACAGAGACCTCGATATCGACCCCCTGGTGTCGATATCGACCCCTTATCTCGACAGAAGATAGACTTGATTTCGAATGCGGATTGGAACTATATCTTCAAAGAGGCACGGAATTATCTCATACTTTCAAGATAGATGGCAGCTGAAGTTTTATTTATCTTTTTACCTTTAAGTTTTTATCAAAATAAAAGACCTATCCTAATTGTTTGGATAGAGTTCATAGTTTAGATATGAGTTACAATCCTTGGATAGCGAGGATTAGTAGCCTATAAATAAAGCCCTAGGGGGCTGGCATTCAATCATCCAAGAACGAATCCAATTTTAGAGTTCAATTACATTCAATAGAGTTAGAGAGAAGTTTTAGGGTTCGGCGTTTGCGAAAGTTGACGTTGAGTTGTAAAACTTCGGAGTTTATTTTAATGCAAGTTTCTTCTTTTCAACCAACAATGAGTTCCATGATGAGAAGCGAGTAGTCCCCCAAAGCTCTCCTCCTACGATTCTATGTTTAGTCCTAATCGAAAGAAAAGGGATTCATGCTAACAACTTGAGTTATAAACATAAAATTGGTAGAGACAATTAGGTTTATTTGCAAGAGTAATCCTAAGAGTTGGTGTACGGCGAAAGCTCGTCCCTCAGGTGAAATAGCGCAATTGTCCGTCTTATTTATCTTATCGTATGCATTGATTAACGTTGTGGTAAACCCTAATCCTAGGAGTTGCCTTTTACATATTTTATACACACAAAAAACCCCTGTTTTATTTCTGTTCATTGCTTCTCTCCCCATTCTTAAAACTTCGGCCTTTCTTTGCCGACGAAGAACTAACCCACTACAGGAAGACATCGATATCGACCCCAGACGTCGATATCGACCACTGAGTTACGTCGATAGTTTTCTGAGTCGACGATGATCATCACTACGGAGGTTACTGAACATCGATATCGACACCAGACATCGATATCGACCCTTCTGTGTCGACTGGCAGTTTTCTGAGCCAGTCGATTTTGTTGACTGACATCGATATCGACCCCTTCCAGTCGATATCGACCACTTGTTTTTGTTTCTGCAGGTCTTCTGTTGCAGAGAACATCGACAGTCGAGGTCGACATCGAGCTCCAAGGTTGAAATTGAGGCTTCTAGTCGACGTAAGACGTGAAATTTCCAACGCTACTAGGATCCCGCTGACACGCCTCCTCGTGGATCGATCCTCACTACCCTTCCACTACAACGGGAGGAAGTCTTGTAATTATTTGTATAGGCTAGGAGTCGATTTACGTTTATACACTTATTATTTGTAATTTGAGAACTCGACTTACCTTCTTAACACAGTATGATTCAATTATTTTTCTGACCTTGTGTCCTGCCTCAGAACTTCCTTTAGAAAAGATGATTATATCGTCCGCAAAGGAGAGGAACGGGATTCAGGGACCACCTCGACCAAATGTGAAGCCTATTTGACTTCTTTTTGAGTTTGATTCCACCGTTAGACTTCGCGCTAGAATCTCAGCTCCGAGAATAAACAGAAAAGGGGAGAGGGGGTCACCCTGGCGGATGCCCCGTGTGGGGAAGAACATTTCCGTTGGGCCATTATTTACCAGTATTGAGAATGAAATAGTCGAGACACACTCCATAACCCAAGAGATGAAAGTCGGGTGGAACCCAAATTTTTGGAGAACTTTGTTGGTGAAATTCCAGTCAACTCTATCATATGCTTTTTCCATGTGAAGTTTTATCGCAAGCCATCCTACTTAACCCTTTCGAGATCTGAAAGAATGAAAGATTTCGTGAGCTATAAGGACATTATCTTGTATAGCTCTATCCGATACAAAAGCACCCTGAAGCGGGTGGATTAGTTTTCCAATGATAGCTTTGATTCTTTCAGTGAGAATTTTTGAGATGATCTTGTAGATTGTGGAACATAAGCTGATCGGGCGATAATGGTTTGCGGCCGTCGGGTAATCTTTTTTTGGTAGGATAGAGATGAAAGTATGGTTAATTTGCTTTAGGATTTTCCCAGATATGAAAAAACCCTTGACAGCTCTAATAATGGAGATGCCAACGATGTCCCAGTATTCTTTGTAAAACTCTGCAGTAAAACCATCGGGACCTGGGGTTTTGTTCTTACCAAGGTTAAATACTGCATATTTTATTTCTTTTTTCGACGGGTACCGGATAAGCAAATCATTTTCCTCCTCCGATATAGCCGGCTAAATAAGATCAAGCAACTCTTCTAATAATTTGTCATCCGTTGATTCCTTTTTGAAACGATTTTCAAAGTCCGTCTTAATTTCATTTCTGACATTTTCTTCACCAATAATTAAGGTGCCGTTACTAGAAAGAATGTTGCGAATTTGTTTTCGGTGTCTCCGTCCCGAGGCCACACGATGGAAATACGAAGTGTTTGAATCTGATAGTTTGATATGCTTTGTTTTGGCCCTTTGGTTCCAGAACGTCTTTTGGAAGAGGAGGAGCTTTTCCTTCTTTCTGATAAGGCGCTGTTCTTTGTGAAACGAAAGTTCCGAGACCCCCCTCGGGTTAGCAAATTGAATCTTGAGCAGTTCGTCATCTACTTCAAGTAATTGTCGAAAAATGTTTCCGAAGGTTGACTTATTCCAAATTTTTGCTTTTTGTTTCAGAATTCGTTGTTTGAACATTAGTTGAAACATAGCAGAGCCGGGACAAGTAGCTCGCCATGATTGTTTAACAATGTTACGGAAGTCTTTCCGCTGCAAGGGGGGCTTTAAATGCGACACCATTCTCAAGTGAAATAAAGATATGACAGTGATCCGATGTGGAAAAAGCCCCATTTTTAGTGATAAGATTTGGAAAGTCGTGTAGGATCTGATGATGGACTAACAGTTTGTCAGTTTTGTAAAGATGTTATACTTTTCATTAGCACCTTTCCTCCAAGTGAAGGGGTTCCCAAATGAGGGAAGGTCCACAAGGAAGCAGTTGTCCTTGAATTGTAGCAAACGTGTGAAGCGAGAAGGATGGGAGGTTGTCCCTGCCAACTTGTCCTCACTACAGGAAATTTCATTTAAATCGCCTATAATAAGGCAAGGAAAGGACGACGTGTGTACTATGGTGGTACATGTTTCCCAGAATTCATCCTTATCCCATGGATCGGGAGGCGCGTAAGCAAAAAGCATGAGGATGACTTTACGATCATTGCAGTTTTCATATCTCAACCCAATAATACGGGGTAGGTGTATTTCTACAGAAATGAGAACGTTACTCAGTTGGTGGGACTTCCACAACACACCAATCCCCCCCGATCGTCCAACGCTTGGAGACCAGATAGCCTCATCGAAACCGATATTCTTCCATAATTTGTTTTCCAGGATGGATTCCGCTTTTGTTTCAGCTAACGACAGAATTTGGACATGCTCGTTTTTACATAACGCATCAATTTCTATCCAGAAGGTCTTTTACCTATACCTATGTAGGTCCAGTAATAGACTTTCATTTATAACTATCTATATGGTGGGATTGGGGCGGAGATTTACTGACCCCATCCAATTGGTACCAAACTAAAATTTTCTTGATGAGTTGATTGCCCTTTTGAGATTTCTTATAGGAGTTTTTTATGGGATGATTGATCGTTAAATTATTATTGAATACTTTATTTATATCCCTTCCCTGCACCAAAATCTTAGCCAAAGATTGTATAACCACACTGCCCACCCGGATATTTTGGAACGGGAGTTTGATCATAAGCACACCACCCACACTACGCCAAGTCAAAGCAAATTTATATAGATGGATGATGTCATCATAATTTGCATTATTTAGGACATGCATTTAGCATAGGTTTGTGTCGTTTATAGTGTGGTTTATGTGTTTTTAGAGGTTTTTCATTTAGTTTCTAGGATAGAGATCTACTGTCTTTTTGGCTTTATTTTCAGGAGTTTTCGGGAGCTAAGCGGAGAACGCTAGAGGACATTTTAGATGGGTACAGAAGCTAAGAAGAGCCGAGCGGAAATCATGTAGGAGGAACGAGGATTAGAAGCGAAGAAGCAAAAGCATAAGGAACAAGGCGGGCGTGCATCATGGGCTTCGCTGCAAAACAGAAGTGCATGGGCGTGCACCTTAGGCGCACGGGCGTGCAGATACCCGATCAGAGAAACAAGCCAACAGAACAGAAGTGCACGAGCATGCGTGCATACCGCATGGGCGTGCACCCTAAGCGCGCGAGCGTGCACTGTACAGGTCAAACAGAATTCGCCCTGGCTTCGACCCATACCTTTTGGCTTTATTTTATTATTATTTTGGATTATTATTTTGGGGCTTTAATATTATGATATCATGGGATTGTCCGGGATTATATAAGGGGGCGGAAACACATCTTTATGTCTCTCGAAAACCCTCATTTGGATGTTCATTTTCAAGACCTTTTTGTGGAGTTAGATTTGGGGAACTTTGTGCATATTTGCTTGAAGATTTTCATTGTTTCAATTCAAGATTGGTATTTCCCATTTAGTCTTTTCTTTTCTTTTAAATTTCATGCTTCAATTTATTGATTTGATGATGAATTCTTCCATGCTTTGCTAAATTCTCCGTTTTAGGGTTAGGGTGAACCCGACAATGTCACAAATTGTTTGATTTTGATGGTTGCTTGAACTTAGTCTGAATTTTATGAATTGATTTTATCCTAGTTGTTTAACCTAATTGATGTCAATCGATTAGAATCCTTTTTAGATTGAACATGCTACCGCTACGAATTGAAATTGGATAAATAGATGAAATTCATGAACACAAAAGGAGGATTGGTTTCATCGGAACCCTAGGATTGAACTTGAGGAATCAACAATTGTTATTGTGACATTTAAACGATTGTTAAGGACTCTTGTAGACATGGCCACGGGTCCGACCCGCCGGGTCGACGGGTCGGACCCGCCGGGTCGGCAACCCGGGGGGTACGACCCTAACCCTGACCCGGGATTCCCACGGGTCGACGGGTTCGGGTCACCCGCCGGGTCGGCGGGTTGGCGGGTCGGAGTCCCGGGTCGGCCACGTGGCGTTGAAGGGTTGACCCGGCGGGTCGACCCGCCGGGTCAAGGCCGAGTCGGGTTATTTTTTTTGACGTTTTCGTGATGTTTTGTGAATTGGTGAAATAAGGTTTCATGTTTAATGGTGAAATAAGTTGCACATAAAACCCAATTTTATTACAAACCGAACAACGATTACGAACTCGTACCGGATTCATTGCCTCGGTCGATATCGCGCTTGGCGACATTACAACATAAAACACTTACTTCCTAGTTCCTACTTTATTTGCATAACATCATAAACTTCACAAAACACAACACTAAAATACTAATTACCCGATGATCCCGATGCTTCGTCGACTTTTTCGGGATGCTTCTTGGCTAGATGATTCTTCAAGTTGCCATAACCCAAGTTGTTCGTTACCTTGTACTTATGACCACAATAACGACACTCCGCTTCGAACTTTCCCGGGCCTTGGTCGACCTTGTTGAAATGATTGAACAATGCGGAGGAGCTCGAGGATCTGCTCTTACCGCCGGCCATTACGACAATTGACGGAACGACGGGAATGAATGAAATGTAAGTTATTTGATTGATGGGATGTGCAAGTAAAATGAATTGGGGAAGAGGGGATGCTATTTATAGAGTCGAGCCTACGTTCAACCCGAGCAACGGCTAGTTTTTTTTAAAAAAAAATAAACGTTCACGTGGGACCCACCTAACGGCTAGTTTTTTAAATGCACAACCCGTGTGACCCGGCGGGTCGACCCGCCGGGTCACGGGTTCAATTTCCCTCGACCCTAACCCTGACCCTCAACCCGACCCAACCCTTCGACCCTTGGACCCGGACCCGCCGGGTCACCGACCCGGCGGGTCACGGGTCGACCCGCCCGACCCGTGACCCGTGGCCATGTCTAGACTCTTGAGGATTAATAAATTATCATAGATTCTTAGGTGTTAGTTGGTTAGGCGGAACGCGAGAGCGAAAGTTTAACTGATTTTCTCCTAAGGTCTATAAAGAACTGAAGGGGTCTAGATTTGGTTAATTTAAACACAATTACTACAACATGCGACAGCTGAGTAGTGATGACTTTAGATAATTTACCTTCAATTTGACATATTAAGGAGATGAAGTTCGAGTGAACATCGGGATGAATTCTTTGTGGCATTGTCGTCGGAATCCTTAACCCTAGAATTACTTCTCATATACATTTTCTTCATAATATTTGATTGTTTTTCTTAGTTTAGTTGAAAATCAAATCCCTCTTTCTTGGCTTAGCTTATTAGTTCTAGATAACAATTGATACATATATAATCCCCGTGATCGATACCCGTATACTACAATTGATCTCGTATTCTTGCGAGGTTGGTTCAGGCTACACTATTCTTGTGTTGGTTAAGACCACATCAAGTTTTGGCGCCGTTGCCGGGGATTGTTGATAGTATTGATTGTTTCTACGGACTAGTTCTGCTAGGCCCGTTTTTTTTTGTTTTTATTTGTTTCTTGCTTGTTGGTGATTTCAGGTGACTCTTGAAGTCTATGCGAAGAGGATTACGTTCTAGCGAACTCAACGATTACGATCCCGAGCCTGAACGTACCTTTCATAGGAGACTAAGAGAAAATCTTGTGATTGCTAGACAAGAAATGGCGGATGATAACGATGATGTTGCTCAGCTGCGCCAACAGTTGAATGATGTTACTACTGAACTCCAACGTCAATGTGATAATCAAGGGCAAGGTATGCACGCTCTTGAGTATGCTCCCGAAACATTGGGGGACTATATGATGCCGCCATGCTCTGGTCCACTTTCTGGTGTGGTCCTCCCTGCATTGCAAGCTCGTAACTTCGAGCTAAAGTCTGGACTGCTGAATTTGATCCATTCTAATCAGTTTGGTGGATCGCCATCAAAAGATCCTCGCCAACACATGGAGACGTTCCTCGATCTAATGAGCATGGTGCATATGGAGAACGTTTCTTAGGAGGTCATCCGTCTATATGCCTTCCGTTTCTCTCTTCACGGGAAGGCTAAAGCTTGGTATAGATCCTTACCTGAGAACTCCATTACAACATGGAACCAACTATATGAGGCATTCATGAGCAAATACTTTCCATCCAAGAAGATATCTGAGATGAGGGCGAAGATCAATGCCTTTGCCATGCAACATGGAGAGACCTATCATGAAGCCTGAGAGAGGTTCAAGGATTTGCTGATTCAACGCCCACATCATGGGCAAACCAAGTATGTTCTCCTTCAAATCTTCTATCAAGGAGTTGATGATGCTACTAGACTGCTTATAGACACCTCTTCTAATGGAGGATTTATGGAGATGAGTTTAGATGATGCTTGGGCTTTGATTGAGAAGACTGCTCTTCATGCTGCGAGGTACTCTAATCCTCGCTCTTCTATTTCTGTTGCTAAGAGATTTGCAGGTCTCTATGAGGTTGATGTTGAAACTCACAAGTCGGTCCAGTTGGAAGCTCTACAGTGGGACATTGCTTTATTAAAGAAGGAGCTGGCTAAGCCGTTCTCATCTAGTGCGGCAAGAGTGCCTCCCCCCGTTGTTGAATGTCAATATTATGGTATGCTGAACCACACATTATCCAGTTTCCCTGCTTTTCTAGAAACACTACCAGGCATGGCTCAAGGGGAAGTAAACTTCACTAGGGACAACTACGGAAACCCCAAAAATGACCCATTCTCCTCTACTTACAATCCTGGTTGGAGGAATCACCCGAACTTTAGGTATGGAAACAATTCTAATGTGAGAATCCACAGTCATTCCAGAACCAAGCGTCATATGGGAATGGATCCCCACCTGGATTTCAGAATGCACCAAATCAGGGATACCAGAATAGGGTGAATCAGCCTCCGCCCGTGACTCCTAAGAAGTCACCTGAACTTATTGCTATTGAGAATCTGGTTTCTGAATTCAAAGCTATGGGTACCAAGATACAAATGATTGAGTAGTAACAAAAGATTCAAGCTAATCAGTTGGCTCAACAAGTTGTCAATGCTCCTAAACCGTCAGGTCAACTTCCAGGCCGACCTGATGAGAATCCAAAAGGACAAATTTCTGTTGTGTCCTTGAGGAATGGTAAACAGTTGGAGGAGGTAAAGAAGCATGAACCTCCTAAAGCTAAAGGGAAAGCTGCTCCACCAGAGGTTGAGACTGAGGCAACAGATGAGCCTGAGAAGAACACGGTATATGTTCCCCCACCGCCATATCAGCCTCCTCTTCCGTTCCCACAGAGGAAGAATTAGGCAATTTTGGAGAAGAAGTTTGGGAATTTTGTAGAGATCTTAAAGAAGCTGCACATAAACATCCCATTCACTGAAGCTCTCAAAGAGATGCCGGCATATGTCAAGTTCTTGAAGGAGATCCTCTTCAACAAGAGGAAGCTTGATGAATTCCAAAAAATAGTTCTTAGTAAGGAGTGCAATGCTTTGATCCAAAACAAGCTACCACCTAAGCTCGAGGATCCAGGTAGTTTATGTGTCCCTATTAACTTTGGCAATCAGCATGATTACAACGCTCTTTGTGTTTTGGGAGCTAGTGTAAGCTTGCTTCCTCTCTCATTTTGCAATAAGCTTGATTTAGGAGAGATTAGGCCAGTGAGAATGCAACTATTTATGGCGAACAGGTCCATTGCCCACCCAGCTGGTATTTTAGAGGATATCCTTATTAGAGTGGGAAAATTTTTTGTGCCGGTATACTTTATAGTGTTGGATATGGATGCGAATATGTCTGTCCCTATTATTCTTGGAAGGCCTTTCTTGGCCACTGCAGGTATTGTGATTGATGTACGAAAGGGGACTCTCTCCTTTGACATAGGGGATGAGAAAATAGAATTTAACCTTCCTAAATTTATGAAAACCCCTTCTTTTGAGAATGATTATTTCAGGGAAGATGCGATGGAAAGGACAACCCAGGAGCAAATGATGTCTATTGTCATTAGGACCCCTTGGAGCTTTGCTTGACTACTAGTGTGATGACGAGGGGAGAATGACCACCGCTTGCTGAAGTTGTTGCTGATTTGGAGTTGTCGCCAGAAGCTCCCACCTTCCATAAGTCCAGGGTCGAACTCCTAACCACGGATGATGTTCCTGAAGCACCTAAGCTGAAGATGAAGCCACTCCCATCTTCTTTGAGGTATGAATTCCTTGGACCCAACTCCACATGGCCTGTGATTGTGAATGTTAATTTGAGTGATGATCAAGTTGAGAAACTTTTAATTGTCATTTGAAAACATAAAAAGGCCATAGGGTATTCGATATATGATTTGAAAGGGATTTCACCTTCTTTGTGCATGCATCGTATTTTCATGGAAGATGACCACAAACCCACCATAGAACACCAAAGGAGACTTAACCCAAACATGAAAGAGGTAGTGAAAAAAGAAGTCCTAAAATTGTTAGATGGAGGGATTATTTTTCCTATTTTCGATAGTAAGTGGGTAAGTCGGGTTCACGTTGTGCCTAAGAAGGGTGGGTTAACGGTTGTAAGAAATGGAAATAATGAATTAATTCCCACTAGAACGGTCACCGGGTGGAGAATGTGCATAGACTATAGAAAGTTGAACACCGCCACTAGGAAAGACCACTTCCCTCTTCCATTTATTGATCAAGTGCTAGAAAGGTTGGCTAAGCATTCATACTTTTGCTATCTAGATGGGTATAGTGGATTTTGGTAAATTCCTATTCACCCCGATGATCAGGAAAAGACTACGTTCACTTGCCCTTATGGCACCTTTGCATACAGAAGGATGCCTTTTGGCTTATGTAATGCTCCTGCAACTTTTCAACGATGCATGATGGCCATATTTTCTGATATGATTGAGGAGATTGTGGAGGTGTTTATGGACGATTTCTCCGTCTATGGCACTACTTTTGATGCTTGCTTGTCTAATCTTGAAAGAGTTTTAATGAGATGTGAAGAGACTAATCTTGTGCTGAATTGGGAAAAATGGCATTTCATGGTTAATGAAGGAATTGTGCTAGGACATCTAGTCTCTAATAGAGGAATTGAGGTAGATAAAGCTAAAATTGAGATAATTGAGAAGATGCCACCTCCTACCTCTATAAAAGGGATTAGAAGTTTTCTAGGACATGCTGGTTTTTATAGAAGATTCATCAAGGATTTTTCTAAAATTGCCAAGCCTTTGACTAACCTATTGTTGAAAGATGTAGCCTTCGATTTTTCCACAGATTGTCTTGAGTCTTTTTGTAGGCTAAAACAAGCATTAGTGTCAGCCCCCATCATGCAATCACCGGATTGGGATCTCCCTTTCGAAATTATGTGTGATGCAAGTGATTTTGCCGTAGGCGCTGTACTTGGGAAAAGAAGGGAAAAGAAGCTTCATGTTATTTACTATGCCAGCAAGACACTTGATTAGGCTCAAATGAACTACACCACAATGGAAAAGGAGTTGCTTGCAGTGGTGTTTGCCTTTGAGAAGTTTCGGTCATACCTTGTGGGTTCTAAGGTAATTGTCTTTACTAACCATGTTGTTGTGCATTACTTGATGCAGAAAAAGGATGCAAATCCACGCCTCATCCGTTGGATTCTGTTGTTGTAAGAGTTTGACTTGGAAATTAGAGACAAGAAAGGGGTCGAGAATGTTGTTGCTGATCACCTTTCTAGGCTTCCTCAATAGCAGATTGAGAAGGGAAAAGAAGGTTTGCCTGTTGATGATTCTTTCCCGGATGACCACTTGTTCCAAGCCACAACCTCTGCCATCTCTCATGTCACTGAAGAGCTCCTAAACTTCTCCATTGAGGGGCTTCCTTGGTATGCTGATTTTGTAAACTACCTGGTTTGCAAAGAGTTGCCCCCTGGACTGTCATTCCACCAGAGGAAGAAATTCCTCCATGATGTTCAACAATATTATTGGGATGAATCGCTGCTCTTCAAGCTAGGTAATGATGGGATTTATAGACGGTGTGTCCCGAATGATGAGATTGAAGGTGTGATTAAGCATTGTCATAACTTGCCTACTGGAGGACATGCTAAAGCTTTCAAGACTACTGCCAAGATCTTGCAATCCGGTTTCTTTTGGCCCACCATGTTTAAGGATGTGCAGAGATATGTAACTTCTTGCGATGAATGTCAACGTTCAGGGAACATATCTTAGAGGAATGAAATGCCACTCATCGAATTCCAAGAGGTGGAACTTTTTGATATGTGGGGGATCGATTTCATGGGTCCCTTCCTGAGTTCTAGAGTCTACAAGTACATTTTGGTTGTTGTAGATTATGTGTCGAAGTGGGTGGAAGCAATCGCCACACCTACTAACGACTCTAAAGTGGTAGCAATGTTCTTAAAGTCTACTATCTTTACAAGGTTTGGGGTTCCGCGAGTGCTTATTAGTGATGGAGGATCACACTTTATTGAGCGGAAGTTTGAAGCACTTTTGAAGAAGTATGGGGTGAACCACCGCATTGCTACTCCATATCACCCCCAAACCAGTGGTCAAGTCGAGGTCTCCAATAGAAAAATCAAGAGTATTTTGGAGAAAATTGTTTCTCGAACAAGGAAGGATTGGGCACAAAAGCTTGATGATGCTTGGCATGCAGAACTGCGTACAAGACCCCCTTGGGCACTACACCATACCGGCTTGTATATGGGAAATCTTGTCATGGTTGAGTTGGAGCATAAGGCATTTTGGGCTATCAAGGCGCTGAATTACGACTTGAAAGAAGCCGGTGAGAAGAGAATGCTACAACTTCATGAGCTTGAAGAGTTGAGACTTGAGGCATATGAGAATGCTCGGATCTACAAGGAAAAAACAAAGCGATGGCATGACAAGAGGATTGTCCCTAAAGACCTTTTTTAAGGTGATTTGGTCTTGCTCTATAATTCTCGCCTAAAGCTATTTCCGGGTAAGTTGAAGTCTCGATGGAGTGGTCCTTTTGAAGTCCAAAAATTCACCCCATGGTGCAATAACAATTTGGAACGAAAAGTGGGGTGAATTCAAGGTGAATGGACATCGTTTGAAGAGGTACTATAGTGGAAACCCGATTGAGAAGGTAAGTCCTACTCACCTCAAGGATCCAAGTGCTTAGGAAGAAGTGAAAGTCCGGCTCAAGACTCTAAAGTCTAAAGAAGCACTTCTCGAGAGGCAACCCGAGGTAAGTTTTCTTTTCATGCTTAATAGAATAGACTTGTAAATATGTTTGTTCAATTTCTTTAGTAAAAAAAAAAAATTGGAACCGCACCTAAATTGAGCATTCTCAGCAAGCAGGTGAGCGGGCGTGCGCTTTAAGCGCGCGCCCGCGTGGATTCCCCTGTAAAAAAAATTCAGCTTTTGTTTCCACCTTCTCCCCGTCATTCAAAACCCCATCCACACTCCTCTTCACCGCACCCCTCGCACACAACAGCTTCCTTGCCCCCTCGCGCTCGCCCCACACACCACCACCGACGCACTAATGAACGGCTCCCAAAACGAGGCCGCCGTCGGACCCACCGCCAGCACTACTCAGCCAAGCCCATCGCCTCCCTCGCCTCACTTACCCCGTTCGCCCTCCCTTGTCTTAATCCTCATTCTCCCCCTTCAACTTGAAGAAATTGATTAGAGTTACTATGGCTAAAGGTAGTGCATCCCGAAAGCGGCGGATAACTCAAAGTGTGGACATGGTAGTATGTGAAGGAGGTCAGCAAGGTCTCTTTACAAACTTCATGGCTCGGACGCATCTTAGCACTCGATGGCCTAGTCATGTTTCTCTAACCCTCTTGGATTTATATGATGAGATCGAGAAATTGTGCTCGAGGATTGGTGCTACATCTTTGCTCCATTTTAGTTGGCATTCTTATCCAGCTATGACTTCTGAGTTTCTGAGCTCTTATAAATTTGAGAGAGGTGCTGATGAAGGCTCAGGGACGCTAACATTCTGGATAGGGAACCAAGCTCGGAAAATGACCGTCGCGGAACTCAATGAAGCCCTTGGCTTTCCTGCTCATAAAGGGAGAGTAACGCTCTCCAGTGATACCCATATTGCCTTCTGGTACAGTCTCACGGGTTATTGGCCTTATAGATCGCAAAATGCAACCATTACCAGTATAGTCCATCCTTGCTTCCGGATCCTCCATCGCATCATGGGAAACACTATCTTTACTCGGGATGAACCTTCTAAGGTGAGCAAGGGAGAGCTCGAGATGCTCTATGCCATAGCCTATGATCGTCCTTTTGACCTTGGCTATGAGTTGGCTCGCAAGATGGAGGGAGTAGCTGAAAGTACATCTGGTGTAATTTGCATTGGAGGAATGATCACCCCGCTAGCACATCATTTTGGGGTTGACTTGGAGAGGTACATGCCAATTGAGACAAAAAGAGTGATTGATGTGAAGCATCTCCTTTCTGGTCACACTCTTAAGAAGGAGCGAGGAATCTTTTGCTATTATCTCTCTCAGATCTCCGCCACTCGCCCGCTCTCTGATTCACCGTATATAAGCACAGATGTGGAAGCTAACTGGTATGAGGCTTGGATTGGTGCTCCTCGTCCACCACTCCCCACTGCTGAAAATGTGGAAGAGGATGAGACTCTTCCCGACGCAGCGCCTACCCATATCTATGAGCAGGGGGACTCTTCCGGTGGAGCCTATTCTACTGATGACAGAGCTTACTTTTAGAGCCAGTTTGACAGTTTGTCATCTTAGTTATCTGCCCTCTCCACTCGACAAGATGCTCTGCAGACTCAGATTGCGGAGCACATCTCTAGTGTGTCTCAACGCTTCTCATCTTGGGATACTCAGCAGCAACAAGATCGTCTACAGCTCCAGCAGATTATGGTGATGTCCGAGCGCAACTATTATCATCTCCATGGACATCACTTCGATCCTTGCGCCCCGTATCCTCCCCCACCACCTCCACAGTAGTAGTGTCTTTGTGAGTACCTTCTCATCTTTTATTTATTTTCTACATTGGGGACAATATAGGGGTTAAGTATGGGGTGGGATGTTATTCTTGTGTGTCTGCATTTGTCATTAGTGTCTTGAGTCTTTCTTTTGGTTTTTTGATGTATTTTGGTAGTCTAGGTTGATGACAGGTGTCCCCTGGACATGTTCTGTAGGCCACAACGATAGGATAATTGTCTAGGATGCTAATATTCGCCCTAAACTTTATGTGTTACGTCTTTAGATAAACTGCCTACCTAGCATGAAGTTCTTGAATGAGTTTGCATGATTCAGTCCCTAGACAATAACCTTGTGAGATTCTGAGCCTTATGGATAAATCTTGATGAGTCCTTTCATTTCCTATATTGTGTGACACTCACTTTGTGCTTGATCTCTAGAACTTGCTTTAGACTCTTTATTGATGTTGTATTACTTGATCTGTGCACATAGCTTAAAGATGATTGAGGCAACACTTTTTGTTAATCATGTCTCTCCATGCCTATCCTTATATATGATCCTATGCTTGAAGCCAATTTGAGTCTTAATAGCCTTTTCATTTGATAAAACTCCACAAAATCTTCATAGCTAATTATTAGCCTTTGACCCATCCGGGAATTAGGAAGTAATATTGCTTATTTTTATAAGTGGAGCTGCTTTAAGTGTCTGGTAATGTTTGGTTTGGCATGCTTTCTGAGATTTCTCTTTGATATTATATTCCTTGAGACCTGAGGAGGATAAAATTCACTCAGGGGCAAAAGTCAAGAAGAAAAAATACGGTTAGTAACCGATCCTTCTTGTGGAGGATAAAATTCACACAAGGAGGAAGATATGCATGTAAGGAGGGTGAGACACTTAGTAATCGGGTGCATTCATCACAAATGTTTGTATTCGCGTAAAACAGTGTTGAAACTAGAGAAAAAAAAGAAGAGGGAGATCGAATGTGGTTGACAAAAGTTGAGAACGAAAACATTATTGTGATGGAGTTGTATGGTGGTTCGGTATGAGTTTCTATGAAGTGGTTGTTCTTCTGGTTGGTTCCTAACCCTTTTTCTCGGATTTTAGCACCACAAGCTCAAAATTTTCCATACCTTGTCTCTTTTTCCACCTTGGCCCCACCACAACTATATAAAAGGCCCTCATGATTTTCGTTATGTGCATGATCCTCAACGGTGGAGATTTAGAACGCTATTGCAAGCCTATGGTAGATTAAGTGAAATGGTTGAGATCGAGCGTAATTTTATACCTTAAACACATTTGAGTGAGTGTTTCATTAAGAAAAAAAATCCTTGTGAGGTTTAGGGGCTTTTGATTGCTTTGCATTAATGATAATGAGTAAACATGTGATGATGGCAATTGTCTTAAGGTTATGATGGCAAAATATCATTTCAAAAGGGGCTTGAATAAGTTGAGACAATGATCCTATCTTGCACTTGTGGCTTTATTACTTAGTGAGTCTTGCTTGGGGACAAGCAAGGTTCAAGTATGGGGTATTTTGATGTCATCATAATTTGCATTATTTAGGACATGCATTTAGCATAGGTTTGTGTCTTTTATAGTGTGGTTTATGTGTTTTTAGAGGTTTTTCGTTTAGTTTCTAGGATAGAGATCTACTGTCTTTTTGGCTTTATTTTCAGGAGTTTTCGGGAGCTAAGCGGAGATCGCTAGAGGACATTTGAGATGGGTACAGAAGCTAAGAAGAGCCGATCGGAAATCATGTAGGAGGAACGAGGATAAGAAGCGAAGAAGCAAGAGGATAAGGAACAAGGCGGGCGTGCATCATGGGCTTCGCTGCAAAACAGACGTGCACGGGCGTGCACCTTAGGCGCACGGGCGTGCAGATACCCGTTCAGAGAAACAAGCCAACAGAACAGAAGTGCACGGGCATGCGCCCATACTGCGTAGGCGTGCACCCTAGGCGCGCGGACGTGCACTGTACAGGTCAAACAAAATTCGCCCTGGCTTCGACCCGGACCTTTTGGCTTTATTTTATTATTATTTTGGAGGTTTAATATTTTGATATCATGGGATTGTTCGGGATTATATAAGGGGGCGGAAACACATCTTTAGGTCTCTCGAAAACCCTCGTTTGGATGTTCATTTTCAAGACCTTTTTGTGGAGTTAGATTTAAGGAACTTGGTGCAGATTTGCTTGAAGATTTTCATTGTTTCAATTCAAGATTGGTATTTCCCCTTTAGTCTTTTCTTTTCTTTTAAATGTCATGCTTCAATTTATTGATTTGATGATGAATTCTTCCATGCTTGGCTAAATTCTCCATTTTAAGGTTAGGGTGAACCCGACAATGTTGCAAATTGTTTGATTTCGATGGTTGCTTGAACTTAGTCTAAATTTTATGAATTGATTTGATCCTAGTTGCTTAATCTAATTGATGTCAATCGATTAGAATCCTTTTTAGATTCAAGATGCTACCGCTGCGAATTGAAATTGGATAAATAGATGAAATTCATGAACCCGAAAGGAGGATTGGTTTCATCGGAACCCTAGGATTGAACTTGAGGAATCAACAATTGTTATTGTGACATTTAAACGATTGTTGAGGACTCTTGAGGATTAATAAATTATCGTAGATTCTTAGGTGTTAGTCGGTTAGGCGGAACGCGACAACGAAAGTTTAACTGATTTTCTCCTAAGGTCTATAAAGAACTTAAAGGTCTAGATTTGGTTAATTTAGACGCAATTACTACAACATCCGACAGCTGAGTGGTGATGACTTTAGATAATTTACCTTCAATTTGACATGTTAAGGAGATGAAGTTCGAGTGAACATCGGGTTGAATTCTTTGTGGCATTGTCGTCGGAATCCTTAACCCTAGAATTACTTCTTATATACATTTTCTTCATAATCTTTGCTTGTTTTTCTTAGTTTAGTTGAAACTCAAATCCCTCTTTCTTGGCTTAGCTTAGTAGTTCTAGATAACAATTGATACATATATAATCCTCGTGATCGATACCCGTATACTGCAATTGATCTCGTATTCTTGCGAGGTTGGTTCAGGCTACACTATTCTTGTGTTGGTTAAGACCACATCAATGGATGAGTGCCGACCGACAGTGACCAGGCCAAGGGGGCGATGAGTACATGGGAGAAGACGATCCCCCGTCGATAAACTTGTGTTGTCCAAGGAGAAAAGCAAACCAGGCCGCAATGGATGTGGGAATCTAAGCCCTGAAACCAAATGAATCTGCACACCGAGTGCTCAGAACCTTTTGAAGAAATCTGCTCTCCGAAAAACCCGGCCAAGTCGAGACTAGCAGACGGAGGGACAAGGAATTGGTGATTTATGAGAGTACACGATTTATTGTACCAACTTAATATTTTACAAAGAAGGTCATGGTGAAGGTGCACCAAGCACTTCAAGCTATAACTACACCATAGAAATCCCAAGGCAAACAATTTAACTATGCATCTGGTCTGAGAATATAAATTTTTTATGAAAGAGTTTAATATGTTTTTAAGACCACTAAGAAAAATGTGAAACCATATCTTAGTATCATTCTTTTCGCAAACCTAGTGCAACAAAGGAACACTCTCCCAAGCTTGAGAAAATTGTAAATTAGCATTGGAAGAATCTTTACTAACATAGTAAGCCATAATATTTTGCCTAGCAATAAGAGGTTTTTCAGTAGAGAACGAACCCACTATGTTCTTCCATTCCATTTTAAACAAAGGAGGGACACAAAGCCATGAAACCAACAAATTATACTTCATCAACGAGGTAAAAGTAGATTTATGTGATGATTTGTGTATATGGATTTGAGAGATAAAATTGGATTTGACAGTGTGACACTTGGTGTAAATGGGTGTCCTTAATACAATGAGAGCTTGAAAACAAAATTCTGGAAACATGTATACACAGAATACATTTTTTGCGCCTAATCTTCATTCTCCAAAAAACCATATAATGCTCATCCATGCCATTAGCCCCTACAAAGGATTTCCAAACCGGATAAGGGCAGAACGGACTCAGTAGACACCAATACAGAAAGTTTACATTGTTATAAGTCAATCTGTAATCATACAATGGGTTTATGACGGTGTTCATGAATAAACCGTTATCTAATCCCACAAGGGGGTACATGTTTGAACGAAGTTCAGGTACAAACAGTGGCAAACTTTTTTTACCTGAGATCTTTTGGATTTCACCCTTCAGCTGGGGAGCAGCCAAGGTAATGCCACCTATCACACACTTGCAATTGCTCAAGACGAAGGTCGAGGAGACGCCATCACCAGGTTGCTCGAACTCGAGAGAAGTCGAAGGAGACAGCCGAGGAGCAACCAAGGAACGAGGCGTCAGTTCAGCGAGCTCGTTATTGAGAGGGTCATTGAGGCTATCTTGGTAGATTTCATCCGATGGTTTATCCAAGCTTGTAAACTGCAACTCCTCTTCATTACCAGTTTCCTCGTCAACCTCGTCGATATTGCACAAGGTGATATCCAGGGGCCATGGCCTCCTCAAACCCAATTTAGCATCATCAGGGGTAGTGGGCATATTACCAATACTAATATGACAGGAGCCCGAGCAACTCATCCGCTCTACCAGATCCTCCAGAGATATTCTCATTTTCATCATAAACCAAACAAGGATGTAATTTAGCATATATATGACAGATATAAACTCCTTATTAAGCATTAAACTTTGAGTAGAGAGATAATGTAATGATTTACCGAGCACCCAGGGTGGATTCAACCTGCCAAGTACATCCTTAGAGGATGAAAACCCGGCAGAAGATGGTTTTTCTATCTCAATCATCGGGCCCGAGGATCGGGGGTAGGTTGTGGAAGGAAGGAAATATCCTCCACTAAGTTTTTGATTTCCAGTGTTTTCACAACCGGATTTTTACAAGACAACAGAGAAACAAGATAGTAGCATATAAACGACATATAAGTCCCACGAGGGGCAGTAGCGTGTTTTTAAAGAGAACAAGGGAGTTGATAACCTGGAAAACTGATCAAACTTAGTTTTATATATTGCAAACCCACAGAGGATGACCGGGCTCCGGAGAACATAGGCTCCCTACCCGAGTGTATGAAGCAGTGCAGTCTCCAAAAGTACTTTAGGCTATCTGAATACCTACAAACTTGATAGCAAGAATATATACCCAGAATTAGAGTAAACTCAAAAATCATTTTATCCCAAGATTTACCAGAGCATACGGGGTAGCCAATTAATGTGATGATCCATCTGCCTAGACGATATAAGCGGGCTTTTTTCCTCAGGCACCTCAAGCAGAGATCAATCAGTTCAATCCAGCGCAAGCTGTAACGACCAAAGTTATGTGTGCAGATATTGTTACAAAGCAACAAGCAGCCCAACACATAGTGAGGAACACTAGTAGGTTGCTCCAAAACAATTTTTAGGCCCTTAAGAGGGGTGTGAGTGAGACTCGAAGTCACTGTTTTAGATGAATTGAGTTAGAGATTATCAGATTTCAGTAATCTGTGTTTGACAGACCATAGAGATTTCTTCTCAGACATCACACGGCAAGTGACACTGAATTTTTGGTTAATGATTTATTCAAGGTGTAGCTTTATATGATACCTGGGTTTGTGGTGCATCAATGACCGCCTCCAACGGAAGAGCCTGCACACATATGAAAATGGGAAGCAGAAGGCGGACGAGTGCCTTTGTGTTTCTGCAGCCACCGCGGGGAAGGACTCCACCTTCCATCCTAAGCAAATCAGACAGGTTAATTCACCAATGTTGAATCCCAACGTATCCATCAACACCAGGGAACCAACAAGACAAAAAGTAAGCATGTAGAACTCCATCTTCCATCCAAAGCAAATCAGACAGGAGAAACTATCGAAAATTATAAGCTTTTTACCATTGTATTTGATAATGAGTTGTATGAACTTAGTTTTCAAGCTCTTTGCAGGGGGGTGGGTGTGGCAATGAGCCACTGTTTTAAGATCAAACCGAAGTTTAATAGATTCTGCAATACCTGGAATATTGCACCAAGGAGAAAGCTTCGCAACCCAGTAATTGTTAGGAAGACCAAACTTTTGAAAGCAGAGAGGCTCAAGAATAAGTGATTGTTGAGACCTACGTTTGAGGGAGATCCCGATCCCCTTCCAGCACAACAAACACCTACTACCGAATACCAAGCCACAGCCGGAGCACCCTATGCATGCACAACCAGACTTTCCCCTATGTTTCCGGCCCCAGGGCTTCCTCCTCCGCTTTTTGAAATTCTTCGAAACTGGATCAAACACCTTCTAGCCGATAACCAACACATGAATTCTTTGAAAGAGAGGCCCAGAGTATGGGCGTCGGATCGATTTTCCTTGCAGGACAAAGACAGAGGCCTTGAAATAGTTTAACCTGGGAATATGGAGAGATGCTGAACATAGCTCGGTAGGAATCATCACTGAAAGAGGAAGAATGAAGGCAAGAATAGTCGATTTCAGATCTAGAATTAGGGTTGGGGGAGGCGATTTAGCGAAAGAGAATAGGGGCGCGTGAAAGGCGCGTTGTTTCCTCCTTTTGTCTCATTCATAACGTTTTTTCAACTCCGTATTTTTTATACCATTTCACTTTCCTTTCTTTTCTTTTCTTTTTGTTTTGCTTTTTTTTTTAACAATTGTTCACATGATAATTGTGGGAAAATTATACGGAGTATTATTTTGTGAAATTTGAGAGATTATTTAGTTAAACTGGAGAGATTATTCATATGTACGTGTTTATTAGTTCTTAGAGAGTTAAAAGAATTATCAACAAAATTGTACATTATTCAGTGATATATTATTCGGTTTAATATGAGAGATTATTTGGTTAAATTATAAATATTAGTCGTATGTAAGATGATGATTGTTTACACATTTATTAGTTTTGGGGAGGTTAAAATAATAATCAATAAAATTATATGCTGAAATTATAAAGAGTATTCGTATTTAATAATAAGAATTTGAAGGGGTTATCTGTACACTATTCATATGTAAGAGGGCAAATATTCGCCGAGATTAAAGAAATATTTTTTTATATAAAAAAAATAAAAATTTGATAAATAACAAGATAAATCAATTTTTATCTATAACAAATTTGTTTAGATTAAAAAATCTATAATTGCTTTCCTTCTTTAAAAAAATATTAATCTGCAATATTTTTTGCCCCATCACAAATTTTTTTATCCCAGTGGGAACTTTCATTTGTAATTAAGATTGCAATTGTGAAACACGCCCCCATAATGTGAGAGTTGTTGAAATTTCATAGGGTCCTATAATTTTTTTCTGTAAAAAATCAGCAATTTAGATTTAATCTCATCCATCAATTTCATCTCATCCAACAGTTCAGATGTATTCACAGTTTACACTTTAACACTTGTTTACATCCGATCTATCCTCTCTCTATATATATAGACACGTGTGCGTATATGTGTGTGTGTAAGTGTGAAAAGAATATGCAATTCATCATACGTTGTACTTGATGGTCATGGACCCTGATATTTGCGTTCAAAATGAAATCTCCCTAGAACTTAAAGCTCAATACTTTAGAGAGCAACTAGGCTATCCACGTGGCGGGTTATGGAGTTTTTTTTTCAATTTTACCCTCTCCCTTCCTTTGTATAGAGGACCCGTTTTTTTTCCTCCATTCCCGCCTCTCTCTCCTTCCCTGCTCAATAGCCCCACTTTCTCTCTCCCATGATCTCCATTCTCCATCTCCTGTCCAACTCCCTCTCAATCACCGGAGAAGACTGAGGGGTTCAAAACCAGATTTGGCACGAGGAGGGTTGCGGATCTGACTTGAAGCCTTATGGATTTGGGAGATTTGGTGGTGGGTAGGCCAAAGGAGGTAGTGGCACCTCTGGTGGAGCATCGGCGGCCCTTAGCCTCGCAGAGCTTGATTTGGAGGAGAAGCCGGTTTCCGTCTCAAATCGAGGGTTTGGACTCAAACACTCTTGATAAGGGTGAGCCAGAGACATTCCAACCGAAGGTGTCTCCAAGTAAGTATGTTCTGTTTTTTTTAATGCGAATTTCATCCCCAATTTCGTATTTAATCCATTTTTAGGTGATTTTTGTTTAGGACAAAATTTGTCTGGGTGGTTTCTCTTCCTCAATAGCCACTTTGCAGTTTGGAGAAGAGGAAGTCCTCGATGGATTACCAACCTCTAAAGTCAGTAGGAGTGTGAGTTCGAAGTCGTTGCTGCTCGAAAGGAGTAGAGATAGGCAGACATCGGAGCAACGGTGGAGATCTATGCAATCTGGATGACAGAAGCTTCTTCCTTTTCTCATCCTAATGCATCTTTAAGGTATTATATTCTTCTAAGCTTGATTGAAGTTTGGGTACCACTTCTAGTCGGCATTCCTTTCTTCGTCTGCCATTCAATCTAATTTCTAAATTTGATGCTCTTTCAAAGATTTGGTTTCAATTTAATAAATTTCTAGCCGATAATAAATTCAATTTGGTTTCAATTTGGTTGTTTCAGCCCATTTCATCACCGATGAAAATTTTTACAAGTATTGTTTATCACGGTTAGTAGCTTGTAACCGCCACTCCCCACTACCATCCCCACTTATTTTCCTTTCCATATAAATAATTATTCATTAAAATTAATTGAAAAATATGGTTAGTGAGTAGTTACACATATATATATACGGAGTATTATATAACTTCTTTTACATTTAAGCCATGTATATTAGTTTATGTTTGTCAGATTCATCATATTGAATTGTTTATTGATATTTGAAGGTCGTGTACTTACTCCATCAACTTTTTATTCACTATAACTCAAATCTTCATTGATTTATATAGTATTCTGAACCTAAATGTTACTTATGATTTTGTAGCCCATGCTAGCTACTTTTCCTCATATCTGCCAAGGATTGCACATGTTCGAATTCTTCTATTAATTGTTCCTAATTTGTTTACAATTGTGTTATGTTCAATAAACTCATTTATTCTGCTCATATGTCCTTTATAATCTATATTCTATATTAAGTAGTGAGAGGTTACGTAAGTAGTAGGAGGTTATTAGGAAGTTACTTAATATGAGAGGTTACGTACGTAGTGGGAAGTTATATTAACTAGTTCGTAGTTATGTAAGTAATGAGAAGTTACTTAAGTGGGAGGTTACATAAGTAGTGGGAAATTATGAGTGTTGAAAATAGTGAGAATTTATATTAAGTATTGGGAGGTTATGTAAGGAGTGGAAGGTTATTAGGAAGTTGCTTAATGTTAGAGGTTACGTAAGTATTAAGTACGTAGCATCTTCAAAATCTAAAGAAGGATGGCTTATATATGTGTGTTGTCATCTTTTCTGTTAAGTGAAAACATGACTTCTATCAAATATATGTCATATAGATACAAAGCCTTTTTCATTGCAAATACCGCCGTTTTTGAAAGATGAGGGTTGAGCTTTTCTATCAACGACTTTAAATTTGTCAACTTTGATGATATCAAGTGGCAATATTATAGACCCTGAATGTGTTATTGGTATATATGTATCTTTGTTCCGATTCATATAATTTTTGTGCTCTTTCTTGAGGGAGTCTATTATCTTTGTTTCAGTTTATATGTGAAATAGTTTGTTCCGGTTTATTTTGTATGACATGTTATATATGTATCTTTTTTATATTATTATAATATAAAAATATAAATTTATATATAATGGTAAATATCATTATAAAAATAGTTTATTAATCTCGTACGTTACGTACGGGTACTGTACTAGTTTTAATTAATTAATGTAACTACTCTTTTCCATATAAGCACTATAGGAAAGGAGAATATTTTTGTCGTAAACGCAAAGCGTGATCGATAAAATTTAAATAAAACAAACCCCATTAGTAAGTTACTTTCCAAAATCAGTAACATGAAAACCGTCAAGACCCCACATGGTGGTTCATATTTCCTGAAGGAGGGGTGATATGTTTAAAAATGTTTTTCATTATATTTTGAACAATATAATATGCATGATGTTTGGGAACCGAGGACCCCAATGAAAATCCAAATCACAAATCACCTACTATGAAAAAATGCTTTTCAGATTAAGAACCATAGGATATAGTAGTTGGGGCGCCTGAGAGATAATAGGGTTGCAATAAATGGGAGTAACGACTTTAGAAAATAGGGAGGTAGTCAGGTAGATAATACGGAGTAGTTGTTTTGGCTTTTAGAGAGGTTTAGGTTTTTATCTCCCACCCAGAGAGAGGATTCTTTTCAATTAAAAGGGGATGCATGAAGATAAAAACTCCAAAGAAAAGTATCTATCTATATATCTATATCTATATATCTATATAAAATACTAAAGCAAGGGTCTGAAACGGGCTCTGGTGCGATCTCGCGTCCACGAAATTTTCTGGATTAAAGCGGGATTATTTTTGCTTACGTGACATTTTCTGGATTAAAGTGGTATTATATTTCTGGCCCACATCAATTAATAAACGAATATAGTTAGCTAAAAACTTATCTTTTTAGATCAATAATTTATCCAATATAACTTGAATTAGTTGTTATACATATTTATTATTTTCATGCTTTTGTTAATAAACTATATTATTTATTATTTTAAAAGATGAAGAAGAAATATTTGGTGCGTTATTCTACCTTTTAGATCAAATTGAATATAATACATTTATATATGGTTTTATTTTTGTGAGCCACGTCAATTAATTATCTAATATAATATTTTAATATAATTAATATAATAAATAAAATTTATTAACAAAACGCGCAACCGCGCGGGTAACGAATACTAGTATAATATACTAAAACAGAGGCCTGAAACGGGCTCTGGTGCGATTTCACATCCATGGAATTTTTTGGAATAAAACAAGATTATTTTTGCTCACGTATCATCTCCTGGATTAAAATGGCATTATATTTTTGTCATGTCAATTAATAAGACAATATAGTTAGGTAAAAAACTTATCTTTCTAAATCACTGAAATTAATTATGACTATATTACAAAAGAAATCTTTATAAAATATATTTATATATTGCTTAGTGGATCTAAATCCGATAACTATATTATATTATTATTAAAATATTGGATTGTTGCCACTTGCTACATACATCTATTATCTATATATACGTATTCCAACCAATTTTCTTTAAAAAAATAGAGGTGGATTTTTTTAGAATTTTATATCTTGAATTGACCAAACACTAGTACGATCTCCGCGCCATGGCGCGGTTTTTTTTATAAATAATATTTAGATATAGATAAATCATAGACATTAGATTTAATTCAATATTTTTAATTAAACCCATTGATTAGTAAATGTGTTAAAAATAATAGAAAAAAATACACTTGGGTTATAGAGATAAAGAGAAAAATAAATAATAAATAGTGAAAGATAAAAGTTTTGAATTAATCCCATTGGTTAAAAAATGCAACATCAAATAATATTGGGTAATTAATATTAGAATATTTTTCAAAAAAATAATATTAGAAAATATAGTTACCATAATAAAATGATATTATGTAAATAATATATCCACAATAACTTTGAACATGAAGAGGACATGTGACATAAATTAATATTGTATAGTATATAGATATAGATAGTTAGTAAATGAATTTGAGTTAAGCCCAATAGTTATATTAGATTGAATTCAATGTTTTGAATTAAGTCCAATAGTTAGTAAGATTAAAGAAAAAAAGAGAATTAAAAGAAAAAGAAGAAAAAAGGAGAATTAAAAAAAAAAGGATTAAAGAGAAAAAAAAATATAATTGGTCAAAACCCCTAAAATCTCTCTAATGTTGACACCTCAGCATAAACTCTTCTAAATTAAGAGTTTATATAGATATAGATTAGATGGATTATTTCATCTAAAAAGATAATTTTTCTAACCCATTAATTGAAATGACAAAATTACATTGGGTTATTAATAATGAAACAAATATTGGATAGATATAAGGTTGATCAAATAATAAAAAAAAAAAAGATAACACCATTAGTTGAAGGTATTAATATGATTATTATTATTAAAATAAAAATATGTATTACAGTTTATTACGAAACCGCGCAGGAGCGCATGTAATAAAAGATAACATTTATTATAGTCATTGGATTAAAGTTGATGGGTGGTTTACAATTCTCACCCCGTTACATGTTAAGACCCGTTTCAGAGGAAAACCCCTACACACACTAAAACAGAGGTCTGAAACGGTTTTTGGTGTAATCCGCATAGTGTCATATTCTGGTTTAATATAGTATTATCTTTTTTAGCCACATCAATTTATAAGCCAATATAATTTTGACATCTTAGTAATTAATGGTCACACTTATTTTTATAAATATTCAACATTATATCTTAATTAGTTAGAAAACTTATATTTTTAGATCAAATAATCTATCCAATATTTGGTAGTCACCTAAATATTATTAATGAAAATAACATAATAATTTGATAGATATGTTGACATTAATTATTCTATGATTTTGTGTACTTTTGATTTTTTTCTTAAAAATTTTCAAGGTTTTGATTTATTTATTTAAGAAAATTTTAAGTATATTAATTTTAATCAAACATAATTTATTTATCTATTATATAGATATTTTTATTTTTCTATATATATAATAGATATTGATATGAACTAAACATAATATAAATTTAGTTTATTGTTATTGATATGAACTAAACATAATATAAATTTAGTTTATTGTTATTAAAGATTTTGTGTACTTTTTATTGATATGAACTAAACATAATATAAATTTAGTTTATTGTTATTAAAAATCCAAAGCTTTCAACCAAATTATATATTATAACCTTTAAATTTTAAAAAGAAAATATAAATTAAATACCATCTATCTCTATATTATACTTTAAATGAGAAGAAATTTTGCCACATGTCATCATTTTATAACAAGTTATTTTAGATAAGTGTATTTCCATAATAATCTAATTAATTAGAGTAAAATCAATTAACCTATTTATGTAACGGCCCGGATATAAATACCCGGGTTACGTTTCGAAGGTTGGATACCTTCGTTCGGATGTTGCAATTCAGGTACGGGTCGAGGTTTGAACCTCTAAAGATCAGTATTTAAAAAGGGGATTTCGAACCCCAAAGCAATCGAAGGGCTCCTGGGTATCCTTAACCTGTCCTAAAGACTAAGTCGTGGAAATTCGTTTGAACGGAAGTGCGAAAGCGGAATTAAAGTGCAACTTGCCACGGCAGGGCCAGGTCAAAATCAAATCCATAAAACATAGATTCGAGAAAGCCTTTAGCCAAGTTAGCGGGGTTAGACAGGTTCTTCGTATTCGCCCGGGGGGGGGGGGGGGGGGGGTTCCCACGCCATAGGAACATAGAATAAGCATACCTAAAAACAATTTGTGCGAGCGGGGTCAGACCGAGTCCCCCCAACGCACTCTGTCCTGCAAGCAACCATACACATAAGCTATACCTATAATAAAGATGCTCTAATGCAGTACGAAACTTTAGATCACACTAGCATGCTCCTAGGTTACAATATGCAGAAAGAACTGTAAAGGCGCCTAAAGAATGTCAAGTGGCATATCCCTCTCCTACCTCTGCACCCTTCCCGTTAGTGTAGAGACTGGCCAGTTCGATGCTATAGCATATCATATCTCATCATAGCATATCATATCTCATCATCATATCATATATCATGTTCATGCCCGATGGTGCTGGACTATCATCATGCTCATATATCGACAATACTGACTCAGGGCACCCGGTGACCCTGGGCTACCCTATGACCCTAGCAAAGACTCTAGTTACTTCACAGATAACGGCCGTTCTGTTTACATACGCATAAAGAAATAGAATGCTCACGGTCAATGCACCCTAGCATGATACTACATGGCATGCTTTAAATGCATATGAAGCACCTAGTATATCATATGATCACAAGTAGGAGATTTCTCTTTCGAATCTGAGTAAGCCCATAAAGGAACTTACCTGAATAAGCAGGACAACATAGAAACAAGGCAGAAGCATAATCCAAGCAATGAATCACCAATAGTAAACAATGTCCAACATATCACAATCACCTAATAACATACAAATATGCATAAGTCTATCTAATTCACACAAGGCGCCCCTAACTATCATACATAACTTCACATATCTCATTTCAGATTATTCCATCTTATCTTATCATAGATCATTTCATACTCATATCATCTCACTATCACATCCATAATCTCATCTTGCATCATCATATAATATGTCATTTCTTACTTAAAGTTCACAAATTTTTCAAGCAGAACCAACAATAGATTCACCGAGTTAAATAAAGTAAATCATTTTTCCAAAGTTTTCCAAACTCTTAAAATCTCAAGCCGAGTCAACTCATATTCAAAACGATTTTTCAAATCATATCTAGCCAAAACCCATTTATAAAACATTACATCTTTAATCAACTTGCAAATGTATACTACTAAAATAACTCCTACATGTTGGTTTTCAAATAACAATTCTTTCGGGTCGGGTTACGTTTTGACAGGTCTATTGGTCCCCCATCCAACTAAATGCCAACCTTTTTATTAAATGTACATTTTCTAATTGCCTTTTCTAAATGAAAAACTATTTTAGTTATTGAGCCTCCTTATTAACTATTTTTATTTGCTATTTTAATACAAACTCTTGTATTAGAGTATAATTTATTATATTTTAAGATTTTCCACTTATATATTCAAAATTTTATTTGTAAATTATAACTTCACACAATGAATGAGTTTTTAATGTGAAAATACTATACCACACATCTATATGTATTGATACACAATTAAAAAGTTAAAATATATGACTTCAAATCTAATAGGAAGAAGTCCTATATTAAATTTATTTGGGCATTTTTTTTATTATCTTATTTAAAGGAATATATTTATTTTACATAATTTACGTGCTACATGTTTTTTAACGATCGGTAAATGTAATAAGTACTCTATTCGTATGAAAATAGTGGATGCTTAACTTGTTGACACATTTTTTAATAGGTTAAAAACTACACATAAAATATTTTTTTAATAATTAGCAAGTCGGAAAAAAATCGAATATTTCAATATTAGGGTAATATTGAACGGGGCCCCTAAAATTCATTGGACGACCTTGCTTGTAAGTTGTAACCCTAACCCTTCTATAATCTTTCTCGAATTTATTTAGAAAATTAAATAATTTTATCGTTTAGTTTAACTAGAAAATAGACGGGAGGACTAAATAGTAGCAATATGTAAAAGGTTAGGGACTAAAAGTAACACTTAAAAAGGTTAAGGACCGATAGTGGCTAACCCTTAAAGGTTAGAGACCACCAAAGGAATTTACCCAAAATATAAATGTCTAACAAGCATACAGTGAGGTGTTATCGTTACATTTAATTGTAGTTTTTTGAATTTACATGGGTATCCGGGGCTACTAGCACTCGACTGATCCCATTGGCCCTGAAGTTAACAACTAGGTAAACCCTTCAGTGGCCACCCAGGACGGGATTCAAACTGGGGACCTTTGGGTACTTCTCGAAGGTCCTTTTCAGCTGAACCAACCCCAAATGATTTACATTAATGGTAGTTTTTTCAACCAATAAAATTATACATTTTTATACTAGCTTTTATAAAATTTTACAATATTAATTTGTCATATTATTATGATTGAAAAAATAAATCGCGCAATGGCGCAGGAACTGTACTAGTTTTATTTATTTAAAACGCACAATGGGCGGGTAGTAATACTAGTATAAAAGATAAAGCAATCCCTTCGGGTTTTATCTACCTATAAATTTATATATTTAATTTTAGGTTAATTCGGAGTAGTAATCGTTTTATATATATATATATATATCTATTTGGATATGTATATAAAATCAATAAAAAATGTCTGAAAGGGCTTTGTTAAATCCCATAAGGGTTCGAAAAACCGCTCGAAAGAGCTTGGACTAAATCTCGTTTGGGCTTGACCGGTCCGTTGTGATTGGTCCTTTGTGGTGTGATTTGCTCAGGTGGCGTGCGTCTCTGCTTTGGTGCGGCTTGGGCGTTCTTCTTCTATGTTGGAGTTCTGGTAGTCGGAGTCAGGTCTGGTTGGGATCGAGGTGGTGTGTACGGGGCGACTCCGTGTACGGGAAAGAGCTTCCTGGAGGTTCGTCTTCACCACCCACAGAGATTCCTGATGTATCGTCGGCCAGCGGTGCTGTTTTAGGACGGTGCTTGGCTTTCGTCCGTAGTCTACGTCCTTATCGTGTTAGATTTAGTTTTGCCTTGGCTCGTTTCTTGTAGGCTGCGTTTCCTCTTGTTGTATTGCACCACTTTTTGTTTTTCGTTTGTATGTTTTGACAGGTTTCCGTTGCCGACTTGTCGGCCATCGAGATTCAGGTATGTCTGATCTCGAATTATTACCTTATAAAAAAAAAATAAAAATAAAGCAATAGTCAAACATCACGTGGCAACACACACCCCTGGCTTGGCCACGGTTTTGCTTTCCGCTTACGTCTTTTCAATTAAAAATTAACCCTCTCTCCCCCCGCCTCCTCCAACAACCAGCGCTTGTCGCCGTTCGTGGGAACCACTACTTGCCCACTCCTCCCGCCGACCCGCCACCTCCTCCTCCTCCTCCGCGCCGTCCGATCTAAACCCTCGCCGATATCCGCCTAAGGTCTTCGATTCTAACTACGCCAAATTTAGTGAGAATGGAGAGAAATTTGAGATGAGAATTGCAAGTCGATCCTCTCTTTCACATTTTCTCTCCACGTTGGGAAATTGATCTTCTTTTCATCTCTGTGGAGTTTCAGGCAAGAGCGAAATTTTCCTTTATTGATGCTACCGGGAAACGATCGTTGAGATCGAGCCAGAGAATTTTAAGATGAGGATTACAAGTCGGTTCTCTCTTTGACGCTCTGCCAAATTCGGTAGGATATCGATCATTTTATAATTCGTGTCTACGATGGATTTTTTGCTTTGCATTTCACTGTGGTTACTTCAGGAATAAGCGAATTTGCGTTTTTTTTTTTAATGCAACAGGGAAACGATCGGGTTTAACTGGTGGATGTTTCTGATTGTTTCTCGAGATTCATGATTTGCATTTTGTTTCCCCGGAGTTTTTGCAAGATCGTCATTAGGAATCCGTTTTTCTTCTTTGAATTTCGTCCGTGATAATTCTTTTGGCTGGTTGCAACTTGATTTTACTATGATCAGTCATCAGTGGATTGTCTGAGAAGTGAAGGAGTCTCAAGAGCGTTGATAATTTGGGAATTTTGAACTGAAAAACCATGTCATCGTCGTTTTCATCGAAGGTGGTTTACGAAGGTTGGATGGTTCGCCATGGTCGTAGGAGAATTGGCCGGTCTTTTATGCATATGCGGTTTTTTGTTCTTGAATCTCGGCTTCTAGCTTATTACAAACGCAAGCCCCAAGATAATCAGGTGAAGAATAAAATATTTCAGTGGCTTATTTTTGTTGAATTCATTTTCACCTTGCAAATGGGGCAGTGTCATTGTACTTGATCATATGAATTCGTATTTCTAAATGGACAAAAGCACATAGGAAGTAACAGATGCAGCTAGAATTGTTTAGGAAAAGAGAGTGGAAGGTAGGAAAATCATTTTCTTGCATTCTATGGGAAATTGAGAAAGAAACAAGCCTGGGGAATATAGGGTGTATGGAACTGAAGTTTATTTATTTCTTCCTGTCTATGACAGAGGGTGCCGGTGAAAACAATGCTCCTCGATGGTAACTGTAGGGTGGAGGATCGAGGCTTGAAGACTCACCAAGGACATGTAAGCATTTTATCTCGCAGATGTTGCATTTGCTTATATGTTTTAATTAGTTTTGAAATGCTTGGAGGAATACTTGAGTTTGCAGTAAAGAGAATTTTCTTGTTAGTAATCGTAATGTCTCATTGGGGTTACTGATCTAGAGGAATTAATGTTCATGACAAAATAGTTGTACTCATGACCTTGTTGGTTGCTAGGTACAATATTGGATTTTTGCATGTCATGTTTACACAAGAATGATCAAAATCTGTCTTTTATGTTGGATATAATAGTGACATTAATGCTCATTGCTTATTATTGTCTGTATATTACCTAATCACTAAAAAAAATATTGTATTCTGCTGCTTGATTGGTAGTAACTTGATCTTACCAAATTATCTTTGGCTGTTTGGGCACCTTAAGGCAAAAACAGACTATGAGAAAAGAAAAAGCAACTCCAGCAATATAAAAATTCAAAACACTATAAATCGCTCAACCAGACCAACGATTCCTATAGAACATCTTTTATTCATTTACTGTATTGAATTTTTTGACGAGAAAAACTCTATTTCACGTACATGAATAACCTATCAGGCTATGTCTCGAACGGAAAAAAAAAATACAGCAGTGACTAGTCTTGATATTTTACAATTCAATATATTTTTTGATTTTTTTCTGTTCCTTCAATGTTTGCATTAGAATGATGCGACTTTAGTCTGGATATTTTACAATTCAGTATATTTTTTCTGTTCCTTCAATGTTTGCATTAAAATGATGCGACTTTCACACGATGGTATGGCTGGAATTTGTTAGAGAGAGGACAATCTTTTCCTTCTTTTTTGAGCTTCTGCTGGTATGGCTGGTTTTGCAGGAGTTTGCTGCTTATGCATTTTTTTTTACCTTTCAGTAGTAAAAGTTGAGTTTTGTATTTTTCCTTTTCGTTATTCAGATGGTTTATGTTTTATCAGTTTACAACAAGAAGGACAAGTACAATCGAGTAACGGTATGTACTTATATCTGCTTCTACTGTATTAACTCGATGATTTTATTATATCCCATAAGACGATCATGCTTTTTTTTTTCCTTTCTTTTGTTCAGTATTGTCTATTTACTTGTTTTGGGTTAAGTCAGCCTCTAATGTCAATATCTGAATGGTTTTAATAGAGAGTGGATTCATTTCAAATTGTGAGCACCCCTTGTTATTATTTCTTTCAATCATGTTGAAAGATCTGAACCCCTTGTTTCTTTAGAAAGTTTTAAATTACGATTGAACAGTTGTACATTCTAATTGCATGGAAAAATTATTCTTGCACATTGATCTTCTATTGTATGCTGGCTGGTTACTTTTTTCTAGTCCATCTTATTCTCCAAAATTTGGGGTTTTTCATTTGAATCCTTTCTCTTGAGTTCTTCGCCACCTTTTCCTCGAGTTCGTTTTTTTATTAGAAACTTACTCTTGAAATATTTTCTTTGATTTAGATGGGATCATTCAACATTCAGGAGGCATTAATATGGAAAGAGAAGCTTGAGGAAGTTATTGACCAGGTTGGCTCATGAAGTTTTCACTATTATATTACCATCACAATCATTTCCTAATGTGAAATGATTGTTCAGTGATTTTTTATTTATTTTAAAGGTAAATATATTGCGAAAATGAAATATGTACATAAAGGTTTTTGGATCGGACCTTAGGCTACATCTGAGGCTAGCTCTCTTGTGGCCTTGTAAGTGAGTTAGGCTCACATCCTAATGTAATCCTTAAGGGTGTGGGAAATAGTCCATGTGCGGATCCTGTCTCTTCTAGCCATGGCTATCAGAAGTCGGACACACACCTCAAAAGTGTTAACTTGTGACCTCCCCTTCGGCTCGGCCATCAAGGAGGTAACACCTTAACACTTTGAGCACCCTAAACTCAATCAATCTCCCCATGTACAAAACAAAGATAATAACTAGGACCCTATTACATTGGTGGGGCAACTGGAAACAAAAGGTTGCCCTCACACGTTCTTCTGAACTTGGTCTTGGAGATTGGTGATCAGGAGCCAGCTTCTTTTGAAACACAACATCTAAACAAAAAGGGATTGGCATGCTGGTCTTCTTCTTTCAGTGCAGTAGCTCCTCTTGGACGTCTCCACCGATTAAACCATCTTGTAAAAGAGGTGCAGCATTGAAATGTAAGGAGAAGCGTTGGCTTAGCACTTTGTAGACATGGATCTTTATAACATGTATGACCTCTTCAGTGCTCCTAGTGTTTTCTTCAAACAGCTTGTCATTCCTGGCCTTCCAAATATTGTACACTGTGGTTGCTAGGCCAATTCTTTTCACCTTGGATTGCCAACTCCTTCCTCTTGCTTCTTTTTTGAGCCATTTCAGAGATCCTTTCATTGTGGTCATTCCCCTCCAGATTCCTAGCCAGTGCTTTATCTGCAACCAAATGTTAGAAGAGAAATTACAGGCGAAGAAAATGTGATCATGGGTTTCAATCTCTTGGTTACAAAATGTGCAGCTTAGGTTGACTTCCCTTGCTTTGATCTTGTCCTTCATTGCCAAACTTTCTTTAGCCGCTAGCCATAGTATAAAGGAGTGTTTGGGAGTGATTTCCTTGTCCCAAACCACTGGGCACCAAGGAGGCTTTGTTGATTTTCTTCTGAAAAAATCATAGGCCAAGCTGATCCTGTATTTTCCACCCTGGTTCCATGAATGTAGTAAGGCTAGTGCTTGCTCTTCTGATCCTGCAAGTGTTAGTAAATCATTTTTGATAGCTAGGATCTTTTTGATTAAAGGAGAGTCATTGACTTTGTGAGCTTCCCATGTCCACACATTTTCCTGCTGTAAGTACTGGTGGTGCAACCATTTGATCCATATGCTATCCTTCTTTCTCACTATGTCCCATAGTACCTTTGAAAGGAAAGCTATGTTCCATGTTTTTAAATCTTTAAGTCCCAAGCCCCCTTCTGTTTTAGGTAAGCATACATCTTTCCATTTGACCCTGTGCGACTTCCACAAGAATTTAGCACACAATGAATTAACTTTATCAATTAGGGTGGAGGGGGATGGTAAAACTGAGAACCAAAACGCTTCTATCCCCTGCAGAACTGCCCTTATGAGTTCAACTTTACCTGCATAAGACAATGTCTTTGAATTCCAATAGCTTATATTAGCTAGCAATTTGTCAAGAAAGGGAGAGTATTGTGAAACAGTTAGTTTACCCGAGGATATTGGGATTCCTAGGTATTTAAAGGGAAAGGTACCTTGGGGAAAACCCGTTCTATTAATGAGGTGAGCCTTGTCCTCAGGCTTGGCTCCTGCTAGATGAAAGGAGGATTTGGAAGCACTTCCCTCTAGCCCAGAAACTTTTGTGAAATGTTCAAGGGCATCTATCAGAATATCCATTGACCCCTTGTCTCCTCTAGAAAGAAGTATAATGTCATCTGCATATGCTAAATGTGTGATTTGTAGCAGACCACACTTTGGGTGAAATTTGAAAGAAGGGATTCTTGATCTGCACTTCAATACTCGAGATAAATAGTCAACACATAGCACAAAAATAAGGGGTGAGATAGGGTCACCTTGTCTTAGACCTCTTTTACCTTTGAAAAAGCCATTCAAATTCCCATTGATATTTAAGGAGAAAGACGTAGTGCAAATGCATTCTAAGAACCATGAAATGAACACAGGAGGGAAATTAAGAGCAATCAGCATTTGTTTAACAAACTTCCAGGAAATAGTATCATATGCCTTCCCTAAGTCTAGATTTAGTAAGCATCTATGACTTATCCTCTTTCTTGTGTATTTTCTGATTAGTTCTTGTAGAAGCATGATATTTTCATTCATCACTCTTCCTTCTATAAAACCTATTTGAGCAGGAGACACTATATTTACAAGTTCAGGTTTTAATCTACTAGCTAGAATCTTTGTGATGACTTTGTATGTAACATTTCAGCATGAAATAGGTCTAAACTCACCCACTTTATTAGCATTAGTAGTTTTGGCTATAAGTGCAATGCAAGTATGGTTGATCTGTTTGAGTAATCTGCCTGTCACAAAGAACTCCTTTACTGCCTTGCATAGTTGGTCCCCCGTGGTATCCCATGTGTCCTTGAAAAACTTGGAAGTGAAACCATCGGGACCCGGGGATTTGTCATCCCCTATCCCCCATAGAGCTTCTTTGATTTCTTCTGTGGATACTGCTTTTGTGAGGAATTCATGTCTGTCTGTATTTAATAAAGCACCCCCCTCAGTAACAACACTTCTGTCAATGTCTTCTGTATGCTTAGCAGTACCTAGGAGGCTTATATAGAATTGTTCAAACTGCTGAGCAAAATCTTCTAAGGACATTGTTTCCTGACCATCATCCTTAACCAGTGAACTGATGTGATTTCTTCTCATGTTCTTTTTCATCAATCCATGAAAATATGAACTGCATTTGTCCCCCTGAAACACATGTCTAGCCTTGGCTAGCTGTGAATTGAATCTGAACTCAGCCTCTTTAATTCTTCTTGCTTTTCTTCTAGATGTTTCCATTTGCTGCAGTAATTCATCAGACTGAGAGTTTTCTCTAAGGGCTTGAAAGGCTTGTTCATATTCCTCCTCAGCTCTTTTTGCTCTTCTAGCAATATCTGAATAATGTTTCTTGTTTAACTCCTTCAAAGGGAATTTCAAGTTTTTCAGTTTCTTACACAGTAGATATTGCTCAGTCCCACTCCCCATATGCATCCACTTATCTGAGATAGTTTGCTGGAAATTTTCATGTTGTCCCCACATGTTAAAGTACTTAAATGTTCCTTTTTTCCTCTCTTGCTGCTCTAAGATTTCCACCACCACTTGGCTATGGTCACAAAAGGCCTTAGGAGTTAAGTATGTTGCCTTGCAGTAGTACTCAGAGCTGTCCCATATATCATTCACCATCACTCGGTCAATCTTTGTAGATTTCTTCCCTTGAAACCAAGTGTGTTCCAATCCTGCCATTATTGCATCCTTCAACCCCAATTCTGCACAGCAATCCCAGAGGTCAGATATCTCATATGCTGAAACTGTGGTGTCATTCTTCCTTTCACAGGACCTCATGACTGCATTAAAATTACCTTGTATAAGCCATGGCCCCTGTCTTCTATTGTTTTCCAGGATAAGATCATTCCATAGAGTTCTCCTTCGGACGATAGTATGCAAACCATACACCTGTGCAAATTCAAATTTCCTTCCTGACATCTTGCACTTGTTCAGTGATATCTTTATTGAATGATGATGTAATTGGATATGTACATGTTTGCAGCATGAGCAGTCACCAGTTGCTAATGGTAACAAATACCTCTCCTTTGAATATAAATCAGGGGTAGACAGCATTAGGAATGCTTCATCATCTGATCATGAAAGCCAGTAAGTAGCTTATAAGCTTATTGTATTCTCTTGTTATATGGATTTTTTTCTTTTTTAATTTAAAGACAGTAATGATTCATCCTTTTTCCTTCTGGTACTGTTATCTATTTTCTCATAGGTCACTGGACTGGAATCTACTTTTTTATGTGTACTGTGATTATCTTTATCTGGCCGTGTCAAGCAATATTCTTGTGTTAAGTGATATGTGCTGCAATTTGATACCAATCTGTTCACATGCACTCTTTCTGGTGCTGTTGAATTGATGATTTTTTTGGAAGTTTGTAGAAACATTTGAAAATTGATTCTTTTTCAGCTTTTGTTCCATCTGAAATCATTTATTATCTCAGGTTTAGCATACAGGAATATGAAGAAGATGCACCGAATATTATCCAGGGAACAACCGTTGTAAATGGTGAGGGAGTGTGATCTTACTATTCTATTCCAGGGAGAAGCTCTATTATATTTATTTTATTGAATGGAAATGCTCACTAACCCATGCAGTCGATTCAGGAATTCCTGAAACGATTTTTGACTGGACAAGGGAACTCGATTCCGTGTTATCGTACCATCATACCAACAATCTAGCTTTCTCTAGGAAGCACTGGCGTCTTCTTCAGTGCCAAAATGGTATTACAAGCTTTAAATTATATTGATTATGTGATGTAAGATATTTGGACACTCAATGAGTGGCATGGTATCTGTGCCAATCTAATGTGAGCAACTGCAGGCCTCCGAATTTTTGAAGAGCTTTCTGAGATGGATTACCTTGTATGCTAGTCCACTCTAATATTCTCTGTACAGAACTAGCTCTCCTTTATTCCATAATTCTTGGCTCAGTTGTGTCATAATTCCTCTCTTGTAGCCCAGAAGCTGCAGTAGATCCATGAAGGCTGTTGGTGTTGTCGAGGCGACATGTGAAGAAGTATTTGAGCTTGTGATGAGTATGGATGTCACACGTTTTGAGTAAGTTTGATTTATAGTCATTGAAATCTTTTGGACGACATATTGGTTCAAAATGTTTTGATGAAAATTTGTTCAGTCGAAAATTGTTGATTCTCCGTCATGATTATTTTATTCTATGTACTAAATTTTTTATAGCAGACGTCTGTGCAGTTACATAAATATGTAAAATTTTTACACGGGAAAAATTGTTGATTTGCAAGTCAAATTTATCCTCTGTGGGTTTCTATAATGTGCAGATGGGATTGTACATTCCAACATGGTAGTTTAGTCGAAGAAGTGGACGGTCACACTGCTATACTTTATCACAGACTTCAGCTTGATTGGTTTCCTACGTAAGTTCCTTTCTCCCTGGGATCTATTTTGCCCCACTGTTTCAGATTTGACTGCTCATGCAACTATAAACATATGCTATTAATGGCAGGTTTTTAACATTATGCATTCCTGATTAGAAGTGAAATTCAAATTAGAGACATATTCTTTCAGTTATGCTTTAACCATATAAAATAGTGACTGACAAAATCTGGGAAATATGTTGCTTCACAGGCTATTTTGAATATTTGCTCCAGGTGATCAAACGAAAGACTTTCATTTAATCTGAAATCTTAACCATGGTCTGCACATTACACCACTATGAGCTGTATTTTGATGGTATCTATCTTAGATTTCTAGTGGATCTAGTGGTGTGTATGGATATCAAGGAACCATAGGAAAATCCAATACTAGATTCCAACATGACCAAAATTATAAATAATTGTGGATAACCCCGTTCAGATGAGGAAAATCGAAACAAGGTGATGGCTAACCTAATTGGTCAATTTTTTCTTAAGGTAATGGAAGAGAGAACTTATAGATAGTTTGCCTAGCTCAATGACAATTTGAACAAGAAAATCTCTTATGCATTTCTTGGAACTTGAACTTATACTATATCTATTTGATCATAAAACCTTAAAGAAAGATCGAGGGGGAGAGAGATCCAAGCAGATATATTAGCTGCTACCTAAGGTTTTATAGGAGTGAAAAAAATCTTTCCAATTGAAGGAATCTTCAATACCCTACACTTGTTTTTTTTTTGACAGTAAGCAAGGAAGATCATTAATGGTGATGTAGGGTAATAATAGCTGAGAGTCAGCGATGAGAGAGAAGAGAGCTAAGTATAAGAGTCCTTAAGAAGAGAGGACATAGATTGTCATGCTATAGAGGAAATGGTAGCTGTCTAGCTGAGGCCTGAGGTTTGGGTCATGGTTCAACTCTTCTCCTTTCATATATATACTGAAAACTGAAGAGACCCAAGTAATCTGCTATAAAATTTTGGATATGGATCAGATTGGACAAGAAGCAGAATCATGTAAAGACCTTGGACTAGAAACCATTCCAGTTTGCATTTGTATTATTTCTCAAACAGCTAGTCCATATCTTCAAGCTGAAATCTTCAATACAAGATTGCAAAGTTCCCTAGCTCTTTGACGAGTGATGAAATTGTTTTTGTTGAATTAAAATTACTCACCCATCTAAAGAGATCAGTGAAATGTTTTGGCACCTGGCTTTATTTGTAATTATATACTGTATTTGATAAATGTTTCTATCATCTGCAAGTAATGTTATTTCCCTGCTCATGCTTCTCTTGTTCCTTCATTTAGCTGCAAAACAAATTATTTGTTAGTTTGCTTGTCAAATTCCACTAATTAATTGCAAGGAAAATGTTGAATCTTAGGTTTGTGTGGCCCCGTGATCTCTGCTATGTTCGCTATTGGCGTCGCAATGATGATGGAACTTATGGTAAGTATTAATCTCTTGTGTTTTTTTAATGTTTTTGTTTCAACCTCTCTTTGGCTCATATTTCATATTTCACTCTGGCTTTGTAGTAGTACTATTTCGTTCTAGAGAACATGAGAACTGTGGTCCTCAGCCAGGATTTGTTCGAGCACATCTTGAAAGTAACCTTCATATGCTCTTCAATGCTTCTCTTCAAGATCCAATAAATCTTTTCTAATTGTTACTTCCTTAAGAGTGCATTCCAAACTGAATTGAGGTTACCTTGCAATAATTTTAGGTGGAGGATTCAACATATCTCCATTAAAACCTCTAAATGGTAGGCCCAGAACACAGGTTCAACATCTTATTCAGATTGACTTGAAGGGATGGGGTGTAGGTTACATCTCATCATTTCGGCAATATTGTCTTCTTCAGATGTTGAGTTGCGTCGCTGGTATGTTCTTAACATTTCATTCATCAATATTAGTCTGTAATATGCTATTTATTCTGAATGTTTTAGTTAATTTTGCGTTGTTAGATTTCTAAACTGAATTCAAAGCAGCAGAAACAGCAAATCTTAGGAGGATCTTGAGGGAAAATAAAGAAGTTTAAGATCTTCTTCATACTGTCTTTTATTTTTATTCCAGGAGAAAACTGTATAAAGACAATAAGATGGCCTTTGAAGCTTACAAGCAAAGCAACAAATGCCTGAAAATTCGTTGATGTCCTCGTTATAATTTCATGGTGTGAGCTTTCAATAGAATTTACAAAATACAATAATTTCAACATAGGTAACCCAACAAATGTTCTATGTTTTAATTAAACCATGCATAACTGATTCTTGTACTATCAACTATCAACCAAGTCACATTAATATCCCTCTTCTTCAGATTGCAGTAATTCCTTTTTTATTTATTGTCACTTCTTTCCATTTATTCACATGCTCAAATATGAAAATCAAGACGGTGTTTGCTATATGGGATATCTTTTTTTTTCATTTAAAGGTTAAAATGTATTGAAACTTTGGAGGAAAATATTTACACGAGTTTAAGGTTCCATAGGGATCAATTCCTACCAAAAAGGCTCCATAGGGATATCTTTTTCATTCGAACAGAAGTGGACATTGCAGATGTTTTACTCCTGAGCTTGAAAATTTCCATATATCCCGCATCTTCTGTTCTGGTTGATATTGGATTCACACTCAAATTCTCTGTTTATTCCAGGACTGCGAGAGTACTTTGCTCAGACCGATGAAAGAACTGCAACTCCTAGAATACCAGTGATAGTCAACATGAAATCAGCCTCTCTATCTTCAAGAAAGAGTCAAAAGCTTCAAGATCCATCTATTTGGCCTAGTTCCACGGATCAATTAAGTGGTCCTAATAGAAATGGTGTTACGTTGGATGATGACTCGGATGAGGATGAGGATTTTCAGATAGCTGAGGCTGGAGAAGAGGTTGTCTATATTTTTGTTTCATCAGTTCTTCCTTTTTTTTCTTTTGCAAGACAGCATCTGGATTATCTTTGATACTTTGCAGTCATACTCTTCAGCATATGAGAATCAAGATAATAAAACAGGTAGGAACAGCCATCTGTGTTTTTATTTTTTGAAAAAAAAAATTATGTATACAAGATTCCTAAAAATCAAAATCTTCAAATTTCTGGTTAGTTGAAACTGTAGAAGTGGAGCCCAAGCAAATTGATCTTTCTTGTTTCTTGGGCAATCTACAACATGATTCCCATGAAAATTCCCGCAACTGCTGGAGAGTGTCCGAGGGAACCAACTTCAAAGTGCGCAGTAAGAAGTACTTTCACAATAAGTCAAAGGTTGAAGCAGGGAGACATTTGATGGATCTTGTTGCAGTGGATTGGTTCAAGGATAAAAATCGAATGGATCATGTTGCTAGACGTCAAGGATGTGCCGTGCAAGTAGGTTTCCTTGGCTCACACTCTCAATTTCTTGGGTTGGATTGTAAAGAAATGGAAGTCTATATGTAAACATTGCAATGATCTAACCGTCTAAATTGAAAAGTGCTTGTTCTTACAAATATTATTTGCAGGTTGCCTCGGAAAAAGGATTGTTCTCTTTAGTAATGAATGTTCAAGTAAGTTTCTTTTGTTCTTTTGTTTTTACTATCATTTAAATTTTGAATATTGTCCTCGAGGTAGGGAAGCCTGGAGAAATGACAATGTACTTAAATTAGGTACCTGGGTCAACGCACTACAGCATGGTATTCTACTTTGTGATGAAAGAATTGGTACCTGGATCGTTGTTGCAACGATTTGTGGATGGTGATGATGAGTTCCGTAACAGTCGGTTAAAGTTAATCCCTGCAGTTCCAAAGGTAAATGACTTTCCTATTTCTGTTGTGCTTGAATAAATGTATTGCCATGTACTCACAAGAAAGGAAAATCAGAGAATAGAGAGAGTGGTGTGTTTGGATGCTTCTGATATCATGGATAATGTTTGTTCTTTATTGTTTGAATTTCACATTTGTTGAGAATATCTAACATAGGCTGGCAGTCGAGTGTGATCTACAATTTTTGGGGTGAATTGTACGTTTGGTCCTCAACGTTTAAGAGGTATGCCATGATGGTCCCCATCTTGTAACTAGAGGTCTCAAGTTTGAGCCCTTGAAATGAAACACTTTTTGCCCCCGTCCTGGGCCTACCCCTTGGGAGTGGGAAGTGGACCACTACTGATTTCCATATGAAAAATTTCAAATATATCCCTAGCATATGAACGATGTTACAAAACTGGTCCTTCAGCTTAGTTTCAGTCAGATTTCTAATTAATGTCCTTTTATAAAGTTAATGTTAGAGGTTATCAGGAGACACCCTTAAATGGTTGAGGACTAGAATACCAAGATCCTTTAAGGTTGAGGACCATTATGGAACGACCAGTAATGGTTGAGGATAAGAAGTGTGAGAAATTTAACATTGTGGAAACGAAAAGTTGATCAAAGGAGTGAAGTACTAACTTTGCAACTTTTTTTATTAAGACAAAATAAAGATTAGGGACCACCATAGGACACTTCCTAAAAGTTGAGGACTGAATGACTGATGATTGCAAGTTATCTTATGTATTTTGGGCATGCAGCTGTGAGGTAGAAATGGATACTAGTTCATTATTTTGAAACTTCTGGGTCACACGGAAAAACCCTCTCAACTTTGTTGGGGAAACTGGAAAGGGTGCGTACTATTAGATCCCCAAACCCTGCTAGGTGCGGGATATACTAGGATGATTGTTGTTGTTGTTGTAGTATGTGGCTCAATGAAGAAAACTCTAAATATGGGAATGTGATTCATTTAAACTAAAAAAAATTACCAATCTACATTAAAACTGGCAGTGATGATTTTGAAATTTTGTGCGGAGATAAGTGCATTCTTAGATGTGAGTCAAGAAGAACTGTTTGATATCATACAATATTCAACACCTCTTTCCCTCCTCTTTGAAATGCATACAGTGTGGTTCCCCTCTCAAACACCCCCTCCCCAAATAAATAAATAAATAAGCTGAAAGAAGATAGTTATAGTTCGCTACCTTGAGGCTGGGTTCATCACTTTTACTGTAATTTTCTTATGCAGGGATCATGGATTGTGCGCCAGAGTGTAGGAAGTACCCCCTGTTTGTTGGGAAAAGCAGTTGACTGTACCTACATCCGTGGGCAAGATTATTTAGAAGTAATTGAAAATTTCCTCCGAATTTTATTTCAAGGACAATTTTGGCCTTTTGGTTCTGATATGATCCTTTATGACTGACTCATCTGTAGGTCGATATTGATATTGGTTCTTCAACAGTCGCAAATGGGGTTTTGGGGCTCGTGGTTGGTATGATTACAACATTGGTTGTTGATATGGCTTTTCTTGTACAGGTATGTCAGATCTTATTGGTTGGCATTTTTAAGTTGATTTCGTTGATAAACCTTAAAATCCTTACCGTAGCATTATAAGATCACAAGCAGCGGATACTAACAGACATTTGTGTTCCATTGGGTTGCCAGTCTAATACAGAAGACGAGTTGCCAGAGCGGTTGATTGGTGCTGTCCGCGTTTCCCATATCGATCTGTCAACCGCAATTGTGCCAAAGTTGAAGTCAGATTAAAAGCAAATCACTGAAAGGTGTGAAATCCATCATGTCCTTTTTGGTTGGTATGAAATGATCAGGGCATCAATCCATAATCCCCACACCCTCTGCCAAATCTTGTGATCCTACAACCCTCAGAAAACATTCAATCCTAGTTCATAGCAATTAATTTTTTCAAAGGCAGTTTTTATTATCATCATTGAAATAGAATTCTCTTTTTTTTTTTTGGGTGAGCAAATAGAATTCCTTTTTGATACAACGGGATTTCACTTAAGCCACCCAGCGTGCAAGTCTTGGGGGTCATTGGTATACTACAGACTGAATTCCAGTCTTATTGAAATCGATAATTATGGGTTCTGTTGCAGAATTTTGAGGTGGACTGTTGCATGATAGAGTAACATAGCGTGTGTTGAGTAAATAAATTGCTTGATTCGTCTCCTACGGTTCACCTGCGTATCAAGTAAATCCCTAACTTATCAAACAATTCATTTATGTCTCTAATGTTTCTAGAATTCATAAACAAGGGTCTCCCTATATACACCGCAAATCCGCAGTTAGCGCTGCTAATACAACGTCAGATATAACGTTGCAACAACGTTGAATGTCACGTTGTTACAACGTCTAATCCGACGTTGTCATATGCCATACACGACGTTGTGAATTGGAGGACGACGGGGCGGGTCGGGCACTTTACAACGTCAAATTAGACGTTATAAAGTGGGCCTAGGCGGGCCACATAACGACGTCATATTTGACGTTGTAATAACGTCATATTCGACGTTGTGATATCCCATAACAACGTCCAATCGGACGTTGTTAGTTAGGCCATCATAAATATCGCAAAACTTGTTCCCCGAGGCACATCCCCTACCAAACACTAAACACACATCATGGCATCAAACCCAAATAGCTTTGTTAAACATGACATGTTTCGTGATGGGACCCGTTTCATTGTTGAAGTGGAGAGACACCGTCGTCCACGTGAATATGATGCTTGCAACTGCAAGCACAAGAACTATAAGCATTTTTTTCGATGCAATCTATTTTCTGTGCAGGGTTGCCGCATCCTCGAGAGGTCACCAAAGTTGCAATTCGGGTGTAAAGAGTGTGACGACGACCCTGCGTCGTACTATATGCGGCTCACCGAGCAGATAACGGATATGCTGACCGTTTTTTACGGCGACGTGTCTCTCACGCGTTGTCGCAGCCTTGCCCAGTATGCAGTTGATATGGCAGCGCGCCCTGCCCAAGATGAGATGACGACATATGCGTTCCAGCAGGTGCAGATTCGGATATACCCAAACAGTCCTGAAGAGTCCGTCGGTAGCTGTTCCGTTTAATATAAGAACCCTTGCTGAAATTTTAAGTTAAAAAATGTTTGTAATCCTTGCTGAAATTTTAAGTTAAAAAATGTTTGTAATTTCAAGAAGGATGACTGGCAATGTAATAGGGAAACGATAACTGAAAATCGTGTCATGACTCCTAAACATGGTATAGGGGCCGACCTTCTTGAACCCGTAATTCTCTAAATCTATCAAATTGGTCTTGGAAGCAAGTATCCCATCCGTTGACGCTCGGGTGATGGTATGCCGTCCATTCATGCGTTGGAGGAGGTAAAGGAGCGTTGCGATGTAACCATATCTGCAATAAGTATATTAGAATATTAAGTTTATTTATGGATGAAATGCAATTGAAGTGAGAGTAACACATATCATACTCACCGCTGTGAAATGATCTTGGTTCCCGATGCAGGCCAGGCCTAGTATGGCCTCGTTGGGGGCATCATTTGGTTGTTTGGTGTACATAGGGAGGCATGTGAATGGCATGTGCCAAGATAAGACGACAAGGGGCACCTGGTAGACGGTTGCAAACACAAGACCCATGATCGGCAACTCGATCCAGTATCTTCGGTCACCTCCTACTATGCCGGAGTAACTCTGCAGGTTGACAAACTCTCGCACCGAATACCCTCCCATGTAACAACCAGCGTAAAGTTGATGATTCTGTTCGAAATGGTTGCACAATAACCCTTTCATATCTCGAAACCGTGCCTCTCCTGGCCGTAACATCAGTTGTGCCAAAGCCCGATATCCGCAGTGACCATCTTCTACAACGTTGACGGCTGCCGCAATGTACCTGAACATAAAAGGGTCCACATTGTTGTGACCCCAGTCAAAACCCCAGTACTGTGCGTCAGACGGTAATCCGGACTGTCGGTCCCTACCTCGGCGACCTGATCTGGCTTCCTCCCTTTCAAAATTGGCCCGATATTCCTCATATCGTAAGGGATTCGTTTTGCACGGGTTCCTCCTCCCTCTAGGTCTGCCCTTTGAACATATGCTACCCCGCTCGGGTGGGTGCAGATCAGGGTCATAAGCTTCATTGGATGCAGTGTACGAAGCCGACATGGGATAGGGTAAGGCCGCATTGTCAGATTCATCCCACGTCAGATCTCTCCAAAATGGGTGGATGTCATCAGGTGTTATTGGAACTCCTTCAGCAATACAACGCTGAACGTCGTGCACACACGGCAGCCCATAGCAAATTCTCCAATACCAATCGACGCACCCTGAAGGGACTTTTCCATCGACAACTTTCCTCCAATGATCGTAGAGATATTCGAAACACTTCTTCGAAACCACGTGCTTAATCTCTTCAAATAAGGGGACGTCGTGTGCGTTAGTTGGCCATTTGAAACGATCTATCTCCAACGCATTCTGGAGCTCATGCACTTGACATTCATTAACTCGATGAATGGCATCCACCACGACACAAAAATCACCTGTGGACGAGTGTAATGCTTCCTTCAACACTTTATGCTGGCCTTCAACCCTACACGATGCATCATGTGCTCGAGGTGAACGAATGTCGAAATGTAGTAAAGGAGTGACAAGGGTAACGACGGAAATGATATGCGTACCTATTGCTTGTCCTCGTTCCAAAGTTCAGGACGTGATCGGTGTGACATCTGACAAGGCTCGTCCGGTGGATGAGCCACACCGTTTCTAGATACCCCATGACCTCGGGTATGGGGCGCCATTGGTCATGAAGCCATCTCCGGCGCCGCTCGAAAGACTCCTCCGACGAAGCCGAGAATAAACCCCACACGTGATTCTTGAATAGAACTGAAAGTTTCAGATTTTTTGTAATCTTTAAAGCGGCCTCTTCACACTTGCGAGTTACATGTAACCAGCACAGTATATGTTGAACATCGGGGAAGACGGCCCTAAGTGCAGCGAGAAGGCCCAGCTCCCGATCTGTCATGATCGAATCGGGTACCTTACCCTGAAGAATAACACGTAGGTTGTTGAGCACCCAAGCGTACGTGTCCTCGTCCTCGCGTGCCATAGGCATAGGCGATGCAAAAGTTATTTCCCGTTGGCGTTAAGCGGACCATCTCGCACAGCGCGACGTTGTACCTGTGGACGCAGTGCAGCAACGTACTCACATTAGCATAAGACTATATGGAAGAAATGTACGAAGACATAGGATATAGTACTTACACGTTGGTCTTGTACGTACTATCCATAACGATGACGTACGGGTATTTGTTAAAGAGACGAATCCCATCCGGGTGTGCGAGAAAAAGGTCATTCAATACATTGTCATCGTTTGGGCTTCTCCTGAATTCGTAGGAGTAGCCCCTTTCTCGTAGACGATGGAGGGTATCTTGGGTCATCGTTCGATTTCCTCTCTCTTCAACGGCGAGCTTGTTGAGGGTGTTCTCCAGTGATCGCGCTGAGGTGACGCTATTCGCATCTACTTGCCATAGCCCGTACGAGATGGCCTTTGGCGGAGTTCCTATGTCTTTCATCCACTTGCACATTTTCTTCTCCCCTAGTGTCATCCTTCCCACGTAAGCATGACCCTTCAATCGGTGAGGGAGGTGATGGTTGTGCGTTCCATTTTGCACGGTCATCGTCCACATACCCGGTCCCCCCTCATGACCGAGTAAGGAGAACGGACAGTTGCTTAGTTTGCTCTGCGTGCTGCGAATCTGCTTCCCCCTTCTGCGAAATACCCCATATTGCTCGCACGCTAACAACACGCCACCCGGTCGGTTTGCAGTGCTAGACCACGATCGCTTGATTACTAAGACCATGTTGTTCCTCACGCCGAGTTGCTTAAAATGGTCGACCATTTCGTTACGGCTTTGCCAAATACGGGCGTCGGTAAACACAATTGTAAAGTCTTGAAACTGGATAAAGACATAACAACATATATGCACATGATTTTACTTACATCTTTACTTTAGGCTAAACTGGATACAGATACAAACATAGAGACAGAGAATACAGACATAAGATTTTACCTGTGGGGCGACATTGGTTCGTGGAGCGGGAGCTTCAACTCGTGCCACCTCCATCGCTCCTTCACTTTCTGAGGATGACATATTCCTCTCTACAAATGAAAGCGAATTACTATTGTTTGGAATAGTGAGGTGAAGGGATGACATTCATTCGGCTTGATGGCGGAGGGATATAAGGGCATCGGAGGGGGGACCATACATGACGTCAATTACGCGTTTTCTGGGTCACTCTGCACAACGTCGTATACGACGTTGCATAGTGAGGTTTACAACGTCTGATTGGACGTTGTAATTGGGGAATGTACCCTTTATAACGTCTGATTGGACGTTGTAATTGGGGAATGTACCATTTACAACGTCTGATTGAACGTTTTAATTGGCGAATGTACCCTTTACAACGTCTGATTGAACGTTTTAATTGGCAATTACAACTTCGGTTTCGACGTTGTACAACTTCGGTTTCGAACCTAATAGGAAGAACAAAAACATCAAAATATGAATCATTTTCATATTCACTTGAATCGAAACTAATAGGAAGAACAAAAACATCGGAATATGAATCATTTTCATATTCACTTGAATCGAAACTAATAGAAGAACAAAAAATCGGAATATGAATCATTTTCATATTCACTTGAATCGAAACTAATAGGAAGAACAAAAAATCGGAATATGAATCATTTTCATATTCACTTGAATCGAAACTAATAGGAAGAACAAAAACATCGGAATATGAATCATTTTCATATTCACTTGAATCGAAACTAATAGGAAGAACAAAAACATCGGAATATGAATCATTTTCATATTCACTTGAATCGAAACTAATAGGAAGAACAAAAAATCGGAATATGAATCATTTTCATATTCACTTGAATCGAAACTAATAGGAAGAACAAAAACATCGGAATATGAATCATTTTCATATTCACTTGAATCGAAACTAATAGGAAGAACAAAAACATCGGAATATGAATCATTTTCATATTCACTTGAATCGAAACTAATAGGAAGAACAAAAACATCGGAATATGAATCATTTTCATATTCACTTGAATCGAAACTAATAGGAAGAACAAAAACATCGGAATATGAATCATTTTCATATTCACTTGAATCGAAACTAATAGGAAGAACAAAAACATCGGAATATGAATCATTTTCATATTCACTTGAATCGAAACTAATAGGAAAAACAAAAACGTCGGATCGAACGTTGCAATATCCAAGCTTGCACACTACGACGTCGGTTCCGACGTTTCTAAACCCTAAAGTAGGGTATTAACCCTTAGCCTGCACACTGCGACGTCAAAATTGACGTTTCAAATGTATAGCAACGTCAATTTGGACGTTGCATACCCTAGACCATAGGCGTAGGGTATGAACCCTAGGGTAGCCCTATAAAACATCAGAATCGACGTTGCTAAACCCTATGCAACGTCGGATTCAACGTCTAGTTTTGAAGGGCCTATAAAAGCAACACACTATCCCTCTCCCACTTATACCGTCTTCCACCTATCGAAAGCGATTCGACTTTTATAGGCCTTGGCTCTTCGAAGAACTTTGTCCGCTTCAATCGAACGTTGTGGTTTTCGAAGAGCAAGGCCTATAAAAGTCGAAACCCTTTCTACATTACAATATCAATCCTCAACTTATAAGAAAATATAAAAATGGGGGTCGGAAATTGTATGTAATTTTTTTGTAAAGTAATTTATTTATTTAATAAATTTATTTATTATCAAAATAACGAAATGTATTTATTTATTTCAAAAAATTTTTAAATGACAAGTTAATTTTGCAAAAAAATAAAAATAAAAAAATGGTGCAACGTCCAAACGGACGTTGTAATTTGACAACGTCAACCACAACGTTCGATTGAGCGTTGCGCAACGTTGGATTGAGCGTTGCGCAACGTTGGATTGAACGTTGTGCCTTTATATAACCGAAAACATCGAAAGCGATGTTGTGCTTCTTCTCCTCCACACGCGTGACAGAGTGAGAGAGTGACGAGGTCCCGACGACGTTGTGCTTCTTTTCCGACGATAGATCGATGGTGAGATCCCAAGGACGAGGTCGGGGAGGCGGCGGCGACAGCTGCTCTGGGCGAGGCGGCGGCGACAGAGGATCTGAGCGAGGCGGCGGCGACGATGGTGGGGGTGCGGGCGCAGAGATGGTCGTGGGTGGCGGTGGCCGAGGAGGTGGTGGCAGAGGGGTGGTTGTAGGCGGCGGCGATAGGGGTTTAGGGCGAGGCGGCGACCGAGGAGATGGTGGCAGAGGGGTGGGTGGTGGTGGCGCCGGGAGGACCGCCGGTGACGGGGGTGGTGGCGGTGGTGGGAGAGCCGGTGCTGGCCGGAAGAGGCGTAAGCAAGAGGTTTCTCCCCTAACGAGTACTCCATCGGTTAGTATGAATGGATTTTATGTTTCATTTTCCATTATTGTTTGATAGTTTCATTTTATGTCGAATAAGTTTATTATTTGAATCAGATGAGTTTATAAAACGTTATAAATTAAGATAATAATTTTAAACAATTAGTCCAAAATTGAATAGGATGTTTAAAATGAACAAATTGTAGAAAATAACTACTATAAGAGAATGTTTAAACGGAAATTATAGAAACATACAAAAAAGAAATTATATATCGAATAAGTTTATTATTTGAATCGGATGAGATTATAAAACGTTATAAATTAAGATAATAATTTTAAACAATTAGTCCAAAATTGAATAGGATGTTTAAAATGAACAAATTGTAGAAAATAACTACTATAAGAGAATGTTTAAACGGAAATTATAGAAACATACAAAAAAAAATTATATAAACAAATTGTTATAAAATTTCTCATCACATCAAAATATTAAACTAATAAAATAAATAGACAATTGCAATGTAGATTAACCTAAATAAAATAGAACTAATAATTTTATCTTATACGGAGTATACTGTAATTGATGGATGCAATATCCTATAAAAAAGATTAAATATATTATATAGGAAATGACTATATAAATATATAAAAAAATTAATGCAATGTCTAATTGTTACAAAATAAGATGTTTAAAATAATATATTTAAAAACTAGTAAACAACTTAATAGGATTCTCGGATGCGGAGGGATGACGGGACCGTACGCATTGTTCTCGGGTGAGACCGGAATGCGCCTTCACATGCTGTAGAGAGCGTCGATCCGGCGGAGGTCATCATCACTGACTCGTCTTCGCAGACAGTGTCAGATCTCATGGCTCTTGCGGAGCAAGAGACTATGACCGTGAGAGATACGACGATCGGGCCTGATACACACACGACGCAGCCGACATCGAAGGATGTGGGCACCAGGGACACTGATTGTACGTTCTTCTGCATGACTACTGGGCTTGTGGATCCCATGGGTGGTGTCAGTACCTCTGGACACGCTCATGGAGACGATGATTGGGCTGAGGTCATCGTAGCCGCAGGTGCCTGCCTTACACCTGCTGTTGTAGCGGATGAGACGCGGGAGGAGGTTGCGGAGGATGTTCGTTTCGAGCAGGAGGAGCTCGATGATGACAGTGACGGGGAGGATGCAGAGGATCCTCATGTGGCTGGTGAGGAGGAGGAGGGGGGGCAAGGCAGAGGGGGAGGGGGCGAGGAGGAGGGGGGCGAGGAGGAGGAGGACCTGCAGGGGCCGGCTCAGGAGCCACAGGGTGCGGCGCCCGAGGAGGAGGTGGTGGCTCAGGAGGAGGGGGGGGGGGCGCGAGGAGGAGGAGGAGGCTGGTGATGGGGACGATGAGCTCCCCGCTGGCGACTTGCCTCCAGGAGATCTTTTGGTATCGTATAGGCACCATAGGTCTCACTGGCTGTGGACGGACCCTACCTTTCAGCATAAATTGCTGAAGGTTCATCATTGGGCTACACACCTCCGCCCGTTTGGGGGCTACATCTACGAGGGTCCGTGGACATGGGTGCAGGAGGCAGCTCAGTCTGGTTTACTAGGGCTGCTTGATTTGAACTGGGACGGAGTGGATGCCCAGTTGTTGACTGTGTTCGTTGAGCACTGGCAGCCGGAGACGAACTCTTTCCATTTCCCATGGGGCGAGATGAGCATCACACTCCATGACGTCGCTTGTCTGATGGGGCTGCCGATTGACGGCCTGCCTTGCGAGCCTCTCCCTGACTATCTTCCACTACAGCTGGAGCCTCGACTGCAGTAGATGTTTGGTTGGACCACGGCGCAGCTGAAGAATCATAGGAAGGCTTGCGGAGCGCCCATCCCGGAGTTGACGGCATGGTGGGAGCAGAGGCACGGCCGCCGTCGGGATCAGTGGCCCGGCGACACCCCAGCTGCCAGAGAGCGCCACCACGACCTCGCCGTTTGTTTCTTGGCTACGTTGCTTGGTGCGACGGTCTTCATCGACAAGTCCCAGAGCCGCGTACACTTCTCGTTGTTCGGGCTAGTTTGGGACTTGCCGCACTCTGGGAGACTAGCTTGGGGAGCAGGAGTGCTTGCCTTCCTCTATCGGGGATTAGGGGAGGCCACGAGAGGCGAGGCTAAGGGCCTACGTGGGTGTGCTGCACTATTGCAGGTAACCTGTTTCTTTAATACGGTAAATATGTTCCTCTGCTTGCGAGTTACATATAATAAGTGCTCTAATGGTTTATACTTTTCAGGTATGGATCTGGTCGTACTTCCCTTGTTTTGCGGGTTCGCTTCGCCCGGACAAGGATGCCCTGGCGGATGATCCCCGATACATGGCGCGATTCGACCCGTCGAAGGCCGCCAAGAGGGGGAACGACAGGAAGAGGCGCAGTCGTGAGAAGAGGCTTCGAGCACAGCTTGAGTGCATGACCATCGATCAGGTAACCTGTTTCTCACTTTCTTTGATTTTAACTGCATATGTCGAGTAACATTGTTTCCCTTATATAAGTTTTTCAACCTAGGTCGATTGGATGCCTTTTGGCAGAGACCTGGATTTTGCAGGTCAGTTTCGCTCCTCCACCTATCGAGGCACCCTCAGATTCGGTAGCGTCTTTGAGCCGTACATGCCAGACAGGGTGCTCCGACAGTTCGGCCGCGTGCAGGAGCCCCCATTGGCCGTCATTCCTCCGACCTTCGCGCAGCGACCGTTTCGCCTGCAGAGGCGTTTCATCGTGACGTTCGATCTGCAGCACCACCGTTGGGCAGATCAGGACCCTGATAGATTCTACCCTGTCACCGGTCACCGGAGGACGGTCGAGAGCTGTCAGGGAGGCGTCTCAGCTGACTACCTCGCTTGGTTCGAGTCCTAGAGTCGAGGTCATGTGTTGCCAACGACAATGGTACTACCTGATGCTCCTCCGGCTGCGCCTACCCACCCAGACGACGTCATCAGAGCAGCTGAGGATGAGGCTGCTGCGCGACAGGCCCGAGTCGACGAGATGACCCAGTCTATTCAGGCATTGGTCGACCATCCCCAGCTAGAGCAGATGTATGAGCATTTCATGGGCTACATTCGATCTCTGCAGTAGAGACATTATATTCTATTTGTTTATGACATACATTTCGTCTTTTATGGGTATACTATATTTGTGTATTTCGTGTTCCTTGTGTTATTATTTTCGATGGTTTCTACCCGTTCACAACAACAAACAATCACATGCAAATGCTTCACTTCATAGATAATGATTAGGTAACGATTAGATTACACATCGAGGCATTATTAAAACTAACAAATACACTGGATAACAACATAATTTTTTTTAACAATCGACCAGCCTATACATGATTCGTCTTCGGAATGAGTTTAATCTTTAACTCGTTGAATGCAAAGGTTCCAACCTCCTTATTTGCGGCCCTCACAAGTATCCCTGTTGTTTGAGCTACATCAGCGTGGTCCTCTCTGTTTATATCGGGGAAGAATGACCGAATATGTTGAAGAAGAAGGTCTCCAACCCTCCACTCATACGCTCCACGAATGCCCGGATGAAAATCATTGCAGTACATACACCCGAACTGCAAGGGTGCGGAAATGTGATTCTCATTTTCACACACGACCCAAAAGAGCGCGTATGGATGCATGCCACTGTATTCTGGATTGGGGCAAGAACAGTTGGACTCCTCCGGGGGCTTTGAGTACCGAACCTTTGTGATTACAAAATCAATGCGGGAGGTTGAGCCTTCTATTCCAGATGTAATCGGCTCCATGACAGGAATGAAAATGTGGAATTGTTGTGTTGCATTTTCAAATGCGGTCCTCATCCCCTTTTATAGGGGTGGGTGAATGTGGGAAATTTGGATGAAGTAACAACGTCAAATCTGACGTTGTTACAACGTTCAAATAGACGTTGCTAAGAAAATACTTGGAGAAACTTGGACGTTGTAACAACGTTCCAATGGACGTTGCTAAGCCCGACGGAGCCCGCTTGGATTCCAAGGTGCAACGTTCAAACCGACGCTGCTACAACGTCGGATCTGACGTTGTTACAACGTCGGATCCCGTCCCCTTTGCAAAATTCACCACCAAATACAACGTCGGATTGAACGTTGCTACAACGTCTAATCCAACGTTGCTACAACGTCCAATCCGACGAAGTATTTGCGGTGTATATAGGGAACGCGATAAACAATCCTTAAATTAAATATTAAATAGTTTGTCGTTTGGAGCAATCTGTCACTAGTTAATACTACTTTGCATCATATTTGTCATCTCAGGAGAAAAAAAAGATTACGCGAGTTCAAAAATTAATTTTATTTTAAAATTACTTTCAAATACGAGTAAAAAAGATTGAGATGAGTTATTCTAAGTGACAAACTATTTAATATTTATGAAAAGACTATCTATGAGCTGGGATAGAAATGTCACCTTTGATATATAGGGTAGCTGAAGCTGAATGGGTAGATGAAAATAATGGATTATTTACGTTAAATATATGTTAATAAGCTAGTATGGTGTTTGATAAAGTTAACTTGTGAAGAGAAAACCAAAAGCTTTGGTTCCAAAGTTAGCTAATTTGTCAAACATAGCCTAAGTACCAACCAAATAAATTATTCTATTAAAAATGTAAAATCATTGAGCTTAGTTAAAGTGTTAAATGCATGTCCAACACCCACCAGTTCTAGCCATGATTTATTAATTATAGACTTAAGTTACTCTTGAGATATGGGTGTTTGAGACATAAAGTCCCACATTGAAAAAATAAGGAAAAGAGTAGTGGTTTATAAGGGTAGGGTGAACCCTGACTTAAACTTTTGTGTTAAAAGGTGGATTACAATCTCTTGTAACCACGAAAACTAAAGATAATGCGACTCGACACGTCACTACCCCTAGAGATGTCACATTTCAACAGTATGTTTCTACTCTCGTCTCCCTGACGTCGAGAAGTGCAATGTTAGTATCCAAATAGACTCTCACATATTTTCGATATTCTCGTCTTTTCCTGAATATTCGTAGGTGTCCACGTGGGCCGACCAATTTTATGCTATGTCAAAATTGTGTTCAGATTTTTCCTTCTTTTGTTTGGATCGTATATTTGTCATTGTTTCATGACAGTTGGTCTGATGTAGCTGCTTAGTTTCTATTCACGATGAAAGCCATTATGACCATAAAATACGCTCCCATGCAAGGACATGTGGGATTGATCCAACCTCGAAGAGGAATTCCAGTTAAGGCGGATAAGAATAACGAGCAAGGTGTTGAGAACTCAATTAGATTTGGGAAGGTTAAGGGAGCCGGATCTAAGCTCAATGGAGGTGACAAGGGGGATCATGAATTGAAAGTGATAGAATTACTTGTTGGAGATACAAGGAATGTTGAGATCCACAAGGCGGAGGGGTCTAGATCTGATCCACATTATATAAGGAAAACCCTAATTCGTCATGCTAGCTTAGTCATGTTGCTTGAGCTTAGTTGGACCTTGAGTTTTTAATAGGCTAGTTGGTTGGGGTAGTTATTGACCCTAACTTCTCACAACCACCCTAAATTCCTATAATCGTCGTAACTACCCTATTACTTCCCAAAACCGCCGCCCCTTTTGCCTATAAAAGAATGGCACCATCCATGGGAAATGACATGGTTTTTCGAAAGTTTTCTCTTCCAAAAACAACAAACACTTAAAAACGAACAAGTTGTGCATATATGTTATAATGAAAAGGGTTGCCAACCTTTCATTGTATAGAAAATATTTTATCCCACAATGGTATTGTAGTGTATCCCTTTGACAAATATAGGGGTAATAAACATTCAAGGAAAACTTGAATTAATTGAGGTCCTCATTTGTCATCATCCAAGATATAAATTTATGTTTTAAAAGGGTTTAAACTATTTGTTTTGATGCCTAAAAAGATTTGATGGAGATTGTCTATTTGGCCTACTCCATCGGGATTACCCTTTAGGGTTTACCCATGTTATACCCTTTTGGGTCTACTCAAATTGTCTTGATTAATATTATCCGCAAGGATCTACCAGAATCGAATTATCATTCAACCCATCCAACAACATAATTTATAACTAACAATCTTCAATGTTGATTTATTATTTGGTTTTGTTGTTTTGTATATAAGGTTGAAATGGCAAGGAAGAAGGCAATACCAATGTCGGAGATAGCATCTAAATTTGCAAAGCTCGAGAAGGTCCATTTCGTCGATGGCAAAAGCAGAGGCATTTCTTACTTAATTCATTTAAGGTGGTGTATGTGCTCTCGGCACCATGTCACGAAGAGTCGTCGCCGGTTTCGGAAGAAATCAACGAAGAGATAGAGGCTCAAATCACTAAAAGGCAAGCCATAGCTCTTGCACATCAATGTCATGGTTGGCTTCCTATTCGATGTGTATCAAAAGCGTGAGACATCACGCATTTTGTGAGAAGCACTCGAAGTCAAGTATTTGGCAATTTGGTGATGCCTCTTCAAAGAAGTTTCTTGTGTCTAACTTCAACAACTATAAGATGGTTGAAAATAGACAGGTGATGGAGCAATACCACGAGTTGCTCGAGTTGGGACATGTACATATGAAACACATGTTAGATATGGATAAGAAAAATATAATTTTTGTCTTTGAACCAACAAACCAAAAGGGTAAAACTTGCTTGTTAACAAAAATAACAAGGCTTCCTTTCAAAGCAACCGAAAGAAAATAAGGGTTCCTAGGCTTAGTCCACTCGAACTTAGGTGACTTACATGGAACACTATCACTTGGTAAAAAAATTTACTACATAACTTTCATTAATGACTTGACAAGATTTTGTTATGTCTATTTAGTTCACTCGAAGAGTGAGGCACTAGATAGGTTTTTTTTTAAAACGGAAAGAATTCGACGCACCAGACATGTCTTATGAGTCAAGAGGCCGAAAAAAGGACAATGGACAACGGAAAAAACCAATGACAAAGCAAAACATAAAAAATACTACATTGAGAAAAAATTAGAGTGTGAAAGACGATGATGGCAAAGACAAACGATGTTGGAACTGGGACAATATGAGCATTATCTTTTGACAGTTGGTAGAGGTAACACGGGGTATCCCTGGGGAACAAAGTGGAGACTTAAAATTTGGACTCGACCATCAATGAGCCATCAAGTCTCGATCACGTCCACAACCTCTCGCACGGCGACAAAAGACAAAACCACAAAGTTCAAAATGGTACCTCCTCCATAATCAAACAATCAACACCCGAGCTTTAAGATGGTATAGAATTTTTTTTTATGAAGGATATATCCTTTAATCCAAAAGGATAAACTATTTTTCAATTGTTCTTAGTTTAATTTTGACATATAGGCTTTCGAAAATAAATGTACTATTGCTTTGGTATGTGAATTAGGAACGGGCCTATGACCTAAAAAATTACAGTAGTATTAGTGCTTGGGTAAAATTGGTGGGCTTTGGACTTTGGAGATTGGATTTTCACAAGTGTTCACTTTTATTTAAAAGTTTGTTTGATAAATTTTACTGAATTTTCATAGAAAAGGAATTTGGAAAACTTCAATTGAAAAGGGTATCTTCAATTGAAAAGGGAATAGTTTCATGTTTTTTTTTTCTATCATACATCTTCATCCATATGTTCACTGTGAACATACACAAGCAGAAAAATCAAGGAGAATGCACAATGGAAGCGGTTTAGATATGGGACATAGGTGGGTAGTCGATGCCGGATGTTAATCAAGAAGATTAAACAGGGATGCGGTTCAGATCTGGGGAGCGAGACATAGGTGGTTGATGGGATATATAGATGTAAAGACTCAAAATTTTAAAATATTATTTTATAAATTATAATTTAATCTCAATATTAAATTTATGAAGATTCCGAAAATTTTAAAAATCTCCATCCTCGAACAAAATGAATTTTTTTTTGTTAAACAAATTCCGGCATATAATTGAATATTGTTGAACCTATTGAGATAAGTGTGGCAACTTTTATGACATTTGTAAATTATATAGAATTTGTGGGCTGAATATTGTTATTATTTTGTGTTAGAATTTTATAAAACAAAAATAGCGGAATGATTTTATAATTTTTCCTAATATGAAGCTAACCCTAATTTCCCCGGTATATAAACCCCTCAGCCGCCAGCTTAAGTATTCACCGTCCTCCTTCATTTTTCGGATCTGAGCAAGAGACATGGCTACTCCCTCCGATACCAGCCTCGTTCCTCCTCCCTTCTGTCCATCTCCCTCGCTCCTTCTCACTCTCTCTAGCTCACATCGGATCATCGCCGAGCCCTCGCGAATACGACGGAGCGCCTCGCCGAGGTTGCGGCAGCCGCAGACGAACGGAATGCGAAAGTTGTCAGCCTCCCCCTTCGGCGCACACGGGGCCGCCGTCGGGTCGACCACCACTCCGGCCATCTGAAACCTCTCCCTCTTCTCCTCCCATCGGCGTCGCTCTCTTGCTCTGCCGCCCCTCTCGCTCCCATCCCTCCTGCAGAAGCCAGCGCTAGCCACAGCAGCAGCCATCGGAGGACACCGTCGAGCTCGCAACCTCCCTCAAATCTCCTCCGCCTCTCTCTCGATCAACCATCTCATTCCCCTGTCATATCTCCTTGCTATCGAACTCACTATTCGATCCCGCCTCTCTCGTCGAGGCCATTGTGAACGAGGGACAGAAGTGCTGAGCTGTTCGTTCGGGTCAGAGAAGAGCCGCCGCCGCTGCCACTTGCTCCCGGCCACCAACGCAGATCGGAGGAAACCCGAGCTCCCATGGACCCCGCTCAGCAGCCCTAGCCTCGAGCTCTCCTCCTCAGCCTTGATCGGGAACCGGGGTATAATTCTTGGGCCCTTACCTTAAATCGAATTAGCCTAGTTCATGGTTTACACCTACTGGTTCTATGGATTTATATTTGGTTGGGAATTGGTATAAATTTTAGCTATTTGTTTTAAATGGAATGTGTGACTTGATTGGATTTAATTTCAAAATAAGTTGGGTTTTGTATAAATCAGTTTAAGCTTTAGATTGGTAATGTCTTCAGTTTAAAGAAAATCTGGTTTTAAGACCGATTAAGTGGTATAATACTAAATCGAGTAAATTGCGAATTATTATTTTAAAATATAGTTAAAGTGTCTAAAATGATTAAAAGATGTTTTGCGAATTTGTGATGCCTTGTGACCTTGTTAAATGGATGAATTAACTAAGCTTGAATTAGTTGAACTATATTGGTTATTATTGTTAATTACGTGTCAAGTGTGAATTAAGTGGTAAGAAAAGAATCGACCTTTAAATTGGTAGAAGACTTAATGGATTTGTAAGTTGTAACGAATATTGGCTAAGTAAAGTAACGAATGTTACGAGTCGAGTTATGGAATGCGTGAACCTCGTATTATACATAGAAATGATTAGATTTATAACATAACTTATTGGTGTGCTACTTGATTGAACATATGGTTCTGGAGATAATGATTTGATAAAAGATATTATTGTTGACTTGGGTTAATACAATGAGATAGGTTCTTCTTATGGAAACATACTTTTAAGTGAGTGTTTAATTGGATGTCATATGATTAATGTTTTGATTAGTAAAATAAGAGTAGTAAGGTATGATCACACGTATAAGGTATAAAAGACATCTTGAGAACTTGTTATACTTGTATGCTTGTTGTTGTACTTACGAAGTTATGAAATTAGGTGCTAAGGCTATATAAAAAGATGTTTGTACAAATTATTGTGCTTGTGTGCTTTAAGCTTGGATGTAGTTGTTTGATGTTGAGTAGTTCTTTTATGTAAGATAATAAGTGATCCTTGAATTATCAGTGGGTGTTGTTAGATACACCACAAATCACCCTTTTAAAATGCACGTTCAATCCAACGTGCAACCTTTTTTAATTAATTAACAGGCTTTCTTAATTAATTAGCCCACAACAAACTTGCACGTCCATTCCGACGTGCAAATTTGGGGTGTATTTATCCGGACCGTTATCAGTTTACCTTGGTTTGCTCATGGAGCATGATTTATTATGCGAGTATTGATAAATAAGATTTGGTGATCCATAGTTTTGAGAACTTATGGTTTTGTTGAGTATTCGAGTATTTGATAATTGATGGTTACTTGAGAAAATGTTTAAGGAAAACCTGAGCTTGATTTGAAGTAAGATGTTTGAGTGAGGATCTTGGTAAAGACTTTGAACTAAGTTTCATACTTGATGAGTACAAGGTTAATTGAGGATAATTGTCATGATGAAAATGCTAGGTTACATAACTAAAATGTCAGTTAGTGTTGGGTTGGTTTGGAAGTCTGTTTGTGTGTTGATTAAAATGTGTATTGATGAGCTATTCTTTGCTTATTACTTGCTAGTGTGATTGGATGGTTATCTGAATGGCTTGTTTGCTGATGGATGATTCTCTGAGTGGCTTGTTTGCTGGCTAATTGGATATGAAGACTCCAGGTAAGTTTCACACGGGAGCTTACTCAGTAACCAGGACCTCATGCCTGATGTGTCATATAGTATGTAGGTGTTGCATATGCATAAAAGCATGCAATGTAATATCATGCTTAGGACTTGCACTTATGAATGAGCATCCATATTCTTTATGCGTTTGAAAAGAGAACGGTCGTTATCTGTGAGTCCTTAGAGTCGTTGCTAGGGTCATTGGGGCATTCGTGTTTCATATCGTTTCGGTCCCAGTCGAGTCTTATATTAAGATATGGCTGCGGCGGTGACCGAGAGTCCTACCTCGGAGTTGGGTACGGATATATGATGGCTGCGGCATGATGTGCGCGCAAATAGCCATATTCTCTATGCACATATAAGTCCATTTTATTGTCTTTTGCATGCATATTAATGGGAAAACATGAGATTAGTATAGTTTACGCTTAAATGTCAAATATATGGGTCTGCACGAGTTTCCATGTGATTTCGTAGAAAACAAGATAAAAATGGACGAATTTGGAGGAGCGGAAAAAGAACTCGAAGTCTTCTGAAGAGGTCAAAATCGACTGGGGACCTTGACATCGAGTGCAACAGAGACATAGGAATCGAGCAGGAAATGAAACAGAGCATGTAGACACAGAGTGGTTGATATCGACGTCTGGAGGTCAATATCGAGTGGCCAGATCGAGCTAAATGATAGAAGTCGAGTGCCAGTTCGAGTAGGAGAAGGAAAGCTCGAGATAAAGTTTTGAAGGGGTCGATATCGATGTCTAAGGTCGATATCCACCATGCCAGCAGAGGAATCCGACTCAGATTTTGATAGAATTCTATCCGAAACTTGCACGTCTATCCAAAAGTCGAGGTTTCTTATCATCAACACCAGATCTATCATGAGGAGACTGATTCACCATAGAGTTTTAGTTTTACTTTTATTTAAGTTTTATCTTAGAGAATAAAGATAAAGTTTCAAGTCTTTATCGACATCTATAAATAGAGGCCAATAGGGCTGAGTTTAGGCATTAGATTTCAGATCCAATAACATTCAATTTCAGTAGTTCAAACACATATACACGCAGAGAATTAGTAGAGAGAGAAGGCCGAGTGAAGTTTGTAAAGCGAGAGCGGAGTGGCTTGTTCACTTGTACTTTCTTTCGAAGTTTTAATTCAAAGTAGCTTTCTTTCAATAACAATGATGATGATGTGCATGATGAGGAGCGAGTAGTCAACCCACTTCTAGGGTCGGGGTGAGCCCGACGATAGCAAGGTGAGGTAAGTGCATCAAAGGTATGACTTTTATGCGATTCCGTCTTCTACCCCATGCATGATCCCTTGCGAAAGTTAGGGAGATTCATTATTTGCATTATTGAAGCGAAAGCCACTCATATTGTAAACTTGAATTGCTCATGAATTGGATAGTAACTCTTAGAACTATGCGAGAGCCTCTAATCACCTAAGTGTTGATAACGAAAGTTATTTGACGGAAAGGCATTCAATTTCATAACTTTAGCATAAAACTTGCATTTTTATCGTTGTGGCATGAAACCCCGACTTTGAAAGCATTTTAATTAATTGAAATCAACATAAAAGTTCTTAATTTTGTTTCTGATCATCCTTCTTTCCCATTCTATTTTCTTCGGACTCTTTTCCGACAAATTGGTTACGAAAACAGTTTCTGTGACAAGCATCGAAATCGACTGTAAGGGTTGATATCGAGGTCTAACGTCGATATCGAGGTCTCTGCTCGACATCGACTTTGCTGCTTTTGTCTTCTGCAGGAACTGCGCTAGGAAATCGACCAGAACTGGGGTCGATATCGACTAGATTACTCGATATCGAGTGTCTTCTGAGGTCGAAAGCTTTGATCGTGAGTACAACAAGGGAAGCGCTGACATACCTCCTCGTGGATTCGATCCTGAATTACCCTACTACTACAAGGGATGGGATTCTTGTATTATTTGTTTGGGGCAGGGAGTTAGCCTAGTCGTACATTGTTATATTTGATTTATTTGAATCCCTACATACCCCCCTGCGAACAAATTGGCGCCGTTGCCGGGGAGGCAATCAATCGCCACCTAAGTTAATCATGATCTTTTGAGCATATTTTGTAGGTTTATGCGACGTTCTGATCGCGGACCTATCCTGGAACCAATCAACGAGCCTGAACGTTTCTACCATCTTCGCAATAAAGCAATTCGCATCATGGCTAACAACGAAACACAGGCCGAAACCATAGAGCGGTTGAGGAAGGAAATCGAGGACCACAATGCTACAATCGCTGTTGAAAGGGCCGCCGCTGCTGCAGAGCGAGCCCGTACTGATAGGGAGGAGGATGCGCGCGCACAAGCCCAAGAGCGGCTAAATCAGTATCCACAGACGGCGATGCAATACATGCATCTGCCGCTTCATGTTCCTGAATCCGCTATTTTAATTCCTCACTCCAACTATGAAATAAAAATTAACTTCCTATCTGAGATTAAAAGAAATACTTTTGAAGGAAGACCTAATGAATGCCCCCTGCAACACATCTCTACTTTTATGGACTTATGTGAGACAGTTGTTGATGGAGTGAATTTAGAGTATGTGCGATTAAAATCTTTTCGATGGTCTTTGGCAGGGAAGGCATTACAATGACTTGAGAGTTTGGCTCCACACTCGCTTAGGACATGGGTGGAGGTGAAAGATGCATTCTTGAACAAATTCTTCCCACCTTCTAAAACGGCGATGCTGCGACAAAGGATCACGGCTTTCAAACAAAAGCCAGGTGAAACCCTAGCACATGCGTGGGAGCGATTTAAGGACTTGTTGAGATCATGCCCAACGCATGGGCAACTTCCATATGTCATCCAAGAGATCATTTACAACGCTCTTGATGCGCCGAATAAGGAGATGATCAATTCATATACCTCCTATCGGTATATTGAGCTTACACCAATGGAGGCATGGGAGACCATTGAGAGGCTCGTGAACTTTGACAACACCTGTGGGGCTGCTGCGGCCTATGATGCAAGGCCTGCCCCATCAATGCCACTATATGAGCCTCCAAAGGAGATAGATCCTGATGTGCGGCAACAATTCCATAACGATCAAACACGTCGCCTTCAAAAGCAAGTCAGGTTCTTGAGCAACAATCAAACTTGTCAGGAGTGTGGTTCAACAAGGCATAACACTAGTGCCTGTCCACATACTGAGCAAGTATCCATGGCGGAACAACATGAGGAGGTTAAGTGGACGAGAGACTCCTATGGAGGGGGGAATCAACAATATTGAGGTGATCAAAGGTTCTATCACCAAAGAGATCCCCCACCCTATAGAGCACCAGGGCACCCTGAGCGGGAGACAAGGAAGGATGACCTGCAAATCATTCTTGATGAGATGCGGAGGAATCACGCTGAGTTCAAACAAGTCAACAACTCCGTCCATACTCAGCTGCAGGGCATCAATTCTAGATTTGGGGAGATTGACGTTTGGAAGCGCAACATGGAGACTCAAATGAGTCAATTGGCAGAAGCAATGCCCAAAGCGTCAGGATCATTCCCTGGATCCACTGTGCCTAACCAAAAGGGCAAAACCACAGGTCATATTACGGCGGTGAACCTAAGGAGTGGGCGTCAATTACAAACGCCCGAGCAAAAAACGGAGGAGAAGGAGCCAGAACAGACGTCGATATCGACCCCCCTGTCGATATCGACCAAGGTGACGTCGATGTCGACCCTGATGCTGCGTCACCCCAGAAATCGACTCCTCCAGTCGATATCGACCCTACAGACGTCGATGTTGACCTCAACCGCGGGAAGGAAGAAGGTGTTGCCATTCCCAACTAGAAAGATGATTAAGGACCCAACGGAAAAGAAGTTCCAGCGGTTCGTGAAGATGCTCGAAGGACTTAATGTCTCTATACCATTCACAGAGGCACTTCACGATATGCCATCTTATGTTAGGTTCCTTAAAGACATCTTAGGTAAGAAGCGATCGCTCTCTGAGATCGCAGAGGAGTGCAACAGGTTGGAGCTACCACAAAAGCGGGCGGACCCAGGTAAGTTTTCTATCGCTATAGGTCTAGGTCAATTCAAATTTAATGCTTTAGTTGACTTGGGCGCTAGCATTAGCATGATGCCACTAACCATATGGCACAAGGTAAAGATAGGTCCTTTGGAGCCCGTGGATGCAAGGTTGTACATGGCTAACAATACGGTAGTTATTCCAACGGGGATAGTGACGGATGTACCAGTACAAGTAGGTAAATTCTTTGTCTCTGCTGATTTCCTAGTTGTTGATATAGCGGAGGACCCTGCTTGTCCAATTATTTTAGGTAGGCCATTCCTGGCAACCGTCGATGCCAACATCAGCGTAAAGAAAGGATTGCTCTCATTCACTATTAGTGACGAAGTGATAGAGTATGCCTTCAACATTACAGTTAAAAATCAAGGGCCAATGGAGATAAAAGCCATTAATGGTGTCTACATTGCATGTGGAGAGGCAAAGGTAAGAAGTATGACACCGGAGGAGCTAGAAAAAAGGGCCATATAAGCCCAAGTGGAGCAAGTTGTGGCAATCTTGAACGAAGGAGCCCAAAAGAACATCGAAATCGACCCAGGTAAGTCGATATGGACCACTAATGTTCAAGATTTTGTGCCAGGTCATAAGTATGGGGTCGACGGAGGAGGAAAGGAAACATCAAAATCGGGGTCAAGGGTCGATATCGACCATGCCGTACCGAAATCGACAACCATCAGCGCTGAAAAGGGAGGAAAGGAGACCTCGATATCGATCTCTAAGGGTCGAAATCGACCTGATCATATCGAGCCAAAACTCTCCAAATCGACTGATCCTCCAAGAGTACAACAGGGGTCGATATCGACCCTTGAACATCGACATCGACCTGAGCCACAGATAGAGAAAAAGGTAAGTCAAGGTATGGATTCCTCTTGTTCCATTTCGATTAAGGATTTATCATTATTTGGAAGAGGTGTGCCTTGGCATGTGCGCTTGTGTAGGGTATCTGATGATGATTCAAGCCAATATAAGATAGGAGGCAAGGTCTATGTTTCCAAATCCAAGGACAATTGTTTCCCTACAAGATTCAAGGATAAGAATTTAGGACCATTCACGGTAAATCAGATCCATCCCGGCGGAATGCAGCTGCGTGACAAGAAAGGAGTCATATTTGAGGCCCAAGCCACATGGGCTCTGTAGATGCCGCCTTGAAAAGCGCAAAGGAAGAAGTTGGCCTAGCGACTTAAAAATCTAGAGCTCGTAACAAAGACTTAGTTTTGGTTTTAGACAGCTTTTTCTTTGGTTTTGGACATTTTATTGTTTTGCATATTTGGTTTTATGTTTATTAACAAGTTGCAGGAGAGAGAAAAAGCACACCGAGAAGACGTCGAAATCGATGTCTAAGCTCGACATCGACCTTTAGGACGACCTAGATAGGGTTTGTGGTCGAGGCCGGATCACCCTGAAGCCTGAGCAGAATTCGATATGAACATCGATATCGATGTTAAGGGTCGATATCGACCCTCCCTGCTGTCTTCTTCAACTCCTGAAATTTGTAACGGTTTAGTAAGTTTTCTTCTTAACCCTAGTTCTAATACAGTGAGGACACTGTAAAATTTAAGTATCGACCTTTAGGACGACCTAGATAGGGTTTGTGGTCGAGGCCGGATCACCCTGAAGCCTGAGCAGAATTCGATATGAACATCGATATCGATGTTAAGGGTCGATATCGATGTTAAGGCTTACTTGCATATTCATACTTAGTTTAGATTTGCATATTTATTCCAATGCATATTTAAGTTTTTTATTTAAAAAAAAAATGACCCCCATCAAAAATTTGAAAAAAGAAGAGTCATGGAAGTATAAAAAAGAGCTCTATGATGCAAAATTAGATTCATTAGAGATATAACATGAAATTGCCTAGTTAAGGGAAGTCCCAATGAAGTGCAAAAAGAAAAAAATAAAGGAGATGAAAATTTTGAAGTTGCTTTTGACATGTGCATGATAAGATGATGGAGGACTTTTTATAAAATTTCCTTACAAGTGCTTACTTATACAAATTCATATCCTAGCCTAACCTATGCATATTTGCAAAAGCCACAAAGCCATATATAAGCCTTATCATGATTATTATTGCTCCACACATATACATATTGCCCATTTTATACCTTATACCCTATCCGGGGACAATGTTGAGAATGGATGTCATCTTTGGAGTTATATGGAGTTATGCATTATTATGAAATTGTTGGCAGGAATGAAAGAATTATGAATTATGGAAAATTTAATGAGCGAGAAAAAATCCGATCACCTCAGGAGATAAAGGTAGGTCGACCCTTCTCGTTGAGATGTTAGTTCAGCGAGATGGGACACAAGGTGAGGAGTTCGAAGTACTAAGTATCCGGGGCCATTCATGACACCCATGTTTGCGACTCGCGAGAAGGCAGTGCTAGGGTTAGAGAGGTAAAAGCATTATATTGAATAAAAACATTGAGCGATGAGTGAAAGGTGAGACATTATGAAGAAGGAATGTGGAATGTTTTGGAAAGAAAGTATGATTCCCCGGATTTAACACCACATGGCCAAATATTAGCCCACCTTTAGTCTTTTACCAATCTACTTCTCACAAGCTTACAAAAGTCCTCTTGATTATTAATGCTATGTCGCTAAAATTGTTTTTGCATATTACCTCCTTTTATGAGTATGAAATTGCTTTTATGCACAGGCATGAAATTGGTTGACATAAGTACCTTATCGAGGATGGCAATTGATTGTAGGGACATATGAAAAATGAATCTATGATGTTGAGGGTTTACTTTCTTCCCCTGAATGACCATTAAAGGTATTTCTTGGGGACAAGCAAGCTTAATTATGGGGTGTTTGATGTGCGCGCAAATAGCCATATCCTCTATATGCACATATAAGTCCATTTTATTGTCTTTTGCATGCATATTAATGGGAAAACATGAGATTAGTGTAGTTTACGCTTAAATGTCAAATATATGGGTCTGCACGAGTTTCCATGTGATTTCGCAGAAAACAAGATAAAAATGGACGAATTAGGAGGAGCGGAAAAAGAACTCGAAGTCTTCTGAAGAGGTCGAAATCGACTGGGGACCTCGACATCGAGTGCAACAGAGACATAGGAATCGAGTAGGAAATGAAACAGAGCATGTCGACATAGAGGGGTCGATATCGACGTCTGGAGGTCGATATCGAGTGGCCAGATCGAGCTAAATGATAGAAGTCGAGTGCCAGTTCGAGTAGGAGAAGGAAAGCTCGAGATAAAGTTTTGAAGGGGTCGATATCGATGTCTAAGGTCGATATCGACCATGCCAGCAGAGGAATGCGACTCAGATTTTGATAGAATTCTATCCGAAACTTGCACGTCTATTCAAAAGTCGAGGTTTCTTATCATCAACACCAGATCTATCATGAGGAGGCTGATTCACCATAGAGTTTTAGTTTTACTTTTATTTAAGTTTTATCTTAGAGAATAAAGATAAAGTTTCGAGTCTTTATCGACATCTATAAATAGAGGCCAATAGGGCTGAGTTTAGGCATTAGATTTCATATCCAATAACATTCAATTTCAGTAGTTCAAACACATATATATGCAGAGAATTAGTAGAGAGAGAGAGAGAAGGCCGAGTGAAGTTTGTAAAGCGAGAGCGGAGTGGCTTGTTCAGTTGTACTTTCTTTTGAAGTTTTAATTCAAAGTAGCTTTCTTTCAATAACAATGATGATGATGTGCATGATGAGGAGCGAGTAGTCAACCCACTTCTAGGGTCGGGGTGAGCCCGAAGATAGCAAGGTGAGGTAAGTGCATCAAAGGTATGACTTTTATGCGATTCCGTCTTCTACCCCATGCATGATCCCTTGCAAAAGTTAGGGAGATTCATTATTTGCATTATTGAAGCGAAAAACACTCATATTGTAAACTTGAATTGCTCATGAATTGGATAGTAACTCTTAGGAACTATGCGAGAGACTCTAATCACCTAAGTGTTGATAACGAAAGTTATTTGACGGAAAGGCATTCAATTTCATAACTTTAGCATAAAACTTGCATTGTTATCGTTGTGGCATGAAACACCGACTTTGGAAGCATTTTAATTAATTGAAGTCAACATAAAAATTCTTAGTTTTGTTTCTGATCATCCTTCTTTCCCATTCTATTTTCTTCGGACTCTTTTCCGACAAATTGGTTACGAAAACAGTTTCTGTGACAAGCATCAAAATCGACTGTAAGGGTCGATATCGAGGTCTAACGTCGATATCGAGGTCTCTGCTCGATGTCGACTTTGCTGCTTTTGTCTTCTGCAGGAACTGCGCTAGGAAATCGACCATAACTGGGGTAGATATCGACCAGATTACTCGATATCGAGTGTCTTCTGAGGTCGAAAGCTTTGATCGTGAGTACAACAAGGGAAGCGCTGACATACCTCCTCGTGGATTCGATCCTGAATTACCCTACTACTACAAGGGAGGGGATTCTTGTATTATTTGTTTGGGACAGGGAGTTAGCCTAGTCGTACATTGTTATATTTGATTTATTTGAATCCCTACATACCCCCTGCGAACACGGCACCGACCGAGCGTCCTACCTCGGAGTTGGGTACGGACATGTATGACCCCGAAGTGGGCACAAATTGGGAAATTGGGGATATGCCACTTGGCATTCTGTGTGGATCCATTTAATCGCTTTCTGCATATATATAAACTGTCAGCATGCTTGTGTGATTTAAATTCCGTACTGCACTAGAACATCCTTTATTTTAGGTACAAGCGTATTATATGTCATAAGCGAGGTCTTTAGGGCCCGCATGCGTCTCTTGGCCTGACTTCGTGGTTAGTTTCAGGTACCCGATCCCTTTTGCTTGCTGATTGCTTCTATGGCGGGGTTTTCTCATGGGAAGAGTGTTAAGAAGACTTTGTATATCTTACAACTTGTCGTCATAAATGTTTTGGTTTGGTTGGACACTTAGAAACAATGCATAATTATCTTTGATTTAAACTCGTTTTGTCTCTTTCGAGTGTTGAGTAGTTGAATTAGGACAGGTCCCCGTGCGAAAGCACAAAAACATGTTGGATTATTTGTCGGTTTTGAGAGTTTGAAATCCCCTTTTTTCTTGAACTATATCATTAAATTCTTAAGACATAAACAGGGCTATAACTTGAAGTTGATAAATAAGCAGCTAGTACTTGGATTGCAAGATCTGGCAGAGGGATAATTCTTCCCTCTAAACGTAACCCGGATTTATAATCTGGGCCGTTACAATAGAAATGGTCGAGTGGTGGCGCAGTAGATGGCTAGAGGCCGACAATGGTGATTGGGTGGCCAAATCTGGCTTCCCAGGTAGTTGATGCGACATATGGCGTTTAGAGACTTCTCATTCGAGCATATGAGGTCGGGGATGGATCGGAGAACGTTGCTCAATACCCCTACATTTTTAGGGTTTTGGGTTCACAAAAAACAAGCCTTAGATCCCTTATTCAGATTTTGCTTGTTGAGAGCAAGTAGGATGAGGAATTGGCCCGATGGATCAAGAACCAAAAGCATACTCAACGATTTCGCTTTGTGTAAATCCAATGATGGAGTTTGGTAGATGGAAATCGCTTGCTAAATCGACCTTCGGTACCATGGTTTAGGTGACATGAGAAAGAGATTGTTGAGAAAAATGGAGAGGGGAGATGAAACATCTTCCAATACCATTAATCCAAAATTTGGGGTTGAGATTTCTCTCGATTGTTCCCTAAATTATAGATTTGGGGTTGAGATTTCTCTTTATTGTTCCCCATGTACTCCAGAGTAGTTCATATGTTTTTGCTTTTTATGACTGTGTGTGATTTTGATAATTGGGGGTTGTTCAGTTTTTAATTTCTTGGTTTTTTTGGTGGTGATAGATAGATTTTGGGGGGGGGGGGGGGGGGGGTTTTTTTTTTAGAGAGAGGAGATCTCTCCTCTCTCTTAGGCACTAGATAGGTTTAAAACATCAATATTATAATACTAAAGGAGAAGTCGCCTACGACATGTGGCGACTTCTCCTTTAATGTAGCTTTTTTTTACATTAATTGATTTATGTTAATTGTTTGTTAAAATCTTAACAAACTATTTTTTTTCGCATAATAAAATAGATTTGGTCTTATCCTTTATTTAGATCCTACCTTATCTAATTTAGAGGATAAAACCAAATCTTAACTAATTACAAAATCTTACTAAATCTTAACTAACTACCTTATCAAATTAAAAATATTTTTACCAAATTTTTTTAATTGATTTATTTAGATTCTACCTTATCTAATTTATAGAATATTACCAAATCTTGACTAATTACTCAATATGAAAAAAATAGAAAAAGAAACGTGATATTTATAGAGGTTTGGTACGTGGTATCTTCATCCGGTTGTACTTCCTCGATCAACAAGACTAAGGTGATCATTGTTTTCATTCGGTTGTTATGCAGACAATTAATGATTATTGTTTTTATGCTTTTATATATACTGCTACAAGTTGATTTCTTAGCAAAAATTAATAAATACGGATCTAATTATGGCTATATGCAAAGAATCAGTGGATACCATGTCAAAGTTGTAAAGACTGAATATATTTTGTATTATTATTCTATATATTAAATTATTATTATTAAATTCAAATTGTAAAAGTGGAATAAAACCCGTCATCGAGAGTAAGTTTTGATTTTAAAGTCATTCCGACATCGTTTTGAGAATTTAGATTCTAGCGGATTTTAATTCCACCTTCAAGCTCCGAGTTTTGATAAAAATTTATTTAATTCCGTTTATCTTGTAATTGAATTGAAATTTGATTTAGTCGGGATTCGATCGGACGAGCGGGTTTCGAGTCTTTTCCGCTAATTTGAATTCTTTCGTGGGGACCAATTTCATTTATTTTATTCCCCTTTTTCTTTTATCTCTCTCTCTCTCCCTTGCCGCACCACTGTTACAGTGCAGCACTCCCACCCCTCCCTGCATTGCACTACCCAACTCACCTTTTGTCTTCATCTTCCTCTCTCTCTGCACACACAACATATTTGTCCTTACCAAGCCAAACCCACAAGCAGCACACCCTCCATCCCCTTCTTTTCCATCTCTCCACCTCCTGGTTCTCTCTAAACAAACTCCCAAGCTCTCACCTTGGACAACCTTGCCATGTTCAATCAAGCTGGGAACCACCAAAATGACCACCTGTTTTGCATCGGTTCAGCGCCTCCACCGCCACCACCTGCTTTCTCTTCCTTGAGCTTACGACAACCCACAACAACCAACCCAGCAGCCCTATTTTCGAGCTCAACCCCGAGCACCCACAACCCTTGTTTCGAAGCCAGAGTCAAGACTCGAGAGCCCGATTAGCTCGTTTTATCCTCCTTCATCCATCCACGGTAGCAACACCTCCCACGACTTCCTTGATACCCTTGAGCATAGTCTGAACGCAGCCCCGAGCACCGCTCTCTTCCTCCTCCTACCTCCGCCATTTTTTCCAAATCGGGCTCGGTAGGCCACCCCCTCTCCTTCTTTCGCTCAATAGGATAGTAAAGCTTCGCATTTTTGACCTCTCATTGTCGACCCAGGCAAGCTCGTTTGATTTCCATCATCGACGAACCCAAAGAGCTCCGGCGAGGCCCGACGACCACGAACGAACCTTCCTCCAGTGAGCTTCGACCCCCCGTTCCCTTTTCCTTGATTCGAATATGGTCCTTTTCTTGCTTGAATGGGTCGGGAAAGAGAGCTGGGCGAGCGAGGCTGTGAGCGTTGGAGGGAGCGAGCAGAGAGGGAGGTGAGGGAGAAGGAGATGAACAGTAGGGTTTGGGTGGGCCTAATTTTCGGCTGTGGGCTGGGCTGAGTCCATTGTCCTTACGGGTTATATCATATTACATTCGGGTCCTCCATTTCAGGCTTAAGAGTTGGTGCGGGATTGGGCTTGGATCTGGGGTCGGATCCGAATTTTCTGTTATGGGTTTCGGTTGGGCTTTTGGGTGGGTTTTCAAAAAAGGGTTTTGTGTTATGTTATACATATATATGTTATATATATATATATATTATATGTTATGTATGTTATATATATGTATGTTATTTTATATATTTTTTCTGATTTTAGGAATATATATATATATATATATTCTGAAAATATTAATATATTATTTTACATGGTTTTAAAGGTGAGATTATTTGGAATATGTAATTGAGTGGGGTTTTAATATGTGATGTTAGGAAATTTGAGATAATCTATTGACTTTGATTTATAAATATGATGAGTATAGATGCTTTAATTTTGCTGTGGTATTTTTTTTAGCTAAATATTATGTGAGAAGAGTTATTTCATACAAGGTTTTATAAAGGTGAATTTTAAGATGATGGTTTTAAATAAAGTAAGTTAATGCCGAAAATTATTTCTATAATGTGATTTTGAGGGATTGGTTTTAAGGTTTAAATGTTTAATGTCGAAATTTGGCCAAGTATGATTTGAGAAAATTATTTTCAATATGAGTTGACTTAATTTGGGATTTAAGAGTTTGGGAAAATATGGTTGGTCTGATTTTATCAATGGGTTGATTGGAAGAATGATTTTGGTTGGTGTTGATCATATCGAAAAAGTTTTGGAAAACGGTTTTACTATCGGTTGGTTTTGAGTATGTTGAGAACTTGGATTCGTGTGTATGAATGTTGGTCCGGTAGCTTATGGAAATGACTTGATGATAGATGTGTATTGCTTTTGGATTGCTTTAGACTTGCATTTGGACCCTTGCTTGTGTTATCTTGCTGTTCTGCATCTTCAGGTAAGTATCCTACGGGACTTACTCAGCAGCCTGGACCTCCTGCCTGATGTGTCATGTGATGTGTAGTTTTGTTGCATATTAAAGCATGCCATGTAGTATCATGTTAGGATTGCATTGAACTGAGCATGTGGTTACTATGTGTGTTTGAATACAGAACGACCGTTATATGTGATAGTCCTAGAGTCTTTGCTAGGGTCATAGGGTAGCCCAGCCCCATCGGGTGCCCTGAGTCTATCGAGTCGATATGAGCATGATATGATAGCCCAGCACCATCGGGCAAGCGATGAGATGATATGATACGATATGATGATGCCGTGGTTTGTACACCACCACGAGAAAATTGCTATGCTATAGCACCGAACTGGCCAGTCTCTGCACCAACGGGAAGGGGTGCAGAGGTAGGAGAGGGATATGCCACTTGGCATTGTCTTGGGCTCTTTACAGTTCTTTTCTGCATATTATATATACTAGGAGCATGATAGTGTGATTTAAATCTTGTACTGCATTAGTCATCTTTTATTTAGGTATAGGCATGTTATGTGGCCTCAGCGCGGTCAGAGGACCCGCAGGCGATTACCGGGCCTAACTTCGTGGATAGTGTTAGGTACCGCTCTCGTTTGCTCCTTGCTTCTGTGACGGGGAATCTCTTGGCGAACTGAAGAATCCGGCTAATATTCTAATTTGATAAATGGCAATCACCCACTATGTTTTGGTTTTGACCCGGCTCTGCTGTGGCACTTGTATCTAAACTTTGCTTCCGCTTTACTTTCATTTGAAATGAATTTCCGCGACTTCGATTGCTTGGGGTTCGAAATCCCCGCTTTGGAATACTGATTTTTAGAGGTTTGAAACCTCGACCCGTACCTGAATTGCAACATCCGAACGAAGGTATCCGACCTTCGAAACGTAACCCGGGTATTTATGTCCGGGCCGTTACAAAGTTGGTATCAGAGCCAGGTTGTGCGATTCGGGTACGCAAGGGTCGGGTGTATGTTTTGGAAAATTGCCCATGATTTTCAAAGGATGTGAAGATGTTTTAAAGGGGAAAAATGAATTTAATATGCCTAACTCAATCGGAATAAATGTGAACTCGGCTTATTAAATATGAAGGATCAAACCAAAAGGGATCGAGTGGGTGGAAAAGGCGCTAGACCATCCCTATTGGATGTAGTTGGGAATGGGTAGGCGAAATATTAGCTTGTTCTTTACAGATGGGTCTGGAAGACTCCAAGGAGGTCGTTATAATTATCATTGACTGATTCTATGTTGAGTGCTTGATATGCTAAATATTTGATTGCTATGTCCTAACTATTTAATGAATATTGAATGATCTGTGCAAACGGGATAGCGGGAGTACCCTTCTTCTCCTTATATGGTCAAGCCCAGCTTGTGTGAAACAGCCCCTTCCACTATGTTAACCCCATGACGGTTCTATCGAGTCTTTCTCCCGGATGTCAGTGTCTTCCACGGGGAATTTGGTTGGTAAACACATTGTGTCAGGAATCATGTATGGATGTGAAGGTTGTCTGAGTGAGTATTGGAAGGTGGTTCTTGATGTCCCTTTGGGTCAAAAGTAAGGTGTTTATGGGGCTGTTTTTCTTGATTCTTATGACGATAAACCGGTGTCTTCTTGCCATAAAAAGTCGTATCCGAGTCCCACGGGAAAGATGGGTGATGAGTCAGTTAGAAAGAGTCAATGTTTGCCCTTATGGATCTCTATCGGGTTATCTTGATTGCTCTGTCCATTATTGTGTGATACTATGTGGTACTACTCCTTGACCTACAGATTGATCCTTAGTGTGAAATTGTGCTTATGTGCTTTGATGTTCATGTTGACCATTGTATGGGTTCGAGCTACATTTGTTATGTCCATATCATCCCGACATGATCTACTTAGTATATTGCATTGTCATACTAGGGCACGAATATATATGTCATATGCTAGGAAGTTGTACAATTGATGTCCTCTCTGTGAATAGGTTCATAGTAGTGTGATCGTTCAGTTCTAGTATTAGGATAGAGCGAGTCCCTTACTTGATGGATACGTGTTATAATTTAATGACAACATGCCTTATATACTACGTAATTCTCCCTACATGTTATGATGATGATCCTTAATGTGAATTCATGGTTGTATGACATCCTGTATCCATGCTGGTCACATTGCGTACGTCTCGTGTTGCATCTCGCTTCCTGCCATAATTACTTGTCGTCATCGCATGTCTAATTGACCTATTGTAATGATCGTACTACTGAGTGATTAGAAGCATGAACCACATGATATGAATCTATATGATCGTTGCTTTCTCCTGGATTAGGTCTATGATAGTGTGATCAACTCTTTCTTGTATGAATGCCTCGTAAGTTGTGCTCCTTAGCATGCTAGCCGATGACGCCTCGATGTTTATCATTCATCTTGTGACAAGAATCTATAGCATGCCCACCTATTTTGCATTCATGAGATTAACTATTGTTGAGTGTTCTGTGATTAGTGTTGCTGTGTGTTAATTGTGCTAAATTGAGAATATGTTAGTATAAATGAGTCTTAATAAATACATGTTTCATCCCAGTATACATTAATTTGAAACTCATGTCCCCGTATTCTAGTCACGTTGCCATGTTACTTAGACTTGCACTATACCTCGCTACATTTCCTCCCATGCTTCTATATTATTGAAATGTGATTGAATTGAAGTCTTGCTTAATATCGAGTAATCAACCAAGTGCATGTATGTGTCCTATGTTAGGTTGAGCCATTGGTAACATGTAGAATCCTTGGTTATGACTTGTGCACATTTATGCCCTACTTGCATTATTGTTCATTCTCTCTTGAACTAGGTCCCTGATAGTGTGGTTCTTCCCTCTCTTTATCCTCTTAAAGTGTTTTACTCATCCTGATAAGGGTGATATTGGATTCGAAGATCGACTTGCTTTTTGTGATGGTTAATTCTAGCATGTTTACATGTTCTCGCTCGGTGGTATCCCTCTATTACTCTATGATATCTTCTTGTGCTTTCATGGAAGTACGACTTGACACCTCGCATGATCACACACCACATTATATCATGATTTTGCATATGCATGACGCATGAATATTGGAATGAATCTAGTCGAATTACCTTGATTGCATTCATGTTCAATATGTGTTACTAGTATCCCAGAGGAATTATGATTTCCAATATGACTCACTAAATGGTGACTTGCCATACTTATTCTATTAAGTGAACATGCTTGTCCTATAGTATGATAGTTGTTATTCCGTTTTATGTGCACTACGATAAGTTTGATCCTAGCATACTTATAATCTATTGTTGGTGATGTCCTCCTTGTTACTCTCTATAATGGTGTCTCATGCTCTATGAACATTATGTCGAATTCTTTTAGATGACTCTTGACTATGCCCATGTCTTATCATGTATCACTAGCATCGGGTAGGACCTATGTTTCTAAAATGTACCTCGCCGTATGATTACATGTCATTCTTAACCTACAATATGATCATTGCTGTTAGATGTGATAGTTACTATGCCGCTCTTATGTATTCTCATATGACACTTAGTTGGTTGTTATGATAAACCTCGTCTTGATGTATTTGATCTCATTTGTTGATGTGTATACCATGCTCTTATATTGCTCATATACATGATACTTGTCATCCTCGTAAAATCCTGTATGACCTTGGACCCCACATGACCATTATTGACTCCGCATAACTTGCCTAGGTTGCTAGACATACGCATCCATGGAATAATAGACTACTAGCTTGTTTCACGTGCATCAGTGTAGGACTCGATCGGGTCTTTGGAATGAATATGTATGTCGTTGTTCTTTAAGATAGGTACATGTTAGTGTGGATTAATGTGATTGATATGCTCCATGATGAATTCGTGCATGTTTGTCACAATTGTAACCTAATAGACTTCCTTAAGGGCATCGTTACTATTCCCGGGTCGGAGTCTTGTCTCTAGTCATGTCATCTTTAGCTTTGGTCTATTTTTGCCTCCGAAAGAAACACTGGGTTGTCCGCTCTTGTCGCTCCCCTATCTCCGCTAACTTAGACTCCTACGCGATACATTGGATGAGCGGCAGCATAGAAGAGGGGACGTAAAGTTAGATAGCGATAGAGCAGCGCAGCGGAAGCGTGGGCCCATAACCCACGGGCCTCAGGATCGACGATGTCGACGGAACAAGCTTGCTTCGAGGATTGCGGTTACTGGGCGCGATATGACTTGCAAGTGGGAGTGTCCTCCATTCGGATTGCTAATCCCTTCTGAACTTGTTGATGGTGATATTGCACTGACTTGATGTGGAAAATTGCGTGTTGATGTGATGGCTTGGTAATGAGTATGCCTGATTATCCGTTGTCTATGATGATATATATGATTCGATGCCTTACAGTCCTAATGTGCTATGATGACTTGATGTGATGCTACCCTGAGTTGCTAAGCATGATCTAAATTCCTTGCCTATAAATGTGAACTGCAAATGCTGTGAAACCTGGATTGTTTACCTGATAAGGTTATGATGAAACTTGCTAGTTCGAATTGACTATATTCATATATGGTGTTTTGCAATAATTTTGAGCATGACGGTAAATTAAGACTTGTTGACATAGTTTCACTGTTTGATGATGAGCTATTGATGCTATTGTTATAAATGCTAGTTGGTATGATGTAATCTTTATGTGTAATAATGTCCATGATTGTTTCATATTTGAACTTGTGGGTGAGATTCTCTTGAAGAATGGTCGGAGGCTGGTGAGGGAATTTGAGCGGTTGGCATGATCGATGGTAGTATGAGGTAAGTCACATGAGAAGGGTTTGGCTTAAGTAAGAACGAGTGAGTTTGAGAGCTATAAGAGGCGATGCTTAGTGGTTTCTGATGAGCTTCTAGATGAATCTTAGGTGGGGATATGGTTAGAATAGGCCGACTAGGTGGTGATCGGGGTGTTCTTATAGTAGGGATGTGGTTAGAAGGGTTCTATGCTTGTGATGTCTTAGGTAATATGGGCAGTGTAGGGAATGGATCTTGGGAGTATTGAGAAGATAGGATGCAGGGGTGCTCGGGTGTGAAAACAAAGATAGGGGTTGGAGTCTTAGAGGTGGATTGTTAGTGAGAGAGCTTGGTGGGAAGAGGTATGAGATTGGAGTGTCGGAATGAATTAGGACTTCTTCTATGGGATATTATCCAAGTTGGTGAGTCTAGATGAAGATTTGGTCTTGGCTTGAGAGTTGGAGACGAGCGAGCGGGGTTTGCGTTTTATTGTAACTGGTATAATGTGCAAAACTTTCTTGATTATATGATTATGAACTGGCATGATGTTAGATAACGACCGTGATAAACCTGATATGGCATGATATTACATGTTGATATGCAATACTGAAATATAATTGATAGTGACAACTATGATCATGATATAGTGATACATTGCTATCCTACTATGTTGTTCTAGAAGTATGTTATGATGTGTTGTATGAATCAGGAAATGATGATATGTTGATTATGTGAAGGCATGATGTTATACTTTATGGTTGATAAGCATGATTATAGGTATGTTACATGATGAATATGACTGGGAGCATGAATATGACTTATGTGTATATATGAGATGATGGTGCATGATTGCTAATGATCGTTATATGGCATTGTGATGAGTTAAGATGATGTCTGAAGAGCATGTTGACATTTTAATGCTGATATACTGCTTGATCTCCCCTTTTGATTGAATCTTAATAGCATGACTTTGTTTGTATTGATGTGTTGATAAGTAGTTTGTTTCGTTGACTTATGATGAAATTTCGCTATGGCTAACCTTGCAAGTACCAATGATTAACGTGATAAATATGTTATGATAATGCTGGATAGAAATTGGATAGGATGACTATGTGAATTTATGTTTTAAATGAGATCCCTTGTTGTGACTGACCCTACTATGATTGCGGTGGTGATATGCGATAGTGAGATATCTTTTATGACTTTTAGTGCGATATCGGGCCGTGTGTTATGATTTTGGCATATTGTTGAGATGCATATTATGACCTTTAGTATGTTATGGAGATGTTGATGTGACCTTGTGGCACTATGTTGGTATATGTTGAGACTTGCCGGATGATGTATTGGGTTGAGATTGGTTGGTTATACAGTTATGCATTTCTTATGGCTTATGTATCTTGCTTGAATTGAGACTGATAGAATAATTCGATTCTGGAAACTATGAAGATAATATGGGATTAGCCCTTAGAGGTGGATGATTCCACCTCCTACCCTCTGGAGTTGATCGATTGATATGCGGGAAACTGAATGGGTTTTCGGAAGATTTTGACGAAATCTTGATTTGAAAGGATTTGACTTGTTTTGGTGTAAAGCTGCTTGATGAAACGTCGAATTTGAAGATTTTGAGCGGTTTTGAAAAGGACCAACTTGGGGTTTTAAGAGGTCGAGAGTTTCAATGATTTAGATGACAATCTTTCCATTTACAAAACGCTTTGATGTTTTACGAACTGGATTTACATTATGACGTCTCACAAAGTGGATACAAGCATTTTATAGGGGCGCTTATAGATTGCTTGCTAAGACCTAGTCGGGACGCTATAATACTTTTAGAGTTGTGGTACTTCCGAAAAGTCGAAGCGAGGATGTGATAAGGGCGCTTATTACACACTTGACAAGACCAATTGGAGGTGTCACGACCGTGACTAGGATGTTGTGAGAATCCCGGAAGACGCAACCGAGATGATTACAAGACCCTTGGACATGGTCCTCGGACTCACCGATTTCAAACTTCTTCCCATTACTTTAAAATGATTTTAGTCTCGGGGACGAGACTTGTTTTTAGAGGTGGATAAATGTAAAGACTGAATATATTTTGTATTATTATTCTATATATTAAATTATTATTATTAAATTCAAATTGTAAAAGTGGAATAAAACCCGTCCTCGAGCGTAAGTTTTGATTTTAAAGTCATTCCGGCATCGTTTTGAGAATTTAGATTCTAGCGGATTTTAATTCCACCTTCAAGCTCTGAGTTTTGGTAAAAATTTATTTAATTCCGTTTATCTTGGAATTGAATTGAAATTTGATTTAAATTTGATTTAGTCGGGATTCGATCGGGCGAGCGGGTTTCGAATCTTTTCCGCTAATTTGAATTCTTTCGTAGGGACCAATTTCATTTATTTTATTTCCCCTTTTTCTTTTATCTCTCTCTCTCTCTCCCTCTTGCCGCACCACTGTTACAGTGCAGCACTCCCACCCCTCCCTGCCTTGCTCTACCCAGCTCACCTTTTGTCTTCATCTTCCTCTCCCTCTGCACACACAGCAGATTTGTCCTTACCAAGCCAAACCCACAAGCAGCACACCCTCCATCCCCTTCCTTTCCATCTCTCCACCTCCTGGTTCTCTCTAAACAAACTCCCAAGCTCTCACCTTGGACAGCCTTTCCATGTTCAATCAAGCCGGGAACCACCAAAATCACCACCTGTTTTGAATCGGTTCAGCGCCTCCACCGCCACCACCTGCTTTCTCTTCCTCGAGCTTGCGACATCCCACAAAAACCAACCCAGCAGCCTTGTTTTCGAGCTCAACCCCGAGCACCCACAACCCTTGTTTCGAAGCCAGAGTCAAGACTCGAGAGCCCGATTAGCTCGTTTTCTCCTCCTTCATCCATCCACGGTAGCAACACCTCCCACGACTTCCTCGACACCCTTGAGCATAGTCTGAACGCAGCCCCGAGCGCCGCTCTCTTCCTCCTCCTTCCTCCGCCCTGTTTTCCAAATCGGGCTCGGTAGGCCACCCCCTCTCCTTCTTTCGCTCAATAGGATAGTAAAGCTTCGCCTTTTTGACCTCTCATTGTCGACACAGGCAAGCTCGTTTGATTTCCATCACCGACGATCCCGAAGAGCTCCAGCGAGGCCCGACGACCACGAACGAACCTTCCTCCGGTGAGCTTCGACCCCCCGTTCCCTTTTCCTTGATTCGAATCTGGTCCTTTTCTTGCTTGAATGGGTCGGGAAAGAGAGCTGGGCGAGCGAGGCTGTGAGCGTTGGAGGGAGCGAGCAGAGAGGGAGGTGAGGGAGAAGGAGATGAACAGTAGGGTTTGGGTGGGCCTAATTTTCGGATGTGGGCTGGGCCGGGTCCATTGTCCTTCCGGGTTATATCATATTACAATCGGGTCCTCCATTTCAAGCTTAAGAGTTGGTGCGGGATTGGGCTTGGATCTGGGCTCGGATCCGAATTTTCTGTTATGGGTTTCGGTTTGACTTTTGGGTGAGTTTTCAAAAAGGGTTTTGTGTTATGTTATCCATATATATGTTATATATATTATATGTTATGTTAGTTATATATATGTATGTTATTTTATATATTATTTCTGATTTTAGGAATATATATATATATATATATATATATATATATATATATATATATATATATATATATATATATATATATATATATATATATATATATTCTGAAAATATTAATATATTATTTTACATGGTTTTAAAGGTGAGATTATTTGGAATATGTAATTGAGTGGGGTTTTAATATGTGATGTTAGGAAATTTGAGATAATCTATTGACTTTGATTTATAAATATGATGAGTATAGATGCTTTAATTTTGCTGTGGTATTTTTTTAGCTAAATATTATGTGAGAAGAGTTATTTCATACAAGGTTTTATAAAGGTGAATTTTAAGATGATGGTTTTAAATAAAGTAAGTTAATGCCGAAAATTATTTCTATAATGTGATTTTGAGGGATTGGTTTTAAGGTTTAAATGTTTAATGTCGAAATTTGGCCAAGTATGATTTGAGAAAATTATTTTCAATATGAGTTGACTTAATTTGGGATTTAAGAGTTTGGGAAAATATGGTTGGTCTGATTTTATCAATGGGTTGATTGGAAGAATGATTTTGGTTGGTGTTGATCATATCGAAAAAGTTTTGGAAAACGGTTTTACTATCGGTTGGTTTTGAGTATGTTGAGAACTTGGATTCGTGTGTATGAATGTTGGTCCGGTAGCTTATGGAAATGACTTGATGATAGGTGTGTATTGCTTTTGGATTGCTTTAGACTTGCATTTGGGCCCTTGCTTGTGTTATCTTGCTGTTCTGCATCTTCAGGTAAGTATCCTACGGGACTTACTCAGCAGCCTGGACCTCCTGCCTGATGTGTCATGTGATGTGTAGTTTTGTTGCATATTAAAGCATGCCATGTAGTATCATGTTAGGATTGCATTGAACTGAGCATGTGGTTACTATGTGTGTTTGAATACAGAACGACCGTTATATGTGATAGTCCTAGAGTCTTTGCTAGGGTCATAGGGTAGCCCAGCCCCATCGGGTGCCCTGAGTCTATCGAGTCGATATGAGCATGATATGATAGCCCAGCACCATCGGGCAAGCGATGAGATGATATGATACGATATGATGATGCCGTGGTTTTTACACCACCACGAGAAAATTGCTATGCTATAGCACCGAACTGGCCAGTCTCTGCACCAACGGGAAGGGGTGCAGAGGTAGGAGAGGGATATGCCACTTGGCATTGTCTTGGGCCCTTTACAGTTCTTTTCTGCATATTATATATACTAGGAGCATGATAGTGTGATTTAAATCTTGTACTGCATTAGTCATCTTTTATTTAGGTATAGGCATGTTATGTGGCCTCAGCGCGGTCAGAGGACCCGCAGGCGATTACCGGGCCTGACTTCGTGGATAGTGTTAGGTACCGCTCTCGTTTGCTTCTTGCTTCTGTGACGGGGAATCTCTTGGCGAACCAAAGAATCCGGCTAATATTCTAAATTGATAAATGGCAATCACCCACTATGTTTTGGTTTTGACCCGACTCTGTTGTGGCACTTGTATCTAAACTTTGCTTCCGCTTTACTTTCATTTAAATTGAATTTCCGCGACTTTGATTGCTCGGGGTTCGAAATCCCCGCTTTGGAATACTGATTTTTAGAGGTTTGAAACCTCGACCCGTACCTGAATTGTAACATCCGAACGAAGGTATCCGACCTTCGAAATGTAACCCAAGTATTTATATCCGGGCCGTTACAAAAGTTTAGATCACATTTAACGCGATGTCAAAAAACAAAGGCAAGACGCCCATAAAGAATAACGGCAATGTGAAAAGGAGAGGTACATTAGGTATTTAGTTTATAGGGTCAATTGGTTATATATATCCATCTAATCTCTTATCGTTAAGTATTTAATTTATTAACACTGCAGTCATCTTATTCACTACAATGATTCTTCATTATAAAACTGAAAAATTCAGACAATTTCATTCATGACGTCATGGACACCGAATCCTTTTGCAATGTGATTTAGTTCACCGAAGCCTCCTTTATTTGAATTATTTGTTTTTCTAACTAAAAAGGGAATAAATACCGATCGTCATGGCGTAGTGCGGATGCCTCGGAAGCCAAAGGTCTACTCTGTATTATAAATATTTGTGGAGATTACCATCAATTTTCACAAGTTAATCTCCCTCGCGTATCGAACGCTGGAGATTGCATTTATTTTTGGTTAATCTTTTCAACTTGTTGTACGCTGGAGATTACCATCAATTTTCATGAGTCAATCTTCCTCGCGTATCGATCGCTGGAGATTGCATTTATTTTTGGTAAATTTCTTCAGCTCGTTGTACGCTGGAGATTACCATCAATTTTTATCTCCTTCGCGTATCGAACGCTAGAGATTGCGTTTATTTTTGGTTAATCTCTTAAGCTCGTTGTATGCTGGAGATTACCATCAATTTTTATGAATCAATCTCCCTCGCGTATCGAACGCTGGAGATTGCATTTATTTTTGGTTAATCTCTTCAGCTCGTTGTACACTGGAGATTACCATCAATTTTTATCTCCCTCGCGTATCGAACGTTGGAGATTGCACTTATTTTTGGTTAATCTCTTCAGCTCGTGGTACGCTGGAGATTACCATCAATTTTCACAAGTTAATCTCCCTCGCGTATCGAACGCTGGAGATTGCATTTATTTTTGGTTAATCTTTTCAACTCGTTGTACGCTGGAGATTACCATCAATTTTCATGAGTCAATCTTCCTCGCGTATCGATCGCTGGAGATTGCATTTATTTTTGGTAAATTTCTTCAGCTCGTTGTACGCAGGAGATTACTATCAATTTTTATCTCCCTCGCGTATCGAATGCTGGAGATTGCATTTATTTTTGGTTAATCTCTTCAATCGTTGTACACTGAAGATTACCGTCAATTTTTATCTCCCTCACGTATCGAACGTTGGAGATTGCATTTATTTTTGGTTAGTTTCTTCAGCTCGTTGTACGCTGGAGATTACTATCAATTTTTATCTCCCTCGAGTATCGAACGTTACAGATTGCATTTATTTTTGGTTAATCTCTTCAGCTCGTTGTATGCTAGAGATTACCATCAATTTTCATGAGTCAATCTCCCTCGCGTATCGAACGCTGGAGATTGCATTTATTTTTGGTTAATCTCTTCAGCTCGTTGTACGCTGGAGATTACCATCAATTTTCATGAGTCAATCTCCCTTGCGTATCGAATGTTGGAGATTGCATTTATTTTTGGTTAATCTCTTCAGCTCATCGTACGCTGGAGATTACCATCAGTTTTCATGAGTCAATCTCACTCGCGTATCGATCGCTGGAGATTGCATTTATTTTTGGTTAATTTCTTCAGCTCGTTGGACGTAGGAGATTACTATCAATTTTTATCTCCCTCGCGTATCGAACGCTGGAGATTGCATTTATTTTTGGTTAATGTCTTCAGCTCGTTGTACGTTGGAGATTACCATTAATTTTGATGAGACAATCTCCCTCGCGTATTGAATGCCGGAGATTGCATTTATTTTTGGTTAATCTCTTCAGCTCGTTGTACACTGGAGATTACCATCAATTTTTATCTCCCTCACGTATTGAACGTTGGAGATTGCATTTATTTTTGGTTAATTTTTCAGCTCGTTGTACACTGGAGATTACCATCAATTTTCATGAGTCAATCTCCCTTGCGTATCGAACGCTGGAGATTGCATTTATTTTTGGTTAATCTCATTAGCTCGTTGTACGCTGGAGATTACCATTAGTTTTCATGAGTCAATCTCCCTCGCGTATCGAACGCTGGAGATTGCATTTATTTTTGGTTAATCTCATCAGCTCGTTGTACGCTGGAGATTACCATCAATTTTCATGAGTCAATCTCTCTCACGTATCGAACGTTGGAATTTGCATTTATTTTTGGTTAATTTCTTCGGCTCGTTGTACGCTGGAGATTACCATCAATTTTTATCTCCCTCGCATATCGAACTTTGGAGATTGCATTTATTTTTGGTTAATCTCTTCAGCTTGTAAAGACCGGAAAAATTAAAATGTTATTGTCTTAAAATATTAAATTTTGTTCGACTTTAAAATTCAGATTCTAGAAATTTTGAAATTTTCGACCTCGAGCAACTGAATTTTATTTAAACGCACTTCTATATAGTTTTGAATTGGGTTAGAAATGGATTTTGATTTTCGGAGATCGAGCATTAATAAAATTCATTTAAGCTCCGAGTTTGAGAAAATTTATTTAATTCCGTTATATTGAGAGTAGTAAATAAAATTTAATTAAATTCGATTTAGTCGGGATTCGTTCGGGCGAGCGGATTTCGGGATATTTTATCGGGTTCAAAATATCTTATGGGGACCAATTCTTTTTTTTTTTTTTATCATTTTTCTTTTCTCTCTCTCTCTCTCTCTCTCTCTCCCCCCTCCCTCACCGGTTTCCTGTTACAATGCAGTGGTCCCTCCCTCACCTCACCCACCTTCCTCTGCATCACACCCTCACAGATTCCCAACCCTTCTTCTCCTCATAATTCTAATCCAGACACAACCTTCTCTCCCTCCCTCCTCTCTTTGAAGCTGCAGCACCCGACACCCTCCAGGTTCCTCCTCTTCACCTCACAGCGAGCCCACCCGCTTCCTCCTTCACTCTCCTTCCCCGAGGCACCACCGGCCGCAACCAAGCCGCAGCCCTGTTCTCTCTCAAATGCCGAGCCGCCACCATCAGTTCCGCTCCCCTCTCCTCCTTCTCAGCCTCGTCGAGCAGCTAGCAGCCCATCTCCGCCTTCCTCGACGTCCCAGATCGAGGCTGAGCCACACGGAAGCGCCCGGAGCCGCTGGAGCAGCCACCGAGTCTCCTCCCCCTCTTCTCTAGCTGATCCTCTTAGCTGATCGGTGAGTCTGTCCTCCTCCGACCACCGAGCCAAGACCGCCGAGCCAGGAGCCGCCAGCGGCACCTCTGTCGAGCCATTCTCCCCGCTCGTGTGCCCTGTTTTCCCGCTTTGTAGATGGTAAGCCTCTTCCTTCCTTTCCGCTCCAAAAATGTCAAAAGCTTCACCTTTATAACTCCCTCCTTCGTCCCAGGCCGTTAGCAACGGGAATCCCCCTCCGACGCACCTCCCCGAGCCTGACGGCGTTTTCCGGCGAAGCTTTGATTTCGGTAATCCCTCCCTCCTCCCTTCCCTCTTTCTCTCGCTTCCCTCTTTTTGTGATAAGGGTGGTCGGAATAATGTGTTGGGCAGATGGGAATGGGTTGGGATCGGGAACGGCCGCCGGCGGGAGAATTCCTCTTCTTCTTCTCCCGTGTCTTGGGTCTGGGAAGCTCTGTCTGAGCTTGTGGGGAGGGAGACGCAGTCTTGGGTTTGGGCCTAACTGGGTAGGCTTAACCCGGATACCATTCGGGTTATATCGTTTTAATTCGGGCTATCTTCCTCCCTCCTCTTTTCCGATTGGGCTGGGCCGGATCCACTACCTTTCGGGTTATATCATTTTGATATGGGTATTTGATTGGGAAGGGGATTGGACCCGGGTTGGGGATCCTTTTATTTCTTCTGGGCTGGGCTTAAATTTCGGGTTGGGCTGGGACATTTGTTTAGTTATTGAATTAAAGTATGTATTATTTTATGTTATGTGTTAAGTCTATATTATATGATATATTATATATATATATTTTATACTATATGTTTTTCTGATTTTTGGACATATATATATATATTCTGAAATATATAATTATATTTAAAAAGATTTTAAAAGTGATAATATTTGACATTGGGTTATGTATATACTTATGGTTATTGTTTTGAGATTTTATGGATAGTATGTGGAAAATATTTGAATAGTATTATAGTTTTGGGTTTGGTTATAATTATAAATTCTGAGAAATTAATTATTATATATTGTTATTGTTTTAAGATTATAATATTTGGATTATTTAAATGATGCTTTTATGAGGATTTAAATATGAGAGTTAGGAATTTTAAAGTGGATTGTTGATTTATGAATATTATTTGTGAGCATAGAAATTATCTTGATGATTTAATATTGGAGTTTATTTACATAATGTTTTTGGAATAAGAAACATGCCAGAACGATTTCTATTATATGATTTTGGGAAAATGAGCCTTAAGGTTTAAATGTGTAATGTCGGGATTAGATAAGCGATTTTAAAAGGATTGCTTGATTTTCTAAGTTGAGTTTTAAGAGATTGTTTTGAAAATGAGATGATGAAATGAGATATGGTTTGTGATGAAATGAGATGGAATAATCTGAAATGGGATATGATAAGAGATGTATGATAGTTAGGGGCGCCTTGTGTGAATTAGATAGACTTATGCATTTGTATGTTATTAGGTGATTGTGATATGTTGGACATTGCTTGCTATCGGTGATTCATTTCTTGGATTCTACTCTGCCTTGTTCTCTGTTGTTCGGCTTATTCAGGTAAGTTCCTTTATGGGCTTACTCAGATTCGAAAGAGATTACCGGCTTGTGAATGTATGACATACTAGGTGTTGCATAAGCATTAAAGCATGCCATGTAGTATCATGCTAGGTTGCACTTGTGATTGAGCATTCTATTTCTTTACGCGTATGAAACAGAACGGCCGTATCTGTGATAGTCCTAGAGTCTTTGCTAGGGTCATAGGGTAGCCCAGCCCCATCGGGTGCCCTGAGTCTATTGAGTCGATATGAGCATGATGATAGCCCAGCACCATCGGGCATGATTTATTTATTTTAATTTATGATATGATGATGAGATATGATGATGAGATATGATATGCTATAGCATCGAACCGGCCGGTCTCTGCACTAACGGAAAGGGGTGCAGAGGTAGGAGAGGGACATGCCACTTGGCATTCTTTGGGCGCCTTTACAGTTATTTCTCGCATATTGTAAATTAGGATCATGCTAGTGTGATTTAATTTCCGCATCTGCATCATCTTTATTATTAGCGTATGTGTATGTTCGCTTGCTGGACAGAGCGTGTTGGGGCCTCGGTCTGACCCCACTCGCACCCATTGTTTTTAGGAATGATTGCTCTCTGTTTATATGGCGTGGGAAAGTCCCTCGGCGATTGCAAAGAAATCTGTCTAACCCCGCTAATCTGGCCATCCGACTTTAGAATTATGTTTCGGTTTTGACCCGGCCTTGCCGTGGCTTTTGTATCTAAATCATATTTCCTTTTCACTTTCGTTTAAACTGAATTTATGAAACTTCGACTGATTAGAGGTTTGAAACCTCGACCCGTACCTGAATTGCAACATCCGAACGAAGGTATCCGACCTTCGAAACGTATCCCGGATATTTATATCCGGGCCGTTACACAGCTCGTTGTACGCTGGAGATTACCATCAATTGTCATGAGTCAATCTCCCTCGCGTATCGAACGTTGGAGATTGCATTTATTTTTGGTTAATCTCTTCAGCTCGTTGTACGTTGGATATTACCATCAGTTTTCATTAGTCCATCTCCCTCACGTATCGATCGCTGGAGATTGCATTTATTTTTGGTTAATTTCTTCAGCTCATTGTACGCTTGAGATTACTATCAATTTTTATCTGCCTCGCGTATCGAATCCTGGAGATTGCATTTATTTTTGGTTAATCTCTTCAGCTCGTTGTACGCTGGAGATTACCATCAATTTTTATGAGTCAATCTCCCTCGCGTATCGAACGCTGTAGATTGCATTTATTTTTAGTTAATCTCTTCAGCTCGTTGTACGCTGGAGATTACTATCAATTTTCATGAGTCAATCTCCCTCGTGTATCGAACGATGGATATTGCATTTATTTTTAGTTAATCTCTTCAGCTCGTTGTGCGCTGGAGATTACCATCAATTTTTATCTCTTTCGCGTATCGAACGCTGGAGATTGCGTTTATTTTTTTGTTAATCTCTTCAGCTCGTTGTACGCTGGAGATTACCATCAATTTTCATGAGTCAATATCCCTCGCGTATCGAACGCTGGAGATTACATTTATTTTTGGTTGATCTCTTCAGCTCGTTGAACGCTGGAGATTACCATCAATTTTCATGAGTCAATCTCCCTCGCGTATCGAACGATGGAGATTGCATTTATTTTTAGTTAATATCTTCAGCTCGTTGTACGCTGGAGATTACCATCAATTTTTATCTCCTTCGCGTATCGAACGCTGGAGATTGCGTTTATTTTTGGTTAATCTCTTCAGCTCGTTGTACGCTGGAGATTACCATCAATTTTCATGAGTCAATCTCCCTCGCGTATCGAACGCTGGAGATTGCATTTATTTTTGGTTAATCTCTTCAGCTCGTTGTACGTTGGAGATTACCATCAATTTTCATGAGTCAATCTCCCTCGCGTATCGAACGCTGGAGATTGCATTTATTTTTGGTTAATCTCTTCAGCTCGTTGTACGCTGGAGATTACCATCAATTTTCATGAGTCAATCTCCCTCGCGTATCGATCGTTGGAGATTGCATTTATTTTTGGTTAATTTCTTCAGCTCGTTGTACACAGGAGATTACTATAACTTTTTATCTCCCTCGCGTATCGAACGCTGGAGATTGCATTTATTATTGGGTAATGTCTTCAGCTCGTTGTACGTTGGAGATTACCATCAATTTTGATGAGTCAATCTCCCTGGCGTATCGAATGCCGGAGATTGCATTTATTTTTGGTTAATCTATTCAACTCGTTGTACACTGGAGATTACCGTAAATTTTTATCTCCCTCACGTATCGAACGTTGGAGATTGCATTTATTTTATGTTAATTTCTTCAGCTCGTTGTACGCTGGAGATTACTATCAATTTTTATCTCCCTCGCGTATCGAACGTTAGATATTGCATTTATTTTTTGTTAATCTCTTCAGCTCGTTGTACGCTGGAGATTACCATAAATTTCATTAGTCAATCTCCCTCGCGTATCGAACGCTGGAGATTACCATAAATTTCATGAGTCAATCTCCCTCGCGTATTGAACGCTGGAGATTGCATTTATTTTTGGTTAATCTCTTCAGCTCGTGTTACACTAGAGATTACTATCAATTTTCATGAGTCAATCTCCCTCGCGTATTGAACGCTGGAGACTGCATTTATTTTTGGTTAATCTCTTCAGCTTATTGTACGCTGGAGATTACCATCAATTTTTATCTCCCTCGCGTATCGAACGTTGGAGATTGCATTTATTTTTGGTTATTCTCTTCAGCTCATTATACGCTGGAGATTACCATCAATTTTGATGAGTCAATCTCCCTCGCGTATCGATCGCTGGAGATTGCATTTATTTTTGATTAATCTCTTCAGCTCGTTGTACACTGGAGATTACCATCAATTTTCATGAGTCAATCTCCCTCGCGTACCGAACGCTGGAGATTGCATTTATTTTTTGGTTAATCTATTCAGCTCGTTGTACGCTAGAGATTACCATCAGTTTTCATGAGTCAATCTCCCTTGCGTATCGATCGTTGGAGATTGCATTTATTTTTGGTTAATTTCTTCAGCTCGTTGTACGCAGGCGATTACTATCAATTTTTATCTCCCTCGCGTATCGAACGCTGGAGATTGCATTTATTTTTTGTTAATGTCTTCAGCTCGTTGTACGCTGGAGATTACCATCAATTTTGATGAGTCAATCTCCCTGGCGTATCGAATGCCGGAGATTGCATTTATTTTTGGTTAATCTATTCAGCTCTTTGTACACTGGAGATTACCGTAAATTTTTATCTCCCTCACGTATCGAACGTTGGAGAATGCATTTATTTTTGGTTAATTTCTTCAGCTCGTTGTACACTGGAGATTACTATCAATTTTTATCTCCCTCGCGTATCGAACGTTAGATATTGCATTTATTTTTGGTTAATATCTTCAGCTCGTTGTACGCTGGAGATTACCATAAATTTCATGAGTCAATCTCCCTCGCATATCGAACGCCGGATATTGCATTTATTTTTGGTTAATCTCTTCAGCTCGTCGTACACTGGAGATTACCATCAATTTTCATGAGTCAATCTCCCTCGCGTATCGAACGCTGGAGATTGCATTTATTTTTGGTTACTCTCTTCAGCTCATTGTACGCTGGAGATTACCATCAATTTTTATCTTCCTCGTGTATCGAACGTTGGAGATTGCATTTATTTTTGGTTATTCTCTTCAGCTCATTATACGCTGGAGATTACCATCAATTTTGATGAGTCAATCTCCCTCGCGTATCGAACGCTGGAGATTGGATTTATTTTTGGTTAATCTCTTCAGCTCGATGTACGCTGGAGATTACCATCAATTTTCATGAGTCAATCTCCCTCGCGTATCGAACGCTGGCGATTGCATTTATTTTTGGTTAATCTCTTGAGATCGTTGTACGCTGGAGATTACCATCAATTTTTATCTCCCTCGCGTATCGAACGTTGGAGATTGCATTTAGTTTGGTTAATCTCTTTAGCTCGTTTTACGCTGGAGATTACCATCAATTTTCATGGGTCAATCTCCCTCGCGTATCGAACGCTGGAGATTGCATTTATTTTTGATTAATCTCTTCAGCTCGTTGTACGCTGGAGATTACCATCAATTTTCATGAGTCAATCTCCCTCGCGTACCGAACGCTGGAGATTGCATTTATTTTTTGGTTAATCTATTCAGCTTGTTGTACGCTAGAGATTACCATCAGTTTTCATGAGTCAATCTCCCTTGCGTATCGATCGCTGGAGATTGCATTTATTTTTGAACAATTTCTTCAGCTCGTTGTACGCAGCAGATTACTATCAATTTTTATCTCCCTCGCGTATCGAACACTGGAGATTGCATTTATTTTTGGTTAATCTATTCAGCTCGTTGTACGCTGGAGATTACCATCAGTTTTCATGAGTCAATCTCCCTCGCGTATCGATCGCTGGAGATTGCATTTATTTTTGGTTAATTTCTTCAGCTCGTTGTACGCTTGAGATTACTATTAATTTTTATCTCTCTCGCGTACCGAACGCTGGAGATTGCATTTATTTTTTGGTTAATCTATTCAGCTCGTTGTACGCTAGAGATTACCATCAGTTTTCATGAGTCAATCTCCCTTGCGTATCGATCGTTGGAGATTGCATTTATTTTTGGTTAATTTCTTCAGCTCGTTGTACGCAGGAGATTACTATCAATTTTTATCTCCCTCGCGTATCGAACGCTGGAGATTGCATTTATTTTTGGTTAATGTCTTCAGCTCGTTGTACGCTGGAGATTACCATCAATTTTGATGAGTCAATCTCCCTGGCGTATCGAATGCCGGAGATTGCATTTATTTTTGGTTAATCTATTCAGCTCTTTGTACACTGGAGATTACCGTAAATTTTTATCTCCCTCACGTATCGAACGTTGGAGATTGCATTTATTTTTGGTTAATTTCTTCAGCTCGTTGTACGCTGGAGATTACTATCAATTTTTATCTCCCTCGCGTATCGAACGTTAGATATTGCATTTATTTTTGGTTAATCTCTTCAGCTCGTTGTACGCTGGAGATTACCATAAATTTCATGAGTCAATCTCCCTCGCATATCGAACGCCGGAGATTGCATTTATTTTTGGTTAATCTCTTCAGCTCGTTGTACACTGGAGATTACCATCAATTTTCATGAGTCAATCTCTCTCGCGTATCGAACGCTGGAGATTGCATTTATTTTTGGTTACTCTCTTCAGCTCATTGTACGCTGGAGATTACCATCAATTTTTATCTCCCTCGTGTATCGAACGTTGGAGATTGCATTTATTTTTGGTTATTCTCTTCAGCTCATTATACGCTGGAGATTACCATCAATTTTGATGAGTCAATCTCCCTCGCGTATCGAACGCTGGAGATTGCATTTATTTTTGGTTAATCTCTTCAGCTCGATGTACGCTGGAGATTACCATTAATTTTCATGAGTCAATCTCCCTCGCGTATCGAACGCTGGAGATTGCATTTATTTTTGGTTAATCTCTTGAGATTGTTGTACGCTGGAGATTACCATCAATTTTTATCTCCCTTGCGTATCGAACGTTGGAGATTGCATTTAGTTTTGGTTAATCTCTTTAGCTCGTTTTACGCTGGAGATTACCATCAATTTTCATGGGTCAATCTCCCTCGCGTATCGAACGCTGGAGATTGCATTTATTTTTGATTAATCTCTTCAACTTGTTGTACGCTGGAGATTACCATCAATTTTCATGAGTCAATCTCCCTCGCGTACCGAACGCTGGAGATTGCATTTATTTTTTGGTTAATCTATTCAGCTTGTTGTACGCTAGAGATTACCATCAGTTTTCATGAGTCAATCTCCCTTGCGTATCGATCGCTGGAGATTGCATTTATTTTTGAATAATTTCTTCAGCTCGTTGTACGCAGGAGATTACTATCAATTTTTATCTCCCTCGCGTATCGAACACTGGAGATTGCATTTATTTTTGGTTAATCTCTTCAGCTCGTTGTACGCTGGAGATTACCTTCAGTTTTCATGAGTCAATCTCCCTCGCGTATCGATCGCTGGAGATTGCATTTATTTTTGGTTAATTTGTTCAGCTCGTTGTACGCTTGAGATTACTATTAATTTTTATCTCCCTCGCGTATCGAACGCTGGAGATTGCATTTATTTTTGGTTAATCTGTAAAGGCCTAAATATTATTTTAATATTACTTTAATTAAAAGTATATTATTATATATCTGAGATATAAAATTGGAGAAAAACTTGTCCTCGAGCAATTTCCGAGTTAAAACCATTATGAATGACTCCGACATCGTTTTAAAATTTGATTCCGACATATTTTATTTCCGCCTTCTTACTTCGAGATTTGAAATTTATTTTGAGGTTCAGTATTTTATTTCGGATTCGGAAATTTTATTTAATTTCAAACGAGTCGGGATACGTTGAGATAGCGGGTTCCGGGTATTTTGAATTTGGTCTTGTGGGGACCATCTCCTATTTTATTTCCCTCTCTCTCTCTCTTTCTCTCTCGCGTGCTTGCTGTTGGGAATGGTCCCTCCCTCTCTTGTCTTCTACCCTTTTTCTGCTCACACCCAGTCCCCCTGCCTCACTCTTTCACCATTCACACAAACACCCCACTCCTCTCTCCTTATCTTCTCCTCTCCCCCCCCTCTTCTGTCGTTGCCCTATCTCTCCTCTTTTCTATTTCTGAACCAGCACCACACTACCTCTGTTCAGACGTTCAACCCAAGAGCCCAGAAGCGTCCCCAAGCGCAGCGCCACCTCCCGGAGCCCCATTGCAGCCCAGGCGCCAAGCCTCGGAGCCGCAGCCCTCGGTTCCTCCTCGTTCCTCTGTTTCACAAAGCGCAAGGTCAAGTAAGTGCAGATCGAGTCTCCGACGAACCTCCGAGCATCCCCGACGCAGCCACGTAGAGCGTTCCTGGCGAGCCGACGCCCCTCGGTGAGCATTTCCTCTCTCTCCCTTCCTTGTCGTTGGGACCTATGGGTGTCGGGTAGTCGGCGTCGGGTAGTCGTAGTCGGAGTCGGAGTCCGGGTTGCCGCCGACGAGCTTCGAGCTTCCCCTTCCTCCTCCGTCTCCTCCCGTGCGCGGCAGCTGCACATATCCCCTTCTCTTCACTCTGTTCTGTCGACAGGGGAGGAAGAAGACACCTGGGGCCCACCCGTCCACCTTGGCGCTGAGTCAGCCGGGCCCCTTCCTCTTTTTTTTTTAGTTCTGACTTCGGATGGGTTGAAACTGGGAGTTTTGGGCCTATTTTATGGGCCTCCGAAAATGGGCATGTGGATCCGGTCCTCCTTCCTCCTCTTAAATCCGGGTTGGGAAATGTTGGGTTGGGTTTTGGTAACGGGTTGTGGGCTGGGTTAATAAGGGGCTGGGCTGGGTTTTATTTCTGAATTGGCTATATATATTGGGTTATATATATGGGGGTTGTGTTTTTTATTTATTTATTTATTATTTCGGTAGTATATATATATATTATGTGCTTTATATTTTATTGTTGACAGATTATTATTATTATATTTATATTATTATGATTTTGGGGAAATAAATATATATATTTATATGTTCTGAAATTATTAATATATATATCTAATAAGGTTTTAAAAGTGATATTTATTGTTATGGAGTTATATATATATTTTTGGATTGTTTTGAGATTATATGGATAGTAAGTGTAAATTATTTGAATATACTATTATTTTGGGATTTGTTATAATATTCTGGAAATTTATCATTTTATATTGTGGTTGTTTTAAAATAATATGAATTGGATTATTTAATTGATGCAATTTTATGAGGATTTAACTATGTGAATTGGGAATTTTTAAAGTGAATTGTTGGTTTTGATTTATAAATATGATTTGTGAACATAGGATTATTTTGATGATTTAATGTTGGAATTTATATAATGTTTTGAAATAAGTAACATGCCGGAATAATTTCTATAATGTGATTTTGAGAGACTAGTTTTAAGGCTTAAATGTTTAATGTCGGAATTTGGCCAAGTATGATTTGAGAAATTATTTTGAACATGAGTTGACTTAAATTGGGATTTATGAGTTGAAAATATGGTTAGTATGATTTTATCAAGGGGTTTGATTGAAAGAATGATTTTGGTCGATTTGATCGTATCGGAAAGATTTTGGAAAATGGCTTTACTATCGGTCGGTTTTGAGGATGTTGAGAACTTGGATTCGTGAGTATGAATGTTGATCTGGTAGCTTATGGAAATGGCTTGATGATAGGTGTGTATTGCTTTTGGATTTCTTTGGATTTGCATTGGGCCCTTGCTTGTGTTATCTTGCTGTTCTGCATCAACAGGTAAGTATCCTACGGGACTTACTCAGTAACCTGGACCTCCTGCCTGATGTGTCATGTAATGTGTAGTTTTGTTGCATATTAAAGCATGCCATGTAGTATCATGTTAGGATTGCATTGGGTTGAGCATGTGTTTACTTTGTGTGTTTGAATACAGAACGACCGTTATCTGTGATAGTCCTAGAGTCTTTGCTAGGGTCATAGGGTAGCCCAGCCCCATCGGGTGCCCTGAGTCTATCGAGTCGATATGAGCATGATATGATAGCCCAGCACCACCGGGTAAGAGATGAGATGATTTGATATGATATGATTAGCCCAGCACCATCGGGCATGTTTTATTTATTTTATGATATGATGATGAGATATGATATGATATGATGATGAGATATGATATGATGATGAGATATGATATGATATGATGATACCGTGGTGAGTGCACCACCATGAAGAGAGTGCTATGCTATAGCCCGAACTGGCCAGTCTCTGCACTAACGGGAAGGGGTGCAGAGGTAGGAGAGGGATATGCCACTTGGCATTGTCTGGGGCCTTTTACAATTCTTTTCCGCATATTATATATACTAGGGGCATGATAGTGTGATTTAAATCTTGTACTGGATTAGTCATCTTTTATTTAGGCATAGGCATGTTATGTGGCCTCAGCGCGGTCAGAGGACCCGCAGGCGATCACCAGGCCTCACTTCGTGGACAGTGTTAGGTACCGCTCTTGTTGCTCCATGCTTCTATGACGAGGAAACCTTTTGGCGAATCGAAGAATCCGGCTAATATGTTCTAACTTAACAAATGACAACCACCCACTTGTTTTGGTTTTGACCCGGCTCTGCCGTGGCTTCTGTATCTAAACCGTATTTCCGCTTTATTTTCGTTTAAATTGTATTTTGATACTTCGACTGATTAGAGGTTTGAAACCTCGACCCGTACCTGAATTGCAACATCCAAACGAAGGTATCCGACCTTCGAAACGTATCCCGGATATTTATATTCGGGCCGTTACATAATCTCTTCAGCTCGTTGTACGCTGGAGATTACCATCAATTTTCATGAGTCAATCTCCCTCGCGTATCGAACGCTGGCGATTGCATTTATTTTTGGTTGATCCCTTCAGCTCGTTGTACACTGGAGATTACCATCAATTTTCATGAGTCAATCTCCCTCGCGTATCGAACGATGGAGATTGCATTTATTTTTGGTTAATCTCTTCAGCTCATTGTACGCTGGAGATTACCATCAATTTTCATGAGTCAATCTCCCTCACGTATCGAACGCTGGAGATTGCATTTATTTTTGGTTGATCCCTTCATCTCGTTGTACGCTAGAGATTACCATCAATTTTCATGAATCAATCTCCCTCGCGTATCGAACGATGGAGATTGCATTTATTTTTGGTTCATCTCTTCAGCTCGTTGTACGCTGGATATTACCAACAATTTTTATCTCCTTCACGTATCGAACGCTGGAGATTGCGTTTATTTTTGGTTAATCTCTTCAGCTCGTTGTACGCTGGAGATTACCATCAATTTTCATGAGTCAATCTCCCTCGCATATCGAATGCTGGAGATTGCATTTATTTTTGGTTAATCTCTTCAGCTCGTTGTACGTTTGAGATTACCATCAATTTTCATGAGTCAATCTCCCTCGCGTATCGAACGCTGGAGAATGCATTTATTTTTTGTTAATCTCTTCAGCTCGTTGTACGCTGGAGATTACCATCAATTTTTATCTCCCTCGCGTATCGAACGTTGGAGATTGCACTTATTTTTGGTTAATCTCTTCAGCTCGTTGTCCGCTGGAGATTACCATCAATTTTGATGAGTTAATCTCACTCGCGTATCGAACGCTGGAGATTGTATTCATTTTTGGTTAATCTTTTCAGCTCGTTGTAGGCTGGATATTACCATCAATTTTCATGAGTCAATCTCCCTCGCGTATTGATCGTTGGAGATTGCATTTATTTTTGGTTAATTTCTTTAGCTCGTTGTACGCTGGAGATTACTATCAATTTTTATCTCCCTCGGGTATCGAACGCTGGAGATTGCATTTATTTTTGGTTAATGTCTTCAGCTCGTTGTACGCTAGAGATTACCATCAATTTTGATGAGTCAATCTCCCTCGCAAATCGAATGCCGAAGATTACATTTATTTTTGGTTAATCTCTTCAGCTCGTTGTACGCTGGAGATTACTATCAATTTTTATCTCCCTCGCGTATCGAACGTTAGATATTGCATTTATTTTTGGTTAATCTCTTCAGCTCGTTGTACGCTGGAGATTACCATAAATTTCATGAGTCAATCTCCCTCGCGTATCGAACGTTGGAGATTGCATTTATTTTTGGTTAATCTCTTCAGCTCGTTGTACACTGGAGATTACCATCAATTTTCATGAGTCAATCTCCCTCGCGTATCGAACGCTGGAGATTGCATTTATTTTTGGTTAATCTCTTCAGCTTATTGTACGCTGGAGATTACCATCAATTTTTATCTCCCTCGCGTATCGAACGTTGGAGATTGCATTTATTTTTGGTTATTCTCTTCAGCTCATTATACGCTGGAGATTACCATCAATTTTGATGAGTCAATCTCCCTCGCGTATCGAACGCTGGAGATTGCATTTATTTTTGATTAATCTCTTCAGCTCGTTGTACACTGGAGATTACCATCAATTTTCATGAGTCAATCTCCCTCGCGTACCGAACGCTGGAGATTGCATTTATTTTTTGGTTAATCTATTCAGCTCGTTGTACGCTAGAGATTACCATCAGTTTTCATGAGTCAATCTCCCTTGCGTATCGATCGCTGGAGATTGCATTTATTTTTGAATAATTTCTTCAGCTCGTTGTACGCAGGAGATTACTATCAATTTTTATCTCCCTCGCGTATCGAACGCTGGAGATTGCATTTATTTTTGGTCAATCTCTTTAGCTCGTTGTACGCTGGAGATTACCATCAGTTTTCATGAGTCAATCTCCCTCGCGTATCGATCGCTGGAGATTGCATTTATTTTTGGTTAATTTCTTCAGCTCGATGTACGCTTGAGATTACTATTAATTTTTATCTCCCTCGCGTATCGAACGCTGGAGATTGCATTTATTTTTGGTTAATCTCTTCAGCTCGTTGTACGCTGGAGATTACCATCAATTTTCATGAGTCAATCTCCCTCGCGTATCGAACGCTGGAGATTGCATTTATTTTTGGTTGATCCCTTCAGCTCGTTGTACGCTGGAGATTACCATCAATTTTCATGAGTCAATCTCCCTCGCATATCGAACGATGGAGATTGCATTTATTTTTGGTTAATCTCTTCAACTCGTTGTACGCTGGAGATTACCATCAATTTTCATGAGTCAATCTCCCTCACGTATCGAACGCTGGAGATTGCATTTATTTTTGGTTGATCCCTTCACCTCGTTGTACGCTAGAGATTACCATCAATTTTCATGAGTCAATCTCCCTCGTGTATCGAACGATGGAGATTGCATTTATTTTTGGTTCATCTCTTCAGCTCGTTGTACGCTGGATATTACCAACAATTTTTATCTCCTTCACGTATCGAACGCTGGAGATTGCGTTTATTTTTTGTTAATCTCTTCAGCTCGTTGTACGCTGGAGATTACCATCAATTTTCATGAGTCAATCTCCCTCGCATAGCGAACGCTGGAGATTGCATTTATTTTTGGTTAATCTCTTCAGCTCGTTGTACGTTGGAGATTACCATCAATTTTCATGAGTCAATCTCCCTCGCGTATCGAACGCTGGAGAATGCATTTATTTTTTGTTAATCTCTTCAGCTCGTTGTACGTTGGAGATTACCATAAATTTTTATCTCCCTCGCGTATCGAACGTTGGAGATTGCACTTATTTTTGGTTAATCTCTTCAGCTCGTTGTACGCTGGAGATTACCATCAATTTTGATGAGTTAATCTCACTCGCGTATCGAACGCTGGAGATTGTATTTATTTTTGGTTAATCTTTTCAGCTCGTTGTAAGCTGGATATTACCATCAATTTTCATGAGTCAATCTCCCTCGCGTATTGATCGTTGGAGATTGCATTTATTTTTGGTTAATTTCTTTAGCTCGTTGTACGCTGGAGATTACTATCAATTTTTATCTCCCTCGGGTATCGAACGCCGGAGATTGCATTTATTTTTGGTCAATGTCTTCAGCTCGTTGTACGATAGAGATTACCATCAATTTTGATGAGTCAATCTCCCTCGCAAATCGAATGCCGGAGATTACATTTATTTTTGGTTAATCTCTTCAGCTCGTTGTACGCTGGAGATTACTATCAATTTTTATCTCCCTCGCGTATCGAACGTTAGATATTGCATTTATTTTTGGTTAATCTCTTCAGCTCGTTGTACGCTGGAGATTACCATAAATTTCATGAGTCAATCTCCCTCGCGTCTCGAACGCTGGAGATTGCATTTATTTTTGGTTAATCTCTTCAGCTCGTTGTACACTGGAGATTACCATCAATTTTCATGAGTCAATCTCCCTCGCGTATCGAACGCTGGAGATTGCATTTATTTTTGGTTAATTTCTTTAGCTCGTTGTACACAGGAGATAACTATCAATTTTTATCTCCCTCGGGTATCGAACGCTGGAGATTGCATTTATTTTTGGTTAATGTCTTCAGCTCGTTGTACGCTAGAGATTACCATCAATTTTGATGAGTCAATCTCCCTCGCAAATCGAATGCCGGAGATTGCATTTATTTTTGGTTAATCTCTTCAACTCGTTGTACACTGGAGATTACCGTCAATTTTTGTCTCCCTCACGTATCGAACGTTGGAGATTGCATTTATTTTTGGTTAATTTCTTCAGCTCGTTGTACGCTGGAGATTACTATCAATTTTTATCTCCCTCGCGTATCGAACGTTAGATATTGCATTTATTTTTGGTTAATCTCTTCAGCTCGTTGTACGCTGGAGATTACCATAAATTTCATGAGTCAATCTCCCTCGCGTATCGAACGCTGGAGATTGCATTTATTTTTGGTTAATCTCTTCAGCTCGTTGTACACTGGAGATTACCATCAATTTTCATGAGTCAATCTCCCTCGCGTATCGAACGCTGGAGATTGCATTTATTTTTGGTTAATCTCTTCAGCTCATTGTACGCTGGAGATTACCATCAATTTTTATCTCCCTCGCGTATCGAACGTTGGAGATTGCATTTATTTTTGGTTATTCTCTTCAGCTCAATATACGCGGGAGATTACCATCAATTTTGATGAGTCAATCTCCCTCGCGTATCGAACGCTGGAGATTGCATTTATTTTTGGTTAATCTCTTCAGCTCGATGTACGTTGGAGATTATCATCAATTTTCATGAGTCAATCTCCCTCGCGTATCGAACGTTGGAGATTGCATTTATTTTTTGTTAATCTCTTCATATCGTTGTACGCTGGAGATTACCATCAATTTTTATCTCCCTCGCGTATCGAACGTTGGAGATTGCATTTAGTTTTGGTTAATCTCTTTAGCTCGTTTTACGCTGGAGATTACCATCAATTTTCATGGGTCAATCTCCCTCGCGTATCGAACGCTGGAGATTGCATTTATTTTTGATTAATCTATTCAGCTCGTTGTACGCTGGAGATTACCATCAATTTTCATGAGTCAATCTCCCTCGCGTACCGAACGTTGGAGATTGCATTTATTTTTTGGTTAATCTATTCAGCTCGTTGTACGCTAGAGATTACCATCAGTTTTCATGAGTCAATCTCCCTTGCGTATCGATAGCTGGAGATTGCATTTATTTTTGGTTAATTTCTTCAGCTCGTTGTACGCAGGAGATTACTATCAATTTTTATCTCCCTCGCGTATCGAACGCTGGAAATTGCATTTATTTTTGGTTAATGTCTTCAGCTCGTTGTACTCTGGAGATTGCCATTAATTTTGATGAGTCAATCTCCCTCACGCATCGAATGCCGGAGATTGCATTTATTTTTGGTTAATCTCTTCAGCTCGTTGTACACTGGAGATTACCATCAATTTTTATCTCCCTCACGTATCGAACGTTGGAGATTGCATTTATTTTTGGTTAATTTCTTCAGCTCGTTGTACGCTGGAGATTACCATCAATTTTTATCTCCCTCGCGTATCGAACGTTGGAGATTGCATTTATTTTTGGTTAATCTCTTCAGCTCGTTGTACGCTGGAGATTACCATCAATTTTCATGAGTCAATCTCCCTCGCGTATCGAACGCATGAGATTGCATTTATTTTTGGTTAATCTCTTCAGCTCGTTGTACGCTGGAGATTACCATCAATTTTCATGAGTCAATCTCCCTCGCGTATCGAACGTTGGAGATTGCATTTATTTTAGGTTAATCTCTTTAGCTCGTCGTACGCTGGAGATTACCATCAGTTTTCATGAGTCAATCTCCCTCGCGTATCGATCGCTGGAGATTGCATTTATTTTTGGTTAATTTCTTCAGCTCGTTGTACGCTTGAGATTACTATTAATTTTTATCTCCCTCGCGTATCGAACGCTGGAGATTGCATTTATTTTTGGTTAATCTCTTCAGCTCGTTGTACGCTGGAGATTACCATCAATTTTCATGAGTCAATCTCCCTCGCGTATCGAACTCTGGAGATTGCATTTATTTTTGGTTGATCTCTTCAGCTCGTTGTACGCTGGAGATTACTATCAATTTTCATGAGTCAATCTCCCTCGCGTATCGAACGATGGAGATTGCATTTATTTTTGGTTAATCTCTTCAGCTCGTTGTACGCTAGAGATTACCATCAATTTTCATGAGTGAATCTCCCTCGCGTATCGAACGATGGAGATTGCATTTATTTTTGGTTCATCTCTTCAGCTCGTTGTACGTTGGATATTACCAATAATTTTTATCTCCTTCGCGTATCGAACGCTGGAGATTGCGTTTATTTTTGGTTAATCTCTTCAGCTCGTTGTACGCTGGAGATTACCATCAATTTTCATGAGTCAATCTCCCTCGCATATCGAACGCTGGAGATTGCATTTATTTTTGGTTAATCTCTTCAGCTCGTTGTACGTTGGAGATTACCATCAATTTTTATCTCCCTCGCGTATCGAACGTTGGAGATTGCACTTATTTTTGGTTAATCTCTTCAGCTCGTTGTACGCTGGAGATTACCATCAATTTTCATGAGTTAATCTCACTCGCGTATCGAACGCTGGAGATTGTATTTATTTTTGGTTAATCTTTTCAGCTCGTTGTAGGCTGGATATTACCATCAATTTTCATGAGTCAATCTCCCTCGCGTATTGATCGTTGGAGATTGCATTTATTTTTGGTTAATTTCTTTAGCTCGTTGTACGCAGGAGATAACTATCAATTTCACCCTCGGGTATCGAACGCTGGAGATTGCATTTATTTTTGGTTAATATCTTCAGCTCGTTGTACGCTAAAGATTACCATCAATTTTGATGAGTCAATCTCCCTCGCAAATCGAATGCCGGAGATTGCATTTATTTTTGGTTAATCTCTTCAACTCGTTGTACACCGGAGATTACCGTCAATTTTTGTCTCCCTCACGTATCGAACGTTGGAGATTGCATTTATTTTTGGTTAATTTCTTAAGCTCGTTGTACGCTGGAGATTACTATCAATTTTTATCTCCCTCGCGTATCGAACGTTGGAGATTGCATTCATTTTTGGTTAATCTCTTCAGCTCGTTGTACGCTGGAGATTACCATCAATTTTCATGAGTCAATCTCCCTCGCGTATCGAACGCTGGAGATTGCATTTATTTTTGGTTAATCTCTTCAGCTCGATGTACGCTGGAGATTACCATCAATTTTCATGAGTCAATCTCCCTCGCATATCGAACGCTGGAGATTGCATTTATTTTTTGTTAATCTCTTCAGATCGTTGTACGCTGGAGATTACCATCAATTTTTATCTCCCTCGCGTATCGAACGTTGGAGATTGCATTTATTTTTGGTTAATCTCTTTAGCTCGTTGTACGCTGGAGATTACCATCAATTTTCATGGGTCAATCTCACTCGCGTATCGAACGCTAGAGATTGCATTTATTTTAGATTAATCTCTTAAGCTCGTTGTACGCTGGAGATTACCATCAATTTTCATGAGTGAATCTCCCTCGCGTATCGAACGCTGAAGATTGCATTTATTTTTTGGTTAATCTCTTCAGCTCGTTGTACGCTAGTGATTACCATCATTTTTCATGAGTCAATCTCCCTCGCGTATCGATTGCTAGAGATTCCAGTTATTTTTTGTTAATTTCTTCAGCTCGTTGTACGCAAGAGATTACTATCAATTTTTATCTCCCTCGCATATCGAACGTTGGAGATTGCATTTAGTTTCGGTTATTGTCTTCAGCTCGTTGTACGCTGGAGATTACCATTAATTTTGATGAGTCAATCTCCCTCGCGCATCGAATGCCGGAGATTGCATTTATTTTTGGTTAATCTCCTCAGCTCGTTGTACACTGGAGATTACCATCAATTTTTATCTCCCTCACGTATCGAACATTGGAGATTGCATTTATTTTTGGTTAATTTCTTGAGCTCGTTGTACGCTGGAGATTACTATCAATTTTTATCTCCCTCGCGTATCGAACGTTGGAGATTGCATTTATTTTTAGTTAATCTCTTCAGCTCGTTGTACGCTGGAGATTACAATCAATTTTCATGAGTCAATCTCCCTCGCGTATCGAACGCTGGAGATTGCATTTATTTTTGGTTAATCTCTTCAGCTCGTTGTACGTTGGAGATTACCATCAGTTTTCACGAGTCATTCTCCCTCGCGTATCGATCGCTGGAGATTGCATTTATTTTTGGTTAATTTCTTCAGCTCGTTGTACGCTTGAGATTACTATTAATTTTTATCTCCCTCACGTATCGAACGCTGGAGAATGCATTTATTTTTGGTTGATCCCTTCAGCTCGTTGTACGCTGGAGATTACCATCAATTTTCATGAGTCAATCTCCCTCGCGTATCGAACGATGGAGATTGAATTTATTTTTGGTTAATCTCTTCAGCTCGTTGTACGCTGGAGATTACCATCAATTTTCATGAGTCAATCTCCCTCGCGTATCGAACGCTGGAGATTGCATTTATTTTTGGTTGATCCCTTCAGCTCGTTGTACGCTGGAGATTACCATCAATTTTCACGAGTCAATATCCCTCGCTGTAACGGCCCGGATATAAATATCTGGGATACGTTTTGAAGGTCGGATACCTTCGTTCGGATGTTGCAATTCAGGTACGGGTCGAGGTTTCAAACCTCTAATCAGTCGAAGTCTCAGAAATACAATTTAAACGAAAATAAAGCTGAAGTACGGTTTAGATACAAAAGCCACGGCAGAGCCGGGTCAAAACCAAAACTAAGTGGCTGATTGCAATTTGTCAATTTAGAATATCTTAGCCGGATTCTTCAATTCGCCAAAAGATTTCCCCGTCACAGAAGCATGGAGCAACAAGAGCGGTACCTAAAACTATCCACAAAGTCAGGCCTGGTGATCGCCTGCGGGTCCTCTGACCGCGCTGAGGCCACATAACATGCCTATGCCTAAATAAAAGATGACTAATGCGGTACAAGATTTAAATCACACTATCATGCCCCTAGTATATATATAATATGCAGAAAAGAACTGTAAAGGGCCCAAGACAATGCCAAGTGGCATATCCCTCTCCTACCTCCGCACCCCTTCCCGTTAGTGCAGAGACTGGCCAGTTCGTTGCTATAGCATAGCATATCCTCGTGGTGGTGCACTCACCCACGGTATCATCATCATAACATAAATTAAATATAAATTAAACATGCCCGATGGTGCTGGGCTATCATCATGCTCATATCGACTCGATAGACTCAGGGCACCCTATGGGGCTGGGCTACGCTATGACCCTAGCAAAGACTCTAGGACTATCACAGATAACGGTCGTTCTGTTTCAAACACACCAAGTAAACACATGCTCAGTTCAATGCAATCCTAGCATGATACTACATGGCATGCTTTAATATGCAACAAAACTACACATTACATGACACATCAGGCAGGAGGTCCAGGTTACTGAGTAAGTCCCGTAGGATACTTACCTGTTGATGCAGAACAGCAAGATAACACAAGCAAGGGCCCAAATGCAAGTCCAAAGCAATCCAAAAGCAATACACACCTATCATCAAGTTCTCAACATCCTCAAAAACCGAGTTCTCAACATCCTCAAAACCGACCGATAGTAAAACCGTTTTCCAAAATCTTTCCGATACGATCAAATCGACCAAAATCATTCTTTCTATCAAACCCATTGATAAAATCATACCAACCATATTTTCGACTCATAAATCCCAATTTAAGTCAATTCATGTTCAAAATGTAAAGTCTGAATATATATTTTATATATATTATATTATTATTTTAATTAAATATGTTAATATTTATTTCAATTTGTAAAAGCGGAGAAAAATTCGTCCTCGAGCACGAGTTCAATTTTAAAATCCTTCCGGCATCATTTGAATTTTCGATTTTGACGGGATTTGACTTCCGCTTTCGAGTTCTGGGTATTAATAAAACTAATTTAAGCTCCGAGTTTGATTGAAATTTATTTAATTCCGTTATATTGAGATTAGTAAATTAAAATTTAATTAAATTCGATTTAGTCGAGATTCGTTCGGGCGAGCGGGTTTTGAGTTTATTCCGCTAATTTAATTTCTTTAGTGGACCAATCCTATTTTATTTTCCCTTTTCTTTTATTTCTCTCTCTCTCTCTCTCTCTCTCCCTCCCTCTCTCTCTCGGATGCCTGCAATCACACCCAAATTGAACTGGTCCCCTCCTCCCTCTTGGTCCCCTCTCCTACCTTGTCTTCTTCCCAATTCCAGCCTACACCCCACCCTCTTCTCCTCACACTTCTGCATCTGCATCAGAAACCCATTCTCCTCCCTCTCTCACCTTCATCCTCTCCTCCTCCTCTTTTGTGTGCCGAGAGCCTTGGGCTCCAAAAGATACCCCATTGCCCTACCTTCTTTCACCACCACCCATCCACCATCTCCTCTGTTTTGAAGCTCTGAGCATCGAGCACCCAACTCTGAAGCTGAGCAGCTGCGCCTCCAGTCACTCCCACCTCTGTCCTCCTCGTTAGTCGCCGCACAGCAACCACCTTCGTCGCCTCCTTGTCTCCATTTTCGAACGGCGCCAAGAGCTCCGAGCTCTGTTCTACCGAGAGCTCACTCCCCAGCCACCTTGCTTCCAAGCTCGAGGGACCGAGCTCCACCCTCCTCTCCTCCGGCGTCCACGAAGGTCCCAGAGCCTAGCACCGGCCTCCGTCCCCTGTTTTTCCGATTTGAACCTCGGTGAGCCTTCATCCCCTCCCCTGTTTCATCCTTGAGATCAATTCCGTTTTTTTTACTCGATTCCGGTTCAATCTTGTCAAAAATCCATTTTTGCTCATCCCTTACCCCTCCTAGGGCCCAAATCGACATCCTTCCCTCGTCGTCGAGCCGGAATCCTCCATTGAAGCCCCAGAGGTCCTCTCGGAGTCGCTCGGTGAGTCTCATTCCTCTTCCTCTCCTTTACTCGCGTTCACCTTCTTTCGGGTCCTGGGTGGTCGGAATCTCTTGTCAGTTGAGTGGGCAAATTCTGGGCCGGGAAAGAGGTTCGCCGGAGGCCCTGGGTTCGCCCTCCTCTCTTCGTCTCCCGTCCGGTGTGAGCGAAGAGCTCTGTCCGAGCTGTGAGGAAGGAGACGGGAGCCTATTCCTCCTGTCTTCTTGGGCCTAATTTCCCGGGTCGTGGGCTTGGGTCCGGGTGGGCTCATCCTTGGGGAATCCGGATCTGGATCTCTTCTTCTTTCCTTGGGCTGGGCTGTGGGCTGGGCTTCCGGGTTAAGGGTTGGGCTGGGTTATTTTTCTTTGTTATGTTTTATATATATATTGTGTTATGTATGTATATATCTATATATATACCCATATATGTTATATATTTTTTTTATTATTATTCTGATTTTGGAAAAATGAATATGTATATTTATATGTTCTGAAATATTAATATATTATTTTACATGGTTAAAGGTAATGTTATTTGAAATGGATTATTATATGATATATTTTATGAGGGTGATTTTAAGATATGGATAACATGTGTTGAATTATTTGAATATTATTATTTTGGGATTTGTTATAATATTCTAGAAATTTATCATTTTATATTGTGGTTGTTTTAAAATAATATTAATTGGATTATTTAATTGATGCATTATATGGGGATTTAACTATGTGAATTGGGAATTTTTAAAGTGAATTGTTAATTTTGATTTATAAATATGAGGAGTTATGAGGATTTAAATATGAGTTTTGGAAATTGATTTTAAGGTTTAAATGTTTAATGTCAGGATTTAGATAAGCGATTTTAAAAGAGTTGTTTGATTTTCTAAGTTGAGTTCTTTGAGAGGTGGTTTTGAAAATGAAATGATGAGATGAGATGGAATAATCTGAAATGGGATATGAGACGAGATATGAATGATAGTTAGGGGCGCCTTGTGTGAAATAGGTAGACTTATGCATTTATATGTTATTAGGTGTTTGTGAATGTTGGACGTTGCTTGCTATCGGTGATTCATTTCATGGATTCTGCTCTGCCTTGTTCTCTGATGTTCGGCTTATTCAGGTAAGTTCCTTTATGGGCTTACTCAGATTCGAAAGAGATTACCGGCTTGTGAATGTATGACATACTAGGTGTTGCATAAGCATTAAAGCATGCCATGTAGTATCATGCTAGGTTGCACTTGTGATTGAGCATTCTATTTCTTTACGCGTATGAAACAGAACAGCCGTATCTGTGATAGTCCTAGAGTCTTTGCTAGGGTCATAGGGTAGCCCAGCCCCATCGGGTGCCCTGAGTTTATCGAGTCGATATGAGCATGATGATAGCCCAGCACCATCGGGCATGATTTATTTATTTTAATTTATGTTATGATGATGAGATATGAGATGATGAGATATGATATGCTATAGCATCGAACCGGCCGGTCTCTGCACTAATGGAAAGGGGTGCAGAGGTAGGAGAGGGACATGCCACTTGGCATTCTTTGGGCGCCTTTACAGTTATTTCTCGCATATTGTAAATTAGGATCATGCTAGTGTGATTTAATTTCCGCATCTGCATCATCTTTATTATTAGCGTATGTGTATGTTCGCTTGCTGGACAGAGCGTGTTGGGGCCTTGGTCTGACCCCACTCGCACCAATTGTTTTTAGGTATGATTGCTCCCTATTTATATGGCGTGGGAAAGTCCCCCGGCGATCGCAAAGAAATCTATCTAACCCCGCTAATCTGGCCATACGACTTTAGAATCATGTTTTGGTTTTGACCCGGCCTTGCCGTGGCTTTTGTATCTAAATCGTATTTCCGCTTTACTTTCGTTTAAACTGAATTTATGAAAACTTCGACTGATTAGAGATTTGAAACCTCGACCCGTACCTGTATTGCAACATCCGAACGAAGGTATCCGACCTTCGAAACGTATCCCGGATATTTATATCCGGGCCCTTACAAAGTTGGTATCAGAGCGAGGTTGTGCAATTCGGGTACGCAAGGGTCGAGTGTATGTTTTGGAAAACCGCCCATGAATTTCAAAAGATTTGAAAGCGTTTTAAAGGGGCAAAATGAACTTAATATGCCTAACTCAATTGGACTAAATATGAACTTGGCTTATGATAAAAGAGGAGAACCAACTAATAAGGGATCGAGTGGGTAGAAAAGGCGATAGACCATCCCTATTGGATGTAGTCGGAAACGGGTAGGCGAAATACTAGCTTGTTCTTTACAGAGGGGCCGGGAAGACTCCAAGGAGACCATTGTAATTGCCATTGACTGATTCTGTGTTGAGTGTTTGATATGCTAAAGATTGATTGGTATATCCTAACTATTTGATGAATATTGAACGATCTGTGCGAACGGGATAGCGGGAGTACCCTTCTTTTTCTTATATGGTTAAGCTCAGTTTTGGGGAACCGCCCCTTTCCTTATGAATCCTTTGATAGTTCAATCGAGTCCTCCCTTCGAGTATCGGTCTTCCACGGGAATTGGGTTGGTAAACACATGGTGTCGGGAATCATGATTGAATATAAAGGTTGTCCGTGAGAGTGTTGAAAGACGGCCCTTGAGGAAATTCCGAGCTAGAGAGTGAGATGTTTACGAGGCTGTCGTTATCAATTCTTATGATGATTCATCAGTGTCCTCTTGTCACGGAAAATTCGTATCCGAGTCCCACGGGAAAGATGGGTAATGAGTCAGTTGGGAAGAGTCAATGTTGCCCTTATGGACTTCTATCGGGTTATCTGGATTGCCCTGTTCATGATTGTGTGATTCTATATGCACTACTCCTTGACCTACAATTGATCCTTAATGTAAATTTGTGGTTGTATGACACCCTGTATCCATGCTGGTCATATTGCTTAAGTCTCGTGTTGTGTCTTGCCCTCTATCATGATTGTATGTTGTTATAGCATGTTTACTTGGCATATTGATCGTATGATTGATCTAAAAACATGAACCACATGATATGAGTCTATATGATTGTTGCTTCTTCTGAATTAGGTCCATGATAGGGTGATCAACTCTTCTTAGTATGAATGCTTTTAAATGACCTCCTTAACATGCTGGGTGATGACGTGTTGATGTTCATTATTCCTTTTGTGACAAGAATCTATATCATGCCCATCTACTTCGTATTCGTCAGATTAATTATTGTTGATTATTTGCAAGTTAATACTGTGTGTGTTAGTTGTGTTGAACGAAGATTATGTGGCATAATGGAGTCTTGGCGAATGCATGTTTACCCTAGTATGTGTTGATTTGTACTCATACCCCGTATTCTAATTTTGTTGCCCATTATTTAAACTTGTGTTATACATCGTTAGACTTGCTCATGCTTCTATATTATTGGAATGTGATTGAATTGAAGTCTTACTTAGTGTTGAGTAATCAATCAAGTGCATGTATGTACCATATGTTATACTGAGCCGTTAGTAACATGTCGGGCCCTTGGTTGTGACTTGTGCGAGTTCTACATTGCCTACCTTATTGTTGATTCTCTCTTGAACTAGGTCCTTGATAGTGTGGCTCTTTCCTCTTCCCGTTCTCTTAACATGTTTCACTCGTCTTGATGAGTTTAATGTTGAATTCGATGATTGACTAGCTCTCCGTGATGGTTAAACCTAGCATGCTTGAATGGTTAAAATGCCTACTACTCTATGTTATTCTCTCGTGCTTGCATAAACCTATGACTTGACACCCCGCTTGATCACACACAAATCTATATCTTGATTTTGCATATACATGACGCATGAATATTGGAATGAATCTGATTGAATCATTTTGGTTGTACACCTGTTCGATATGTGCTATTAGTATCATGTACGAATTATGATTCCAATATGAACCGCTAAATGATCACGTGTTGTACTTGTTCTATGATGCGACAACCATTGTACCATATATGTGCTCTATGATGGTTCGTTCTTAGCATGATTATAACCTAGCATCCATGATGTCCATCTTGTTACTTTTAATGATGCCTCGTGGTTTGTGAACATTATGTTGCACTCCTCTTAATGAATATTGACTATGTTTGTATCGCATTATGTATCACTAGTATCATGTAGGATCTATGCTCTCTAAATGGATCTCGTCATAGGATTCTGTGCCATGCTTGACCTAATATGTGATCATTGCTGTTAGATGTGATAGATACTATGCTGCTCTTATGTGTCCTTGTATGACGCGTCATCTGAATTTATCATACACCTTGCCATGATATATTTTGACTCATTTGTTGATTGTATACCATGTTTTTTTTATTACATTGTTCATATGCATGATGATCGTTATCTCCACTAAATTCCGCTTGATTTCGAATCATGTATGATCATTGTTGGTTCCGCCTATCTTGCTCGAAGTTACTAGGCAGATCTGTTTCCATGGAATACTAGAATGTTAGCTTGTTTCACAAACATCAGCATTGGATTTGATTGTGTCTTTGATATGAATACGAATGTTGCCCTGGGATAGGTGCATGTTAGTGTGGAGTAATGTGATGGATATGCTCTATGATAAATTGTGCTTGTTGTTACCATTGTAACCTGATGGACTTTCTTAAGGGCATCGTTACTATTCCCGAGTCGGAGTCTTGTCTCTAGTCATGTCGTCTTTAGCTTTGGTCTAGTCCGTCTCCGAAAGAGACAATGGGTCGTCCGCTCTTGTCACTCCCCTATCTCCGCTAACTTAAACTCCTACGCGTTACCTTGGATGAGCGACCGCATGGAAAAAGGGATCGGAAAGTCGAATAGCGATAGAGCAGCGCAGCGGAAGCGTGGGCCCATAACCCACGGGCCTCAGGATCGATAATGTCGACGAAACAAGCTCGTTCGAGGATCACGATTGTTGAGTACGATATGACTTGCAAGTGGGAGCGTCCTCTATTCGAATTGCTAACCCTTTCCAAGCTTGTTGATGATGATATTGCACTAACTTGATGTTGAAAGCTGCGTGTTGATGTGATGATTGTTGCTTGATTATCTGTTGATTATGATGATATGATTCGATGCCTTACAATCCTAATGTGCCTTGATGACTTGATGTGATACTATTCTGAGATGCCAAGCATGATCTAAATTCCTTGCCTATAGTATGAACTGCAAATGCCGAGAATCTGACCAGTTTATTAGCTAAGATTATGATGAAACTTGCTAGTTTGAATTGACTTTATTCATATATGGTGTTATGTGATAATTTCGAGCATGAGAGTAAATTGAGACTTTTGATACTTGTTGCAATGCTTAATGATGCTAGTTGATATGCTATAGTCCTTATGTGCAATAATGTCCATGATTGCTTCTTCTTGGAACATGTGAGTGAGGTCCCTTTTGGTTGAGTGGTCAGAGAGTGGAGAAAGGTTTTGAGTGATTAGAATGATCGACGGTGGTAAGAGAAAGTTGCAGAAGAGGGGTGTTGACTTAGGGTGGACCGAGTGGGTTCGAGAATTATAAGAGGTAATGCTTGATGATTTTGGATGAGCTCCTAGGTGAATCTCGGATAAGAGTATGGTTAGGAATAGGTCGGCTAGGCGGTGATCGAAGAATTTTACTAGAGGATGTGTGGTTAGCAGGGCATGATGCTTGTGAAATCTTGGGAAGTGTGGAAGTGTAAGAAATGACTTTTAAAAGTATGAAGGATATCGTATGAGAGGACCCTCGAGTGTGAGGTTAGAGATAGTAGTGGATTCTTAGAGGTGGATTGCTAGTGAGAGTTCTTGGTGGAATGAGGGGCGAGATTAGGGTATTGAAATGAATTAGGACTTCTTTTGAGGATGCTACCTGAGCTGATGTTGGTGAATCTAGATGAGGCTGGTTTTGATGTAGGAATTGAAATCGAGCGAGCGGGGGTTGCGTTATTTTGCCTGGTGGTGATGTGAAAGCATCTTGATTATGCGATTTATTAAAATGACATGGCATGATATTAGATAGCGACTATGATGAACCTGATATGGCTGATATTACATGTTGATATGCAATATTTGAAATCTAGTTGACAGTGACAAGTGTTATCATGATATAGCGATACATTGCTATCCTACTATGTTGTTCTAGAAGTATGTTGTGATGTGTTGTATGAATCTTGACATAATGATATATTGCTATTTGAGAGCATGATGCTATATTATGAGCAGGAAATGTTGAATGATGAATATTGATTTGGATAATGAATCTGACTTATATATATGAGATAATGGTGCGTGATTGCTAAGTGATCGTTATATGACATTGTATGAGTTGAGATGATGTTTTGCGAGTATGCTGACGTTTTGGTGATTCCCACATTGACTGACCTTTTTTTTTGCTGAATCTTAATAACCTAACCTTGATGTGTTGATGTGTTGACAATGGGTTTTGGTTCATTAATTATGTGGTGAGAAATGCTTTTATGACCTTTGGTATGATCTGGAGATGTGATGTGACCTTGTGGCACTACGATGGTATATGTTGAGACTTGCCTTATGATGTGTTGATTGGAGATTGGTTGGTTATACAGTTATGCCTTTCTTATGGCTTATGCATCTTGCTTGAATTGAGACTGATAGATTGATTCGATTCTGGAAACTAGGAAGAGAATATGGGATTAGCCCTTAGAGGTGGATGACTCCACCTCCTACCCTCGGAATTTGATTGATTGGTATGTGTGAAGCTGATTTGGTTTTCGGAAGAGTTTTGACAAAATCTTGATTTGAAAGGATTTGACTTGTTTTGGTGTAAAGTTGCTTGATTAAAAATTGAATTCGAAGATTTTGAGCGGTTTTAAAAATGGCCAACTTGGGGTTTTAAAGAAGTTGAGAGTTTCAATGATTTGGATGACAATCCTTTTATTTACAAACGCTTTAAGGATTTACAAACTGGATTTACATTATGACGTCTCACGAAATGGATACAAGCATTGTATAGGGGTGCTTATAGATTGCTTGCTAAGACCTAGTCGGACGCTATAATGCTTTTAGAGTTGTGGTACTTCCGAAAAGTCGAAGCGAGGATGTAATAAGGGCGCTTATTACACACTTGACAAGACCAATTGGAGATGTCACGACCGTGACTAGGATGTTGTGAGAATCTCGGAAGACGCAACCGAGACGATTACAAGATCCTTGGACATGGTCCTCGGACTCACCGATTCTTTAAAACTTCATCCCCTTTGCTTTAAAATGATTTTAGTCTCGGGGACGAGACTTGTTTTTAGAGGTCGATAAATGTAAAGACTGAATATATATTTTATATATATTATATTATTATTTTAATTAAATATGTTAGTATTTATTTCAATTTGTAAAAGCGGAGAAAAAGTCGTCCTCGAGCACGAGTTCAATTTTAAAATCCTTCCGGCATCATTTGAATTTTCGATTTTGACAGGATTTGACTTCCGCTTTCGAGTTCCGGGTATTAATAAAACTAATTTAAGCTCCGAGTTTGATTAAAATTTATTTAATTCCGTTATATTGAGATTAGTAAATTAAAATTTAATTAAATTCGATTTAGTCGGGATTCGTTCGGGCGAGCCTACACCCCACCCTCCTCTCCTCACACTTCTGTATCTGCATCAGAAACCCATTCTCCTCCCTCTCTCACCCTCATCCTCTCCTCCTCCTCTTCTGTGTGCCGAGAGCCTTGGGCTCCAAAAGATACCCCATTGCCCCACCTTCTTTCACCACCACCCATCCACCATCTCCTCTGTTTTGAAGCTCCGAGCATCGAGCACCCAACTCTGAAGCCGAGCAGCTGCGCCTCCAGTCACTCCCACCTCTGTCCTCCTCGTCAGTCGCTGCACAACAACCACCTTCGTCTCCTCCTTGTCTCCATTTTCGAACGGCGCCAAGAGCTCCGAGCTCTGTTCTACCGAGAGCTCACTCCCCAACCACCTTGCTTCCAAGCTCGAGGGACCGAGCTCCACCCTCCTCTCCTCTGGCGCCCACGAAGGTCCCAGAGCCCAGCACCGGCCTCCATCCCCTGTTTTTTCCGATTTGAACCTCGGTGAGCCTTCATCCCCTCCCCTGTTTCATCCTTGAGATCAATTCCGTTTTTTTTACTCGATTCCGGTTCAATCTTGTCAAAAATCTGTTTTTGCTCATCCCTTACCCCTCCTAGGGCCCAAATCGACATCCTTCCCTGGTCGTCGAGCCGGAATCCGCCATTGAAGCCCCAGAGGTCCTCTCAGAGTCGCTCGGTGAGTCTCATTCCTCTTCCTCTCCTTTACTCGCGTTCACCTTCTTTCGGGTCCTGGGTGGTTGGAATCTCTTGTCAGTTGAGTGGGCAAATTCTGGGCCGGGAAAGAGGTTCGCCAGAGGCCCTGGGTTCGCCCTCCTCTCTTCGTCTCCCGTCCGGTGTGAGCGAAGAGCTCTGTCCGAGCTGTGAGGAAGGAGACGGGAGCCTATTCCTCCTGTCCTCTTGGGCCTAATTTCCCGGGTCGTGGGCTTGGGTCCGGGTGGGCTCATCCTTGGGGAATCCGGATCCGGATCTCTTCTTCTTTCCTTGGGCTGGGCTGTGGGCTGTGGGCTGGGCTTCCAGGTTAAGGGTTGGGCTGGGTTATTTTTCTTTGTTATGTTGTATATATATATATATTGTGTTATGTATGTATATATCTATATATATACCCATATATGTTACATGTTTTTTTTATTATTATTCTGATTTTGCAAAAATGAATATGTATATTTATATGTTCTGAAATATTAATATATTATTTTACATGGTTAAAGGTAATTTTATTTGAAATGGATTATTATATGATATATTTTATGAGGGTGATTTTAAGATATGGATAACAAGTGTTGAATTATTTGAATATTATTATTTTGGGATTTGTTATAATATTCTGGAAATTTATCATTTTATATTGTGGTTGTTTTAAAATAATATTAATTGGATTATTTAATTGATGCATTATATGAGGATTTAACTATGTGAATTGGGAATTTTTAAAGTGAATTGTTGGTTTTGATTTATAAATATGAGGAGTTATGAGGATTTAAATATGACTTTTGGAAATTGATTTTAAGGTTTAAATGTTTAATGTCGGGATTTAGATAAGCGATTTTAAAAGAGTTGTTTGATTTTCTAAGTTGAGTTCTTTGAGAGGTGGTTTTGAAAATGAAATGATGAGATGAGATGGAATAATCTGAAATGGGATATGAGACGAGATATGAATGATAGTTAGGGGCGCCTTGTGTGAAATAGGTAGACTTATGCATTTATATGTTATTAGGTGTTTGTGAATGTTGGACGTTGCTTGCTATCGGTGATTCATTTCATGGATTCTGCTTTTCCTTGTTCTCTGCTGTTCGGCTTATTCAGGTAAGTTCCTTTATGGGGTTACTCAGATTCGAAAGAGATTACCGGCTTGTGAATGTATGACATACTAGGTGTTGCATAAGCATTAAAGCATGCCATGTAGTATCATGCTAGGTTGCACTTGTGATTGAGCATTCTATTTCTTTACGCGTATGAAACAGAACGGACGTATCTGTGATAGTCCTAGAGTCTTTGCTAGGGTCATAGGGTTGCCCAGCCCCATCGGGTGCCCTGAGTCTATCGAGTCGATATGAGCATGATGATAGCCCAGCACCATCGGGCATGATTTATTTATTTTAATTTATGTTATGATGATGAGATATGAGATGATGAGATATGATATGCTATAGCATCGAACCGGCCGGTCTCTGCACTAACGGAAAGGGGTGCAGAGGTAGGAGAGGGACATGCCATTTGGCATTCTTTGGGCGCCTTTACAGTTATTTCTCGCATATTGTAAATTAGGATCATGCTAGTGTGATTTAATTTCCGCATCTGCATCATCTTTATTATTAGCGTATGTGTATGTTCGCTTGCTGGACAGAGCGTGTTGGGGCCTCGGTCTGACCCCACTCGCACCAATTGTTTTTAGTTATGATTGCTCCCTGTTTATATGGCGTGGGAAAGTCCCCCGGCGATTGCAAAGAAATCTGTCTAACCCCGCTAATCTGGCCATACGACTTTAGAATCATGTTTTGGTTTTGACCGGGCCTTGCCGTGGCTTTTGTATCTAAATCGTATTTCCGCTTTACTTTCGTTTAAACTGAATTTATGGAAACTTCGACTGATTAGAGGTTTGAAACCTCGACCCGTACCTGAATTGCAACATCCGAACGAAGGTATCCGACCTTCGAAACGTATCCCGGATATTTATATCCGGGTCGTTACACAAAATACTTTCTCAAATCATAATTGGCCAAATTCCGACATTAAACGTTTAAGCCTTAGAACCAATTCTCAAAAATCATATTATAAAACAATTCCGGCATGTTTCTTACTTACTCAAAAGTCATCATCTAAAAATCACTAAATAAACATTTATTAAAAACACTTCTCCACTACTATTACTTTTAAAACCAAATATATATAATATTTAATAACACACTCCAAATAATATTTAGATATAGAAAATTTACCAAAATAAATCCATTTTAGCAACCCACCTTTATAAAACACAATACTAACTTGCTTTATCATTTCTAAAACATTTAAATAAACACCACATAAAATCATAATAATATAAATATATATCAAATAATACCAATTTTAGTCCCTTTATAATATCTACCATCAACTAAAATACCACATCATATATGGTAGAACATATATATATATATATATATAACCCAATATTAATTATTATTACTTTTAAAACCTTTTAAATATATTAAAATATTTCAGAATATATAAATATATAATCATTTTCCAAAATCAGAAAAAATAATAATAACATATAACATATACACACATATATATAAGCACTACCGAAAAATAAATAAATAAAGCAACAACCCCATATATATATAACCAATTCAGAAATCAAAACCAACCCAACCTTAAAGCCCTAACCCGAGTCCAAGAGAAGGCCCAAGACCCGGATCCAAGCTCATGACCCGGATCCCCTTTGCTTTAATGACCCGGACGAAGGGTAGAGAAGAAAAGAAGGTCAGACCGGCCAAAAATATATAAGAAAAGAAGAACCGGTTCAGGAAAAAAAAGAAAAAATAGGATTGAACCCGTCCCTCCCAAATCAACCAAGAGCTCTGCTTCCGACGGAGAACGACGGAGACAGAAGATGTGGAGTTCCCAGGCCTCCGGCGGCCCTTCCTGGCTCAGACTTCCCCATCCTGACCGAACCCCGATTTCGACCACAACCCGGCCAATAAAAATGAAACGAGGTAAAGGAGGAGGGAGGAAGAGAGAGATTACCGAGAAGCCAATGTGCTCTCCGGAAGCGTTCGTCGGGTTTGAATCGAGCTTTGTCGGAGCTCCAATCGAACAAACCTGATCTGGGTCGGGGGAAAACAACATAAAGGTGGAGCTTTATGGGGTAAACGGCGGAAAAGACGAAGGAACCAATGTACCATGACCGACCTTGCACAAGCGAAGGCAGGGGAAGAAGAAGGAGGGAGGCGGCTCGGTGTCGACGTCTCCAGCTGCTCCTGGGTGGCAGAGGCTCGGCCGCGCTCGGGAGGTGAGGTGGATCTGCTGCTGGGCTCAACGGGGAGGGTGAATGGAAGCTGATGTTGCAGCTCGACAGAACAGGGGAGCAAGGGGGGAGGGCCGTGGTGGTGGTGGTGGTCCGACGATGAAACGAAAGGGAGGCTGCCTTGGCTTCAATGGGGGGAAGGAGAAGATGAAGAAGGAGGGCTGCTCGGAAAGGAGATAAGAGGAGGAGAGATAGGAGAGCTGCAGAGGGGTATTGAGGAAGGGTAATGGAAAGGGGTGTGGGGTGCAGAGGGGGAAGAAGACAAGAGGGTGAGGGAGGGACCATTGCAACAGTCACCCGAGAGAGAGAGAGAGAGAAAGAAAAGAAATTAATATATATGTGGTCCCAACCATACCAATTCAAATTAGCGGAAAGACTCAAAATTCGCTCGCCCAATCGAATCCCGACTAAATCAAATTTAAATAAATTTCAATGACTAATTTTAAGATAACAGAATTAAATAATTTTTTCCGATACCCGGAGCTTAAATTAATTTTATTAATACTCTATCTTGAAAGCGAAAGTCGAACCCCGTCAAAATCCGAAATTTAAATGATGCTGGAATAACTTAAAATCCAAAACTTACGCTCGAGGACTGTTTTATTCCACTTTTACAAATTGAAATTAATAATAATTTATTTAGTTAAACTAATCATAATATATAAATATACTCGGTCTTTACACTCGCGTATCGAACGATGACGATTGCATTTATTTTTGGTTCATCTCTTCAGCTCGTTGTACGCTGGAGATTACCATCAATTTTTATCTCCTTCGCGTATCGAACGCTGGAGATTGCGTTTATTTTTGGTTAATCTCTTCAGCTCGTTGTACGCTGGAGATTACCATCAATTTTCATGAGTCGATCTCCCTAGCGTATCGAACGCTGGAGATTGCATTTATTTTTGGTTAATCTCTTCAGCTCGTTGTACGTTGGAGATTACCATCAATTTTCATGAGTCAATCTCCCTCACGTATCGAACGCTGGAGAATGCATTTATTATTGGTTAATCTCTTCAGCTCGTTGTACGCTGGAGATTACCATCAATTTTTATCTACCTCGCCTATCGAACGTTGGAGATTGCACTTATTTTTGGTTAATCTCTTCAGCTCGTTGTACGCTGGAGATTACCATCAATTTTCATGAGTTAATCTCCCTCGCGTATCGAACGCTGGAGATTGTATTTATTTTTGGTTAATCTTTTCAGCTCGTTGCACGCTGGATATTACCATCAATTTTCATGAGTCAATCTCCCTCGCGTATTGATCGCTGGAGATTGCATTTATTTTTGGTTAATTTCTTCACCTCGTTGTACGCAGGAGATAACTATCAATTTTTATCTCCCTCGGGTATCGAACGCTGGAGATTGCATTTATTTTTGGTTAATGTCTTCAGCTCGTTGTACGCTAGAGACTACCATCAATTTTGATGAGTCAATATCCCTCGCGTATCGAATGCCGGAGATTGCATTTATTTTTGGTTAATCTCTTCAACTCGTTGTACACTGGAGATTACTGTCGATTTTTATCTCCCTCACGTATCGAACGTTGGAGATTGCATTGATTTTTGGTTAATTTCTTTAGCTCGTTGTATGCTGGAGATTACTATCAATTTTTATCTCCTTCGCGTATCGAACGTTGGAGATTGCATTTATTTTTGGTTAATCTCTTCAGCTCGTTGTACGCTGGAGATTACCATCAATTTTCATGAGTCAATCTCCCTCGCATATCGAATGCTGGAGATTGCATTTATTTTTGGTTAATCTCTTCAGCTCGTTGTACGCTGGAGATTACCATCAATTTTTATGAGTCAATCTCCCTCGCGTATCGAACACTGGAGATTGCATTTATTTTTGGTTAATCTCTTCATCTCGTTGTACGCTCGAGATTACCATCAATTTTTATCTCCCTCGCGTATCGAACGTTGGAGATTGCATTTATTTTTGGTTAATCTCTTCAGCTCATTGTACGCTGGAGATTACCATCAATTTTTATCTCTCTCGCGTATCGAACGTTGGAGATTACATTTATTTTTGGTTAATCTCTTCAGCTCATTGTACGCTAGAGATTACCATCAATTTTCATGAGTCAATCTCTCTCGCGTATCGAACGCTGGAGATTGCATTTATTTTTGGTTAGTCTCTTCAGATCGTTGTACGCTGGAGATTACCATCAATTTTTATCTCCCTCGCGTATCGAACGTTGGAGATTGCATTTATTTTTGGTTAATCTCTTTAGCTCGTTGTACGTTGGAGATTACCATCAATTTTAATGAGTCAATCTCCCTCGCGCATTGAACGCTGGAGATTGCATTTATTTTTTATTAATCTCTTTAGCTCGTTGTACGTTGGAGATTACCATCAATTTTCATGAGTCAATCTCCCTCGCGTATCGAATGCTGGAGATTGCATTTATTTTTTGGTTAATCTCCTCAGCTCGTTGTACGCTAGAGATTACCATCAGTTTTCATGAGTCAATCTCCCTCGCGTATCGATCGCTGGAGATTGCATTTATTTTTAGTTTATTTCTTCAGCTCGTTGTACGCAGGAGATTACTATCAATTTTTATCTCCCTCACATATCGAACGCTGGAGATTGCATTTATTTTTGGTTAATGTCTTCAGCTCGTTGTACGCTGGAGATTACCATTAATTTTGATGAGTCAATCTCCCTCGCGTATCGAATGCCGGAGATTGCATTTATTTTTGGTTAATCTTTTTAGCTCGTTGTACACTGGAGTTTACCATCAATTTTTATCTCCCTCACGTATCGAACGTTGGAGATTGCATTTATTTTTGGTTAATTTCTTCAGCTCGTTGTACGCAGGAGATTACTATCAATTTTTATCTCCCTCGCGTATCGAACGCTGGAGATTGCGTTTATTTTTGGTTAATCTCTTCAGCTCGTTGTACGCTGGAGATTACCATCAATTTTCATGAGTCAATCTCCCTCGCGTATCGAACGCTGGAGATTGCATTTATTTTTGGTTAATATCTTCAGCTCGTTGTACGCTGGAGATTACCATCAATTTTTATGAGTCAATCTCCCTCTCGTATCCAACGCTGGAGATTGCATTTATTTTTGGTTAATCTCTTCAGCTCGTTGTACGCTCGAGATCACCATAAATTTTTATCTCCCTTGCGTATCGAACGTTGGAGATTGCATTTATTTTTGGTTAATCTCCTCAACTCATTGTACGCGGGAGATTACCATCATTTTTTATCTCCCTTGCGTATCGAACGTTGGAGATTGCATTTATATTTGGTTAATCTCTTTAGCTCGTTGTACGCTGGAGATTACCATCAATTTTCATGAGTCAATCTCCCTCGCGTATCGAACGCTGGAGATTGCATTTATTTTTGATTAATCTCTTCAGCTCGTTGTACGTTGGAGATTACCATCAATTTCCATGAGTGAATCTCCCTTGCGTATCGAACGCTAGAGATTGCATTTAATTTTGGTTAATCTCTTTAGCTCATTGTACACTGGAGATTACCATCAATTTTTATCTCCCTCGCGTATCGAACGTTGGAGATTGCACTTATTTTTTGTTAATCTCTTCAGCTCGTTGTACACTGGAGATTACTATCAATTTTCATGAGTTAATCTCCCTCGCGTATCGAACGATGCAGATTGCATTTATTTTTGGTTAATCTTTTCAGCTCGTTGTACGCTGGAGATTACCATCAATTTTCATGAGTCAATCTTCCTCGCGTATCGATCGCTGGAGATTGCATTTATTTTTGGTAAATTTTTTCAGCTCATTGTAAGCAGGAGATTACTATCAATTTTTATCTTCCTCGCGTATCGAACGCTGAACATTGCATTTATTTTTTGTTAATGTCTTCAGCTCGTTGTACGCTGGAGATTACCAGCAATTTTGATGAGTCAATCTCACTCACGTATCGAATGCTGGAGATTGCATTTATTTTTGCTTAATCTCTTCAATCGTTGTACACTGGAGATTACCGTCAATTTTTATCTCCCACACGTATCGAACGTTGGAGATTGCATTTATTTTTGGTTAATTTCTTCAGCTCGTTGTACGCTGGAGATTACTATCAATTTTTATCTCGCTCGAGTATCGAACGTTACAGATTGCATTTATTTTTGGTTAATCTCTTCAGCTCGTTGTACGCTGGAGATTACCATCAATTGTCATGAGTCAATCTTCCTCGCGTATCGATCGCTGGAGATTGCATTTATTTTTGGTAAATTTCTTCAGCTCGTTGTACGCAGGAGATTACTATCAATTTTTATCTTCCTCGCGTATCGAACGCTGAACATTGCATTTATTTTTTGTTAATGTCTTCAGCTCGTTGAACGCTGGAGATTACCAGCAATTTTGATGAGTCAATCTCCCTCGCGTATCGAATGCTGGAGATTGCATTTATTTTTGGTTAATCTCTTCAATCGTTGTACACTGGAGATTACCGTCAATTTTTATCTCCCTCACGTATCGAACATTGGAGATTGCATTTATTTTTGGTTAATATCTTTAGCTCGTTGTACGCTGGAGATTACTATAAATTTTTATCTCGCTCGAGTATCGAACGTTACAGATTGCATTTATTTTTGGTTAATCTCTTCAGCTCGTTGTACGCTAGAGATTACCATCAGTTTTCATGAGTCAATCTCCCTCGCGTATCGATCGCTGGAGATTGCATTTATTTTTAGTTAATTTTCTCAGCTCGTTGTACGCAGGAGATTACTATCAATTTTTATCTCCCTCACATATCGAACGCTGGAGATTGCATTTATTTTTGGTTAATGTCTTCAACTCGTTGTACGCTGGAGATTACCATTAATTTTGATGAGTCAATCTCCCTCGCGTATCGAATGTCGGAGATTGCATTTATTTTTGGTTAATCTTTTCAGCTCGTTGTACACTGGAGATTACCATCAATTTTTATCTCCCTCACGTATCGAACGTTGGAGATTGCATTTATTTTTGGTTAATTTCTTCAGCTCGTTGCACGCAGGAGATTACTATCAATTTTTATCTCCCTCGCGTATCGAACGCTGGAGATTGCGTTTATTTTTGGTTAATCTCTTCAGCTTGTTGTACGCTAGAGATTACCATCAATTTTCATGAGTCAATCTCCCTCGCGTATCGAACGCTGGAGATTGCATTTATTTTTGGTTAATATCTTCAGCTCGTTGTACGTTGGAGATTACCATCAATTTTTATGAGTCAATCTCCCTCGCGTATCGAACGCTGGAGATTGCATTTATTTTTGGTTAATCTCTTCAGCTCGTTGTACGCTCGAGATCACCATAAATTTTTATCTCCCTCGCGTATCGAACGTTGGAGATTGCATTTATTTTTGGTTAATCTCGTCAACTCATTGTACGCTGGAGATTACCATCATTTTTTATCTCCCTCGCGTATCGAACGTTGGAGATTGCATTTATTTTTGGTTAATCTCGTCAACTCATTGTACGCTGGAGATTACCATCATTTTTTATCTCCCTTGCGTATCGAACGTTGGAGATTGCATTTATATTTGGTTAATCTCTTTAGCTCGTTGTACGCTGGAGATTACCATCAATTTTCATGAGTCAATCTCCCTCGCGTATCGAACGCAGGAGATTGCATTAATTTTTGATTAATCTCTTCAGCTCGTTGTACGTTGGAGATTACCATCAATTTCCATGAGTGAATCTCCCTTGCGTATCGAACGCTAGAGATTGCATTTATTTTTGGTTAATCTCTTTAGCTCATTGTACACTGGAGATTACCATCAATTTTTATCTCCCTCGCGTATCGAACGTTGGAGATTGCACTTATTTTTTGTTAATCTCTTCAGCTCGTTGTACGCTGGAGATTACTATCAATTTTCATGAGTTAATCTCCCTCGCGTATCGAATGCTGCAGATTGCATTTATTTTTGGTTAATCTTTTCAGCTCGTTGTACGCTGGAGATTACCATCAATTTTCATGAGTCAATCTTCCTCGTGTATCAATCGCTAGAGATTGCATTTATTTTTGGTAAATTTCTTCAGCTCGTTGTATGCTGGAGATTACTATCAATTTTTATCTTCCTCGCGTATCGAACGCTGAACATTGCATTTATTTTTTGTTAACGTCTTCAGCTCGTTGTATGCTGGAGATTACCAGCAATTTTGATGAGTCAATATCCTCGCATATCGAATGCTGGAGATTGCATTTATTTTTGGTTAATCTCTTCAATCGTTGTACACTGGAGATTACCGTCAATTTTTATCTCCCTCACGTATCGAACGTTGGAGATTGCATTTATTTCTGGTTAATTTCTTCAGCTCGTTGTACGCTGGAGATTACTATCAATTTTTATCTCGCTCGAGTATCGAACGTTACAGATTGCATTTATTTTTGGTTAATCTCTTCAGCTCGTTGTACGCTGGAGATTACCAACAATTTTCATGAGTCAATCTCCCTCGCGTATCGAACGCTGGAGATTGCATTTATTTTTGGTTAATATCTTCAGCTCGTTGTACGCTGGAGATTACCATCAATTTTTATGAGTCAATCTCCCTCGCGTAACGAACGCTGGAGATTGCATTTATTTTTGGTTAATCTCTTCAGCTCGTTGTACGCTCGAGATCACCATAAATTTTTATCTCCCTCGCGTATCGAACGTTGGAGATTGCATTTATTTTTGGTTAATCTCGTCAACTCATTGTACGCTGGAGATTACCATCATTTTTTATCTCCCTTGCGTATCGAACGTTGGAGATTGCATTTATATTTGGTTAATCTCTTTAGCTCGTTGTACGCTGGAGATTACCATCAATTTTCATGAGTCAATCTCCCTCGCGTATCGAACGCAGGAGATTGCATTAATTTTTTATTAATCTCTTCAGCTCGTTGTACGTTGGAGATTACCATCAATTTCCATGAGTGAATCTCCCTTGCGTATCGAACGCTAGAGATTGCATTTATTTTTGGTTAATCTCTTTAGCTCATTGTACACTGGAGATTACCATCAATTTTTATCTCCCTCGCGTATCGAACGTTGGAGATTGCACTTATTTTTTGTTAATCTCTTCAGCTCGTTGTACGCTGGAGATTACTATCAATTTTCATGAGTTAATCTCCCTCGCGTATCGAATGCTGCAGATTGCATTTATTTTTGGTTAATCTTTTCAGCTCGTTGTACGCTGGAGATTACCATCAATTTTCATGAGTCAATCTTCCTCGTGTATCAATCGCTAGAGATTGCATTTATTTTTGGTAAATTTCTTCAGCTCGTTGTATGCAGGAGATTACTATCAATTTTTATCTTCCTCGCGTATCGAATGCTGAACATTGCATTTATTTTTGTTAACGTCTTCAGCTCGTTGTACGCTGGAGATTACCAGCAATTTTAATGAGTCAATATCCTTCGCATATCGAATGCTGGAGATTGCATTTATTTTTGGTTAATCTCTTCAATCGTTGTACACTGGAGATTACCGTCAATTTTTATCTCCCTCACGTATCGAACGTTGGAGATTGCATTTATTTCTGGTTAATTTCTTCAGCTCGTTGTACGCTGGAGATTACTATCAATTTTTATCTCGCTCGAGTATCGAACGTTACAGATTGCATTTATTTTTGGTTAATCTCTTCAACTCGTTGTACGCTGGAGATTACCATCAATTTTCATGAGTCAATCTCCCTCGTGTATCGAACGCTGGAGATTGCATTTATTTTTGGTTAATCTCTCCAGCTCGTTGTACGCTGGAGATTACCATCAATTTTCATGAGTCAATCTCTCTCGCGTATCGAACACTGGAGATTGCATTTATTTTTGGTTAATCTCTTCAGCTCGTTGTACGCTCGAGATTACCATCAATTTTTTATCTCCCTCGCGTATCGAACGTTGGAGATTGGATTTATTTTTGGTTAATCTCGTCAGCTCATTGTACGCTGGAGATTACCATCATTTTTTATCTCCCTCGCGTATCAAACGTTGGAGATTGCATTTATTTTTGGTTAATCTCTTCAGCTCATTGTACGCTGGAGATTACCATCAATTTTCATGAGTCAATCTCCCTCGCATATCGAACGCTAGAGATTGCATTTATTTTTGGTTAGTCTCTTTAGATCTTTCTATGCTAGAGATTACCGTCAATTTTTATCTCCCTCGCGTATCGAACGTTGGAGATTGCATTTATTTTTGGTTAATCTCTTTAGCTCGTTGTACGCTGGAGATTATCATCAATTTTCATGAGTCAATCTCCCTCGCATATCGAACGCTGGAGATTGCATTTATTTTTTATTAATCTCTTCAGCTCGTTGTACGTTGGAGATTACCATCAATTTTCATGAGTCAATCTCCCTCGCGTATCGAATGCTGGAGATTGCATTTATTTTTTGGTTAATCTCTTCAGCTCATTGTACGCTAGAGATTACCATCAGTTTTCATGAGTCAATCTCCCTCGCGTATCGATCGCTGGAGATTGCATTTATTTTTGGTTTATTTCTTAAGCTCGTTGTACGCAGGAGATTACTATCAATTTTTATCTCCCTCGCATATCGAACGCTGGAGATTGCATTTATTTTTGGTTAGTGTCTTCAGCTCGTTGTACGCTGGAGATTACAATTAATTTTGATGAGTCAATCTCCCTCGCGTATCGAATGTCGGAGATTGCATTTATTTTTGGTTAATCTCTTCAGCTCGTTGTACACTAGAGATTACCATCAATTTTTATCTCCCTCACGTATCGAACGTTGGAGCTTGCATTTATTTTTGGTTAATTTCTTCAGCTCGTTGTACGCTGGAGATTACTATAAATTTTTATCTCCCTCGCGTATCGAACGTTCGAGATTGCATTTATTTTTGGTTAATCTCTTCAGCGTCCTCGAGCGTAAGTTTTGGATTGGTTATTCCGGCATCATTTAAATTTCGGGTTTAGTCGGGATTCGACCGGGCGAGCGGGTTTCGAGTCTATTCCGTTAATTTGAATTCTTTCATGGGGACCCATTTCATTTATTTTATTTCCCCTTTTCTTTTCTCTCTCTCTCTCTCTCTCTCTCTCTCTCTCTCTCCCTCTCTCTCGGCAGCCTCTGCCTCATTTCAGTGCAACAGCCCTCCCTCCTCACTGCCTTGTTGTCCTGTAAACATACCCACATCCCCTCACACACACCCTCATTTCACAATACCCAGCAACACACCCTCCTCCTCATCTGTTCACCCCTTTCCTTTCCAATCCGAACACCCGAGTAGCTGAAGCCCACCAGCCTATCCACCACCACGCTGCAGCCAACACCATCATCGCCTCCGCAGGCCCTCGTCGTCGTCCAGCTCCATTGTAGTCGAAAACAAGGGACTCCGACCCTGCTTTCACAAGCCACAATGAGCAGCTTCCACTCCCTCCTCCTTCCTCCGAGCAGTAGCAGCAGCACCCAGGAGCCACCCAGGAGGCCGGAGCCACCGTCGGAGCCACAAGACACCATTTCCCTCCCCTGTTTCACCCTTAAGGTCGATTCCGTTTTTTTTATTCGATTCCGGTTCAAATCTTGTCAAAACCATTTCTTTTGCTCATCCCTTACTCCTCCTAGGGCTCCTCCCTCGTCAATCGCAGCCGGGAGTCCGCCATTGCAGCCGGAGCTTTCCTCGGAGTCGGAATCGCGCCGTGCCTCGGTAACCCCTGTTACTCCCTCTCCTGTGTGCGCGTTCCATTCTCTCGGTGTGGGTCTTGGTCGGTTTTGTGTGTCGGTCAGTTGGGCAACGGTTGGGGTTGACAGGCCGCCGCCGGAGGAGCTGGAGTTTCTCCTTCCCTTCTTCGTTTTTCGGCAAAACAGAGCTCTTGGTTGATTTGGGAGGGATGGGTTCAATCCTATTTTTTTCTTTTTTCCTGAACCGGTTCTTCTTTTCTTATATTTTTTTGGCCGGTCTGGCCTTCTTTTCTTCTCTTCCCTTCATCCGGGTCATGAGCTTGGATCCGGGTCTTGGGCCTTCTCTTGGACTCGGGTTAGGGCTTTAAGGTTGGGCTGGTTTTGATTTCTGAATTGGTTATATATATATGGGGTTGTGCTTTATTTTATTTTTTTGGGTAGTGCTTATATATATATGTGTATATGTTATATGTTATTTTTTTTTTCTGATTTTGGAAAATGATTATAATTTATATATTCTGAAATATTTTAATATATTTAAAAGGTTTTAAAAGTAATAATAATTGATATTGGGTTATATATACATTTATGGATTGTTTGAGATTTTATGGATAACAAGTGTTGAATTAGTTGAATATTATTATTTTGGGATTTTTATAAATTCTGGAAAATTAATCGTTATATATTGTATATTGTTTTAAAATAGTATTAATTGGATTATTTAATTGATGCATTTTAAGAGGATTTAACTATGTGAGCTAGGATTTTAAAGTAAATTGTTGGTTCTGATTTATAAGTATTATTTGTGAGCTTAGAATTAATTTTACAGTAACAAATAGAGGTTCTTTCATCAACATTTAGAAAAGACATAATTTGTTCGGTATACTAGATATTTTTTTAAATGGTCAATTTCTTTGACATTTTTTTATAGGGAATAGTGTGGAAATGAAATCATATCTATACACATCTCCTCATGCATGTACTTCCAGGGGGGTAACTGAACCGTCATCACCTCTTTTTTATCTTAAATTTCAAATTTATAGTAACTGAACCGTCATGTTTTCCTCTATATAAGTAACCACATAAACACTTTGGCCATTTATACAAATGATTCAAGGTGTACTTTTCTTCCTTACCATATAATTTCATCTTCTTTCTGTTTTTATAAAACACATTTGCGCAATGGAGAGCAGCGATTCTAGTTGTACTTTTTCGCTCAAACCTTATTTCCTAACGGATCTGCTTGATGATTTGCTTTATCCTGAGTATCATATGTCGTTTATAGACGATGATGCTGCAACAAACATTACTGCAGAGAGAGAGGCTTGATGATGTTGCATCAGTTCATGAAATGCATTTCAAAATGGCATTAAGGGAGAAGGTTGAGATTGAAAGGAGGCGTGGAGTTGCTCTTGTAAATGGAAACACAAACGAAGTGATTCTGGTAAATTTAAAAATTATTTTCGTGTTTCTCTTGTATTTAAAATTATATTTTTTATTTACATATGTTTATTTTGCAGATGACTGACGAAAGGGGGAGGATGGAAGTGCAGATTGAAGAACTTAAAAGAATGCACAAGGACTTCAAGAAGGAAGTTGTCTATATAGAGCAAATCCGCCGTGCCAAAATCAATGAATATTTAAATTTATAAATTTCAAATATTATGTATTTATTTTATTTTAATGTTTCTTTATTATAAAATCATTATTTGCATTTTATTTAATTTTTATATATTCAAGTATTGTTCACTGGTGGCGTTTTATTGGGGGTGTTTCATATTGAACCAATCTAAGTTAATGACAACATCCATGACAAAGAAATGGTGCAGAAAACTGGAATATAAAAATATCTTAGTGAACAAATCTAAGTTAATCTCAACTTGCGACACAATCTCAGTGCATAATTGATTCAATCAGATAAATGGTGCAGCAACCTCAGTGCACCAAACATGTCAAACAATCTCAGTGAAGCAATCCAAATCTCAGTGAACAAATTTTAATGAACCAATCTAACGTAATTACAACATGTGATACAATCTCAGTCAAAAATTGATTCAATCAGATAAATGGTGCAAGAACCTCAGTGCCCCAAATCATGTAAAACATCTTAGTGAATCAATGCAAATATCATTGAACCAATCTCAGTGAACCAAAACATAAAAAACAATCTTAGTGAATCATTGAACCAATCTCAATGAATCAAAACATGTGACCCAATCTCAGTGAATCAATGGTTCAGTACCTTGACATAAGTTAACCAAAACATGTTACCCAATATAAATCAATATATGATTCATTGGGTGTGGTCAAATTGGTTCACTGTTTGCGATTAACTGGGTGGGATTCAGTTATTCAAGTTTGGTTCACTGGTTTACTGGTTCACTGGTTCACTGGTTCAATGGTTCTGAGTCACTTGAAGTTTTGGTTTTACTAGTTGGGATACTGTTATCCAAGTTTGGTTCACTGGTTTACTAGTTATGAGTCACTTGAAGTTTTGGTTTTACTAGTTGGGATTCAGTTATCCAAGTTTGGTTCACTGGTTATGAGTCACTTAAAGTTGTTCACTGGTTCACTGGTTATGAGTCACTTGGAGTTTTGGTTTTAGTAGTTGGGATTCAATTATCCAAGTTTGGTTCACTGATTCACTGGTTATGAGTCACTTGAAGTTTTGGTTTTACTAGTTAGGATTCAGTTATCCAAGTTTGGTTCACTGGTTCACTGGTACACTAGTTCACTAGTTATGAGTCACTTGAAGTTGTTCACTGGTTCACTGGTTATGAGTCACTTGAAGTTTTGGTTTTACTAGGTCGGATTCAGTTATCCAAGTTTGGTTCACTGGTTCACTGGTTATGATTCACATGAAGTTGTTCATTACGAATTTAATAGTGTGATTAATAAAAGTAACTAAAGATTTGTTCAAGAATATAATAGAATAAAATGTAATCGTAAATTTAAGTATAAACTTGTGGCAATTAGAATTTCTTTTATAAAATATAACTTGAAGTATAAAATGAAATCATAGAGCACCCTTGTTCAGTTCTTCCAGCTTTTTCTTCTCTGCTTGAATTTTTTTGCAATTCCTACTGTCATGGAAGGCTAACTTATTGCATTCTTTGCACAATCTTTTTACCTTGTTCTTCTTATTCTTTTTCTTCTTCTTTATTGCCTTTTCTTTTCCACCTTTTAGTGTCTTTTCACTCCCTTTGTTGCTTGCCTTTACTGGTTCGCGGATGATAATCTGTTCTGGTACCTTCACTCCTACAAAGCAAGATTTGAGAACTATAATTAGAGGCCATTAAGGCTGAGTTACACAATTAAGTTTTCAATCAGTTTTTACATTGTACACGCAGAGAATAGAGAGAGAGAGGGAGAGGTCGAGTGGAGTTGTGTAAGCGAGAGCAGAGTGGCTTTGTTCGATTGTACTTTCTCTTTTGCAATTTCAATACAAAGTAGTTTCTTTTACATGATGATGATGAGTTCAACGATGAAGCGCGAGTAGTCAACCCACTTCTAGGGTCGGGGTGAGCCCGACGATAGCAATGTAGGGTAAGTGCATCAAAGGTATGATTTTTATGCGATTCCGTCTTCTATCCTATGCATGATCCTTTGCGAAAGTTAGGGAGATTCATTATTTGCGTTATTGAAGTGAAAGCCAATCATATTGTGAACTTGGATTACTCATGAATTGGATAGTAACTCTTAGGAATTACGCGAGAGCCCCTAATCACCTAAAAGTTGATAACGAAAGTTATTTGACGGAAAGACATTAAATTTCATAACTTTAGCATCATACTTGCATTATTATCGTTGTGGCATGAATCGCCGACCTTGGAAGACTTTAGTTTATTGAAATCTTATAAAAAGTTTGAGTTTTTATTTCTAACCATCTTTCCATCACCATTCTAAGATTCTTCGGACTTCTTTTCCGACAAGTAGGTTACGTACGCAGTTTCTGTTACAGACATCGAAATCGACTAGCGAGGTCGATATCGAGCAACTAACATCGATATCAAGGTCTATCTCGACGTCGACTGCTTTGCTTTTGTCTTCTGCAGGAAACTCACTGGAAATCGACCAGAACTGAGGTCGATATCGACCAGATACCTCGATATCGAGTGTCTCCTGGAGTCGAAAGCTAGATCGTGATTGCAACTAAGGAAGCGCTGACATACCTCCTCGTGGATTCGATCCTGAATTGCCCTACCACTGCATTGGGAGGGATTCTTGTATTTATTTGATTGAACAGGGAGTTGCCTTAGTTGTGATATTTATTTGATATTTTGTTTTAGCGGAATCACACCTCCCCCTACGAACAGGTTCACTTGGTTTGTTTCACTCAATGATTTTTTGTGATCATGTATATAAGTATGGTTCAATGGGGTATATAAATTTCAAAATAAAATAATTTATATATTAAATAGAATTTAGGCATGAATATTTACCTGTTTGTTCTGTACATAGAATCAAATATCACAACATCTCCAAAAATTGAATAATTTTTCCTTGATACTAGATCCGCCCAAAATACCATGGTCAATCTGTCTTCTTTGTTCACGGCAAAGTTGTAATAAAAAGCACTGCAAACCTCTTTCTTTGTTGCCAATCTATTTATCAATATTTGTGCATTAGAATCCTTCATAAAAGCCATCACATCTCGCTTGAAGTTCTTGAATTGAATAACAGTTGGCCCACCCTCTGACTGTTTCCCTATCATTGTTTCATAAAGATTGAATGCTCTAACTGTACCGATTTTTGTTTGTGCACAGTCCATCACAAACTTTCGGTGGATCATTTCCAGTTTGAAATTTGTTTGTGCATACTTCCCTGTGATCTTATTCATCAGCTCGTGTGTATGGCATTCCGCAAATGCAATCACCTTATACTTGCCATCTTTTGTTCTTGCAAAGATAACTCTAGTTTTGCAGCCACATCTTGAAATACCCCAAATTATTTTTGGGCTATTTCTTATTTTTATTTAATTAAATAAATCTTTATTATATTAAACTATAGTATATAGCTTGTGAATTTGGTCATTTAATAAATTCACCTAAGATATATGGTAGGAATTAGAATAATTAAATTATTCTAAAGAGTAATGATATAGAGTTGATTTAATTAGATAAAATCTCTAGATAATCTTATTATTTAATTTATAAAGTTAAATTAAATAATATTCATTCCGCTAAAGTGGAGAAACTTATCTTCTATCTCCATCTTTATCCGCTTCTTTTATTTATTTTCATTAAAATCTATCTTTTATCTAAACCTAAATCAACAATATAGATACACGTCAAAATTCTAGGGTTCCCACAACCCAAAACCAATTCAACGTCCGGCTCTCATCTCCCTCCCCCATCAAGTCCGTACCATCACTCCCGCGAGCCGACCTCCTCTGCCTTTCACCATCGCCGGCGACCTTGAGTCCGAGCCCCTCGCTGCACTCGCCCTTCGCCACCGAGTCCTACGGCAGCAGTCTTGTCCGGAGAACGCCCAGGTCGAACAGCCGCCGAGCCCGTGCTGCCTTCGTCTTCAATTGCAGCCGCATTGCAGCAACCCGCCTCTGTTTGCCGTCGTGGCATTCACTCCGATTGCCGCGTCCAATCGTCGCCAATCATCGCCCTAGCCGCAGCCGTCGATCGTAGCCCTCGCTGCTAGCCATCGACGCCGAGGGAAGAGCGCCGAGCCATCTTCTGTTTCCTTTGTACGTAAGCCCTATTGAAACAAATTTGAGATTTTTAGCGCGTGTTTGGCAATTTGGGGGTTTTTTTAGAGGTTGGGTATTTTTTAGGAGGTGGAGTTTATTTTGTGTATTATGGAGGTGTGGAAGGTGGAGATTTTTTTAAAAAAAATAACCTTGTAAAAAAGATGATTGATGTTTGGTGGGTATAAGGTTTGTAAGTGGGTATTGTGGATGAAAAGTCAAAAATACCCTTTATATACGAAAAGGGAAAAAAAGAAGCAGGGGCAAAAGTGTACAAATTTCCATAACCTGATTAAATAACCTCCCAAAGCTACCCCCTCCCAGCTTCCAAAATCAGAAAAAATAAGCTCCACCTCCAACTCCATAACCTCAAGCCAAAGCTGCTTCCAAACATGGAGCTTCAGAGCTTTTTTTTTAAAACTCCATAACCTCCCAAACCCCCACCTTAACCTACTACCAAACACGCCGTTAATCTCTTTTGACAAAATTACAGAAATTTCCCATGTTTTCATTCTATTCGCATTTCTGGCCCTGATTTATTTATTTATTAAATTAGACGGCCAATACTTTTGTACTAATTCGATTATTGCCCGTTTCAGCAATACCAAGCGATCTCGAAGTACCCACGCCGAATCCCGCTCCCCGAGGAATTTATATTGGTATAGATTCTTAACTGTATAGAATTAATTCAATTTCTAATTGAGTTAAGTAAAGTTAAACACCAATATTAAATATTCCTTTTTCGTTGGATTCAATAGGTGCTAAAATCTCGTCTTGTTGTCGTCAACCGATCATCGAAGGTTAAGGCAAGTGATTTCGTTCAACACCCTTTGCGTGTTTCGTGATTCTTTTGACATGCCTTTTTAATTCTTCTGTGTCGAATGCGGCCCTGTGGCCAATTTCCTTGCCAGTTTCGATAAATTGCATATTCGACTGTTTGATGTAATTTATCTCCTTATTCATAAATTGGCATGAGTATAAATTAATGGGCAATTATTAATTTAATTATAGTGAAATGTGTATAAAATGTGTTATTTGTTTATAACTTGAGATAAGTGAAAATTGCCCATTTTCATCTTCCTGCATGAATTTCTGCTTGTTCCTTTCTTGCAAATCAATAGCTTGTGATTTTAAGATCCTTTGAAACAGTCATGCTTGTACGTCCTTGTTGGTTTAATGTCGTTATTATGATCACCTAGTATTTAATGTTAAAGTTGTTATAGTTAAAGTGTGCATCTCACGTGGTGCGGACTGACTTAAAGTCAGTTGCGAGGGCTAGCTCGCAGGTTGGGAATAGTGTAAAGCCCAGTCTAAAAGGTTCCATGGAATAGCTAGACTTCAAACAGTCTCCTGTCGCAGTCCTAGCTGAGTCTGGACCCATGTCCCTACGTACGATTAGACTTCAAAGTCTCAGGTCGCAGTCCTAGTTGAGTCTGGGCCCGTGTCACTACGTTTTATATAGTGTTATATACATATTTACATTATTATTATTATTGAGATTATTAATAGGTGATCAATTCAGTTATGTTATACTTCAGTCTTATTCGGGGTATAATTCCTTTTCTTATCATACGATCGATCACTATGATCATCCGAGTCATGTTACGAATCTTTATTTCTTATTCAGTTTCCACTTTAAATACTCGTGTCTTTCCCTTAACCTATGTCATACCGTTTTATGGTCACTGTATGGTTAAAGTCTGAACATTTTCCCTATCATTTTCTAGTCTTAATTGTACTAACCATCCTATTTATTGGATGGCTGGTGTCCTTCATTCTCACGAAACACCAGACCATATTCCACAGGTCTAGTAAGAGCAACGGAGCAGGAGAGAGCTGAAGGAAAAAGGACTATCATCAATAGACTTTTAAAACTACAGTTTTTAAACCTTTAAAGTTTCCGCAACGCTACGTTGGTTTTGAGCTATTTTGGAGTTCATTTATACTTTATGGTTTTCGGTATTTTAGCTATGTTGTTGTGATTGGATATTTCAAACATTAATATTTAATTTACTTCCGCATTATTTTATTCAACTGCTTAAAGTATCGTCTTGTTTATGGGAGCATGGTTGCATGTCCCTATAAGCCTCAGGTGAATGCAAAGACATTAAAGTGTGCGGATTCAGTGGCACTGTAGCGCACCCTTGGGATAAAAAGGGTGTTACAGAAGGTGGTATCAGAGCTGTAGGTTTTAAAAATGTTTTTATTCGGATTTCAAAATGATTTCTAAAATTAATTTCAAAAAGACTTTTATCAAGACTATGTTCTATGTTCTATTTACAAAAGTAAGCAGTTTTAAAAAGGATTTCAAGATACTAGTCCGATAGTCCTGCTCAAGCTCCTGCTCCTGTCATAGACTAATCTTAAATGCGTTATTTCCAACCCTAATCTAGCCGTGTTTGAAGTTATTAATATTGCATCTTCGACCTTTAGATAATGAAAACCAGGGGACATATCAAGGCCGCTACTGAGCCCATCATGCCGCCACCTAACTCCAATCAGGCGGAGAATCACATTCAGAACCCACGCATGGAGCGGGTAGAGGAGTCAGGTGATCACTCACTGAATGGCGCTCAAAGCCAGCCTAGGGCTTCTCACGCCAGCCAGAGGCAGCACACCTCAGTTGGTAATATGCTGGACGAGGACCTAATGCAAGCCCTGAGGGGAATGGTTAGGGATGCTGTGGCTCAGGTAGTGGGAAATGAAAGGCGTCTACCTCCTGGCAGGCGTGCAGCAACTGGGAACCTGGTGGCACCTAACCCTCCACCTGACCACCCAACTGGACCGATGGATACCTACAACAACGTCCTAAAAGCGATCAATGCCAGCAAGGTGGATAGCTATGATGGAATTGGTGAGCCATTCAAAGTGGTTCAATGGTTCACGCACATCGAGAAAGTCTTCCGAGGTATCCGCTGTACCGATGACACTAAGGTACATGTTACTACGTTGTACCTGAATGGCACAGCTGGATAGTGGTGGGAGTCTGCCTACCACACCTGTGTGAATGCTCCTTCTTGGGAGACCTTCAAGAAGCTTGTTACCGACCATTACTTCTCTCCGTCCCTGAGGTTAGAGAAGAAAAGAGAGTTCCTCTACCCTAACACTCATGGGATGAAACTAGCTCAACTGGTGGACAAGTTTTATGAACTGTTGCCCTACGCCGAGGAACTGGTACAAACTGAGAAGCACAAGGTGGATTATTTCCATGAATGGATGTACCCGAAACTGAAGCTGCAGATGTTGGCTTACAAAAATGAGACTTTGGATGCTTATATTGACGCAGCCTACAGGGTTGAGGTTACTCTTGATGAAAGCAGAAAGACTCAGGAGATGTACAATCGGAGGAGAGGTCGTCAGCAGTATTCTGGCTCGAAGAGGCCAGCTCCTTCTGCATCTGATGGGGGGACGACAGTTGGCCGCACCCAGCCAGGTCAGGATACTATCTCTGCGGGAGGTGTTCAGCCAGTAGTTTGCTACAACTGCGGTAAGACGGGCCATAAGAGACCTGCATGTGAGGAGAACGCTTGAGTTTGTAGAGGATGTGGAAAGTAATGACATATGGAGAAGTTTTGTAAGAACTCGGGTAATGGTCAAGCTCGGCCACAACAAGCTTCAGCAGTTGCACCGCGAGCTCCAAACTCAGCAACAAACCCACCTCAACCATGGGGTCATAACATGCAAGTTGCATCGGAACCTATAATGCGGAATAAGAACAAGGCCCCAATGGAAGGAACGTCTAAGCAAGGTCCTAAGCTTTACACCTTAGTTGCCATTACCGAGTCTGATGAACAGGAGTAAGCTACACTGAAAAAGTTGTGCAATGTCAAGCTGTTTAGTAATTTCTTTATGTTAGTCCATTCTAGCACTTCAATAAAGTGAGTCAATGGAAAAGTATGTCCCATAAACTCCATATTTAGCAATCAAATTTTTGGTATTATTATTTTAAGTAGTCAATTTTGGATTCATCTTTACAACCTTGTTGGTTCGAGACAAAGTGGGGAATTGGTGTGCGAATTGGCAATATTCTGACGTTGAATACCATATAATAAGCTAGGGATACTTCTCTACTATTATTCCTTTAATTTTATACAGTCGGCTCTAGTATGTTGATATTTCTTATTCCATATCCAACTGGTCAACCCGTGTTTTTATAAGACATCGAAAAAGGGTTGGGAAGTGCTCCTTATAGACTCTAGAAGGGCTCCTCTGTTTCACTTCTGTATAAGCAGGAATAATACCTGCATGTGAAATCAGTGATTAATGATCGATACGTCATAAGTAAGGTTCTTTAGGAGGATAATTAATAACTTTTTTTAGGTAGGTAGGTTCACCTTTCCTAAATCTTGATAGGATTAAACGATCATGGGTTACATATTCCATTTCTCCTTTCCATGATCGAGCAACCGAACTCTCATTGGTAAGAAGCTTGAGAATAATAATTTTAAATATAGATATGCGCGATTTATGGTTAGGAAGAAGACAAGGACGCAAATGTTTTATGAAGAATACAAGGATGCATGTGCTGAAGAACTGGACAACGTTCAGGTCGATAAACCAGAAGACGAAGACCCGCAACTCATCTCATATGAATAAGGCTGGCTAGTCTTGTCACAATGGTTGCCTTCAAAGCCACCCGGTCCATTTGGCAACCTGGAAAAGGAAGCCAGATGGGGCTGAGACGAAAGCCAATGACAAGCTAGTTAACCCCGTTTTTTATGGGATGTGAGATCACTTATTACGAGCAACAGGAGTGAATATTACGAGATGTCTCTCAAAATTTTATTATCCTTATGTTAGATACTTATAACTATAGGAATACACTGTATACATAGGATTAAAAATTTAAAACATTGCCATTGAGGAGTTCGAAAAGCAATGAGTTACTTTAGATATAATTCTCATCGCTCACGTATTCGATAAGTACGTTAAGCGAATCATTCTTAAATTCTACCTATTCTGGAACCATTGTTAGATACACCTAGCTTTGTTTTGATCAATCTATATCCTCTCATCTATTTCGAGGTTACTATCCTATCTGCAATTCATTTCTCGTTCTTTTCTATGTTTCGGGACGAAACTTATTTTTAGTGGGCAGGTATGAAATACCCTAAATTATTTTTGGGCTATTTCTTATTTTTATTTAATTAAATAAATCTTTATTATATTAAACTATAGTATATATCTTGTGAATTTGGTCATTTAATAAATTCACCTAAGATATATGGTATGAATTAGAATACTTAAATTATTACAAAGAGTAATGATATAGAGTTGATTTAATTAGATAAAATCTCTAGATACTCTTATTATTTAATTCATAAAGTTAAATTAAATAATATTCATTCCGCTAAAGTGGAGAAACTTATCTTCTATCTCCATCTTTATCCGCTTCTTTTATTTATTTTCATTAAAATCTATCTTTTATCAAAACCTAAATCAACAATATAGATACACGTCAAAATTCTAGGGTTCCCACAACCCAAAACCAATTCAACGTCCAGCTCTCATCTCCCTCCCCCCATCAAGTCCGTACCATCACTCCCGGGAGCCGACCTCATCTGCCTTTCACCATCGCCGGCGACCTTAAGTCCGAGCCCCTCGCTGCACTCGCCCTTCGCCACCGATACCCACGACAGCAGTCTTATCTGGAGAACGCCCAGGTCGAACAGCCGCCGAGCCCGAGCTTCCTTCGTCTTTGATTGCAGCCACATCGCAGCAACCTGCCTCCGTTTGCCGTCGTTGCATTCACTCCGATTGCCGCCTCCGATCGTCGCCAATCATCGCCCTAGCCGCCACCGTCGATCGTAGCCCTCGCCGCTAGCCATCGTCACCGAGGGAAGAGCGCCGAGCCATCTTCTGTTTCCTCTGTACGTAAACCCCATTGAAACAAATTTGAGATTTTTAGCGCGTGTTTGGCAATTTGGGGGTTTTTTTAGGGGTTGGGTAATTTTTTAGGAGGTGGAGTTTATTTCGTGTATTATGGAGGTGTGGAAGGTAGAGATTTTTTTAAAAAAAATAACCTTGTAAAAAAGATGATTGATGTTTGGTGGGTATAAGGTTTGTAAGTGGGTATTGTGGATGAAAAGTCAAAAATACCCTTTAGATGCGAAAAGGGAAAAAAAAGCAGGGGCAAAAGTGTACAAATTTTCATAACCTGATTAAATAACCTCCCAAAGCTACCCCCTCCCAGCTTCCAAAATCAGAAAAAATAAGCTCCATCTCCAACTCCATAACCTCAAGCCAAAGCTGCTTCCAAACATGGAGCTTCAAAGCTTATTTTTTTTTTAAACTCCATAACCCCCCAAACCCCCACCTTAACCTACTACCAAACACGCCCTTAATCTCTTTTGACAAAATTACAGAAATTTCCCATGTTTTCATTCTATTCGCATTTCTGGCCCTGATTTAATTATTTATTAAATTAGACGGTCAATACTTTTGTACTAATTCGATTCTTGCCCGTTTCAGCAATACAAAGCGATCTCGAAGCACCCACGCCGAGTCCCGCTCCCCGAGGAATTTATATTGGTATAGATTCTTAACTTTATAGAATTAATTCAATTTCTAATTGAGTTAAGTAAAGTTAAACACCAATATTAAATATTCCTTTTTCGTTGGATTCAATAGGTGCTAAAATATCGTCTTGTTGTCGTCAACCGATCATCGAAGGTTAAGGCAAGTGATTTCGTTCAACGCCCTTTGCGTGTTTCGTGATTCTTTTGACGTGCCTTTTTAATTCTTCTGTGTCGAATGCGGCCCTGTGGCCAATTTCCTTGCCAGTTTCGATAAATTGCATATTCGACTGTTTGATGTAATTTATCTCCTTATTCATAAATTGGCATGAGTATAAATTAATGGGCAATTATTAATTTAATTATAGTGATATGTGTATTAAATGTGTTATTTGTTTATAACTTGAGATAAGTGAAAATTGACCATTTTCATCTTCCTGATTGCATGAATTTCTGCTTGTTCCTTTCATGCAAATTAATAGCATGTGATATTAAGATCCTTTGAAACATCCATGCTTGTACCTCCTTGTTGGTTTAATGTCGTTATTATGATCACCTAGTATTTAATGTTAAAGTTGTTATAGTTAAAGTGTGCATCACACGTGGTGCGGACTGACTTAAAGTCGGTTGCGAGGGCTAGCTTGCAGGTTGGGAATAGTGTAAAGCCCAGTCTAAAAGGTTCCATGGAATAGCTAGACTTCAAACAGTCTCGGTCGCAGTCCTAGCTGACTCTGGACTCGTGTCCCTACGTACGATTAGACTTCAAAGTCTCAGGTCGCACTCCTAGTTGAGTTTGGGCCCGTGTCACTACATTTTATATTGTGTTATATACATATTTACATTATTATTATTATTGAGATTATTAATAGGTGATCAATTAAGTTATATTATACTTCAGTCTTATTCGGGGTATAATTCCTTTTCTTATCATACGATTGATCACTATGATCATCCGAGTCATGTTACGAATCTTTATTTCTTATTCAGTTTCCACTTTAAATACTCGCGTCTTTCCCTTAACCTATGTCATACCGTTTTATGGTCACTGTATGGTTAAAGTCTGAACATTTTCCCTATCATTTGCTAGTCTTAATTGTACTAACCATCCTATTTATTGGATGGCTGGTGTCCTTCGTTCTCACGAAACACCAGACCATATTCCACAGGTCTAATAAGAGCAACGGAGCAGGAGAGAGCTGAAGGAAAATGGACTATCATCAATAGACTTTTAAAACTACAGTTTTTAAACCTTTAAAGTTTACGCAACGCTACGTTGGTTTTGAGCTATTTTGGAGTTCATTTATACTTTATGGTTTTTGGTATTTTAGCTATGTTGTTGTGATTGGATATTTCAAACATTAATATTTAATTTACTTCCGTATTATTTTATTCAACTGCTTAAAGTACCGTCTTGTTTATGGGAGAATGGTTGCATGTCCCTATAAGCCTCAGGTGAATGCAAAGACATTAAAGTCTGCGGATTCACTGACGTTGTAGCGCACCCTTGGGATAAAAAGGGGTGTTACACATCTATTAGAGACTGTATTCTTTTTTCTTGTTGAATTTGCACCATTTTTCATACCTTCTCTGTTGCAAATAATATATTTAACCCTGATAGCAACTCCCCTTCTCATACACGTGCTGTTGCGTGTTTTAAAGCCACACTCTAGAGAATATTTCTCATACTTTTTTACCCCTTCGTCAAGTGTATCAAAAATCATCCCAACAGGAAGTTTCAATTCTTCATTACACAGTGGCAGCCAATACTTTGTACTCCCTAGTGAAATTTCCAATACATAGTTCTTGTCTGTTTGTGAAGCACTCTCTGATGCTTGTATGACTTGGGGAGTAACAGTGGTTGTTGTTTCTGAATCTGCATATACATTAGACAGTATTTAGTTGGGTCAGCTTTATTGGAAGAAAATGGTTAAAAATTAAATATAATAGGATTTAAATCAAACAGGGCATATCATAATGTGATTTACTAAAGTTGATTCAGTATAAATAATAGGGTTCACTCACTTAATCAATTCCTATATTATAGTTTGGTTCAGTTTTCATGATATAGAAATGGTGCAGCACACTTGCATAAAAGAGGTTTAATCATTGCACATATTAGAAGTAGGGTTCCTATTCAGTTATTTAAGTATGATCCATTCAGATATTTTGGTTCACTTGGGGGGGGGGGGTTCACTAGTTGTGGTTTACTGACTATGTGTTGTTCACTGGGGTGTGGTTCAATCAGAGGGTTTTGTTCACTGAGTGTGGTTCACTGAGGGTGGTTCACTGGTAGGGGGTTACTGCTTTTGATTCACTTTGGAGTGGTTTACTCAGTTAGAGAGTATTGGTTCACTGGGGGGGTCACTAATAGTGGTTTATTGACTGTGTGTGGTTCACTGGGGTGTGGGGGTTTGTGCACATATTAGAAGTAGGTTCAGGTAAAATATTATAGTTTGATTTAGCATGCATGACAGAGAAATGGTGCAGTAAGTTGGCATAAAATACCAGTGAACCAATTTAAATGTATTAAATATCAGTGAACCCTATCCTGACATATCTGATGTTTGATGAATGAAAATACTAGTGAACCAATTTAAATGAACCAAAACATGTGTGCTAAGTTATCAGTGAACCAATCTCAGTGAACAATTCTTAGTGAACCAATTTCAATGAACAATTCTTAGTGAACCACATCCTGACATATATTATATTAGATCAATGCAAATATAAGTGAACCAATATAAATGTAACAAACCTGAGTGAAACCAATATCAATGAACAAAAACATGCGACCAAAACTCAGTGAACCAAAACAAATGGACCTAATCTCAGTGAATCAACAGATATTTGATCAATGCAAATATAAGTGAACTAATCACAGTGCACCATTCTCAGGGAACAAATCTTAGTGAACCACACCCTGACATATATTATATTGGTTCACTAAGAATCTTAGTGAACCAAAACATGTGGACGATGCAAATATCAGTGAACCAATTTAAGTGAACAAATCTTAGTGAATCAATGTTTCATCATGACATAGACATGTGCAGCACACTCAAACAATAGATTTTTGATCAATTCAAATATCAGTGGACCATTTTAAATGAACAATTCTCAGTGAACCAATCTGTGAGGACCAAAACATGTGCACACAATCTCAGTGAACCAATGTTCAATAGAGCAAATAACCAGCAACGACATGATTTAGGCATAAACGTAATTTGAATTAAAAGAAAAAGAAATTTTTTTATTTATACCTTTCTCCATTGGCGAAAATAGGAATAAAGGTTTTTGTGTTCAATGTATCAGATCTGGTAAATATTTGCTCAGATTCTCGTCGGAGAAGAAAAAACTGATGAAAAATTGGAGAGAGTTTCAAAAATTCGATGAAAATTGTGGAGAGATTCGAAGATTATGGATCAACGAGAGAGAAACGCGAGGAACGGGGAATCAGTGGTTTGCGAATGGTGGGGAAAGCTCTTTATATTGAACGCGTGTGGAACATGCGATCTCACCGGTTTCAGCCAATAGAAATGTTTCTTTCGTTCTCACCGGTGGGTGTTCTCACCCGAACCCTATATATATAAACTATATTTATAGATAAAAACTTGCTATAGATAAATTAGATTGAGGCCTAAAGTCAATTTATATGTCTACCTAGGAGGATTAATTTTCTGCAACAACACTACTAGGTAAGGATTAAATTAGATATTATGCATCTCGAAAGTGAAGTGGCCCATTTTGTGGGCAATAAGGATCCTCTACAACACTCCCTACAACACTTTCTATATCGCTAAATTATTTTCACATTCATTTAATCTTAAAAAATTATAAAAAGTACATACATATTATAAACCCTCATTTTAGTATGTTTATAAGTTTTTATTTTGAAAAATCATGTTTTCAAAATTTTTAAAAATTCAAAATGTATTATTTTATGAAATATAATTATAAAAAATTTTAAAACCTGATTTTTTAAAAATAAAATTTATGAACATATAAAAATAGGTGTTTAGATTATGTATATAATTTTTATAATTTTTTTTAAGATTAAATAAATGAGAAAATAATTTTGTGATGTAGGGAGTGATATAGGGAATGTTGTAGAGGATTTAAATTGATTTTGTGTAGGTGGGAAAGAGAAAAGGTCAAAGACAATAAACAACATGCATCTCTCCATATGACCAGGGACTGTGTAATAAAAACACCACCCAAGTTCTCATGATCCACTTTGCTCGTTAATGCTATTTTTTCTTGCATCGGATTTCTCTTTTCCATCCAAAAGTTTCTTCATCATCTCTCTACATACAGTATTTATAAGAAATTTCCTTCTTCTCAATCTCTCCTAAAATTCAAAAAAAAAAAAAAAAAAAACTATAGGACATTCAATTCATATATACAAGAAAGATTTAGTACGTATACTGGACATGAAAAAAGTTAATTTGTGTAATGATGCATAAAACCATAACAAATCTCCTGCGTTAGTGTTTGATTATAAGTTAGACATTGTATGAATCAGTTAATTAATTTGTAAAAGAAAAGGCTTGCATTTTCCTTTGTAAATTCATCATCAAGTGGGCAACCATAACCATGGCGGATAATGACTTGCTAGATGTTAAGAATGAGAATATTGATCTGGTAATTAAGAGAATTTGAAGAGCATTTTGTTAGGTACCATTCTAATACTAATGTGTTTTTTCATATATATATATATATGATCGATGTTGTTTTTGGGATTATTAAACAGGTTAAGATTCCAATCGAGGAGGTGTTTTCGAAGCTCAAGACATCGAAAACTGGGTTATCATCTAGTGAAGGAGAAAGCAGACTGCGGATATTCGGTCCGAACAAGTTAGAAGAAAAGAAGGCAGGAAAATAATGACATTTAAATTGAATTGTTGTTACATGATCAGTTGAATTAATTAATTGTTAGTATATACATATATTTATTCTGATCTATCTTTGTCTTCCTCCTAATTGATAAAATAGGAAAGCAAACTTCTAAAATTTTTGGGATTTATGTGGAATCCTCTCTCATGGGTTATGGAGATTGCAGCAATTATGGCCATTGCTTTGGCAAATGGAGGAGTAAGTTCATCAATCTGGAGAATCATATATGATATGATATGATATGATATATAAAGGATGTTTTCATTGTGTAATTCGATCGTTCTAACATGAATGAATTAAAATTTCAGGGGAAACCCCCAGATTGGCAAGACTTCTTGGGTATTGTGGTGTTGCTCTTTGTGAATTCAACAATTAGTTTTTGGGAAGAGAACAATGCTGGCAATGCAGCTGCTGCTTTAATGGCTGGTCTTGCTCCCAAGACTAAGGTTTCATCACATCGATCCATCGATCTACGAACTTATAAAACTCGTGTTTTCACTTGTTTACTAATTACTATGAATAAATGAATTATATATATGTATAGGTTCTAAGAGATGGAAAATGGAGTGAGCAAGAAGCAGAAATTCTAGTCCCAGGTGATATCATAAGCATCAAGTTAGGAGATATAATACCTGCAGATTCTCGTCTGTTGGAAGGTGACCCTCTCAAGGTTGACCAAGCTGCACTTACTGGTGAGTCCATGCCTGTCACCAAGTTCCCTCGCGACGAGGTCTTCTCAGGCTCTACCTGCAAGCAAGGAGAGATTGAAGCCATTGTGATTGCCACTGGAGTTCACACATTCTTTGGGAAAGCTGCCCATCTTGTTGATAGTACCTCCCAAGTTGGACACTTCCAAAAGGTACGGTAGTCCATCTTTGCCACTTTCTTAAGCTCAAATTAATTTCATCCTTGTATCCTATATATATACACACACACACAAAGTATTAGTTATTTTTGTTTTATCATCGATCTTTTGCAAGCTAGGTGTTGACGTCGATTGGGAATTTTTGTATCATATCAATAGCAATTGGGATAGTGATAGAGTTATTAGTGATGTATCCAATCCAAAAAAGAAGTTACAGAGAAGGGATTGACAACCTGTTGGTGTTACTTATTGGTGGGATCCCAATCGCAATGCCAACAGTGCTATCAGTGACGATGGCTATTGGCTCCCACCGCCTCTCAGAACAGGGTGCTATAACCAAAAGAATGACTGCCATTGAGGAAATGGCTGGAATGGACGTCCTTTGTAGTGACAAGACTGGCACTCTCACGTTGAACAAACTTACTGTCGATAAGACCATGGTTGAGGTTTTTGTCAACGACGTTGACAATGAAATGGTCATTTTGTTAGCTGCTCGAGCATCAAGAGTCGAAAACCAAGATGCTATAGATGCCTGTATTGTAGGGATGTTGGCTGACCCAAAGGAGGCAAGAGCTGGAATTCAGGAAGTACACTTTTTGCCCTTTAACCCTGTTGAGAAACGTACCGCTATCACTTATATTGATTCTCAAGGTGATTGGCATCGCATAAGCAAAGGTGCACCGGAGCAAGTAACCATTTCCATCAACATCTCTCTTTTTATACATTTCTTACCAACAGTTAAATCAATATTGCATATATACAATTATTTTCTTTCTTTTGATTGGATCTGTATTTATATATAGATTATTGAACTTTGCAACCTTCGAAATGAAGCATTAAAGAGAGCTCATGCAATCATAGACAAGTTTGCTGATCGTGGCCTTCGTGCCCTTGGCATTGGACGACAAGTGAGCTAGCTATTAAAATTAAATCTGCAACGTACATTAGACCAATTCAAGTTCCACACCTTGAATTTTATGATTACTTTGTACACGTTGAATTTTGATACACAGAACGTTCCTGAAAAGAGCAAGGATAGTCCAGGAAGCCGGTGGGAATTTGTGGGTCTTTTGCCTCTTTTTGATCCCCCAAGGCATGATAGTGCTGAGACCATAAGACGGGCACTAAGCCTTGGTGTAAATGTAAAGATGATCACAGGCGACCAACTAGCTATTGGCAAAGAAACAGCAAGAAGGCTTGGAATGGGAACTAATATGTACCCTTCCTCCTCTCTACTCGGTGAGAACAAGGACTTGAGCATTGCCAGCCTCCCAGTTGAGGAGCTCATCGAGAAGGCTGATGGCTTTGCTGGGGTCTTTCCCGGTATTTACATACTTTAAAACTAATATATTTACATATATATAGTCCCTATTCGAGATTCATCATGCCTAATTAATTTTGCGGTATATATGTACGTATGTAGAGCACAAGTATGAGATTGTAAAGAAGCTACAAGAGAGAAAACACATATGTGGGATGACTGGTGATGGGGTGAATGATGCTCCTGCTTTGAAGAAGGCGGACATTGGCATTGCAGTAGATGATGCAACTGATGCTGCTCGAAGTGCATCTGACATTGTACTTACTGAGCCTGGGCTTAGCGTGATTATTAGTGCGGTGTTGACTAGTAGAGCCATCTTCCAGAGGATGAAAAACTATACTATCTATGCAGTTTCCATTACAATTCGGATTGTGTTAGGTTTCATGCTAATATGCCTAATATGGGAATTTGAAGTATCTCCTTTCATGGTGTTGATCATTGCCGTTCTAAATGATGGAACTATAATGACCATTTCTAAGGATAGAGTGAAACCTTCTCCTACACCCGATTCTTGGAAGCTCCAAGAGATCTTTGCAACTGGAGTTGTGCTTGGCACATACTTATCAATCATGACCGTCATCTTTTTCTGGGCTGCTCATGATTCCGACTTCTTCCATGTAAGCTCTAGCTAGCTTCATTTAACTCCATCTTGTCAAACTTTAATTATATTAGATATATATCATGCATCAATTCAAATAATATTCGATGTATATATAATGATATAGTATATGATTACTAACAACAAAGTAATTAAAAAAACACATATACACTTGGATTTGTAGAATGCTTTTAAAGTAAGATCCCTCAAGAATCACAACCATGAGCTAATGTCAGCTTTGTACCTACAAGTCAGCACTATAAGCCAAGCACTCATCTTTGTGACGCGATCCCGGGGTTGGTCCTTCACTGAGCGTCCTGGTATCATGCTTGTCGTAGCTTTCTTTATAGCACAATTGGTGAGTACGTACATTGGTTAATTAATATATGAACATGCCTTATTACTAGCTAGCTACATACAAACTATAGTATATAATATATATATATATATATATATATATATATATATATATATATATATATATATATATATATCACAAGAGTAGCTTAATTATAATAAATATATATGTTTGTGTACGTTTGTGGTATTTGGTGATGTTAGATTGCGACATTGATTGCTGTGTATGCAAATTGGGGATTTGCACGAGTTAAGGGAATCGGGTGGGGATGGGCGGGGGTCATCTGGCTCTATAGCATCGTTTTCTATTTCCCACTCGACGTCCTCAAGTTCATGATTCGATATGGATTGAGCGGGAAGGCCTGGAATAGTATGCTTGATAACAGGGTAAGTATACGATCGATATCATGATTCATTAATTTTGTAATTAACAAGTACATTATACTCGATCCGTATAAGAGAAGATTATCATTTTAACGTACTGATCGATTGAGTTCACCATATTTATGTATATATGTATGTATGTATATTGGGTGCAGACTGCATTGACAACGAAGCCAGACTACGGAAAGGGGGAAAGGGAGGCACAATGGGCGCTTGCTCAACGAACCCTTCATGGTTTACAACCACCACAAAGCACCCAAAAGTTTGAAATAAACAACGCTGCAGAGTTGACGGAAATTGCTGAGCAAGCCAAGAGACGTGCTGAGATTGCTAGGCTTCGAGAGCTTCATACTCTTAAAGGGCATGTGGAATCAGTGGTCAAGCTCAAGGGACTCGACATTGATACAATCCAACAACATTATACGGTTTAACAAAACAATTACACATCATCGTCACACCATTTTCCCCACTTAGAAGCCCACAGTACAAATTTTCAAAAGATGATCTATCGAGGTGGTATTAAGCAATGCAATAAAAACCAAAAAAAACATGTCACGCACACACACACACAAAAATGATCGCGCTATGTACCTCTCCTTTTCTGGCTGCGCCGGCCATGAAATAGGACTACAATGGATTCAGAATAAACCCGCCCGCCATTGAGATTGTTCATTGATCCTGGTCCAGCAATCATGGTTGGGCAATATATGTTAGTAGAAAAATGAGGCGGCTTCTTAACTATTTGATCATCTAACAAAACCTTGTAACAGTGATCCATTGAAATGAAAAAATTTGCTTCTTTTTTGTTCCAGACCTGTCGTTGGTGTTTTCAATCTAACTTTGCATATCTAGTTACCTTTTTGAAAAAGAAGAGGTGCCTCCCTTCATTGACACTAATGCCTTCATAAAACCAAATAAATTAAACAAAGTGTTGAAACTCCAAAAGGCGGCGCACAACTAAAATAATATTAGGTAAAAGAAAAGCACACAATACTCACATTATCTTAGAGACTCACATGTTAAATAGTGACATATAGAAAAAGATAAAGATAAAGACTCGATAAGTTGGCCTGTTCAAATCAGAACAGCACACAATACTCACACTATCTTACAGACTCACATGCTAAATAGTGACATAAAGAAAAAGATAAAGATAAAGATAAAGACAGATGAGATTCTTCACGTGCTGACTCAGCTACGATTGTCTAGATTGTAGACCCCTTTTTCTCTCATATTGACTTCTAGGTCATCATCATCATCTTAATTATCAAGATCCAGCTCTAGCACTAATTCCTTTGAGTATTCTTTATTCCAAGTGACAAGGTTCTCAATCAACTTTTCATGACCTTCTATAGACAAGAATTTCCCTGCTTCAATTTTTATCAGACATATATTCTCGAATGGACTCTGATATTACTAAGGCTTGTTGCAGTAGGCCTTTGAGTCCTGGGGCGACGACGAATGTTGTAACAGCCCGCATATAAATACCCGAGTTACGTTTCGAAGGTTGGATATCTTCGTTCGGATCTTGCAATTCAGGTACGGGTCGAGGTTTCAAACCCCAAAGATCAGTGTTTTAAAGTGGGGATTTCGAACCCCAAAACAATCGGAGGGTTGTTGGGTACCCTTAACCTGTCCTAAGGCTAAGTCGCGGAAATTCATTTGAGAGAAATGGTGAAAGCGGAAGTAAAGTACAACTTGCCACGGCGAGGCCGGGTCAAAACCAAATCGGTAAAACATATAATCAGAAATCCTTGAGCCCAATTAGCGGAATTAGACAGGTTCTTCGCAATCTCCTGGGGGGATTCTCATGCCATAGAAACATAGAACAAGCATACCTAAAAACAATTGGTGCGAGCGGGGTCAGACCGAGTACCCCCAACGCACTCTATCTCGCAAGCAAACATACACATACGCTATACCTATAATAAAGATGTTATAATGCAGTACGGAAAATTAAATCACACTAGCATGCTCCTAGTTGAAATAATATGCAAAACAACTGTAAAGGCGCCCAAAGAATGCCAGCGGACATATCCCTCTCCTACTCCGCCCCCTTTTTCATGAGCGGACCTGGCCAGTACGGTACCCATTCCATCATACATGTGTGCACATCATCATCATATCATCATCATATCATATTATCATCGTATCATGCTCATTCCCGGTGGTGCTGGGCTATCTCATCATCATGCTCATATATCGACACAACTGACTCAGGGCAAACCTGATGAGGCCGGGCTACCCTATGACCCAAACAAAGACTCTAGGACTCACAGATAACAGTCGTTCTGTTCTCAAACACACAGAGTAACCGAGTGCTCAATCACATGAGCAGTCCTAGCATGATACTACATGGCATGCTTTTAAATGCATATGAAGCACCTAGTATATCATATGATCACAATCAGGAGATTTCTCTTTCGAATCTGAGTAAGCCCATAAAGGAACTTACCTGAATAAGCCGAACAACAAAGAAATAAGGCAGAAACAGAATCCAAGCAATGTCAACAATCACCTAACAAACATTCAAATGTGCATAAGTCTATCTAAGTCACACAAGGCGCCCCTAACTATCATACATAGCTTCACATATCTCATTATAAATTATTCCATCTTATCTCATCATATATCACATATCATTTCATGTTCATCTCATCTCAACATATAATATCTCATCCATCATCTCATCTTGCATCATCATATAACATTTCATATCTTATTTAAAATTCACATAATTCTCAAGCAGGATTCAACAATAAATTCACCGAGTTAAATCAAGTAAATCATTTCCCAAAGTTTTCCAAACTCTTAAATCTCAAGTTAAGTCAACTCATTTTCAAAACAATTTCTCAAATCATGTTTGTCCAAATCAAGAGGAAGTATCAAATTTTCTAAGTCAACCCAAAATCTTGTTTTATCAAAATATTCCGGCATTTTGGTTTTCAACCGATAAATCATTTGAGAGATAATTCCGAAAACTTGAAAACCCTCTTAATTAATTTATTACAATATATGACTAAAATAACCACCAACTATATTTATAAATAAATCATTTCAATTTCCCAATTTAACATATTTAAATCATCACAAAAGTACATATTCCAAATAATACCACTTTAAAGAAATAATTTTTATAATATATATAATTTCAGAAATATATCTTCATAAAATAGAATAATATAATAATAATATTATTAAACTATCAACAATAAAATACAATTCATAACATATAATATAAAACCTATAATATATAACACATTATAACACATAATATAACCAAAAGACAATACAATTAATAAACCCAACCCCGCAGGCCCAAAAGAAAACTCGGATCCAAGCCCATACCCGAAAGCCCAACCCGGATGAAAGAAGAACCCGGACCCAGACCAACAGATCCAAGCCCAGCCCAAAAAGAAAAGAAGGAAGAACTATCTCCCTCATGCTCAGAACAGAGCTCTCTGAACACCGACGGAAAACGAAGAGGAAGAAGAAGGACCAAGTCCGGCCAGCGATCACTCCCGACACACTCTCCTCCTCACCATCTCCTTTTTTCGACCTCAAACGACCCAAAAAAACCGAAACGAGAGTAGAGAGAAAGGAGGAAGAGAAAGCTCACCTAGGCTCGAAGTCTTCGCCGGAAGCGCTCGCCGAAGGCACGATGTGGCTCCAACGAAGGTAGATCAGTATCGAATCGTTCTAGGAAGAAGAAAATCATTATAAAAGAGCACCTTTATGAGGGGATCGAGTCGGAATCGAAGGGAGGAAGCTTACCGACCTTATGAACGAGAACAGAGGAGACGAGGGAGAACGCTAGCTCCAGCGGGGCTCCGTCTGCTTCTGCTAACGACGCCAGAGGGAGGAGGAACTGCTGGGCGCTGCTCGCAAAAAGGAGTAGGAATGGAACTTTAGTGGGGCTTGGTTGCTCGTGGAAGAAACAGGGAAGATGAACGCGGAGGAGCTCGCGGCTATGGCTCCCAGGGGTGGGGACGACGACGACGACCAGCCGGTGGGGCTGCTGGTGCCTGGTTGCAGGGCTGATTAACGATGACAAGGCTTTGATGGCTCGGCAGTGGTGGTTTGGTGGTCTGCAGTAGAGGACAAACGGAAGAGAGGGAGAGGTACTCCTCTTGTGGGTATTGTGGGTGGATGAAGAGGGAGTGGGGGCAAAGGAAGGGGGAGTTGGTGGATGGAGAATTGCATGGAGGAAAATGTACATTTATAAAGAAGAGGGGTGGATGAAGGTGAGGACAAAAGCAATGAGGTGTACATTGCTCCTCATGACCTCAACGACCTTTTGAATCGAGAGAGAGAAGAAAAGGGAAAAGAAATAGAATAGAAAATGGTCCCCAAAATGACAATTTAAATCCCGCAAATCGAAACTCGAAGCCCGCTAATTTCGACTCTGACGAAATTTCAAATCGAAATCTCCAAACAATTTTCAAACCATTGTAATTAAATTAAATTCCCAACTCGAAGCCCGAAAGCGAAAATGGAATCCGTCAAAATCCCAAATTTTAAAATGATGCCAGAAGGATTTTAAAATCGAAACTTGTGCTCGAGGACGAGTTTTCTCCCACTTTTACAAATTGAATAGAATAATAATATATTTAAGTAAAATAATAATAATATAATATAAAATATATTCGGTCTTTACAAATGTTGTGTTTCCAATTTTGAATATGCCACATTTAGTTTTCTAGAACCGAGAGATGTAATAATAGATGTAGAAAAAACCCATCATCCTAGCCTCTCTAGGGATTCTGATCCATGTTTGTTGGGTATGTATTGGATCTTCATTGAACCTGAAGATTTCCGAGCTTCGTACGGTCCGCCCTCGATCGATTATCGGCTCTCCATGATTCGCTTCGTGCAGTTCGGTACAAATCCCGCTTCGGAAAATACCAAAAAGCTAACTGGAAGGGTTGAAACCACTTCCGATCATCCAAAAACCGACCCCCTTATGTTTGATGGATGCTTTGTATTTATAGGCAAATATGTGCTGCCTCCCACTTGCTTTCTGCAACCCAAAACCTCGTGGCTTTTACTTAGTAGTGAAGTTATGCGGCTTTGTTTGCCGCTATTGCCTCTTGCCGCCTTAATTTCGGGCACCCTCGTGGCTCAGATTTAGCCTGGTCATCTAGTGACAAGCTCCTTATCACTACACATGTATATTTGCTCCTGCCGACATGTTCTCTTTTTATATATATACTAGGTAAGAACCTTGCGCATTCGGGCATGGTTTTGTCGTAATTGCTAAGCAAATACGGTTTACGTTAGGGTATTCTACATCCTTAAAGAGGCTAAACAAGCTCTAAAAGGAGTTCATAATAAAGATTCCTAAAGTATACAAGAGTAGATGTTTAAACACCATATCGTAAGTTGACAGACTCCATATCAGACAATATCTCAGTCTTGATGATAGATATTTCATGCTCTGAACGCTCATAAAGCCTAACTGCATGCAATGTTAAATGCCAATTTGTATGTGTTGGCATGTTAATAGACAAATTATAATTAGCGTTGTAGCATCAATGCTCCTGTAATCCCTTCCTTTATGCAGCATGAAGGTACTCTGAAAGCCTTGATTTTATTGGTTCATTTAACTGTGCAGAGCCTGGAAAAAGAGGGTGGATCCTTCTTGTCGCGTATTTTGCTAAATCTCCAGTTTGAAGCACTTCTGAACAATGTTTCAATAAGATCTCTATATTCCTTGATTGTCTTAAGATGGTCGTTGTCAGCTTCTGTCTTATCCCAAGAGAGGTCGGCTACTTGTTATTTCAGACCCCATGTTATTTTGAAGACATAATACACAAGCTAGCACATATTGTCATTGGGATATAAATCACAACGGAAAGTTACAACTTGACTATCATTAACATGACAAGGCAATTATACTATGAAAATCAAAACATCGTACATACCGCATGAATCATTCTAAAAACCTCAAAATGAAGCATGCTTTTCTTGACAACTGAATCATTCTAAAAACCTCAAATCAATCATTGATGAAGCATACAACTCCTGTCCCGCACATATATATAGTTTTATATTTATATATAATTATAAATATATATAATTAATAAAAAAAACATCTAAGAATATATATTTATATTATATATGTTATCATTTATTTAAGTAGTAGCAGTAGCACATATATTTTTATTATGTATGTTGATCAACTCCTTCTTGGATTATCCAACTTTTCGGTGTAATATATCTTCAACTGTGTAATAATATTTCAAGAAAAAAAAGCTCCTAAAAATTCAATTATCTAGTACTGCATGCCTTGTTATTGTCAATAGATATAAAGTGCAGTGGCATATGTATTAAATTAATTTAAGTAACAATTTTCCATAGACTATTTTACGAGGGACAAATCCCGTCCCATCCCGTGAGGGATAAGACCTGGCAGGATTTGAAAAAAAAAATTTGAATCCCGTCCCGATTCCGCCCCGCAAAAAATACGTAGGTCGGGACATTGGATTACCCCAATTCAATCCCGTCTCATCCCACGCCCACCCTTAGTTTAACCTGTATTTTGTAGATAATTCGTAAAATCACATTACATTAACCGGATATGCATTAGCCTTTACTGCAAAAGCATCAAAAGAATTCACATATGTAAAATGAACTACATAGTTAGCTGCTAGAAAAGAAATGAATTTGTATTAGCATGATAGGGTGATAGCACAAATAAAATAATTAACATGTTTGGCCCTAATAGTTCTAACTATAATATACCAATTTCTTAACTGTCATAGACATACGGAAACATAACTATCAACTATGCAACACAAATTTTTAAAAAGGGAAAAAGGTAGACATGACATGTAGCTTCAATTCAATTGATCAAGTTTCATTATCACGCTAAGATATTACTCATGTATGGCCTTACTCAACTGGAGGTCTTGTAATCCACGAACATATCAGAAATGCCACAAGCACTCCTCTAGTTGAAATAAATAAACACCACAGACAAACATATGAGTCCATAGGGGCACAAGAAAATGTAGACTAATTAAATAACATATATTAAGACATTCAACTAAATAGATATAATAGTTTCTTGCAGTTTGAAAAATTTTCAACTATTTTGCATGGATTATGAGAAAACCTATCCAAGGAAACGAATAACTTAATCTAAGGATAATCATTATTGAACCAAAGAAGTTCTATCGTATCGTATCAGACCCAAAATTCTAGAGCTTGGAACCAAATTGAGACGCCTAGCTAAGCTTAACAGAAAAATGTAAAAACAACCAGTGACAGTTTCCATTCTTCTTCTTGTGTCATACCAATATCAATGAAATATCTAGAAATATTTTGAGAGTTCGTCTGTTTACAAAAGAAAAGCTGAAATACTCTTAAAAGCAAATAATAATTTCACAGCCTCCTAATAATAACTAATAAGAATCTTAACCCGATAATAAGAATTTAACAAGGAAACTGAATTAAGTTTTTTTTTTTGTGAAAACGGAAACTGAATTATGTTATTCTACGGAAAAAGCACTCAGCTCTACTTAAAAGCAAAATGGTTTTCGCATATAATAGGTTATAATGTCTCAAGGAGGAAAACATTTGCTAGAAAACAAGAATTCACGAGTCATTGCCAAATCTCTAAGCTTCAATGTAATAAAGGTCAGCTACTTGTTTGTCTCATGTCCTCTCTATAATAATATAATATACCCATGGCAATACAATCAAGTAGCCCAATGCCTTGAGTCAGCAACATCACAATTAAGTTAATTATTTAGGATGAAGATCATGCCCAAAAAAACATCGCACATACTAACATCACCTTTCACAACTGAAGAATTTACGTACTCAATATCCAAATCAAAACTCCAAAGGTAAAGTTGTTTCATGTCCATTAAGCCATCTCAAAGCAATACATTGAAAAAGACAAAATTCATGATTATAGAGTTTATAACTCTAATTTACAAGTTTTATATATATGCCTAAAACCAGATTTATAGTTATAGGCCTACTAAAGTGAAAATATTTCAACAGGAGTCGGGACTAATTGGAAACTAAGGAGAAAGGAGAGTTGAATAAAAATTATTTCATTGATCATTCACCTCACCTTCTGCCAACGACTCTGAATCAGCCACCTCAGTCGGTGGTGGGGACTCCTCCGATTGGGACGAGTTTGGTGAGCTATGGAATCAAGTCCAACCATATTGCTTGCCGAGCTCTGGAATTGAACGGAACTGAAAGGGAGTTGAGCTCGGCCTCGTAAGCTCAGTGATGTGGTTGCTCCACCATGAAAGTTTGTATGAACTGGATTTGGAACAGAAATTGAGATTTGGGGTAAAGGACTAATGTTCAAGTCGAATGGCAATTAAGAGTAGAATGAAATAGCTATTTTGCAAACGGCTTAACCTTTAAAAATCAAAACCCCTAAATCAAAACCCTAATTCCCAAAGAATAAACACCAAGCCAAACCCAAATTGATTTCTTAGTTCAAATTGAAGCAACATACCTATGAAAGAAGCAAGTCAACCCTCCTAATTCAACGCCGCCGCCGTCGACCCATCGGAAGAAGAGGAATAACCAAATTGAAGTTGGAGGGGCCAGAAAACCGTTCTAGTTGTCGGAGAACAATACCTTTTGTGCGGTGGTTCTTGGTCATCGGCATCTTGCTGGGATTTTGGACAAAGCAAACAAGTCATTGAGAAGAGAAGGGGGAGTTCATCGATCGAAAAGTGAGATTAGAGGGGGCAGATTCGGAGATGAGTAGCAGTAGCGAGAGGCGGTGACTTACTCAGGGAATACACCTGCAAAAAAAAATAAAACCAAGTAAAACGAAGTTAATTATCAGAGCTAGTTTACTGTTCATTCACAAGTTTTGGCCCATTTTGAAACAAGCCCATTTAGAATATGAAACCCAACTGAACTAATTGAAGACCAAAACAAATGATGGGCTGACGGAAATAACGGCGTTAATTTACTGTTCATTTGGGAGTTCATGCTTTTATAATATATATATACTAGTACAATTCCCGCGCCATGGCGCGATTTTTGAAAACTCAAATTTTAATAATATAAAAAAATATTATAAAATATTAATAAAAGTGAAGATAAAAATCTTTACCATAAATGTATCTTATAATTCTCTTTGAAAATTTCTTTTTTAAAAAATCTCATGTAAAGTATAATACATAAATATAGATATTTTAAATCACATAGTAATAATAATGTCATTGTAACTTTGTATAAATTTAATGTGTCATAGCCAATGGTTATATTCAATTTTTTGAATTAAGCCTAATAGTTAGTAAATAAATTTGATTTAAGCCCAATAGTTATATTATATTGAATTTAATATTTTGAGTTAAGCCCAATAGTTTAGGGTTTTGGTTAGGAAAATGAAAAAAAATAAAAGGAAAAAAAAAAAGAAAAAACATGATTGGGCGAAAGGGAGAGAAGGGTGGAGAGCACGCCACGTAAGCACAAAGTATTCTGAATTAAGTATATATATAGATATATAGATAGTTATATTATATTGAATTTAATATTTTGAATTAAGCCCAATAGTTAGCAAATAGGGTTTTGGTTAGGAAAATGAAAAAAAATAAAAGGAAAAAAAAAAGAAAAAACATGATTGGGCGAAAGGGAGAGAAGGGTGGAGAGCACGCCACGTAAGCACAAAGTATTCTGAATTAAGTATATATATAGATATATAGATAGTTAGCAAATAGGGTTTTGGTTAGGAAAATGAAAAAAAATAAAAGGAAAAAAAAAAAGAAAAAACATGATTGGGCGAAAGGGAGAGAAGGGTGGAGAGCACGCCACGTAAGCACAAAGTATTCTGAATTAAGTATATATATAGATATAGATAGTTAGCAAATAGGGTTTTGGTTAGGAAAATGAAAAAAAATAAAAGGAAAAAAAAAAAGAAAAAACATGATTGGGCGAAAGGGAGAGAAGGGTGGAGAGCACGCCACGTAAGCACAAAGTATTCTGAATTAAGTATATATATATATACTAGTTGTGTCGCCGCGTGCGACTCAAGTTAACTGATTAGGTTCAAAACTGAAAAACCAATAGATACATACACGACAATGCAACAATGATAACGAATCAATATGACAGGTCCAAAACTCTACAAGCACAATTCAACACTCTGAAGAGTAAATAAACTTGCCTTCATATACCGCTTAGCTTTCCTCATAAGCTAAATCTGGGGCCTATCAATATCCACGGCTCTAACCACATTCAATAGCAAGGGCTTAGGTGTGCTCAAGGCTTTCGGCTTTGCAGTTGCACCTAAAATCAAGTCAATTTTCTTGAAAAGCACTTAAAAATTCAGCATCATTAATCTAAATTGCAATCTAAATTATAGTGCAAGACACGTTTCTCTTCATAAGGCATCTTCCTGTCGCCAACAACCAAACAATCGAACTAACGAATCAAGTTGAACACATGTTTGACCCACTCTATGAACTGAAAGGGAGATCTTTAAGCATGTTTTGCCTTGTAAAATATAAAAAGTCTTCAAAGAGACAATGAGCATACATAAAAACAGAAGAAGCATACTTCCCGAGAATAAGATTTTGAACTTGCAAAGGCGAGGGCTATCTTCAAACATTCATACTATGCTTTGTGCCATATTCTAAAATAAATCAGCTATTGTTAAAAATTTTTATTAACGTACCTTTTTACAAAATGATTCTCGATCCAAGGTTGTAAGCTTGTCTTTTGAAAGGCCATACTACCACCATATAGTCACACGTACTACTGGAAAATCATTTCATGTTTTTCTAGGTGCACGATCACGCCATGAGCCTTGCTTCTTGGAAAGAAACTATTCAATGTTCCAAGTTATTGCCATCAATCATGATTTTCGAGAATTCTTTCACAAGTAGATCTGCAAATGCACTTAAAATTATAAAACACAGCCTTGGAAACAAAGGTTTTGTTTACCTTGTCACTCATGAGATTTGTAGCAGCAGTGTTATTACTCTTGATCCGTGTCTTTTCGTTTTCACTTTCTTCTACACCTTCTGGCGCAACAGATGGTGAAGGTGAGTGTACAGGTGCACCAAACATGGGCTCATCATGAGCAACCTTGATTTCTTCCTCCCTTCATGCCTTATAAACATAGGCATAAATTAGCACCCCTACAAAAGGGCATTCATGCAACAGAGGACCTTCACATTAACCAACATTACAGATTTTAGGAAATACTTGTACATTAGAGAATCGGAAAGTTTGACTAAGATGCTTGACTACCTTTGCGTCACCATAAGCTGATACCGTGTCTCCATGAGAATCACATTGACCAGTCATTCATTCCATGCATCATGAACTCATCATGCCATAAATCTATAGGATAAATTATCATATCTAGCTGGCTAGGTATTTTAAAATAAAAAATTTGTGTGTGTGTGTAACGGGAATGTTTTCATAGAATTGTAACTTTTTGTCATCAGGAAAACACAATAATATATACATAGAGGAAAGCTACAAAAGTTTTCTTAATTTTTTTTTTTTAAAAAAAATACACACATCAGTAATTTCAATTCCTTGATGGGGTTTCCAAGCTTTGATTCTGTTGCGAGGGAGGGAATAAGTCTATAACAAAAGAAACAAAGAATAAACTTAGTAAAGAAAATAAAATAATTTTCCATGCACATAAAACGACTATTTGTTGATGTAATCACCCAGAAAAAATGTTCATTGTTCAATAGTTTGAAGTGTGGTTTATACGTAGATTGGTGAAGAAAAATGTTTACACCTGCAATCTCAATAAAATACAAACACAATTAATCAGTAATTACTCCTTAATTGTTAGCTAAATTATTATTTTACCAATCACAATGCTATTACAAGGTATTTTTAACTTTAGTATGTTTACCACTTCAAAGTCAATTTAACCTTCCAAGTCCAACCATCTCATCTCAAATAAGCCTTTCTGGTTCACCAAGGGTGAATAACCTTTTTTTATTCTTTTTAATATATATAAAAAATACGTTTAATATTTCAAGTAATCAGTCATGGATACTTGATATATATACAAACATTCACACAGGCATCTTGGTGATTTCCATTAAAGTCCTCACATCAGTTTTGCAACTTGTATTTGGAAAAATTATGGTTGTTACCGGAGAAGAAAAAAGTTAAGTGCCTTTTCATAAATGAGGCAAGTAAAAGAAACTAAAATAATTTGCATGAGTTAAGGGTATTCCTTGAAGAAAATTGGACACTGTTAGAATTATTTGATATAATTCGGACATAATTAAATATACGCCCAAAAGATAAATAACCTAATTTCCGTAATTAGGGAGTCAATTCTTATACGTTAATGATTAAGTCTTATTAGGATAAATAATATATATTCGTTATATATTTATTTATCTAATAAATAAAAAGAGATATATAGGAGAGACTTCTCTCTAATAATCTCTAACTGAAACCCTAGAGAGTCTGTTCGTCAGACGTTTCTCCCAGGAAAGAAAACCCACAGAGAACTCTCCTCCGTGGAGAGAGTCTTCTTTCTCTCCAACGCTCTCCCATGGTGTGTAGGCTGTGAATCGTAGGTTCTCCCCTGCTCCCGAATCTCTAACGAGATTTAGGGCTATGGAGATCTACCCGGTGATCAAATTCGAAGGCAAGACGATCTAGATTCCGCTTCCGTTATTCGAGGTAATCCATTTATCCCTCAAATTCTAACATTGGTATCAGAGCTTTAGGCTCAAATTGCCTTTGAATTTGTTCAATCGGATTTAATAACAGCATGATCTAGGTTCCTAGAGGCTAGAACTAGATTCAATTTGAAAGTCCATATTTTTTGTTTTGTCGTGTTCGTGTTCATGATGAACTAGGCTACTGCGTTTTTTGCTATGGAAATTATATGCTCCGTAGGCCGTAACCTGTATGCCCAAATTTGAGGAAGCCTTCTTCTTCATCTTGCCCTTTTTTTCTTCTCCATGCTTCCCTTGATGTTTTCTCTGATTGCATGCGGTTATGAGGGGATTCGATTTCGTTTCGATCTCTTGTGTGTGCTTATTAGATGTGAATCTATTGCTCGGAAAATTTGTCTTTTTCGATTTCACAGCACATGTTCAACAGATCTGAGATATATGAGTTCTCGAGGGCTTGAAATTGGAGCTTCGTCCTCTCCATCGAGATCTCCTAGCCAGACTTAGGGCTTGGCGGCGTCGGACTTGCCACCGTCCTCCTTAACGGAGCAATTGGAGGCAGCGGCGCCACCGCCTAGGGTTGTCGGCGGAAAGGAGTGCTTCTCGATTTCGCAGCAGAGGTTCGCTAGATCTGAAAAATTGAGACTTCGTGGCTCAGTTTTTGGCATGGAGATGGACGGATTTGAGATTCTCGGCCCTGAATCTGTAAAACCCCCAAGAAATTTGTTTTTTTTTTTGGTTTTATGTGGGTTGCAATGGAAAGGGGCTTCGTGCTCCTCGACGGTAGTCTTCTCGCCGGAGATCCATGGCATGGAGGCGCTTTCTCGCCACCGTGCTCCTTGTCGGAGCGCTTGGAGGCGGCCTTGGGTCATTGACGGCGTGGCGACGGAGAAGGAAGGTGGAGATGGAGTCTTGAAATCACTGCGCAATGAGAAACGGCGGGGTTCATTCCTCTTCTGGCTTGTACTCGCCGGAGATCCAAGGCTAGGCGGTGTGTTGCGCGCCACCGTGCCCCTTGACGGAGCACCTGGAGGTGCCGCCGCCGCAGCCTGTGTTGTTGACGGCGGGGAAGCAGTGGAAGAAGCTTCGAAGGAGGCCGAGCTCGCTGCTATGGCGGCCTGGCTCAGTCGGGTCTCCTTGGGTTTGGCTTCGGGCCGAGCCGGGCTTATGGTAACCTAACAAGCAAGGGCTTGGGCGGTCTTCGGGTCGCGCCTGGGCTAGGTTTCTAAAGGGTGTGAAGTTTGGGCCTAATTTTTTTGTAAAATGGGCTGGGCATATTTTTGTTGGACTTTGCTGTTATATGTTGAACATGACTAGTTGGTCCAGATTCGTTTTGGACTGAGACTTGTCGTGTTTGACCGAGTGTTGGAGTTGTCTTGATCGGGTTCGGACCCGGACTGAGACATGGTGGGTTGTGTTTGATGAGTTGGGCTTAGCCCGATTCGGTTCGAACGCGGATCATCGCTTTTATGTGACCAAGCTGTGACTAAGTTATTTGAACTAGGTCCATTGAACTAGCTTTTCGGTTATGTTTGCTCTCAAAATTTTGATCGGACTATGTGTCTGATTGAATTTTTGATTGAAGCGAACAAACTTGAAAGTTATATGATATATCGACCTACGTGGCCCTTTATCTAATAACGAGCGATGATGAGTCTTTAGTTATGTTGATACGTTCACATACAGACTGAGCTCTCTAAAATTCTTTTTCCAAGAATTTGTTTTTCAAGGATATTTAACCTTGGTTGAATATCGTTTTACTTGAATATTGAGCGGATTTAAATAATTCAATTGTTAATTGTTTAAAATTATTTTGAGTTAATGGATAGTTATTGTGTATAACTTATTAACTTAAAATGGAAAATTGACTTTATGTAAGTTAATTAAAATCTGAGAAATAAATCTTTTATGTAACGATTGTAAGAGACAGGCATTCGGGATGCATCTTTGAACCTTGCGATAATTTCTTGTTTTACTACTAACGTGGTGATGTACTTGAGATTATGAAAAGACACTTGACTGGTTTGAGTGTGATTGCAAGGTAATCGAGCAAGTAATTCATTTGTTAAATGGATGAAATATGTTCAGTAATTTTGAATAGCGTTTTTAAACGTAGTTCCAAAATTCTGAATAAACCCTTAAGGGGAAAGGACCTATATGTCTAGGATCCTAAAAGTCGATAGTCCTAATGAAGACATTTATCTGACTTTGCTCGATTAGACTGGATTTGATCTAGTGTATATCCATACGTTGGACATGCAAATAAAGTGAGCTGATGTTGAGTACTTCGGGTACGTCAACAGTAATGTAGTTCCCTTGAAAATTAGAAAATGAGCAGGTGGACTTGATGAGAGTTCAACTCTTGAGTCCTAGGCTTTAAAAATTATTTTCTAATTTGTAAAGCTCACTTTGGATTTTTCTCAGATTAAGAGAGTTGTAAAACTGAATTTCATGGTTCTAAGGCATTTTCATGCTAAGGAAGATTGCCATTCAGTATACTCTGTTTCACTTAGGGACATGGTCCTAGTGGGAGCAAATCTTTAGACTGACTCGCACAGTCAAAAGATAACCTTAAACATACGTTGTTTGAAAATCGTCAGACGGACGAGTATGTCATCATGAATCTGTGTTCTAACGGAGTTGATTGCATGCTGCTAGTATGTTTTTGCTTCGAATGTCATGGTAAATGATGATATGTGTTAGTTTGTGCTTCGTGCATAAACGGTAACATGTTTCTGGTCAATGGTGATAGACGGGTAATATACTCATTTAGCTTTCCTGAAATGTCAGGGGCTTCTGAAGTTTCCTTACAAAGACCAAGTGATGTCATGACGTTAGTAATGGAACATACCTTGAGATCTTATTGGATTTCGGTTCCAATGTTTAGATCATAAGTTTGCTAATTTTGTTTCAGTAACATGAGGTTAAATTTGTCACTTTTGTGATAATGGATGCAAATATGATTTGTAATTTATGCATAATCTGATCATTGGGAAAAAGCAAGTCGTTGCTAGGTCCATATGAAGAAGTTGCGATCTACTTAGTTCAAGTTGATCACTAGGCAATTAGATCAGATGATATACCCAAAGATTGGTGCTGAACTTCGATGTTAAGCTGAAGCCAATCGTATAAGATGATATCAAGTTCAGATCTTGGTATTTTCTAATCCTCACTGAATTTTTGTAATTCATGAGAAGTGTCACTATGGAAGCATAGTTTAACCACTTTGCAAAGTGATAAAGGGTAGATGAAATGCATACTCTAAAAGGTATTCTACTAGCAAGTGGGAGAATAGGTTCAACGAAACCTGAGAAAAGACAGAGTTGTCAGAAGAGGATGGTTCCTTATCTGAAAATGATGTGACACACCTTGGGGTATGTCGAGGATGATCATTGTGGGATTGTCCAAAGAGATAAGATGCTTATTGCGTTAAGCACTTCTCTTGTGGCTTCGAGGGTAATCTGTTACTTGTAACAGATCACTGCAATTTTTGTAGATTGTGTTCTACAAAATTTAGAAGCTTAAAGCACAAATTCTATTGTGCTGTTTGAGTTTCATGAGCTCCTAAGGTCAATATGGATCTAAGGGTGTATAAATGGATATTGGTATACAAGTTAAGCTTGTTGGTCAACATATATCCATGTTTTCTCTCGCATTGGATGATGAAGAAATCAGATGAAATTCAAAAAGTTTTCTGTCTTCAATTCTCTTGTTGACTGTAGTTGCACGAAATGGTCAAATCCGAGCACCAAGCATTGGTTTCTGCTGAGTGCGTATTGTGCTGATTTGGGGAGTGATCCATTTGTTGGACAAACCTTAGTCAGTTACTTCCTGAAAATGGCACAGGTGTCATGTTAAAGGCTAAAGGCATAAGAGGATCTCTAGGAGATGTACTTACGATTGAGGGTCACTTGATGAACCTTAAGATATGGAATAAGCTTAAAGAAGCTAGTTCTTATATATTTTAGCCTTATCTGTTTAATTGCATCAAATCCATTTGGATAAATGGCATCAAGAAGAATGTGTGTACTAGGCATGAGGCTAGGTACATGATCACATTCTTAAATCATCTTGGAAATGCAAACTTATAAGATTTATGAGAGCAATCTGATAAGGAAAATGAGTTTTCGTAGCTCAGGGATTCTTAATCATGATTGTGAGACAGTTGTTAAGACAAGTTAGGATGAGTTTTGATTGATGAAACCACATCATAGCCTCTGGTAGTTCAGTTATTACATTATCCTATGATAGTTGTGATACAAGTTGTCTTGCCACATTAACATTCAGGATATTCCGGATCAATCGTGATCTAGTGTTCCTGAGAATGTTCAGAGCTAAAGAAGTTTCGTTCTTGGCTCACAACTTGTTGAACAAATGTGTTTCGAGTTCAGGATTTTATCTAGAACAATTGTGAGCATATCGAAACCACTTTAGAGTGGGAGTTGTTTTGAACACGAGGTATCTCAGAAACACATTAGATGTGGTTGCTCCAAAAGTATCCAAATGAGATAGCACTAATCACCACTTAGAGTCTATGATCTGTTGATAGATCTAAGACACAACCAGCGGATGGTGATGACAGATGATGAGTCTATGAAAGAAGCCATGTTTTGAACTGGTTTCTATCCTGCCTAGACATAAAGCAATGAGATAATTGGGTTCTTAAAGCTTTATAGGCGGAATGATCCATTGAGAGTTATACCCTACATCAAGAGAGTTAGGTTGGAACCTTCTCTCTACTTGGTTAGATTGTGTTCAATCAGACTGATGAATGGCTACAAAAGCTTGTATCCGTTTACAAGTTGACCTAGATAGCAAAGTTTTTCCCAGTGGGAGGACTTCTGGAAATTCGTTTTCTGGAAAAGTTTCTGCTAAGGTTTTGAGAAAGACACTAGTCTTGTACTTATACCTATGTAAGCATTGAAACATGCATCTAATTGAAAATGATAAGATGTTTTGTACTTTGTGTTCAAAATATAAATCATTGTAAGCATGTCATATTGGAAAGTTTAACTTTCTGATGTTGCAGATGACACACTGATAGCCAACTATGTTGTGATTCTAGTATGACAACTTTGATACAATGATTAGGTGAATCTGTTACATAGAAATTGGGTAGTTGTCTATGAGGTTATTTCGTATAATCTAAGACATGTCACTCTCATATGTGGAAATGGGTTCATGGACTCAAAAGGAAATGGATTAAGTGAGGAACACTTGAGAAACTGAGTGCAATTTCGCATTCTGTTGTATGCTGAGATGAGACAAGTGAACATGTGTTTGTTTACAAACTGATTCGAGTCTTATGCACTGAACACAGTAAATGATTGCAAAAGCACTCTTGTAGACTGTGTATTGTGTTATGGTGGATGATGTCTATGTCCATGTTGGAAAATAGATATGGATCTTAGTGATCTAAGGGAGGAGACACTGATGTAAGTATCAACATCAGTATGTAGGTCTTATCTCTAAGGAGAAGAGACGTTGTCTAGCAAGAAACTGTCTTGCTTGTCCTTCCACCACGGAAGCTGAGGTTCTTACATCATCAGTAGCTTCCGAGGAGATTATAAAAAAGGATTCTCTTGAAAACACAAATTTGGTTGTGGCGAAACATGGTGAGCAGATGTCATGACTATAGGTTATGGTTGTCCAGTTTTGTCAATACCAGGATTTCCAAAGGATGTTGGAGATCAAATGATATTCAGATCAAACCCTGTCTAGTCAGAGAGACGTTGTTCAAGAACACCGTTGTCGTAATATGTTTGACTCTTGATGGTCATGCGAGCCACCTCTCTGATTTGAGTTTTTAGCAAGTGGGAGACTTTGGTCTTAACTCATATGCTGTGCCATTGATGTGGTGAAAACTGGTGATGTAAATGTGAAATATGTTACATGTCACTGAACCATAGTTTGTTCTCTCACACGAGCAAACGTTCCTACGAGTGTTCGACACTGTAGGTGTAAGGTATCTCAATTCTTATGGGAACGGAATGAGATGATAACCGCCTTGACTGTCTTTGGATGTCAAGATGAAGTCTCTCCGGTTGGGAGAGACTGAATGGGTAATTTATAGTTAGTCATTCACATGACTCGCAACTATGCTCCTACGCCCATTGGTTCAGAATAGCAAGGTGTTGTATGATAAAATAGTTCTCAAGTCTGCGTGACTATGAGATGAACACCTTTACAGGTTGAGTGGACAACGCTTTAGAGAAGCGCTCCCTGTAGCACACTGTCATACTAGTGTGTGCAAGTCGACCCTATGAGGTGATAGATTGATCCCATCTCTATCACTGTGTGAGCTAAGATATATGTAAACATAGCAGCCCTTAGTGACTAACGGCTTGGGTTACTGATTGTGGTGGTGATGCGCTACTTTGGTTGTGTTCCGATGGCCATGAGTGATGCGGTCTAAGTGGGACACTTCAGGGAAAGTGGTCATCATTTACATGAAAGTGATGCCAATGCGAAAGGAAGGTATTATGAGTAATCGTTGACGGAAATGGGATTTGCTGGATCCGACAGTTGCGTACTGTTGTGAATCGCCATTATAGTTGAACCAAACTGAGAGGGATCCAGTTTTGTGTGTCAACTAGTCCGATGAAAGATAATCCTAGGGATGCAACAATACTTTTCAACTAACGTTGTGACCTAGTCCCTAACGGGATTTTTATGCAGGTAGTATTGCCGGGTCGCACGGTCTATACACGACGAGTATGAGAATGAGTTTTGGAGGAATATAATCTTTTGTGCGAGTGGGAGATGTTAGAATTATTTGATATAATTCGGACATAATTAAATATACGCCCAAAAGATAAACAACCTAATTTCCGTAATTAGGGAGTCAATTCTTATACGTTAAGGATTAAGTCTTATTAGGATAAATAATATATATTCGTTATATATTTATTTATCTAATAAATAAAAAGAGATATATAGGAGAGACTTCTCTCTCATAATCTCTAACTGAAACCCTAGAGAGTCTGTTCGTCAGACGTTTCTCCCAGGAAAGAAAACCCACAGAGAACTCTCCTCCGTGGAGAGAGTCTTCTTCCTCTCCAACGCTCTCCCATGGTGTGTAGGCTGTGAATCGTAGGTTCTCCCCTGCTCCCGAATCTCTAACGAGATTTAGGGCTATGGAGATCTACCCGGTGATCAAATTCGAAGGCAAGACGATCTAGATTCCGCTTCCGCTATTCGAGGTAATCCGTTTATCCCTCAAATTCTAACAGACACATATTGCGAAAAATGTAAACACATTTCAGGCTCAAGAAATCGGATTTACCCTTCATAAAAAGAAACAAAAGCAAGACAACAAAATCCATTGACAGTTTGATCACCTTAGTCTTATGTATTAAGTGCAGTTTTAGAGAGGTTTATATGATGATGAACCTGGTTGGATAGTAGGGATACATCCAATTTGTAGTGCATAAACAGCCTACACCCTGGTCTCGGAAAAATAGGTTGAGGACACTGCCAAGTCCTGAGCGTCACATTCAAGTTATATTTTCAACCGCAAGATCGATCAAATGCTTAAAAGCCAATATTGCCAAATTTCATTTTCCTTCAAAATAACAAGCAAAGCCACAATCCAAGCCAAATTTCTCAATCAATCTTATTCCAATCACAAATTCCCCACAATTAAATCCCAATTTCATGCAGACATTCCCAAATTTCTCAACATTAACAAATTAGGAAAACCCTAGAAATTGGGGGTTTTGAGAAACTCACATCAAGGGCTTCAATGGAGGAGTGAGGAGAGAAAGGTGGCCGGAGAGGTTGTTTGGAACTTCCACTGGGCTGGCCTCAGCTACTGCGGGTGCTGCTAGTTGGTCGGGCGAGGCGCACGATGCTCGTAAGGCTTGCTGCTCGCGCGAGGAAGAAGTAAGACCATGGAGGGAGGGAGTTTGAGCAGCGAGACAGTGAGAACAAGAGAGGAGCAAGAGCGGGCTGCCATGGTAGAGAGCTTGAAACAGAGAGGCTCTGAACCCCCATCTCTGAACCCCCATGGAGACACGCTGGCAATTTAGGGGCTCATCAGTCACCACCCCCAACCACCGCCAAGGAAAACCCTAGACCACCGAGAGGCTCTTGTTGCTTCCTCTTCATTGTAATCGATGGACAAGCATGCAAATTGACAGGTTTTTCAGGAGGAGGAAATAGATGAAGATGGAAGAAGGAGAAGTGGAGGAGGGCATGAGACAGAGACGATTACGATAGGTCTTCAGTGAAAAGGAAATCGAAGGAGCCCGGAGCATTTGCAAACAAGACGATACAACGGAAGAGAGTGACGGAGTTAAATAACGGCGTTAAAGTACTGTTCATAAGGAAACTCAGGGTTTTTATATAGTATAGACTAGGTACGAACCGCGCACATTCGCGAGCGGTTTTATCGTAATTGCATTCTATATATAGTATCATTACATATCTCTTTCTCACCTCCATAACGTATAATCAATCAAAGAATGGAACACAAAGTTGATTGTAATAGTTAATGAGTAAATACAGTTCACATTAGGGCATTCTACATCCTTAAAGAGGCAAAACAAACTCTAAAAGAAAGACAATGCTCGTAGAGTGCGACTCCACAAAAGAGCTACGCTCAAGAAGTTTCTCACACATTGCCTTCTTGTTAGTCTCTTAAATGCATGACTATCCATCCCCGGGGTCAACAATATGCACCGAAGGTCCTCTTTTTCCTTAAATGAATGGCCTTGATGTGGAGGAAACTCTGTAAAAAGAAGAACACACACTTCAGAAACAGAAATTGGTGATGGCAATAGCCCTTTGGGCATTAGAAGCTGAGAACCTCCTATGAACGAAAGAGCAAAAAAATAAGTTAATAATGTCAATACATAACAAGAAAGCCATTATACACCCCCAAACAGCCCCTAAACCACCAGGCAAGTCCTGAGGAACGTAACCCACCGGTCCCACCCAAAGTTTGGGCAGATTATAAAAATAACGAGGAAGAAAAATAGCCCCGACAGAAAAAAAAAACTATAGCATCGCAAACAAGACTATAAACAGCACAACCAGTAGAATCAACAATAACCAAAACCAGCCGCTCAAATCAATTTCATCTAAGGCAAAGCACATAAACCAACTCTAAAATAAACATCATTAAATTGAATCCCCAATTCAGGAAGTTTCAATGTCTTAAGATTACAAATCAATAGGAAGACAACCATGTCATTTATATCATCAACACAAGGAAAGCCACGTAAACTATGAATAGTAAGTGTAATATTCAGAATCATAGGAAATTATAAATTAATCCTACGATTTTGTATCAGAAATGAACAAAAGAACAAGTATGAGGATGAATTAGGTTGGCAAACATGAATTACCTGCAAAATTCGGGATTCGAAAACACGAATTACCTATTAAATCTAAAAATACAAATCCAGTTAGGTCAACTCAATAGAGAGAGGGATTAAAAATCCCAACTGAAATCCATTTAAAAAGGCAATAAATAAGGCAATAAATGGACTCACAGCGAGAGGGAATGGCTTTCGGAAAACAATTTTTTATCATAACTTCTTGCAAGCATCAAGAATTTTGGATCTTGAAACTTTCAAGGATGTAACTGATTGCAAACAAAAAGAAAGGATGCCAAGTAGCTCCTCTACACACCCAACAAATGTTCCAGATCGTAAAAAGAGAAAAATTATAGTGGATTGTTCCCCCAGTGGGAGTAAATCAAAATACAAGTTCTTTTACCAGGAACAACTCTATCAACATCATCAATGCATACTCAAAGAAAAGAATGAGAGTAAAGCACTGATTCCAGAATCCAGAGTATTGTTTGAACGTTAATATTACCATGATGGAATCAAGTCTGCAGCCAAATTTATCTTCAGCGCGTGGGTGATAAGCAACAAGCTTATCCAACACAGCCTTCTCATCTGCCGCAGCTAAGTAGCTAACCGTTCTCAGTCCTTATTCCTTATATCTGAAAATTTTACAGCATTACAAAATTTGAGATTATAAAATGGTTGCAAATGCAACAGAAGATACATATTATGCTCCCAATTCTTGCAAAGAGAAAAACAATTAAACAACTATAATGGTTCGGGCACCAAGCCGATATTCAGTGAGTGGTCAACCTGCAAGTGCAAAGTTATATTTGATACAACTGTATAGAAAGCAAAGGCCAAACAATTAAGCTTCTACTGTCACTCCTCACTATTTCATTTTAGAATGGAAAATAGAGATTGAAAATTCAAGTTAGAGTTGATAGCAATGAGAATCAGCTTCATTTTCACAAGAATGGTATCTCTTTCATGCAACAGATCAGTTTAAAATTTTAGTTAGAATATCTTGTAGTATCCTAATTGTTATTAGCGAAAAAAAATATACATCTATGCATGCCAGGGAATGAATCTGAAATTTTTGTTATAAGGTTTATTACTTGTTGACCACCCGGTTTCTGTGCGTACCTGTAGTTTCTTCATAAGGCATTTATCAAGTGATAATCCTGGATACCAACTCATTTAACTGATGTACCTATCTAGATGCCAGTTTTGAACTGGATTTCCCATGCCTTGGGTTGCTGTTTTCATTAGAAAAGACAAATGATCCAAACACATGCAGTTGGTAATGACAAAGAAAAAGAAAGACAAACAACACTTCATAATTGTAGTTGCAGAGCAACTTGAATCTTAATCACATAAATGTGGTTGCATAACAACTTGAATCTTAATCACACAAGGTATGTACCCGAAAGATCATCTAAAATCTGAATTACTTCATCTAAACGTATGGCCTAGTAGTATCACATCCCTCGCAAATAAACTGACCAAACACTATTTCAAATCAGCTCTCAACGCAACATAGACCAACAGGGAATTCGCAGCATCTAGTATAAACCAAAAACAGCCTCTAAATCAACTGATAATGTTCTAGTCGATCAAGCACGGCAAGCAGCCCCCAACATCACAAGAAACGGCCCAGAACAATGCAAGAACAACCCCTAAACAGCAGCACAATAACTCCTCAAAATTTGCAAAAACAACCCCTAAAACAAAAGGCAAGGAACTAAATGATTGAATGCAGCAAGCAACCCCCAAACAGCATGATAACATCAAGGAATTCATCAATCAAATGCAACGAGAAGAAGTTATGAATTTTTTATCGAATCCAAACACTTTCCTCTCCTTTATATGAAAGCAGAAGCAAAAAAATATTCAGGGCTCATTTCATGACAAATTTTATGAAGGAAAAGATAGATAACCTTTCTAGAAAGCTGTAGAATTTGGAACCACTTGAATTGATGCTATATCGAAGAAGTTATAAATTTTTTATCGAAACAGAGCACTTTTTCCTCTCCTCCATATGACAGTAGCAACAAAAATAATGTAGGGATAATTTCAGGCCAAATTTTATGAATGAAAAGATAGAGAACCTTTTTAGGAAGATGTAGGATTTGGAAACATTGAACTTAGTGCTTTATAAAGTTTATAGAAGAAGTTATGAATTTTTTTTTAATTAAAACTGGGCACTTTTTCCTCTCATTCGTATGATAGCAGCAGCAAGAAGAAATTCAGGGCTCGTTTTAGGCTAAATTTTATGAAGGAAAAGGTAGATAACCTTTTTAGAAAACTGTAGGATTTGTAACCACTTGACTTGATGCTCTATATAAGAAGTTATGAATTTTTTATCGAAAACATGCATTTTTTAGCTCATGTGCTCTTTCTTATTTGACAATGGATCTTAATACTAAAACAAACCAACTATTGTAAAGTGCAAAAAGTATATTATAAAGTGCATTAATAAGATTATAAAGTGCATAAATAATATTAGTAAATAAACACTTGAATAAAATTTTAAGTGCACAAATAATATATATAGTTCATCAATATGATTGTAAAGTGCAATTATAAAGACAGATGAACATGTAAAATCATATATGAAATCATATTTGTAAGAAACTTGATGAAGCTAAAAAAGAAGCTAAGCTTTATTAAGCAATATAATCCCTTAAAAAAATCAAAACTTTCGCTTCATATAAATTTTAATAGAAGCATAAGTAACACCCTATTATTGACAACCAAACTAACACCGCCCTGATCCAAGCTAAAAACCCAAATTTCATAAAATTTCATTGGCTTAGATTTAAGGAGCATCTAGAGAACATTTTAATATTTTATAAGCCAAATAATTCATTCTTTCATTAATTAAATATGGAAAATGCATATATCACCCATAGACCCTTTCGAGGGAAAAAAGGCATTCTTAAATGGGGGAATTGTGCTATAGGCCATAATTAGGGCCTTTATTAGGAAAATGTCAACCCTTCCCCCCAATTTGGCAAAATATCCACCTTCCTTCCCTTGCCCCCTTTGCCCCTTTGCCCCCCCACGCGCGCCCCCTGTGCCCCCTCCTGTTTCAGCACATTTGGTTTCAGCAAACCCTATTTCAGCGTTTTTTATTTTTTTATTTTTCCGCACGTTGCTGAAACCGAAGTTGCTGAAACCAAAGTTGCTGAAACCGAAGTTGCTGAAATTGCTGAAATTAGTTTTTTTTTTCGCGCGTTGCTGAAACCGAAGTTGCTGAAACCAAAGTTGCTGAAACCGAAGTTGCTGAAATTGTTGAAATTAGTTTTTTTTTCGCGCTTTGCTGAAACCTAACTTGCTGAAATCGGAGTTGCTGAAACCAGGGTTGCTGAAACCGGAGTTGCTTAAATTGTTGTTGCAATTGCTGAAATTAGTTTTTTATTTTTTTTTGCGTCAGGGCTTCGACATCGGAGTTGCTGAAACCGTGTTGCTGAAACCGGAGTTGCTTTTTTTCTTTCTTTTTTTTTTTCTCGTCACCACTTCGACACCGGGTTTGCTGAAATCGGAGTTGCTGAAATTAAGAGATTTCAGCAAAAGTGAAAGGCAAGAGATTTCAGCAAATTCACCATTTCACATGGACTCATCACAAATCGAGTCCAACCCATAGTGATCAGTGATGATCTTGCAAATTCACCATTTCTCTCTAATGCATAAAAAAAAACAAATGTTCTCCCGGTTGAATTAAAACAAATTCACCATTTTTGCAAATGTTCTACAACAGTGGATGATGAATTTGCAAATTGATCATCCACTATATTAGTGACAAATTGATTAACAAAAGCAACTGATTCACTATATTAGTGACAAATTGATTAACAAAAGCAAGCAAAACAAAGCAATCTCATTATATCAGTGAGAATTGATTATGTAACGTAAGCTAAAATCCCGAGCAGCCACACAAAGCAATATCACTATATATCAAGGAGAAATTGATTAACAAAAGGTAACAAACGATCAACAAAGAACGAAGAGTCGGAAGAGAACAGCGCAAAATCAGAGAGGGCAGCAACGTCACAACACACCGTGACAAAGAAACTGTCTGATCATCAATGGAAGAGGAGATCCGGCTTCGGACGAGATGCGACTGTGTGCAATCGGCACCGGCTTGGCAGCGGAGGAGGAGATCCGGCTCTAAAGTCGCCGCTGCTAACGAAGGAGAAGGGCGGCGCCGCTGATCCAACGGAGAGGGAGGGAGGGAGGAAGGTCGCTACCGCTGCCGGAGGACAAAGCCGCCGCTGGCGGATCGAGGCCGGGGGAAGGTGGCCGCTTTCTATCGCCGGAGATGAAGCCATGGGAAGAGATCGAGAGAGGGATCGAGAGAACGAAGTTCTGTGCTGAATTAGGTTTAGATCTGATGAGGGCAATTTTGTCCATAAAATTTTAGGTGGACAAAACCCCAATTTATCACACTTGGTGGACACTCCTCCAATAAAGGCCCAAAAAATGGCCTGTTGGGCAAATTTAATCTTCTTAAATTGCTATCATAAGCAATAAATTAAACTCAATATTTAAAACGCAGTTCATTCACTTTATTTCAGCTACAAGAGCAACAAGAGGATGCTAGATTTCCTAATTCTCCAATTCACCTTATGTCATCGACTCATCTAGCCATAAATTGCTAGCATAAACACTAAATCAAACTCAATCCTAAAAGAAGGTATATCATTCACTTTAATTAAGCAACAAGAGCAACAAGAGAATGCAAGATTTCCTAGTTCAACAATTCATCTTCTGGCAGCTAGCACTAAATTGCAATCATACGCACTAAATTAAACTAATCCTATAACAAAGTCAATCAACGAAACTAATAGCCACAATCCACAAAAGCAAGATTCACAACACCATGCCGAATTTTTTTGACCAACAAAAGGTGAAAGAGATATTGAATTACAGACATTTATTTCCAAGCTCTATAAAGTTCTTAACAATTCACACAAAGCTAAGTATAGACACAAGCTAATAATCTCATCTAAACGACACCTTCATACTTCACCAAAGCCAGCAAAGATTACTCATTATCTCACATAAAGCAGAAACCCACTTCATTCTGGGTTCCAAACAGCACCCCCTTTCGAAGTATAAGTTTGCATTAAGCAATATTATTAGTAGATGGGCCTTGCTTTATGAGCACCTGAGGGACTCAAAGTTCCTTCAAGTCTTGTAAATATATTTAAGAAAACTTCAGCAAGACTTGGGATCTTTGATTCCATCTGATGGGAACTTGTAGTGATGGGCTTACAGTTTGGAACTGTAAATTGAAAAAAAAAGTTAGCATACATTCCAGATGATGCCTCTTTCCATTTTCCTATTTAATTTACCTTTTCTATTGAAATTTTGGGGCCATCTCAGTACTTTCCCTATAACAATTTCTTTTGATTTGAAAGATTATATTTGATCATTAAATTCACCTGAAACATACAGCTAGCTCTTATGCCATACATGTTTCATCACAATTTTAATATTTGGGCCACTGATCATGCTAAGACCTTGTCCTGTACATATGTTTGGCAATATTTAAACAAGCCCTTTTATGTCTTTGCTTCAGAAGTGCTGACCTACAGCACTTCAGAACAAATTGAATTCAGACATCAATCTGTTATCCCAAAAATCCCAATTCACCAAATCATAACTTAACCCTAACAACCTTTTAAGGACAAATTAAATTCAGTAATTTCAATCCGCATAAAACAATGAAGAACAGTTAGAATTGGATTAAGAATGATGAAGTCACAATCACAAACCTTGAGTCCTTTAGTGCTTCAAGCGAAGAGATTGAGGGACCAAGTCGCCGAGAGGGAGAGGAGAGGCTTTGAGGGCGGGCGCCTGGCGAAAGCGGAGAGTCCGAGGGGCGGACAGGGAGAAGGAGACTCCTGCGGTAGCAGAGAGGGAGTGGGAGACGAACGCGGAGAGATTGAGAGATCGAAATCACTGAGAGGGAGAGGAGAGGAGAGGCGTGGGCTGGCGCTTGGTGGAAGCGGAGCGTCCGAGGAGCGAACAGGGAGAGGGAGACTCCGGCACAGGGAGGCAAGAGAGAAGTAGAGAGAACGAAGCGATTTGCAAAAGACCAGTAGGATCTCTACAACCCTCTCTGCTCCACTCCCTACTCCACCCATTTATTTTATTATTTATTTATTTTTTTTAAAAATAAAAAATTTATATTTATATTCCTAACATCTATTTTTATATATTTATGAAATTTTATTTTGAAAAATCATGTTTTAAAATTTTTAATAATTATGTTTTGTAAAATATTGTCTTTTTAATTTTTAAAAATTATAAAACATGATTTTTTAAACAAAATTTTATAAATATATAAAACCAAATATTAGGGATGTAAATATAAATTTTTAAATTTTTTTAAGATTAAATAAATGTTAAAATAAATTGGTGGAGTAGGGAGTAGAGTATGAAAGGTGTTGTAGAGGATCTTGTTTGGTAAAAGACGAAGTTAATTAACAGTGTCAGTTTACTGTTCATTCAAGAGTTCAGCCTTTTATAATAGTATAGATACATATATTATTAAGATGTAATGTCGTATTTATACATGTAATTAATAAGTGTATATATATCATAAAGTCCCGAAACGATATCTAGTTTGATTCATATACACGTGGTATTCAATATGGTTTTAGCTTTAATTGAGTTTATATAACCTTTTTCGGGGTTTAATTTATATAGCGGGAAACCCCTATTAATCTATCTTATTAAGATCTATAATCTCCTTTTAGTCGAATCACCGTGTTAAATAGTTAGCCCTATTTTCAGGGCATCGTCATAACTCCTCGGACCTTAATCGTGCTTTGACCGATTGGGGTTCGACAAAATGATGCATTTATATATTCTGTCTCCTCAATGATCTGGGAATACCATAAAAAGCAATGTATTTACTTGTATTCTTTCTTATTTGCGATCTGGAATTGTTTTGTCATAATACTGTAATCTCGAATTGCATGGCGATCGTGATTGTGTTGTTATGGCGAGCTTTAGCGTGCTAGATGAGCCACGCGAGCTAATTTGAGTTCTATCGTGCCCAACGGGGCACAAGAACTAACTTGACTCGAACTCCAGCGTGATGAGATGAGCAACGCGAGTTACTTTGAGTCGAGCTCTAGCGTGCTGAATGAGCCACACGAGCTATTTAGAGTTCTATTGTACCCAACGGAGCACAAGAAACTAACTTGACTCGAACACCAGCGTGCTAAGATGAGCAACGTGAGTTACTTTGAGTCGAGCTCTAGTGTCCTGAATGAGCCACGCAAGCTATTTCGAGTTCTATTGTGCCCAACGGGGCACGTGAACTACATTGATTCAAACTCCAGCGTGCTCAGATGAGCCACAAGAGTTATTTAGAATCAAGCTCTAGTGTGCTAGAAGAGCCACACGAGCTATTTCGTGTTCTATTGTGCCAAACGGGATACGTGAACTAAATTGATTCAAACTCCAGCGTACACAGATGAGCCACGTGAGTTATTTAGAATCAAGCTCTAGCGTGCTAGACGAGCCACGCGAGCTATTTCGTGTTCTATCATGCCAAACGGGACACGTGAACTAAATTGATTCAAACTCCAGCGTGCTCAGATGAGCCACGTGAGTTATTTAGAATCAAGCTCTATCTTGCTAGAAGAGTCACGCGAGCTATTTCGTGTTCTATCGTGCCAAACGGGAAACGTGAACTAAATTGATTCAAACTTCAGCGTGCTCAATATGAGCGACGTGAGTTATTTAGAATCAAGCTCTAACGTGCTAGAAGAGTCACGCGAGCTATTTCGTGTTCTAGCGTGCCAAACGGGACACGTGAACTAAATTGATTCAAACTCCAGCGTGCTCAGATGAGCCACGTGAGTTATTTAGAATCAAGCTCTACCGTGCTAGAAGAGTGACGCGAGCTATTTCGTGTTCTATCGTGCCAAACGGGACACGTGAACTAAATTGATTCAAACTTCAGCGTGCTCAGATGAGCCACGTGAGTTATTTAGAATCAAGCTCTACCGTGCTAGAAGAGTCACGCGAGCTGTTTCGTGTTCTATCGTGCCAAACGGGACATGTGAACCAAATTGATTCAAACTCCAGCGTGCTCAGATGAGCCTCGTGAGTTATTTAGAATCAAGCTCTAGTGTGCTAGAAGAGCCACGCGAGCTATTTCGTGTTCTATCGTGCCAAACGGGACACGTGACATAAATTGATTCAAACTCCACCTTGCTCAGATGAGCCACGTGAATTATTTAGAATCAAGCTCTAACGTGCTAGAAGAGCGACTCGAGCTATTTCGTGTTCTATTGTGCCAAACAGGACACGTGAACTAAATTGATTCAAACTGCAGCGTGCTCAAATGAGCCACGTGAGTTATTTAGAATCAAGCTCTACCGTGCTAGAAGAGTCACGCGTGCTATTTCGTGTTCTATCGTGCCAAACGGGACACGTGAACTAAATTGATTCAAACTCCAGCGTACTCAGATGAGCCACGTGAGTTATTTAGATTCAAGCTCTAACGTGCTAGAAGAGTCACGCGAGCTATTTCGTGTTCTATCGTGCCAAACGGGACACGTGAACTAAATTGATTCAAACTCCAGCGTGCTCAGATGAGCCACATGAGTTATTTAGAATCAAGCTCTAACGTGCTAGAAGAGTCACGCGAGTTATTTCTTGTTCTATCGTGTCAAACGGGACACATGATCTAAATTGATTCAAACTCCAGCGTGCCTAAATAAGCCACGTGAGTTATTTAGAATCAAGCTCTAACGTGCTAGAAGAGTCACGCGAGCTATTTCATGTTCTATCGTGCCAAACGGGACACGTGAACTAAATTGATTCAAACTCCAGCCTACTCAGATGAGTCTCGTGAGTTATTTAGAATCAAGCTCTAGCGTGCTAGAAGAGCCACGCGAGCTATTTCGTGTTTGATGAAACCGTGCGGAAATGATAGACGAAGAATCGGACGCGGACATAATAAAACAACACCAAAAAGACCCCCGAATCCGGGAGGACGCGGACATGAATAATTGACACATGTCCATCATGCCCCCCGCCCACGAGGGCCATACGTGTCGACTCAAATATGACAAGTGTCACAACGGGAGGTCTCTGGCCAATCCCTATAAAAGGAGAAATGAACAAAAGAAAAAAGGACTTTTTGGCAAAAACGGGAGCATAGAAAGATACAAAAAACAAAGGAGAAGAAAGGAAAAGAAGGAAGGATACCAGGAAAGGATTTGAATCATCATTAAGTTGGTCGCTGAGCAAGTGATCACTTCGCGGAGGATAAGCAAATCTGAGTACGGGAGGGGATATCGTGACCTGTCCTAAGCGTCGAATTAACACTCTCGGTGATTTTTCTTCGGACAGGTATGATCCCTGAAACCTCTACAAACGTTCGATGATCTCCCATGAAAGATGTGGGGTTAAGATAGAATTTAAGCACGCGAGTAAAGCACGGCCCAGGTAGTATAGCGAAGAATTTAGCGCGCATGTCAGGTAAGCCCGTGTATCGCAATAGGACGGCTCGTATCTACCCCCTAGGGACCCACCAAAAGTGGGCCCCTTTTACGACTTTATTGGGAGGAATTCATCACTGGCGCCGTCTGTGGGAACCCACTCACATTAAGGGGTTCATTCGTAAATTTTTTCATCCTCAAAGAATCAAGCAAAAATGTATATACTTTGAGTCGCGGACGCCTCAAACTCACGATTCCACCTGGCAACCTTCATGCTTGCCAAAAACACGCGGATATCAGGAGGACCCTCCCATAGAGGGAGGGACATGAGACGGTCCATACAAAAATCTAAAGTAGAAAATTTCATACCATACCTATTTACTAACAAAACTCTTAAGTGACTCTTCGCGGACAGGAACAATGTACAACAGCGAAGACTCGGATGAGATGAGCCAAAGTGCAATACCGGAACAAGAGGCCACCAGCATGTACAACCCATATGCCCTTCAGACGGAGGGACAACAAGACATGTGGGCGTCACCCTATGTGCCACCCTACCACCCGACATATGCCCCAGTGCACGGAGAATATGTCCCACCAGTGTACATGCCCAATGGAATCCAGCCTGAGCCACTCCATTACTTTCAACAAGTACCAGAGCCTCAACCCTTTTATCAACCAGCACCCCCGCCGTAATACTATTATCAACCAGCACCAGAACCACAACACCACTACCAACCGGTGAACGAACCGCGGCACTTCTATGAATACGGAAACCCGTACCAAGGCCAATATGGGACCTACTATCACAACTAGCAATATGACGCATATGGTCAACCGAACGCGGCAGATGCTTTCAACCTCAATCAGTACGGGAACCCAGTGTCCGGAGCATCAGGCTTCGGATTTGATCCTTTGCACCAAGGAGCACAAGGGGTTGACATGCGGCCCAATAAACACCGACGGGGGCAGCACTCGACTGACGTGCCCACCTCCACCAAGTCCGGCTCAACGCAGATGAAGATTGACACCCCTAAAGCTAGACATGGCCACGGGTCACGGGTCGGGCGGGTCCGGGTCCAAGGGTCGAAGGGTTGGGTCGGGTTGAGGGTCAGGGTTAGGGTCGAAGGAAACTCAACCCGTGACCCGCCGGGTCGACCCGGCGGGTCGACCCGGCGGGTCACGGGTTGAGCATTTAAAAAACTAGCCGTTGGAGGTGGGTCCCACTTGACCGTTTATTTTTTTTTAAAAAAAACTAGCCGTTGCTCGGGTTGAACGTAGGCTCGACTCTATAAATAGCATCCCCTCTTCCCCAATTCATTTTACTTGCACATCCCATCAATCAACTTACATTTCATTCATTCCCGTCGTTCTGTCAATTATCGTAATGGCCGGCGGTAAGAGCGAATCCTCGAAGACCTCATCGAGCTCCTCCGCATTGTTCAATCATTTCAACAAGGTCGACCAAGGCCCGGGAAAGTTCGAAGCGGAGTGTCGTTATTGTGGTCATAAGTACAAGGTAACGAACAACTTGGGTTATGGCAACTTGAAGAATCATCTAGCCAAGAAGCACCCCGAAAAAGTCGATGAATCATCGGGATCGTCGGGTAATTAGTATTTTAGTGTTGTGTTTTGTGAAGTTTATGATGTTATGCAAATAAAGTAGGAACTAGGAAGTAAGTGTTTTATGACTTATGTTGTAATGTCGCCAAGCGCGATATCGACCGAGGCAATGAATCCGGTACGAGTTCGTAATCGTTGTTTGTTTTGTAATAAAATTGGGTTTTATGTGTGTACTATTTGGTTTTTTTAACTAATCCAAATTCCAACATATAAATTAATAAACCTAAATAAATAGTTTTGACCATCAAACAAATAAATAACAACACAACCTATTATAAATTTACAATGTGAAAAAAGTGAAAAAAAAAGCCGAGTCCAACACTCCAACGGCTACATTTTTTGAAAACCAACGGCCGACCCGCCGGGTCGACCGTTGGACTCGGGCTTCCTTTGGCTCCAAAAGCTTCCCATTTGCACTATAAATACTACCCCTTCCCTCCCATTTTCATCACACCATCTCATTCTCATCACATCTCCTACTCTCTAATCGCTCTCTAATCGCTCGAGAATCGAGGAAGTCGGAAGTCGGTGGTTCACAAGTCAAGAATTCCGAGAATTCGGCGCTTCGCATCACCAAATCCCACTTCTATCAACTCTTTCTTTTCTTCATTATTCCGTCATTTTCTCTTAATTACATTTTGATATTATTTTAACAAATTTCTAATCCACTTTTTTTGAAAATGTTTTCCCGAGGTCGAAGGAGTGTAAGCGGAACCCCGTCGTCACACAAGGGGAGCGGGCCGAGCGGCTCGGGATCGGGTCACCAACCCGAGCCTAGCCTTCGACGTAGCGCCTCCGTCTCCGTAGCTGGAGGCAGAGCGAGCGGATCCCGACGGCGTCGGGATCAGGTGCTACTCGATGAGCATCCGGGAATTGAGGAGAATGAAGTTGCCGATCTGGGAACTCCCTCCATGCCTTCCACCATCCCGACTCAGGAGTCCGGGTTGGAGGTCGATCCCGACGCCACTCCGGAAGCCGCCGACGAGCTACCGGTCGCTTGTAGGGCCGCCACAATGAAATACTGGTTCAAGAAGGGCCCTCCTGCTCCGGGATGGGGCGAAAACTATTTCTCCGTCAAGTGCAACTTTTGCCCGAAGGTCTACAAACACAAGAAGGGGAACGGATATGGCAACTACGGTCGCCATATCGAATCGAAGCATCCGGAGAAACTCGGCTTGGCGAAAGGTCAAACTCAACTATCCGGGTACGCAACTACTTCCTCTCAACCCCTTGGTTTATGGAGTTATGATTATGCTAGTTGTAGTGATAACTTTGCTGAAATGATAGCGGCCGAAGGCCTAGCTTATAACTTTGCACAACGTTTAAGTTTCAACGAATTTATTACGGAAAATGTTCAGCCCGCTTGGCAACCTATGAGTCGAAACACGGTTAAGAGGAAAATGATAAAAAGGTATAACACCCGCAAAGCTGAATTAATTGAATATTTTCAAAAACATAGCGATTTACATGTTTCAATTTGTAGTGATATTTGGACCGACCACTGGCAACACCACTCATATATGGGTGTCACTTGCCATTGGGTTGATGAACGGTTCATTTTACACAAACGAGTTTTGGCTTTTCGAGTTTTTGACGAGGCCCACACAGCCCGTAACATAGCTGCGGTTATTTTAAGAGTTTTACAAGAGTATAGATTGACTCAAAGAGTTTTTTCAATCGGTTTTGACAACGCATCCGCCAACACCGCCTCTATCCCAGAGTTAACACAATATTGTCAGCCCGGGATAGGGGGGAGATTTTTCCATATATGTTGCGCACCTCATATTTTAAACTTATGTGTTCAAGATGGTTTAACGTATTTACAACAGAAAACCGAACCTATTCGATATGTTTTACGGGCACTTTGGCGAAACAAACAGCTTCGCCATCAATGGCACCAATTTTGCCGCTCTAACAACATCCGCCCGAAGAACTTCCCCCGAGATGTTAGCACTCGGTGGAACTCGACTTACAAAATGATTTTTGATTCTTATCAGTATAGAGATCTTCTTTCCGCTTTTGCCACTCAAAACATCGAAGGTTCAAACGTTTTTGGGGATGTGTGGGTGGTTGCTCGAGATATAATGGAGGTTTTCAAGGTCTTCCATGATGCAACCGAAACTTTTAGTCATGCTTACATTCCTACATCTAGTGTTTTCTGTTTTGTCGCTATGAACATTGCCATAGCTCTTCAAGACGGGCTTCAAGTGCAATGCATATCCGACGCTGTTTTCACCATGCGGGCGAAATGGTTGTCTTATTACAAAGTTATTCCTGATATTTTCCTCGTAGCTTGTTGTTTCGACCCTAGATACAAATTAACTGGGCTTCAAAAGTTTTTATAAAACTATTATCCTACGCTCGATATCCATAATGATCCTGATTGCAATGTTTCAATTATAGTTGATAGAGTTAGGGGAATACTTGAAGCATTATATACTCATTTTTCTACGGGCCCTAGAGCGCCTAACATTCCTCCTCCTGCGCCTTCCAGCTCGAGCGGTTCCTCCCGCACTAGTATTACCGCTCGAACTAAGGCTCTTGCCAGAGATATTTTTGGCGCAAAGAAGTCGAGGTCCTCGTCGAGCCCCCACTCGGAGCTCGACGAATACTTGTCTACTAACTTTGAATTTCGCAGTGATGAAGATGAAGATTTCGATATTTTAGAATGGTGGGGCCGAGTAGAAAGACAGCGATTTCCGACCATGCAGGTGATCGCTCGACAAATACTTGGAGCCCCTTGTTCCACCGTCGCAGTGGAACAATTATTCAGCCAAGGGGGACAAATTCTTACCGAGAAGAGATCAAACTTGCTCCCTGAGAACCTCGAAGCACAAGTATGCCTCGCCGATTGGAAGAAGGCTGAGATGAGAATACAGAAGAACCTCATCAACACCGGATCAGAGCCTGATGATGGAATGGACTCGGAATCGGTCGGGAGCTCCGTTGACGGTGGAGTCGTCGATCCCCAGGGCCAGCGCCAATCCGACACCGACGAATAGGCGAAAAGGTAAGCGGGGTTCAGACAACAGGTAAAGAACTACGTGGGCTTTGATTCCTCTCCCCCGGGAGGATACGTAGGCAATTGGGAAACCGATTCAAGCCCTTCTTCCATCTTTTTTTTTTCCCAAACCCAAACACCATTAAACACGAAACCTTATTTCACCAATCCATAAAACATCACTAAAATGTAAAAAAAATAACCTGACCCGGCCTTGACCCGGCGGGTCGACCCACCGGGTCAACCCTTCAACGCCACGTGGCCGACCCGGGACTCCGACCTGCCAACCCGCCGACCCGGCGGGTCACCCGACCCGTCGACCCGTGGGAATCCCGGGTCAGGGTTAGGGTCGTACCCCCCGGGTTGCCGACCCGGCGGGTCCGACCCGGCGGGTCGGACCCGTGGCCATGTCTACCTAAAGCCTTGCCATCTGTGTTCACCCAAGATATCTGCCGGGCACCAGTGCCCAAGCGATGGAGAGATGTGAATCTTATGAAGTATGATGGGACCACGGACCCAGAAGATCATCTGTGCCACTTCATGACCGCGATGTGCATCAATGAGTACAACGACGCTGACGTGGGGAGAATTGAATCGAAATATATAAAAAATATAAACCAATACAACTCTTAGCCTCTTCAAATAAATTCAAGACTCCCCGCTATAGTAGTAGGGAATCAGGTTCGATCCACGAGGAAGTGAGTCAGCGGGATCCTTGTAGCGTTGAAGACACGTCCTTTATGTTCGACCAGAAGCCTCGATCTCGACGTCAGACCTCGATGTCGACCTTGGCAGTCGATGTCGTCTGCAACAGAAAACCTGCAGAAACAAAAACTGTAGTCGATATCGACTGGTGGGGGTCGATATCGAGGTTAGTTCACGAAATCGACTGGCTCAGAAGTCTGCCAGTCGATACATGGGGTCGATTTCGACACAAGGTGGTCGATATCGATGCTTGCAGAAGTTTCCCAGGAGTCTCGAGATCGACTCAGAAAACCGTCGATCTATCAGTTGTGGTCGATATCGACCTCTGCTGTCGATATCGATGTCTTTCCTGCAGTGAGTTAGTGGTTTTGTCGGCAAAGAAAAGGCCGAAGAATCAAGGATGGGAAGGAAGCAATGATCAGAAATAAGCAAAGGTGTTGGGTTTTTCGATGACTCAACGAACGGCGGGCAAATTTTAATGTAAACTCAATAAAGGAAAAAGTCTTCCAAAGTCAAGGATTACCGCGACGACAACCATGATAGTAGAAATAAGGATCAACTAAAGATGCATGCTTTTATCATAAAGGAAAAGGCTTTCACCTAAACCGACCAATAGGAAAAGAGATTTTTCAATTACTTAACCTAATTGGTGTCTACCTTAGTCTTAATTGAGTTTATAATCTTTCGAATAGAAACCCTAATTACTACCCAAGTTTTACAACATGAGTTCCTTAAATTCGCATTTAAAGATGAAGAACAAGGTAGAAGGAGATAAAAGATACATTCTTTAACGACGTACTTACCTTACCATCATGGCTATCGTCGGGCTCACCCCGACCCTAGAAGAAAGGGGAACTACTCACTCATGTTGAACGTAGACATGTCTTGAATTGAAATAACTTGCATAAATGGAAAATTTCGAATCTTTACAATCTCAACGCCAACTAACGTAAGCGCTTGAAACTTTAAAGCTCAAAAAACCTAACTATCTATTGTCTATTGTCCTTCTCTTCGATGATTCTATGATTGGATCCCTCACAAATCAGCCCCTAAGGCTTTATTTATAGGCTACTAATCCTCGCTATCCGAGGATTGTAACTTCTATCTAAACTAATAACTCTATCCGAACAATTAGGATAGGTCTTTTATTTTGATAAAACTTAAAGGAAAAGATAACAAACAACTGCTAATATCTAAAAGAACGAGATAACTCATGGCTTTGATGATAGACTTCACAATCCGAGCCTCAAAATCGGATTTATCTTCTGTCGAGGTAGGGTCGATATCGACACCAGAGGTCGATATCGATGCTTGTGTTTCTGCTCAACTTGTCCAACTCCAGTCGATGTCTATGACGATGGTCGATATCGATGCATGTGTGTCGATATCGAGGCTTCTAGCCTGGTTTGTGTGGTTATCTCGACACTCAGAAGTCGTGTCGAAATCCAGGGTCGATATCGATGTCTCCAGTCGATATCGACCTCTTCTCAGCTTCACTCGGCTTGCCCGTTTTGACTCCGATTTCATCGAATTCCTGCATAGTTAGCTCAAAACTCGTGTAGACTCTATTTCTTACACTTTAGCTCATTCTTACACGAGATCATATGCTTTTGAAGCTTTTGTTCGGAAATCAAATGAAATATGAAGTCAAAAGATGCAATAAACAAAGGTACAATTATGTACATCAAAACACCCCATACTTAGACTTGCTTGTCCTCAAGCAATAACCAAGCAATAACCAACACCTACAACACACCCTTCAAGTCTTCGCCTTTGTCAAAAGCAACATCATAAGCGGTAGCAAAGCAAAGCAAGTGAATTTAACGTCATAGCACATATTTTGGCGATCCATAGGCATATGCAATTTTAATCCAACCTCACAGGGATAATGTGTTTGCACTCAACTCTCATGTGTTTAGGCTATGAAGATCACTCTCAACTCAATTCCATATACAATCTCATAAACATTGCAATTTATAAAAATCCACTTCGCAACCAATTATGAAAATGCAATAAGAATCATCAGGAGGACTTTCGCTCAATGGAAGACTTCATAGAAGACTCCATTCGGCGGGGTTGTAATGGGGCTTGGTATGAAATAAAGGGTATGGAATTATTTGGCTATGTGGTGCTTTTATAATTCGGGAATCAAGACTCCTAAATCTCAACACTTGCAATACCCAAACCATAACTCTTCAATATAAACTTAATCTCTATAATGCTCTTTCCCAACTCATCTTTCCATTATATGCTCTCAAAAATATAACACTTGTATGAATAAAGGACTTAAGGATTTTGGCTCATGCACTATATATATATATTTTCGGATTTTTTTTTTCCGGAAATAATACTAAAGCTATGTGCATTTATATGGTGAGCCAAAAAAATCCTTTTACAAAATATGACAAAATGTAAATATGTACCATCCTATAATTTCCTCGCTCAAAACTAGACATTATGCTCTTTTCTTTCCACAAGGCATTAGTTCCAACCAATCTAAGTCTCAATTCCCAAATGGGGGTCAGGCTCAATTCGGCTAGGGATAATTTTGTGGAGTTTGCAATTCAGGCTCAGGCTAATGTTCTGGCTTCAAGCAGGGATAATGCAGGGTAGGTAAAGAGAGGATAAAAATGGCTTAAAAGATGCCTCCATCATTTAATTCTTGTAAACATAAACATATATATGCATTGGTTTTGAATAACTATCACAACATTTAGAGATGCATAGGAAGAGTAAATTCACTCAAGAAAGCGGAGGGATTTTTGATGTTCTCCCTATAGGTCAAAATTCTCACAAGGACAATTTTTGTTGGATTTGCTTTTTAGCCTAGGATCATATGTGCTCAATTCATCACAAGTTCACAATCTATATAAAAATTTAAAGACTTAGGCTAAACCATCCAAATATGCCATAGGGTTTACATGATCAAGTCAGCTATTGAGTTTTCATCATAGGACATCTAAGTAGGGTAAAGAAAAATAAACTTAAAAATAAACATGCATTTTTTTGTATTTTGACATTTTTCTATTTTTTTTTCTTTTTAACATTTGATAGACTCAACAAAAACAAACTAAAAGGTTAAGAACTTAAACTTTAAAATGCATAAATGTTAAATATGATGCAATGCATACAAGTAGAATGTAAATAAAATACACGCCAAGTTTGCCAAGTTTTAAACCCTACCACAACCAGATAAAGCAGTTTATAATGTCCAAGTTCAATCCCCACCCCATACTTAAAGATTACAGTGTCCTCACTGTTAGAAAAATAAAGTAAAGGGAAGGATCACTCACACTCACTTACGCTATATGTATATCACTGCTCAGGGGGCGGGGGAGGTGGCAACAGCAAGGGCCAGCCCTGTGTAGGAGCTGTCCCTGAGTAGTCTGTCCGGGCGGCCTGCGGGAATGTGGAAGGTCCAGCCTGCTGATCGAAGGAAAAGCCCATATATGAGCCCAAACCCTCGAGGAACCTCCCATAGCGTCGCTGCTCCTCGCGCATCTCAGAGACGGAGAGCTCCAGCCTAGTAAAGCGGGCAGACATGTCTTCCTGCCAATCAGTGGTGTAGGCAGGCTGAAAGGGAGGAGGAGGTGGAGGTACATAGCTATGGTGACTATGGTGACTGTGGTGGCTGTGGTGGGACCCCTGCGGGCCCTCTCCTCCCCCAACCGCATCATCCCTGGCGTCATCATCGTCGTTGCCATCCATGCCTCCATGGTAGGCTGGGGGCTGCTCAGCTCCGTCGGAATGGGGGTCAGCGTCCCAGGACATGGCATCCACCTCTGGCTCGTGGTTGTAGAGTGGGGGTCTCCTCCGTAGGGTGGGGTCAGCGGTTGGATCTATATCCGTATGATATGGCTGCCCAGTCCAAGACTGGTACCAATCAGGGATATACAGCAGATCCATGAAATCGTGTCGCAGGCGCATCCCCGTTTGGGGGTGTCTCCATCCCTGTGCCCCTGTCACGATGACTCCGCCCTGGCGCAACACCGCAGCGTCTAGGTACGTGAGCTGGTAGGCCGTGTACCGTTCAGTGTGGACGCCTAGAGCCTTAGCGAGGATGGCCACCATGCCGCCGTCCAAGATGTCTGTAGAGACCGTTCGTCTGCGGTCTACTATATGCTCGAGCCAGGAGTGAAGGTATGGTAGAGGGTCATCCTCGAAAAGCATCCTCCGTAGAGTCTCCGTCTCACGGTGTGTCGGGCGACGGAGCTCAGGCCTGGCCCAAAGGGTACTCGCCAGGATCCTCAAGATAACCCTAAAAAGTGGGCTCACAACCCTAGAGGTGAAGGAGTTTGTAGGAGCAGGGTAGGGTATACCTGATATGTAACTCCAGATGACATTGGGGTCGTGGACCCTGAAGGCGGCCGGAGTGTGGATGAACCCAAAAATCTCGCTCATCTCCTCGAGCGATAGTCTATGTCGCCTGTTGCCGAGCTGGAAGATGACTCGGTGGCCAGTCGAAGTGCGCTCGGGAACCTCTAATGTGGCCATAAACACCCCAGTGAGAACGGGGTAGTGCGCCTCCAATGGCTCGATCAGCCTGTGTAGAGAGACGTTCTCAAACGCCTCCTGAACGCCTGGGTGAAATCCTAGCTGGATCATGTCAGGGAGATGGTACCATCGTGCCCTGGTGGCTCGGGGAATCAACTCCTCAGCAAGGGAGCGCTGCTGATCGTCCTCAATGCGGAGCGCGTCCTGAGGGATGTTCTTGGCTCTAACCATCGTCTGCAAAAGAATCCAATACCAAAGATAACACTCCTTTTGATTAAAATGGGGAGAACCCCATACTTAGGTTCCAATTATGCTAGAAATTTTGTAAAGGTAAATGTCTAAGTGGAATAAAGTACCTAAGGATGGTATTAAACATAATTTCTTAAAGTTTTAACACTAAGGAACCTTATGACATAAATAAGTTTGGCCTAAAAAAAATCAGATTTCAAATCTATATAAAAAAATCAGAATATAAACCCCCTAAAAAATCAGATTTACAAAATCAGCCCATATATATATAAAATTCAGATTCATAGCCCAAACTTATGAAAAATTCCGATTATTGCCCCACATGAATTATAAAAGTCAGATTTCTCCCTAATATATATATAAATCAGATTTCATGCCCATATATATACAAAACTCAGATTCATAGCCCCACATATATATAAAAAATTTCATGCCATACAAATACTCTTTCCCGCGCAATCTACGTTCAAAACCTAAACACCCAATATGAAATTTCTTCCCAATCAACCAATTAAATATGAAAAATCAGAAAAAATAGAGGTAGGGTGAGAAATCATACCAGAAGAGTGTTAGAATTAGGGGAGAAAGAGGCAAGCAACCGCAAAAATCGAGAGCGAAAACCGACTGTCGACAGGAGGGTGTCGATATCGATGCCCAGGGGTCGAAATCGACCGGATCCTGTGTGCTGTCGGGGCTGCTGGTGGCGCGGTGGGACCTCCGGTGGCGTGGGGCGGCCGGATCTGGCAATTCTTGGCCAGCAAGGTGTAGATCTGGGCGAGGAGTCTTGAAAACAAGGGAGAGAGAGAGGGCTAGGTCGAGAAGAGGAAGAGATGGCAGGGGCGTGGGGCGTCGCTGCACAGGGCGAGGAAGGGAGGAGGGGGATCTTGGTGACAGTGTGTGTGTATGGTGGTTGCAGGGATGGGTGGCTGTGAGGAGGGTGACCGGAGGGTGAAGGATGAAGAGGGATAGAGGCGGGTAGGGTGTCGAAAAGGGGAGGGGGGGTGTCGAAGTCGGGGATGTTTAAAGGGGATGAAACCCCAAAAAATAAAACTGAAAGAAATTAAATTCTGACCTGGCACCTACCGCCATCTGTAGTCGATATCGACCTTAGAGGTCGATATCGACCCCCCTTCTGCATCCGTTTAACACGTCCTGTTTCTCCCTTCTGTCGGCTTATCGATATCGACCATATAGGTCGATATCGACCTCTCTTCTGGGCTGGATTTCCTTGTTAACTTTAGATAGAATAACCACGAATGATCTCAAAAAAATATAAAATAAACAAAAAACTAAAAGAGAAAGAAAAAAAAGAAAAGAACGGGTTGCCTCCCGGAAGCGCTTGAGTTTAAGTCGCTAGCTCGACATATTTCCCGTTTTGCGCTAGTTCAACGCCAAGGTGGCGCGAATCTCTTCCTCTGGGTCCTCTTTGTCATAATATTTCTTTACTCGGTGGCCATTTACCTTAAAGGTTGATCCATCGTCGCAAAATAACTCCACCGCTCCATGAGGGAATACTTTATGAACTTTGAAAGGTCCGCTCCATCTTGTCCTTAGTTTCCCTGGAAATAAGCGAAGCCTAGAATTGAAAACAAGGACTTTGTCACCTACCTCATATGTTTTTGGCACCAACTTCCTATCATGCCATTTCTTAGTGCGCTCTTTGTAGATTTCGGCATTCTCATATGCCTTTAGGCGCAACTCTTCCAAGGCTTGTAAGTCGATGAACCTCCTCTTTCCCGCTTCATCGAAATCCATGTTAAGCTCCTTAAGAGCCCACATTGCTTTATGCTCAAGTTCAACGGGCAAGTGACATGACTTACCATATACCAAGTTATAGGGAGTTGTGCGAAGTGGTGTTTTATAGGCCGTTCGGTAGGCCCAGAGCGCATCATCCAGTTTGGACGACCAATCTTTCCTTGAGCGGGAAACCGTCTTCTCCAAGATGGCTTTGATTTGGCGATTGGAGACTTCTACTTGACCGCTAGTTTGAGGGTGATAGGGTGTTGCCACCCTATGGTTTACCCCATACTTAGCTAAAAGAGCTTCAAAGCCTCTCTCAATGAAATGCGAGCCACCATCTGAAATAAGGACTCTAGGAACACCAAAACGAGGAAAGATGTTAGTTTTCATAAACTTAGAGACTACCTTCGCGTCGTTGGTCCTAGTTGCTACAGCCTCCACCCATTTAGAGACATAGTCCACCGCTACTAGAATGTATTTGTAGGGGCCTGAAGCAGGGAATGGTCCCATGAAGTCAATGCCCCATACATCAAAGAGTTCGACCTCTAGAATGCCTGTGAGTGGTGTCTCATTCCTCCATGTGATATTACCTGCACGTTGACACTCATCACAAGAGGTTACATAGTTTTGCACATCCTTGAAAAGGTTAGGCCAATAAAAACCACATTGACGAATTTTCGCCGCGGTCTTGAATCCTTTAGCATGACCTCCTGTAGGGAGAGAATGACAATGGTGAATCACGCTCTCTACCTCGTCCTCCGGGATACAACGTCGAAAGATATGGTCTTTCCCCTGTTTGAATAAATAGGGTTCATCCCAATAATATTGTTTGACGTCGTGCAAAAACGTCTTCCTTTGTTGCGAAGTTAAGCTTGAAGGAATCTCGCCTCCTACAATATAGTTAGCAAAATCCGCATACCAAGGTACCTTCGCCCTTCTTACAACAAATAGGTCATGGATAGGACTAGAAGGAGGTGTAAAGAAGAAATCCTCACCGAAGCTTACCTTTTCGTCACCTTCGGAGGGTTTTGAAGGTGGTCGATATCGACCTGCTGGGGTCGATATCGACTGGTCGGCATCGACAGGCTCAGTCGACATGGGCTTCTCGATATGGGTCCTCGATGTCGATGTCTGGAGGTCGATTTCGACCTCTGCAATGGACAACCTGTGATCAAAATTGGTCGACATCGATGCAAGATTTACCATTGGGGCAGTCGATATCGACCTTTGGGGGTCGATATCAAGTGATTCTTCTGCCCGTCTTACCTCTTGCCTCATTAAGTGCTCGTCAGGGCGGGAGTCATTGATTGGTATGTTGTCATGTGACTCTTCCAGAAGCCCTATGGGTAGCCTTGAAAGATGATCGGCTACGGAGTTCTCCATTCCTTTCTTATCTTTAAGCTCAACGTCGAACTCTTGTAGTAAGAGCACCCATCGTAGGAGCCTAGGTTTAGCATCCTTCTTCGCCATTAAGTACCTAAGAGCTGCATGGTCAGTATGAACAATAACTTTAGAGCCTACTAGGTATGAGCGGAACTTCTCAAAAGCGAAGACCACCGCCAAGAACTCCTTTTCCGTCGTGGTGTACTTTGTTTGAACGGCATCAAGAGTCTTGCTTGCATAGTAGATGGCATGAAGCTTTTTGTCTCTCCTTTGTCCTAGGACAGCACCTACGGCATAATCGCTTGCGTCGCACATGATCTCAAAAGGTTGCGACCAATCGGGTGATTGAATGATTGGGGCGGATATGAGGGCTTCCTTCAACCTGTTGAAAGCTTCAAGACAATCACTAGAAAATGCAAACTTAACATCCTTCATTAGTAGGTTAGTTAATGGTTTGGCAATTTTAGAAAAATCTTGAATAAACCTCCTATAAAAACCTGCGTGACCAAGGAAGCTTCTTATGTCTTTAATTGATGAAGGTGGTGGTAACTTTTCAATGAGTTCTATTTTTGCCCTGTCTACCTCAATTCCCCGTTTAGAGACTTTGTGGCCTAGCACAATCCCTTCCCTTACCATAAAGTGGCACTTTTCCCAATTGAGAACCAAGTTTGTCTCTTCACATCGTGCAAGTACCCTGCGAAGGTTAGCAAGACAAATATCGAAAGTAGTGCCATAAACAGAGAAGTCATCCATAAATACCTCCACGATGTCCTCAATCATGTCGGAGAAGATAGCCATCATACATCTTTGAAAGGTAGCAGGGGCATTACAGAGCCCAAATGGCATTCTCCTATATGCAAAAGTCCCATAGGGACAAGTGAAGGTGGTCTTTTCTTGATCGTCAGGATGAATAGGGACCTGCCAAAAACCAGAATATCCGTCCAGGTAACAAAAATAATCATGTTCGGCGAGTCTCTCTAACACCTGATCAATGAATGGAAGGGGAAAGTGATCCTTTCTAGTGGCATTGTTGAGTTTCCTGTAGTCAATACACATTCGCCAACTAGTTGTGATTCGTTTTGGCACAAGCTCGCCCTTCTCATTCTCCTCAACGGTCATTCCGCCCTTTTTAGGCACCACATGGACTGGGCTCACCCATTCGCTGTCGGAGATGGCATAGATGATTCCTGCATCCAGCATGCGCATGATCTCCTTCTTCACTACCTCTCTCATGTTGGGGTTGAGCTTCCGTTGGTGTTCTATAGATGCCTTATGATCATCCTCAAGGAGGATTCTATGCATACAAGTAGCAGGTGAAATACCTTTTATGTCCTCAAGAGAGTATCCAATAGCCTTACGATGAGCACGAAGTACTTCCATAAGCTTATCTACTTCCTGTGTGGTTAGTGAAGCATTGATAATTACAGGGAAAGTAGAATTTGGACCAAGAAACTCATACCTAAGTGTGTTGGGTAGAGGCTTAAGCACCGGAGAAGGGCCTTGTGGGATAAGGATTGGCTCTACCTCCTCCGTCTTCATAATCTCACCAAGGTAATCCGTCTCAATTCTCTTGATAGAAGTTCCCAAATCAGTTATAGGAGTCGGTGTGGACCAAACATAGAGTGATGCCAACTTTGATTTGGACTCTTCAAAATATTCCTGCAGAAAAAAGGTCGAGGGCGAGTAGGAATAATTAATATCGACTGAGGGTTCAGCACATACCTCAGCTTCGGAGCTGTCTGGCGTCAAGTGGTAAAGGTCGATTTCGACCTCTGATGTCGATATCGGTTGGTCGATTTCGACCTCTTCTGTCGATTTCGGCTGGTCGATTTCGGCCTCTTCTGTCGACATGGGCTGGTCGATTTCGCCTGTAAGAGAAGAAAGGAGAACTTGACTTACTGAGTGTGTCGATGTCGACTGAGGGCACTCGATATCGAGTGGATTGGTCGATGTCGACCTTTCCTCGTCGATATCGACTTCGTCTTCGAGCTCCATGGATAGAGCATCGTCGAATATTTCCTCATCACTCGTGCATGTAGCCAGGAACTCCTCAATATCCTCGTCGGTAAGCTCCTCTGCAGCTAGGGCTAGGGCCTCTTCAGGAGTTAGGGCCCTTTCCGTCGGTTCTTTGCAATCCATGATGCTAGTGTAGACCGACTTGATTTCCATACCATTAACTTCCTTCATTGTGGGGTTGAAGGAGAATTCAATGACTTCGTTCCCTATAGTAAAGGTTAGTAATCCTCTACGTACATTAATATTGGCATCCGCAGTAGCTAAGAAAGGCCTACCAAGGATGATAGGTACAATAGGATCTTCAGGATCTTCGGGCATGTCCAATACAATGAAATCAGTAGGCACAAAGAATTTATCTACCTTTACAGGGACGTCATCAACTATACCTGTGGGTCTGACGAATGAATTATCAGCCATATAAAGTTTCATATCCACAGGTTCAAGTGCTCCGATGCTCACCTTTTGCCAAATAGAGAGAGGCATGAGACTTACACTTGCCCCTAGGTCACATAGGGCTTTGTAGCGATGTTGGCCAAGTCCCACGGTGATTGCAAATTTCCCTGGATCGCTCCTCTTCTCAGGGAAATCCATCTTTGAGCATTCCTCTGCTATCTCTGCCATGGATCGCTTCTTGCTAAGGATGTCTTTTAAGAACCGAACATAGGCGGGCATCTCGCTTAGGGCTTCTGTAAGAGGGATAGTAATGTTCAGTCCTTGGAGAATCTTTACAAAGCGCCTAAACTTACTTTGAGTGGGGTCCTTCAATGCTTTGGAAGGGAAGGGTAGCGTCTTCTTTGGCGGAGAAGCCAAAACGGTGGTCGGAGGAGCCTGCTGAACCTTGATGTCGACAGGAGGGTGGTCGATATCGACCGGTAGGGTCGATTTCGACCTATGTTGTTCTCTCTCAGGTTCTGCAGTGTCATTGACGTCGGCCAAGGGGTCGACAGTGGTGTCGAAATCGACCTCAGGGTCGACATCGACTGGGTTGTCGATGTCGACAGGCTTTGTTACTTCTTCCTCCGTCGCCTTTTGTGGCTTATGAACTTTGGTGCCACTCCTTAGTTGCATGGCTGCAATGTGTCCTGACCCGGATTGCCCCTTAGGATTGGTAGTTGGTTGCCCAGGGAATGTTCCGAACGGTCTAGGGATTTGTGCCGCCAATTGACCCAGTTGGGTCTCTACGTTCTTCTTCCAAATGTCCATCTCTCCAATCCTTGTGGTAAGGTGATTGAGTTGAGAGTGGATTGCATGGTTGGATTGATCATTCTTAGCTTGGTTCCGCCTTATCTCGTCCAATACAAGTTGAAGATCATCCTTCTTTTGGTCTCTCTCAGGGTGCCCAGGAGCTCTATAGGGTGGGGGGTCCCTAGGGTTAACCTGGTTCCTTTGTGGTTATTGGAACCTTTGGTCTCCCCAATATTGGCGATTGGGACCCCTCATGAAGTTGGCTTCCTCATGAGTCTCCGCTAGTTGCACTTGCTCAGCATAAGGGCACTCAATGGTAGTATGTCGATGTGATCCACATTCGATGCAGTCCTGGTTTGCCGATAGGAATCTCACTTGTTTCTGGAGCTTTCTAAGTTAATCCCTATGAAATTGTTCTTTTACATCCGGATCGATCACCTTAGAGGGTTCGTACAATGGCATAGATGGGGCAGGCCTCGACAATGATGGTGCGTCGGAAGCCTCAGGAGTCCCATATGTATTGTCAAATTCCACCAACCTTTCAATGGTTTCCCAAGCTTCTTGAGGAGCGAGTTCAAGGTAGCCATAGGTGGTGTATGTGTTGATCCTCTCCTTGGTGACAGCGTCAAGAGCATTGTATATGATCTCCTGAATGACGTACGGTGGTTGGCCATGCGTCGGGCATGATCGTAGGAGGTCCTTAAACCTCTCCCAAACAGTTGTCAGAGCCTCACCAGGCTTTTGTTTGAAAGCCGTGATTTTCTGTCGGATCAGCGCCGTCTTAGAAGGAGGAAAGAACTTGTTGAGAAACGCGTCCTTGACTTCATTCCAGGTGCGGAGCGATCTTGGGGCTAAGCTTTCCAACCACTGCAATGTTTTTCCTGTAAGAGACCAGCGAAATGCTTTTAGTTGAACATACTCAAGACTTTGTCCATCAGCAATTGTATCACAGAGGTCTAAGAAGGTTGATATATGTGCCATAGGGCATTCGTTAGGTTTCCCTTCATATTGATGCCTTCTTATTTCAGTTAAAAAGTTTGGCTTAATTTCAAAATTAGAAGTAGGGATTAGAATAGCCGATTCAGGCACTGTGAGCGATGGGTGCATGTATTGCTTAGCATTCCAGGGAGGGCTTTGATTTGAATCTCATATCGTCTCCTGGCTTCCTCCTCCCTGTCAGCACGCTCTCTTAGTGCCGCTTCTCTGGTAGCGTAATCCTCTACTTGCTTCCTTAAGCGTTCAATTTGTTGTGCCTGGGTCTCGTTGTCCGCCATGATTCTTTGGACTCGAGATCTTAGGTGGAGAAAGCGTTCTGGTTCGTCTAGTCCTTCAAATTCAGGTTGGTCACCAGTACGTCGCATACACCTATAAAATAACACTAAAAAGAACCGTGAAAATAAACTACTAGGGCGCGATTGATAGCTTCCCCGGCAACGGCGCCAAAATTTGACGTGGGGAGAATTGAATCGAAATATATAAAAAATATAAACCAATACAACTCTTAGCCTCTTCAAATAAATTCAAGACTCCCCGCTATAGTAGTAGGGAATCAGGTTCGATCCACGAGGAAGCGAGTCAGCGGGATCCTAGTAGCATTGAAGACACGTCCTTTATGTTCGACCAGAAGCCTCGATCTCGACGTCAGACCTCGATGTCGACCTTGGCTGTCGATGTCGTCTGCAACAGAAAACCTGCAGAAACAAAAACTGTAGTCGATATCGACTGGTGGGGGTCGATATCGAGGTTAGTTCACGAAATCGACTGGCTCAGAAGTCTGCCAGTCGATACAGGGGGTCGATTTCGACACAAGGTGGTCGATATCGATGCTTGCAGAAGTTTCCCAGGAGTCTCGAGATCGACTCAGAAAACCGTCGATCTATCAGTTGTGGTCGATATCGACCTCTGCTGTCGATATCGATGTCTTTCCTACAGTGAGTTAGTGGTTTTGTCGGCAAAGAAAAGGCCGAAGAATTAAGGATGGGAAGGAAGCAATGATCAGAAATAAGCAAAGGTGTTGGGTTTTTCGATGACTCAACGAACGGCGGGCAAATTTTAATGTAAACTCAATAAAGGAAAAAGTCTTCTAAAGTCAAGGATTACCGCGACGACAACCATGATAGTAGAAATAAGGATCAACTAAAGATGCATGCTTTTATCATAAAGGAAAAGGCTTTCACCTAAACCGACCAATAGGAAAAGAGATTTTTCAATTACTTAACCTAATTGGTGTCTACCTTAGTCTTAATTGAGTTTATAATCTTTCGAATAGAAACCCTAATTACTACCCAAGTTTTACAACATGAGTTCCTTAAATTCGCATTTAAAGATGAAGAACAAGGTAGAAGGAGATAAAAGATACATTCTTTAACGACGTACTTACCTTACCATCATGGCTATCGTCGGGCTCACCCCGACCCTAGAAGAAAGGGGAACTACTCACTCATGTTGAACATAGACATGTCTTGAATTGAAATAACTTGCATAAATGGAAAATTTCGAATCTTTACAATCTCAACGCCAACTATCGTAAGCGCTTGAAACTTTAAAGCTCAAAAAACCTAACTATCTATTGTCTATTGTCCTTGTCTTCGATGATTCTATGATTGGATCCCTCACAAATCAGCCCCTAAGGCTTTATTTATAGGCTACTAATCCTCGCTATCCGAGGATTGTAACTTCTATCTAAACTAATAACTCTATCCGAACAATTAGGATAGGTCTTTTATTTTGATAAAACTTAAAGGAAAAGATAACAAACAACTGCTAATATCTAAAAGAACGAGATAACTCATGGCTTCAATGATAGACTTCACAATCCGAGCCTCAAAATCGGATTTATCTTCTGTCGAGGTAGGGTCGATATCGACACCAGAGGTCGATATCGATGCTTGTGTTTCTGCTCGACTTGTCCAACTCCAGTCGATGTCTATGACGATGGTCGATATCGATGCATGTGTGTCGATATCGAGGCTTCTAGTCTGGTTTGTGTGGTTATCTCGACACTCAGAAGTCGTGTCGAAATCCAGGGTCGATATCGATGTCTCCAGTCAATATCGACCTCTTCTCAGCTTCACTCGGCTTGCCCGTTTTGACTCCGATTTCATCGAATTCCTACATAGTTAGCTCAAAACTCATGTAGACTCTATTTCTTACACTTTAGCTCATTCTTACACGAGATCATATGCTTTTGAAGCTTTTGTTCGGAAATCAAATGAAATATGAAGTCAAAAGATGCAATAAACAAAGGTACAATTATGTACATCAGACGCCATGCTGTGTAGGACTTTCCCATCGACACTGACAAAGATAGCATTAACCTGGTTCACCAACCTGCCGAAGAACTCGGTCAGCAGCTTCTCTGAGCTGAACCGAATCTTCCAATCCCACTTTGGAAGTGCACGGTCAAGAAAGAAGACCATGTTGGACTTAAACTCCATCAAACAGGGAGGGGATGAAACTCTGGGACACTTCTTTGCCCGCTTCACCAGTGTGGTTGTTCAAATCCCAAACTTCAACCACGAATCCGCAACCATCATCCTCATGGGGAACCTGGCGGAAGGGGACTTCAAGACTTACTTGTTTAGAAAAAAATCCAGAGATTATGATCAATTAAGAGATCTGGTGTCGCGACAAATAGATGCAGAGGAAGCTACCGCGTCAAGCTCAAGAGCAAACGGTGGACATCAAGGTTTTTTCAGCAAACTCGCCGGGAAATTCAGAAAGGATAAAGGAGCAGCAAAGCCACCCAAACAACTATCGACGGGACACCATCGACAAAATGACGAAGTCCACCTCAATTCAGGCAGAAGGGAGGAACCTCGCCACCAAAGGGATGACCGAAGAGAAGGAAATGATCGAGGCCGGTCGCATCAGCCGCGAAGAGATGATTACCATGGTCGGGACCACCATCATCAAGACCACCACTAAAATAGAAGGGATGATCGGCATCCAGCCGAACGCCATCCACGAGAGGAGGACCATCCCCGGCAACAGAGCAGAGGCCATGACCGATACCGAGTACAAAAAGAAGCTCCTCAGCCGAACCGAGGGAGAGGCCGAGGACGAAGATGGCGACGAGGACGCCAGAATGGGCCCCCTCCCCCACAGGGATCAGTGAACCAGGCCCCCAGGGGACACGAAGGACGGGTGAGGTCCGCGGTCGAACATATCCCAGAACCCGGAGGATACATCGACACTTTAGCGGGAGGACCCTCTCTCTCGGGAGCTAGCAATCAAGAGAGGAGAAGCTACGAGAGAGAGGGGAAGCAACCACCCTTCGCAATAAGCAGGCGGATTGCTCTCACTCCTCACGTGGAAATGGTATTCTCAGCGGGCGACGCGGAAGATGTGAGAATGCCTCATTCCGACCCACTAGTTATACATGCCCAGATAACTACCAAAACCGTTAAGAGAGTCTTTATTGACACTGGGTCATCTGTTGACATACTCTCTTGGGAAGCTTTCTCACAGCTCGGAGTCTCGGCGACTGCACTCAAGCCATATCCAGGAACACTGGTAGCTTTTTCTGGAGATGAGATACCAGTTGCCGGAACTATCAAACTGACGGTAGTGCTTGAAACCGCGCCGAAATGAAGGATGGAGAACATAGTCTTCACCGTTGTCCGAGTCCCGACAGTGTACAACGCCCTGCTAGGGAGGGTATCCCTCTACAAATTTCAGATGGTGGTTTCTATTTACCATTTTCTAGCCAAGTTTCCTGTCACTGGAGGGGAGGTTGGCGAGGTCCACGGTCAGCAGCCAAAAAGCAGAAGCTGTTATTTGACCTCCCTGAAGAAGAAAAAAGAAGTGATGCAGGTCGAGGAGTATGCCGCGAGCACAACCAAAAAAGAAGTAGGGAGCCCGCGGGAAGAACTTATAGCGGAAACTGATCCAGGAAGCACCCTCACTGAGGCAGAGCTGGAGGTAAGACCGGTGGCCAGAAAGGTTCCAACCGCAGATGAAAAACAGACTCATCTACCTTTCCCCAATCCTGAAGAGAAAATGTATTTGGGGCAGGCTTTAGGACCAGAAGAAAAGGAACGCGTCCTCGATATCATAGCCAGATCAAGAGATGTCTTTGCGTGGTCGCCTAAGGATTTACTTGGGGTTCCCCCATCAATCGCCTTGCACACACTCCGGATAAGACATGACGCTAAGCCTGTCGCTCAAAAAAAGGGAAAAATGGCGCCCGAAAAGGCACTCGCCGCCAAAGAAGAAACAGAGAAATTACTCGACGCGGGCTTCATCGAAGAAGTAGAAGACTCCGAGTGGTTGTCCAACGTGGTTTTGGTCAGAAAATCCAATGGAAAGTGGCGCATGTGTGTTGATTTTTCTGATCTCAACAAATCTTGCCCCAAGGACAGTTACCCGCTCCCATCAATCGACGAATTGGTCGATGGGACCGCAGGGAACGTCGTCCTCAGTTTTCTGGATGCATACTCGGGGTACAACCAGATCCGCATGGACCCACTTGATAAAAGAGCCACCACGTTCATTACAAATCAAGGGATATTCTGTTATCAAGTTATGCCGTTCGGGTTGAGAAATGCAAGGGCCACATTCCAGAGAACTGTTGACAGAATTTTTTGTGCCCAAATTGGAAGGAACGTGTCGATCTACGTAGATGATATTGTGGTGAAAAGCTTGAAGGCGGAAGATCACGCGGCCGATCTGCAGGAAACCTTTGACTCTCTGCGACGCGGAGGATTAAATCTGAACGCGGAGAAATGTGTCTTTGGGGTTAACTCCGGGAAGTTCTTGGGATTCTTGGTTAGCCAGCGTGGGATAGATGTGAACACAGAGAAGATTGCATCCATTCAAAGCATGCAACCACCCAGGACGATCAAAGAGATTCAGACCCTCAACGGCGCTGTCAACTATCTCAGCCGATTCTACTCTTGTCTCGCGGATAGATCTTTGTCGTTCTTTGCATTGCTGAAAAAGAGAGGGCCCATTAAATGGAAACCAGAACTGCAGTAGGCTTTTGAAGGAATGAAAGAATACTTAATGAAGTTACCAACTCTTCACAGGCCAGAAAAGCTTGAAGTTCTACACCTCTACTTAGTAGTCAGGAGCACAACCATCAGCGCTGTTCTTACCCGTGAAGAAAAGTATCATATTTACTACATTAGCAGGGTATTACAGGATGCTGAGACGAGATATGAACCAATTGAGAAAATGATTATGTGCCTAGTGTTTGCAACAAGAAGATTGCGACCTTACTTTCAAGACCATCCGGTTCAGGTCTTGACTAGCATGCCCTTAAGACAGATCCTACATTCTCCTTGCCTTTCGGGACGGATGACGAAGTGGGCGGTAGAATTGTCAGAGTTTGAGATCGAATACAAGCCGCGGAAAGCCGCATTGGCACAAACCCTAGCTGATTTCATCTGTGAGACAAGCTTTGAAGGACAATCGTCATCTGAAGACGGCATTTGGGTCCTAAGAGTGGACGGAGCGGTCAACCAAGCTGGTTGTGGAGCTGGAATTGCCTTGATCTCCCCTGAAGGGCAGGTGGCGAATTATGCATACAAACTCACCTTTCAAGCAACCAACAACGAAGCAGAGTATGAGGCCCTTATAGCAGGACTAGAGATAGCCCTGGCGCGTGGAGCAAGAGGGGTAACCGCTTACACTGACTCCGAAGTCTTAATGATGCAAGTAGAAGGAAGATACGAGGCCAGGACGGGTTTGATGCCGGATTACTTGAGGAAAGTTCAAGCCTTACGAAGAGCCTTCATAAACTTCACGATAACAGCTGTCCCGAGGGAAGAGAATCAGCAGGCAGACGCTTTGGCGCGGGTAGGCGCGGCGATGCTATCCGAAGTCGGGTCAGAATTCGTGTTTAAAAAGAAAGAGAGCCGTGGACTTGTGAAAGAAGTTTTCTTCATTGAAACTAATGGAGAAAACGACTTGAGGACTCCCATAGCTGAGTATTTGGAAAAAGGGATCCTCCCCGCGGAAAAATCTGAAGCCAAACAGACAGTGACAAGAGCTGTCAGGTTCATTGTCCGCGATGGAAAGCTTTTTAAGAGGGGTTTCGTGCAGCCTGATTTGATGTGTGTCACCATGGAAGATGGAATGATGATCATACAGGAGCTTCACTCCGGGGTATGTGCACATCACCAAGGCTAGAGGGCGCTGACTGCGAAGATTACGAGGACCGGATATTACTGGCCTATGATGAAGCAAGACGTTCAAGGATTCATCAAGAGGTGTGACGCGTGTCAAAGACATGGGAATGTTATCCATCAGCCCGTAGAGACGATGAAGGTAATTCATGGTGCATGTCCGTTTTCACTTTGGGGGATGGACATCTTGGGGCCATTTCCAACCGCGCCATGCCAGTTGAAATATGTGCTCGCGATTGTAGATTACTTCACAAAGTGGGTAGAAGCTGAGGCCATGGGGCTCATCACCGCTGAAAAGGTGAAGAAATTCCTCTGGAAAAACCTAGTCTGCCGTTTCGGGGTTCCGGAGTCGATCATCACGGACCAGGGTCCTCAATTCGACTGCGAGACCATCCGCAACTTCTGTAAGGACCTCTACATCAACCTCAAATTTTCATCCGTAGCACATCCTCAGATAACGGACAGGCGGAGGTCACCAACCGGCAAATACTAGAAGGAATACGGAAGAAATTGGGAGCCACGACCAAGGGACGATGGGCGGAACTCCTTCCGCTGGTACTCTGGTCTCATAGGACAACCGCCAAGGCACCAACAGGCGAGACACCATTCTCTTTGGTCTACGGCATGGACGCGATAATCCCGATCGAACGAATGATCCCATCAACTCGCGTCCTCGGATTCGACCCACAGTCCAATGAAGAAGCACTTGAAATAGAAATGCATTTGAGGGAAGAACGCAGAATAATGGCGGCTTTGAAGGCAGAAGAGTACAAGAGACGGGCCGCAAAGTTCCATGATCAATGAGTTCGGCCGCGACAATTTCAGAAAGGAGATCTGGTCCTACGACGAGTACAAACCGGAGGAAAGTTGGACGCCAACTGGGAGGACCCGTACGTGGTGGCCGATACTATCCAAACCGGCACATACAAGCTGAAGAATGAAAACGGAGAAACTTTAAACAAAACTTGGAATGCCGACTGTCTGAAGAAGTACTATATGTAAGTTTAAGCACCGAACTTAATTAAATAATCGCCTTCGCGGATAGTTGAAAGAGCGGTTAGTGGGCGTTTTTTGTAAAAGTTGTATATCGCGAAGGCAGGCGGATTTCCCTAATGACGCTGGAGCTTTCTCCGCGTCGCTCCCCTGATCGAGACCCACAATCTCTCAAGGTTGAGCCGAACAATGACAGAGTCTAATGACGCTGGAGCTTTCTCCGCGTCGCTCCCCTGATCGAGACTCATGATCTCTCAAGGTCGAGCTGACTAACAACAGAGTCTAATGACGCTGGAGCTTTCTCCGCGTCACTCCCCTGATCGAGACTCATGATCTCTAAAGGTCGAGCTGACTAACAACAGAGTCTAATGACGCTGGAGCTTTCTCCGCGTCACTCCCCTGGTCGAGACTCATGATCTCTCAAGGTCGAGCTGACTAACGACAGAGTCTAATGACGCTGGATCTTTCTCCGCGTCGCTCCCCCGATCGAGACCCACCATCTCTCAAGGTCGAACCGACTAACGACAGAGTCTAATGACACTGGAGCTTTCTCCGCGTCGCTCCCCTGATCGAGACTCATGATCTCTCAAGGTTGAGCCGAACAACGACAGAGTCTAATGACGCTGGAGCTTTCTCCGCGTCGCTCCCCTGATCGAGACCCACAATCTCTCAAGGTTGGGCTGAACAACGATGGGGTCTAATGACGCTGGAGCTTTCTCCGCGTCGCTCCCCTGATCGAGACCCACAATCTCTCAAGGTTGGGCCGAACAACGACGGGGTCTAATGACGCTGGAGCATTCTCCGCGTCGCTCCCCTGATCGAGACCCACAATCTCTCAAGGTTGAGCCGAATAACAACGAGGTCTAATGACGCTGGAGCTTTCTCCGCGTCGTTCCCCTAATCGAAACTCGCGACCTCTCAAGGTCAAGCCGACTAACGACGGAGTTTAATGACAACAGAATCTAAAACACTGAGGCTTATTACTACAAATAACGTCACAGGAGAAACATTTGATCGATCCAACAACAAGCATAACGCGTAAAAACACAAGACGCAAGCAAATGTTACAGAAATTACACGGGAATTCTCTGGTACAAAACGTAAAATCAAAAGTTAACCACAAAAGGGACCATCATTTAAAGGCAAGCATAAATCAAACATCTGGGAGGATCACTGGCCTTGGAGGCAACATAACATAACCATTCTCCACACAAATAGATCCCTCATCCAGCACACGAACGTCAAAGTGAACCCCACCGCGGTGGCGGAAGACCATGACAGACCCCATTCCTAGCCCTTGGGACGGTACAAAGTCGCTCCAACCGCCGACTAGCCAAAATATCCCGTAATCTCGTTTGACTATCCCAATTGGGGAATCCACGGCTGAGCCCAGGGACAGAAAAAATTGAGTCGGATCTGTGACACCCGTTTCATACTCAAAAAGAGCAGGAAGTGACTGAAAATGGACATAGACAAGTGAAGTATAAGAAAGAAAGTAATCTTTAAAATATGCAAAAAATAAAAGTTAACTCACTAGCTCTTGCAGTTGATCTTCAAAATCAAGGGCTAAGTAAAAAGCCCAAGGGGTCTGAATTGATGCATCCATACTGAAGAATAAAGACTTAAGAGGGAAACCAAACTAAGCCTTGCTTATAAAGGACACCGTAGGATGGTGTTCACGAAGTATGCCCTTGAAAGATTCCTCCAAAGAATCCTCAAAAGAAGAGCGGAATAATGACAGTCAAAGCTTACAGAGGACACGACCTGAGAAGACAGGTTTTTACTACACAAAAACCAAGGAGAATCCTGAACACTACCTCGATATTCATAAAATCAGAAGAAACAATAGACACCGCGTTTATTCATTGCCCGCGGAAAGAAAACTACATGTAAACAGGAGTAACCCCATCCGTTCACAAACGAATACGTCATCAGGAGAAATTAGTCAAGGGTACGAGCCGTTCGTGAAAGGACCCGCGTCTTCATAGAGAAGGCGGCTGACGATCTCATCCCCATCCTCTAAGCCCATGACTTGGACTTCAAAATGAGCGTCCCCTTTGTGAATAAAAACCATAGAAGATCCGACCGCGAGCGCATGAGACTCGACAAAATCTTTCCAGCCCTGTCGAAGCCAGTACATTCCGTAATCACCTTTGTAGACGCGAACCGGAAAATTACGCAAGAGGTGGGATGAAAGGAAGATTTGCTCGGGAATGGCATCCATGTATTCCCCCTAAAAACGCATGGGTAAAAGCTAAAAGATGGTGGCAGGAAAAAGGAGTCAGATAAAGAAAAGGAAAATCATCAAACTGAACCAGCATTTCAAAAAGGACTTACCAAACGAAATGTTTGATCAATACGATCAATCAATTGAAAGAAAGCCCATCTACCCGCGCCAGAAATAGCCATGAGCACAATCAAAGTATGAAGTGAATAACTGCTGAATAACAAGAGAAAGGGAAGAAATCCTATCTATGAAAGCCGGAACAACGACACGCATGGGCACCACTTGGCGAAATATTCCTCTAAAAAAATAGGGATGGGGCTCATCAACCAAGATAGCAGTATGATCACGTGAACTGCAAAAGAAAGCATCAACCAAGATAGCAGTATGATCACGTGAACTGCGAAAGAAAGCATCAACCAAGATAGCAGTATGATCACGTGAACTGCGAAAGAAAGCACAGTGAAACGACTTGTCGACCAGAAACAGCTATCAGAAGAGTTTCAATTCAGACCAAGATCAGACTTGAGAAAACACGCGGCCCAAAAAACGCCCCGTGGGAGCACCCCAGGGAAGGAAACCGGACACACGGCAAGATTAAACAAATATAAAGCCCCATGAAATCTTAAAATAAGAAACATGCACAAAACAAGGAAATGGAATTCGAAAATCCTCCCAAAGCCTTTTACAAAGTGATCATTATGGAGGAGCAACTCCAATCTCTACGGCTCCCACTAATGTACGTCCTCCTAGAAGAAGACGCCCACAGTCTGGTGCACCTATGGTCCCGATCCAATCGCGAGCATGAAGTCAAAGTCGAGGTGGATGCGGACGGAATCTATTGGTTCACAGACGAATGGCCAGGGTTCGTGGAAGCAAACAGGGTGAGTGTTGGAGTCGCCTTAATCTTCGTGTACCAAGGAGACTCGATCTTCGAAGTCTACGTCGCGAATCCCGACTGCGACTACAACGGAGTTGAAGGACGCGGGTAAGCGCATAAGGTTCAGACGAGGACTGCCCCCGCGACTCTTTAAAATGTAAGAGAATAAGATGACATTCCAACAAGTAAAGAAGAACCTAGGAATCATGTACTGCTATCACTTTAAAATAAAAGAGCAAGTCTCTACATTAAAAGCTCCATGAATTAAACATTTCCTTTATTCGTAAACCAGCCTTACACGGCAAATTGACTTCCTTAATTTACAAACACGACTCAACATGAACCGCTGGAAGAAGTAGTCGAAGGATAACACTTGACTCCAGCGCAATCAAGATCACATCGCGGACAAATCTTAAAATGCGTGCGATTCATGTAGAAAAAAGTCATCGACGACCCCACAACAAACCCATGGTGAGCGACGAATTCATTCCATCCGCGACTGAGATACAAACGGCCGTCGCGACCTTTACTCACCTCTACCCGGAAATTCTCGATGGCATAGGAGGACAGGAGAACTTTACGCGGGAGGGAGGATCTGAACTCCACCTCAAATTGAGGCGGAAGAGGCTGCCAAAGAGCAACGCAAAGTAAGAACTCAAAGCCTAGAAAAGAGGCAAAAAACAGCAGAAATCAAGAGAGTCAAGAGAGTCATACAAGTAAAGAAAGTTGTTCAGCACATTCCAAAGTTTGAAAAAACGCCCAAGGGTTGGGATTCCCAGGCACCATAGTTTTTATTGAACACAAATAAACGAAGGTAGCTAGAGGTGATGAAATGGAAAAATCCCAAACCAAGAGCTTAGAAATAAGGAAGCTGAACTCAAGCATGGTTGACAAGTGGCGAGAACCTCTTAAATCATGATCTAGATCCGCGACAAAAATAGCCGAACATGCAACAAAGAACACAAGAATAGAAAGCAAGGGTGATATTTACTGCAAAAGGTTACTAATGTGCAAAAATACAACCTCCGAAGTAAGGCAGTAAAAACTATTGTCTGAAACCAAAAGAGTGGAACTACCCAAAGTCAACAAAACAGAAGTTAATTACAAAACTGACCCGCGCCAGTAAAATGGTTAAAGTGAAGATAGAAAAAACAGGCCTTCCAGGTCTTAAGGGTCGGCGGCAGCATCAATCTCTTCTTCATCTCCATCGGAATCCTCTTCATCAGAATCCTCTTCCCCTGCCAGCTCTTCCGGGGTCAGACCCCAGTCCTCCATCACCAAGCTTGCCTCGAACTTCTCCAAAGGAACACCTGGGTTAGCCTGCGAGCGGGTGACGCTCTGGTTAATGCCCGCGGACATCCCCTTTAGGAAGTAGCTAAAGCATTTGTCCTTCAAAAGCTCTTTTCCCTCTGGGGATCGGAGACACGGCTTGGCTACTGAAGAGAGGAAGGAAACACCCGCGTCGGTTTTGACCCACTCTGAGGACAGGAACTTAAGCCCCGTGGGTGACTCCAGCCATTGAAGCGCGACCTCCTGAGTTGACTGAGACTGGAACCTCTCCAATTCTTGCTTCGCCAGAGTACGGTCCTCTTCTACGATGGAGTGTTCGACCTGAAGATCTTTGTAGCGCGTCTCAACCGTCTCCAGCTTCTCCCTCAGGTGCTCCGCGGACTGTTGAAGTTCCTCTCCTTGACGGCGCAAAGCCTCCGAACTCGAATGTGCCGCACCACGCTCTGTGGTCAGAGAGGAGATCTACTCCTTCAAAGCGGAGTTCTGCTCACTGGCGGCCTGCAATTTCTCATAAAGCTCTGCAGATCGCTTCTTGAACTTCTCCACTAAAGTCGGGTCACCAATGGTATTGCCCAGCGTCCTCAACCTGTGGTTCAGCTCCTTGATCTCCGCGGATTTCTTGGAGATCTCCTCCACTTGGGAAGACAGCCGCCGCTCCGACTCAGCCTGGAAACCCCTAACCTGAGGAAACGAAAACAAAGGTAAAAACAAGGGTGGGGGAGATGAGCGACGACGGAAACAAGTATAAAAAAACTGAATTAAGTAATCCCCATGACAACTCACCCATTGGGCCACGCATTCAAACTGAAGAGAGAACTCTTCAGTTTCTAAACGACGCAGCCACGCCCGTTCGTTCCGCGCTAATTTGTCTGGGCAGCGGAGACGGACGAGTTCGTCGACCCCGAAGCCGGGGATGTGGAAGGTAGGCAGGGTATTGTCCCCCTGCAAAAAGAGGGCTCCCTCCTCGCCAGCACCAAAAGCCCGAGATGAACCCTCAGCCTTCTTCCTCTTTTGAGAACGGGAAGTGGCTGCGTCCGATGGACGAGGACGCTTCTCACGAGCCTCAGAGACCGCAACTTCCGCCATTGCGACAGGCTCGCTGGTTCTTTCAGCTTCTCCGACAGCCGCGTCCCGAGAAGCAGAAGGAGGACGAGGTACGCGCTTGGAAGACTTCTTCTTCCTCGCCTTACTACTCTCTTGGACATGGTGCCGCTCGAACAAAGAGCCCAAATCCATTAAGTCTGCTAGAAAGAAAACAAAAGGCGAAAACATTAGACACCACTAACAAACATCTTACCTCTTTTTAAGGAGAACAAAAAGGAGGAGGCATTGAAAAACATGAAACTATAAAGAAAGCACGAAAATAGATTGTGTTGAAGGCTAAGGCAACATCTAATCACGGATGGGGCAAGCTCAATCCTGACATCTCAAGTCGAAGAGCTGAGACCATAGTTCGCCATGACAGCTTGGGCTCATGAACGAAGGAATCTTTAAATTTGTCAAGCCTCGCAACCCAAGGCTTTTTGACCGCGCTGAACCAGCCAGGGACGGTCTTGAAATCGAGAGAGGTGCCAGTCTTGTCGCGGACAAGAAACCACTTGTGCTTCCAGTTTGGTTTGCTTGATAACCTCTCAATGTAACTGCAGCTGGAGTTGCACTGGTAAAACCTAGGATCTTGGGGGCCCCTCTTCAAAGAAAAGATGTTAAGCATAAGTTCCTTCGTCAGGGACACATCCAGCAATTCGGCACAACTTGCGCAGGGCTCAGGTTGTACTCGGACAGGAAAGCAATGAACAAGGGATGAAGAGGCAGGCGAAATCCCTGAGATAAACTCGCCGCGTATACCACCACGCAATCTTCATAAGCATCCAGGCAGCCCCCGCCTTCTAAAGGAAGGCACAACTCCACCCCCGCTGGCCATGGAAAAATTCGAGCTATAGTCGCGACACTAGACTGATCAAGCAGCGTCGTGCACCCCCGCACCTCTTGATTAGGGGAGCGTCGTGGACGAACTCTCTCAGAGACGACTAGAGAGCAAGGTTGAGGATCGCGGAGGGAAAAATCCCCCCGAAAGGAACAAGAGGATAGGTCATCTAGGGAATAGGAAGGAAGGTCAAGGTCGCTAAGAACCTCCTTCGAGCGGACCCTTGCGCATGTCTCCGCGGTTCCAATAGGAGACTCAGCATAAGGAACCCATGATATCTCAGATTCCAAACCACTGATCGACGGATGCGGGCTTGAAGAAGCACGCGCACCGAGATGAACCTGAGGTTCCACGTCCATCGATTGAGCATCCGTGTTCCCATCGCCCCCCTTAGAAGAAGAAGAAGTTAAGTAAGGAGAGGAATAATAATCAGGGTCAGAGCGTTTCCGTCGTCTTCTCACCTTAATTGGACTGTCGGATGGACCAACGCGGTCTGGTGTAGAGATGCTGGAAGAAGAGGAAGAGTCTGAAGAAGAGCTCTCTGAATCAGACGCAGAACTCCTGGTAGAAGATGAGGAGGAAGAATTCAAAATTACCGCGGAAGGATTCACTCCTGAAGCAGAGGGAAAACCCTCTCTCCATCCCTCCTCTCTTTCAAACTCATCCAACGCGTCAAGGTTCCCCTCAGAATTAGCCATCCTTGAAAAAGTTAAAAAGATGATCTGAAAAGGAACCCGTACGCGGACAAAAACAAAAAAAAAATCAAAGAACCCAGGAAACAAAACTGGGAGAAAAAGGGAGACCCCGAACAGATCTAAGAGGAAGAAAACAAGAACTTCAACAAGAAACATAAGAATTAAATAGAACATCCAAGAACACTTCAAGAAAAACTTAAGAACTCAAGAACAAAAGCGAGGATTTACCTTGAAAGAGCAAAGAGACTACAGGAAAGCACAACCGGAATGCTGAAGGACGAACGGAAAACTCTGAAAAAGAAAAAGTTGAGGGAATGCCACAAACAGACAAACAGTGGGAAATGAAAAAGTGAAAACGGAACGGGGTAATTTATAGAAAAATTACCGACTCTTCAACTCCCCTCAAAGCGACATGGGCCATGGTAAAACCCTAATGGGCCAGAAGAATCCTCGACCATGCCCACAAACATCGGTTAAGAAAGAAACTACGAAATTGCCCCTCAAAGGAAAAAAGGAGAAACGCATTTCCGCGGAGAAGGTCGAATCGTCTCAAGCTCTCATAGAACTTAACCCGACCCGAGGAGCTGTGATGAAACCGTGCGGAAATGATAGACGAAGAATCAGACGCGGACATAATAAAACAACACCAAAAAGACCCCCGAATCCGGGAGGACGCGGACATGAATAATTGACACATGTCCATCATGCCCCCCGCCCACGAGGGCCACACGTGTCGACTCAAATATGACAAGTGTCACAACGGGAGGTCTTTGGCCAATCCCTATAAAAGGGGAAATGAACAAAAGAAAAAAGGACTTTTTGGCAAAAACGGGAGCATAGAAAGATACAAAAAACAAAGGAGAAGAAAGGAAAAGAAGGAAGGATACCAGGAAATGATTTGAATCATCATTAAGTTGGTCGCTGAGCAAGTGATCACTTCGCGGAGGATAAGCAAATCTGAGTACGGGAGGGGATATCGTGACCTGTCCTAAGCGTCGAATTAACACTCTCGGTGATTCTCCGCGGACGGGTATGATCTCTGAAACCTCTACAAACGTTCGATGATCTCCCATGAAAGATGTGGGGTTAAGATAGAATTTAAGCACGCGAATAAAGCACGGCCCAGGTAGTATAGCGAAGAATTTAGCCCGCTTGTCAGGTAAGCCCGTGTATCGCAATAGGACGGCTCGCGTCTACCCCCTAAGGACCCACCAAAAGTGGGCCCCTTTTACGACTTTATTGGGAGGAATTCATCAGTGTTCTATTGTGCCAAACGGAACACGTGAACTAAATTGATTCAAACTCCAGCGTGCTAAGATGAGACACGTGAGTTATTTAGAATTAAGCTCTAGCGTGCTAGAAGAGCCACGCGAGCTATTTCGTGTTCTATCGTGCCAAACGGGACACGTAAACTAAATTGATTCAAAGTCCAGCGTGCTCAGATGAGCCACGTGAGTTATTTAGAATCAAGCTCTACCGTGCTAGAAGAGTCACGCGAGCTATTTCGTGTTTTATCGTGCCAAACGGGACACGTGAACTAAATTGATTGAAACTCCAGCGTGCTCAGTTGAGCCACGTGAGTTATTTAGAATCAAGCTCTAACGTGCTAGAAGAGTCACACGAGCTATTTCGTGTTCTATCGTGCCATACGAGACACGTGAACTAAATTGATTCAAACTCCAGCGTGCTCAGATGAGCCACGTGAGTATTTTAGAATCAAGATCTAGCGTGCTATAGAAGAGTCACACGAGCTATTTCGTGCTCTATCGTGCCAAACGGGACACGTGAACTAAATTGATTCAAACTCCAGCGTGCTCAGATGAGCCACAGGAGTTATTTAGAATCAAGCTCTAGTGTGCTAGAAGAGCCACGCGAGCTATATTTTATCTAAGCTCTAGCAGGCTCAACGGGCCATGCGAGCTAATTCGATCTAAGTGTCAATTCCGACAGCTCATGTTTTTCGAGGGTTGTTTTTAACTGCTCGAATGCAGCTTCACGCCCAATTGGTCATGAGAATGCTAAATTTATTATCCGTAGAGGCTTGTATCCAACTCCGTGCTCGAAAGGCACGCAAATGCTAAATTTATTCTCCGTAGAGGCTTGTATGCAACTCCGTACTCGAAAGGCACGCGAATGCTAAATTTATTCTCTGTAGAGGCTTATATGTAACTCCGTGCTCGAAAGGCACGCGAATGCTAAATTTATTCTTCATAGAGGCTTGTATGCAACTACTTGCTCGAAAGGCACGCGAATGCTAATTTTATTCTCCTTAGAGACTTTCTTGCATATCCGTACCAAAAGTGCACGCGATTGCTAAATTTTATTCTCCTTAGAGGCTTTCTTGCATATCCGTGCCAAAAGTGCACGTGATTGCTAAATTTATTCTCCGTAGAGGCTTGCTTCGTACGAGTTCGATCCCAACCATCGTAGTATAAATATAGAGTGTCGACCCCGACTACTCAATTTGGAGTTTGAAATATCAAGTGCCGAATCCGACTTCTTGAATACGCGAATTTAAAGTTGAAGTGTCGATTCCGACAGCCCATGTTTCAGTCGTTATAAATATTAAAGAGCGTGAAATCATCAAATGTAATTTATCAGAATATCTCTTGACGCGTGTTTGTGAGTCATAAATCTCTCAAAGTCAAAGGGTAGTTGACTTTCCTGATTGCGATTTCTAAACCACTAGCAACTTTGCTCTTGGGTATTCGCGATCTCGTTGAAGCGAAGGCACCAATAACTCTATGTAGGGCTATCTTTTTCGCGGGTGAACATGAGTGAGAAATAAAAGTCTAGCCATGATTGCCGAGGTTGTTGATGCGACAGTTCTCTCGCGGTCGATGCCAGTGAATTTGCTCGCAGAATGAAACTCAGCCAACTCTATCGCCGATTGTGAATCGCGAATTTAGAAGTGGAACTGATTGTGAACTCGATGAAAGTATACACTTCTTCTCTGACAAGCTCGCGAACCATTCCTTACCAGTCCAAGGTTGACGGGTTTCTGAGCACTTCGATCGCTTTGCTTAATGCGATTTCAAGATCCAACCGGTTCTTAGCTCATGAGATCACGACTACTCGCGATCGATTGAGACACTCTACGGGGCTGGGAACCTGAAACTTGCGATGCTTGGCATGGAATGTTATATTTTCACATAATACATATATTGTGAAAAATCAAAATTAGTAGGGGTATTCGTGAGTGATTAGCTCAAGATCTCTGTCCTGCTGAGATTGTCCGGAGCTTTCGCGAATCCAAGCCTCGAAAGTGAGTCGTGAAGGGGACAGGCCACCTTCTTTGAATCTCTGTAATCAGTCCCCCGCTTTTTTGTGCTTTACGCGAATCCAACTCTCGAATGGATTTGTGTTTGATTGTAGGATTTATTGAGCATACACACTGTGGAACAGGGTTGGTCTTGTTGCTCGTGACTTTAACTCGTACATTCCGAACGATATCTGCCCTCTTTGAAAAAACAGAAGGCTTTCTCTTCGCGATCTCGATTCGGCTAAACCGCCACAACTTCATGTATCTCTTTCTTCTTCGCAATTGGGACAGTTCATCATATATCCCAGCCTGCATTCCTTCATGTGCAATTTTTAAGAGAATAATGTCCAAGGAATTGAAGGTAAGTACGAAAGAGTTGTGCACGATTTTTAGTATGGTTGGAAAATGGCTTGAGGTTTTACCTCGTGGTTGGTATAATCTCTCCTTGAATCATTCTTCCTGAAAAGCTTGCGAACCAGATGAAGAAAATCTGTGAACTTCCTGCTCTTCTTTCAAAGGACGCGAGCAAACTCGAGTTTGAGTTCTAAAGGCTGCACAGGCCAACTGTCTATATCGTGATCGAAACATTTTGATCGCGAACTCTGTTAGGAATCGCGAAGGGATATTCGGCTGCTTCGATCTACGCATCTGATTCTTTGCTGATGTTTGCATCTTACCAAATCCTTCATAGGAGAATTAGTAATGACAGCAGTACAAGCCCTTATCTATACAAGGGTTAACTCTTATGTATACGCCATAATACATATCGATGCTTACTTGACAGATAAAGGTATAAATTTAGACATATTTTCCATGTTCCGAGACTGCACAGGAATTAACTTCATTTTCTTGTTTATTTTCACGACTAGTTTATATGATCCAAAGATATGTTTTGGCACATCATGCTTCATGGTATTACGGTTGCGGCTGTTAGGCACATGGGCTCAAATATATCTATGGCAGCAAACATTCTACCTTTTCATTAGTCATGATAGCAGACGTTTATTTCCCAAGAAAGTGGAACTTTCTTCAAGTTGCTAATTTACTCAATCCAAAAATCAGATAATCAAACTCAATTAAAGGGGAAAATATACATGTATCAAACATATACATCCTGCCATGAAATTGGAATTGGACTAAGGAAATTAAAACACTAAGCAAATATGGTAAAGTAGCGGCTAAAGAGATAAGGTTTCATTTCATTGATTCTAGGTTACATCCCATCATGTATGTATATATATATATATAATAGGTACTCCGTGAGCTGTACAAGCATTTGGGCTCAATGAGCCAGACTAACATTAACACCTAGGATTGGGCTTCTAGTCCAAAGTCTTGGTAGAGTCTTCAATATCCACAATACGCCCCTTCGAGCTCAACGGGGCAAGGCCGAGTTGAGAACGCAGGAACTGAAATCTGGAGGAGCTAAGAGGCTTTGTGAGAGCATCAGCAATCTGATCTTTTGTTGAAATGAAGGAGACCTGGAGTGTCCGGGCTGCAATTCGTTCCCGTACGAAGTGAAAGTTGAGATCAATATGCTTGGTCCGGTGGTGATGAACCGGATTTGCCGCGAGGTAGGTGGCGCCGAGGTTATCGCACCAAAGTCGAGGAGGCTGTTGGAGGAAAACTCCCAAGTCGGCAAGTAAGTTTTGGAGCCAAATCAATTCACAAGTTGCTTGAGCAAGTGAGCGATACTCGGCTTCGGTTGATGATCGAGCGACTGTTTGTTGCTTGCGAGAGGACCAAGAGACAAGGCACTGTCCAAAGTAGACACAGTAGGCCGAAGTCGATCGTCGATCAGTCGAATCACCCGCCCAATCAGCATCACAGTGGGCGGATAAGGAGAAATTCATAACAGAAGGAAGATGGAGAGAAAGATCTTTTGTGGAGTTGAGATACCTGAGAATGCGTTTGGTAGCTTGCCAATGCACTTCCCTTGGAGAGTGCATAAACTGACATACCTTATTGACAGAATGAGCGATGTCAGGTCTCGTGAAAGAGAGATATTGGAGGCTCCCGACAACACTTTGGTATATGGATGGGTCGGAAGAAGTGGTGATGTCGATGAGTCCAAAGATAGGTTCAAGGCCATTGGTGTGGACACAAACTTGGAATTGGCCATGTTGGTCTGCTGTAGAAGAGTAGAAATGTATTTGGATTGATTTAGAAAAATTCCAGTGGAGTTACGGGTGGCATGTATGCCAAGGAAATAGGTGAGGTTGCCCAAGTCCTTGACGGGGAAAAATTGAGAGAGGGCGGTGACAAATTGAGAGGCAAGAGTGGGATTGGAAGCGATGATCAAGATGTCGTCGATATATACGAGAACAAAGACGGTATCGGAGTGAGATTTATATGTAAAGAGGGAGGAATCAGCGCGGGAGGCAAGGAAACCAAGGCTTACGAGAGTATCGCTGAGCTTAGAAAACCAAGCTCGGGGGGCCTGCCGGAGGCCATATAAGGACTTACGCAGTTTGCAGAGATGGTTAGGGAACTGCGGGTGAGTGAAGCCGGGAGGCTGAGATATATAAACATCTTCATCGAGGTCACCATGGAGAAAAGCGTTTTGAATGTCCACCTGTCGCACCACCCAATTGAGCATTGATGCTATAGAGAGCACAAGACGAATGGTTGACGATTTGACAACCGGACTAAACGTCTCGGAGAAGTCAGCCCCGTGTGTTTGGTGATAACCCTTAGCAACGAGTCGAGCTTTCCTGCGCTCGATCGACCCATCGGAGGAGAATTTGGTTTTGAAAACCCATTTGACCCCAAGTGGAATTATGTGTGGAGGAGGAGAGACAAGAGTCCATGTGTTTGTCTGGATGAGAGCATCGAATTCACGACCATTGCCTCACGCCATTCTGGGAATTGGTTAGCCTGTGAGAAGCATGAGGGCTCTTCGGGGATTGTAAGAACCGCAGCGGTAAAGGCCGATGGTCGAGATGGCCAGTTGACTGTTTCGTCAGATCGAAGAAGGGGTTTTGAAATGTGGTCTTTGGAACGGGTGAGCATGGAGTGGGTGTTTTGTGGTGGGGAGTCATGGGAGATTGGCGAAGAGGACGGCGTGGGTGAAGTAGCATCAGTGGGTAGACATGGCCACGGGTCACGGGTCGGGCGGGTCGACCCGTGACCCGCCGGGTTGGTGACCCGTCGGGTCGGTGACCCGGCGGGTCCGGGTCCAAGGGTCGAAGGGTTGGGTCGGGTTGAGGGTCAGGGTTAGGGTCGAGGGAAACTCAACCCGTGACCCGCCGGGTCGACCCGGCGGGTCACGGGTTGAGCATTTAAAAAACTAGCCGTTGGAGGTGGGTCCCACTTGACCGTTTATTTTTAAAAAAAAAAACTAGCCGTTGCTCGGGTTGAACGTAGGCTCGACTCTATAAATAGCATCCCCTCTTCCCCAATTCATTTTACTTGCACATCCCATCAATCAACTTACATTTCATTCATTCCCGTCGTTCTGTCAATTGTCGTAATGGCCGGCGGTAAGAGCGGATCCTCGAAGACCTCATCGAGCTCCTCCGCATTGTTCAATCATTTCAACAAGGTCGACCAAGGCCCGGGAAAGTTCAAAGCGGAGTGTCGTTATTGTGGTCATAAGTACAAGGTAACGAACAACTTGGGTTATGGCAACTTGAAGAATCATCTAGCCAAGAAGCACCCCGAAAAAGTCGACGAATCATCGGGATCGTCGGGTAATTAGTATTTTAGTGTTGTGTTTTGTGAAGTTTATGATGTTATGCAAATAAAGTAGGAACTAGGAAGTAAGTATTTTATGACTTATGTTGTAATGTCGCCAAGCGTGATATCGACCGAGGCAATGAATCCGGTACGAGTTCGTAATCGTTGTTTGTTTTGTAATAAAATTGGGTTTTATGTGTGTACTATTTGGTTTTTTTAACTAATCCAAATTCCAACATATAAATTAATAAACCTAAATAAATAGTTTTGACCATCAAACAAATAAATAACAACACAACCTATTATAAATTTACAATGTGAAAAAAGTGAAAAAAAAAAAAAAGCCGAGTCCAACACTCCAACGGCTACATAACCAACGGCCGACCCGCCGGGTCGACCGTTGGACGTGGGCTTCCTTTGGCTCCAAAAGCTTCCCATTTGCACTATAAATACTACCCCTTCCCTCCCATTTTCATCACACCATCTCATTCTCATCACATCTCCTACTCTCTAATCGCTCTCTAATCGCTCTCTAATCGCTCGAGAATCGAGGAAGTCGGAAGTCGGTGGTTCACAAGTCAAGAATTCCGAGAATTCGGCGCTTCGCATCACCAAATCCCACTTCTATCAACTCTTTCTTTTCTTCATTATTCCGTCATTTTCTCTTAATTACATTTTGATATTATTTTAACAAATTTCTAATCCACTTTTTTTGAAAATGTTTTCCCGAGGTCGAAGGAGTGTAAGCGGAACCCCGTCGTCACACAAGGGGAGCGGGCCGAGCGGCTCGGGATCGGGTCACCAACCCGAGCCTAGCCTTCGACGTAGCGCCTCCGTCTCCGTAGCTGGAGGCGGAGCGAGCGGATCCCGACGGCGTCGGGATCAGGTGCTACTCGATGAGCATCCAGGAATTGAGGAGAATGAAGTTGCCGATCTGGGAACTCCCTCCATGCCTTCCACCATCCCGACTCAGGAGTCCGGGTTGGAGGCCGATCCCGACGCCACTCCCGAAGCCGCCGACGAGCTACCGGTCGCTTGTAGGGCCGCCACAATGAAATACTGGTTCAAGAAGGGCCCTCCTGCTCCGGGATGGGGCGAAAACTATTTCTCCGTCAAGTGCAACTTTTGCCCGAAGGTCTACAAACACAAGAAGGGGAACGGATATGGCAACTACGGTCGCCATATCGAATCGAAGCATCCGGAGAAACTCGGCTTGGCGAAAGGTCAAACTCAACTATCCGGGTACGCAACTACTTCCTCTCAACCCCCTGGTTTATGGAGTTATGATTATGCTAGTTGTAGTGATAACTTTGCTGAAATGATAGCGGCCGAAGGCCTAGCTTATAACTTTGCACAACGTTTAAGTTTCAACGAATTTATTACGGAAAATGTTCAGCCCGCTTGGCAACCTATGAGTCGAAACACGGTTAAGAGGAAAATGATAAAAAGGTATAACACCCGCAAAGCTGAATTAATTGAATATTTTCAAAAACATAGCGATTTACATGTTTCAATTTGTAGTGATATTTGGACCGACCACTGGCAACACCACTCATATATGGGTGTCACTTGCCATTGGGTTGATGAACGGTTCATTTTACACAAACGAGTTTTGGCTTTTCGAGTTTTTGACGAGGCCCACACAGCCCGTAACATAGCTGCGGTTATTTTAAGAGTTTTACAAGAGTATAGATTGACTCAAAGAGTTTTTTCAATCGGTTTTGACAACGCATCCGCCAACACCGCCTCTATCCCAGAGTTAACACAATATTGTCAGCCCGGGATAGGGGGGAGATTTTTCCATATACGTTGCGCACCTCATATTTTAAACTTATGTGTTCAAGATGGTTTAACGTATTTACAACAGAAAACCGAACCTATTCGATATGTTTTACGGGCACTTTGGCGAAACAAACAGCTTCGCCATCAATGGCACCAATTTTGCCGCTCTAACAACATCCGCCCGAAAAACTTCCCCCGAGATGTTAGCACTCGGTGGAACTCGACTTACAAAATGATTTTTGATTCTTATCAATATAGAGATCTTCTTTCCGCTTTTGACACTCAAAACATCGAAGGTTCAAACGTTTTTGGGGATGTGTGGGTGGTTGCTCGAGATATAATGGAGGTTTTCAAGGTCTTCCATGATGCAACCGAAACTTTTAGTCATGCTTACATTCCTACATCTAGTGTTTTCTGTTTTGTCGCTATGAACATTGCCATAGCTCTTCAAGACGGGCTTCAAGTGCAATGCATATCCGACGCTGTTTTCACCATGCGGGCGAAATGGTTGTCTTATTACAAAGTTATTCCTGATATTTTCCTCGTAGCTTGTTGTTTCGACCCTAGATACAAATTAACTGGGCTTCAAAAGTTTTTAGAAAACTATTATCCTACGCTCGATATTCATAATGATCCTGATTGCAATGTTTCAATTATAGTTGATAGAGTTAGGGGAATACTTGAAGCATTATATACTCATTTTTCTACGGGCGCTAGAGCGCCTAACATTCCTCCTCCTGCGCCTTCCAGCTCGAGCAGTTCCTCCCGCACTAGTATTACCGCTCGAACTAAGGCTCTTGCCAGAGATATTTTTGGCGCAAAGAGGTCGAGGTCCTCGTCGAGCCCCCACTCGGAGCTCGACGAATACTTGTCTACTAACTTTGAATTTCGCAGTGATGAAGATGAAGATTTCGATATTTTAGAATGGTGGGGCCGAGTAGAAAGACAGCGATTTCCGACCATGCAGGTGATCGCTCGACAAATACTTGGAGCCCCTTGTTCCACCGTCGCAGTGGAACAATTATTCAGCCAAGGGAGACAAATTCTTACCGAGAAGAGATCAAACTTGCTCCCTGAGAACCTCGAAGCACAAGTATGCCTCGCCGATTGGAAGAAGGCTGAGAAGAGAATACAGAAGAACCTCATCAACACCGGATCAGAGCCTGATGATGGAATGGACTCGGAATCGGTCGGGAGCTCCGTTGACGGTGGAGTCGTCGATCCCCAGGGCCAGCGCCAATCCGACACCGACGAATAGGCGAAAAGGTAAGCGGGGTTCAGACAACAGGTAAAGAACTACGTGGGCTTTGATTCCTCTCCCCCGGGAGGATACGTAGGCAATTGGAAAACCGATTCAAGCCCTTCTTCCATCTTTTTTTTTTCCCCAAACCCAAACACCATTAAACACGAAACCTTATTTCACCAATCCACAAAACATCACTAAAATGTAAAAAAAATAACCTGACCCGGCCTTGACCCGGCGGGTCGACCCCCCGGGTTAACCCTTCAACGCCACGTGGCCGACCCGGGACTCCGACCCGCCAACCCGCCGACCCGGCGGGTCACCCGACCCGTCGACCCGTGGGAATCCCGGGTCAGGGTTAGGGTCGTACCCCCGGGTTGCCGACCCGGCGGGTCGGACCCGTGGCCATGTCTATCAGTGGGTATGGTTGTTTCTGAAGAGGGTGAAAGAGGGGATTGTTGGGTCAAAGGTGATGGGGGTGTAATTGGGCCTGGAGATGTGGCAACAGTGGAAAAGGGAAGAGGAGGGGGTGGGCTGGGTTGTGTGGAGTGTGGGCTGGAAAAAGTGGATTGATAAGGGAATTGGGATTCTAGGAATATTACATCTCTAGATAAATATATTCTGTTTGATTTTTTATCAAGACAAATGTAGCCTTTGTGGTTAGGGGAGTAGCCAAGAAAATACAAGGGGTAGACCTCAGGGAGAATTTGTGAGAGAGGTAAGGTCGAAGGTTCGGGAAGCAAAGGCATCCAAAAACCCGAAGAAGGGAAAAGTCGGGATCATTATCAAAGAGAACCTGGTAAGGGGATTTATTGGCCAATGTGGGAGTGGGTAATCGATTAATGAGGAAAACCGAGGTCTCAAAGGCATAATCCAAAAAATGAAGAGGCAAATGAGAGTGGGCAAGAAGGGCAAGGTCATTGTCTACGATTCGGCGATGGCGAGTTTCGATGCTCCCATTTTGTGAATGAGCATAAGGACATGTAAGCCTATGTTGAATTCCAAATTTAGTGAAAATGGGAACAAGTGGCTTAAACTCAGTGCCATTGTCGGTTTGGACCGATTTAATAGTTGTGGAGAAAAAATTGTGCACAAAAATTATAAAGGCATGGACAACTTGTGAAACCAATGTCTTAGTAGATATCGGAAATATCCAAAGAAAGTTACTGAAGTCATCCAAAATGGAGAGGTAATATCTATTCCCTCTTAAGCTAGTGGACTGGGCTGGGCCCCATAAGTCCATAAACAAAAGCCCAAATCTAGTTGTGGACCTAGACGAGGAAGGTGGATATGGTAAGGAGTGAGCCTTTGCCTGGGCACATGCAATGCAGGTAAAAGACAGCCGCTTTTGGAGATGAAGGGAGTGACATTGATCTGAGAAGTAACTGGGTAACTCTTATTGATGGGTGACCGAACCGTGCGTGCCAAAGGGAAAGAGAAGAAGCGGAAGACAGGTGTGCTTGTGCTCGAAGGGGTGGTGCTCGTAGGGGTAATTCATATAGCCCATCCTTAGTAGCGCCTCGAAGAAGTTGAGTGTGGGTAGCCCGATCCTTCACAATGAAAAAATTGGGATGAAATTCAAAGAAAACATCATTATCGATGCAAAATTGACGAACCGAAAGAAGGTTTCTAGAGATTGAGGGGACATGGAGCAAATTAGTGAAACGAAAACATGTAGAAGGAGACGATAAAGGGGAAAGAGAAGAAGAACCGTGATGCTGTATTGGAATGGTGGAGCCGTCACCAATCGTGACCTCTTCTGTTCCATGGTAGGGGAGCGGTGCCTGGGAGAAATTGGACAGTGACGGAGTGAAGTGTTATGTGGCTGCGGTGTCCGGAGTCCAATTGACGGTGGACTGATGAGCTTGAATGGAGGGCGGCGACGGGGGTTGATATGAGTGATTGAAGCAGTGCCAACATTGTAGGGCAGTGTGCCCACGCCTCTCGCACACTTGACACACAGGACGGTTGTCGGGCTGACCAGTGAATGTGCGACCCCCGCGATAGCCTCCACGACCCCCGCCTCGAGACTCGTAGGCGCCGCGAGTGGTGTTGTAGTTGTCGTTGTTGTTGCGCGGAGGACGAGAGTCATAGCCGCCCCTTGAAGAGGAACCACGACCTCTATGGGAATGGGAGTTGCTAGTGGTAGTGTGATTAGCAGAGGGAGAGTGAGTTGTAGGAGCCTCTGTATTTGTAATTCCAGGAAGAGATAGATTGTTTTGTGTTTGGAAGGCGACTCGAGCCTCATGGTTCAGTAAGTGGGAAAGAACAAGAGTAGGGGTGGGCATTTGTGTTTGAGTGGTGAGGGAGGTTACAATCGACTCATATTCATGAGGAAGCCCAGCTAAGACACACACAATGAACTCATAGTCCTGGATGACTTGACCAGCGGCAGACAAAGAGGAGGCAAGGGTGCGAGCGCGATTGAAATAATCGGTGATAGAATCATTACCTTTCTTGAGAGAGGCAAGCTGAAAACGGGTTTGAACAACGTGAGCCGTAGATCGAGCAGCGAAGAGTTCATGAAGCACATCCCAAATCTGGCGAGATGTGCGACAGTCGGTAACTTGAGCGAGAATGGGCTCGGTTAAGGAGGATGTGAGAACCACCATAACTAGATTGTCCTTGGTGATCCATTCCTTTTGAGCTGGTGTGAGTTCAGGAGAAGTGGAGGTGGGATATGGGAGGGAGCCATCGACATAGCCGATGAGATTTTGAGAAGTGAGATAAGGGTTTACCTGGGTTTTCCAAAGAATAAAATTAGTTTGTGTGAGCTTAACTGTGATGAAGTTTGCAAAAGCAGGCAGGGAGGGTGTAGATTGAGGAAGAAGCTGTAGGTCAGCCATTTTTGGATTTCAAAAGAAGCTCTAAAGCTTGAATCTTGGGACGTTGGTCCTTAGGTGGCTCTGGATACCATGGTAAAGTAGCGGCTGAAGAGATAAGGTTTCATTTCATTGATTCTAGGTTACATCCCATCATGTATGTATTATATAATAGGTATAGGTACTCCGTGAGCTGTACAAGCATTTGGGCTCAATGAGCCAGACTAACATTAACACCTAGGATTGGGCTTCTAGTCCAAATCTTGGTAGAGTCTTCAATATCCACAATAAAATATGAAGTTTATGGATAAAACATATTCAAATCTCATTTTATGTTTCACCCATTACCACTGTTTTCAATTTCTTAATTCAATAGATTCAATCTTAATTACCAGTCATTTTAAACACCAAATATATACACTAGAACAGCTCCTTAATTAATCTTACATATATAAGTATTTATTTTCGACAGTAGCTTTCATGTATATACTTATGACAGACTGACAGTAGCAGATACAAATTCCAATCTTTCGAATAAGCTAGCAGCTCCAACAATTTAAACACCAAATTATATATTAATGAATCCAATTAAGGAAAAATAGGCGGATACTTAGGGTGAACGGGTTCCGACAGACGGCGCCAATGAAGATTTCCGAGCTTCGTACGGTCCGTCCTCGATCGATTATCGGCTCTCCATGGTTCGGTTCGTGCAATTCGGTACAAATCCCGCTTTGAAAAATACCAAAAAGCTAACTGGAAGGGTCGAAACCACTTCCGATCATCCAAAAACCGACCCCCTTATGTTTGATGGATGCCTTGTATTTATAGGCAAATATGTGCTGCCTCCCACTTGCTTTCTGCAACCCAAAACCTCGTGGCTTTTACTTAGTAATGAAGTTATGCGGCTTTGTTTGCCGCTATTGCCTCTTGCCGCCTTAATTTCGGGCACCCTCGTGGCTCAGATTTAGCCTAGTCATCTAGTGACAAGCTCCTTATCACTACACATGTATATTTGCTCCTGCCGACATGTTCTCTTTTTATATACTAGTTGTGTCGCCGCTTGCTCCGCACGCGGAGACTCAAGTTAGCTATTTGGGATCACAATGATATGCATTATAGAAGTCTAATGTTGAAGATTGAAGTTTAGATAGTACAAAAATGACAGGTACATACACCAACAAGGACCATCTCTGACGGGAGGAGCAGAACATATAACTGGCGATAATGGCATTTGTCTCTATGCTTGCTTTGAATTCAAAACACCATAAGGATGCGACGAATATCCAAAAGAAGAATCCATATAGGAGGCAATTGCAGTAGGTGACAACATGCCATCTTGGAGCAAGATATTTGAACTTGTAGGATGCATAATATTCCCAGGCACTTGAGTTGGTGACTGATAGTTGGAACCTAAATATGCCTCAAAATCCATTCAAATAGTACCTTGCAAACTTGTAATGCTGCATATTCAATGGCACCCATGTCAAAATCCATTCAGCAAGTATATACATTATGTACACATTCTATATCACCATGAGAAAATAAATGAAGTCTCACAATGAAGGTGTAGTCATAAAGTATAGGTTTAGGTGCTTAAGCTTGCCCAAACACGGGACTTCTGATGTTGAATGTTTTGTGAAATTGAACTAAAAGTAAAAGGTCCAAGTTCAACTCAACCTAGTTTCTAAACTTGGTCTTAAACAACAATGCTTTACCAGAAACATCTACAAGCAACACCCTATTTGAGACGATAACGACGGCGACAGACTGACAGAGTTCTCCTTACCCTAGAAAATCAAATTTTGAAAACCCTTGGGTGGGAAACACAAGAGATGAACGCAGTCAATGGAAGTCAAACTTAACAAAAATTGATTGTCTAAAACAAAACGCGGACAATCGTGAAAAAGTTTAAATCGACTCTTCAGGTTTAATCATCACTGAACACAGCAACAGCAAGAACCACAAAACACCTAAAAATTCCTTGCACATTTTTCTGGTGAAAAGTTGCTCAAGTCGGGGCTAAAATCAAGAGCGACTTCATAAAAGAGCAATAGCTTTTGGTACGTAAATGCAAAAAACAGCTTCGTAAACAGAGAACGAGAAAAGATAATCATGACAACCATCATCAAGCACAGATTAAACATTAAAAAAAAAGAATTACCGATAAAACAAGACAAAAACAGCTAGTTTTCAGAGATTAACCTTACAGTATAATGCTCTGCTAACCAATGCAATGTCAAACAAAACAGCATATTGTATTTTTGGAACCTTAATGTGCTCCGAATTATCTTTCATATTATTAGCACTATTTCTTTGTTGCTATTGGCAAAAGAACTTGTTATAAGAATAAACAAGAAACAAACACAAAAAATGACATACTGCATTTTTTGTATTTTCTTGAAATGAATAATGAGAATAACAGTTAAATTAAAGTAAATCTAAGAATATAATAGACCTGATAAAGAGTCACAAGGATGATAATGGCAGTATAGCTGATACAATCAGAAGGCATCACCTGAGTCAGAGACCTGAACGCATGATGCATCTCGTTCTGACCCGGACAGAATTAACCCTGAATTTTCTAACACTTGAGCATTTCAGATAGCCCTACATTTTGGTATCCAATATTCAACAAATCTATAACGAGGAAAAAAAACTAAAGATCCTCCTCTTCTGTTTAACACTCCCTGAATTCATTATTCTTTCATCTTCTACTTTAGAGATTTTGGGTTGCAGAAACCAGCAACAAATTAATAAATAGAATAAAGTTCATTCATGTGACATACCGATGTTGCAGCTCTAGTTGTCATTGTACACCATACAGAAATGGGTGCAAAAGTAGGCTCAATTGTTGACGAATCAGTCAAACTACATTTGATCTCACGTGGTTCACAGCCCTTTTGAAAGAACAAATTGAGCAAAGTTAAAACCTCAGAAGTATGCTAACCATATGAAGCACATCTAAAGTTTAGATTGAATTTTCACTTCATCAAAGCATTGGTTGCTTTTTAAAAGTAACGATAGATGATCAAATTACGGGCACTACTGATATAATTACTCTATATCATAAATTGATTGTTAAAGAAAGTTCACCTTCACAAGGAAACACTGCTCAACTCGATAACAACAACCTATACCAGTTCCTCGGGAATTGAATGAGACCGGATATTGTTTTCCAAATTAGAAACATAGTATGATTCGTTGGAAATTATTAGTCAATCATCCAAACAAAACTGTCAAACAACTGCCAAAAAGAGTCTGATATTAGAATAGTCTTAGAAGCATCATGTATACAAAGGTAAGATAAAAACACTATTCTTAAATAAATTCCCAAATCTACATAAGAATAGCCTTAGAAGAATTGTGTATACAAAAGTTATATAAAAAGAATATTTTTCTGAAAGGAAATCTGACTTATTGATATCAAAGTAAGGGTTGTATATCTAAATTCTAGAATTTCACACAATAATAAGCCTCAACATATGACTACAACATCACCAAAGTGGATTATTTCTCATGTCCAGCTATACCCATATATAGAAATCAGCATCCCTACTCAAGGATAGAATATTCTTAGAGCCAAATACTGATGGCAAAACAATATCCAGCCTACACAGCATCAGTAGATAGTAATCCATGAAGCCAGATTTATTAATAAGCATATAATGTAAATGATATTTTCAAAATTTAGGTCAGAAACCACCTAAAATTAAACAATGGATGATGCTTTGACATATAATTTCAATCGTGCTAACTTACTTTCTTAAGAATGCATTTCTCCCATCATATGAGTCGTTGTGGATTTATGAGTTCTCATCTCAATAACTACAGGGATGAGGGATGTCATCTTAAGAATAGCTTTTCAATACCTCAAATTTCTCTAGATTCTTAAGAATTGATGCCTGTTGCAGGATATGTTTCTCTTCATAAGGTATCTTCTTGCCACCAAAAACCATTAGTATAACCATAAAACTCAGATTCTCTCCTTGAAGCACCTCTATTCACACCACTCACTCTTAAGGCACTTCTCATGTTCTCTTTTAAATCATATCATACTCTTCGCGCTGCAAATAAATTTATACAGTATATTGACTGCAATGACCGGCAAATGAAAGCAACTAACCTTTTCGGGGTCTGAAAGTACAGCATAGGCCTCCCCTGTCATTTTGAAAAGCCTATCTGAATCCTTATGAACCAAGTCAGCAATCTCCTTCCAAAGCCGTCCATCATCACCATTCTCACTTCTCATCAATAACTGTCTAGCCTAGGGATATAAATAAACATGAACTATGAGAAAATAGTTATATGTAAGTTGACACCAATCAAGATCACATTCATGTACAACAAATGCTCAAAGCCAGGCCTCTTTTAGAGTCTAACAGACTGACAAAGGACAGGAAAGAGTTTGGAGAAAGAAATAGGTGAATACCTTGCCAGGATGGTGCTTCAGAGCTGCTTTTCTGTAAGCTTTCTTAATGCTTTTAGCTTGCACCCTCCTCACCATTATACACATCTTCTCTTTCTGATTTTCATTTAAACAAAACCAATTACCTTTTCCTTTTTAATTCAACCTCTCTATGTTAGTTGGAAAACTCCTAAGCAAGCACCTCTATTCATTTAGTAGCTTCCGAACATCAGCAGGCTTATAATGCATTAAATGGGCAAGATCTTAGCTTGCCATTAAAATTGCAATCTTTGATTCCATCTATTGATCAATTTCTTATCAAAATTCATAAGCCCCAACTTGAGAAGCATATAGTCAATAGCAACACTAAATTTCCATCCAAACGTCAAAAAAAATCATTTAATTACTTCTTATTATTTAGTCTAAGCTGTTGCTCATAATCATTATATGCCAATCTATAAGGTCAATATCTTCTATCACATTATAGTATAAATTCTGAAACTTGACAGATAATCTTTTTATTAATTAAAGAAAAATTTAAGGTTTCATATTTTCCTTTTTAATCAAAGCACTGTCGGTTATCAAAATTAACTTCAAAGGCAAGCACCTAAATAATCCCCATTTTCAGTATAGATCCCAATTGTTTCACAAGAGAGGTGATGACGAAAATCCACGACAAGGACAAAACAGATCGGCAAAATGGGGATTGATTCGCCAAACTTAGACCTCAAACAGCGGTTAATAACTAAAGAGGCCTAAATTAACTTCTATTAGTTTAAGATAATAAAAAACCTAGCATGTATAATCATCCCAAATAAGAAATTGGTGTACTGCTCTAAATGTTTAATTTCATTTATAATCACAAACTCAATTTAGGCTTATGGATAAATCACACAAAGCCATAAGGCAGAGAATAGCAAAATAATTAAGTTATATAGTTTTAGTTGGAATTACTCTTTTACCATAACTTTGATATTCGAAGGCTAAGCTTCTTTTTTCTTTGAGATATATCAAATACATTTTTCATATTGAAAGTCAAAACCCTTCGCAATATCAAAACATTTGAGTTCAACTGAAAAAACTTAGCCAAAACCACTTAAATCTACCAAACCAAGGACCCTAACTCTCTACCCAAAATTAATGAAAGCTAAATTTAATAAACTCAAAAAGAAACTCCATTCAAGTTGTATTTTCAACAGCAAGATCGATCAAATGCTTAAAAAGTCAATATTCCCAAATTTCATTTTCCTTCAAAATAACAATTAAATCCCAAATTCATGCAGACATTCTCAAATTTCTCAACTTTGACAAAATAGGAAAACCCTAGAAATTGGGGTTTTTTGAGAAACTCACATCAAGGGCTTCAATGGAGGAGTGAGGAGAGAAGGGTGGCCGGAGACGCTGCTTGGAGCTTTCACTGGGCTGGCCTCGGCTGCTGCGGGTGCTGCTAGCTGTTCGGGTGGAGCACACCGTGCTCGTAAGGCTTCCTACTCGCGTGAGGAAGAAGGAGGACCATGGAGGGAGGGAGTTTGAGCATCGAGAACAGGAGAGGAGCAAGAGCGGGCTGCCATGGTAGAGAGCTTGAGTTCGATTTTGACGAGGAAGAGGCGGGTGAGTTTAAGGAAGAAGAGGGTAAGTCAGTGAGTGGCTAAGCACGAGAAGAGGGATGCCAATCTATATCTATATCTATATAAACTTTTAATTTAGAAGAGTTTAAGATGATGTGTCAATCTTAGAGACATTTTAGGAGTTTTAATCCATTATATTTTTTTGTCATTTTTCTTTGATTTTCTTTAATTCTCTTTTTTATCTTCTTTATTCCTTTAATTCTCTTTTTTTCTTTAATTTTAATAATTATACTATATAAACTCTTAATTTAGAAGAGTTTAGGATAATGTGTCAATCTTAGAGACATTTTAGGAGTTTTAACCAATCATATTTTTTTGCCATTTTTCTTTGATTTTCTTTAAGAGGGAATTGTACTAACTAGCACATGACCCGAAATGGTTTGCAAATATAGCATCCGGCCCACATATTTGCAAAGGGTAACACCTCTCTAAAAAAAATTGTAGGCCAGCCGGTTAAAATGCAACTTGCTAACCGGTTGTTTAGGAGAGAGAAAAAGAGAGTTAGGAGAGAGAGAAAAAGAGAGTGTGTCAGGCTCTAATAGCCAATGGCTTCAGAGGGAATTGGAGAGAAGAAAATAAGAGAGGCTGAGAGGGTGGAAGTAGCGCCGGTGAGGCTCGAATCGCCGATGGCTCCAGAGGGAATTGGAGAGAAGAAGATAAGAGAGGCTGAAAGGGTGGAAGCAACGCTGGCGAGGCTCACATCCGCCAAGGGCATATGCCTGTCACATGGGAGCCACAGCTCGAATCGCCGCTCCGATCTCCATCGACCCTGAGCTCGCCCTCCCGTTGCATCTCGATCGGATCTCATCTCCGCCGCCAGCAGCCTTGCTGTCGGCCTAGCCCACTTCGCCGACTCCTGAATCCCGCCGGCCTCCTCGCTTCTCTCCGCCTTCACCACTGAAGCCCTAGCAAGGCTGATGGGGTTGCAATCTCCTCCTCTCTGCTCTGTCGGGATCCCTATTGCTCGGCCTCACAACCTCATGGGAACCCTAAGCCACTTCCTCGCCGAAGCCTTGCTGTCGGGTTCCTTAATTCTCTCCACCGCGAGCAGCCTTGCTGTCGCCCTAGCCCACTTCGTCGCCGGAGCCAGCAACAACCGCCATGAACTTTGCCGACTCCTGAAGCCCGCTTCATTGATTTCATAAAAGTCAATTTCAGATGTCATTTACTTGTGACGTGTACAAACGAATAGGTGTCATGTATATCCTATTGAATTGTCATGTACAATCGAATAGTCGTCATGTATATTTTACTGGGTGATAAGAGTATAAGTCTGAGCTGCCATTACCTTTCCTTGTGCCTGTGTGTGTGGTGTATTTGACTATTTGTGCCTTTCTATCGCATCGACCAAAGTTTGTTACAATCCTAATGTTGTTTCTTCTTATAAATAAAAGAGCATTTGTAAACAAATCAAGAGCTAGGGAAGAAATAATGTACAAGCTCTTTTATGAATTTTTTTAGTGTTACTCAAATGTTATATAACAAGTCGTTGATCACATTACCGAAATTTCACATTTCACATTTCAATTCGTAAATCCGTTAGCGGACTATATGTCAAGTAGACAACCATAAGGTGTTCAGTACAAAATCATAGAGTGGACATTTGATTTTAACTATTGGCAACTGTTATGTGTCTAATTCGTCTTTTCCCCTTCTTACCTTTTCCTTGTAGTTCGTCTGAAACAACAAGGCTGAGTGTATTTCCGTCGATGAGAAAATCGGTTGCAAAACAATCAAGTGATCCAACAACACACTTCATGAGGTCCGTCAGGTTAAACAATTCACGTAACATGTAAAATCGTTTAGGCGGCATGTAAAATACATTATGTGACATGTTAAAGATTATATGGTGGCATGTAAAATATAGTTGATGACAAAACGCATATAGACTGTTACATACCATTAGTTTATTTTTACATGACATATAAAGGTGAGAGGGAAAGGAGGAGAGAGGGAAAGTAGGAGAGAAAGGAGGATCTTGTAACATTTAGAAAAAGAGGTCATTAGACTTGGTAGTCATCAAAAGCTCTAAACGAGTTATCCCTAACGCCTTTTGCCATTTTTTTTTTATATATAATCAATCAGAAGATGTGAAAAGGAGTGTATCAAGGGTTTCTTTTGCCTTATTTTTTATATATAATTGGAAGAAGAAAAATCATCCGGAGTTGCGATCATATTTTGGGTTTGTTTTGAATTCAATTTGAACATATGGATTATAACGTAGATACCAACGTTTTGTCACCTATTTCATTAGAAAGAGAGATTGTCATCTATAAATACAAGTGTAGGGACCAAGGGATACCAACGTTTTGCCCCGCATATGTTTTCGTAACAAAAAAAACTTCATTGATTTCATAAGTGATTATCGAATAAGTGATTTGTCACAAATATAGTAGAAAAATGGAAAAAGCTTCATTGATTTCATAACAGTTAACAAACGCCATTTACTTGTGACATGTAAAAACGAATAGACGTCATGTATATCCTACTGGGTTGTCATGTACAATTGAATAGGTGTCATGTACAATCGAATATTCACTTTCTCCCTCCTACATTAACTATCTCATATTTTCCCTCTTTCCTACTTTACTTTTTCTTCTCCTAATTAATTCCCCCTTTTCATATCTCATGTACACGTACTTTTTTCTCTTTCCCCTAATTAATTCCATCTTTCCCTCTCTCCTCCTTTAACATCTCTTTTGCCTTTTTTTTGTACTTTTCTCTCTCCATAATTAATTCTCTACTTTTCTCCCTCTTCTCTCTCTGACTTTATCTCTCTCTCCGTCTGTCACTCTCTCTCTCTCTCTCTGTCTCTCTCTCTCATCTGTACTTTGATGTGCAGGTACACATCTCCCCCCTCTCTCTCTCTCCCTAGGTTTCCTTTCTTTTTTTTAAACCTCACATGACCCCCAATTGGTTTTAACCGGCAACCGGCCCTCTCGGTTCCAGTACTACCCGATTCCCCTAATTTTTTACCCCCATGTGATAGTCATGCAAGCTTTTTACCTTATGTGTGTTACTTTAGCAAATTGCCCTTTCTTTAATTCTCTTTTTTATCTTCTTTATTCCTTTAATTCTCTTTTTTTCTTTAATTTTAATAATTATCTATATAAACTCTTAATTTAGAAGAGTTTAGGATGATCTGTCAATCTTAGAGACATTTTAGGAGTTTTAACCAATCATATTTTTTTGCCATTTTTCTTTGATTTTCTTTAATTCTCTTTTTTATCTTCTTTATTCCTTTAATTCTCTTTTTTTCTTTAATTTTAATAATTATTGGGCTTAATTCAAAACATTGAATTCAATCTAATATAACCATTGGGCTTAATTCAAATTTATTTACTAATTGTTGAGCTTAATTCAAAACATTGAATATAACTATTGATTATGACACATCACATTTAAACAATGTTATAATAATATTGATATTATTATTCTTGAATAATTTAAAATATCTATATTTATGTATTATACTTTACATAAGATTTTTAAAAAATAATTTTCTGAGATAATTGTAAGATACATTTGTTGTAAAGTTTTTTTTTATGATTTTTATCTTAACATTTATTAATATTTTTATATATAATATTTTAGTTTAAAAAAAACGCGCCATGGCGCGGGAATCATACTAGTTAGCCTTGTAATTGAAAGTCTCAAGTGAGGATAAAGTTGTCATTTTACTGTTCAACATGGCCTTCCTCTCTTTTTATATATTGATATTGATATGTAATTAATAAGTGTATATGTAATTACAGAGCTACTGAGATTTTTTTTCAGCCTCTATCCCTTCTTCCCCTCATAATTTGGTACTGTAATAGCTTTAAAATTATGTTGTTCATAGGCCCAATTTTCTGTAATGCTGTAAGAATAATGTGGCTTGGCTTCATACTCACTCATACATGTTCTCATAAGGTTCTCCCTTATTTTGTGATTCATAAGGAGCTCCTTATGACGGCTAGGATAGGTAAGGGTTTTGATCACTTTGTATTTAGTTTCCTGGATACTTTGATCTGCTATAATAATTTGTTTAATAATCATAATATATCAGATATAGCTTCTACTACCATATTCTCCCAAAAATATTGTATCAAATTTGATACTAAGATGCTTAACAACAACTTTTATGGGTTAACACCCCTTTGGATCATCTTAATATGTATTGAATTTCATTACAATAAACGAATATGGCTGGCCTACCAAAATCTAAATAGTTATAATCCCCGATTTCACTTCTTTAAAGAATGGGATTACAATTTAATTCACAATTCATCCTATAGTACTCATCAAAGTAAATTAGAAGGAAATAAGGACTATAATTTACGAAACAAATGGCTGGAAAAAGGAGAATACAAATTATTTAATAGAATATCCCACAATGTCTATCAAAGTAAACTTATGTATAACAATAGGAATGAATTGATCAGAAATAACTTGAATGGTAAGGATCATTGTCCTAATCATAATTTTCATCCTATTCAATTATTAAATTTGTGGATCATAAACATATAAAATAAAACATAAATTATCAAATCATTAAAATTAGAATACTAACGATTTCTCAAAATTATCAGTCTTGGCAATTTAATATCTTAGAAATGCTCACAAAGCGGGCTCACATAAAATATTATTTTAAATGATGAACATCGCATACTAGAATATCAGGGGTGTAAGAAAATCCAACCTTTGGCAAGACTTAGCTTATATTCAAAAACAAAATAACTTAGATATCTTAGTTCTAGCAGAAACAAAGACAACCGAACCACCAACTGAATTTTTATACAAAAAAGCTGGATTCAATAATGCCCACTATATTGCCTCAGAAGGAACTAAAGGTGGCCTTTGGATTTTATTCAAAAACTCAAAATTTACGGATTCAATTAAACAAATATCTATATCAAATAAATATATTATGTACCTTGTCAAATTCAACAACTACAATTTTATAATGACTTTTATTTACGCACCCTCAAACCATTTAGACAAAAATAATTTTTGGCATCAATTATTCACAATTACTCATCAACAAAACCTTCTTTGTTTAATAATGGGAGACTTTAATGAAATAGAATCAGCAAATGAAAAAATTGGTGGAGTAACTCCACTAAATCATAGATTTACACGAATTCATCAAATCAAGGAAGAATTAGATATTCATACAGTCCCTTATACAGGAAGTCCTTTTACCTGGAGAAAACGAGAAGTCCTAATAACAACATCTATGAACGTTTAGATAGAGTTATGGTTCATACAAACATTTTAACTCAATTCCCAAATCTAACAGTTCACAATCATCCATTCACAACCTCTAATCATTCCTTAATATCCATCTCAATTGGAACTAAAATAACTAGAGCTGGATCACCCTTTAAATTTGAAATGTCGTGGACAAATAATGAAAACTATAATAAACTAGTTAAATCAACTTGGGAAAATAAACTTCATGGATCATTTATGTTTACACTACTACAAAAACAAAAACTTCTTAAGAAAAACACAAAAATTTGGTGTAAATCTCATCCAAATAATAATTTTAGACAGATCAAAGACATTGAAGATCAACTTTTATTACTACAAACACAGGAAATTTTAGGAAACTATAATGACTACATAAAAAATAAACGAAATAGATTATTAAGTAAACGGGAAGCACTCATGGAATTTAATAATACCTTCTGGAAACAACGGGCTAAATCAAATTTTCTTAAATTTGGAGACAGAAACACAAAATATTATCAATCAATATCTAAAATTAGAAACTCTAAAAATATTACTCGCAACTTTACAAATAAAGATGGTCTAGTAATTGAGGATGAAAACCAAATTATAAATGAAATAACAAAAGAATTAGCAGAAAGATTCGTCTTAAACAATGAAAACATTAGCTGTAATCCAAATTTCATAAATCTAATAAGTAATACCATTACTGATTCTGAAAATTCGGGGTTAACACAACCTATTACAGATAAAGAAATTAAGGATACTCTTTTCTCCATGACAGATGACAAATCTCCAGGTCCTGATGGCTTTCCACCTGAATTTTATAAAAAATATTGGAACATTGTGGGTAGCCTTCTATGTAAAGCAATTAAATCTTTTTTTTCATTCAGGTATTCTTCTCAATGAAGTAAATACAACTTTTATTGCACTTATCCCCAAAATTGATATACCCACTAACATTAACCACTACCGTCCGATTAGTTTGTGTAACACAATTTACAAAATTATATCAAAATTATTGGCAAATCGCTTAAAACCAGTCCTACCACGTATTATTAATCCTTTTCAGGGAGCCTTTGTACAAGGAAGAAATATTCAAGATAACATCTTAATAGCTCATGAAGTTTTTCACTCCTTCCATAACAAAAAAGGGAAATATGGATGGATGGCATTAAAACTAGATATGGAGAAAGCATATGACCAAATTTCCTGGAACTTTATATGCATTATACCATCAAATTCGGATTCGATAACAAATGGATTAATTGGACTATGACCTGCCTCACCAAAACTAATTTTTCAGTCTTAGTTAATAACCTACCGGGTCAAACATTCCAAACTTCCAGAGGCATTCGACAGGGAGATCCTCTTGCACCGTATATTTTTATATTAGTTATGGAACTATTAGAAAGAATGCTACAACAAGAATCTTTAGAACATGAACCCTTAATTGGAATAAAACTTACAAATAACAGTGATCCTATTCCATTCCTATCCTTTGCAGACGATACACTCATTTTCGGACGCGCTGATGAACTAAGTCTTCACATGATAAAAAATCTGTTAAATAACTTTTCCAATATATCTGGCCTTTCTATAAATTACAATAAAAGCTCATTAAAAGTCTCTAAAAATATTTCCGTTGAGAAAGCTCAATCCCTTGCCCAACAATTAAATATCCCTGTTACTAAAACCATGGAAAAATACCTAGGTATACCACTTATAAGTGGAAGGGTTAATAATCCCTTATTTGATGAAGCCATCACAAGCCTTAAAAAGCAATTATCAAAATGGAAATCAAATACTCTCTCTCAAGCTGGTAGATCAGTTCTTATCCAGGGAAACCTAAATTCCAAAACGAATTATCTAATGCAATCTTTTCTTCTTCCAAAAGGAATTCTAGAAAAAATTGATCAAATTAACAAATTTTTTTTCTGGAATAAACTTCAATCCGATAATTATCATCCCTTAATTAGCTGGGAACACTTATGTACTCCTAAAAAGGATGGGGGACTAGGCTTTAAATCAGCTGAACAAATAAATATTGGTATGCAAATGAAATTACTTTGGAGAATAATAGCAAATCCTAATAATATCTGGTCAAAGGTAATCACAGACCTCTCAAAAGAATCTCTGATGGAAAGAGGAAAATCAAAAACTTCATGGCAATTTGGAAGACTTCTTAACATCAGAGATCTTTTCTCAAAAGGATTACTTTGGCTAGTTGGCAATGGAAAAACCATTAATGTATGGTCTGATATTTGGGTAAATGCACAGTACCTGGAAAATTTTAGAAATGATCATAACCCTAACCTAAAAGTATGTGAATTATTCATAAATCAAAATATCTGGGACACCGACAAGCTAAACAGTATATTTCCCCCTCATATTGTTCATATGATAACAAATATCTATATTCCAACCACCAATATCCCAGATAAATTAATTTGGATTTATAGTAATAATGGAGAGTTCTCAGTTAAATCTACCTCATCGCTCTTCAATAAAAGAAATAATAACAAGATCTCAGCAGACTGGATATGGAAACTAAACATTGCTCCAAATATTAAAAATTTCATCTGGAAAATTATCTTAGACATTCTACCTACTACTGCTCGTTTAAATAGATATATAAACAGAGTCCCTAACACCTGTTCACTTTGCAATAATGAAATAGAAGACG